>OV816031.1:108291672-109575144 GCA_929113105.1 Agrypnus murinus
CTAATGTCAAATCTGATTTCAAAATTTGGAATTTTAAAAGGACGGTTTCAATACTTTGCAAATGCTCACTAAGGTATAATCGAAAGGCTGAAACATTCAATTTGAGAGTTTTGAAGTCGCTGATTTCAAATCTGATTTCAAAATTTGGAATTTCAAAAGGACGGCTTCAATACTTCGTAAATACTGACTAAGGTGTAATCGAACAGCAGAAACCATTAATCTGAGAGTTTTGATGTCGCTGATTTCAAATCTGATTTCAAAATTTGGAACTTCAAAAGGACGGCTTCAGTACTTCGTAAATGCTAACTAAGGTATAATCGAAAGACTGAAACCTTTATTCTGAGAGTTTTGAAGTCGCTGATTTCAAATCTGATTTCAAAATTTGGAATTTCAAAAGGACGGCTTCAGTACTTCGTAAATGCTAACTAAGGTATAATCGAAAGTCTGAAACCTTTATTCTGAGAGTTTTGAAGTCGCTGATTTCAAATCTGATTTCAAAATTTGGAATTTCAAAAGGACGGCTTCAATACTTCGCAAATGCTAACTAAGGTATAATCGAAAGGCTGAAACACTCAATCAGAGAGTTTTGAAGTCGCTGATTTCAAATATGATTTCAAAATTTAAAATTTGAAAAGGACGTTTCAATACTTCGTAAATGGTAACTAAGGTATAATCGAAAGGCTGAAACCTTTAATCTGAGAGTTTTGAAGTCGCTGATTTCAAATCTGATTTTAAAATTTGGAATTTCAAAAGGACGGCTTCAATACTTCGTAAATGCTAACTAAGGTATAATCAAAAGGCTGAAACCTTTAATCTGAGAGTTTTTAAGTCGCTGATTTTAAATCTGATTTCAAAATTTGGAACTTCAAATGGAAGGCTTCAATATTCCGTCATTACTAACTAAAGTATAAATAAACTGCCAAAACCTATAATCTGAGGTTTTCTGAAGTTGCTGATTTCAAATCTGATTTCAAAATTTGGAATTTCAAAAGGACGGCTTCAATACTTCGTAAATACTGACTAAGGTGTAATCGAACTGCAGAAACCATTAATCTGAGAGTTTTGATGTCGCTGCTTTCAAATCTGATTTCAAAATTTGGAATTTCAAAAGGACGGCTTCAATACTTCGCAAATGCTAACTAAGGTATAATCGAAAGGCTGAAACATTTAATCTCAGAGTTTTGAAGTCGCTGATTTCGAATGTGATTTCAAAATTTGGAATTTCAAAAGGACGGCTTCAATACTTCGTAAATACTGACTAAGGTGTAATCGAACAGCAGAAACCATTAATCTGAGAGTTTTGATGTCGCTGATTTCAAATCTGATTTCAAAATTTGGAATTTCAAAAGGACGGCTTCAGTACTTCGTAAATGCTAACTAAGGTATAATCGAAAGTCTGAAACCTTTATTCTGAGAGTTTTGAAGTCGCTGATTTCAAATCTGATTTCAAAATTTGGAATTTCAAAAGGACGGCTTCAATACTTCGAAAATACTCACTAAGGTATAATCGAAAGGCTGAAACATTTAATCTGAGAGTTTTGAAGTCGCTGATTTCAAATCTGATTTCAAAATTTGGAATTTAAAAAGGACGGATTCACTACTTCGTAAATGCTAACTAAGGTATAATCGAAAGGCTGAAACCTTTATTCTGCGAGTTTTGAAGTCGCTGATTTCAAATCTGATTCAAAAATTTGGAATTTCAAAAGGACGGCTTCAATACTTCGCAAATGCTAACTAAGGTATAATCGAAAGGCTGAAACATTCAATGAGAGAGTTTTGAAGTCGCTGATTTCAAATAGGATTTCAAAATTTAAAATTTGAAAAGGACGGCTTTAATACTTCGTAAATACTAACTAAAGTGTAATCGAACAGCAGAAACCATTAATCTGAAAGTTTTGATGTCGCTGATTTCAAATCTGATTCAAAAATTTGGAATTTCAAAAGGACGGCTTCAGTACTTCGTAAATGGTAACTAAGGTATAATCGAAAGGCTGAAACCTTTAATCTGAGAGTTTTGAAGTCGCTGATTTCAAATCTGATTTCAAAATTTGGAATTTCAAAAGAACGGCTTCACTACTTCGTAAATGCTAACTAAGGTATAATCGAAAGGCAGAAACCTTTATTCTGAGAGTTTTGAAGTAGCTGATTTCAAATCTGATTTCAAAATTTGGAATTTCAAAAGGACGGCTTCAATACTTCGCAAATGCTAACTAAGGTATAATCGAAAGGCTGAAACATTTAATCTCAGAGTTTTGAAGTCGCTGATTTCGAATCTGATTTCAAAATTTGGAATTTCAAAAGGACGGCTTCAATACTTCGTAAATACTGACTAAGGTGTAATCGAACAGCAGAAACCATTAATCTGAGAGTTTTGATGTCGCTGATTTCAAATCTGATTTCAAAATTTGGAATTTAAAAAGGACGGCTTCACTAGTTCGTAAATGCTAACTAAGGTGTAATCGAAAGGCTGAAACCTTTAATATGAGAGTTTTGAAGTCGCTGATTTCAAATCCAATTTCAAAATTGTAATTTCAAAAGGACGGCTTCAATACTTCGTAAATACTGACTAAGGTGTAATCGAACGGCAGAAACCATTAATCTGAGAGTTTTGATGTCGCTGATTTCAAATCTGATTCAAAAATTTGGAATTTCAAAAGGACGGCTTCAGTACTTCGTAAATGGTAACTAAGGTATAATCGAAAGGCTGAAATCTTTAATCTGAGAGTTTTGAAGTCGCTGATTTCAAATCTGATTTCAAAATTTGGAATTTCAAAAGGACGGCTTCAATACTTCGCAAATGCTAACTAAGGTATAATCGAAAGGCTGAAACATAAAATGAGAGAGTTTTGAAGTCGCTGATTTCAAATATGATTTCAAAATTTAAAATTTGAAAAGGACGGCTTCAATACTTCGTAAATACTAACTAAGGTGTAATCGAACAGCAGAAACCATTAATCTGAGAGTTTTGATGTCGCTGATTTCAAATCTGATTCAAAAATTTGGAATTTCAAAAGGACGGCTTCAGTACTTCGTAAATGGTAACTAAGGTATAATCGAAAGGCTGAAACCTTTAATCTGAGAGTTTTGAAGTCGCTGATTTCAAATCTGATTTCAAAATTTGGAATTTCAAAAGGACGGCTTCAATACTTCGTAAATGCTAACTAAGGTATAATCAAAAGGCTGAAACCTTTAATCTGAGAGTTTTTAAGTCGCTGATTTTAAATCTGGTTTCAAAATTTGGAACTTCAAATGGAAGGCTTCAATATTCCGTCAATACTAACTAAAGTATAAATAAACTGCCAAAACCTATAATCTGAGGTTTTCTGAAGTTGCTGATTTCAAATCTGATTTCAAAATTTGGAATTTCAAAAGGACGGCTTCAATACTTCGTAAATACTGACTAAGGTGTAATCGAACTGCAGAAACCATTAATCTGAGAGTTTTGATGTCGCTGATTTCAAATCTGATTTCAAAATTTGGAATCTCAAAAGGACGGCTTCAGTATTTCGTAAATACTGACTAAGGTGTAATCGAACGGCAGAAACCATTAATCTGAGAGTTTTGATGTCGCTGCTTTCAAATCTGATTTCAAAATTTGGAATTTCAAAAGGACGGCTTCAATACTTCGCAAATGCTAACTAAGGTATAATCTAAAGGCTGAAACCTTTAATCTGAGAGTTTTGAAGTCGCTGATTTCAAATCTGATTTCAAAATTTGGAATTTCAAAAGAACGGCTTCACTACTTCGTAAATGCTAACTAAGGTATAATTGAAAGGCAGAAACCTTTATTCTGAGAGTTTTGAAGTCGCTGATTTCAAATCTGATTTCAAAATTTGGAATTTCAAAAGGACGGCTTCAATACTTCGTAAATGCTAACTAAGGTATAATCAAAAGGCTGAAACCTTTAATCGGAGAGTTTTTAAGTCGCTGATTTTAAATCTGGTTTCAAAATTTGGAACTTCAAATGGAAGGCTTCAATATTCCGTCAATACTAACTAAAGTATAAATAAACTGCCAAAACCTATAATCTGAGGTTTTCTGAAGTTGCTGATTTCAAATCTGATTTCAAAATTTGGAATTTCAAAAGGACGGCTTCAATACTTCGTAAATACTGACTAAGGTGTAATCGAACTGCAGAAACCATTAATCTGAGAGTTTTGATGTCGCTGATTTCAAATCTGATTTCAAAATTTGGAATCTCAAAAGGACGGCTTCAGTATTTCGTAAATACTGACTAAGGTGTAATCGAACGGCAGAAACCATTAATCTGAGAGTTTTGATGTCGCTGCTTTCAAATCTGATTTCAAAATTTGGAATTTCAAAAGGACGGCTTCAATACTTCGCAAATGCTAACTAAGGTATAATCTAAAGGCTGAAACCTTTAATCTGAGAGTTTTGAAGTCGCTGATTTCGAATCTGATTTCAAAATTTGGAATTTCAAAAGGACGGCTTGAATACTTCGTAAATACTGACTAAGGTGTAATCGAACAGCAGAAACCATTAATCTGAGAGTTTTGATGTCGCTGATTTCAAATCTGATTTCAAAATTTGTAATTTCAAAAGGACGGCTTCAATACTTCGCAAATGCTCACTAAGGTATAATCGAAAGGCTGAAACATTTAATCTGAGAGTTTTGAAGTCGCTGATTTCAAATCTGATTTCAAAATTTGGAATTTAAAAAGGACGGCTTCACTACTTCGTAAATGCTAACTAAGGTATAATCGAAAGGCTGAAACCTTTATTCTTCGAGTTTTGAAGTCGCTGATTTCAAATCTGATTTCAAAATTTGGAATTTCAAAAGGACGGCTTCAATACTTCGCAAATGCTCACTAAGGTATAATCGAAATGCTGAAACCTTTAATCTGAGAGTTTTGAAGTCGCTGATTTCGAATCTGATTTCAAAATTTGGAATTACAAAAGGACTGCTTCAATACTTCGTAAATGCTAACTAAGGTATAATCGAAAGGCTGAAACCTTTAATCTGAGAGTTTTGAAGTCGCTGATTTCAAATCTGATTTCAAAATTTGGAATTTGAAAAGGACGGCTTCAATACTTCGTAAATACTAACTAAGGTGTAATCGAACGGCAGAACCATTAATCGGCGAGTTTTGAAGTCACTGATTTCAAATCTGATTACAAAATTTGGAATTTCAAAAGGACTGCTTCAATACTTCGTAAATACTAACTAAGGTGTAATCGAACGGCAGAACCATTAATCTGCGAGTTTTGAAGTCGCTGATTTCGAATCTGATTTCAAAATTTGGAATTTCAAAAGGACGGCTTCAATACTTCGTAAATGCAAAGTAAGGTATAATCGAAATGCTGAAACCTTTAATCTGAGAGTTTTGAAGTCGCTGATTTCAAATCTGATTTCAAAATTTGGAATTTGAAAAGGACGGCTTCAATACTTCGTAAATGCTAACTAAGGTATAATCGAAAGGCTGAAACATTTAATCTCAGAGTTTTGAAGTCGCTGATTTCGAATCTGATTTCAAAATTTGGAATTTCAAAAGGACGGTTTCAATACTTCGTAAATGCTAACTAAGGTATAATCGAAAGGCTGAAACCTTTAATCTGAGAGTTTTGAAGTCGCTGATTTCAAATCTGATATCAAAATTTGGAATTTCAATAGGACGGCTGCAATACTTCCTAAACGCTAACTAAGGTATAATCGAAAGGCTGAAACCTTTAATCTGAAAGTTTTGAAGTCGCTGATTTCAAATCTGATTTCAAAATTTGGAATTTGATAAGGACGGCTTCAATACTTCGTAAATGCTTACTAAGGTATAATCGAAAGGCTGAAACCTTTAATCTGAGAGTTTTGAAGTCGGTTATTTCAAATCTGATTTCAAAATTTGGAATTTCAAAAGGACTGCTTCAATATTTCATAAATGCAAACTAAGGTATAATCGAAATGCTGAAACCTTTAATCTGAGAGTTTTGAAGTCGCTGATTTCAAATCTGATTTCAAAATTTGGAATTTCAAAAGGACGGCTTCAATACTTCGTAAATGCTAACTAAGGTATAATCGAAAGGCTGAAACCTTTAATCTGAGAGTTTTGAAGTCGCTGATTTCAAATCTGATTTCAAAATTTGGAATTTGAAAAGGACGGCTTCAATACTTCGTAAATACTAACTAAGGTGTAATCGAACGGCAGAACCATTAATCGGCGAGTTTTGAAGTCGTTGATTTCAAATCTGATTTCAAAATTTGGAACTTCAAAAGGACGGCTTCAATACTTCGTAAATACTAACTAAGGTGTAATCGAACGGCAGAACCATTAATCTGCGAGTTTTGAAGTCGTTGATTTCGAATCTGATTTCAAAATTTGGAACTTCAAAAGGGCGGCTTCAATACTTCGTAAATGCAAACTAAGGTATAATCGAAATGCTGAAACCTTTAATCTGAGAGTTTTGAAGTCGCTGATTTCGAATCTGATTTCAAAATTTGGAACTTCAAAAGGGCGGCTTCAATACTTCGTAAATGCAAACTAAGGTATAATCGTAATGCTGAAACCTTTAATCTGAGAGTTTTGAAGTCGCTGATTTCGAATCTGATTTCAAAATTTGGAATTACAAAAGGACTGCTTCAATACTTCATAAATGCAAACTAAGGCATAATCGAAATGCTGAAACCTTTAATCTGAGAGTTTTGAAGTCGCTGATTTCAAATCTGATTTCAAAATTTGGAATTTCAAAAGGACGGCTTCAATACTTCGTAAATGCTAACTAAGGTATAATCGAAAGGCTGAAACCTTTAATCTGAGAGTTTTGAAGTCGCTGATTTCAAATCTGATTTCAAAATTTGGAATTTCAAAAGGACGGCTTCAATACTTCGTAAATACTAACTAAGGTGTAATCGAACGGCAGAACCATTAATCTGCGAGTTTTGAATTCGCTGATTTCGAATCTGATTTCAAAATTTGGAATTTCAAAAGGACGGCTTCAATACTTCGTAAATGCAAAGTAAGGTATAATCGAAATGCTGAAATCTTTAATCTGAGAGTTTTGAAGTCGCTGATTTCAAATCTGATTTCAAAATTTGGAATTTGAAAAGGATGGCTTCAATACTTCGTAAATACTAACTAAGGTGTAATCGAACGGCAGAACCATTAATCTGCGAGTTTTGAAGTCGCTGATTTCAAATCTGATTTCAAAATTTGGAATTTCAAAAGGACGGCTTCAATACTTCGTAAATGCTAAGGTATAATCGAAAGTCTGTAATCTTTAATCTGAGTTTCGAAGACGCTAATTTTAAATCTGATTACAAAATTTGGAATTTTAAAAGGACGGCTTCAATACTTCGTAAATGCTAACTAAGGTATAATAGAAAGGCTGAAACCTTTAATCTGATTTTTGAAGTCGCTAATTTCAAATCTGATTTCAAAATTTGGAATTTCAAAAGGACGGCTTCAATATTTCGTCAATACTAACTTAAGTATAAGTAAATTGCTAAAACCTGTAGTCTGGGGGATTTTAAAGTCGCTGATTTCAAAATTTGGAACTTCAAAAGAACGGCTTCGATATTTCGTCAATACTAACTAAAGTATAATTAAATTGCCAAAACCTATAACCTGAGGTTTTCTGAAGTCGCTGAATTCAAATCTGATTTCTAAATTTGGAATTTCAAAAGGACGGCTTCAATACCTCCTAAATGCTAACTAAGGTGTAATCGAAAGACTGAAACCTTTTAATATGAGAGTTTTAAAGTCGCTGATTTCAAATCTATTTCAAAATTTGGAACTTAAAAAGGACTTCTTCAATATTTCGTCAATACTAACTTAAGTATAAGTAAATTGCTAAAACCTGTAGTCTGGGGGGATTTTAAAGTCGCTGATTTCAAAATTTGGAACTTCAAAAGAACAGCTTCGATATTTCGTCAATACTAACTAAAGTATAATTAAATTGCCAAAACCTATAACCTGAGGTTTTCTGAAGTCGCTGAATTCAAATCTGATTTCTAAATTTGGAATTTTAAAAGGACGGCTTCAATACCTCCTAAATGCTAACTAACGTATAATCGAAAGACTGAAACCTTTTAATATGAGAGTTTAAAAGTCGCTGATTTCAAATCTGATTTCAAAATTTGGAATTTCAAAAGGACGGCTTCAGTACTTCGTAAATGCTAACTAAGGTATAATCGAAATGCTGAAACCTTTATTCTGAGAGTTTGAAGTCGCTGATTTCAAATCTGATTTCAAAATTTGGAATTTCAAAAGGACGGCTTCAATACTTCGCAAATGCTAACTAAGGTATAATCGAAAGGCTGAAAGCTTTAACCTGAGAGTTTTGAAGTCACTGATTTCAAATCTGATTTCAAAATTTGGATTTTCAAAAGGACGGCTTCAGTACTTCGTAAATACTGACTAAGATGTAATCGAACCGCAGAAACCTTTAATCTTATAGTTTTGAAGTCGCTGATTTCAAATCTGATTTCAAAATTTGGAATTTCAAAAGGACGGCTTCAATACTTCGCAAATGCTAACTAAGGTATATCGAAAGGCTGAAACATTTAATCTGACAGTTTTGAAGTCGCTGATTTCAAATCTGATTTCAAAATTTGGAATTTCAAAAGGACGGCTTCAATACTTCTTAAATAATGACTAAGGTGTAATCGAACAGCAGAAACCATTGATCTGATAGTTTTGATGTCGCTGATTTCAAATCTGATTTCAAAATTTGGAATTTGATAAGGACGGCTTCAATACTTCGTAAATACTAACTAAGGTGTAATCGAACGGCAGAAACCATTAATCTGCGAGTTTTGAAGTCGCTGATTTCAAATCTGATTTCAAAATTTGTAATTTCAAAAGGACTGCTTCAATACTTCGTAAATGCTAACTAAGGTATAATCGAAAGTCTGAAACCTTTAATCTGAGTTTTGAAGTCGCTGATTTCAAATCTGATTTCAAAATTTGGAATTTCATAAGGACGGCTTCAATACTTCGTAAATACTAACTAAGGTGTAATCGAACGGCAGAAACCATTAATCTGCGAGTTTTGAAGTCGCTGATTTCAAATCTGATTTCAAAATTTGGAATTTCAAAAGGACTGCTTCAATACTTCTTAAATGCTAACTAAGGTATAATCGAAAGTCTGAAACCTTTAATCTGAGTTTTGAAGACGCTAATTTCAAATCTGATTACAAAATTTGGAATTTCAAAAGGACGGCTTCAATACTTCGTAAATGCTAACTAAGGTATAATCGACAGGCTGAAACATTTAATCTGAGAGTTTTGAAGTCGCTGATTTCAAATCTGATTTCAAAATTTGGAATTTCAAAAGGACCGCTTCAATACTTCGTAAATGCTAACTAAGGTATAATCGAAAGGCTGAAACTTTTAATCTGAGAGTTTTGAAGTCGCTGATTTCAAATCTGATTTCAAAATTTGGAATTTCAAAAGGTCGGCTTCAATACTTCCTAAATGCTAACTAAGGTATAATCGAAAGGCTGTAACCTTGAATCTGAGAGTTTTGAAGTCGCTGATTTCAAATCTGATTTCAAAATTTGGAATTTCAAAAGGACGGCTTCAATACTTCGTCAATAGTTGCTTAACTTTGAATTAAATGTTTGAAACTTGACATCTGTGGGTTTTTGAGGATGCTGCTTTTAGATTTGCTGTCAAAGTTTATAAATTGTAAAGGACTAATCCAATATTCATTATTTTATTATTTTGTATTCCAGTATTTTTGTTGTATCTTTAGTAAAGCATAAATTATTTAGAATGACTTTTTGTTCTTTGATAATCGGTGATCTTAGTTTTTACACTGTAGATGATAGCTGAAACCCATTTCTTCAGCAATAATTGTTAAAAATCGTCGATGGAGATGTTTAAATATAAGCCAGTGCAAGTTCCTGACTATTATTTCTTACATAAATTTAATTACTGGTCTAATCTTATGCTTTATTTTTCAATTAGCTAATTCATTATGGAATTGTGTTTTCAATTAATAAATTCCCGTATTGCCATAAATTATATTATTTTTAATATATTAACCACATATATTTAACGCAATTTGCTTAATATGTAATCTGTCTAGTACGGTGAATATTGGCCAAAAAATGAAGTGAATTTTTAGTACTATTTTCGTCTAGTAGATGTAATTAAAAAATAAACGTTAAAACGCAACACGCATGTAGAAATTTGCTTTTGGTCACGTCCTGTTTTAATTTAAGAAATACCTTGTAAGCATGTTTGAATTTACTTTTATCATGTAGCAATGAGTATTAATGATTTTTCTTCATAGCTTGTTATCAGTTGTTCGCTTTGTACTGACAACAGAATTTTTATTAGCTTAATAAAAATATAAAAAATATGATAAATAACTTTAATTCAGGAAAGTTTTGGCAATACGTAATTTATAATAATTGCATACCTTAAAAATAAATTATACATTAATAAAGAAATAAATACCAGTCCTTTTAAGAAATTGTTATTATTAGTCAGTAATATTTTTTGCTGTATCTTATTAAAACATAAATTATGTAGAATGGCTTTTTATTTATTAGTTAAACTAGTTGAAGAACATTTTATAAACACATTGTTAAATTTACAAGATCGAAAATGGCCCTTCTTCTTAAAGTTTTCGTAACTTATTTCTAACCCTGGCCATCAGTTAAAACTGTACCAAATTTTAAGTATGTAAAGTCATTCAAAAGGTTTACAACTCCAGAAGATTGTGGTTTGACATAATAAAATTTTTTTACTTTTCATTTTACAAGAATCATAATTTTTATAATTGTGCCAAATATCAAGTTTGTATGTAATCTAGAAATTCAGCAGTTATAAAGATTATTTAATTTCATTACTTAAATAGAGTAACTTGATAACGCCGACAGACAAAATTGATAAACTGTTTTAAAAACGAAATTACATCAAATTTCAAAATCAGCGACCTAAAATAGTCCCAGACATCAAGTTTATGCAAATGAGTCATATTTTAATTATTATGGACGCCATATTTCATACGACCTTTAAAATTTGCAAACCTTTATATCAAATTTGAAATCAGCGACCTCAAAAGCCCTTTTGTATAAAATTTTATACAAATTCAATAACATTTCGAGTTTTATGATGTTTTTATGCATATAGTATTTTAAATCTGACACCTTTCAGTACAAAATCTCATAGAAATCCAATAAAATTTCTAATTTTACGACATTTTTATATTTATGGTACCTTAAAACTTATTTAAAACATTTTAAATAAAATTCAAACACAAATGAATGGATGTAAAAGATTTATTAAGTAGCTTTAATAAAACATAATTATTGTTGTCACTTTAAATGACGCAATCCTTACTGAGAAACACACATAGTACTTTGACAACGCAGAGAGCTATATCATATCTGCTATTTCAAATTACCCCCAGATGTTAAGTTTTAAGCAAATAAATCAAATTTTAATTATTTTGGCCGCCATATTTCATCCGTCCTTTAAAATTTGCAAACGTTGACAATAAATTTGAAATTAGCGACCTGAAAAACCCCTTTGTAGAAAATTTCATACAAATTCAATAATATTTCGAGTTTTATGATGTTTTTATGCATAAAGTATTTTAAATCTGAAAGCCTTTTAAATAAAATGCATACACATAAAGAAACGGAACTAAAAGAATTTATTAAGTAGCTTTAATCAAATAGAAATGTTTTTGTCAGTTTAAATGACGTAATCTTCTCAGAAATACAGCGAGTAACATGACACCGCAGACAGGCAAGCAAGCTGCTAAACTTTAGAAAAAATAAATGGACGCTGAATAAACCTATAGTTTGCTAAAGCTGACGCTGACGCTGACTGATACCATCATTTATATACACTTTATATACGCAGGACGCTGGGCGCTACGCTTTTGGTCCGGACGCATGGTAGGCCTTTATAGATATATATATATATATATATATATATATATATATATATATATATATATATATATATATATATATATATATAAATTTTCAAATAATATCAAGCCGATTTGTTCTTTGTTATATATCGATGAGTTCCAGGACTTTCCTTATTTTACATTTCAACTTCATTACTAGTGGAATTTCAACGCAATATGTTTTAAAACTATAGATTCAAGGTTTATTATATTTTAACCATAAGGAAAGCTTTTATTAAGGCTGGTATTATATTTTAGCCCTTAAAGACACAAAATTTAAAAACAAATTTGTTCTAGAATAATCCATTTTCTCCAAGAAGAAACATTTGGTCGACGTGGGAACTCCTTAAAATAAACACTCGCAGCAATAAAAATTCTGCTGAAATATAAGGTATTGCTTATGAATGTTTCGAGGTGACTCTTTTGTACTTGGGGAAACATTATTTAGATTAATGTAATAGTTGCCGTTCCAACATAATTGAATTTTACTAAACTGCCAGGACCGTACTAAGATTCCTTTAGTATTTATTGGTTTCAAAAAAACGCGACGTTACATGGTCTAATTAGCAATTAACTAAATACCACCTTGAGCTCTACTTTACGATTCAAAAAAATCATCAAGAACCGAAATCATTTTACCTCAAGCACCCTAAAAACGGAGATTGCACGGTATGCACACTTTCCGCATGAGAGACTACGGCATCATTTTTCTAGTTCTAGTTTCTCAGAATTTACACAACAGGTAACTACTATTTTGGGTAAGGTAGTATGATGCATGGTAGCCCCTTACGGTACCAGGTGCCCATTTCTGGTAACCTGGGTGATTTTGGCCATCTTGCACGTGCAATTATCCCGAAGTTCGCTAGTCCCGAAAGTTGATTGGCAAGATCGTGCAGCTAGCTTTTCAGCTTATCCTAAACTTTTCCTTGACAATCAGTTCCGCAATAATCGATAAGTCACTGCAATATTGTTATTATCGAGAATGACCGATACTATTAAAATCACCGAATTGATCTTAGTGACCTCCACTGGTCACTAGATCAGATAAACCTTACCAAAATTCTTTGCTCAAAATTCCCAAAACGATCTAAATACAGAGGTCGCCCTTTGTGATCTCTAGAGGTCAAGTGGCATTTTGCTAGTAAAGTACCAAAACAGCAGCTCTTCAACAAATTTCATTTAAGTCCAACGAGTCTCCACAGAGTGTCCTTTCAACAGAATAATTTTGGAAAATTTAAGAAATAGAGAATAGAGTGCTAGAAAATTCAAGATACAGGTAGAAATTTATTTTATTCACAATCATATTGCAATATGTACATTTCATATGTTGTAAAAATCTTGGAAAGTCAGCTATTGCTATAGCAACACCAAAGTGGTTAACAATTTCCTTTACATGTCTGTAAAACTGACATGTAAAGTTATGGCCAACTTTGTTTTCTGAATAATTTAAAACAGGACGTTTTATCCCATTTAAATTTAAGTTTTTATAAATATATTTAACGCTAAAAACATATTTCTTATTTAATATTAGTTTTATTTTTATTTTTCCGTATTTTATATTTAATAATTACAATGGAATTAATTAATTTCTAATTTAAAAATACTGAGCGCATACATCGCCATCTAGCGGCTAAGAATGAAACCTTACTTAAAATTTCTTTTGGTCGATAGATGGCTCTGATTGAAATTATGACAGTTTATAAAAAATTTATTTTAAAATTTAAAATTACTTTTTATTTTGATTATCTTAAGTCTAATTATTGTGAATAAAATAGTATACATGTTTCGTTGGTAAAGTTTCCACGCCTCGCGATATTGTTTGACCTCGACGTACCGTCTCGGTCAAACAATTATCGCTTGGCTTGTAAAGATATCCTTTACCAACTCAACATGTAATATACTATTATACATTTTTGTGTGAGGTCAACACGATTAAATGTTTCGCTCACATTTTTTAACAATTTTAATTTGTAACAGTGTACCAGCGACCTAAACAGGGTGTTTTATAGAATTAAGTTAGGTTAGAAAGTTGTAACTCTTTAATACTAACACACATTTTTTCACAATAAAAATCAATTCGTATAATGGTTAGTTAGGCGTTGAAGCCTTAAAATGTTGATTATACCACCAAGGATACAATGTAGGACTATCTACGAATGTCACAGATATTCTTGTCCTACATATTTCGTCTGTAAAATGGCGTTTGAAAAACTCCTTTTTCCGATAAGATTCCATTTACAGCTCTGTTTTATGGCTCAAATATTTAATATTTGCTTGAAAGGAAAATACATCATTGTTATCGGCTTCTTCGCCACTCTGGAGTTTATTAACGGAAACTTAAACTTGCAAAAATATAATTCACTTTACGATCAAATTTTACTTTAATTTCTTTTTTACGTTCGCATCCGAAGGATGATTCTATCAAGATAATTTTATGAGTTTTAAGTAAAGAGAAAAAAAGAGAAAAGGATCACTTGAGAAAGTGCTTATTCAAGTTGCTCATAAAAATTTTATCCTTTTTTTCTCTCTCTTCTCAGGATATTAGCTTGGTGTGTGTAAAAAATTCATATTTCAATAACCGAACGCGAAATTTATGTAGTATAAAATGGTAAAAATAATGGATGTGATGAAAAGATGTGAAACGTCAATAATGGGAAGGTTTTCCTTTATAGACACTTTTAACAATACGCCCTGTCGCTAGCAGATGGGGTATGCATTATATATTTCTTAAACTGTTCCTTTTTTGTATACCTTAATGTTCTCATATTACCACCAAAGTCGACCAGCGACGATATTTTCCTTTTTCCACTGTAATGATAACATCTTTTTTATCATTAGCCTTAATGCGTTACTTCGTACCTTTTCTGCTTTTTACCGTGAATATTTGTACGCTTGTTACTACCTTTCTCCCGCTGTTGAATGTAGTATAAAGATTTTTACCTTAAAATATGCATGAAAAAAGTTTGTGTTGTATATGTCGGAAATTATTATTCATGGAAATTCCTAATATGTAAAATGGCCTATGAGAAGAGATATAAGTTGTCGGTACTTAAACTATGAATATTGTACATACAGGTAATAAATTCGCTAAAGCGGGGTTTGTTAAATCCGGAGCCCTCTAGTGTCTGCAATATCTGAAAAACGTTTACAATATTAAATTTTCATACATGGAATATTCTAATTTAATGTGTGCTTAGAATAAATGTTGAAGTAGCAACTAGAATGAATTTTACAAGGTGGTCTAATTGATCTTCTCTGTGCTTGCCTATTCTGCTACTTAATAGTGAATGCAGTTCCTTTTCAACATTAGCATTCTGGCACAATTTACTCGTAATTATTCTTAGCACAAAGAAATTGTTTTATACAATAATCTAGAACGAGCTTGCAATTTAATTTACTTAATCACTTAACTCACCCACACTTGAGTTAAACATATTCATAAAGCAATCTTGAAAAGTAGATTTTAATGTTATATCTGGTCTTAATAAAGGATACACTTATTTTATTTCTCTGCTATTTGCTTATCTTATTAATTGCTTTTAGTGATTTCAAATGATTTTTCGAAATTTTCTCGCTTTGATAGATTGATAGATCTTTTTACATAGATGTGTTCACATTCGATTGTGTTAACAGATTTTCAACAAATCTAGGATAATTAATTGATCGAAAACAATCAGTCAAATAGACAATTTATCAGAAGCAACTGATCAAAAGGACAATTTATCAAAAGTATAATTGATTAAAAGATATTTAACTAAATTATACAACAATGTTAATTAATTGATTTAATTTTATAACTATATAATAACCAAAAATAAATCGTAAATAAATCGGAATAATCAAAAGATAATTAATTAAAAACATGTATAAATGTGGATACTGGTACGTTTTCTGTTATAGCTTAAATACTTTATTAAATTCTGGTCTCCAAAAATTTTAATCTTGCGTTCCTAATCGTAAAGTGGATTCATGTAATTTTAGTTGCATAACCATTCATAATTATTCTAAAAGTATATAAAAAGTCAGTTAAACATGTTATGTAGGTGTTTAATAGAATAAAGCAGCATGCAATAGTGCAGCTATTATAGAGATCTGATTTTTAGAGTGCCAATTTTAAATGATAATAAAATTTTGACTTCTAGCCAAACTAAATTTCAATTATAATAAACAAAACTGAGAAATTTAAAAATAATAAAACTAAAAAGATTATAAAGTTAATTTTCTTTTTATTTTTAAATTTTGATTTAATAAGAAATTTGTTCTTTTGTGAAATTCATAATTCTGTATTATAAAATAAAGAAGGTAGACAGATTTATTATTATTCGTTTGTCTTCATTAGAAATATTCAGTATAAAATAAACCCAATCAGTATTTCTTAGATTTTTTAAATGTATTGGTTTCATGATTTAATCATATCCAGTGTTGATCCATTTCATATTGTATTAACTTAACTTAACTTAATAAATAAAAGATTGTGTTCTTCAATTTACTTACATTTTATGTATATACTTCATTATATGTGTCTATTAATTTGTTAACAACAATCATAACCGCCAATAATAAAAAAATAACAAAGCCTGAAAAGAGTCTTAAACTTCATGTAGGACAGAAATCTCCACAGCAAATATTTCAAAGCCAAACAAATTTTATTTTTTAAAGGTAAGAAGGTTATTACCGTGTCAGTAATTGTATTTATTTTATCAAAGAGAATATACAAATTCAAAATTTTACATTCGATATTTTCATGTCATTTTGTCTAGACAATGAATCAGTTACGCCATGTGATCTGTTGACCAGTACTACGATAACATTAAGACGTCTGGATAACTCTAACCTAACCTCTTAAGGTACGCTGTGCATTATTTTCGGATAATAGCTTCTTCTTTAATTTATTAATTAATTTAATTAAGTGCGAAATTTTGGAAAGACACACTCTTTTAAAACATTCAAGAAGGTTCAAATGCGATATTAAAAATAATAGTTACCGATTGTCACTGACTGGCTAATCTCCAACAGTAATGGCATTATATCCTGGAAAATCCTAATATTTGTCAACACCAACATTGTTTTTAATTCCCTCGATACTGGATTTAAAGTAATTAGTTTGGGAATCGTTAACTTCAAAACCTATTTGATGTTTCCTAACACGCGATAAAAATAATAATGGGAGTTAGCGACACACAGAGACTCATGTAGTCTAGTAGGCGAACAGTACAGAAATTTCGACTTTCTGTCTATTTAATCTTTTAATGGGGAAGATCGTCTACTGCTAATTCAGGAATAAATTTTATAAACTGAATTTTTTATTATCCTTGGCAATCAAACCAAACAAATTCGTTATTGACTTTCAAACTCAATACAAATTTAATTTTTTTTTTGTTATTATCTTCAAAATTTAAAAAGTAGCATTCTCCTACTACAGTTTTGTGCCCAATGTTACTATAAGGCGTTTTTTACTGATCTAACGTTGAGCACCAGGCTAGTGAAACTTGTCGCCATATCTGTAAAATTCTTGACAAGAGAAATATTATTTTCTCTTTCGTCATCCTTACAAAAATTGATGGATAGTTGGCCGCACATACGTATGTACGATTAATCTCAAATAATGGAAGGTCGATCTATGCCGTGAATTTGAAGAAAGGTTATAGTAAGCTTTATAACTCCTATTCGATTGTTTAAACAGAAGTCAAGCACATTTATATTTAAATTATTTCAACAAAGCAGAATCCAAAGAATTGGACTGAAATTGGACGGAAAACTAAATTATTTGTATTACGCTGCTTAACGGTCTAGGATATTTTGGCGCGGCCGTTTCGGCGCGAGGACAGTTTGGCGCCGGACAGTTCGGCGCAAGGACACTTCGACGCAGGCACACTTTGGCGCAGGGACACTTAGTCGCAGGCACACTTCGACGAAAAGACAGTTTGGGACATGTACATTTTTCCGCAGCTAATTAAGGTAAAACTTTAGTGGGACACGTATTTATCAGTGGCACAATATTCAATGTTAATATCAATTTTCCTATGTCATTTAATTGATTTTATAAAATTTTTGATTTTTTAAAAGTTATATTAACATTATTATCAAACATGATATTCTTATAATCAATAAGGGATTTATAATAAACAAATTGAATTCTTATTACAAATTATTTTCTTATGCAGAGGTTTGCAGAAGAATATTGATTTTAATGTTTTATTAGCATAGAGAAATGAATTTTTCTTAAATCTGGCAGTACATGCGAGCTTTTGTGATTGGCAATTTCTTCGATTATCCTGTATTTATTACCTGTAAGTACCCACAGATTTTGTTCATTACAATAATATTAGACAATTTATCGCGCCGAAGTATCCCTGGTTCTAAGTGGTCCGCCCCGAAGTGTCTCTGCGCCGAAGTGTCCTCGCGCCGAAGTGTCCCGCGCCAAAATGGCCGAGCCTAAACGGCCGCGCCCAAATGTCCGGCTCCGCGCTGCTTAACATACTGAAATCAGTAAGATAAAGTACAAAGTATCATTATCAAAGGAAAAACAATCTGTTTTAGGGCCGGTATTATAAAACTTTTTACTTCCTAGATAAAATTTACTTTAAGAGTAAATTCATTTGTTCTGTCAATTTCATATGCAAATTGACAAAATAAATTAATTTAATCTCAGATTAAATAATATCTAGGAAGTAAAAAGTTTTATAATACCGGCCCTTAATCTTTTAATTTCTTTTTCGTTTTTCCCCTTTTTTGTCTTTTTTTCGTTTTTCCTCTTTTTCTCATTTTTTTACATAGATTTAAAGATTATACGTAGTATAGAAACAATTGCAAGACACATATTGTGTAGTAAATATTGTGAAACGTTTGAAAAATTATTTTATTTTTACTTTATTACCAGAGACGAGAAAGATTTGCTGATAAGCCTGTGCCAGATGTCGGATCATTGGCGTACCAATAATCTTGTCTAGTAACGTTTCTTTATGTGATTTAGATGGAATAAAAGTTTTATATAAAAGCTCCACACCACCGAGTTACATTTATTATGTGCTTTTGCTGATAATGAGTATAACCTGGTAAATCATCCGGTTTCTTTATAAATTAAATGAACATGAACATATAAAATTGTTTGGACGATTATCTAAATGTATCATTTTTTGATATTTGCCACTTTATTTACGAAACAAGGTTAGGGGTGTACAAAATCTCACATTTAAATTATTATTTACATGTGTTTATTCCATTTATAAATAAATCGCTGCTTTGGACACACATTGCATTATTTTACATTAATTTATTTATCAGCTTTTAATTCTCGTCTTTTTTTATTACATTTTATGCTTATGGAGTTTCACGAAGTAAAGGACTTAGATACAAGAACGTGAAAGTGATTAAAAGGATGAAATAAAAAATCTTACTAAATTTATTATTGCAATTAGTTATTTAAACTATTTAACAGAAAATCTCAATATTAATCAATTTATTAAAAAGCCTTTATTAAAACATCTAAAAAAACTGACATTAAAGAACGTATACGAAATCCAATCCATTGAAAAATTATGAGGAAAACGAACATATTGACAATTATCCTAAAAATAAATAATCTGCTTCTAAAGAATTTAGTAAGAGCAAACTTAACATTAAGTAAGTAGATTATAAAAATTGGAATAATGTAATCCTAAAGTGAGCCAATGATTTAATAAATGTACTTTAGGATATTACAATTCAACATATTGTGCTGAATTATGAAAATATTAAGAATAAGAACGTGTTGTTTAAAATATTAATTAGCTTTTTTTTTTAATAATATCTGGGTCTTGTAATCTATATCGTGCTTTATGAATTTTATTTTGAGACTGCTAGTAATGACTGAGTCCTTAACTGGGTTATTTGATTAAGAATTCATCTTTTTATATAATAATAATTTTATACAATGGAATTGCCAACAGTTTTGTTTAAGAGATTTTATCACGTGATAGTTTAAAAGTGACCGTTCGGAAATATTTTTTTTAAACTTGCCAAATGAATTTGACTTAACCTCAAATAATTCTATGAATAAATATTATAAAATCAAGTAAGTGATAGATTTATTTCTTTTGCATGTAAATTTATTTAATTTTATTTAAGTGATTTTTTCTTTCAGAGCATAAAGAAATTCGCTTACGGTTTTTACAATGACATGAGTTTTAAGGTAACTATTGACTTTTATAATAAACCTTCTTTGTAGCAACACTGATGAAATTTCCATATAGTAGAACAAAAGCACTCAACCTTTTTATCTCTTTATTTATTAAAAACATTTTTTTATAACACAAACCTGGTTAATTTGAATGTGTTTTCTTTCTCCTATCCTGTCAGGTTCTAGCTGCGATGATGTGTAATTGGGTCCCTTTTGGTGTCGCTGTCGACAACCTGCAACTCTGCTTTCGTTCTCAATATATGTCTAAGATTGCTTTCTTGCTGCTGATTCTTCAGGTGTTTATACAAAAATTGATAGACCCCGTTAATATGAATGAAAGATAAGCTTCTTTGGCGCCCAGTATTAGCATATGCTCTAGAAGCTGCATATCAAACATTTAATCAGTGTGCTCGGCACAGAAAGAGTGGTGCTTTTACAACAGACCGACAAGTTCCAGAGTCTCTCGGGAAGCAAGACCATATGTATAGATAGAAGTACAAATGTTGACATCAGGAATTGATGTTGAAAAGAAAATTGTTTACACTACTTTTTTTGTTGGATGAGTTGAAGTGTAACTAAAGCAGGGTATCTTTTACTGACGAAGAGCTGTCCACTGAAAAGGTGCTAACTAGGCTAACAAAGACAAATGCAATGCCATTCTTACACGTATTAAGGAACAGGCAAAAAGAAGCAACAATCGAGTTCTGAGAACTGCGCTAGAATGTTTCTGGTCATGTCGAGAAGTAACTTTCAAGAGATAGAAAACTTTTGGAAAGTTTTCTTCCGAGCAATCCCCTCTTCCTTTCCTAGAAGATTCCTTAGATTTTATTACTTACAGAGTATCTTAGCGATACCCTTCAAGATTCAAATAAAAATAAAAGCGGAACCATTTCTTTCCAAACCTTGTTGGACTGGGCCATATATCCCGGGATCAACCAATCGAGAAACACTCTGTACGAACGCGTCTCAAGTGCGCTAAACAATGGAAGAGGTGAACGGTCATTTGAAAAATAAGTTCAGGTTTTTTGCAAACATTGTTCTAGGAAGTGGGTACACTCCGGGTATGCTTGTTCTTAAATTCAAAATGCTTCTTTGAGTTACAGGCCACACTTCCAAGTGCAGCGATTTGTACGTATTGCATGTGTAATCATTAACAATTATTCTGAATGAAGCTCCAGTGAAGAATTTAGAAAGAATTACTCGATACACCAAAAGAACTGAAGAACTCTGAAGAAGAGAAGGAGCAGATAACACAAAAGATGCAATTTTTAAATTTTTGTTTCAAATACGTTTGCATGAAATAGCCAAAAAAGTATAAACTGGTAACAGGCTACATAAACAAATGTAACTTTTTTCAAACAGAATTAACAGGTGAACAATTGTTGTCTTGGCCAGTCACTGCTTCCAGCGCCATCTCCAAGAACGCAAGATAAATAGAGTGATTATGTTGGACTTACATTTTTTATGAAGGTATTGCCGTAATAAAGAAAGAAAATGATGAAAATCTATCATGAAAATAAACAGCTCCTATTCACTGAAAGAATAATCAATGTTTTCAGCGAGTATAGCGTATATAACATTACTGACATGACATGCATAATGGTCCTTTTATTTGCGCATTCTCTATTTTATTCGTAGAAACATTACGTATACCCCTGTAAAGATACAAAAACAGGGATACATTAAAATCAATGTAATCCAACTGTAAATGTAACTAAATTTACATTATTTTGATATTTATAATGTTTGCTTGAGGAAAATCACATTAATAATCTCTTTCATTAATAATACAAAACCTCTTTATTATTTACAACACCATTATTCCCTTATTTTCTGTGTTTAATACTTCTTACTGCATAACAAAAACTATTGCAAAGTAATAAAATGGTAATAGTAGTAAATATTCTGTGGTATTGTCCTTCAGCTGTAGCTGAATACATTAGTTAAAATTGGTTTTTGTCTAGTTGGTAGTAAAATCAGGTGAATCCCCATATAAAATCCTGGTGTGACCTAGAGCTTCGATATTTTATTACCAATATTTCACAGACACTTTATTACCCATCTCCTACTACTTCAATTCTATGCAAAAGTTTTACAATTTCCCGTTCGGATTACTTTCTCAACTTTAAATTGTTTTACGACATTATTTTAATGTAGCACAAACGCTTTATTTGCCATTCTCTTTTACCTATATGTTTGTAACACTTTATAAAAGTGTTTTAAACAAGTGAGATGAAATTTCTGAAATCTTTCCTTTTTCAATGCTTGTGTTGGCTAGCTTAACAGATAAATAAGAAAGATGTTGGAACTCGATAATAAAAAGTAATCTATTATGAATTTAAGTTGTTATTATGAGTTAAGTTGTAACCTGTTTTATTACATCTCTTTAACTAAAAACCTACAATTATCTAAATGATTCAATAGTTGACTTACTTTGAAATACTTAGACTAACTGCCGTATTTAAATAATTATGACAAATCATTAAAAAATTAGAATAGAAGATTGAATCACATTGATTTTTTGGTTCCTTAATAAACTTGAAAGAGTCTGAAAAATTCTGACCAAGCAGGTATATAAAGTAATGGTTTTCAATCCAAATTTTTATTATGGATTTTATTTGTGAAGTTCCGTAGTGGTTTGAATGTTTTTGGTGCAACATATTATAAAATTCACGTTAAAATTTTAAAAACAATTTTATTGAACTGCTTTAGAAAAATTGTAAGAATGTACCAGCGGCCGGAACAGGTTACATTTTGTTTTGACTAATTTCTCTTAAGTCTTTAATTTAACAGTAATGTCAACGTGTTTTACTGTTTTTTATTCTCCACATTCTTTGTGTTTCGAACAATAACAATTCAACATTATGGACGGTTTATTAAACATTATGCGACTGCATTGTAATATCTAAATTTTTTTGAATGAGCAATCAGGGTGTCAAGATTTTTAAATATAATGAGTATTTCATGAGAAGATCTTAATTTCATGTAACGAAAAAATTAGAAAAATTATACGTTCACGGATTTCTTTTTCTACAAAATAACTTCATGTAACGAACGCACTAAAAACTATTTACTTTCTACAACACAATTGTGTTACGAACACGTTTCTTATGTTCGTATTTAATGTAAACCATTGAATTACAATATTGCATGTAGAAGGATACTTTTTTGCAAAATTTTATTATGTTTCTTCCTTCCAAAAGGTTGTTTCTGGTTACCTATTTTTTCCTTTCATTTCTGTGTATAGTATAATAGGTGGGTCTGTCACTGTAAATGTCAGGGTGATCCTAATAGAAAAAAATCTCTTTTAGGAATGCTTTGTGGCGTGATTTGTTTTCTTTTAATACTAAATTTAATTAGGTGCGTCAAGAACGCGTGGATAGCAGGACTTGTGAAAAATGATCCCCTTTCTTAATTAATATTGTTTTGGCGTTTCTTATAAATTCTGCGTCGAAAAGTCAACCTGTTATTGTAATCGATACCGATATAAAGTAAACAGCATAAATGAGAGTAGCTTCTGTTTATATTTACACCGAGATTTGTCATCTATCGGACTATATTTTACTAGAAATAAGTGAAGGTAAATCATTATATCGTACTATGACAACGTAAGTGGTTATATGCTTGAATAGGTATAGTTATTGCAAGATCAAATATGTTGCTATTGTAAATCTATACCTTAAGAAATACGTGCTCAATACCTGTTAAAGCTCAGCCAGCACCAAACGGGATACACAGATAACGATAATTGTACCAATATGAATGAGCGGAGGCAGCTAATCTAAAACTAATTCATGATACTAAACGCCAAAAACATTTGCGTCTCCCAGATGGAATCAGGAGTAAAATCCAGACCTACACTTCGTGACATGGCATTCATGACAATCTTCATTAGTAAACAAGTACTAGCCAACTTTAGGAATAAGCGCATTTATCAGATTCTGTAGTTGGCCTGAATTGTTTAAATTTAACAGACCCCAAACTTTTAACTATAACTAATTGGATTAATAAGTTCATTGATGTGGTAGGAAAATCTTGATGAATTTGCCTTTACCTTAAAGGTGTTTAAATCTAACCACTACTTAAAAGGATCTTAACTGAATTAGATTAATAACCGTCAGACGATATGGCAGGAATTTGTTCAACTCTTAACAATTATTTTAAACTTTAAACAGATTTTAAACAATCTTCTTAAACTTCATTCTCTATTTGTAAAATGGGGCACAAACAAGTCCAGAAATCCAAAGGCTAGGATGACTTCGAAATATTATAATAAGAGGTTCATTTAATAAATCCCAAACAATTTAAATTCATCAACCAAGTTAATACCGTTACAAGTAAGAACTACAGCCAGGAGTACGCAGGATATATTCCCGAATAGAATAAAGACAGCCAGAGGCTATATAACGGATTTCTGCAAAGTAGAGATAACAAAAAAATAATAGGCAAACTACACCGTAGTCTGGATGCCGTCAGATTAAATAAACGACATTAAACAACGGAAAACATGGACACCCCCACCAAAGTTTCTAGAAAGAACACTATTCTAAAATTAAATGTGATTTCACCAAACTAAAAAAAAATCTAATGCTTCAGAAATACTTTCTAACTGCTTAAGTAAAGAGAAACTGAACATAGCTATCTTAAAAATATAAAATGCGTAATAGCTCTCGAGTTCTAATGGAATGTAGCTAGAGTTCTTAGTTAACAGCGTTAACATTTTTTTTATTATTTAGGATTAACCGAAGTTGTACATACATTTTTGCGCCCACGACGCATATGAAAAAAAATTTCAAAATAACTTTTACCTCCTAAGACTACTACAAAACGCAGATAATTCACGACTTTGATCAAAAACATCCTATCTTCGAAAATATTTCAAGTAATTATGGCTTAAACTAGGTAATGCATTACCACAAGGCTCCATATCAGCGCCACTTCTGTTTAATTTATACATATCTGATTTACCAGCAACTGTGTTTAGGAAATTTTCGCCTTTCAACACAAAAACTTATATCAACTGAAAATAGACCTGGCAGCCGATATTTTGAAAAGCGAATACTTGAGTCTAAAACACATAAGATCGAGACTTTCTACATTTAAACACGCATATTGGAAAATTGTAGTACAACGTTAGGGCTTACTACAATAGATGCAGAATTTAATGAATCTTATCTTAAACACAATGACACGCCTAAATATCTCGAAGTAACACTGGATCAGGCTTTGTCGCACCAAAAATGTATAGAAGCAATAATGCTGCCAAACTGCCAAAATGCGACAGTTTAACGTGGAGATCATCAAACACAACCCTACGAATTGTAGCGCCAGGGCTGCTCACCCCGTAGCGAAATATTGCGCCCCAACATGGCTGAACAGCAAACACACAAAATGGTCACACAGATAAAACCTTCCAATGGCTACCATTTCAGCTATTATAAAATCAACTCCTGCCTGCTGCCTCCCTACGCTATGCCATCTTGACCATCTTAACGTACGACAAGCCAAGATTACTTCACAAATACCAAAAGCTATTAATAAAGCCGCGCTCTGATTAATATAATGAAGTATATCCACTCTGACATATCAAATAGAAGACGTTTGAATTCCAGATACCGTCCAATTGCTACAGCAGTAAGAAAGGCTCTACATGATTCAAATTACAATCCTAAGATTGACTGGGAAAGCTAAATAAACTGAGCACTTTCATAAGAATAAAAAGATCAAATCCATCCTTACAAATATTTGAACCTCCCCAAAACTATGGTAATTGTTAAATGGAGGCCCACTCCACCACAGTAAATGTAGTAATTTTTTGTATAATGTAGATGGGATGCTATACAATCGCCAGAGCGCAACTGTGGTGCGGCATTTCAGACCCAGCACTTTACCTTGGAATACAACCTAGCACCTTTATCGGTTACGTTCGTCACTTTCTAAAACTAAATATCGTATGATCAAAAAGTCTCTGAATCGCAATAGCCATGGAATGTAAAAACCATCTATAGAATTATTTACTTCTACTGCCCGTAGTTTCTGTGAACTGTACATGGTAGCGCCAATGTATTTTTAGTAGCATTAATAGAGACACAGCAAGGTTTACTACATAAGAAATAATCGCTGTCAGTGGTCGCAAGCAATGGCTATATGCATTAGAATTGTATTTAACACATTATTGGGTCGAGCTACAACCACCACAGAAACTAAATCAAAACTAAACTATACCAGAATTAAGTGTAAATTATGTGTAATTAATGTGTAGGTTCAAAAATTCTTGTGTACGTAATAAAAATGGCTTAGATTTAAAAAAAATCGTGGGGGTTCTGAGTCCCCGGTGAGCCACAACCCCCACCCACTTAAAAACACATTATCAAACAAAAATGATACAGACATTATCTGTAAATTATGTATAATTTATATCTAACCACGAAAACCTTCTACGAAAAAGAATAAGGTGGGTTTTTAAAAAACACCGTGAGGGTTGTAGTTCACACCGGCGAGCCACAACCCATCCACTTAAAAACACATTATTACAGAAAGTTTTCGACTTGCTACTTATCTCTAAATTATGTGTAATTTATGTGTAGCTTCCAAAATTTTCGTGCAACAACCCTTACCTAAGAAAACTACCCCTTTATGTAAATGAAGGTACACGAGTAATCAGAATACAAAACTTAAAACTTAAAAACCCTGTCCCTTTCTGAAGCAAAATGTACCGCGATATATGTGTAATGTGTAAGAAATGTCGGTATAATCACAATTACAAACTGAGAAATTTTATTTCCTTATACAGTAAAATACACTGCAATTTATATGTAATTCATACGATAAGTCGCTGATTTTGTGTAACAGCCCTTACTTCAGAAACCCACCCACAGTACTGAAATATCGAAATTATTTACTACAATAAAAAACTGAAAAACTATTTTTTATACAGCAGAAGTCACTTTAATTTATGTGTAGATCATAGGTTTAGTCACTTTTTTTGTATAACAACCCTTACTTCAGAAACCTACCCTTCGTATTAAAACATCGGTATAGTCACAATAAAAATTGAAGATTTCTGTTCTTTATGAAGCAAAATACACTCATGCGATTTATGTGTGATTCATAGGGATTCATAAAAAACGGCATGAAATTTCATAAAGAAACAAAATTTGTCAGTCGTTTATTTTAACGTGCATGTAAAATCTGCAATTGTATGCACTTTCTATTCTTATTAGACTAACTTCGAGGAATCAACGTCAGTGTTATAATGTTAATTGTAATTAAATGTTTTAATTTCAATTAACGTTGCTAAACCACTGACGGAAATACATACTTGTGCGTGGTATAGGACGGTGTTATTTTTAACGACAACCACAGACTGCAAATCATTATAGTGTTACCACAACATAACAATAAGCAGCTGGGGCACTCTCGCAAATATTTTTATTCGGCCGTGTGTAATCTTGGGCTGTTGGTGGGCTACGAAACATTTATACTGCTCGCTATTACCAGCATACGATAACGGTGACGATCGACAAATCTCAGCGAACTGACCGTGGTGTGTGCGATATTTGAAACTAGCTGAAAAACAAAATGCTGGAAATATAGTGTTGTCTGTGAGAGTTTTTTGTACACACACATAAATCGCAGTGTCTTTTACTACATAAAGAAATAGAATGTTTTCAATTTTTTATTTTGATTATACCGATATTTCAGTACTGAGAGTGAATTTCTGATGTAAGGGTTTTTACACAACATTTATTTATTTATTTATTTAATATCACCCAAACAAAACGGGCAATGCCCAATTACATTGTCGGGGAATCCCGAGATTTTAAATTAAAATACATTAAATTCAATTACATATAGTTCAAACATAAGAGAAAAACAAAAACATCTAAAGCTTAAATAATAATTATAAACAACAAAGCAATAACATACTGTTTCAGTATATTAAGACGAAACCTACAGTTATTACCTATCCAAGTGCATTTAGTCAGAAGAATAATAATCTAAACAGTGATCGTTTAAACGCTACGGGGGAAGAATCAAACAAATCAATATCTATTTCATAGCTAACAGCATTAAAAGATGTCGCCATTCTTATTAGTGAAGAATTTAGCGACTTAACCCATGATTGCAGTGCCATTTAATGTATTAAGGAATAGTATTTCTTCGTTTTTTGCTTGTATGGGTGTATCGAAAAACTATTTTTTGAAATTAAAAATTTCAAGTTGATAAGCAGCTGTCTCTATAATACCACATATCATCTACGTAAACCACAAAAAAATTAAGCCCAATTGAAAAAAATTAGATCTCCCGCAAGACGCATAAAGTTAAGTTAATGTTAAGTATAATTTTCTACAAAAAATTAAATTTTTCCATATTTTTTTATAATGGAGGACGAAGTGATTTGTTTTTCTAAGTTGAAAAATCTTAACACTAGGATGTGAAATAAGAATATAAAAAAAAGTATTACTCTAAGGTAACATTTGGGTGCGGCCGTTTAGGCGCGAGGACAGTTTGGCGCCGGACAGTTCGGCGCAAGGACACTTCGGCGCAGGCACACTTCGGCGCCGGGACACTTCGGCGCAGGCACACTTCGACGAAAGGTCTTTAAACCATTAGTCTAATTTTTTGGGACAAGAAACTCTATTATTAACCTTTAGCCTTTTTTATTTCTATGTACACATATACACCTTCTTAATTCCAGAATTTTGCTAGGATTGGTTAAAGTGATTTTTGTCTTTAAGCACTGGATTATATGCACTAAGCAGTATCCATTTATAAGTGTTACCTACTGAGACAAAATTCGTGAAGTGGGACACGTATTGATCATCGGCACGATATTCAATGTTAATATGAATTTTCCTATGTCACTTAATTAATTTTATAAAATTTTGGGTTTTTTAAAAGTTATATTAACATGATTATCAAACATGATATTCTTATAAACAATAAAGGATTTATAATAAACAAATTGAGTTCTCATTACAAAGTATTCCCTTACGCAGAGATTTGCATAAGAATATTGATTTTAATGTTTCAGTATCTTAGAAAAATAAATGTTTCATAAATCTGGCAGTACATACAAGCTTTTGTGGTTGGTACCGTATTATACCATATTTATTGAATACTGTATTTCATCGATCATACTGTATTTATTACCTGTAAGTGCCTGTAGATTTTGTTTATTACAATAATACTAGACAATTTCTTGCGCTGAGCTGTCCCTGAGCCTAAGTGGTTCGCCCCGAACTGTCCCTGCGCCGAAGTGTCCTCGCGCCGAAGTGTCCCGGGCCGAAATGGTTGCGCCTAAACGACCGCGCTCAAATGACCGACTCCAGCCGCAGTTAGCCAACAGTTGAGTAATTTTAACAAATTTAGCTTAGTCTCGTAGTCCATGTGAATTAGTATCTGGTGCTGGGAACGGCAAATCTAACAATTGCAACCTAAACAAATCTAGCAGTCAGCAAAAAAGGTAATAACTGTGCGAATGGCTTTAATGCTTGAAGATCTATGCAAGAAGGCTGCTGTTCCTGTTTGTACTATGAAAAACATCCTATATATGATTTTGAGACTCCACGACCAGGGTGAAACAACAAAAAGATCCCCAGGGGCAATTAGTAAACATCCAAACACCTACAATATTGGATTTGAACTTATCTACAGAAGCTTTGCAGGTGTTTGAATGTTTCTTGATAGCCACTGAAAATGTTTTTATTTTCTCACCCTGGTTGTGGAGTCTTACAATCATTTATAGAATGTTGTTCGTACTACAAACAGGAACAGAAGTCTTCATCCACAGCTCTTCAAGCTTTAAAGCCATTTGCATAGCTTTTTTGCTGGCTGATGACAACCTTTTGATTTCAGCTGCTTTCGAACCCACGCAAAATACTTCAAAACGTTTAGTTTAGTTGGCAGTACACTAAAATCACTTATATCTTTGGGTTGACCGATAGGATAGATCTACTTTGTTGCTCCTAACAGGAATCAATTTAATTACATATTTACTTTTGAGATGAGCGTAATCTGTTAGTAAATGATGAAGTACTATCTAACTTTGTCCTTAAAAATAAAGGATTTCTTTTTTGTTCTTTCACCATTTGCTTCTTCTTTTTTTTTAAACTTCTTTTTCTCGTCCTGGTTCTCCAATACAAAAACGTCTTCTAGTTCGATGTCGTTGTAATTTTCTGGATCTGGAGGACTAAACCTATTTAATTCTATTGGAGTTGGCGAAGATGGCGCACTAGAAGATTTGCCTTGATCTTGTTCCTCACTGCTCCTCAAATCATTTACAGAATATGGTACTCCCTCAACGTACAGTTTATGCCCTCTTATATAGCAATTTTCATTATTTTGCTCCTTTGCTTGTTTCATATGTGTTCTTAGTATTTTTTGTTCTTCTCTCTGCAAATATGTTAGGTCGTGTGCAATACTAATGGATGTACCCTTCAGTTTTGGACAGTTTTTTAAGATTTCTATCTTCTTTAATTTAGATACAAGATCAATCTTAAAAGCCACTTTTTGAGTATTCTTGAATGGGAAGAAATTATTAATGTCTGCTATAGATAAATTAATATTCAAGTGTTGTTTTAGTTTCTCGCAAATTGAATCTACTGAGATATTCTCATTTTCTTTCAGCTGACCAAATACTACTAAGCCGTTTTCTCGTGTCTTTCTATCTAGATTTTCTAGCTTGCGTTTTAGATCAACATTCTCTTTTTCTAAATTTTTAATTTTTGAACTTAATTCCTCAACACGTTAGCCTTACTGGCCTGTATGGTATTTTTTAATTCGGTTCTATTTTTCTTTATTTCATTTAATAGAGTATCATCATTTTTAGACATTTTATATTCGTTGTACTCAATTTCGTGTATAAACTCCTTTACTGATAGGTGTGGAATTTCATTCAGTTGATATAGTCAATAAATAATTGTGATTTTATTATTTATTTATTTATAATGATTTTTTAACTTGTTTTTATTTTAATTTTTATATTGTAACTAATTTGTTATAGTCTGTGATGTATCTATGCGCAAAATTTTGTTTAAATACAAAGTTTTACATACCCTTTAAATGATTTATTTATGAGACATATATTATGGCACTGTCAACTTTTAAAGCCGCGCGCACATATATCGATAATAACAACTAATAAGTACAGATTTTGTTTTAAGTGATCGAATTTTCGATTAATAAAGAAATTCCGGTAGAAATGAAGATTAATCTACGAACAATTATCGAAATTAAGTTAAAACCTTTATTAAGATTCTAGTGTTTTATAAATTCAGTTCGTATTTAAATAATAAATGGATCACATTAAGAATAATTATGAAAAGAAGTGGATTGCTTTCAATAATAATTTAATAACCAACGTGGTCTAATTTATATGGTTATATTAGTCACTTTAATGGGTGAATCTTAATAATCAACACTTCATTTTTAATACAGTATTTTGGATTTTGGATTTATCGTAAGTTCAAGATAGTAGGATTGCAGAATTATACGAACTTGTTCCAGTTTCTATCGTCCAGCAGTATTTCTGTTTTTTGTGTGTGTGCAAAAGTCATTATTGCGTAGTTTTGTGCCGATTTTGTTTGTGAATTACCAAATTAAAACAAGGTATCGTAAAAATATGAATTCTTTTTGTTGAACTTTGTAAAGATTATGTATGTTTTTTTATTCATATGTTGATTGAATAATTTTTATCGTATATAAATGTTTTTTCAGTTAAGAGCTCTTACTTAGGGCATTGAAAATTATTTCTATGCATTTTTGACAATCTGTTATATTTTTTATATATTTCTTTTTGGTTAATGAATAAACATATTTTAAATTTAACTAATACGAATAATATTGACCCATATAATTATGAAAGTCTTGATTTATATTTTACTTTTTCCAGCCTAACTTTGATACTGTACTAACTGTTTGATACTAACTATTGATACTATTTGAACAAAATTTATTGGATCTGACTTCATTTTCTGATTAATGATTTCAGACTATTTTAATCATCCTTATCAAATTTCATAATCAGATGGCGCTCAACTATAGTATTTTTCTGTGTTTTGAAACCTTTATCTATCCTTTTAATAATTAGCCAACTGTAGAATCAATACCTACGACCTGATAATTAAATTTGTAATAAGAATAGGGTCTCAAGCCGGCAATTTTGAGCGTTATCGTAACGTAAGTATAAATATTTGGATATATTTAATGTTGTATTGTTTATTTAGAGTAAGAAAAAAGCTTTGTTTCAACTTTCTCTAAAATTAATGTTACCTTTTCTAAAATTGAAGTTGAAAAGGTATAGTAAGAGTGGACGACGACATGTATATAAATAAAAGTTTATTTGTTCTTTAATTTGTGTTCTTTTTAAACTGAATCTGCTTTTACATAACCAAATACATACAACTTAATTTAATTTAAGTTACGTATTTAGCGGTTTATGTTTTCTGAAATTAAATTTACCTTCTCCGAAATTAAATTTGCTTTTTTTCGAAAGTATATTTACATTATCCGAAATTAAACTTACTATTTCGAAAATTAAATTAACTTTTTCCGAAATCAAAATTACCCTTTCTGAAATTAATGTTACTTTTTCTGAAATTGACGTTAAAAAAGGTATTGTATGGATTTTCTTTATAACCTTTACACATATAGTTATGAAAAAATTATTCGATATGTTTTACAAAACTGATCTGGGAAGTGCCAAAATCGTCACGAATAAAAATCCAATCATTCAATTATTCAAGCGTTCCATTAAAGCCATTTAGACTAGATTGGAATAAAAACCTTAAAAGCTCTTCGAGAAGATACCTGATTCAAGATGCATAAATAAATCTTCACAAGGTTTATGCGCATACATGTTTTGACGCAATGAAAACTTGCAACATCGCGGCTATACCGCATGAACGTAGATTTTCAGAAGCCCAACAAGAAACACTCTACACATATCAGAAGAATGTAACATCCTGGCACGACTTTGATGTCGAGTGCAACTTCACGTGCTCGAAGCGTGGTACTGCATTTAGTCCCATGGCTCAACGGAAAATATAAGGCTTGCTAAGATCGCAGGGGCTCAGAATCATAAGCTATAAGCTTAGCTTTGGTTTGAACTTAATGGAAACTCAAAGACCTCCATGCAAACTGGTAAGTGTTTGACATTTTATAACTACGGCCTCCTTATTGCTTAATTCTTTGACTGTATTTTTATTTTGTTTATTCAAACTTCATTTGTTAAAACTCCATCATCATCAAATAAATAAATGTTATATACAATATTTCATTTTTATTCAGATCTAAAGGCGAACACATGATATCATGAAATCGAGCATTTACCGTTTGAATTGTTTTTTTTCTAGTTCAGTATATGTTGGGCAAATGCTTCGAGAGTTCGACATAAGATATAAAAAACACCTACGCTGCTACAGAAATAATAATACATACATAACAGAACCACACAATGGTACTCCAAAATAACATTAAACTCCTACGGTTTTGTAACAACAAACATAAACAGATTGAGTTGAGTAATGCTTCATTACCTATTGGAAGTGCCAAAAACTTCTTAAAGTATTTAGTATTATAATAAATCTTTTTCTTATTTAGTACATTTATTAAACTATAATTTTCTTACATTTAATTTACTATTGACTTAGTAATGACGCAGTAACAAATTGTTGGATTACGTCTTGTTTTATTAAAGTAAGGTATTTTTGCATTAACTGTCCTCTTTATTCTTCTGTAAAACAAATTGATGTAATTTGAATCTTTTGTTATAGTTAAAAAGTCTCTCTCTAGCATAGTTGGAAACACAAGAAAGTAAGCATGGGTAAGCGTTGGTGCTTAGTAGGGTTTATGTGGTAATTCTGGACATAATAATTCCGATACATGTAGAAACTTCTGGGAAAATATTGTGGTTACTACAAACCAAGATACAGTTATCTACTTTTAATTACGGAGATTCATAGTAAATCTGAATATTGTTTATTAAGGATTAAGAAGATTAGCTGATTCAGTCTCAATATTATTTTTAACAACGTACCAGCGACCTGAACAGTTCAGGTTTGAGAGGTTTGATATTTCCTTGCTATAACTAATTATACAAAACTTTAGATTAAGTTCTAATTTGATAGCAATTCAACTACAGCAACTACTCTAAAATAGTTAATGTTTTAAATAATTTTATAAAGTTAAAGTTGTCGTAATTTTAATGGTATTAAGTGATAACTAAAACTTAATCATAGTAATCTTAAAATAATTAAAATAATAATAGCAACACAAACACAAACACCTGTGGCTTGTTAACAGGATTGTAAGATGAATAACAATAAATTTTATAAAGTTCTACTGACTGTTTGTGAGGCTACAGTAACCGCAGTTAAGATTAATCTTGCAGTCTATTAATGTTTGTATTGAACTTACTAGATTAGATGAGAAAAAACTTATTAATATATTAGTAGTCAACTACTATCCATTTTTTTTAGAGTCCTCTGACTTTGATACCGTATTGCTCGAAAATTACTGAACCAAATTAAATATTTTAAAAACTAGCAAATAGTAAATTTCTTTCTACATCTAACAGTAAAATATCATACTTCTAACTGGTATACTTTTATTTCTATCGGACGATACATAATAAAAGGTACCCATTTTTAGGGACAATTTTATTGAGAGTGATTTAAATTTTTTTTTCTCAGAAAATATATCTCATATATCTATGAGATTTTTGTAGGGGTTAGAAAAAAACCTTGTGGTTGTTATCCTATTAATTTTCGGACAAAAAGGTGTTTCATTTAAGATATATATGAAAAAATAGCGAACTATGCGTTCTTGCTTATTAATGGAGATAGCGTCAAATTTTTTTCGCTAAATTAACAGTTTTCATATGTATTATAACATTGAAATTTACAACTCGTTGATTGTTTGACGTTCACTGTTTAAAACCAAGCTTCTTCGTTAGTTTGGTTGTCACTGGGTTTCCCTTTCTTTCTGTTTATCGTAAAGTCATACCTGCGCGGTTAAGCGCTCTCTCGATAGTGCCGTTGATAGAACAAAATGGCTGGTCTTGGTACTAGAAGTTGAATGTGCGAGATATATTAGGAAATTGGTTATAGATATAATTCGCTTCAGCGGAGAAAATCTCGCATTCAACAGAATGATCGCTTGATTATTTATATGCGATCAATCGTCAAATTAGACGGATTACGTTATGGTGCTAACCATTTAGGTAAATTCTTTTCGTTTCATTTCCATGCGCTAAATCTTACAAAATGTGTTTTTATTTTAGGTAATATTATTTCCCTAGCCGTCACCTTGAGGGGATTGTATTGTAAAAGACCTTTCAGTTTATAGAAAGGTAAAAATCTTCAAATATTTAAAATTAATACAATATACAGGGTGATTTCTTTGTAGGTCTTTTTTTGTTTTGGGTTTTGTTGTTCGTTGTCGTTTATTCTTGTTCCTGTCTCTCTCTGATCGTGGGTTCATTTAGAAGGTCCTTCCCCTTTGGGTCCGTACCTACATCTATACATGTACCGGGTCGGAACCAAACAACAGATAGGGGTGAAGCGAAAACCCCTAAGCAAGGCTTTAAATAAAACAGCAGTGGGTGTTCGAATGGTGGGATGTTTGTCTAAACTTATATGTATTACGTGTCATTTTATTTATGTTTATATATATTTACAATTTACAATGCGTGTACAATGTATTCATGCATGTTAATTTTAAGAGCAACACAAGATCTCGAGTAGTGAAATTGTCTTAGGGTAGTTTTAAGCCAACTGTGATACAAATCACCATTCACCGTTTTTTTATTAAACATTAAGATTTTTTGATCTGCACAATAGACAATAGTTACAATTAAAATAAAGCCCTACTTAGAAAGTTTACATTTCACTACGTGTTATTTATTTATTTGTATGATTTTAATATTGCTTTCCAGTTCGTCAGTTGTAAGTATATATGTACGGTACGACCAAAATATTGGAAGTTGCCCATATTTTAGTAGAAGATCTATTTCTTCGTTTGTCTGATAAGCTTGAAGCTTTAGTAATAAGCATTGTTTTTAAACGAAGTGGCGCTTGTTTTTTTATATCTTGTATTACCCCGCCCCTCTCCGACTTATTGGGGGTTAGCCGGCAAAAACGAAAGCAGTGTTATTTGGATCAAGCTGATACTTCCAGCACAGCTATATTTTGGCAGGTTAGGTATTTATTTATATAAAATAGCCTTTATTGTTTCTGTAGGTTATAGTATACATTATCTTCTTTAAAAGAATGTTCCGAATTTTAACAATAAAAGTGCAATAACAAAAAAACCGTTTTTTGTCGAAATCGCTTGTCATCAAAAATCGTTTTTTTGTTTCCGCATTTTTATTATTAAAATTAGGAACATTTTTTGTAAAGAAATAATGTCTACACATGAAAAGTGTTGATTTAGCGAAAAGAATTTTACGCTATCTCTATTAATAAACAAGAACGCATAGTTTGCTATTTTTTCACATAAATCTTAAATAAAATGCTTTTTTGTCTGAAAATTAATAGCATAAGTACCACAAGGTTTCTTTCTAACCTATACAAAAATCTCATAGATATACGACATATACTTTCTGAGAAAAGAATTAGTGAACTTACTTTCAATGAAATTGTCCCTAAAAATGGGTACCTTTTATTGCGTATCGTCCGATAAAAACAAAGGTATACCAGTGAGAAATATAATATTTTACTGTAATATTTAGAAATGAATTCATTATTTGCTCGTTTTTAAAATACTTAATTCAGTAGTTCCCGAGCAATACGCTTTCAAAGTCAGAGGACTCTAGAAAAAAAATGGATAGTAGTTCTATCTGCAAGAGTAATAAAAAACTGTCTACAAAACGTGTAGGTATCGTTTACAAAATTACTGCTGATTTACTCTAGTCTCTACCAAAAGCAATGCTATTATTTATCTCTTACAATAAAACACCGCGAAAATCTTGAATGAAAACTTCAAAAGCGAGTCCCGAATTAAACATAATCGTTTAATGTAAGGGACACCACAGGCAGTATCAAATTCTATTGTACTTTCAGAAAAGCGGAAAAAGATACCACTGCGTTACCAAAAACATGCACCATGTGAGAACTTCGAGGAAACCATTATTTATGTTAGAGAAAACAAAATCACGTGAGAAAGCACCAGGTGCTTCATATTGTAGTAACAAAGTTCTGTCTTACAATCAGAACTGTGAAGTATGTATTAATCTTTCTCAAGAGATTTATACCTTCCTCAGATTTTCATGATATATTTATTATCTGAACATCTAACTTTTCAGAAAAAGTCGAAAGCACATTTATAACATCAGGTTCAGGATAATTACGAAATATTTTAAGAAAATAAAAATAGCATTAGTAAAATGAACAAGGGAGGGTTGTTATTAAAATTTTCGTAGGCTCTGAAGTAATAACGTGAAATCCTTTCAGTGTTTCATATGTTCGGTGTTTCTAACATGCCGAGCAGTTATTGCGAGCTCTTCGTTATTGCATTCCAACGCATTAAAGCGGCTACACGAACCTCATAATTGAAATCTACCGAGTTAATTATCCCCAAAATCCATAATCTACACTTTCCTTAGTTTTCGGATGAATATATTTTACAGGATTAATGGCTTCTGTTACACTTTCAAATCCATTATAAACACATTTCAGATTTCAAACACAAACATTTTAGAAAAATTTTCTTTCAGATAGTAAATCTAGAATGGGGAAGGTTTCTAGAACGTCTGGTGATGTTCAGGTCAAGATATATCATGAATGTTGAATACAATAGAAATCCTGTACTTTTTTATGTCTTGACAGGTTTGTTTGATAAGGGACCGTTATTATGTCTCCTTTTAGTAATGTTTTGCAAGAACTTTCTTTTTCAATTTCCGTTTTTTTTTTAAATGAAAAAGATATTTAAGAGGGTTTTTCCTTACTCCCAAAGTCTATCACTGTAAAAAATTTAAATTGTATCGGTTGTATCTTGGGTAAGGAAATACGTAGGTGGAAATTGATTATAGATTAGGGTTCTAATTAGATATGTTTGTGGTAACTTCCATAACCTAAATTTCATTACACACCTTAACTAAACAACGCAGAAGTTAAATTTGCACTTTCTGGAATCAACTTATTAAGGGGTTATTAGCCTAACCTGGTCAGAGCACTTATAGTTTGTTTAAGATTATGGGTGAAAATCCAGCTCTAGAATAAAAAAAGATAATTTAATAAACTGTCAAATTATTCAACTTAATCAAATCAAAATTAGTCAAGTGAGACTATTTTTTTAATTTACAAATGCGTGCTTAATGTAAGTACTAAACAGAAGTACAAAACTTCTATAATTGCTTGTAGAATTATTTAAATTGAGTGGTTCTGCATAAAGGGTCGCTTTTGGGGATTTTCAAGCTAGTGTGCGTTTAATAAAGTCCTTTTTGCAAACACGTTTAGTAATAACTTATTTAGATTTTTGCATTGTTAAATAAAATAATTAAATTATATGTTAATACTGTAACGCCCGGTTTGAGAAGAAAGAGGGAGAAGTAAATTTAAGAACTATTACAGTAAGACGTGGAAAGTTTCCACCAGGTAATAGGTACATAAATAAACAAATGTAAGAGGCGAACAACTAAATCAGTAAACAAAGTAAGCACTTAAAAAACGTTTGATAAAGGTTCTAAATTCTTGTTTAATACAGCAATTATTAGAAGCTCCTATGAAGGCTTAAATAATTCAGACTAGGATTATTTCAATATGCGAGCTTTTTATGACTTATTTAATTACTATATGACTTATATGAGGTATTAATTGTACTATTTAATTTCGCTTAATAAATGATGCAATAGTTCATATTAGTATTGACAAGTTCAGTCTGCTAAATAACACTAACCAAATGCGACCAATTCATTAAATAAGATTAATATCGATCGCTCCCACCTGATTATCAAACCCACCCTGACTTGAATTTTGTCGACAGCAGACTAGATCACCAAGCCAAAGAGAAGGCGACGGGAAAAGAAAGGCCCTGAAACATTACTTTCTTCCTTTACTAGATCATGAAAAGGGTGAAAACAGATTCTCGACGTTGCTGTGTTACCTGAGTTAGTTGACCATGTGCTTAGTACTGGTCTGAAAATTTCTACTTTAAATAAACCTTTACTTAAATAATGACCTTTGCTTAATTAAACACTACCGCGACACAGCAATGAAAGATTTATCAAGTGGAAAAAACCACGTAGGTTCACATAACTAACGGTTTTACATCGTCGAAGATCCAGGAAAAAACTTGATTTTCGAAGGTTATTTCGGTTTAACAATTTCACAAACTAACAAAAGACAGTGGCTGGGTAATACGGTTAATACTTTTATTTAATTTATACAAACGGGCTCGAACATCCCTTTTAAATTATACAAACAGACGATAAAAATTATTGGTTATCCAAAAGAACCAACATCAACTAAAAAATTTAAAGAGATAATTATCAAAACCGATGCCGTTTATAATGCCCTACCATAAGGGCCGTTTAAGTTTTAGTTTTGAAGATGGACCCTGCATGATAGATTTCGAGAAGTTTTAATTTCATAATTATAAATGTAAATACGAAAATTAAAAATAAAGTATGTTATTCTATATAATGGCATATTAGCTGTAACACAAATGTGGAATTTGTGCTATACCATCTGTGAAGTCGTCTGCAGACGCAAGTTGGGCGTAATAGTAATAATCGCCCCTCCCTCTCGCACAAGCTTTATAACGTGTTAAGTATCCAAGATACATTTTAATACATTGGAAAATGTATTTATTGTAAATAATCTCAGCACGGCCCTGTATATACAAATATATTTTTGTTAGTTTAAAATTGCAGGCTTCATTCTGGACCTAATAATGTTTTTCGTTAACAGAAAAGGCTGTCTAGGCGTTCCCACAAATAAAAATATGTTTTTTAGCAATGAAAATACTAAGATAAGAATTATTTTTCTAAATAAAATGACATGATAAATGCATTTAAGCTAAATTTATGTTTCCCGTTACATGGCCATTTATTGAATAGATTCTTCGAAAATATACTTACAAAACATAGTCTGCAATATTGTTTCAAATATCAGATTTCATGCTACGAAACAAGTTCTTTGCCCCTGTGAACCCCCGTAGAATGTTCGAGAAGGAATCATCTCATTGATGTGGACGTGTGTCATTTATGTGCCTGATAGGGTGGCCATATACTTCCCTTTCTTAAAATAATAGTTACCCGGGAAAAAGTTGAATTTTTAGAGAGTCAGAAAGATTTTACTAAGCTAAACGCACGCGAGAGTGACTGCCAAGTCGCCAAGCAGGGCGCATACAGAAGGTCTCGAAGAATTCGCCAACTAGACGCGAGCTTTTGATACGGCCCGCCAAGTGCAACTTTTTGATCTTTGAGGATTGTTTTGTGATCATTTCGTTCCGTTTTCCGTAAAACACTTGCCTAATTGCTTGATAGTACAGTTTAGTTCTTTGAGTTAATAAATTTAACGATTAAACTTAAGTGGTTGATAGTACAGTTTAGTCCGTCGTGTTAATATTCTTAACAATTAATTAGTTAATTAGTTGACAATGTATTAAGGGAATTCAATAATAAATTGAATATTAATGGTAATAACCTCCATTTCGTTGTTTTACCGTTACGATAAATATATTGCGGGAGTGCAGAATTTCGCGCTGAATTTAAATATTATTGCGTTAGAACAATTTAACCGTTTGGCCGTCAAATTAGTATGAATAATAAAAACTTCTAAAAAAGTGATGATGTAGTATCTTTACCAGGGTCCGAAATTCTTCCTTCATCAGGAATTGTTATGTATTTGGTGCCTACAGTTTATTGTGATTTAATGTGAATACATACATGTGAATACGGCATTATAGTGACGTGAGGTTTTATATGTTTAAGTAGATTCTTCAATCTATTTTGTATTAGCTGATATATAGCTGAATATTTTTAAGTAAATGGTTTTTAGTGATTAAGATTGTTTATATTTACCCATCTACATTGTTACTGTTAGTATAAACTATTACTCTTTATAGCTAAAAGGGATCCGTCTTACCAAATAAAATAAATTATGGTTCCATTGTTTATAAAAACAATCATACTTTTGACTTATGAATAAAATTAAATTTAAACTAGACATGATTTTGATAATGTTGGCTCAGGTACTTGTGAAAGTTATTAAATTGCATTGACCCGCCTAATACTAATCTGGCTAATTACTATTAGTTATTAAATTCAATCAATTTAATCAGAATCTTTTTTTTACTTGTGGATTTTGATAATGTATTCTATTGACTTGCAAGTAAATGGCGCCCATATTCCTTATTATTTCAACAAACCTTATTTTTTCTTTACAATTTATAAGCTAGAGAAGCCAGTACCTACGCCCTGGATAACTTGTCAACAAAAAGAGATCTTTCGCCGGTGCATAAGTACAGTAAGTATCGTTCATGGTTTTAAGAAAGCAATTTCAGTAAGTATTCAGTATATTGAGTTTGAGATTAATAAGTGTGTAGCAATTGACAGTTCAACCGTGAGGCATCAATTTAATATCGCTACAATTGACGCCTGATCGTGGGGTATTTCAGTTTAGTATTTTTTAATTTCGCTACAGCTTAATAGCTTTTGGGGCCTGCTTTACCAGGTAATGGGTAGTAGCAATTATTATTATTATTATTTAGAAATTGTAATTTTAAACTTAATAAGAATTAACAATGTGACGCTTTACATTAATAAATTGCAAATAAACTGTTGGTATAGTAGGTAACTAGTTTCGTTTCAACGCAGTGTAATAAATGAATAATAGCTGTCGTCCTCACGTTTTTATTTTCATTCGTTATATAATAATAAACGAATTTCTGTGTTTATACTTAAATTATAAATCAGCAACTAATGTGACCATAATCATCGATTAATAAGATATTTTTAATCGTTTTCTTAAACTGTAAAGTCTGCTTAACAGCTACAAAGTGTGTAGGAATAAAAAAAACTACTAAACAATATAACAAAAGGTCCATTTTGTTGGGCGCCAATTTGTAGGAATATACTTTTAACATTACTTTACAAAACTACTCTTCTATTAAAAAAAGTCCCATGCATGGGTACTTATGCATGCCTCGGCTTAACTTAAACAAAGTAAATAAGGACACACTCTCTCTCTTTTAAAATGAAGGTAAGTCATAGGTGATTTGGAGCATCAGAAAATTCATATAGCTATGGAGAGGGACACCAGCATGATTTAAACAAATTAAATATTAGCAGTAATGCTCCACAATAACGGAGTTCTAGATCTTAAAGTGAATCGGTCTCAATCATGCAATGACCGAATTACTTCATCGCATAATAGCAAAAATTAAACGTTTAAAAACTTCAATTGAACTTATTAATTAAATGTTTTGTAGAAATGCCCAACTTAGATGGCGCCATAAAAGCCATTATTAAAATTGAATTTCACAAGAGGTAAACTATTATACGGAGTGATACTAAATGCGATGGCATTGTAATTATTATAACCCCAATATACGAGGTGAAATGAAAGCAAAGATTATCAGAGAAATATTTTTGTTACAGATCACTAGCTGAGGTCATTCTAATACAAGAGCGGGACTATTCCAGCACAGCGCTACAGAATGTAATTTTTTATAATCGAAGATTAAACGAGAATGTTACTATTAGTATAAAACAGCAAAATATTTGCTGAAATTATTATTAACAAAGCACATCAAACAGTTTGAAATGCTTGTATGTTTATAAGTGGCGTTGGAAGTTAGAGTGTTGCAGTATGAAAATCGCTAGACTGTTTTAAAGACCTGTCACTTATTGCGCAACTGTAATAAACAAAGCGTAAATAAAATTAAAAAAATATTAGTTAAGATGCATCATTTTCATAAAATTTTAATCAGTTTGGAAGTAATAATAATAACATTCAAATACCGTGCCATTTAATTTAGTCATTATGATCACTTTTTATGATGTTTCACTTGTTAACGTTATGTAAATGTCAAGTAGTTAGGTAATTGTAATATAAACTTAGAAATAGGTTTGTATTCATTTGTACTGATTATGAATACAATATTGTTAGGTAGCTTCTAGTCATTACAGAAGTCTAAAGTGTACATATAGTTATTTGATAATAGTTACGAAGTCTATTGAGCACAAACACTACACAACGCTCATTCTTGATCGAAAAGAGGTGTACGATAGACAATACAATAGACAGGTCGAATTATATCAATAAATCGTTTTACGTGGTCAAACGTTAATTGGCATTGAATCTTGAACAATATAATTACATAATAATTATATTAATAATATAATATAAATTATATAATTATAGTACAAATTATAGATAAAGTTGGTTCTAGAATCGAGTCGTCATCGAAAAAGATTTCAAATATTTACTATTTTGTCACATACACCATCAAATGTAATAATCACTTCTATCGGGCCAAAATTTCACGAAAACCATAAGGCCTAAAAAGCTGAAATCACAGGCAGGTAGTCAGTCCTTGCCCCAAAGGGGTGCATGAGTATATTCTGTAGCGGTCTTTTTACCATTACAATGTGTGTCCTTCATCTTTTTCGGTTTGTTACACTGGTTTACAGGAAATTGCTTTATTAGAATCAGAATTATAAAATAAAAACGAATAGTTCCCACCTATCAACTGCAAGTGTGAAATCTCGATGCAGGGTACCCTGTGGGGAGCGTCTGCTGATAGACTACGATTGTACGTGATCACCACCTGTATTACTTTTATTAAATGCATATTAATATTTTTTAGCTGTTTATTTTAATAATAATGCATTTTAAGTCACTTGCGGAGTACATTTGTTCTGCATTCTTAGCCAAATAAATTATCACTTCGCGTTTTTGCTTTAAATAAAATAAAATAATGTGTATATAATGTATATTAATAGTTAATGTTTTATAATTATTCATAACAGGTTTAGATTATGTCAACTCTGCTTGTAAACAAACATGATCTTGTTTATTGTATTTTTATATTATTATTGTATTATTGTATTTATTGTTTATTTTATTGGCGTTACGTGTCATTTCTCCGTTTTTAGTTAAAACATTTACGCTTGATTTGGATTAATTAACATAAAAACTAGTTATTTTTAGATGAGCACTAGTTTAATTATTCTACCTATTTATTTACTACATTATGCATTTACTATGTATCATACCTAATTTAGCTGTAATGTTTTTTTTTCAATTGTATTTTAGTTTTGAATTTTTTCAACGGTAATGGCGCTTTTTCCTGTTTACTTGCATTTCCATTAGACAATATTCAAATTTTACATCACCTGTTTTGAATCGTTGAATGCATGCCGTCAAGGTTTTTTTATTAGCTTTTTAGAAGATTTAAAAATTTTATCCGAGCAAAAGAGAGTTCGCTTTTTCGGGGTCTTTCTGGCAAAGACGTGTGGGTTACTTTACATGTGTGTGTTCCATTATGGTTTTAAAATTTAAAATGTAGACAATTTTCTGAAGATATAGGCTTTAAGTTTCTTTCCTTCTATGCGCAAATTTATTTCTGTTTTGGTGTTTTCAGGCAACCTCACTATGTGGCCATTTTGTAAAATTTCACTTAACACCTATAAAATTTCTGCATACTTCATTTAATTGCTTGATACTTTCTCTTTAGTAATTTCTCTTTTCCTAACAGGTTTTTCATCGTCTTGACCATTTTCATAATCAGGGTGGATATGTTATTTCTTATAGGATCCCTGGTACCTGTTACCAAGTCAAGCTATTGTTAGAGAGGGGTAACAGCCGATAGGATTTGATTGCTAGAATCTGTGGTTGGTTTTAATTTCATATCGTTGGGAATCTCATGTCGATTTTTTGAGAATAATATTACACGTAACTATTATATTATAGCTATTATATTCATTTACAAAATATGTTTATTGTTAAAATTGATTCAAAATACCTTTAGGAAAGTCACAGCAATGTATGTGATAGTTCATTGTCTAAGTAAGCATTAATTTCTTATCTAACGTTATTATTTGATTGACTAATTTTATTTACTACCCAATTGAATGTTAATAATATTTTAATTATTATTGTAATGTATTGATATTAGACTATTGATATTGAGATTTAATTATTAATTATGAATAATTATGGTTGATAAAATACCATTTATATGTACACCTCTTGTGATATCACAGATATTGGGGAGTCACCATTTGCTTATTAATTTTTTTGCACCAAATTTTTAATTAGCCCAATCAATGTGTGAATATAGATGAATTAGTTAAAACAATATTTGATTGATTGATAGATTACAGAGCTCTGGGAATAAAGATTACCTTTTTATGATCTTTAACTTGTTCTTGCATACATATGACAATTATTATTTAAATAATAATTGAACTGATATTTGATTATATTTATTGATATTGAGTAGTATTGATTTAATTGTATTGTAGATGCTTGATATTTGAATTTACTGATATTTTTGGTATTTTAATATACAGCGCTATTAAATTAAATTATAATATGTGCAATTTACCGTGTTGCATTTGAAAATAATCAACCAAAAGCATTATGGACATATAGGCAACTACTTATACAGCACGCTCTTTTATACGATTTACATATATGTAGTATATAAATAGCACTATATACGACTTACGGTATTAGTTTGTATTTTGTTGGAAAAAAGCTCTAATGCGTTAGCCCCCCACAATACACCACTGACTGTATATTTCTTGAATGGCATAAGCTACAAACTTCAAATTTTCACCGATAATATCAGCAGCGATTCTGAAGATTTAACAAAAATATTAAATTCTGGGTATGCCATCCAGGGGCGAAGTAAGAGCAAAAAATTGTAATTATAGTAGATTTTAATTGTTCCAAAAAAATATTAATTGTGAGTTACCTTCAAGAAAAACATACATGTATGCACCAGACATTTTTGTAGATTTTTTGAGATCTAAAATTCGGACGATTACAGTCCCACTCAATCTATTACGATTTTTCCAGCATCTCTTTGCCAATTATCCCGATTATGTTTTTATATTTTGCTCACTATTCGGCTTTCGAAGGACCCTTTGCTATCTGTCTGCTAAGTCTATGCTGAAATTCTGTTCATTCATCAGTAAGGCCGCCGTGAGAAATTGCTAAAAATTCGAACTTCTGACGCAATAAGATTCTCAAACATAACAATTACCAGTCGATGTTCTCTAAAGATCTCAGAAACTGTAAAGCCTAGGAATCTGCTTGTTAGTTGAGTGCTGAGTCTTATGCTGAAACTTTCTCTTAGAACTCTCGACGGGGTTATCTTTCCTCCTAGACAATTTATTTTTGACGATTTATAGACTGCTTGATGCTGTATTTTTATTTTTAATCATTTTTTAATTTTACGGTTTTTTCAAGTTTCAACGACACCGCTTTAAAGAATTGCTAAAAAACTCTGAGATTTCTGACTGACTGAAATATTCTGACTTATACGCAATGGGATTCTCAAACATAATAATTACCAGTCGATGTTATCTGACGTCCATCCAGAGAAAAAGATCTGGAAAACTATAAGACCTAGGTAACAGAAATTCTGCATGCACTTATCTTTTCCAGATCACTATCTTTTTCAAAAACTTAAAAGACTTTCCTCTACATAGACTATATACTAAGTTCGGCTTAGTTATGTCATAAAGTAACGAAATGGCCACATGAAAACATCAAGCAGTCAATCCGTTGCAGTAAACGTCGTTGATAAAGATATAACAACTAGCTTTTGGGTAAGAGTCTTCATCTCGCTTTCTTTTATTTGAACAGTCAGAAAAATCGGTTTCAGAAGAATGTTTCTTAAGACCTACCTTTGGCTTGATAGAAATAGATAACGAAAACTGATATTCCTTACTTTCAGCTCTACAATTTGTTCTTTGACACCATGTGTACAAAAGATTTACCCTACTGGGAACGTATTTCATATTTTATACCAGTGTGACGAGAGCTTTTGTTTTTGATATGTCACATATGTGACATATACTTATATATATACTTTCTCTTAGTTTTTTTAATGACGTTAGAAGTCTGGGGAAAATGATCCATTATTTATGTATCTTAAGTTACAAAACGTGTTATTTAGAGATTTATATTTTTCTGCAAAACAGCATTTGCCATGTTTAAATAATTAACTTGAGAAGATTTTATTTTGAAATATTTAGTAGGATTCTGTATTAGTGTAATACAATTATTCTGGAATAATTTCACACCAATCAGGTTAATGTGGAAAATTTTTAAATAAGTACTGTAAATTTTTTTATACCAGCGGCCCGAACGGGTTATTTCCCGATAAGAGCAACTTAATTCTAAAAAACAATTTCTATTAATAATTAAAAAAGGCTTGTGTTTAAATGTAAGTGTTTTGTACCGATTTATCGTAATGCTTTATTATTAATATTCTTGTATGTATTTTAAATGTCTGTCGACTACTAGATTTTTTAAATAATCATCGGATTTTATTTTAAATCTGTATATAGAATTAGTACTTAATAATATACATTTGCCTTTGCGGTTATCGTCCATTCTCTAAAACTGAAAGATGTCATGTTGGTAAGAAAATCTGACTGCATGTTAAGTTTGTTGATGGAGTCCTAGGTATATAAATGAAAACTTGTTTATCCCTTTAGTATTCCTTGACATGAGATGAATCCTGTTTGAAAAACCGCGTTTTTTATCAGAAGTTTTCCTGCAGAAATAAATAAGCCTAGAGAGTTTGTGGGAAAGGAATACACACTCCATCACATTTGGCACTGACAGCAGTAGCACCGATTGGATCAAGTACCAAATTTAAATTTTAAACTAGCTAATGCCTTATTCATCATACAATTAGTTAGATTTATTCGAAAATCTCTTTTGAGACGAACTGTCAAAACTTTTAAATTACGGTTTCTAACTTAATTTGTGCAGATATGAGAAATTGTTTTCTGTTTTTATAAATAAAACTATTTTCCCCATTGGATTTTTGGGGAATGTCAAATATTAAAATTGTACTGTAAATAAAAAACTAATCACTTATTATAATACATACGCAATAAAATTCAATTCTATTTATAGAAAAATATTGTGAAAGGATTTACTACAATATCCTCTTATGGTTTTATATGCCATTACATTTTCAGTATCAAAACTCAACAACAGCAAATGCAAGAATTTCCACGGATCTACACAATTCAGTAAATCTGTTTAGAAAATATTTTTCTGGTAAATAAGACGGTTCTGGTCTAATGGGATTGATGAAATTCTACTCGCTGGTTATTGCTAAGTGCATTAAATATATACATCATGTTTGAGACAGTTTGTATCAGTTTAGAATGTTATTTATTCACCGGCGAGAAGCATGAAATTCAATTTATTTCAACAAAGGCGTACACTCTGGTATTTATTGATGGAGCGTACACGCGACTTGTGACTGACGTTATTCCTGAAACTTGCTTATGAAATGCGCTGAAGGCTACCAAAGAAAGTGTCGACGTCTCTCAAGTGAAATGTTGTCGCATTTCATACAGAAACAAAGATCGATGGATTTCCCATTGTAATTCATCAAAATCTGTTTTTATAAAATCTGAAATCCTAGAAAAATCCATAACTCTAACTCTTAGGAAGAGAACGTCTTAGGAAAGAAATCTTGATAGGTTAACTTGTATTTAACATAAGTAAATTATGGAAGGATGATGGTAATGAGTTGGTGTATTTTCGAATCTCGACACCTGCATCTAATGTGTTTTGTACGGTATAAAGTACTTCAATTAGGATATCGAAATAAAGGTCACCAGTTAAAGGACTGTCGTGAATGTAAAGCACGAAAATCTGATTTCGCACTACTTACGAATATAAATTATGTTTATGGTCACCTACATCGTTGGACATGACGCCGCAGTACTAGTTTCAGGATACACTGTACAGTAAGTCGCAGGTTAAAAAAATTAATTGAATAAACTTTCAATTTCATTTCGTCAAAATGTCAATAAACTCTGAAAATTAAAGTTGAAGTAAGCGAAATTGATCTTCTTCTAGATACTTAAGTTAGATTTGAGCCAATAAAAAACTAAACTTGTTAGGGAGAAAGAGTAAAAACACCATGAAAAGAAAATTTCGCAGAAAGCGATTGTGTTTCTTCTGATTAGGTATAGCATCAGGTACCGGCAAATATTTTTGGCGGCCACTGTAAATCCATGTAAATAATTCCAACAAAAGTTAATATTAATCACCTGTAGATTACGACTTTTGAATCCAGAAAAGTGTCAAAGTCATATCCACTATAATTATATGTAAATTAATAGTATGTAAAAGAAAAAAGTAAAAGGTCGATTAATCAAACATCAAAAGCAAAGAAATTGCCAAAACAATATCATACATGTGCAATAAATGGATAGTGATACAAATAATTGCAAGCAATACAACAATATTTTCCCTGAAGACTCACTTTTGCATAAATAAGTTATTAATACTACATGAAACGCTAAGATTTCCCAACTGTACACAAAAACGACAAAAAGTTGGTAGGATAATTGCAGAAATATTGATAAGCTACTTAGAAATAAATAAAGCTCAAGCAATCATTCTTATAACCAAAAAAAGTTGTACAAGCTATCTGAATTTAAACACTTACATACAGTTATGATATAGGCATCCCGAATTTACATGTGCGTGATGTGTTGCCTATCTCCAGGCGAAAGAAGGATTTGACAATTTTTATTATAAAACAATAAAATTTTGCATTAAATATGCTGAGAATACACACTACAACACTGTGAGATGATAAGGGATAAATTTTAAACAGATTCTTCACTTAAATTTCACAAACTCAATTTTAAGATGAACGATTTTCTGTCGTTGGTTGATATTTTGACATTTATATATTTTGAAGCCATTTTAAGGCCTGTTTTCACCTGAAAGTTATTAAAGCCATAGGTAAGAAGGTAATACACAAGTATTTATTATTTTAATTACAGTTTTTATTATTGAATTTCAAGAAGATGTTCTATTTCTTTGACGATTCATAATTTTTCATAGTAAATGGATATTTTTCAATGTTATTTGAATTTCTAAGTAAAATATTTTACTGCAATATTGTTAACCAAGTTCTAGGGTGCATTTGACACTAGAATGTTAAAAGTGGGGAACTTTTTAGAAAGAAGGTTTTGGCCTTTGAAATCCCAAAATTGTAACGTTTCAGCAGAATCTGCTAGAATGTTAAAATTTAGTTTATATTCATGATTTTGGTGTCAGAATTTATGTAATTGTTCTTTGACAAAATCTTAGGATTAATTTTTTGACAAGAAAAGGATGTAGCAAGATGTTAAAATGTTTTTATTTGAATTTTTGTGAAGTAATGTTTGTAAGAAAATTCAAGATGGTTGTCAATGAATCCTAGCTCTAAATTTGCATTTTAATAGCCATATTAGGTATCAAAATAAAAGAAAAATTCTCATCTTTCGTTTTATAACAATTATTTAAACAATTAATTTAATTTTTTATCAACAATTTGGTTAGAAAGGTTTTTGGTGGGAAAGATGTTGTTTTGTTTCTAGTAACTTACTAAATTAATCTAGTTCCTAACTAGGAACAGCACTAGCGATTCGCAATTGTTTCCCAATTATTATAAAAACAGCACGAAAATTTAGTTACTCTCTCTTGAATTTCCATACAGAGCAGAAGTCACGTCAGTTTGTAGGTTATTTTGATAAAATTTCGAGGTTATGTTGATAAATTTTACGTCACTTAACTGTCAACAAAGTTAGGTTATGACAAATGTCATCTTGTTTTTAATTTTTCTTTATAAGTTCTTAATAATTTAATTAATAATAATTATAATGAACAATCAAAGTGAACTAAAAGTGAAATAAAACAAAAATTCAGTGTTTAATTTGGTGTTCAGACTGTTATTATTATTTGGAGAAATTTTTGGAATTTTATTTTGAATGCGACGAATTAAAGGAAGGTAATGGAATCTTCTTGCAAATAATCGAATTAATTTATGTACTCGCGTCATGGAAGGTACTTGTTGCACCTTTAATAATTATAATTATCTTCATAAATCACAAATAAAATCAATTTAAAGGATGATATGAAATGGGCACATCTTGTCAACAAATAAGCAGGTAATTTTACCAACTATATCAGGAATCTGCTAATCTTCAGTTAGGGTGATTAATTTTTTTTCTGTGGCGCCAATTAATTTTAAAATTTAAAATAATTTTTAATTTTTTCTAATAGTAATTTAAGATTGATGGATTGATCAGATAAGAATTAAAAATCGCAAAGAGAATTAGAATGTCTCTAAATTCTTATTTTGTTAAATCTATTTGACACCAAAAATTTAATTGATTTTGTTTCATATTTGTCTAATTGACTTAAATTTAAGATGTTAATGATTGTTTTCGTTTCTCTCCAATAAATTTTAAATTTTTATTTCTTTTGTGTGTTCATAAATAAAATTATCCATTTAAATGTTTAAAAAAAGAAATATATTTGTGTCTTTATTTCTGGTCCATTAACAATGTTTTACAGATTTAATTTAAATAGCTTCCTAATTAATTAGCGACCGACCTGGTTTCGTCTCATGCATTTATGGAACTTGTTTTCCTGTTTAGAAATTACAGCCGGAGAATTTTTTTTATGATAAAGGTAAGTGATATTTAGTTGTGTATATTTTCAGACTGTTTTACCATGATTTTGTGTTTGTAAATTTTAACAATAATATATTTTTTTAAATTTATAACCTTTCATCTTTCATCAGGTGTGGAGGGTTTATTATTCCCTACAATTAAATATTTTTTTATTAACATTATATAACTAAACCATCTACCAATATATCATACCAATACATATAATGAAACATTTTACTATAGTAATAACTAATAATTATACTAGAAAATCTTCTAGAATTACTGAAACGATAAATTTGTAAATCTTCTATACAACGTGTATTGTAAGTAATGGGGCTCGTCTTTCATTTTAATGAGCAATATATAAATAAGAAGAAAAGGAATAAATGAAAAAACGCCGCTCTATCTCAAAAATATATACTTGTTCACTAAAAATTTCGAAGCATCCCAAACATTAAACAAACGAAAACCGGCCCTGGTAGTCTGATGCAGCTATTATTCCGATCATTACAACTGTGATTTTTATTATTATTATTACTAAAAATACAATTTGTGTTTCAAAGGACATACACAACTAAAATTAAATTAATAAAAAAATTTTCACTTTACAAATAACTAGACTTTTACATGAAAGGATTGAATACATTGTAAAGAACTATTTGGTTGTATTATAGATATCACAAAATATTAAGAATTTTTAATATCTCCATCCGTCAATCCGTCCAATTACATTAATTAAGTGCAAACAAGTTTTGCAGAACTGTCATTGCATAAAGGAGCATATTTATGGAATTTTTGTAAACATACAGATAATAATTTCTGAAAACTGGTATTTCAATAAACAGACAATCTGTTTTTCACCAGTTTTTCACGATACTGAAAATAATATATCAAATTCCAGTAAAGCTTTATAAATAATAAGAAAAAAATAACGGTTTTCCAGAATCTATGGATCTCCACGATAAGAAATTTAGTGGAGCTAGTGAAATAGCTAATGGTTTTGCTGAGTTCTTTAGCAGTGTCTATACGGATGATGTAATGGCTCAAAATTTCAGCCATGATATTACAAGTTTAGACAGTACAAACATTGAAGTTTGTAATAGAAAATGATGTAAAGATCACAGTATGTTTGTGTTAATGGTCATACTTCTGCTTCTTTTGTGCCATCTTCGGGTGTGCCACAAGGAAGCATATTAGGGCCTTTGCTATTTATAATATTTATAAATGATATTGTAGAGGCATCAAATGTCATGCTTTTTGCTGATGACTTAAAGTTATTTAAAATAATTGATAATGCATCGGATTGTCAACTTTTGCAAAAAGATATAGATAGGTAACCTTCATATGTGGTCCCTAGAAAATAGATTATTTTTTAACATAGATAAGTGTTGTGCTATGTCGTTTAGCAGAAAGCAAAATATTCTTTTGCATCCTTATAATATCAATGACTCTACATTAAGACGAGTAAAAGAATTTGTCGATTTGGGTGTTCACTTTAACTCTAAATTTAACTTTAATACGCATATTGAAAATACTGTTAATGAAGCGCTAAGGCAACTTGGCTTTATATTTAGAAACTCTAAAAATTTTCGACAATTTAAAACAATTTCGACTTTGTATAATTCTTTTGTAAGGACTAAGTTAGAGTATTGTGTCGTAGTTTGGAGCCCTTATACATGTTATTCTCTCAAAATTGAGAGAATTCAAAAGAAATTACTTAGATACTGCGCGTTTAAATTTAATTTCAAACTGGATGGAGAATCTTACATCCACTATACAGAGTTACTTACTCATTTTGATTTTGTTAAATTATCATCGAGGCGTATATTCATTCAAATAGTTTTTATATATAAATTGATTCATTTCTATATTGATTGTCCTTTTCTACTTTCAAAATTAGGTTTTTCAGTTCCTGATATAAGAACTCGCAACTACCTTACGTTTACTAATACTTGTCCTAAAACAAATTGTCATAAAAATTCTCCATAGCAAGTACAAATGCTTATAATTCCTTAGACAATAAGTTAGATATTTTCACAAACAATATTAATCAATTTTCCAAAGATCTGTTTAACATAGTAAAGTTATATTAATCATAGGATTAAGTAAGTGTTCTTGGCATGTTACTTACATATTTATATTATATTCCTGTAATTGGGCTGTCTAGCCTGTTGGAATGTTTGTAATTAAATAAATAAATTAAATAAATTAATTAATTAAAAGACCAAAACGACCAAATCAAAATGACATTTATAGCATGACGTTGTAGCATTTTAGCATACTCATGAAAATTAAATGCTAGAACTTGATCCTCGCACGTAAATATTCTGTGTCAAATAAGACGCCTCCTAAAATACTTTATGCCATAAATAACAATTATTTTGAATTATCAGAAAAGGCGTAAAACGTTTCCTACAATTCGTGCGTATAAAATGCGTAAAATGCTTCCTCGCGAAAAGGACTAAATTATCGTAATTAAAATTATATTTTGAAGCAGAAGAAATAATCTTGATAGACTACAGTCTATCAACAGAGGTCATCAACAGTCTGTGTCTTTTTTTACTTGTTAACGAATTAGAACGTCAGAAAACATTTATGTCCATATAGGGATTATTGAGAAAATCAATATTTTATAGTGGAAATACCAAACCTAGATGGCGTTGCAAATAAACATTGACAGTCGAATTTATTTATTATTTTATAACTCTACAAGGTGTTTTTAAAATAAAAGAATAGACAGAAAAACTGTCTGTTACACAAAATGATCACAAAACATGTAAAAATTTTGGTATTTTCGTCTGGAGCTTTTAAATTCACTTTTGCCTACGCATGCTTCCAAAAAAAATAAACTAATTATCGTGGTTAGAATTCTAAATAGTTTGAAGCAGAAAACAAGTGATTTTGATGAACTACCTAAAATAATAAAAACTACAGACCCGCTAAGAGCGACCCAGTCCCTCACTGCTTCTACCATTCGGACTGTTAGATGGGTAAAAGATGCGACAGGAATTTTTTTTGAAATCCTATCAGCCTACTCCGGAACTGTTTCAATACGGGTCGAATGTGTGTCAAGATTTTTGCAGGTATGTTTTCAAGATCGCCGACGTATTCTCGTCATGGCTATAAGGATGCTTGAGATATCGCCATATCGAGTCATCTCATTGGGATAGCTAGTTTCGAAAAAAAGAACACATTCCTTTTTTAGTCTTGGTCTGTTTACTGACATTCAACTACTCAGCTCAATTTTTAGAAATCTTTCTGAAACTATCATCTGATACCTTTACATTCACTGACAGCCAGCGATGTCACACATCGTTACGTTTAAACAGTCCTATGATAGTGCTCAAAATGACGAAGAAATTGATGAAAACAAAAAATATTAAAATAATAGATGGTAAGCTCTACAAAGTTTCTAAGTTATCAATAGAATAAAAGCTGAGGCATGAGGTAGGTGATTTGTTCTTGGTTGATTCTGAGATATTGTATTACATTACTTCTTGATAGGCAAGAAAATTATTACATCGAAGGGTATAAACGTCATTAAATTATAATTTTCATGAAATATTTCAAACAAATTTAAAAGGTAAACAACTTTTGGAGGTCGTTGAACTTAAACTTCCAAGTTAGCAACCATTAATTAGTTGCTAATTTTATTACTTAACAAAATATCTGTTAACAGTGCACAAATTAAATAATAGCATTTTATTCGCAAAATTTCTAAATGTGATGAAATTTGACTTTAATTTAGGTTATCAAGCATTAAACTTAGATACCATCTAAAAGTAGACGAATCTAAGATAACGAAAGCCTAATCATACTAATCATAATACCAAATCATACCTTTTCTAGCAATGCAAATAGGAGTCGAAACTGCTCAAATCGAGTTCTAGAGTAAAAAGGAATATGCAATTAGGAAACATAAATTTTTTCAGGCGCTCAAGTCACTGAAAGCTTTACCCATTGCTTTGTAAAAGAAACGTTGAACTTCGGAAACAATTATATTTAAGTTATAAGCCTTGCAGGTTCCTTGCAACGGAACATTGCATTTAAAAAGTGAAGTCAAAGGAAGAGATAATATTCCTCTTTGCAAAGTACATGCGACTTAACTATTAAATCTTCTCTAAATATAAAAGTTTAAAAAAAAATTGCGGACTCTGGTATAATCCTTAAACCGGCTTCTCATTTTCTTCCTCTCCACGGTTATTGTTTAGTTAAATCTTCTACATTAATTAGCTGCTGTCGTAGTACTCGTGAGAGATTTACGAAACGAGATCCAACTAAAAGCGGTTCAGTAATTTTAGCTTCAGTGGTTGTTTCTTGCATGCACTTTAGTGCTCTTAAGAAGACATATTTAACTAAAAGAAGCATTATTTTATTTAATAATCCTTTAACAAAAACACTTAATGCTTCATTATACAAATTGTTTTAAGGGTCGTAAAAAGGATGTGTTTCCTACAGACTTCTGTTTTGAATCGTTCAAACTTTCTGACATTACAAACAAATGAGGGGGTTTGTAAATTAAATTGCTCTGATTTACATAAAGTTTGTACATGAAGGTGTAAAGAGATTTCATGAAACAAGACATGCTTTAAGCGTTGCTTTGGAAATGTAGACATAAATTGTTAGCAGTTTATGACGTAGGCTTTCTCTACGTGCGCGTAATGTTAAGGTTAGTTGCAATGAACTTTGAGCTTTATTTTACACTTGTGAGTAATTTTTGGGGCTTTATATAAGGGATCTAGATTAATTAATTATGTCTCGCGAAAAAGTTGCTTGTCCAGGAAAAGAAGTTAAAAGCCCTGCGAATTAATTTTCATTTTATCATCATGCTGCTAACGATATTTTAGATTTATTTAGAACGTCAGAAGTCTAGGTTGAATGTTAAAACAACTTGTGAACAACTTTTAAAACACCGACGGAATCATTTTAAAGGTTTTGCGGATAACACTGCTTGCAATGTTAAAGTAATTTTATTTTATAGTTATGTCCTGGAAGATTGTCTGGAAATGGGTAATGTAATTGAATAGCAACTGTATTGAAACAGCAAAAGGTTAGAAATACAAAATTAAACTACATTTGAATTGCTTCTGTAATGGTATTGCATGGACTGGATGAGGATACAATACAAAAATGGAACTTGAGCGTAGCTATGTGTGTAACTATGTTAACAGAAAGAGGGCAGAAATTTAGAGCGCGGGGACGACGAGAAAAAGAAAGGTTGATAATGTTGTAATGTTTAAATCTAATCTAAAAAACTAATCAGTTTTAATATCTGAGTATCAGATATCAATTTAATCAATCAACTACTCGATCTAATGGTTGCATAACCTTACTTTTAAAAATTAACTTTTGAAGAAGATTTTCTTTACGACAACAGATAATACTAACATGCGCACAAAAAAAACTCTTTAAGCATATAAAGGATATGTGGAGATCCTGATTTTCACAGAAAATAGACAATTTTTCTCATAACTTAATGATTTGGGGATCGTATGCATTTTTTCAACTTTTTTAGTTCATTTTTAATGTTATAAATAAGACAAAATATGTTATATTGAAGGTATAGGTATAGAGTAACATATATCCACAGAATTGATACACTTTTTAATGTAAAGGTTGGATCTTGTTGATGGAATCACATAAAAGCATGTTGGATTAGCTAGGTTTTTTTAACGTTCATTTGAATTATATAATTTGGTTTGTAAATCAGTAAAGTTCGTATAGTTTTTGGCATCTAAAAGCATTTGGATAAAATTAGTAATGATTTAATGTTCAGATTTGTGGAGAATGGAAAGTAAAAATATGTTTTTATGAAATGAAGCCATTTTTAGTATTTAAGAAATATTATTTTTCTATTTTTAACCCAAATGTTGTATATGATTGAATTCAGAATTTTATTATTCTACAAGTTTATATAATTAGTTTTTGCATTATGCAATTTTAAAAATATTAAAAGGAAGGATCAAATTGTAACCTTATCTATTTAATTGAAAAAAGATCCCTTTTATCAAACAACGATAATTTGGTTTTCAATTTCCATGGAATTTATATTTGATGTGATCAATTTTTATTGGAATTCGATTGATGAATTGAGATTGTAGTGACATCTTTGACAGTATTGTTTGGAATAGAGATGGAAGGATATTGAACAGTTTGTCAAGCAACTCGAACGTGGATCAAGATGGGATTCATTTGGCACGAAAAATAAGAAGAAAACGTTTTTAAAAATTTCTATCTATTATAAGTAATTTAATCATAAACGAATTTATTTGTTGTTTTTTATAAAATTACTGTAATAATATTAATAAAATGTATTTCGTGAGCGCCTTATAAATATAAAAATTACTGTTTACTGTTTCTAGCCTTATTTGATGAAATAAATGAAACATTAATAAAAGTTTATTGTAATCTACCTGACAATTGTTTCGACAGCTAAGCTGTCATTATCAAAGGTAAAAATTACAAAAATTATAAAAGGAGATTTTTACTAAAAATAAAATTTAAATAAAATAAAAAACTTTTTAAAAATACGTATCGAACGTAATCGTGTTAACATATTTGTAAACACCGTGGAGTCTAATTGGCATACTTCTCAATACAGCGACCGAGCGATGCTTCCTTTGCTCCACTTGCGCGAGTGAAATGGTGCAATATCAACGGGGGTGCTGCCTCATTTGAATGTACCTCTGTACTAGGGGGTACTAGGGTGGGGGACACACCAGGCCTATAACTGGGAGATCGGGGTGGCAAACCCATTTAAAAATCAAGTCCCTCCACACTTGAGGTTGGATTCGATTACCTCATCTTTTATAAGCGCCTTACATTCATTAAAAAGTTTGGTCCCGAGATCGTTTTTGTGAAATTTTAAAAGTTTAATGATTATTTCATGATGGCTTCAGTTTTACTGAAAAGGATTACTGTTAGCATCGCTGATTACAACACGTAATAATAATATAATGTAATAATAATAATCTTTATTTACGGATTTACCTTTTACAAAATGAATCGGTACATATTGTGAATAGAATAAAATATAAAAATTAACTAAATTATGTATATCTTCACATTTGGAGGTGTTTTTTTATATTATGTACGAATGATATAAAACTAACCGCAAAAATATCAACACTATTAAAATTATTTACAATTTTAGTAACACGATTTAGTGGGCTGTTTGCTCCATACACGGTTCTATGTTGATTACAACGCAATAAGTAACTATTTCTAACATTAGCCGTAGGTACATAAATATTATATAAGGAAAGTATCTCTGAACAAGAAATAATGCCATTTAAACATTTGAAAACAAAGCACAATTCAAAATAGTTTCTTCTGATGTGCATTGGGTGAAAGCCAAAATACTGCAATAATTGATCATAGTTTTCATCATTAAAAGTCATACCAGATTTGTAACAAAGTACTTTAACAATCTTCCTTTGAACATTCTCAATTCTGTCCAAATGCACTTTGAAAGCTGGTGACCATATAATACAATTATAATCAAGAACTGAGCGAACAAACGCTACATACAGTACAGTTAAACATCTCGCATCACTAGATTGTAAAGTAACTCTTTTAATAAAACCAGACATTCTCATTGCTTTAGCGATAACAAAATTAATATGATCAACGAAAGATAAACAACTATCTAATAATATTCCAAGATGCCGAATAACAGAAACATTTTCAAGTTGTACGCCATTAATATAATATTCAGATACATGAGTATCACGTTTTCTAGTAAATCTAATATATTTACATTTCTCAATATTTAAATACAGGTCGTTTTTAACGCACCATTTATATAAATTACATAAATCATTTTGTAGAGTAAAATAATCCACATTACTATTTATTGCCCTAAAAATCTTTAAATCATTCGCAAACAATAGAAAACACGAGCTAAAATAACTAGCAATATCATTAATAAAAATAGAAAACAAAATTGGTCCTAAGTGAGAACCTTGCGGTACTCCAGATACAACGTTAAATTCAGATGATATATAGTGATTGATCTTAACTAGCTGAAGTCGACCACTAACGAAGGAGACTACCCATGACAATAGCTTTCCATTAATACAATATGCCCTTAACTTAGCAAAAAGAATGTTGTGATTAACTCTATCAAAAGCTTTGCTGAAGTCAGTATAAATAGCATCAACAGCAAAGCCTGATTCAAGTGAGTTACTAATAAAATTTACATAAGGAAATAAATTCGTAGCGGTAGATCTTCCTGCTTAAAATCGATGCTGTTTATCAATTATAATGTTTTTAAAAAGCTTTTGAAATAACCCACTAATTAACTTAGCTAAAATTTTTGGAATACAGGACTGTATACTTATGGGTCTGTAATTCTTTACATCACAGCGATCCCCGATTTTATATACAGGGATAATAAATGCTCGCTTCCAAATTATTGGAAAAGTACCACAACTGAGTGATTTATTATATAACATAAATAATGGGTCCAGTAATTCGTCTGAACAATTTTTTAATATACTTGGTGGTAGTCCATCAGGTCCAGCCCCTTTATTAATGTCTAGCTCATTAAGACATTGCAAAATTTCCTCTCTAGTGACACTATGGAAATTAACACATAAAGAAGTATCAAAATCGAAAGATATATATCGTTAATGTCACATTCTTTATTACCTGATTTAAAATAACTACCAAACATGTTAGCAATACCTTCACCATCAGCTGCAGCCTCATTATTATAAAATACTTTGCATGGGACAGTTTTAATTTGGTCGCCTTTACTTCTAACAAAACTCCAGAAATTACCGACATCCTCAACCATGCTTTCTATGCGCAGATTTCTTTTGTTTGATTAATGCAATGAGCTCAGACGTAAACCATGTAGGGAAAGTGTTTTTTCTACATAACCTTATGGGCACAAATTTATCAAAAGCAGAATACAGTACATCATAAAAATTATTATCTAAATCATTGCTACCAAAAAGAGTTCCCAGCTAACATTAGATAAGTACAGTTTCATACTATCGTAATCAGCATGTTTGAAGTCAAAATAGTATTCTTTACTTTTGCATAACTCCTTTATATTTGTTATATATAAAATGTTTAAAACTGGTGGTTGATGAGCATGCACGGGGAGCAAGGGTTTTACCTTTAAATTCTCTAAATGGGTATTTGAAAACATCAAATCAAGAGTTTGTTTGTTTGTTTGTGTTTGGGCGAGGAATCAGGATGGCGGAGCATCCTTCGTACCTCATGGCACCGATTGCTATGATCATTTGGCCAACCCTACTAGAATTTAGCCGAATATGGGGGAATTCCACTCCCAGTAGGAATCTTTATCGTGCCAAAGATCGCATTAACACGGGACCTACAGTTTTACTTCCTATCCAAAAAGAAGACATGTTTTAAATTTTTCTCCGCTATGAAAAATTACCAGTTCGGCCGGGGATCGAACCTGCGATCTTTGGATTATGAAGCAAACATGCAAACCACTAATCCACCGAGACTGGCAAAGTAAGAGTAACACCGTTAAAGTTTACTACATTATTAAACTGACGTAAACCACAATATGAAAAGGTATCATATATAAGTTGATCGGTTTCACTCGATAAAGACACTGCTGATAGACCATCTCATTCTTCTTCATGCTTCCACTGAATATTGGGAAGGTTGTAATCTCGAGTGATAACGAATATGCTATCTTGATATTCACTTACAGTATTTTCTAACAACGTAATGTAATGTAATTTTCTTATAAAGAATGCTTTTTAAATTAAACTCAACGCCACCCACACAAATAAAAATTGCCCTTTAAAGAAATATAAGTAACTTACATTATTATGAGGAAATCAAATGTTCTCTATCAAATGTTTTTTATTTAGGTGTTATTAGACCTTGGATTTATTTTAAAATAAACAAATTGCAACAAGAGCAAAACGAATACGTGTTTTATTTACGAATTTATTCAAGATAAACAATCTGATTCGAAGCATTTTGTGCACAAATTATTTAAAGTTCAACAAACTACAATCCTCAACATTATTAAAAAGAATGTCGAGCCGAACGTGCAGGACCAGACTCAAAAACATTTTAGAAAAAAAACGTTATAAGAAAAGTGTTCTCTACACATCATAACCATCTTGTATTCATGTATTGTTTAATAAATTTGGAACAGCTTGTGTTTGGCGAGTGTGAAAAGTGTAATGGAATTAAGTTGAAGAGATAATTGTGCGATAATCTTTTACAATTTTAAATCGTCATTGTCAGTGCTTTTGGCACCGTGCGATCAGACAGGACTGTTTGAGTGGTTTACAGAATTCCGCTTGCACTTTTTTTAATAATTTGCAGAATTATAGCTATTACAGAGACAAACTTTCAATTTTTAACTGATTCTGATGATATATTGGTTATCTCGATATTTTGGCACTCCTAATAACTTGCCGCTATGGGCGGAGTCCCGGTTTGCCTTCTTTGGGAATTGGCACTGATTGACAGAAGTGTTTTTTTTTCAATAAACACCTACATGGTGTTCGGTATATTAAAACTAGTCACAAATGACTAACCAATAATTTGAATCTGATAAATCTTAATAACTAAACATCGTAATAGCTTAACAGACAGAAATAGAATGTAACAATTATACACAGAGTGCCATAACAGGTACATCAAACGCAGCAAATAGTTAAGAGAGAGATAAAGCAAACGAACAAGTTTTATTAGCATATTTTCAATCGTAAATCTGTATTGCATACGTAGTTTCTTGTCGTATCTTCTGTTTTCTGGATACATTTTACAATTATATTGCCAAAAAATTCATGCATATTCATGTAGATGTAAATTAGGTTTTAATGCAAAGATCTTTCTTATTAGTCGTGTATTGTATTTGAAGTTACGTATAAATCAATTTAATTTAAATAATTTGTGTAAGTTTTTTAAACAATATCCACTAAATTGTTTAATTACTGGTTTTGCTTGCAGTAAGTCTTGATTATGGTGACACGTATAAGTTTATCTTTTCATGATTCAATATTCATAAATTTATATTGGTACAATCCGAAATAATAATTTCAATTTGTAAAATAATTTATTGGGGCAGTGAAAATTGGTATTTTTGAAAATAACATTTATATCAATATTTTAAGTTAAGGAGGCCACGGCAAACACTGATCTTATTAAGTTTTTCCCATTTTAATTTTTTTATGTTCTTATGTACCTACGAGTTGAGAGTTAAAAAGATATAAGTTGTTATTTTTTTCCTAACTTTACAATATTTATTTATTTTCTCGAAAGGCAAATTCTGGCGGCTGAGAAACAATTCTGCAACTTTTATAATTTAAAGTTTTAACCCTTTTTTATCTCTTACAATAAAGACAGTAGGTGTGGTCCAAAATATACATAAAAACTCTTTACCTGTCATAGTAGTAAAAAATCTTTCAAACTCATGCCAACTTTGTCTTCTCATAATTTCATAAATTTTCACTAAAGTTCAAATACTTAAGTACCTACATATACACTAAAGACCTATTGCTAAAAGACAAATTCGAGGTGTTAAATAACAATTGAAACTTACAGATATTACTTAGGGCGTTGTTAAATGAAGACGGATTTGTAGCTAGTAAATGGAATCGTTCTGGTTTAAAACTTAATAGGCTTAGGTAAACTTGTCTTGCAGTACTATATATTACTATATATTAATATTATTGGATCGATTTATTTACTTTCGCATGCAAACAAGTCAAATGTACAGATCAGGTCAAAAGTTTCGACTTTCATGGCAATATGAATTCCTGTCATAGTAAATTTTATTACGTTGTAATTACATTTTATTTTTTTTAAGTAGCTTTTGTTACAAAATTTCATTTCTTAATCATTGTATGTGTAATCATATCTTTTTTCCCTATTTCTGAACGATTAAATATTTAATGTGGTACCTCGTAGTATTATTAATTTATGTATTGTAATTACTGTTTAATGAATAAACTTTAACTAATAACATACTAACCTGTGTTGCTCAAAGTTGGTGTATAATAGCTTAACAAAATATGATTATACTTGGAAACAATGAAAGGACTCTTAAGACTTTTACTGATTATAACGACTTCGTTCAAGTATTGGGAATAGAATGATGAATAGGAAAAAAGAGATTTTAAGTAAATTCTAGAATTCCTAAACTACTACTAAATTAGAATTATACGAGCATGAGAAATTGCACAAAAATGCTCTGTCATGCTAAATTGAGAGAATTGATAGTGTAATAATACACACCAAAGCCAAAGCTGGAATTTGTGTCATTATCGAATTGCGTACATGTCAGAGAGATGGCAGAAAACATACCATACCCAAGCCGTATACTGCTCATGAAAAAAAGACGCGTGAAATGCGTTTGTGTGTAGATTATCGTGCACTTAATCCAAAGATCATTAAGCTCAAAAACAATTTAGGTTTGACAAGTTCAGGGAGAATTTCTTATAATAATTCTGTTCTAATAGGAGCTAATTCTACTGATAACGATGCCAAAAACTAGGTCGAAATTCAATGAAGCGCAGCGGCACTGACTGTGTCACATCAAAAATTACGTGGAACTAATCTTACGTAACGAGGCAGAAAAGGGCTGTGTTCTGATGATCTAACAAGCGTTCAACAGGCAGTGCGTAATCAGTTTTCGTATCGTTAACGATGAACACGACGAGATGGTCGTGTTCATTTATTGAACTACTGCTTAATTAATAACTTTTGTTATACTTTCACGTTTTTTTTATTTTCTAATATATTTTAATGAGACAAATTCATATATATGGTACGTAGTGATGTTTGTAGGGAACTACAAGCTCCTTGTTTTCTTGTTGCGAATGACTTCTACTATTTACCTTGTGTACCTCATTATGAATTATGAATTCCTCCTATTATGAATTAAACCTTTTACTACAATTTGATTCTAAAACACATTTTAGAAAATACGACAATAAATTTTAGTGAACTTCTCTAACTTTAGTTAATATTGAATGAGTAGAACACTCTTATTTGCACACTTCACTCTTATTTATTTCACCAGGAGCTTTGTCGTTGAAAAAGTACAACTTTAATTCTAAAGCATAATGGCTTCTATCAACAATAATTTTAAACACGAGTATCGCCCCTTATCTTCCACTGATAATGCTTGCACGACTTTAAGCTCAAAGCACGTAACTAATCTTTAAAAGCTCCGTTCATAAAGGAGTTAAAGGAAAGTTTGTTTTACGTGGTATTAGTTTCCAATTTATTTGTGGATATTTTACTTGAAGTTTGCACAGAGCGCAATTTAATAAATCTTTTCCGCAAATATTGCAGAAAATCGATAAAAACTATTATATTGACTTTTAAACCCGTAATGCTACTAAGAAGGATGTGTTACAGGCGAATGGTTAGATTTTAAATCACCTTCAATATACATTTTGACAATCGAATATAGAATCCATTAATAAATTGTTTTGAAGCTTTACACTCGAAGATCTTTCGTTGTGATTAATAGACTTTTAAACTGCGCACTTAGCGATTTTTGAAATAAATGGCTTTTTGCTAAAATTTCTTTTTATACCTTTCTTAGTCATAAATTCAAAACCACATTCAAGATGTACTGTATACAACGCTAACAATGAACGATGTGTTATTTAGTGGTTGAATTATTGTAAACAACCAAAAGTATAGTTTATGTAGTAGCCAGAGCCAGCAGTGATATTGATCGCCTTTTTGTTTTGTCTTAATGTATTCCTAATGTTACACGTGTACTTATTAATATAATTACTTATTTTCGATTAGTATTATTTATTCGGCGTCTAATTCATAAATGTTTAACTTCACATCGAAATTTGACGGCTATATTTGTATTAGCTCGTTTTGTTTAAGCTACTACATACAAATCTTTCAATACAAATAGCTACAAATAATAACACGTTTTCATAGCTTTTTGTTTATTATATAAGAAAGTCCAGCTAAATTATAAAAATTACTAAAAAAATCAACGTTTACAGCGGAACAGTATCACAGCATAAGAATATACAGCAGGTGCACTCTCTGAAAATATTTCCAGCCAGCCGAGCGTGACCTTGTTGTATTCTCGGGCTGTTGGCGGACTACAGAATAACAGTTGGCAAGTCTCGGCGAACTGATCGTGGTGTGTGTGATATTCGAAACTAGTTGACAAATTTAAAAATGCCGACAATCGAGCGAGTCCGCTGTATATTCTTATGCTGTGACAGCATGGTTGATCAATCATTTAAAAACTGTAATAATCTCTTAATTTAAGAAAATAAACTCTTTATTAAAATATACATTGTTAACTTTTAATAGAGAACTAAGTCCTCTGTTTCCATGCATGATTAATAAATAACAATTTTCTTGGCAATTTCTCCTTTAATTCTATTAAGGTTTCTCTTCTCTATTGATAGGTTTACTACTTGCCATGATAACATCCAAAATCGGCTATCGTTCAAGAATTAAGTAAAAGTAAATTTATATACATAACTCAATTACTTCACAAAGAAGCTCAATAACTATTTAATGATGTTATCTTAAACTGCAAATTAGTAGTAAGTGTTTGTTTAAACAATAGCTCAAAGGAGTTGTTAATAATATTAATGAATAAAATTTTATAAATATACATGTTAGAAGTAAAAATTAAAAATCCAACGTTTAGAGTATAGTCAAAATAAGGGTTAAAATGATCTTCAATGTCGGTAAACGTTTAGTTGCTTCTTTCTGTTTTGAAGGTTGGCCGTTCATGCCGCAATTAAAGCTGTGTAATAGATAATGAGGTTATGTCTTTGCGAGACAATCTTGAGATGGAACTACACTCAGTAAACAAAACAAAAACTGTTCGGATCATTGTGGGTTATCAGAAATTGTTAATACAAAACACACCAAACTCTATCTCAAGCTGGTTTATTTAATTTTTCTGTATCTTCTTTTCTTTTACACCTACATAATTGCATTTCTACAATTTTTTTAAAATGTGATTGCGCAAAACGAACCGTGGGTTAACTTGTTCATATTTGACCAAATAAGTCAGCCAACATTAGATTTGTGTCACTATTTAACATTAATGGGTTAAAATAAAAATATATAGTCAAATAAAATAATAAATTACATTTTAGGAGGAAATAGTTAAATGCAAATTTCTCAGAATTCATACATGGAGGTAAAGAATTTGTGAAAGTTTTCAAAATCAACATAAAAAAGTATACACAAAAATTTTGAAATGTTATGAGCATAGTCGTCCATTAATTGAAAAAGTAAAATTTTTCAAATTTTTATTATTTTATAAAAAAGTATATACGGTACACTTATTAGAGTATAGGAAAAACAACCTTTGTTGACCTGCGTAGTGTGCAATTTTTATATTTTCACTTATTTGCCAAGAAAAATTTGTTTACTATTCAAAAATAATTGCTTCACCCCTGATAAAAATTGAATACAACACCGGCGAAGAGAATTGTTAAATCGGTAGCTAATTTTGCTACCGCCTAAAAGAACTAATGCAGATGCATATACCAACAAAATTGAAAATTGTTATCAAATTCACTCTCATGATTCTTCTTTTCAGAAACAATGGCACACTTTCCATTGACTAAAGATAGAAATATAATAACAAATGGAAATTTTGAGCAAATGTTTAAAAAGCAATCATTTTATAGAACTTGTGATCACAAATATTCTTGGCAAGTAGATGCTATTGCGTTCAATATGGAAAGATTAAATTACAAAGAGTGCTACAAAAGCTTTAGTTTTTTATCATTTCTCATCCACTTTCATTTTTAGGCGCTCGTCGGTTATTGGCAATAAATATGTTCGAATTAAAACGTGTTTCTGATAACATGCAGTTGACAAATTAAAACTACTGTAGTTAGCTTTTCTTTTTGTAAATGTAATTTAATTAATAGACTAATATTAGTATTGTTTATAAAATTGTAATTTTTGTCCACATTAATAACTAAAATGGAATAATATAATAATGGAATTAATAACTAAAAATCTTTCAATATAAATAAAAATCAAAATAGGGGCCGGCGGTGGACGAGTGGTATCAGTGCATCACTCGTGTTCGAAGGGTCATGGGTTCGAATCCCACTTGGAGCGACGGGATTTTTCTAATTGGAAAATTCCGCCACCTCAACTATGGATGTATGTATTCGTGTTGCATGTTAGATGGGGGACAGATGACCCCACATGACAGATGATTAGCTGTTGGTTCCCCCGTAGTGTAGGCGTGAAAAACAAATCAAAATATTTAATGACCGTACTACTCACAATAAAAACCATTTACTTTAATACTAAACATTAAAAATTTAGTTTTACGTAATATACTAATAGTATTAAAAAAATAACTGTTAAACTTATTATTAAACTTAAATAATATAATAGCAAATTTCTTTCTAGCAAAGTAGCAAAATTTTATACTTGTAATAGTATATAATATGCAAAACTAATTTTTTGTTTAACAGTTGCAATACAAAATATAGTTCCTGGTTAAATAAAACATATCTATAATAGTATTCATATAAAGAATTCCTAGACAGATCCCAAGCAGCATTTTGAGTCATCGCTACGTACCAGCAACTACCAGTGGAACTATTAAATTCTTGTCAATAGTCACAAGCACGTAATAGCTACGGTTGGAAGTGCTTGGAACCAAAATGGGGAACAAGTTTTGGATAGCAGATACGTGACGGCGTAGTAATTGCTACTTTCGTGGAGCTTCTATTTTCTTCTCTTTTCTCTTTGACACATCGTGTCGCTTGGTTACTCTCTTACCTTGACTTAACAAATAATAATCTATCATTTTCTATATTAATGCTGCGATCGTGTCACAAAACGGATTACTATTTTATTTATAATACGTACTTAATAATACAAAGAGCGATGAATTGTTTGATTATTTTGTCATTCCAGTAAATCAAAATTATAAACTATTGCTTATGATAAACTTTTATAAAAAATTATAAACTTTTCTGTTGAATAAGATAATGAAAGGTCGAGAAATAACAACGCGCTTCTTCTTCTTTAACTATATTTTTACTAAAAAAAAGGTCTTTAATAAAATATGACAAAAATACTTATAAGTTGATGCACATGATAAAAACCATTTTTATATTATTCCTGTTATGTTATTTTATGTGTTTAAATAAAAGATACTCAATTATTGTCATTAACTACCTTTAATAATATAAAGTGAGCAGTAGGGTGGTCCAATAAAAAAGCGAAGTCGGAAATCTTATGCTCTCACCCGCTAGGATTATTGTATATCGAAAAGTACCCCTATTTTTTTATTTTGAAATCGGACGATGTTTAGGGGTGCCTCAAAGCCCTTAAAGTTTCCCATGTATTTTATATGGGGAAAAACATGTTTTCGTAGATTTGGTATATAATTCTAGAAAATCAATATTTTTCAACCGGTTTACTCTGTTTCTCTTCAGAAATGTTCGGAGAATGACATTCAATGATTTATTTGTTAAATTTCTTATATTAACTATTTTTTACAGACCCGCAAAAAACCCCATAAATGGAAGAAACAAAGAAAAATCTTTAAAAAATATTTATTACTATTTTTTAATATAAAATATTTTGATAAATAAATTATTGGATCTCAATCTCTGAACATTTCTGAAGAGTAGTCCGGTTGAAAAATATTGATTTTCTAGGATTATATACCAAATCTGCGAAAAGGTGTTTTTTCCCATATAAAATACATGGAAAACTTTAAGGGCTTTGAGACACCCGTAAACATCGTCCGATTTCAAAATAAAAAAATAGGGGTACTTTTTTTTCGATATACAATAATCCTAGGGGATGAGAGCATAAGATTTACGACTTTGCTTTTTTGTTGGACCACCCTAGTGAGCAGGGAACATTACATACACAATACATACACTGTACAGTGTACAAGATGTGTGTCCTCTAAGCCGACTTAAGTGGTACTAACGGACGGACCAAGTTTTAAAAACTTTAAAGTAGCTTTGCGCAAGTTACTGCTACAATCATAATACCACTTTGAAGTTGCAACGACTTTAAAATATTTATACTAAATGGCAATACCGTTCCATATACTTTAAAAGTTACTTAAAAGTAATGTTACTAGTAAGTAATGTACTACATAGTACTACATAGTAGAAGAAAATAGAAAAGAAAAATAGAAAGTACAGAGAAAAATTACTTTAAAGTGATTCACTTGGGCAACAAAAAACGTAAGTTGTACTTCCAATACTACTGTAAAGTTCTGTTACTTTAAAGGGTTAAACAATGGTTCCAGGCAGTGGTGGCAGGAACTTTCAGTACTACTTTAAAGTTTTAAAAACTTTAAAGTAGCTTCGGGCAAGTTACTGCTACAATCATAATACCACTTTGAAGTTGCGAAAGCATTGAAGTAATTATATTAAGTGACATTACCGTTCCATATACTTTAAAAGTTACTTAGAAGTAATGGAACTACATAGTTCCAATAAATAGTATAAAAAACTTCACAATTACTAAAATATTCCGTCTATAAAGTCATAAATTTAGTTGTAGTTACGTAACAACTACTCAATCAAAGTTTCGATCTCAGTTACAGTAGTAACTGATACATCCCAAGCAGCATCTAAGTAGTATACTTAGATGCTGCTTGGGATGTATCTCGCTTTTAAAATTACCATGCCGTGCCGTCACTTGTTGATAGTAATCAACTTAAAGTTTAAGTTTAATTTACTTGAACTTCAAACCATTGTCTTGATAAACATATAAATAGTTATAACAATTGTAAGATTTTAAAGATCTTGAAATATTAATTGCTCAAGTCATACTGAAGGTTACAGAAAATTATGTTACACTTTGTTATGACCATAAATTACTAGTTGCTTTAATATATAATTCTTTATTAAAATAAACTTTTAATCTTTATTTGAATAATAAACTAAATTATTTTACTTCAATCATAATAAACGTATATGAATATACTAATATTTTCACCTAGAGTGTTACAGTTATTTAAGAATTCGACATTTCTCTAAAATAGATTTTAATTATTTTTGAAAAATTAGTTCGTAACTTCCGTTTTCTTTCGCAAAGTTTTCTAGAAGTTTTGTAGCTGAACACTTCTTGTAGAAGACTTTTAAAATGATGTATAAAAAGTCTCATATTTAAATATCAAACGTTTGTCATTTAAATCTTATTATCTAAGAAGTTTGCTGTGTTTTTATAGGATTTCTTAATAGACTATTTCTATTTTCTCATCTTGATATTTTGTAATTAATCAGATCATGACTGATTAGTTTAATTATTCGTAATCATTAAATTTATTTTGTATGGAAATATTTACTTACCAATAATAATAAATTGCATAAGGGCATACACGATCCTTACCTGAAACAAAAGAAAGCAATATTAGAATTTTAAGAAATAGAGTAGCATTCTTAATGAAATTATTTGCAAGCCATAAAATTAAAAACTGCACAAGTTCACAAAGATTTTCTGAGTAATGTAATACAGATTAGACGCCACTGTCTTTCAAATTCTTTTATCAATAACTTAAAGTTAATAAATAAATACCGTAGTAAGTCACGATTGAGAATTTGGAAATTCTATTATTTTATTTTGAATAAATGTGGCTAATCGTGATTTGAAAATGTTACTAGGTTTTAGAAAGAAACGAGTAGTTAAGGAAATTTATTGATCTTCAGCAACGTCGTTGCTTACTTAAACGTTTCACGCTTACTTAAAATGCCACATGCAATAGTTGAAATATGGCAGGCCATAAGAGTTTGTCGTTAATTTCAGACAAGGCAGATGTAACAACAATTGCTAGTGCAGCTTGTGACAATAATTAATACAAAATATCATTTCTTCCCTTCTTCGAATCTAAATAACCTTCCATAATGTTATGAATTGTACCTTCAAGGTACCGTCAACAAGCAAGTGGTATTTTCGGAAAATTTCTGGAATAAAGTAGGTGGGCAAAATTTTAAGTCACTACAGTGAGAGAAGGAACTGTTAAATCAAAGAATAAACTGTTTGACGAATATAAATATTCTGAACTGTAAATACTAGCAATATGTTTAAAAGATTAAATCAAGCAAAATAAAATGTTAATTTTAATTTGTTTAGTTCAATAATCTTGAATTTTTTATTTAAACTGTTTGTAACGTGTTCAAATTCTCAATTTTATAGAAATTCAATTTCATATGCATAAATGGCAAAAAACCTTAGTTCGGCCCTGCACCGAATATACTTTAGTTATATTAAAAATGCAGACGATATTTCAAATTAACTGGTGTTCTTTTAATGCCAAGGGTCACCATAAAAAGATTTTGTAAAAGATAAAATTCCTTCCAGAATAAAATTTACTAATAACATTGTGCCGATAAAGGTAGAAAAATAATTTCGGCTTTTCAATAAGAGCATAATTTACCTGAAAACGCATTAAGCCCTAAATTCATATATCCTGTACGTGCTATTTTAACTGAGACGAACAGATTTTCATAAATGCAGACGTATAAAAAAGCATCATATGGCCACCTGCAGACGCAGACTTTAGGCGGTAATGTCTCGCATTTAAACGGATTATTCTAGAAGTTTTTTCTACGCGGTTATTTTTCTGATTGGTTGGAAGAAATATTAACTTCCTTTGGATTGGTTGGTTTCATTTTCCCTCTTTTAAATTCAAGCTTAGCATAGGGTTGCTTCCTTAATTTTCAGTCAGCCGATTACAGAGTGAGTCGATGACAGAGTTAGCGACAGGCACTCGAATACGGTACAGGGTCAGTATTGTCGAAGGCAATTGACTGGAGTACGTTTTTCCAATTAAACGAATTAGTTTAATTACGGTACGGAGTGTTTTTGTTAATATGAATTCAGTATTGTACCGTGATCTAATAAATTAGACAAGCGAAAAAAAACTTTGTAGGAATTTGATTAACAAATTATGTGTGAAATCTAAAATGAGTTCAAATCAATAATCTAATACAGTCCTTGAACTTACCGTTAAATGCAACAGTGGTCATTAATACAGCTTAAATTCTTCGAGCTGATTAAATTAGTAAATTATCGAAATTTGAAAACAAGTTTAACCTTAAAACGTGTAACGAAATGTTTTAGCAACCAATAAAATTTTTCCAAGAATTTACAATTTAAAATCTATCAGATAATGCAGTGGTTAGCTAATTTTGAAAATAAATAGTCAAACTTTTCGGTTTAGTTCTGACGTAATAATTTAGAACACTACCTATTTGGGTGTTGGATTAATAAAAATCGTTAAGAAAATTAATATTATCAATTAGCCAGATATAAACCGTGTGTTTTTTGTAATCTTTCTTTTATAACTAACAAAAGTGGTTGTCGAACTGATATGGTTGTGGTGATTCATAATGAAATTGATAAGGAAATTGCAATTAAGTGACAATTGTTGTGAACTTTCGTTCGTTGATCTTGGATAGAAAAACAGTATCAGCGATTATACTTTCCTTTTTCTTCTTGCTTAATATTAATAATTTATGATGGTCTTGTATTTAGCGTTAAGTGAAACAATGTAATTATTGTGACACTGCTATTTTCCCTAAATGATTATGTTTTATAAATTTATGCCTATATCTTCCTTTAATAAGAATTCTTATAAGGGTATTACCATCAAAACTTTTACTATTGTCATTAAAGACAAGTAACTACTTTATTTTTAAATAAACGAATATTTGAATTAAACCCTACTGTGATAACATTGAACCATTCGCTTGCGAAAGTCTTTAAAATATTTTAACCAGCTTAACGTTAATGTAATCAAACAAGATTATTAATTAAATTTACCCAATAAAGCTAATATTCTATTCTGCTTGTGAATATTGAACTTCGAGGACTTGCAATCAGATGGCGCCCATATTTATTTTTATTATGTCTATAAAACCTTATTCTTCTTTATAATTAATAAGTTATGAAAATCAGTATCTACTTTCTGAGCCGTAATTTGTCTTTAAGAAGTCTCCAGCCGTGGCATTATAAGTACTTAGAAATTGAATTTTTAAAGGCTACAATGACGTCCATCGTGCGGCGTATGTTTTGTGGTGAGTAATTACTTAAATGTTACAATTGACAGTCTATGCGTGGGACTTTTATGTTTATAGAGAATCGTATCGTCGCATGTTTTAACATTCGTTAAACAAAATTCACATTGTTGAGTGTATATTAAACAATTTTTAATGTTGCGAGAAACGTCTTTACCTATTCGCCTAAGTTTTAAAAAATATAAATATCAAGCCAAACATTTATATTTAATTATCAATAATAGTTCATTCAGAGCAATTTTGATAATCGGCTTAACAGTTTTCTTTGTTGAGTCATTTTCAATTTTCATTTTCAACATTTTCATTTCGCGTTCTTTTCTTTCTTTCATCTTTCATAAGAGAGAAATAGTCAATCAGAAGAAAAAGTCCTGCGACTTAACCAATAAGGGTGCAGCGAACAGGGGCGCGCAGGGATGGAGTTTGTAAAAATTGCAAGAGAGACGAAACTAAACAAACAGAAGAGGAGTTAGTTAACTTTAGAGCTCCGATCAATTCAGTATGGTAGTACATAAGTAAAAAAAAAGTTGTGTTTCGTTATTGTAAAATAGTTAGAAGTTATCAAAAGTTAAATTATTTAGGAATTAGTTTCATCAGTTCATTCTGGTAGTCAATAGTTAAAGTTGTGGTTAATAGTCAAAGTAGTTAACAGTGAAGTGGAATAGTTAAGAGTTGAGTATTCAAAAGTTAGTTCTGTTGAGATTAAGTCAATACTTAAAGCAAGAGCCAATCGTAGTCTAAGACTTTGCCAAGGGCACTGTAACGAAGTTACTATTTTTATTATTTTGGGTGTAAGAATGAAAATGCTTATCGAGTATTGCAATCAGTCGCCGTTCGGATAAGTCGCCGACTCAAGCAAGAGCTATGAGTCTCTTTCCTAAACGTTTATTTGGCGTGCGCCGTTCCATCTTACTCCTACCATCTTCCCCACGCTCCGAGAGCACCTATGTAAAGAGGTGTACGAGCCGTTTTAGTCAGTTCCATCCCAGAACTCCAACCCACCAGCAGGACCAGCCGGCCGACCCAAAAGGAACAGACCGATCCGCAAGGATTCTCTAGGGGTCATCCTGCTTCCACCCCCTTTTAATACACTTTGTCCGAAATTAAAACTGAGACACGTATTTATGGTAGGCAAATAATGAATTAGTCGGGCAGATTATCTATATATATAAAAGGGAAAGATTGTATATATGTATGCGATTTTCTCCACAACCACTGGACCGATTTGGATGAAATTGGTATCATTGGAAAGGTCTTGGGCCAGAATAGAAAATAAGACCAAATTGGACTCTGTCGGCCATCGTGGTCTCGATTTATACCAAGAGCAACTTAAATAGATAACAATAGATGGCGTTCTGTTCATCTCTTGCACTTAATGTTAATGTGTGCGACTATAATATGTGTGCGACTATTGAAATCATTTCCATCCTCGGTTAAGAAAGTTTAAGTTATTATAATAGGGTTAATTAGAAAAGGAATGAACTACAGAACTACATGAAACTAGAATGCAACACTTCCGGGTTGCATGCTTAGCTGCGTTCTTGACTGGTTGTTTTCCGTTGACGAAGCAGAAGATTGATGGACTAAGGATATCTCTTTAAAATAACAAGCAGTATAAGCAGAGTGCAGCTGACCTAACAAGTTATCTAGTAGAGCAACAAAAATAATTATATTTACATCGCAATCATCTTTAAGAATCATCTGTTAATTTCAGTTAAAAAACAAAAGGCTTCAAGATAAAGAAAAAGACAGAACAAACAAATTTTAGTTTCAAAGATCGCTTGCTGTTTGTTCAGCCCCATCCAGAAACTGTCAATAAAAGCAGAGAAAAAAAAGAATTTTAAGATTTACGATATGGAGTATCTGGTTTTAGTATACTAAAGAAAATATTAAGCATACAGTATAAAATGCAATCAACAAGATAGATAATAATACATTTTGTTAATTAACTATAATGTTGTTGTTTGTTTTATAATTGCATTATTCTCTTTTAATAGATAGTTTACACCAAATTAAACTATCACCCTTTGTTTACTAAATAAATACACTCTACATAAATACGTACATGTGCATTAAAATACTGTGTGTCAACCATAATTAGTGCCATAGTAGTGATTCTGTAATTGATTTATATTTTAATTTTTCTGGTGACATTTTAATTTTACGTTTCTCTTCTGTCACCTTAATTACTAATTTTAAATTAACAAGGTGGGTAGCTCTTACGAGTTTTTTTACAGTTTTACTAGGGGTAAAACTACATTTTACTAATTGTTAAATTAGATTATTATTCCATAGGAGGTATTATATTGATCCCTTCGAATATATTTCTACAACAACCATCAACTCTTATAATTAGCTTTCTCTCTACCCACAGAAGGAATACATGCTGCTCAAAGCGGTAGGTGTATAATTACACGTTGTTTTGCGTACGAATTCTAATTCGAGAAAAGAGAAAATTACGGTTTTATATACTGGTGGATGTATAATGGTTCTCTCTTGTAAGTAGTAGAACCAAGGAAATGCAGTAATAATTAATTTGTCAGATTTAACATGCAGGGGTTGGAAATTCGGGATTGCTACAATATACATTTACGGAATTAAAAGAAAGAAATAATCATGCAAGTCAAGTTATGAGTAAAATCCAAGTGAATATCGGAATACTGCACAATATAGATATGCACTTAAATGCCTCTATTTTAATACTAACACAATTAAAGACTTTTATAAATAAAGAAGACTAGAAAAGCAGTATCATAGCAAATATCGCTTTCAAAGTTGCGAGTACAAAAATATAATTATTACACTGTTATAATTTTTAGCCCAACGGCAGTCAGCTACACACTTCAAAATTTTATTTTCGTTTCCAACGCTTGCCCATTTAAAATTTATACATCTAATTCCAAAAACGTGTTTATGAGAAAATTCCATTAACTATTTTCAGGGCATAGCGCAAACGTGTTATTACGATAAAATAAACCTCTAAAATATTATTGCCAAGTTTTACTGTTTGCTTTGTACGTGACCTTCGTTACTAAACAAACAACCACTAGTACGCAATTTAAGTTCCAAACAGGAAAACTTCATGGAAGAGCTGAAAACGCTATGTATTAGCTTCTAAAGGTTACAATTAGTATATAATAAAACCAAAACTTGTCTCGACTGTTTTAAGTGAGGTACTTCTATTACAGCTAATGAAAATTACTTCAGAAATAATTAAACGGCCTATACAGCAACCCCTTTTTACGCTCGTATATGGTAGTGCGTTTAAAAGCGGAGGTGGATGGATATCCTCTGTTCATGGACAGAAACAGGAATATTTAATTAATGATTTTTAAAAATGATCACTCGGAAGTAGATTAACGTGGGGCACGTTTCTATCTTTATTTTTTTTTCAGCTACAACCACAAAATATTAAACTTTTAGGCCTGCACGCGTACGTGCGGTTCCACCCACAAAGGTAAACTTTAGAAATTGTTAATAATAAATTGTAGTAGTTACAAATTGAAACAGGAGTTTAGTCGGTAGTTTCGTATGTTTTATGTAACGTGGTCGCTTTCATGGGATTGGGATTAAACAAAATAGTAGGTATTCTATATGTTATATAGCAACTGTAGTTGAAGTAACATTACTCACTTTACTTTGTAACCAAATACCTGAATAAATCTAAACTATCCCAGTTTCCACCAATTAAAACTTTGTTGTATGTATTTTAGTTTCATAGTTTAATAGTTTAAACACTCTCATCTGAAATTGTTCGCATGTTTTAAAATGAAAATACAACAGTTGTATATACTGGAGTATTATAAGTTAAATATTTTGTATAAGTTAAACATAACACTGTTTTAAAATCTGAAAACCTTATACTAAGCTCCCATTTATTACAATTATGTAAGTACTAAAAGTTTATTATGTTGGATACATGGAAATTAATAATTTCTAATAATAATTGAATTAATGAATAAGTAAAATTATGAAGTAAAGTACATAATTTCTGCAAGCAAACGTATCAGTTGTTTTGTGATTAATAAATAAAAACTTTAATATAATTCAAATCATTATTATAGAATAATATTATTCAAATTTCAATTTTACTAAAAAAATATTTTTTTCATATACCTCATAAGGTTGTATTATAAGAAAAAAGGTAAATAAACAAATAGGGGCAAAATAATTTTAAATAGTTTAAAAAAGACCGGCGGTAGAGTGGTGTGAGTGCTTCACGCGAGTTTCAAGAGTCGTGGGTTCGAGTCCCACATGGAGCGAAAATTTAACCTCAGATTTTCAAACGAAAGGTATTCAGGTAAAATGCGTAGGTACTAACATATCTTTTCTAAAACAGTTAAAAATTTTACCTTGTAACGGTATGTTTTTTCTAGCTTCGAAATATTGAAATTTAGTGTGCAAAGTTGCTAAAAATCTTAAATGCGGTCCTGTAAATTTGCGTTCTTCTTGCAATTTAACATTATATCGGCATGCGGTACAAATAAACCTCATAAAAATATGTTAAAGATCATCTTTTAAAATTTTTCCAGACTAGTGGAGCGTCTTGTATAATAAATCAACAAAAAAAATCTAGCTTCTATTGTAAATAAAAGGTAGGGCTAGCACACGTGTCTGCAGTTTCAAATGATTCCGGTGTTAAGATTTACAAGATAAACAACTTTGATTAGTGTGAAATCATGTTCTCAAACTTTCTCATCATCGTTTCAGTTTTTTATTTCCCGAAAATATTATAAAAATCTATTTTGTCTCGAGGAATGATCGCTTGTACGTGCTAAATAATATTTTTTAAATAAACCACCTGCACTTCAAAATATATCCCGTCTGCAATTTACGCTGTAAGAAGCACTGCGTTCTAGATTCCTTTGTGTGAGAAACATTAATTTTGATTCGTTTAAACGAAATCATGCGATTCTTCTATTGGTCCATGCAAAAGTGCACCCCGCTAAAAATGTTCCGTATATAGTAAAATAACCCTGGGTTTTAGTTCAGTTAACGTCAAGTCTTGAGTAGTTGACGTTGGGTCAAATAACTCGAGCCGATGTTCCCTCTTGAGTAATTTGAAGTCAAGTAAAAGAAAATTCCGATATTGTTCGCATAAGTTTAGTAAAAGTACCGTTGCGTATATAATTTTCCGGACTTCTGTGTTTTTAAATCGTGGGAAATTTATTTCCTTACCGAAAAGTATCGTTCATTTTTATACAGTTCACCGACAAAGTCATTTCTCGTACCGTACTTCGACAGAAATAATTAATAACTACAGATTTATCTTAAGTGATTGAACTCTTGAATAATAATGAAATTTCGATCGACGTAAAGATTAAAACTACAATTAACTACCGAATTTAAGTCAAAATCTTTATTAAAATTCTAGTGTTTTATAATTTCCATCCGGATTTAAATAATAATGAAAAGAAGCGGATAGTTTTCACTAATAATTTAATCAACGACGTTATCTAAGTTACATGGTTGTATGTGCAATATTGTTTGGGTGAATTTAATAATAAACAGTTTATTTTAACGTAGTGTTGCGAAGGTTAATTCATCGTAAGCTTGAATTACGTAACTGCAGAATTATATGAACTTGATCCAGTTTCTATCATCCAGAAGCATTGTTTCTGTGTGTGCAAAAGGCAATATTGTACGATTTAGTACTAGTTTTGTTTGAGAATGACCAATATAACTAAGGTATTGTGAAATATGAATTATTTTCCTTCTACTTTGTAACATTTATGTTAGTCTATTCTTTTTCTATTTATATGTTGAGCTTATATATTTTTTTGTATATAAACGTCCCCAATAGCTAAGAGCTCTTATGCAGGGTATTAATACGGGAACTTTTTAAGTTTGATAAATGTATTTTTATATTTTATCGTTTTAATATTTACAGAATAAATATGTTTTCAAGTTTAACTAAAATGAGTAATACTGATCCATATAACTATGAAAGTTTTATTTATATTTATTTATATTTTTTTCAGCCTAGTTTTGATACTATTGAATATAGTTAACTATTTCATCAAAATTTATTGGATCTGATTTCATTTTCTGATTAATGATCTCAGCTATCCTTTTAACTATCCTTATTAAGCTTCATAATCAGATGGCGCCCAGTTAATGTATTTTATTGAGTTTTTAAACCTTTATCTATCCTTTTAATAATTAGACAACTGTAGAACCAATACCTACGACCTGATATTTAAATTTGTAATAAGAGAAAGATCTCAAGCTGAAGAAATTTTGAGCATTACAGTAAAGTAAGTATAAATACTTTGATATATTTAAAGCTTTATTTTTGTTTTATCGTGCAGAAAAACGCCCTTTCACTATAGCCCAATTGCGGGGCATTGTATCGTCTATTTAGTCCGGTTAAAAACCTCTCTTTCAACCTTAAGGGTCTACAGTACGTATAAATGTATGATCTCTAAATATTTTTCGTGCTACACTCACGTTCAGTTATTTCTTAAAATATTCACATCCTACTTGACCCAAACTAATAAAAAATCCTAAAATATTAACTAAGCGTAGTTCTGAAAACACGCGAGTAGTTATTAATCGTACCTTCAGTTTGCGTTTTCCATTGTTCCATTTTGATAAATAAATTAATAAGATCAGGAGACGAATAATAGAAAATCAGTTTTCTTTGAACTTTTAGTTATTATTGACGTCAAAAGAGGCCACTGCGTCCACTATATTTGCTAATACCAAACTTGGTTCCGCCTATTATTCAAGAGGTATGTTCGCGATATTGTTTCAGGCGTGGGTGTAATGCGGTTCCGGAACTTTTTTTAATATAATGTTGTGTAAATAATTATTATATTTTATAAACCAACTTTTTTTCCAATTCAACAATTCAATTGTAAAACAATTTTTCTACAGGGGGTGATTTCTATACAAATGATTTCACAAAATATAGTCTAAATTATTACAAATCATAACGTATAGGTATGTGTCATTTTTAATAAACCACCATAGCAGAGTACACGGCGCCCTAGATTTCCAATTACAAAACGCAAGTTCTAATCACAGTTTGGGTAAATATTTTTTACAAAATTATGATGCTTTTAATATATTTTATAAACAATTTTGTTATAAATATAATATTTATAAAAAGGAATACTTACACAAAAGTGTCCTTTAATTTTATAGTGATTGTTTAAACTATGTATATTTATGTTAATTGAAAATAAAACTAAGCGATTAAACATATGATATTATTATTTAATTGTAAATATAAATTAAATGCAACATTAGCTCTAATAGCATACAGTATTGGTGTAATTATTATTAAATGTTTTAAGTAATTAATAAATTTTTATACATATGCACTTTATACATATAAAAACTGTAAAATACATTTGGTGCCTACAATAAAATATAATTTACATTTAGGTATTTATGTCTAAAATAATAAAATTGTACTGGCAGGCAGTACATCGAGAATCGAAATGCCTTTTTCTTGGTGATTGTAGAGACCAAAAAGTATACGTGTCTTGGCATTTTGTCGAATGCTCCATATAGCGTTCCACTTAAAAATCTTTGAAAAGATGGCAATGATCACACGGCAAAGCGATTTATGAATCAATCGCATTCAACAACTATCTCCTGTGGCTTGTTTTGTAAAATTTTCCGCGAGTAATATTTCTGTAATTTCCTTGAAAATTTGTAAAGATACAAAAAATATAAATTATAGCGTTTACTGTCTCCAGTCTTACTGTGTGGAACTCCATAATCATGAAATATAATCAAATTAAAAGATTAATTCAAAGTTTCACAAGTTTTATTAGTTTATCTTAACCTGACAATATTGTTTCGACATTAAAATGTCATTATCAAAGGTAGATAAGATTGATAAACAAACACGTTGCTAAGGATAAATACATACAGAAAATAGGTAACTAGATACAATACAGACAAAAACTAAATATCTAACACTTCTAATAAAGGAGAATTACTAAGCTCAGTTTGTTAATTCATTAAAGGTACTGTGCGTTTATGTTTGTATATTTCAAAAGCTTCTAAAATGTCTATTTTGAGTTTCTTGTTGCAAAAATGTAAGAATTTAATGTTGTTTTGAGGTGTCATTGGGTAACACTTTGGTAATCCTTTCGAAAGATGTTTACACACAAAAGGTTAATGATTTTATTGATAAAGAAAATTTAGATGTTTTAAACTAAGATCCTACCACAAAATTACGCTCGACTGCGAGTGTAGTACACTTTAAAAGACGTTAACAGAAATTTAAAATCATCCAAAAGTAGTAAAAAGATAATTATAGTGAAACACTTTCGTTTTGTAAATGAATATTCAATTATGTACGTTAATTTAAGTTCAGTTAATTACAAACTAATTGTTCAAAGGCGTCAATGAATTTTGTTGATTCAAACAATTCTATTTCGTATTTTATTGAATACGTTACCAGTAGCGTATTAATATCCAGATATTATCTGCAGGCGATGCCGACCGATCAACGTCGGTGCACTGCTTCGTTTATAGGCGTGATATTCGAAGGTGGATTAAAAACATCAATGGTGCCGCATACAAGTAATCCTACTGATTGTTTTATATACTGTGGTATGATGATATAAACATTTTATTAATGTTTCCTTACAGATCCTTTTTAAATTTTGCGCTACTAAAATTACGATAATAAGAATTTTTTTTCTATTTTTTTAATTTTCAAATAAACAAAAATCAATTTTGCATTTTACACTACTATCACAAGTCTTCGAAATGTCGCTGCAGAAACGGTAACGCTTGTACAAAATTCTAATTCTAATGAAGTTCATGAGAATGTTCTTTTCTTCTAAATTGATTTTTTTTTTGTAATTTTAAGTAAACAAAGAACAAGTACACGTTTTACGCTATCTTCAAACAACCCTCCTGTTCTTGTTTCCTAACTTCTTTTTTTTAAGTGGACTTAACTAATTACAGCCTCACAATTAGAACAAGCGAACAGGATCTCTTTCTTAACCTTCCTGTCTGATACAAGCGCACCCCGATTGTTCCTAAAGATACCCTACTAATAGATAAACGCTGGAGAGGTTTAACTTTCACGTTCAAATTACCAACCTGTTATCCTATTGTTACTCACTGTATCTTTATTCTGCTAGAGAAATTAATAGTTCATTCTTGCAACAAGCAATGTTTCATTTTAAAATTGTTCCTTTGTGAACATTAAACTGCAGACAATCATTTGAAATCTTTTATATTGCAGGTAGTTTCACGTTAAACGGTAGCTAATATTTTTAGGAAAATAAAGTGCACTTTAAAAAGCTGACGTTATAAATTGTAGATTAAGTGCATACGAGAAAATTCACTTATATTACCTCTAGAATACAACTAGAACGCTGTTCTTATACATCTTGTTAGACTTCGTAAAGCTCCCGGAATACATTAGAAGAAAAAGTGAAAAAATTTATCGCAATGTGCAGCGCTGTTTAAAACTGCATGAGTTTTACAGTCTAGAGTGTTAACATTTTAAATGCGACATAAAAAAATAAAAAACTTGATTCTTATTTATATCTTTCTGATGCAACTGCTTTTTATTTACGATTATTATCTTATATTTGGGGAATAAAACAACAATTTGTAGTTCTTTAAAGAGTAAAATAAAGAACTTTTAATAAGAGTTCGAACTAGTTCATTAGTGATTCTCCTGATATTGTTAGGTTTAGAGAAAATTACCAGTAATCTTTCACGAAAGCTTCTTTTGTAAAAACCACATGAATTTATTTTGAACGTTATTTGTAGCAATGTGTTTTGAGGAAAACAAATCCTTTAGGAAAAAGGCACTTCATCTGGAAAAAAGAAAAAAATGCCACTATGTAATTAATGTAAAGGAAAATATTACACGATCTTCGAAAAGCACGATATATTTTAGTATTAAAAAAAGTTATTGAAACTTTAAAATTCTAAAAAAAATCTTATTATCCTATAAAATAGGTAATTTAAGGTTAGTTTTACGTAATGCTATCCAACGCATTTATCCCCTCCACATTTAATAAACTTAGTTTCATGTTAAAAATTATGGTTTTAATGTTAAGATAATGAATCTATCCTACTAAATTTTCATTAGCAATTTTTTATTTATAAAATTCTTATATGATAGTGAATATTATTTTAGAATTCATCATAATTCCTAACTAAAACAATATTCTCGCAATTAGAGATTACTCTTTTATTATTGCATGTATACAATTTAAGGTCATTGTTTACGTGTTACTTGAATTTAACAGAGCTACATTCAACACATTTGCGATTTTCAGTTCAAGTTTGTGCTGGCAAATTTCTTAGCCATATAAAAATGCTTCACTGTCAACCACTAATTCTTGTTAATTTATTTATCATTACAAGTTTATATTTTTCATGTTTTTATTCTTTAAATTTATTTTATTAAATATTTGCGTTCTTGCAACTTAAATTAATTACTACTATAAAGTGATTTCTCTTTTGTAGACATTTTTAAATATTTCTAATATTTAAACATGTCAAAATGTCCAATCAACACCGTTGAATTGTTAAATTTGTTTGAATATTTTAGTAAAACTAAATTTAGTATCGTAACTAAAATTAAATAATATAATCAATACACATTTTTATTTTTTAGATACAGCTCGACCAGCTTTTTGCTAAAACCAAAAATATAATGAGTTGAAAAGTAAGAGAAATATATTTGTCGTTAGAGCGACAAAGATAGGGAATGCAGGTTTTCGCGGAAAATGGAATTAGATAAGAATTAACAACTGGTTCAAAATAGCCAATCACGTCATTGCATAAGTTGTAAATTACCTTTACATCTGTTAAAATAATAATATTTTGCTCTTTACTACCTTCTTTTGTTTGATCATCAATATTGTCAAATCAATCGAAATACTTTTATTGCCAAAATTATTTATGTACAAGATAGAAAAGCGGTAGAAGGAGCAGCTTTTTAACATTTATTCGACTTCGTTGATAACTGTTTTTAGTTTGCATACTTATTTAATTATTTCATGTACTTTTGTAATCAATTTACTAAGTTTTTATTAGATAAGATTTGCATTTTGCTTTCTGTGTTGACTCGTTTTATTAGATAAATTAAGCATGGTTTTTAATTTTAATCTTACTCTTTTATTTCACTCTATTACTGTTTTATTTTTAAAGCCTAAAACGTTAATTGGTGAATTTAACCTAAAATGTAAACCTCAAAAAAATTAAAAATAACTTAAAAGGTCAAATTCTGAGAACTAATTACAAAAACAAAATTTTCTTGATTTTAAATTCAATTAACAGAATACAAAAACCAGTGCACCCCCCTTTAATGAAATATATTTCCTATAGTTTTCAACTTCGGCAATTTCCGCTTTCTGTAAAAAGCTGTTCCAGCTGTAATGTATTGTAGTGATTGGGATAATGGTTAAGGAAAGATATAGAAATGGTGATATAGATAAGGCAACGAAAGAGACATGGGTTCAAGACAAGTCATCCTTGTCTAATCCGACAGATAACGTTTTAGATTAGTGATCAGCAATAATTAAAAGAACATTTTCACTTACTTCTAATCTTGAGCATCTAGCTAAGCTTATAATAATAAATAGACATATTTTCAATAATCTTAACAATAAATAATCTAATTCCTTCAAGGAATTATTTCGTTTGCTTGATCCTTTCTTATGATTTGATATGTTTGTAAATGTTGGTTAAATAATGGAATTCAGGTAACTGAAGTTCAGTTAGCTCAGACTCACAGGGTTGAAGTAAAATGAAATTAACGCTTATCTCTACAAAAAAAATTAGAAGATTTATTCAGAATAATCACAACGAAGACGGAAATTATTTAAATTTTAATTTATAATGTTTCCCCTGTTGTAGGTGCATTAAAAAACGGAGCAATTTGTCTTGTGTATTTACTTTGAGTTGCTTGGAGGTTTAACTGTAAAGAAGAAAATGAAACTCTGAAACGGATATGGTCAAAAATTATTATCCCTGGTGGATTTAACTTCGCTTGCGATTTTTATTTGCCGTTTTCTAATGAAATCTTAATATTCGGCTTTTCTGTTGTTAAATAAAAACTGGCTTGTTTGCCTGTGGTTACATCTAAATGATATTAACTTTAGAATTGAAAAAAAATCAGAATGAGAGTTATAAAAAAAATTTGGAGACCAGAATTTAATAAAGTATTTATTGGTAAATACACAAATATGTCTAAGTCGACAAATTTAATTCTACGTTACAAACACTACACTTTCGTTGCTCGGTGGTCTAGTATGTTACTGCTTGCTAGATGGATTAGTTCTGGCAAGGTTGCAGCTCGAGGCTGTATTTATAGGTTGTGCCTCCAGGGTGTGGCTAGATGAGCGTTTGTTTATTTGATGTTGCCCTTCGTTTGACTTCCAAACTGTTCTAGGAAGAACCGTGGGTGCAAATGAGCCATTAACACGATAAACGGTTGTGAGAATAAATGCATAGCGAACCTGGTCTGATAAAGTTTCTATATTTAGCTTGTGCTCAATTTCAAGGAGACCTTGGCTCTTTATAACTGACTTAATTTAAATAGCATTTACATTAATTGGAATATGATTAGAATAAATTATAATATATTATGGAATATAAGTAGAATCAATTACAATATATTAAACTGCATAAAATAGACTTGCAGTTTAAGTATTAAAGTGAATTGATGTATGGAAATAAAAGATATATGTAACTTTCATGATTTTGAAACAAAACAATAATTAACAAAGCCGTCAACATTAACATAACTACACCTTATTAGGTAATATTGAATTTTTATAAATGATTAAATAAAATTTAATTTAAACTTTTAATTGTTAGTCAAGTTTTAAACTTGACAAAAAATCTGAAATGAATTAACTATACAAAGAACTTATACATGTAAGTGCTATCAATTCTCCTTTTTTAATAATTTTCAGTAATATTACATACTCTCACTTTACTTTGTTTCAAAACCAAAAACAACATCGGCTTTCAAATGAGATAATGTATGGAGAAAACTTCCACTTCTTCCTTCTCTTCGAAACCAGCTGACTATGCCTTGCCCATCGAGATAGGATCAAGCATTTAAAAAACCTGAAACTTCTTTTTCATATAATTTCTTCAAGCCTTCATAAGGAATATGATAGCCAAAACAATTTAATCCAATGAATAAAACCTAAACACCTTTTGTGGTGAATACTTCTATTTATTAATATTTTCTTCACATTTACACGATTATGAATATTTATATACGGGTTTTTGCAAATTATAATTATTTAAATTTTATATTTATGAATTTTCTCGTTATAAAACTTTTATATGTATTCTTTGTGTTTACAACTTTTTATATCAACCTCCTGTTGTTTTTTAACTCAACGTGTGACACGTTTATTGTGCAATTGCCTTTCAAGACTACACACTAAACATTCAATTAGTCATCTTGAAAAATAATTGGATTTTCTCACGTTTATAAGGTGTTTATTATTTTTCACGTGAGATTAAATGACCATGCATACTTAAATCATTTATAACCTTACAATTCACGTTGTTCGATTGTATGTCAAAACACGTATAAAAAACGTAAAATAAAATTTATCATTTCTTTTTATTTTCTTATTATTTTACTGCAAACCTTGAATGTGTCAAAATATCCAGAAGGAAACTTTCGAATAAAGAACAAAACTTAATATGAACAAAATATAAATGAACAGTTAACTTATGTTAATTCTCCTTTTAAAAATGGGGGAAAGGTGTTGCTGGGATGATAATAATAATAGAGATTTTGTTGGGATAGAGACAATGAAATGGAATTATAGTAAAGTAGAAAAACTGTATTTAAAAAACAGACTAGTTGTTGGTTTTTTGGTTACCAAAGATATACACAAATTTCTTCCGCAGAAATTCTTTTTCTGAATTATCAACTTCCATTTGAAAATCTTTAGTAATAAATATAAACAAAACAGGTTAACTATGAACAAAAGATAAAAATAAATAAAATTTGTTTTCTTGTCAAAGTGACTGAATAACATCAATCGGGTTAGTTTGTTATTTATCACTATACATTTTCTTCTGTCAGAAATGAAATTATTGTATTCAAAGATTATTGTTAAATAAAGTAATAACGTTAATTTTAAAGTTATCAAGATTTCATGAATGTAAAAGAAAAGTCCAGATTAAAAATCAACAGCATTTTTAAACTGTTTTTGGGTTAAGCAAGTATCAATAAAATTAGTCAAGGACGACCTTTTCTCCCCTTTATATTTCACAAAATATTGAGATGTAATTATTTAAATACAAAAAGTTAAATAAATTAACGATGTTAAAATTACTTTGGCTAGCTTTAATAAAGAAATTTTAAATAACACCCAAATTTTCTTTTACCCAAATAGGCTGACTCAGGTTTAATTCGATAGAGCATGAGATAAAAATTTACATTGATTTTATTAATTCCTGTATCTGGAAAAAGAAACTTACTACCAATGCACTTGGACTTCCGCAACTGGACAAATAGCAAACTTAAACTCTGTATGTGAAGAAAATAAATGGACGCTTGCATAAACATCAAATAAATAAACACATAGATAAATTGAAACGCAGATCTTTATTTTTATTATGATGAATAGAAAATCTATTTCAAAAGAGAAAATAAAAAAACAAATACTTAAACAGAAAAGTTAAAGAAATGGAAAATCTTCCTTGAGCTTGCTCAAATGGGTTAAATATTAGTTACCAACCTGACATGGGAGTTTTAACTGGTCTCCATTTGAACAAACTGACATCAAATACGTTCATCAGATGAGAAAAATATTTACAATTGCTAAATAGATTTATCTAACGCAAAATTAATTATTTTTGTGAATAAACAAATTGAAATTGTTTAAATGTTACAACTTCGTTATTGAAAACACTCTCAAATAAGAAAAATAAATTCTGAGTTTATTAAAAAAAATGTCTTTATGATTTTTGTGTTGCTAATATGAACCAAATCCTTTTATTTTCGATTTACCTTGTATATAAACGTCAACAAATCCACTCAAATGTATGCTCTATTGTATTATCGGTAATACAGACAGCTTCAATTCAACAGCTGACCTTTAATATCCATACAAGTCGAATTATCTAAATCAATAATTAAATAAACATAAATCTTCTTGATTTAATTTAAATAAATCGTTCATAATTTCATATAATTGTTGAAGAACGAAAATAAATCTTCTTTGATTTAAATATTCGGGTAACTATTCAATTCCATAAACACTTTGTTAAAACTTGTCGTTTGTTTACAAAAAAATGTGGTTCTCACTTAACCTTACTTTATTTTGCAGATTTTCGGTCTGGGGTCGAGCATGTACACACCCAATACATTTTATCAACTGAAATTGTTCTTTTTCCCCGGAGTTTATATAGGTTTCACCAAAACAATCGGAAAACAACACAAAGGACTAGGCACCACTTAAATGGAAATCTAAGAACCAGTCGATTTTGTTGATTTTTATGTCATTGGATAGATAATGAAAAAACGAAAAATTCATATCATTGGCCCAACACGGAGAAATCGCTAGCAAAGCCGCAATTCGGGATTTTAGTGTAACATAATTCCCATTTAAAATGCATTGCTGTCAATCAATTCGCCTCAACAATAGAATCTGATACTAACCCTGTCAGTGGCTCTAAAACTTTTTAAAATTATGAACGTAACAATATAAGATTCTAGTAGTTATGCTTTCTTAAGTTGCGCATACTTGAAAATTCAAAATTTGAATGACATTTGTTTGACAATTTATTCTAACCTTGTTGGAATAAATATTCAAAAAAAATAGGGCTTTCTTGAACTAATTACACGTGAAAGAAATCGAATACAGCTTAAATAGAAACCAGGTAGGTATTTACTTATACAAACATACAGTTTTTGTAATTGTCTTGTAAAGAGTTTGTGTTTTGAACTATTTGGGTATTTTATTTTTCATGTTCGCTTTTATATTACGCAAAGTATAACAGAATTAAAATCAAAATTGCAAATATTACATACTCAAAGGTATTTGCGGAAATAATATTTACAATTATCTTAGAAACCAAGACAATTATGTAAATATTCTTCGCTAATGGCGTTATTGTCAAAATTCCTGAATTGTATTGTATGCTGGTAGTGGTGTTAAGAAAGTTGATATCAATTTTTAACTCTTTCTATTTAATACAGATGTTATAAGGATTCAGTGTTACGTTTGTGAACGAGGAGGACGTCCAAGAGGATTTCGGCGTTTCATTAATTTAGACATTTCTCCAGAATATCAACGAATCGCAATTGAACATCGGTTAAACAATGGGCTACAACCCAAAGATGTGGACATAAATAATGACGTTATTCAGGCAAATTGCCACACACAAATAGTGCAAACCATTGATGTGGATGTAGGTGATGAAGACAGTCGTCTTAAATTCACCTGTATAGTTCAAAGGAAAAATCAATGTTTCATATGTGATAATAATAGGCGACAATTACACCGAGTGTCATTTTAAGTAAGATTGGAGGTTTACTGTTATAAGGAGGTCTTTATTCCCAGAGATGCTTTCTGTTGCGAAGAACATTTTGATGAAAATGGCATGCTTCCCCAAAATATCGTCGACCAATTCCGCACAATTGAACGAAATGTTGTAATGACTCCTCGAGAAGTTACAGAGTGGTTTAAAGCCTTACGGCAGAAAGCTGTCACGTGTGTGAGCAAGCGTTACGAATCCGAAAATAATTTTTCCGACGACGACTTCAAATCGATGGCCAAGATGAGTAAAAACAACTTTCAAGACCTATATAACCACTGCGAAGAAACTGTAGTAAACAACCGTCGTAGAACTATATGTAAAAAAGATTTAATCGCCTTTTTGATTAAATTAAATCAAGATTTATCTGATGATTTAATAGCAGTGGTTCTTGCTTATAGTTCCAGACAAGCAGTTAGTTTAGCTATAGCGACTGTTAGAATTTGTTTGTGTAACAGATTTGTTCCGGAAAACTTAGGTCCTGCAGCAATTACCAGGGAACATTTTATCAATGAGCATGTGACAGATTTCGCCAACGAATTGTATAATTCTGAACCTAACAACAAGAAAGTCATAGTGTACATCGATGGAACGTATTTAGAAGTTCCAAAAAGTAGCAACTTTAGAACGCTTCGCCAGTCTTATTGCTTTCACAAGGGCTATCATTTGCTGAAACCTGTATTAGTTGTCGCATCTGATGGGTATATTTTAGACGTTCACGGGCCGTATTTTTCTGATTATAAAAATATCGATGCGGCTTTATTAGAGCACCACATGAGTACAGAAGATAGACGACGTGAAGATACAGAACGTCTAAGTAATTGGTTAGTAAATGGTGATATAATAATCGTTGATAGAGGATACCGCGACGCCATCACCTTTTTAGAGGACTTAGGATTAGAGACAAAAATACCTCCTTTATTGCCGCGTGGACAGAGACAACTTAATACTGATGAAGCTAACAGTGCACGGCTTATTACGAAAACCCGTTGGATCGTAGAAGCGAGGAACGGACATATAAAAGGGATTTTCAAATTTTTTAGGACTCCGATCGGATTTCATCACGTTCCTAATGTAGCAGATTTTTTCCGTATTGCGTGTGCTATGATAAATAGCTACTTCCCAAGTGTTCACATGCAAGGAGCATCGGTTGAATTAGCACAAGCCATCAAAGAATTAGCGGATCTAGAAAATGTGGTGCGTGCAAGGGTAGAAGTGGAAGGTTTGCATCGTCGACAAATTCATAATGATCTATGGGGCAACTTAAACGAAATGGTACTTCACGAGTTTCCTGTGCTTACGCTTCAATATTTAAGAGACCTGACAATTGGCGTTTATCAATTAAAACTTGCACCAAGTTACATACAAGACCGTCTCCAAAGGGAAAATAACGAACAGTTTACATTTCAAGCCACTCTTATGGAAAGAGGTTTTTTAAGATGTAGGATTTATTCTCGATTTTCACAAGCTACAAAACACCAACAGTGGATTTCTTTCGAACCAAAAAATGAAAACAATCAAAATGAAGATATAAATCCCAATATAAATCCTATAAATGGGTATTACTGCACATGTAAAACTGGTTCTAGAACTTTGGATGCTGTGCTCATGTTGCTAGTAGTCTCTGTTATTTAGGATACGCAAGGCATGAACAATTGGTTAAATATCCATCAACCAACATTTTAAACAGTGTTCTGGATGCCGCTGAAAGGCCTCTACCACAATATGAAGTGTAAAATAATTACTTTAATGTGACCTTAAGACTTTATTATTAGAAGCCTTGTTGCACCCAGTATTAAGTATAGGACTCTCCACTTTTTTCCAGCTTTCTGCCACTTTCAACCCATTTTAGTCTTGCCACTTGTGTTTGGTTTCCCTCTTCCTTTCCTACCGTACCATGGCCTCCATCGTATGATCTTGGCATTCTATCTGTTGTCTTGTATTCGTTCTACGTGCCTGGCAAAGTCCCATTTGAGTTTGCTTATTCTGCGTGTGATATCGGTTACGTTTGTTTTCTGCCCATTGTTTCTCTTGTTATCGTGTGTTTGTTTGTTTATTTGTTTGTTTATCATTGTTTATTTGTTTATATGTTTATATGTTGTTCCTGTTTTTCTTACTAAAATTCTAAATAAATAGCTATTTCCAGTATTTGTTCGCACAAAACTACTGCTCAACCACTGGCTTTGTAAAGTGATCAACTACTGGTAATTTTTCTTTCCATTTTTGTTTTTAGCATAATGTCCAAAAATAATACACATATATTTTGATATTTTTTTAAAATGTTCGTTTTTCTTTATGCAATACATACTATATGGCTCTATAACAATATATAATAAAATAATGAAAAACTGATGTTTTATCCGTTATATTATAACACTGGTCAATTACTGGGAAAAATTTGGCCAAACACTGGGTAGTTTGTGGTTAACTACTGGAAAATTCTAACTTTTTTACTCTTATATTTTTTTTCTATGAAACAAAATGTTTTTAATTTGTGTATTATTGATATTTAGAGTCTTAAACTGCACTTTATACCATTTTTTATTTTGTTTAAAAAATATATATGTATTACAAAGTTATAAAATATTTCTGAAAAATCTCTTAAGTGGTCAATTACTGGCATATTGACCCTACTAACAATAAAGTTGATGCATTTATCATGTCACCCAGATGCACGCCTATGCGTGCTCGTAAGCATGGATGGTACTCTTAAAGGTCGCTCGAATTGTCAAACCAGTGGGAGTGAAACGGCAATATATAAAAATCTGTATTTAAAATAAAGATGGATATACTGTATATTGCAACACTTCTCATAAGCATGTCTCATGACGCCTAGGCGTTGTAACACTCCGAGAAGCATTGATACCTTTAAAATGCGTTATAACGCACCACTAGTCCGCGCAGTTCAATATACAATAAATATTATTTTACTGTTACTATAAAGACTATTTTTTATTACTTTCTAAATACTGTACCTAAATATTTTTTTAAGAATTTAATTCTTTGTTTTAATATGTGGTTGTTCTGAAAGGAACAACTGTTAGTACAATCTCTATGCTTAGATTTGGTTATTTTATACAACAATACAACGTAGTTCTTCCCATTTGATAATCTAAATCATGAGCGAGTAAATCATTTAAATATGTAAACTGTACATTCTTTTTATAGAAATTGTAGTTTTTTCTTGACAACGCTTCATTTAACAGGTGTAGATAATATCTCATTGGATAAAAGCATCTGCAGATATATTACATGAAATCAGTACTTACTGAAAATACGTTTGCGGGTTTAGTAAGATTAGAATTTTCTTTTTGTTTTTCGATGTAATATTTAGAAAATGCCGCTTGTTCTTGTCCTAATAAAATTATTATTTGATTTCTTTCACGTGTATTCATTTACAAAAACTGCATGTTTGTATAAGTAAATACCTACCTGGTTTCTATTTAAGCTGTATTCGATTTCTTTCACGTGTAATTAGTTCAAGAAAGCCCTATTTGTTTTTGAATATTTATTCCAACAAGGTTAGAATAAATTGTCAAACAAATGTCATTCAAATTTTGAAATTTTCAAATATGCGCAACTTAAGAAAGCATAACTTACTAGAATCTTATATTGTTACGTTCATAATTTTAAAAAGTTTTAGAGCCACTGACAGGGTTAGTATCAGATTCTATTGTTGAGGCGAATTGATTGACAGCAATGCATTTTAAATGGGGATTATGTTACACTAAAATCCCGAATTGCGGCTTTGCTATCAATTTCTCCGTGTTGGGCCAATGATATGAATTTTTCGTTTTTTCATTATCTATCCAATGACATAATAATCAACAAAATCGACTGGTCCTTAGATTTCCATTTAAGTGGTGCCTAGTCCTTTTCAAAACAATCGCACATCAAGATTTTAATATGACGTCACTAACGAAAACCATGTGTTCATAATTAGCACTAATCTTAAATATAAAAAACAGAAATGTAGCTGACAAAAAGACAATTAAAACAGTATAACACACTTATGGTCTAAAGTAAACGATAACTGAGAAAATCAACAAAAACGACCAACGGTCAAAAATCTTATTAAAACTTAATTACAATGAAAACTCATTAACTCCAGCTATGCCTATACAAGGAATGACTATATAGCTACCTAAGGTAACTCATACATATGCAGTTTACATAGAAAATATTTACAATAAAAGAAAAACTTAAATAAAAAATCTGTTTACACGTTTTTAAGGACAAACCATGCTTTGCAAGTTCCCATACAAATGACAACATAAATGAAATTAAACTATACTCACTCTTGTCCAGAATACAGTACTCCAAGTGCCTGCATTCATTCAACGGTGCAAAATATCATAATAAAATCAATATTTGGAAAAATTGAAGCATATCAGTAAAGCCAATACCTTCACAATGATTAACACAAATTTATCAAATACAGGAATTTGTAAGTTAAGTGTACTGTTATAGACATTACAATAATAACCCGTTTTACATATTTCCAGTGAAATATTTTCCCGAAACTGGTTCAGTTAGTAGGATCAAGAAAATTCTCTTCTACGTTAATTATCGTCAAACCCCATATAAAGAAAGAAAGATAAAATCCTCTAAAAGAATGGATAAACTATCCTGAACATGTAACAAGAGTTACATAAACCATGTTCTACTACAAAAACAATGTAACTGATTGATATACCTTTTTATATTTATAAACCTTTTATAAACTGAGGTTAAATGTGTATTAAGACAATCGTACTCCTATTTTCCTACTATAACTTGATAAAATTATCTGTAACCAAGCATGTAACCTTAAGCATGAATAAAACTAATATCCTAGCACGAGTAGGTATCTATTTTTTTATTGCATGAATATTACGTATAAGTGCTATTTGACTATGTGAAAGCTTCCGTAGCCTATCGTAGCCCATTAAATGTTTTTAATGTGTTACAAACTAAACAAATTTTCAATTAGATGATATGATATCATCTCAATATATTTTAACCTGCATGTTTGTGTTAGATTTGTATGGTTATGATTGGGTGCTAATAGAAGATAAGGTTATTATAACAGTTTTAGAATTTACAGTATACGTTAAATTATTTACGAAACGTATTTAATATTGCTTATGTTTGCTTTTGATTGTCATTCTAAATTATAATGTGCTTAATAATTCATTTTAAAACAATAAAGTTTTTTAGCTTTATTCATAGTTCTATTAAAATTTAAAGGTTAATAATAAAAATGTATATTATTTTCGATCGTTTGTATCCGAAACAAAGCAATTAAGATTAAGTCTCCTTCCGGCATTAACCAACATTGTGAACCGCAGGAGATTATAAGTTCCTTCATATGCAGAACTATGAAGTATGACAAGGGTTGTTGTACTACCTCAAAAATATTCTGCCTTGAAATTCAAGTAAGAAAGAACACCTTGTGTTGATTTAAATTTAAAATATTGATTACGAACTATTTATATTATTGTATACAGTCTGTTTTTTGTAAACGATAATATAGGAAATCGTATAATGAATTCTACTTTCAATTGATACCAAAATTTCTACTTACATTTGCAAGGGTACAAACTTAGAGGGGAAAATGATAAAATTCCATTGGATTTCCTATATTATCGTTTACAAGAAAACACACTGTATGTAATATTTGGTCACGTTATTATATAAATCCTTGTAAACGATAAATCTTCTGATTGGATTTTCAAGATTTGGCAAACCAAACCTGCCTTAATTTGCAAATGCAACCAAATTTACCTTAATGCAATTTTCGTCGATGGGTAACAAAGCGTTCGCGTTGTGTGAATGTTGTCAAAGCTGCATAAATTTCTAAACTAATTTAAAAGTTCTATTATTAATGTATATTTACTGATTGTTGCTAAATAGAAAACATGTTCTGTATTTACTAAATCAACTGCAGCCGATCACGATAATTGGGCCATTTTAATTGCATTAGTTGCATTAATTAAATTTAAATTGTAAATGAACTAAAATAGGTGCAAACCTTTTTACATATCCTGTTGATTAACTATACCCTCTGTAAATAACAAAGTTTTGTAATGACTAAAACACACACACGCAGTCCATACAATTGCATTTGTGTACCCGTTGATGCCGTTAATGGACCAAATGCGCAAACCTTTCATTAGGGCAGACTGTTTAAATTATTTTGAGGCTTTTAAATGTTTTTCGATACAAAAAAATACAAAGAGAAAGCGAGACAGGAATAAACTGAAAAATTAACTAAGGTTAAAACGTTTAAAATTAAAAATTCGATTAACACTTTGGAAAAAAGCGGGACTAACTATTAAAGTTATTAGAACGTTTCCCACAAATTAGAAATTTAAATTTGCCCGGGTTGTTAAGGAAGGAATTAAAAGCTTCTTTCCAATCCTTAAGGAATCTACGGTTACCTTATTTAAATTATCGTGTTCCTTTACATTCCCTAAAGATATTTAACGCAAATTTATTCCGCTTACTAGGCACACCTTTAAATAAATTTACTAAATAGTCCTAATAAGCGCAACGTATGCAGAACACACAAATCATCCAATGGCGATAATAACCTCAATTAGATTTAACAACCGTAAATGATCTTTCTTTTGCAAAGATTTTTTTGTTTTAAAAAAGTCAAACCTTTTTGCTTTGCTTAGCGCCTCAAGTATAAAAAGCAGGAAGAGGAGCAGGGTTTCCAACTTCATAAAATGTCAGCGATATAACCCAGCTGTTACATAAAACGGAGTGTGTTCTTAAAACAAGTCCGACGTTTTGAACACGTTTACCCTCTCTCTACACAGTTCAGTGGTGTCATGTAAATATTTTTCTTGGATACTTTTTTGAACCTTGATAACCCCCACATGCTTTGACACACACTTTAATATAGTAGAAGAGATCAACGAGGCTTTCAGGGTTCACTTATGTTACAGGGAGGGAAATTTCCGCCTGGCTTGCGATGCTTATTTTATTCTAACTCAATCAGTTAATTTGTTTATGGACGAAGCAATCAGCTCGCCAAAATTCCCCGCCACCGCCAATCCCTTTTTCCCTTCTCATTCCATTAGACAGAAAATTAAGTTTCCATATGAGTGACGTCCAAACACTTTTGATAAACTTGATAATGATGTGTTTGATGATCACACACAATGCTTGCGTAAAAAAATGTTATTGGTAAACATTGAAACGACCTCTCTTGTTAGCATGAAATTTTGATTGAACACAAAAAGGAACAAAAAGAACATATGAAGCGTTCAAAAATATGAAGCTTTTACTAAATATATAACCTGAACTGAAGTCTGTTACAAATTTTTTTCGACTAACCTTTATGTATTATACTTTTATAACAATAGTCAACAGTAATTCTGCACCAAAGTTAATTATCGTCAATACTGTTATATTTTTACTTGCTAAATCCGAAAATAACTGTAAGAATGTTCTGAAAACTTTCAGGTTTTTCACACTTTCAAACTTTAGAAATTTTAAGCTTCGGGCTGCTAATCGTTTAAATTTCAACTTTAAGTATTTTTAATGTTTTGAGAAGAATTCAGACCTTCAACAATGTTTAAATATCACGGTTTAGATATTCAGATTTTCACAGATATAAGAATTTTAAGGAATCAATTAGGAAGGAATCAAAGACATAAAGTTTATAAATTTTTGCATTTTAGATGCTCAATATATGTTTAAAGTATGAAAGTTCTAAAGATAACTGCAGGTTTCAATGGTTCAGAGTTTGGGATTTTTAGATATTGAAATGTCTGCATATTCCAAGGTTAAATTCTTTAATCATTAGTAGATCAAAATACTTATAATTTGTAACATTTAAACAATTTAGATTAACCTTTGAACAACACTCCTACAGAAAGCAAAATTTGTTAAATAATAAGTAAACTAAGTTTTACTTTGGTATTATTCCACCCAAAGAGTTTCGAACATTTATTTTTCTATTTGTTTATACCCTATTTGAGTAAGAAATAATAATTTTATTCTCTCTATACTCCAGTAGCATCATATATAATTGAAATATTTAATTCTCAATATATGTCAAATATAGCAAACGACAGACAGACATTATATAATTATATATGACGTATTTGATATAACTACTATGAATATATTCCATAAATATTAAGTGGATACTTATCTGACTAAAATCTGCATGAAAAAAATAAAAATAAATTTTCCTGGTTTATTGTCAGGAAAAAACTACAAAATAAATATATACAAAAATTAAAACTTCAGTATTTAACATGAAATAGTTATTTATGTGCTAAGGGCGTTATGATGATAACGCCCGGAGGGTAATGGTGTTTCAGCCAGACGGGGGAGGGTCTTTGGCCTGAGGGATGGATGTCGCGCGATGGGCATTATCATTTACAATTTTATGTGTTACTACTGCTTCTTAATAATATAAATAATAGATTAAAAAATTTTATTACAATTTACGAAGTAGTTTATGAATGCGGTGTCTAGGGAATAGTTTCAAACAAAGCTTACAGTATTACCATAGTTACTCACAATTCCCCCAGGGTATTATGAACTACATAATGTACGTTGTATTCCAGTTATAAATAAACAACGATGCACTAGTAGGATATGCTCAATATTCAAAATTCAGAACACAGTGTTATATCCATAGGGTTGCATTCACTTTCAAGTCATTGCAAGTCACTACCAATTCGCCAAATACACTATTTTAGTTGATTTTGCACCATCCAAACGTTTACCATCAAGCAAACACCATAAACTTTTTTACACACGGAACGGATATTGCCGTTTATGAGCCTCACGTTTAGAAATATTATATTTTTACAATAAACCGTTTAAAAAGGTTTTATTAAATGAAAAGAAAGTTTTCTGAAACTTCCACGCTGCCACATTTATGTTACATACTTTAAGTTGTAAGTTAAACATTGCTAAACTATGTAATATTTATATAATACATCCTAAAATCAAAATATTTTTAAATATACGTTAAATATTTATAAAATCTAAAGATTTAAAGGTACATTGTTTGCTCAAAATAAAACATTTAGTGAATTTCTCTAGTCATGCTAAATTTTATTTGTGTATATAAAAATATCAAGCGCATTGTCTCAAGTAGACGAATGAAATTCCTAAGTATGATTATATTATTTAGCTTGTAACTTACATAGAGACTCCAACCTCTGGTTTTATAAAATACCTAGGTTTAAACCTTAAATAAAGTAAATTTAATATTTATATTTTTTTCTTTGTTTGTTGTTAATTCTGATTCTAATAAATGATTGATTTGATTGTTTATACTACCACAATAAACGGCCTATGTCGAGGTAAACAAGAAAAAGCATTAGCAAGCTGTCAACAGAATGATAACTTCATCTTATTATGTAAATATTGGATTTTGTAACAGTTTTTTCTATAAATTATTTGAATTTTAATTTAAGGTTATTTAAGGCAACTAATAATTTCAGTTAATCAATAGGCTTGCAATTTACTTTACAAAACCTCGTCTTAGCTAATTATATAAAGAACTTTTAACTATATTGAGATGATATAGAATCATTAGGTTGCGAATTTACTTAACGAATTGTAATTTCAGACCATTTTAAAGGCTACGATTTGATCGTAAGCTCAGATTGAATAAATTCATGCAATAAAAGAAAGATAGATATGCTAAGATATATAGAGTTTTATTTAAGTTAAAAGCTACAGATAGAATTATTAACTTAGAATAGGGTTTAAACTAGAAAAATTATCACACACACATAACCTCAATTTCATATAAAAAGATTCATAGTTTCAAAAAGGATATAAGTCAATTATGTTGTTTTATAGTAGAACATGTTGTATGTAACTCAGGTTACATGTTTTGAATAGTTTATTCGCGTTTCTAGATGGTTTTATCTTCTTATTAGATTTGAGTTTTGTCGTTGAGTAACGCAAAGCAAGTTTTCTTTCCTAAATAAGGCTGTCAGTTTCGGGTAATATTTCACTGGAAATAGTTAAATCAGATCAGTACTTTGATATTTATAATGTTACAATTTACTTACTGAATCCTGGATTTGGAAGAATTGAGTTCAAGTAAATGAAGGTATCAGCTGTGCTGATATTCCTTGGTTTTGTCAAATTTTGAGTTCATTTTAATATTTTGCACAATTGTTTAGATGCTGGCACCTGGAGTACTGTACTCTGGACAAGATTAGTTCATGTTTGAGTTTATTTATGTTGATATTTAGTCAAATTTTGCTCAGGCATCGTTTGATGTCTAAAACGTAAGTTCATGTTTTTTAAGTTAAATTCTTCTTTATTATTTTATTATAATTTGTGTAAACTCCATATGTTTGGGGTACCTTGTGTAACTATGTACATATTTCATATACAGGGATAGCTGCCGAGTGATGGGTTTTCAATGTAATTAGTTTTTTATGAGATCAGTGACAGCTGATCGTTTTTACTGATTTTCTTTGTTATTGTTCAATTTAGGCCATAAGTGTCTCATGTTGCTTTAGTCGTCTCTTTGCCAGCTATCTTTTTGTCTTTTGAAAATTAAGATTAGTGATAATTATAAACATATGATCGTTTTCGTGACGTCATGATATTTTGCGATGTACGTTTTTTGAAAAATTTCGTTGCTTCTTCAAATGTTTTCGTAAAGATATAAAAGGCCTTTGAAAATTTTTCGGATTGTAAATAAGAGCCTAATATTTATATAATAGGCTCTAATATTCCATAATTGGATACTTACCTGTTTTATTAAATCGAAGAAGATTTATTTCCGTTTATCAAAACAATTATTTGGAACGGTGTTCGATTATTTTTATAAATCAAAGAAGATAAATTTATATAATTCCATATCAACAATTATTATCGATTCGTATATTGACATTTTATGTATGGATTTTTAAGAACAGCTGATTGGAATGAACACTGGTTTACCGATCGTACAGTTTAAACATTTTGAAGTGGAGTCATTGACATTTGATGTGACAGTTTAGATATACGAAGTTGGTCAAAATAAAAGTTGTTACCCTTTGGAAACAATTTATAAAACAATTTTTATTTCATTTTTGTCAAAATGGAAAGGTTCTTTGTGAACAAGGCTTTTTGTTTTATGCAACAATTGCATAACTGTTTAGATGTGACAGAACGTAATTCATCTACGTCACCTCACTTTTAGATGTTATGAAATTTTTAGTCGGTGAAAAATAATAGCTAGTCTCGACATCTAAAAGATGAATATTGAAAACTATCTCTGTGCATAATTTGGAAAAATTGAAAAGTTAAATTTCCTCAAGTATTCAAAGCAATTACTTTTAATACGTTGAATTATTCTAGCAATGCCTCAGTGTTTATGACAGTCAATCACGATCGTTAGCGCCGCCATTTTGCATTAAAAAGATTTTTCCACGGCAAACTATCTTTTTAATACAAAATGGCGGCGCCAACGATCGTGCTTGGCTGTCATAAACATACCGCCCACCGTAAAATAGATATTTTACCGTATTAACATACGAATTACATTGACAAATAATTAATACAAAATGGCGGCGCCAACGATCGTGAAACTACTTTTAAGTTGTATTTCAAGTAACTTTCAGGCATTAATGATATTTAGCAGTTGTAAACCGATAATTTTGTACCGACTGTTGCATATTCAATGGTACAGTATTAACACAAAAAGAAACAGTAAAAACATAACTTATATTTCAAACATATTTCAACGTATGTTAGATAATATAAAAGCATCCGATTATGTACATACATAAGTTCTACATAAAATAGAAATTTCAAGAATACAGTAACCGTAAGTGACGTCCGAATATTGTACCTATAATAGGTAAAAAATAACTTATTAAATTTGATTAAATTACCACGGAATTGTTTAAAATTACCGTGTACATTAAGGCGAGGTTGTATTATGTAGAGCTTGTAAATTATAGGTAGGGATAGTATTCGATTTTAGCTAAACGAAGAATAGTAGATTACATACCGAGGCGGGAAGTGTTTCATTCCTGTCGAGAGCTAAGATAGCTCACCGAGGGCCCAGGCCCGAGGTGAGCTAATGCTCGAGACAGGAGGAAACGTCCCGCCGAGGTTTGTATACTATTTTATTCGGAATCATCATATTTTTTAACAAATAATAATTATTTACAACTGACAACTGAAGTGACAAACTTGACCTAATAATGCACCCGCCCTCTACCGAGCAAACTACGAACTTACAACAGGTCGGGAATGATCACATTCCTGACCAAGAGAGGGATAACAGGTAGGGAATGATTACATTCCTGACCAAGAGAGGGAATTAAAAGTAAGTTAGGAATGGTTAATTTCCCACCCTCTGAGGCGGTTAGGAATGCACATATTACCATATGATTCCGAATAAAATACATTTATTAATACGTTAATTTATTCGTATTTTTTCGATAGTACAATTATTAAACACTACACAAAAAATTCTCTCTAGAACTTTCTGAATGATCTATTGATTAATTGTAAGACGTACGCTGCTGAAAGTTTTCCAATGTGCTTTTGTGGCCTCTAGATATTTAACTTAGTTTCGTTCTGAGAAGTTCAGAGAAGTCTCGGATCTGGATAAATTAAGCGATTAAATCAACTTCACTATATGCATAGTTTTTGCTGCATATTTTTTCTTTTGAATCTTCCCACACAAGTATATATAATTGGGTTGTACAAAATAATTTTTCTGCTGCCACTAAGTATTTTACTAAAAGTGTTACGCAAACAAATACCTTAGGAACTTTAGAATTACTTTACTTAAAGTGGTACACCCAATGAGTTTGCATTATTTTAATAAAAAAAGGATAAATGTTAAGTCGTGAACCCTAACATCAATAAATTCAAAGGTAATAAAATAATAGACCATAAGCTCTTACTGGATTATACGCAATGTAAATAAATGCAATTTATATTTTTGTAATTAATAATGTGTTGTTTGAAATGAAATAATTAAATAATGAAATATTAATAATTAAAACTAATTAAGAATTAAAAAAAGGTTATTTACTATTGTAGTGGTCAGACCTACAGCCAACAAAATTATCAAAGCAGCTATAGCAAGTCATTTAATCGCAAAACAAATTGCATAATAATCAATTTACCTATACCTAAACCAAAAAAGGAAGAAACAAAACCGGTGTGAATCTAGCAGCCGCAGACTAGCAGTCGGAGTTGATTGTGAACGAGTCTTTCTCCCAAATTGTCAATGTTAGACAGTTTGAAATAAAAAAATAGACATTGCAATCTGTCAAAGTTTTAAAAGGATTTTCACAACTCCAATTGTTAATTATTAAACTACTATTAATAAATAACCTTCTGATAGCAAAAGTGTGCACGACATTAGTTGCTGCTTAAAAGATTTTTCACAATTCCAATTAATATTTATTAATAGTATTTTAATAATTAACAATTGGAGTTGTGAAAAACCTTTTAAAACTGTGACAGATTGCAATGTCTATTTTTTTATTTCAAACTGTCTAAATTTGACAATTTGGAAGCAAGGCTCGTTCACAATCAACTCCCACTGCTAGTCTGCGGCTGCTAGATTCACTCCGGTTTAGTTTTTCATTTTTTGGTTTTACTATAGTTGTGCTATTACATACAGGTTCAGGCAACAGATATAATTGATTTTTAGAATAACAACTATTTGGTTCAATATAAGATGGTAGGGATGTATATTACAGTTTATTTAAAGTTGGTAACTTGGTTTTGTATTTAGGGATGTTTATTACAGTTTTTTTAAAGTTGGTAGTTTGATTTGTATTGCTAGGCGGTAGTTAGGGGACGATGTTTTTTGTTTTAGGAGAATGATTATGAAATGTAAAACAAAAAGTAGGTAGCCATTTTTGGTCTTTTGCTTTTAAAGTAATTTTATTCATGTAAGTCCATTTTTTATTTGTTTAATTTATGTTGATTTTAGTATTGTGATGTGATTTTAATATTATTTAATTAATCTAAAGCTGAAATCTCTTGTTTTAAACTATATATAAATCAAAATCTATATGGCAACTAATTCTAAAAGATTCTTTAACAATTTTTAATAATTTGTAAATTTGTCCTTTTAAAGTGGAAATATTACTAGATATTAATGTTTTATTAACGTTTGCAGTATCATTACAGCTAATTTTTGCTAACTGGAAATGTTATTCGTGCATTTAAATACAACTACTGTTTATGTGTTTTATTGTCAGTACTTATTAATTTTTACACAGTAAAAAATTTAGAGTAAGATTTTAACACTAGACCACTCTAGAAGTCCAATACATTGAGAGTAAAATATTGCCTCTTTAGAGTGGATTGTTATAAAACTTTTGTATAATTTGTTTGCTATTTAGATTTTAGTACCTACTTTTAAAAGGACTAAAACTTAGGGTAAAGGTAGTGTAGTTTTTTATTCTGTTAATTTATTTATTTATGTATTTTAATTATTTGACTGTTTTAGCGTGATAATGTTGCCACAAACGATTAAAGGTATCATTGTTTTGGAGTGTGATAGATTTACACTAACATTGTATTGAAGTTAAGTCTATGATCTATACGAAGAAACAGATTAGATATTTTACTCTAAATGTATTGAACCTTTAGAGTGGTCTAGTGCACTCTAGTGTAAAAATTTTACTGTATAGGTTATTTTTTCTAACCTAACAAAATGCTTTTACTTTGTGACTAAAAATGTCGGGATAATCTTCTGGTTCGAAACGGTTGGTTATTTCCCTGGGGATAAACTGATTTTATTATTTGAGAGAGTATTAATCTCCACGGTGGCTAAAGCCCATTTGATAGGCCGTGTATAAAGAGAACCCTCAAATTTTTATTTTATGTAGACTTGCATGTTTTTATATTTTTTATGTGTTATGTTATTTCTTTGTCCTTATTGCTTTGCTTGCTTATCTAGATAATCGTTCCAGTTGCTGACAGAGAAACTATGTCTTGCCAAAGACGTGTTCTGATATTTCTTATTATATATGTATGGTTACAAAATATCTAATGCTATTTCAAATATAATAAATATTCAGTAGTCCTTGTGTATTCATTTTAAACTGACACGTTTACCTTTTCTAGTTTGCACTTAGTTTTACCTGCTTGATTCAATTTACACTTATTTTGATGTTTTATGTTGAGAGATTTCCGTTTTGACTATTTATAAATACCTTGTATAAACACACAACTATATCAACTTGATAAATTGATTTATTGCTCTGTATTTTTTATTGTAATCGAACTAATTAATAATTTGATCACCTATTGAACTTGAAGTAGACGTATTTAAGCTGGGTTAGTATTCTTTCAAGGGGGTTTTTACAGAACTAGCCTTTTCATTTGTATCAGTTTAAATCCGCCTCCCCTAGCTCAAGATTATGAATAAATTAATAAAATATTACAATCATATTTAACTATTCTTTTATTTGTATTTTCCTCTCTTTCTCCGTCCTTATAAAGTAAGTCAACCGTTAGCAACATTGGTCACATGTTCTAAAAAATAATCACAATGTAGGATCCAGTTTGTTATTTTTGTTTTATTTATCATCATAAAACTTGTCATTTGTGAGGTTGGTGCAACTTACGTTTTGTTAAATATTTGAACTTTACGCGGGTAGAGAAAGATACTAGAAGCTGATGTTAAATTATTTTCTTATAGAATAAAAATCATAAAAACCTGTAGATTCCTTACAAAAACAAGATTCAGCAACTGTAAAAGTGAACAAGGGAGAGGGAATATACGACATGTTACAAATCTGACAGGTAACTATTCTAAAATGACTGTAGGTCAATCAAAATAATGGTACGAGTGACTCCTTTGAAGGCTATAGAAAAAACTTGCACGTTAAAGAAAATTCGTATATAAATAAGAAAGCAACCATCAAGACACTGGTAAGCAATTAACCGAAAAAATGCGATAGCAATAAAGACTTAACGGCAGACTTTGTCTGAATGAAAGTCAGCACAATAATGATAGCAATAAAAATTGATCAGCTAAATATATAATTTAACCTTAGAATTTATAACAAAATAGCAATAAAAACTGTTTGTTTTTAATCAAGTTGTTACTGGATTCACGGGACTGGATGGGCTGCTAAATTTTGTATGTAAATATTGTCAATTCTTGCTGCCATTGCGTTTTAACTTATTTTTTATTTGTGCACTATAAGCTTGACTGTAATCACTTTCTTGGACGTGATTTAACGTAATTAACGTGTTATACCGTTATTGTACGTGGTAAAGTTTTTTATTTTTAAACAACTTTTTTTCATCTGGAGCTTCTTTTCTTAATAGCAATATTCAGCACACTAATTGTATCACGAACACTATTCTTACATACGAGTACATGCTTATATGATTAGATGGATATCAAATGACATGTAGCAGTTAATAAACCATTAGAGTAATTATTCGCCTGCTGAGGAGTGACATCCCTATAAGACCGCATTACCATCTCTTTTTGCAAGCCTAGCTTAGCAGTTACTCGAGCGATTCATTACTCAAATGGTGTTAAGTGTGTTTGCACTAATGAATTGCTGATCTCTATGTATATTCTAAGCAAGCAAGCAGCAGCATGCAGCGCCGTTTTTGTTTACATAAAAGGTTTTCTCTAAATATTATAAATAATTCAAATTTGCTAAGTGGATGTCTGAGAAGTCTCTATAAATTTAATTATGAAATTGCAATCAAAAGACTTCTTTGATGTCATATTGTACTTGTGAAAGTAGTAAGTATAACTAGCTGCATCTGATATAAATATTGACTAAGAGATACATCAAAGTAACTATATGGAAATTTCTAGTTAGCTAACTAGAACGTAGAAGACTAATTTTTTGCAACAAAATTAGAACTAAATTATGCACTTCTATGTATTAATTTTACTCTCGTAGTTCTAAAAGAAACATTTACTTTATTTGCATATAACAAAGCACTTACTGTTTCAGTGGAAAGCAAAAAGAATTTTAACCGTTAGTAATTTATAAATATAATAATTACAGGTGAGGGATTGGAAGGTCCCATCGACTGTTTGTTTAGTTCCTCTGACGAGTACAGTACCAAGGAAATCAAATAGTTTGAGTAAACCGAAATCTTTCCCCTGTAGATGATTGCAATTGTAAACAGTACTGGTTTGAACCTGAGAAATGATACCCTGAAACACTCGATTTTTTTCTTTAACCCGGAACAAAAACAAAGGGAAACAGAAATTATTTTCCCAAACTAAGTTACGTTTAAAATATTCAAAATAGTTATACTAACGATATATAATGCTTAAAATTGTCACAGCTTGAGATCTTATCTTTACAAATTTAAAGTTCAGGTCGTAGGTATTGGTTCCAAAGTCTACTAATTATCAAAGTGATGAATAAAAGTTTCGAAAAACACAAGAAAATGCATATATTTGGGCGCCATCTGATTATGAAAGTTGATAATGACCTGATACCATGACCAGAAAGAGTCAGATCTGATAAATTTAATTCAACTTGTTAGTCATATTCGGTGATGTAAAAGTTAGGTTGGATAAAATATAAATAACGACTTTCATAATTATATGGGTCTATATTATTCAGTCTAATTAAGTTTAAAAATAATTAAGTACAGTCACAATACCCTGCATAAGAGCTCTTAGCGAATGGGAACGTTTTCATACAACAAAATGACAAAAATAATCGATACATAAACTGTATACAACTTACGCAACGTTCGCAGAATTCAAAGAGTCAACAATTCACAATATCTTGTTCAAATTGTTTAATTCACAAAACTGGATCAAAACAAACTTACACAATATTGCCCTTTACCAACACAGGTATAAGCAATGTCTGAACTTGTTGTCACTGAACTATAGAAACTAGAAAACTTCGTAAAATTCTGCAATCACTAATATCCCAAAACTGCGAGAATTAAAATTCACAATGCGGTACTATAGAGAGGTATTCATTAATAGAATTCACTGTATCAAATAACCCATACAACCAGACAACATAAATGAAATTACTTATTTAATTATCTTAGTAGAAACAATCTTTTTCTTTTTACTATTTATTTGGTGTCAAAACTGTCCGATTTTAAATTATATTCAGACAATGTTTTATGAAACATTTAAATTTATTAAAAGTTCAACTGGACTACAACAGTCATTCATATTTTTAATCGTACCCTTTAACGAGATTCTTTATGAACCTAAAATACGGCCACTAGAAGACACGGGTTACACTTTATTATTATTATGAGTGAACTGCACTAGATTACACTTTAATTTTCGGTAAAATGAATTTTCCGCAATCACAAAATCAACTGTGCCATAATGTCAACTGAAGTACTACAAAAATAGATCTGTAAGTGCTCTCGGCAACCGGCCTCGATATGTATCTCACAACGTTACAAAAAAACTCTGCAGGCGACAAAAGTCTCGCGCGGACTCTGTTTTCAAGCCCTTGCTGACGGTATTAGAGTCTGTGTTCGACTTGCTTCTTTTAAAAATTATTTTAACAGTAGACTGAATTTTAAGAAGGGTACACTTTCAAATAAACCAACGAGGAAACAGCGCGGTTTGATTAGGCCAATAAGAATTGATTATTTTACACAAAGGGCGCTCGAAAATTCAAGACTTTACTCGTAGCTAAAACCTGCACCATATGCAAAAACCAGACATTCGGTAAACGAAAATTTGTTTGTCTAGAATTGGTGGACAAGCACGTACACGGAAGTCATAAATTTGAACCAAATAGGTTTTATTAGTATGTTTTTCATAGAAGCTCAACTGATTTAGATGGGAATATTCGCAAATGCTCGGAAACGGAAATTGCTGACAATTTAGATTTTAAAAGACTAGTCTATTCGAAAATACTCTTTTTCCTAAGAACAATATGAAATGGTAGATGGTAGATAACACGTGTGAAAACAATAGCTTTATTTGAAATAAGATCCGTAAATTCTTATAAAAGCAATTTTATTATTCTGAAATGCTTCTTTGAGTTGACTAATATTTTATGGGGTTTATTTTATGCAGTATACCAACGGTGATTTTACATTGAAAGAAAATATATGAATACGCAGGACCGCATTTACAGTTTTTTGTTAAATATGCATACTAAATTGCATTATTTGAAAACCAACAAAAACGTAATGTTACAACCAGCAGAGACTATTCCGTATATTGCAGGCGATTACCACTTCGTAGTATCAACAACGGTGAGCAAAGCAACAAGTCACCAATTTTACCATCGTTGTGGGCGAGAAATTACAAAATAGACCTTTATTATTCCCCGAGAGCCCTTAAGTAGGTAAAAAAACGATAAATTCTCGAGTCAGCGATAAAAACTGATACTTGGAACGTATTTTCAACAAGTAAACTATTGGTAATAGATTTGGTAATAATGGTAATAGATTTTTATAGAAGTTTCGACGATGATTATACAGGGTGTAATTAATAACTAAATAATTCTTTAGAACATATTTTCCTTATCAACATGTGGACGCTTCTTGCCAGTTTTCGAGAAAATCGTATTTTAAATTTTCAAAGAGAATGCTGAAGACCAACCAGATTTAGTCGATTAAGCGAACCTCATTTTCGCAATGACAAGTCGTATCGTAACAGGGTAAAGTTATAACGTTTTGATTTATTAATTTAATTCCACACAGTCCGCATTTAAATCTCTTTAGTGAATTTGTTTGTATTCTCGTATTTCCTCTTTAGATTATAACATTTATTAATAATTTATTATAATTTTTCCTTTGGTTAAATTTAAAAATTTATCTACAATGCCTTCTAACATCGTATTGTATTTCACTTTCTACATAATATATATAATAACAGTAGCCTTCCCTGTTGCGTCAAATTATGTTTTACAGCGTCAATCCATGTACCAATCAGGAAAATTCTTGCCTAGAAACGCCATTTCCGCAAGACACAACTCGCTTGATTGACATAATTCTTTCGTAATATTTGACAACCAAGCGTCCATCTTGGTGAATTGTACTATTAGATTTCTCTGTAGGTTTATTTCTTGATTATGAAAAAACTTAAAATTTTTTAAATGATTTGTTTTGAAGTGGCTTATTATGTTTTAGTGAAGACTTTTGTAGTTAAATCTTATTTGTTACTTTTGTTCCAAAGGATGGCGTTTTAACAAATCTCAATTAATCTGTCTGAAGTAGTATATCTCTTAGATGATTCCCTTTTATTTACTTTAAGAAGTTGTTAGCCAATCTTTATTCTTGCAACATACTAAGTAAATTTCGTTCGTTAATGGTTTTTGAGACTTGCAGCATAGTTTACTTTGAACACGTAGTTTATAGCTTGGAGTTTCGCTTATCCTTATCACTAGATCGACCTGGTGTAAATTAACAAAGGGGTATTTTAGTAAATAAATGATTTCGAAAAGAAAATTAAAATTTAAATTAAATCTTTGGCTGGTGCAATCAGCAATTGTTTAATATATATTACTGTGGATTTTATATCCAAGATTTTTGAGATTTTTGAAAATTTTGTAAAATTTTAAAATTTTTGTTAAAAACTAACACTTTTGAAATATTTTATCAACTTTTCCAGTTAAAAATAGTCATTGTCATTGATTATACAATCAATGTGTATACCTTTTAATAAGGTTAAATAATACATGTTTCTTTATTTATTATCAAACAGTTTAATCACCAAATTACTCAAGTATACGTAACATCCACTTGTGCGCAAGTTATTGTTATGATGTAATTTATTTATGATTAATTTTCAAATGAGTATACCGACCGGTTATGTGATTCTTTAAAGGTTTTTGTTCATGTAAATAGTTCATTATTATTGCAAATGTTATGTAATAAACTGTAATAGATTGAGTCAACTATTATGATTATGTTTTAATCTGCTATTATGTTTATAAATAGTATAGTCATTGTATTAGATGGTAAGGTGACGTCAAATTGTGTAATGTGATGATGTAAATAGTAAGTTAGTATATAAGCGAAAGGAGCGTTATTGTTTTTAATCAGTCAGTAAAATAAAGTGACGGAGTAAAGTCGTGTAAAATACGATAGTAAAAATGTAAATAGACTTCATGATAAACGGCGTACAGATACAGTCGTCAAATTAATGTAATGTAAAATGGATACCTCTGAAAATAAAGCGACAGAGTAAAGTCGTATAAGATAACATAGTACAAATGTAAATAGAGACTTCCTGATATACGACAAACGTGAACGTATGTAAAGTTCACTTCTGAAAATAAAGCGACAGAGTAAAAGTCGTGAAAAATAATATTGTAAAAATTTAAATAGTTTAATCTCAAATAGACAGTTAAGTTACTTGGTGAATTGAATACGACGAAAGTGTAGAAAGTTATAAATTGTAAAAGTGTATATAAGAGTATAAAAAACCACCTTTAAATTACTAGCTAAAGTTATTGCTATTCAGTAAATCTACGTTAAAACCATAAATTGATGTTTTATTTAATTAAACACATAAAACAAATACTACAATGTTCTACAAATAAGGGAAATAGTACCCGCTATAAAATAAATCAAAAGTGTGTTACCAAAATCAAGTGTGTGGCCATCCACACACTTGATTTTGGTAACACACTTATATGGGAAATCCATGCAAAGGAAAGTCAACCGGAATTGGAAACCAGCACTGGGACAACATGAAGTGACTTACTCTGCCAATGGTTTGGATACGAGGACTATAATAAAAGGAAAGAAGCAACGTTATAAAAAGGTAGGAAGTTATTTCCTTCTGTAAATGGTAAATTGTGAAAGAAAAGACAATTGTGTGAGGTGTAGTTAAGTGAATTGAACAATTTAGTAATAGTTAAATTTAATTAAGATTTCAATTTTAAAAGTGATTTCAATTTCAATTTGTATATTTTTTAAAGGCACAGGAATCCACATTCGCCCTGAGATGAGTCTTTCTTATTGATTTAATTCAGTTAATTTAAGTTATTTAATTGGCGCCCAACTTAGCCTTACGTAAATTTGAGTTAGTCAAGGACTCACGTAACATTATTTTTGTATAACGATTGCAAGTAACGTACGTAGAATCGCACTATAGATAAGATCATGTTACATGAGAATTGCTTAAGATAATAAAACTCACGATATCAAATTACAGTTTTTCTGCTAAGTCTATGTTATCTCTATGAGAACTTCTTTGGCATTTATTCTCTCATGACCATGAGAACTGTGTAGGCAGATAAGGTATAAATACCTCTGTTTTAATCTTAAGTCTTTAGTCTTTATTAAATATTCATTCAACACACAAGTCTTTATTAAGTATTCAACAAGTGTTTATCCTGAGTGAGTATTAAAACTAGATGTGGATTTTAAAATTGTCTAGCTAGTAAAAACATAAAGGCTCATTCGAGTTTTAATTAATTATTTTGCTTAATGTCATTTAAATGTGAATTTTAAAATTGTTCTGTTAAGTGTGTTAATTCAAATTTAATTATTTAAACTCGTCTTAAACTCGTTAAATAATTACAGACAAAGTAATATTAATATTTGTATTCTAAATGTTAAAAGAGATAAAGTTTTCTCTCGATTAAAAATAATAAAATATATTCTACGACTGCAAACGAAATATATAAATGTGTTTTATTATATTCAATAAATAAAGTTTTAAAAAAGCTTCGGCAACAGAATATAATCAAAACTTGCATTATTGAAATTTATTAAAAGGTATTTTCTAATCAAGTAAGAATTATAAAAGAAGGAAGTTGAAAAGCATTTCCAAAGGTCACAGTCATTTTAAAAAAAAATCAATTGAATTATAAAATAATTATCTACTAATCTAACAGCAGTTATTCGTTATTTGAAAGTATTCTGATGAAATTGAATATAATTAATTTTTGTTTTTAATTAGCTAAATTCATCGCATATATTTATATTTTGCTAGCCAATGGAAAAGTTCAAATTTCTCCTTTTATGCGAATTCACCGCAATATATATGTAGTTTCAAAAAGAAAACTATATTATCACTGACTGGAACTGTGTATAACGAAGTAAGTGCTAGTCTTTAATTAGTTTGAACCCAGAATTTTTAAATAAAACAAAATTGAAGTTTAAAACAACATTTTTCAATAATTGGTGTTTTAACACTTTCAATTTGTAGAAACCAAAAATATCTTAAAATTCAAGGTTAATGCGTTTTAAATCTATCATTTAAACAATTTAGATTAACTTAGTAGTATTTTTATTAATTTTAATTCTATAGAAAACTAAATATTAGATTAATAGTTCATAAAACATTTTGACCATTCTTTCTAGTGCTTTGCTTACACATAACTAAAATACAAAATGATGAATAAAAAACTATTACAGAATACTGTTTATGAAATAAATTTATAAAAATATGCTTAAACGTTGAGTATTGAAGAAGCTGGCGCTCAACGGCAATCTTAGTTACATTAGAAACAGCCAACTTTTCTGTTTTTTTATGTCAGAAAAGAATATTAGTGACAATCCAACTCGAAAATTTTTAACCAATCAAATTACAGAATTTTTCAAATTGGGACCAATGAAATTAGTTTTATAGTGAAAAAACCACTAGAGGTTTTTCTTAGTGAAAAAACTTATGTCAAAATGAAATGTCAAATTTAATTAAATTAATATTAACTACACACGCTAAATAAACATTTGCTCGATGGATTGTCAAGCCGAATACAACTCGTGGTCTAATTTTTTCTTGCAAAATTTATCATTTAAGACATTCGTAGCTTTTGCTTTTGGAAAATTACACTCGTCTCCTGTGTCGACTCGTGTAGTTTTCGTTGCGAAAGCTACTCATATCTGAAATGACAAATTTTGTCGGAAAAAATTAGACCACTTGTGATATTATATATGAGAAATTGTCTCGGTCGAACTTGGGTTAGCTAAATCGTGGTAATAAATTACAAACCGCAAGTGACTGGAAAAATTGATTTTGTTTTATTAGATTAAGATTCTTTATTACATTTTTGCCACCTCAATCGTGGGGATTAGATTGTTTATTACATACGAAGATTTTGACGTTACATCGTTTCGTTTGGAAGCATAACAGCTAGATCTATAAAATAATATTAAGAAAGTGAATGGGGAATATTAAGAACAAGTATAGAAATTAGCCAAAAAAATTAAATTTCTTAAACAACTTAAGACAGATCACTCAGGAGAAAATTAAAAAGAAAACAAAATATCAATGAGTAAAGGAAAAACGAATAACCATTCGTTCAAAATATCCGCCATAATTTCACTAGAAAAATAAAGTAAATTACATTCATATGAGTGAACTATAAAAGTAATCGAAATATTTCATAAAAATCTGAAAAGGAAAAAGTGGATATTTGTCTCGTAGGATGTTATAGGTTTCAATAATTGAATTACTTATTCATCTATTAGTGAAGATTGTCGTTTGTGTAGATATATTTTTTCAATTTAGCAAAATTCGATTTTTTAATTCTGCTTTGTAACCCTACTCAACACAGCAGGAGCTGCAAATCACCCCTAACTAATTTTCCGTTGTTTTGTGTCTATCCTCGGCACTCATTATCAGTTATGACAAATTTATGCAAAGTGAGCTACTAAAAAACCAGAGCATTTTTTTTGAATACAAGGGCTCCCGGTTTATATAATTAGACCACGTTACACTAGTCGACAAGAAACTTGTGCAGGAAATTTCTCTGCATTTTCTGTTGGCATGCTGAAAAACATTTCTGCTACTGGTATTACTTTTACTAGTAATTTTTTATGTTATGTTTAATTTAAGTTTTAGATGCTGAAACTAATTCAGATATAATCAGCCCACGTTTTCAAGGACGAGTCCTTGCCTTGCAACATTTGCATTAATATTATTTCCCTTGCATGCATTACCAAAGCCAATTTATTCCTTGTACAATAATATAAGCCTCAATTTGCAATGTCGTGGTATGATTTGTATGCTACTTTTGTAGAATAATAATGCAAAATGCCATGTTTAAAAAAGCACCTTAGTTTTCTCGAGAATATGACCAACATGTATGAACCTGGAAATGCCCACAACGTTGCACCATAGATGATTACACTAAATACACATCTTAAGAATTAGTAATACAAGATGGCTAAATGAAGGATCATGGCAAAACAAAAATCAGAACGTCTTGTATTGTTTATCCCGCTTATCTAACTTACTCAGTTTTTGAGTACATATGTAATATTAGTACACATGGCAATCATGTACAAAAATATTAATTTAACGCATGCGTACGCACCCATCATGAGAAGAAAGATGAATAAGTTGAACACTCATACATATTGCTGTTGTTATAGTGACCTCTACATTTCGAGCAAAAGTGAAAACATCAAGACCCAACAGTAAACTTCAATCATCAATTGTCAAATAAGATCTGGTATCAACACCAGACAACGTCAAGAATTCCATTTTCATCAGTTATATCCGGTGGGAATTGTCTACCAAACGTTAGACCACTACGATTCAAAGGAGTCAACATCTTTTACATCGAAAATAGTTCCAGATACCTTGAAAGATTTAAGTTTCACATTTCTACTCGAAGTCAATTTCAACATCTGCAATTTTGACACTGGTTTTTCAAGTACAGCGAAAATTGCCAGAATCAACTCTCAAATTTCATATTAATCAAAATCCAAATCAACTAACTACGTCTTGGAATGGTGTCACACATCATTAACCTTCATTCTTTTATGCAATATCACTGTCATCTTGCCAAACAAACCGCTCTCCCAATCAGAGTACACAAACAATTTTTAATGACATCCTGCCAAACAAATAATGTTCACCTGGCATCCAAGTTGCACCATCGAAGTCGTCACAGCAAACAAACTATTGGTTACAGTGTCACACATCATTAATCTTCATTCTTTTATCCAATATCACTGTCATCCTGCCAAACAAACCGCTCTCCCAATCAGAGTACACAAACAATCTCACAATCTCTCATCTACAACAATATCAACGATTCCTTGAGCATCCTGCTGTTCAGAAGAAAAACCAATTCAAGCCATCAACTTCACAACATCTCTTATTGGTCATCACCTTCCTGTTTAGAATAGCCTACCAGCTCCAGAGAAAGAATTAACAAAAACGGGAGTCGAACAAAGTCTACTCATCCACCCAAAATGGTATGAAGTCATTTTTTTCATTACTAAATTTTTTTTGCTCCCTCGTTATCACTCCATTGCGCGGATGCACTCTACAGACACTGTAACAACAAGAATTAATTTTGGACCGCTGTACCTAGTCATAATTCACCACGTCGCATGAGACGTTGTTAGTGGTTTAGAAATCAACATATCAAAGATCATCATTCACTGCTACTCGGTGGTAGTCATAATGTTTGGAAAAACGTTATATAACATCTCTATAACGCCAAGATTGGAAAAGGAAGAGTAAAAGAAATAGCTGAATGATATATGAATGGTAGTTGTAGAAATAACGTATAACGTATTTCTTGTAAGTGTGGATGTTAAAAGATTGTCTACAATATATAAGCCTTGGTTTTCGTTATCTGAATACATATTAATATGAAACATTACAGAAGAAATAAATAGAAAAACTATTTTAGAACTTCCGACCTAGAACTAATAACGAAACAGACAACTGATATACTAAAAAGATAAAGTTCCCCGGCAAAATGTAAGAACAGAGAAAGCAGCTGGATAAAGCAGATGATATCCTAACCTCAATATCTTTGAAATATGTTAGAAAAACATGCTGCTTAACATAAACAAACATAAATTCAAATCATTTTTCTATATACCTTAGGAAACTGAAGCACGACGTTGTTGTAAGTACCGAAGTATCAGTTCTATGACTCACACACTTAAAACTGTTTCTGAGAACTATCCATCAGAGATTTATTGAAAATTAGAGTAAGATATAGGAACTATGAAGGAAGGGACTATGAACATAGGAAGTCTTGTTGCGCATAATGTACTAACCCAATGATGTCAGGATGCGAATCATGTATGCTTCATAATATTATGATAAGTTATTTGACATGACTCATTATTACTGCTTCATAACAAGAGAAACGATATGTACTAATTATTTCTAACCTAAAAAACGGTAACATGTATAAAAGACAGAATATAAAAAAATCGAAGGAGTTAGGCAGGGGTGCATTCTATCACCAACGCTCTTAAATCTCTACTCAAGCATATAATTTGAAAAACAATTACAAACGAAACCACTAACACAAAATTTAGTAGAAATTCAATCAACACTGATATTATTATAGTATGAAACTCTGAAGGACATAGAAAAAGTAGTAAAAAGAGTAACCGAAACAAGTAAAAAATCGATTCATTCTAAACAATTAAGAAAACAAACTTTATCAAAAAGAAACATTAACAACTTTAACCAGCACATCTATAATAGAAAGATTGAAAGAGTAGTGAATGTAATTGCTAAGGAGTGATAGTCAACGACCGGGACGAATACACGAATGGAATCACTACTAAACTTAAAAAAAACAAGAAATACATTAGACATCACCAATCGGACTACTATTTCGTTTTACGTCCATTCTATTCTCATTGGAATAACAAAAGATTTTAAAAGTCGCGTTGGTAGACAGAATCATAATGCAGAAGAGTGCTAGGAAGAAAGAATAAAAAAAAGAAATTTTTTTAATAATAAGTAATCTCAAAAGACGAAAACTCCAATATTTTGCAAGAAAGAATCCAGGGCAAACGAAGTGTCAGAAAAAGAACAATGTCATGCCACAAAATCTGAGAGAATGACACATCTGTAATTCGACCAACTACTCCAAGTAGGAAGTGCTAACTAAGTGCCGACTAAACTACATTTCTCTTGTTAAAACGATATTACAACAACATTCCGGGGTATCATCTAAAGAAGTATGCACTGGAGTGAATAATTACAGCTCAACGCCATATCTAATATCTTGGAATAATCATGAATTTGAATACCCATCACCTCAAATAATTTCTAATATCCAAAACTTGTCAGATTGCTGCAGCATGCACGGAAGCTTAATAGTGTGCATTACTCGCGATAATTTTGGCAACTAACGTGTTTATTATACGTCTTTAGTAGAGCAACATCCTCAGCATGATACTCAATTGATGCTTAAGAGATATACGCTCCTGCTAAATAATAACAGGTGTTTATCGATGAGCACCAAATACATTGTTTAAAAAAAGAAGTGCTCTCATCTATAGATATATACATATACATACTTGAAGCTTGTCATGAAGTAACTGATGATAAGAAGAATCGGAATTTAAGCGAAAAGTAGTAATATATTTTGATCAGCACAGTAAATCTATATTCTTTAAATATATTACTCAATGGTTTTTTAAAAAATTGAACAATGCGACAAGTTTTTTTAGAAGTCCTTTAAGTTATATGCAGTTTTTCAAGAAGATTAAATCTTAATTTTAAATGTTTCGTTCAACAACCTTAGTGCGGCCCTGCACATTTTAATATATTCTAGTTGCGTTAAAAGTGCGACGATATTAAGATTTATCTGATGTTCTTTTAATTACCAGGGATCACCTTTTCATGTTTTTATACAGATACAATTTCTTCTAGAAAGATCTCGTAGACATCATTTTAATGTATTTGCAGTCCTTGTAAAATATTAAAAGTTAATTTTGAAGTGTTCCCATGGTTTTAAAAGTTATTTCACAGGAAAGAACCTTGATAAAATCTAATTTATAAATATTTTAAAGAAATGCCGCCTTTCCTACAAAGGATTTCAGTTCTTAAAAAGCATTTAACTTTTATTTATGACTTCCTGTGCATGTCTATCGGTAAATTCTGTACAAACAAACTTCCGATCCCAGATGTATAAAATACAGCTTGCTGTCATGTGTAAAATGTGGTAACGTACGCGGCAAATTTTTGTTCTAGAATCTTTCCGAAGCTTTCAAATGTTTGTTCCTTATTGGGCTTAAAAAATCACGCTATTTCGCCATAGGTTAGCTTAAAATCTTCCCTCTTTTGAATATTTCAAAAGTAGTACAGATTCGCATCTAAAAAGATCAGTTGGACAGTGGGTCTCGTACTCTAAAGTAGCGTCCATTCGGACGGTGGGTACCTTACCCCAAGCTGGCGGATTTGCCCCAGCATTTTGTTTCCCGTGCTATTATCGTGTGTAAGCGATTTTACAGTTAAATAATTATAGTCCAGTTTAGAACAACACTACTTTAAGTGTTATACAGTACCGATTTTGTTGTTAGAAAATTAATCAGGTGGAGGATTATTCCACAACTTTAGTTTGAGTGCAGTGTTAATTCCCGTTTATTTGACCTTTGATTAGCTTCATAGAATTTGAATTAAACACATTAACTCATTAGATCAATGAAAAATTAATAATAAGAATACCTTATTTGTTACTCAGCAAGTAAAATAACTATCTTCGAACAACATTCAGGTAACTTAATCATCGTTCCCGTTAATAATAGTAATAATAAAGAATTTATTACTAATAGCAATTATGACAAAAGTTAAGATAAAATAGTTCAGCATTTAAAATAATTAAGTGGTCCCGCAATGTTTCCGCTTCAGTTTGCAGTTAACATAGTTTATGTGATAATTTTGTGTTATGGTCATTTTGTTGTGTTGTAGTGAAATGTTCTTCTATTTGTGCTAAGAAATTTATGAAAATGATGAGATATTAAGGAGATTTGTATTACGATTATGTTCCTGTTTATGTAAGTTTAGTTATGTTTAATTTAATAGTTGGTTTGGGATCCCGAAACATTTTTTGAATATGATGAATTATTATTGTATTTTTTTGAGAAAGAAAACGTTTCTAACATGTTTCATTTGTGTATTGTCTTTCTATTTTTTGTACTTTAAGCAATATATAGATTTCAAATTTAATTATCGTATGATATAGCTTGGCTCAACAAGTTGCTGATATTTTTGTCAATTAAAATTCATTAGTATCGATTGATATGTGTTTAATTAAATTAACATCAATTTTAAATGATGAATCTTTTCAAATTGGGACTCCTAGATTTTGTTAACATTAATTTGTTGGCTCCTACTGTTTTTTATTTGTTCCTGACACTTTTACTTAATTAGAAGCTTTTGCGGTTAACACCCACACCTGAATCTAAATTTACAGAATAAGAAATCTTCACAGTCGGAGCATTTAGTACAGTAAGTATCCAGTAATTTGAATTTTAGAGCAACAAGAAAACTTTGTTTCATTGACGCCTGATCGTGGGGCTTTTGTGTTTCGAAAACAGATGTTTCATGGAGAAGAAGATTGACATTGTGGTGTGAATATTATTTAATTAAGTAGTTTGATCAATTGATTTATTTACTAGATTTTAAATTAATAGTCAGTTAATTTATTACAACTTAGAGAATACAACGTTGCCCTGAAATAAGTTTCTTATCACGAATATTTTTACTCCTAATGTTATTCTTTTAGAAATCTTGTATGGGGCCCAACTTTAATTACATAATCTTAAAAGTTAAATAAAGGTTTACGTAACTCATTTATGAGTCATGCGTATTAAATATCTTCAAAAAGTATTTCTAAATCATTTAAGAAATATAGAAGAATGAAAATTAAAATTTATTTCTAAAGATAAATAAAATCAATAGTTGAAAAATCTAACCTCTTATTTTAAATTTTATAAAAATTAATTGATTTAATTTCAACAAGCTAGTGGTATTTATTTGTTCCAAACATTTTAAAAATATTTTTAAAAATTGTAATTATTTAATTTAAGCGGAGTCACTGAATTTTTATTTGCATTCACCTAACGTGGGACATATTGTAGTTTATTTATTTCCCAACCATCTTGGTGCAGATTTATTGTATATTTATTTGTTGCTATCAACGCAGCACATTCCATCGTATATTTATTTGATTTGGTTCCAACATGATTTTTTATTAATTATTATATTTCATCGCGTATTTACTTGGCGACCGACAACGTGGGGCATGTCTATGCTGTATATATATTAATTGTTTTGGTAATAAGAAATTAATACTCAAAAGTATATATCTGATAACATTTCATATATAAATAAAACAACGTAAAAGTTAGCATGCCTAGAAATATTCACTCAATGTTTCATTTTGAACAAACAATTCACTATTTTTTATATATATATTAAATATAATTGTAATATTAGAAAATTATTATTTAAAAGTATATATTTGATAAGTACTGACCTACTCAAGTACTAACGTACTCAAGTATCAAAATACTAATATGCATACTATCATGATGGTAATTTTATAACAGACCAAGCTTTCACCTACCTGCCTGAATGTTTAAAACTAAAATTTATGACTATTGGTTTATAAAGTTGTTTAAAAAAGTAAGTCTTTAAAAATAAACTAAATAAAACAAAAGTTTATATATAGTTAATATATGTTTATACATAATAGTTAGAGGAATTATTAGAGTATTGAATAATAACCCCTACAGAGTTTCCACTCAAACCGCAGAAAATCTAACCTCTATCGTAACTAATTAGAAAGATTTCATATACCTTTGGTTACACTCCCTGATTTGTTTCGGGCATTAAAGGGGATAATACCGAATTTATGGAAGCTAGGTACCTACATATAAAAACCGAGTTTAATTTACAGTAAAGCACAAACAGGTTATAGGTTATAGAAACACGCCTTGTTAATAACTTTTCAAAGGTAAAGTTATTAGAAATTATCGTGTTCCAGTAAAAACTTTTGCGTGGGTTACATTCATCAATTTTTTCCATTCGTTAAAATTATCACAGCATTTAAATTGATACAACCAATACAATCTGAAAAATTTCGTGGGCAGATATACTGCAAATGGGTTTTGTAAAGTGTGTTATGAGCCCACGGATTTTTTAAAGTGATTTATTACGGATTGATAAAACAGATTCGTTCGTCCTCAAAGTGTGAATATTTTTTTTATAAAATATTGTTTCAAAAAACAAAGGGAAACAAGCCTGAAAGGATGACAATTTCAAACATTTTATATTTGAAATTTTGTCACAGTTCTAATAAATTTTTCCCGAATGATTTATTGAAAAATGTATCTTTGAAAATAAAGACCTTGTGGCCTTTCAATGATAACGCCATAATTCTAATAAATTGGTTAAATAATAACTTCCAACGTAATAGCTCGAAATGGACCTATTTGATGGTCAACCTGTTCAACTGCACATAATTTCCTCCAATTTTCGTTTTTCTTTTGCTTTGACGTTGCAATTTTTTATCGAGCTCTAACTTTGCTGATATAGCTTTAAATTATACTGCGAGCACATTTATGTGCAATTCCAGAAGCATTATGAATATATCGGTTTTTATGAAAAATGTGCAATTAAATAGCAGGGTTTAAAGTGACAGAGCTTTAAAATTGTATTACAAAAGCGCAGCTAAAGCTTTGTCGCTGTAAACCTGGGAAATAATTCAATAATTGTAATATTTGCACTTAAAGCGGATGCTATTTGAATGTCAGGATTAATTATGACTGCCCACTGATCATATAAATTTCTGTATGTGAAATACATAAAATTGCTAAACGATTTGAGCGCATTTAATTAAATTTATAATTAAACGTCTCATTTGCTGCAGTTCTAGTTTCCGATCAGTTCCATATATTATTATTATTATTATTATTATTATTATTATTATTATTATTATTATTATTATTATTATATAATGTAAATGCTTTAATGTAAATACGACTTATGTAGAAATATAAATTATGTAGAAATTTTGCGTATAGTGTTTTATGGGTTGGTTACATAGACCGTCTCACTCAGTTCTCTTTCAATCAGTTCCGCATTCTTACTTTATGGAGATAATGTTCTTTTGCACTGAGACTCCTTAACGTTTTGTGGTCATTTTTTAAAATATTTATCTTCAGATTCTTGGAAATAATTTAATTCAGCGTAAATTATTAAAGCTTGAATAGGCCATTATACTAAAGAAATCACACCACATCATGTCACATTAGAATTAATCTATCAAACACATAGGATTTTTCTTTTTGTGCAATAAATAAGTAGAGCAAAAATGATAGCCCAAGAGCTGGCGACCAAAAAGTGTAAGAGTTTTGTAAAGGCTAATATTTTAATATTAGCTTATATTTAGGGTGTAAATAAATATCCTACACAAAAGAAACTCGGATATGGGGACACTCGCCGTCAGCGCAGTTTGAAAGTTGTAACAAGAAGAAGTGTCATTTAAGCGTTTTCTAAAAGCTGAAAATTGATCACTAAGCAGTTTATGTAATAAAACCTAGAAAGCAGTCGTTAGACAGCGTAATGATCGAGCGCGTTGCATCAGCACCGATGCAGTGGTCGCATGTCTTCAAAATGAGGTCAATGTAAAGAAGTGATTTGAAAAAGCTGAAATTTGGTACAGTGTTAATTTATTGAATATAGTTTCTCAAAAAACAGTTCAACTTCATTTTGATAGAACCGAGCTGGTCAGCAGTCCCTAGAACTAACGACTGCTTCTAGCTAATATTAAAATATTAGCCTTACTCTTACACTTTTTGGTCGCTAGCTCTTGGTCTATGACATTATCAATAATTTTCTTGCATGACACAACATTTGAGGAGTTTAGCGTAGTATACTATAGAATTCTTTCTACTATGCAGCATTTCATCTGGTATTTTGCTTTTAGGTTCGATTGGAACCAGTAAAAGAATTCGGGTGACGTTATTTTAATATAATCTTTTTGAGTGTAATGCTATTATTATCAATTGTATTATTGTAACTATCTATCAATCCCTGCAGAGTAAAAAACAATTATGATATTTTTTTATAAATTTCAACTGCACATATAGTATGATTATAAATCTAAATGGTGACGTGTTGTAGACGAACTGTCGATCCATCAAAACTTGATAAAGCAATAAATTATATTTGTACGCTTGCAATTTCCAGTTCACATAGAAAAATTGTCATCCCCATTTGGGTAGGTCTGGTAGCTGACACAGTAAAGCGTCCGTCCGGATGACAACCGGGGTATCATCCGGGTTGGATAATCTGTGGTGAGTTTTACTCTGAAATATGGAAAGTCAGAAACTTGAACTTATTCAAAATACCTATTGTTTCTTTTATATAAATTCGAGACGGATTTTCATTGCGCTTGATCAATTTTAACAATCATAACGCCCTCTCTGAAAAGAATAACGTAACAAATACAAAAATAAATATTCAGAGAATTCAAAAGTGGCCGAAGTAAAGATTTTCAATACTTCAGAAAGTTATAGTTAGTTAATAGTTAAGTTAGTTTATAAACACATCGTTAAAATATCAATATCATATTTTTGGATTCGTAAGAGAAATGCTAGAAGTAGTTTAAAAAAATCATATCTTCTGACTGTATATTTGTGATCACTTTGATAAGGGGTGTTGATGCAAATATAGAACCACTTGCACTTAAGACAGCCCCACCTCCTAGTTGGTATTGGCCGGGTCTCTACTTTTAGGTACGTCGGACGGGGCTCTGTCGCGGTGAGACCAAACCTGAATATGGTAGGGCAGAGTGGCTAAATTCTGGTATATCTTAGGTAGACCCAGTTTCAAAGTCCCAGCCACACCTGAGGTTGGACTGGCCCGGGCAGGGAAAATCCGCAAGCTGGACTAGGGACGATAGGATTTCCTTGAAAACGGACCCCGACAGGTGGACACGTTAATTAATCCGGCACTAGCCTGGAGAACTAGTAAGTGGTGGATAGGTAACCTCACTCCCACCAGAGAGTACTGGTAGCTATTACAAATGTAACTGACGCGCTAATTGAAAGTAACTCAATTCGCAATCCCCTAAGGGAGACCGTGGTCATAAGCTAACGCAGGTGGGCTAAGCCAAACAATGCCAATTGAATATCTCAATATTTGTGAGCAATTTTGCCTCCATTCCCTTTTGAAGAAAACATCGTACTACTATTTAAATAAAAAATGAGTGTCTTTAGATACAACTTCGAAACAAAAGATCTTACGTAGCAAGTTGACGAGACTCTTATAAAACAGGTAGATCAATTAGGAGCAGTGTTCAATAAACATGAGATGGGTAAAAAGGAAATAAACGCAAGAATAATACCAGCACATAAAGTTGATCAATCAATCTCCTGTGTGGTGGAATAGAAACACCATTAAAAAACCACAAACAAAGTAAATCTATAGATAGATTATAGAAGTGAGATGTGATTGTTGAAAGAAGATTTCAAAAGAATTAAGTACTAAAATTGCAATACATTTTTATTTGGTTGGCAGGTTAAACTATTGGCTAAGCCTGTCGCCACATTCAGGTATGAGTGGTTAAATTAAAAAATCCTCCTAACATATGGAGACGAATGGAAAAGTTTACACTTAAACAGAGAGTTACGTTTCGTCTATCGAGACGAACGCTTCGCGATCCGCTTTCCTCAAGCGAATCGCCCATTGCGAGTCCTTCAAAAAAAGTTAATAAAATGCGATGCAGAGTATTAATATATAGTTCTAATATAATGTAAGTCTATGTAGAGACTAGTTTTTAGGTAGAGTTTATTTGCATTTCCGCGTTGTATTGTCGGTCTACGTAGAGATCAGTATTTGTGTGCAGATTTAGCCGCGGCTTTCCCTTGTTTTGGAAATTAGATTAACGAAGCATTGAATTGTGTGACTTAGTGCATTTGGAGGACCTGGATTTGTCTTTGCAGGGCTAAACTGTTTAAATAAAGTATTCTTCTAGATCTAGAGAACTTATTTATTACTATTAGGAATTTACTAATTACCTTCAAGGGATGGTTATTAGAATTTCAGCAACGTTTCAAGTCATTCGTTCAGGTCATAATAGCCTCGGTAGTGCAGTGTCTAGCATGCTAAATTCCCACCTGAGAGGCTCGGGTTCGACTCTCGGGACTAGCAAATTTGGTTAAGGTCTTTCTGCAGTTTTTCCTTATCTGTAACACAAATGTGGGATTTGCGCTGTTCCATCTGTGAGTCGGCTGCAGCCTCACAATGGACTTGCCTAATAATTTTAATCGCTCTCTCCTTCCTGCACAAGCTTTAGCTTATGGGGCCTGCTTACTGGTTAGCCAGGCAATGGGTTGCAGCAATTATTATAATAATTATTACATAAGCGCCGTTCGAGTTTAAAAATATTTAATAATAATGAAACCAGTTAATATTGGAAATTATTGCAGCGTTCTAAGATTCCGTCGCTAATGTATGTAAAATTGTATAGAATTCAAGTATTGTTTCCGTAACGTTTTCTTCAGATTGTAGTGTTACTGATATTTTGTTTTGTGTAATCATTGGGCTTTTATTTTAGTGAATTAAGCATCTATTTGTAATATTATTGTGAAATAAAGAATTATTAAGGAGAGCTGTTACGAAAGCTTATTTATCATTTCTTCCTGCGTTCTATTCCTAATCAGTAAGCCTTTGCGATTAACACCCACGACGCCCGACCATACACTGAATAAAAAAGACGTCTGTGCCAGGCCATAAGTTTTAATGTAAGTATAATGGCCCTTTTGTGTACGAGTTGAGTTGTTTAGCATTTCTTTGATTGTGTTTAGTGGTGATTTTTTGCTGGTTATAATTGGCGCCCAACGTGGGGCTTTTAATTCATTAAGTTTAACTAAATAAAAAATATATTTTAAATAAATAAATTCTTAATTTATTATTATCTGCAAGATAGTACACTATTGCCTAGTACACTATTTAAAATGTTTTGTATCAAGATATTATAGAAAATATTTTCTTATATTTAATTTTAAACGTAAAAATAAATAAATTTTAATTATTTTAATTGTACTTTCAATATATCTTTTTTTATTTTAAAATAAATATTTTGTATCTGTAATGTATTTGATATTTTTATTAAAATATCTACAATATAATAATATCCAAGGATATCTACAATATAACATAAATAAATTAGCATAAACTAAATACCGGATTATTGAAAATTAGAATTATATTCTTATATTTTCGCCGTTTTATAAAATTACTATTATCTAAATTTTTGTCTTTCTATGGCATAAATATAAAAAAACCGAAATATTATATTATATGGTATATTTTCTTTATTTCTTTAAAATTAATGACTTAAATAAACGGAACATATAATTATTACATTATTTAAGTCATTTTTATATAGTTAAATTATTTTAAATTTTTAAAAATAAATATTAAACGTATAAATAAGACAATATAATTATTAGAAATAAAAATATAAATTTCTATATATTTTTTATTTTTATAAATTGTTGTTCTACATATTTGCTGTCTATATAATTCATTCTATATAAATTCCGGTTACCCTATTCATAATTATTATTTTAAGAAATTAATCTATGAACCATGTATTAAACTATCTCCAGAATGTTTCTGAAACTGTAGGTATAGATGACTTCAAAGTACATTTTATGAATTATTTCCCAAAAATCTTCCCCATTGTCAATTATAGCGGGTCCCACACAAATTCTAATTTTAAACTCTACCTATTACAATATATGTACTATAGTGTAACTAATTAGTTTCCAATTGATGTTATGTAACTTAAGACAATACCTACCGCAAACTCAAAATTTATAAATTATACAGGTCTCAGAACCGCAATTGTTTCGACATTGCTTGGAAATTCTAGAAATGACTTATTAAGATTAACTACATAGTTGACTCGGGTGCTAATTTTAATTAACGATATTCTTAAGGGTTTATCATATTCTCAGAAGCAAGAAGAATTATCTTAAAATTTAATAATCTAGAATGTTACTGGAAAGTAATTCGCAATTGTAACGCACAAATTTCATAAGCCGGTCAATTAAGGTTTCATAATTACAAATTGTGAAAAAGTTCCGGATGTTAGGCTTATACACATTATACTGAAATTATAACAAACGGCAACATTTATTACAAATAATTTAAAATTTATGGTCTTTTAAATTTACAAATTTCTATTCATTTGTGCGGAAATGCAGAATAAACTTCAGAGACGCTGTTTGCTGCTCGACGCCGTTTCCTTAGGAACAATAACGAAAAGTTATGTTACAGAACTTGAAATTAAACAGAAATGTAATATTAAATGGTTGGAACGTTCGATTACCTTTCAACATTAAATTATCATAAAATTTCTCGCCCTCTAAACTTTATATCCAATAATATTCCGGGGTACAAACGCACACCGCAATTAATGATTTGCAAACATTCAACGACCGCAAATAATTACATTTTGGGTAGAGGAAACCACTAAACTATTACAGTTGCGTCTGTAGCAGATGCTGTGAAATTATTAATGATTAAATTGCAATATTGAAAGGTTAAAAATAGATGAGTTAAGTGGAAAAAGGGGGACTTCTACGTATGTACCCTTATTAGTCAAAGTATGTTGTTTAGTTTGTACAGTTTGAATTACGCATGAATTGAACGCATGTTTTAAAACTTCCCGAAAATATTGGAAGCATGGCCTATAAGTTAGAAATTATAAGAGTATATATTATTTATCTATTAGTTGAAAAGTTATTTAAACGAGAAATTGAAAATCTGTCATAATAAATCAGTTCCCACAAAGAGGATCCACCCTAAAGTAGACAGCCAAAAGTTATGACTAAAAATCCTATGAACTGACGGTTGGTCCAGGAACGAAAAACAGGAGAAGAACCTCAATCAGAAAGTTATCCCGATCGTCGCTAAGTATAAGATCTCAATTTTAATATTGCAGGATGTGTACGTTTATACAATCAGCATTATTAATAATCGAACTTAAATATCTTCTTGAATTTTCCTTCAAAGATAGTGTTCACATAAACAACATTTACCTATTATTAAATAACTATAGGTACATTTAGATTTGGAACTATTTGGGTACTATTTGTACATCTTAATCTCGAATAGTTTTATTTCCCTACTCTAGATAAGAAAGCATTGGTCTTACTTTAAAACTTTAACATTATAAAATCCAACGGCGTAAATGAATTCTCAATACCAACTTTCGAATTTCAAAGAAATAAGATACGCAGCCTTAATTAGCATACATTAAAGCAGTTTTAGTAAAAATTTTAAATACATTGATAAAAAAGGTAGATGCTACATTAACTTAACTAAAAACTTTGCACTTGTAACTTTATTCTTAATTTTAGTTTCATACTCAAAAAATTTTAAATTCTAATATTTTAAGTGTACGTTTTACATTTTTTTAAATAAATAATTCACATAGCATAATTACATTTTACTTTAAATAAAATTATCTTTCATACTAATGTTTTTAAATTTCCATACGTTTCCAGATTTCACCACATTTTCACTCTCTATCGAAAAATTAGACAATTAACAGAAGCGTGCGCTTCACTTACAGTAGATCAAAAGAATTGGTTTCGTGTAACTTAATTATTTAATGGTTAATTTGATTATTAAGATTAATTTATAAAAAATAACCTTAGTACGATCATGTATAATAAGAAAATATTTCGTCGGGGTTAGGTTTAAATTAAATTCTCACCATAAATTCGCGTTAAATACATTACAGGGAGTTGCATTCAAAAATTTAAGTTGATAGAACATTCATTTCAATTCTCACAGGTAAAATTGTTTTTGCAGACGAAATTAATGATAACAATATAGATACTGGGCTTCATTATAAATAAAAAGTACGTACAATGATATTTAAATTAATTTATGTCAGTTCTAAGCTTAAATTTTGTTATTCCCACTTATTTGGTGAAATTCTATAAAAGTTTGCAGATAAGAACGGTCAAGCACCGTTTCTGATATTCATTCCTTCAGATATTTATATTACTTTACTATATTTATATATAGTAAAGTAATTTATGACTTAGGGCTTATTTCAGTAAAATAATCACGGAGATAAATTCTGCGTTTTTGCTATTTGTAAAATTTGACATCATTCTAGTTTCTGATAGGTGCATTCGAATTACCTTTTTCTTAAAAATGTTAAATGCCTTGAAAGTTTGTACCCCTAGGAAGCAGTCCCAACGGCTCTTGTAGCCAGTACGCCGGCCTTTGGACCGGCGTGGTTATTGTTATTATCATTAATATAAATATTGGTATGAATGTTTTTGAGTGCTCCGTATTGCAGAACATGTTAATACAAAATTAATTCAGTATGATAAGAATTAGAATTATGAAAGCAGAAAAGAATTAATAAAAATCCCAGTACTGTAAATTGCGTTTAGCAGCAGTTGGTGTAGAATTGTGTTACCGTTTTGTTATGTGGATTGTATTTCGGTATAACTTATTGAGAATAAAGCTTAGCGTTAAAGTTCTCTAATTTGAGCACTGTATTGGCTTAAAGAATCAGATTAAAGCTAGAAAACAGGAATTTATTTTAAATCGAACCTTTTTATCAATAGTCATATGACGCATTATGTTGTACAAGGATTCAATAATAATTAAAGCAACACTCTAGTTAGTTTTATGTACCGTTCAGTTTGGAGTTAGTTTTTAGTATCGTTAAAGTTAATAATTACCATAAATTTCTTCCATATTGGAAATTATTAAAGTCTATCGTTAAATGTGAAAAACAGTTCAAAATTCAGGAAGTGTATGTATTTCCCGTAACTCTAGTTCCAGTCAGCAGTTTTTATGTAAAGCTTCGTGTTATGGTCATTCGTTTTACTTTTTAAATGGTTTTAGCCTTTTTGGTGCGAAGTTTTGGAAGTGTTAAGGATAACTGTATTCAGGATTATGGTTGTTTATGTAAGTTTCAAAAAATACTGTTAGATTAATAATGTCTTGGTACTTCTGAATTATTTTCAATGTTTAAAATTAAATACTGTGCTATTGGTTTAAATTTTATTTGGTTTCGGATCCCGAAATTTAAAGTAAACTTTAGTAGGAATGATTTTTGTATTTATACGTGTGTTATAAAGTACAAACCTTTTTGGATTTGTAAGAAATTTTTGTATAATTTTACAACATTTAAAAGATTCAAAATGGTGGATCCACTACGGCGGCGATAATGACTAAAATTCGACTTTTTTGCATAACACTTGGTACCTGAAAATTTTTCAGGTTTCTGATTTTGAAATTGATGCCAACATTTGAAAATTCAAAATGGTGAACCCAATACGGTGGCCATAATTACTAAAAGTCGACTTATTTGCATAAAACTTTTGAGGTGTTTCGAAAATTTCGAATTTAATGTCAACATTTGAAAATTCAAAATTGTGGATCCAATACCGAATTCGGTGGCTATAATGACTACAAATCTACTTATTTGCATAAGACTTGGAGCTTAAGAGTTTTGAGGTCTCTGATTTTGAATTTGCTGTCGACATTTAAAAATTCAAATGGTGGATCCAATATGGTTGCCATAATTATTAGAATTCGAATTATTTGAATAAAAACATGACACCTGAGGATTCTTAAGGTCTTTGATTTTGAATTTGATGCAAACTTTTGAATTTGATGCAAACATTTGAAAATTCGAGATGGTGGTTGCAATACGGCACCCATAATTACTAAAATTTAACTTATCGTATAAAACTTGCCACATGAGGATTTTTGAAGTTTTTAAATTTGATGCAAACATTTGAAAATTCCAAATGCTGGATTCAATATGGCGTCCATAATTACTAAAATTCAACTTATCTGTATGAAACTTGGCACCTGAGGTTTTTGATTTTAAATTTGATGGAAACATTTGAAAATTCAAAATGGTGGATTCAATACGGCGTCCATAATTACTAAAATTCAACTTATCTGTATGAAACTTGGCACCTGAGGTCTTTGATTTTGAATTTGATGCAATCATTTGAAAATTCGAGATGGTGGTTGCAATATGCGCCCATAATTACTAAAATTCAACTTATCGTATAAAACTTGCCACATGAGGATTTTTGAAGTTTTTAAATTTGATGCAAACATTTGAAAATTCCAAATGCTGGATTCAATATGGCGTCCATAATTACTAAAATTCAACTTATCTGTATGAAACTTAGCACCTGAGGTTTTTGATTTTAAATTTGATGGAAACATTTGAAAATTCAAAATGGTGGATTCAATACGGCGTCCATAATTACTAAAATTCAACTTATCTGTATGAAACTTGGCACCTGAGGTCTTTGATTTTGAATTTGATGCAATCATTTGAAAATTCGAGATGGTGGTTGCAATATGCGCCCATAATTACTAAAATTCAACTTATCGTATAAAACTTGCCACATGAGGATTTTTGAAGTTTTTAAATTTGATGCAAACATTTGAAAATTCCAAATGCTGGATTCAATATGGCGTCCATAATTACTAAAATTCAACTTATCTGTATGAAACTTGGCACCTGAGGTTTTTGATTTTAAATTTGATGGAAACATTTGAAAATTCAAAATGGTGGATTCAATACGGCGTCCATAATTACTAAAATTCAACTTATCTGTATGAAACTTGGCACCTGAGGTCTTTGATTTTGAATTTGATGCAATCATTTGAAAATTCGAGATGGTGGTTGCAATATGCGCCCATAATTACTAAAATTCAACTTATCGTATAAAACTTGCCACATGAGGATTTTTGAAGTTTTTAAATTTAATGCAAACATTTGAAAATTCGAAATAGTGGATTCAATACGGCGTCCATAATTACTAAAATTCAACTTATCTGTATGAAACTTGGCACCTGAGGTATTTGATTTTGAATTTGATGCAAAAATTTGAAAAATCAAAATGGTGGATTCAATACGGCGTCCATAATTACTAAAATTCAACTTATCTGTATGAAACTTGGCACCTGATGTCTTTGATTTTGAATTTGATGCAAACATTAAAAAATTCAAAATGGTGTATTCAATACGGTGTCCATAATTACTAAAATTCAACTTATCTGTATGAAACTTGGCACCTGAGGTCTTTGATTTTGAATTTGATGAAAACATTTGAAAATTCGAGATGGTGGTTGGAATATGCGCCCATAATTACTAAAATTCAACTTATCGTATAAAACTTGCCACATGAGGATTTTTGAAGTTTTTAAATTTGATGCAAACATTTGAAAATTTGAAATAGTGGATTCAATATGGCGTCCACAATTACTAAAATTCAACTTATCTGTATGAAACTTGGCACCTGAGGTCTTTGATTTTGAATTTGATGCAAACATTAGAAAATTCGAAAAGGTGTATTCAATACGGTTGTCATAATTACTAAAATTCAACTTATCTGTATGAAACTTGGCACCTGAGGTCTTTGATTTTAAATTTGATGCAAACATTTGAAAATTCGAGATGGTGGTTGCAATATGCGCCCATAATTACTAAAATTCAACTTATCGTATAAAACTTGCCACATGAGGATTTTTGAAGTTTTTAAATTTGATGCAAACATTTGAAAATTCGAAATGGTGGATTCAATACGGCGTCCATAATTACTAAAATTCAACTTATCTGTATGAAACTTGGCACCTGATGTCTTTTATTTTGAACTTGATGCAAACATTTGAAAATTCGAAATGGTGGATTCAATACGGCGTCCATAATTACTAAAATTCAACTTATCTGTATGAAACTTGGCACCTAAGGTCTTTGATTTTGAATTTGATGCAAACATTTGAAAATTCGAGATGGTGGTTGCAATATGCTCCCATAATTACTAAAATTCAACTTATCGTATAAAACTTGCCACATGAGGATTTTTGAAGTTTTTAAATTTGATGCAAACATTTGAAAATTCGAAATGGTGGATTCAATACGGCGTCCATAATTACTAAAATTCAACTTATCTGTATGAAACTTGGCACCTGAGGTATTTGATTTTGAATTTGATGCAAACGTTTGAAAATTCGAAATGGTGGATTCAATACGGTGTCCATAATTACTAAAATTCAACTTATCTGTATGCAACTTGGCACCTGTGGTCTTTGATTTTGAATTTGATGCAAACATTAGATAATTCGAAATGGTGTATTCAATACGGTGTCCATAATTACTAAAATTCAACTTATCTGTATGAAACTTGGCACCTGAGGTCTTTGATTTTGAATTTGATGCAAACATTTGAAAATTCGAGATGGTGGTTGCAATATGGCGCCCATAATTACTAAAATTCAACTTATTGTATAAAACTTGCCACATGAGGATTTTTGACGTTTTTAAATTTGATGCAAACATTTGAAAATTCGAAATAGTGGATTCAATACGGCGTCCATAATTACTAAGATTCAACTTATCTCTATGAAACTTGGTACCTGAGGTTTTTGATTTTAAATTTGATGCAAACATTTGAAAATTCGAAATGGTGGATTCAATACGGCGTCCATAATTACTAAAATTCAACTTATCTGTATGAAACTTGGCACCTGATGTCTTTGATTTTGAATTTGATGCAAACATTTGAAAATTCGAAATGGTGGATTCAATACGGCGTCCATAATTACTAAAATTCAACTTATCTGTATGAAACTTGGCACCTGAGGTCTTTGATTTTGAATTTGATGCAAACATTTGAAAATTCGAGATGGTGGTTGCAATATGGCGCCCATAATTACTAAAATTCAACTTATTGTATAAAACTTGCCACATGAGGATTTTTGACGTTTTTAAATTTGATGCAAACATTTGAAAATTCGAAATAGTGGATTCAATACGGCGTCCATAATTACTAAGATTCAACTTATCTCTATGAAACTTGGCACCTGAGGTTTTTGATTTTAAATTTGATGCAAACATTTGAAGATTCGAAATGGTGGATTCAATACGGCGTCCATAATTACTAAAATTCAACTTATCTGTATGAAACTTGTCACCTGATGTCTTTGATTTTGAATTTGATGCAAACATTTGAAAATTCGAAATGGTGGATTCAATACGGCGTCCATAATTACTAAAATTCAACTTATCTGTATGAAACTTGGCACCTGAGGTCTTTGATTTTGAATTTGATGCAAACATTTGAAAATTCAAAATGGTGGATTCAATACGGCGCCCATAATTACTAGAATTCTAACTGAGGATTTTTGAGGTCTCTGAATTTGTTGCCTAAATTTAAAAATTCAAAAAGGCCGATCCAATATGACTGCGATAATGACTAAAATTCGACTTATATGCATTAGATTTTGGCACGTGGGAGTTTTTGAAGTCGCTAATTTCGAATTTGATATCAACATTCAAAAATTCAAATTAGAGAATCCAATATGACGACCTAAATAATAAATAAAATTTCACTTATTTGCATAAAACTTGGTACCTGAGGTTTTCGGGTTTACCGATTTTCAATTTGATGAAAATTATAAATAAATATAAGACCACAAAATGAAGAATGTTACACATGCAGTTAACCAGTATTAACCAGAATCTACCACTAGGAGGTTGCAGTAACTTTAGACCCTATCTTTTTGGTGTGGTTTTCCGATGAGCATCTACATTTTTAAAAGCTCCTGACTGTTTTCTGAGTCAGCTGTCTTAGATTCTCACTTGTCATGATGTTTACATCTTTCAAGGTTAAAGTATTATTTCATCATCATCATCATCATCATCATCATCGGATAATATTATACCTATAGTATAAGGTTCTAAACGTTTGAAGGATATCTAGCAACTCAACATTTTCGATATCGCTCTCTGAGCCAGCTTCATACTCTTCTCTCTTTGTTTTAATGAATCGCAAGTATATTACATACTTTCTAACACTCTGGGAATTGAGAGGCCAGGGGAACTCACCCAGAGAGGTTAAGAAAACTTACCCAAAAGTCACCCCAAAAAGAGTAGGGTATAATTTATATTTATAATTTTTGGTATCAGATTCAAAATCAGCAAACCCGAAAAACCCTGATAAGTCGAATCTTAGTCATTATGGCGGGTCACCGTCCGGCATTTTGAATTTTAAAAGTTGACATCAAAATCATAATTAGCGACCTGAAAAGCCCTCAGATGTGAAATTTTATAAAAATAAGTCGAATTTTAGTGACTACGGCTGACATATTGTATCAATTCTATAATTGCAAATCAGCGACCTCAAAAATCCCTAAATGCCAAGTTTTATTGTAAATATATATCGAATTTTAATCGCTATATTAAATCCGTCATTTTGAATTTTTAAATCTTCACGTCGAAATTAGTGACCTTAAAATCCCCTTTGTAGAGAATTTCATGCAGATTCCATAAAATTTTGACTTTGGTCACGGAAGCGGGTCTCCTGGTCCAGTGTGGGTAGAAGTACGCTCAATACGCTAACTAATATTGTATTTACGATAACTTTCATCTATGTAGTGAGTATTTTCAAACTATCCTTTATAGTTATCTTATCGATAAAGATAAGTATCCGAAGCATTAAATAGAATAAAATAAAATCAATGTCTGCGAATTAATTAAAAATATTTCAATATAATATCAAGACGTAAGCAATTGGAGAGAAGCCTTCGAACTGTATATGCAGTGAAAACATTGTAAATAAACCAGAAGGACGAAATAAACCCTTGTGATGGAAAAAATTATCACGACGTTGTGTAACAATCAAACACAAGTTAAAGATAAGAAGAAAGATAAACTCTCCAACCAAGCTTTAGTGTGCTACTTACTTCAGAAGTAGGAATTTGACAAACTCATGCGGCTTATGTGTAACGCGGCGCGATAGATGCTGACTTTCTACCAGAAACTAACAGTCTCTCAAATGTGTTTCAGGCAAGCCCAATTGAAGACTTCCAGCCAATATAAGTAGAAAATTGTACGAAAATGAACTAGAAACTAAAAACAACGAATTATTTAACGCAGAACACCAGAAAATTTGCGATGAGAGTCTTGCTATTCAGAATGTTACTAAGACACTTAAATAAAGTTTGAAAATTTATTTAGTTAAGAAATAACAGTAAATTCTGGTTATATCTTGGTAAGTTTTGGTATTTAACACAGAGTTTACTATTCCTATCTAAGTTTTTTTGAAAACTTTTGAGATATACTTTAACCAATTATTGTTTAAACCTTTTTAGAAGCAATAAAACCACTTCGATGGCAGGTTATTTAGGTGCACTCAGCTACTCAATTGGAAATATCCCCTTTCTGAAACGATTTTTCAAGTTCAATGTCCATATTTCAGAAATTGAATATATCATAGGCTTCATTCTTTTATTCCCACTTTTTTTATTGAAAAACTTTATTGTTATAAAGCAAAAAAGTTTTCTCCTTTATTTGTATGTACTCGAAAGACAGTTTTTCTCAAATTTAATTTCTTTGTAACAACGCAACGCCTGAATTTTCATTTTTATTTAATATTTCCATTGAGAATAAGTTTTATTTCGTTTTTCCAAAATAAAGAAACCTAAATGATATTATCTAAGATATATTTATTCTCGGTTAGATACAATTATCTAATTGAAACTGACAAAAAATCCTTGTTTTTCTCTTCTGATTCTGAACTTTGACTAACAAGCGTAAAGATGAAACTTTTTTACTTTCTCTGATTCATGAGTTCATCTTTTATAGGAATCCTTTAATGCGTAAAGTGTGATATCATGAATCAACACTGTCATCACTTCCATCTTGCTTTTCTCCTTTTGTGCGATCACCCTGAAAGTTATATGCCCGTGTGTGTCTGTTATTTTTTTTCTGTTATTTTCCATGATAAATAAATTAACTTTTATCGAATTTATGATGTATTTTTTAGATCTAAAGCTAAAACGTCATATCGACGACGCCTGCAGAGAGGACTAGAGTATGCAACTGCCTAGGGAATCTCGTGTCTACAAAAGCAATATAAAATATTTGATCCAAAATGTCAGATACTATAGTCTTCCTTGCAGGCTCAATATTCAATAAATATTTAATAAAAGTCTAATAAAAATAAGTTCTATTAACTTATGCTCTATAACAATTTGTTTATGAAGAGAGGGCGCTCTCGAATGCAGTTACTTAGAACAGGATACATCTGAAATTTTTAATGTTAAACCATAGTCTGATTATTTTTCAATATTTTATTTAAAATAACCGTTTGCAGTTTGTAATTACTTTTTTAACTATTGGGGGACAAAATATAGAAATATCCTTACTAAACTCATATCCAATTGGCATAAACATCACAATTAATTTCAAGACCTGATAATTCCATTTATTGAATAAAGTAACAATTTCTGTAAAATCGCGTATATTCGTAGTACTGTGTGCTGAAGAAATAAACGCTATTTTAATCTAATAATTAATTCTCTAATCAATAAGAGCCATAATTAAAATAAGTATATCTGATAAATCACAAAAATGTTCTTTATTAGTTATTTCATAATTTATATTTAACGTTAATTTCAATAATGAAATTGTTCCAGAATCAAGGGACGATCGCCTCTTCAAAACTCATTCACTACACACTGTTAATAGACATACAGAAAGAAAAATAATCTGACAGTACGGCGAAGTGTACTGAGGTTTTTTTTGACGGAATAGATCTTCTCGCCGGTTCCGGGGTTAAGTCCTTGAAAATGTTAAAATACATGAAATATTACTTAAAAAGATATTAACGGTCTATATGGATATCCTTGTATTACATGTTGTCAAACGAAACCTCGTTTCCAAATATCTTCTTCAAATCAAAGATATCACAAAATCATACAAAATCCACAATATTCAAATAATGTAGTCTTGAAAACCAAACACTCGCCGTAGAGTAATCGAAATTCCCCAAATAGCAAAAAGCCGCATGTTACAACCTATACTCAAGGGGTTCTAACATGCGGCTTTTAGTTACTACAAAATATTTAAAATTTTATAAAGCCCGGTAAAAGAATTTATTTAAAAGTATTATATACGGAATTCAATAAAAATCTAAACCAATCAAACTTAATACCATAGGCGGGGTATGCAATGCTTTTATTTTGTTCAAAACGCCTTGTTATAGTTTATCAATCAATCAATTTATCAATCAATAGCTCTTCAAAACGATGTAAAACGCAAGACAAATAACATCAATAACATAAAGACGAATAACGTCATCATGTATACGAACATCCATGCATATAGAGATGCATCAAATGGTTATCTACCAGAGAAATATGTTGTTTTTCATTGTTTCAAACACTTTGTAGATTCTTTTACTTTAGAAGCGCTAGAATACTTAAACTGTTGAATTATAGACAATCACTTACAGTTCGGTTACTTCAGATTAGATAGATCAATTAAAATCCTCAAAAGGTCATGTTTGAAAATAGAATGTCAGTTCGTGGCCCGCCACTTCTAGCCTACCTTCCTGTATCACTTACGCGTAATATTATCCGTCATGCGGGAGCTGCCAGTTCAATATATCAGTATTCTACAATAGAAGAGATTTGGGAACTTGTCATCTCAAACCTGTTTGGGTAGAATTTCTACGGAAGACTTGTTACCATAGTAGCGCCATGTTAAGTGAACACTGTGCAGGTCCGTCAGAAATTTCTGACGGTCCGCATAGGAATAACAGTATTTTCAAAATTTTACTGAAAAACCTTTTTTTAATTCGTGTTATCATGGAGGTAACATAAGGTCAAATAGTTTATCGGAGTTGACCAAGAGTGTTTACTCTTAGAGTTTTCTGACTTTTATACGAAGCCGCTATATACTCGTACATACATACGTGATATATAACGCGCCGGCTCCGTACCTACGTGGTGGGGTAATATCCAGTAATAGGTAATAAGGAGGATCTCCCATCTTAGAATTTTAAGCGGGTTTAGCGCTCATGGGTCTAGGCATACTGGAAACCGAAAGAATTTTTCTCTTGCGTCCCCGATTCACTCGAAAGATCAAAATCCGGGTTTCGCGATTTCGAAGTTTCGAGAGGACGCAAAACTTGCTATGATCGGGACCGTTTTTTGTGTGTAGATGCGTTGGGTAGTTTCCGTTTCAGATTTGAAGTCTCGACCGTCTCCGGTAAACCGTTTAGGCAGAGGCGGAAAAAACTGCCCCCGCTTTAAGATAGGTCTGAGCGAAAATATGGCAGCGGAATATTTGCCAGCGCAGTATCACAATCATTTCGACTGGAAAAGTCTTTTTTATCAACGCTATTCCAGGGGCGGGGGCTAGGGGTGAGTTGCGGTTTTTGGAAGCGATCGAACATGTGTTGGAGGCATTCGTTGTCACGCGGCCTGCTACGAGCGGTGCATTTATTGGTTTTTCCGTACCTCCGCTCTAGGGAGCTCCGCCCGTTTTCGAGAGGCGGTACCTCGGAACCTAGGAGCCAAAACGACTATCTTCACGTCAAACGACGGATAATCTCAAAAATGCTTCCCAACAAATGACGTGCAAAATCATAAGAAAAAAACTTTATTGCCGAAAAACTACTCGGATTCCTAAGTGGAGACAAATTCAGGAAGTCTTATATGATTGCCTCCTGGGGCGTTTGAACTCATTCCCGTTTTTGACCGCCGCTCCCGAAACTCACTCGCCAGCGTTTTCGGTTATATTTCTGTTGCCTGTCGAATTACCTTGTTCTGGTTTTGAATGATGGACCGTCCTATGTGTCTAGAATACGGTTTTAGTCATTGGCGCCCCACCCCGCTATGCCATCGTTTCTCGACGTTCGTTTGGAGAAAAGGGAAAAACTCCAGCCTCTCGGTACGCGCCGATTTCGGGCCGATCCCCGTTTTGATCGTTCGAGGTTTGGTATGCGGGAAGTGGATCAGGTACGAAAACGACTTTTGTTATTGCAAATAATGGATATTTATTTATTTTAGATTGTTTTTGTACAGTGTGAAAGTAAATTTATTATTATAAGATTTATTTTGCGAAATGTTTTCTTTAATTTCATGCCTTACCGGTCCGAAAGCAAATGCTACGTTATTTGGCGGTCCGCGAACGAAGAAGGTTCTATAACAGTGGTTATAGAAAATTCACTATCCTACAATCTCTCTGATTATATTATTCGCCTACCCATAAATTAATTCTTCTAACATTTATTAACAACGTAAATTATTAGCTTTCAGAAATGCCTCCCTTGCTCCCGCAAAGGAAGCAGTTTGATTTCACTAATAATACCCAACACACTCTTTGAATGCCATCAAGCTGATTTCTAGTATCTTCTAAGTACTTATTTCCCGCCCCAACCACCACACTAGAAAGCTTTGAGATTAAAGACAATACACAGTTTTTGATTTATGTTTTCAGATTGTTTCATACACGTGTTTAGAATATTGACTACAAAATCTAGACTTTCCACGAGAAGTGGTAGAAACATTCTGTTTGTTAGTTCCATCCAGTGTGTTGTCATTAGACGATAAAACTCATAATTATTTAATTATACCCTTACTTGATCGACGATCAAAGAAGCTTCTACAAGTTTAGGCTTTGGAATTGATCGAGTGCGACGAAATTAGCCAACCCGACCCGTAATTACTCATGAATCCGAAGTAATACATCTCCATTAGTAAAAAAAAAGCGCAACCTTTCTGAATACGTAAAAATTGTGTAAAAAATACGTAAAAGATAATCTCAGATACCTCAATCTGCCGTTAAAACTATTTGGGTAGAATTTTCTGTAAACACAACTTAATTTTATGTAAACATTAGAGCAATCTAGTTTAAGCTAACCTAGCCTAATCTCTAACCTAACCATTGACGTCTGTGGCTTTTTTGTTAACTTTTTGGTTTTAACTCACCTAGATAACAAAATATATGTCAAGGCATCTTAATGTATGTTTATATAAATAATATATTAACATAAACTATCTAAGGTGAACCTAGTCTCAACCTAATATATAATGTAAGCATCGTCGTAAATGAATTTTAGTTAAACCTTAGTTTCAACTCTCCCAATTAAAAAGTACATTAAGGCACTGCAATTGAAGTTTACATTTAATCAATAAACTAACATAATATGATCTAACCTAACTTAGCCTAAAGTAAATGAACCTAACCTAGTCTGTAACTGTTTGTTTTTCGTTGACAAAATTAAATTACCCTGTGACTTGTGATGTATCATCATGTTTCTGATTTATTTCTTGGTTCTTACAATAAACTCCATATTAATCTGATTTAGGTTTATTTCGGACATTATTTAAATGAAAGAAAGTATTTAATTAAAAGTATTAATTTCTACGAAAAACATTCCCTTAAGGTTAAAAAATAAAACATCAAGTAATAAGATTACATCACAAATCAAATTATAGCTTGATCGACTCTGACTTCATGATTTTTGCCTGTAGAAAAAGTTGAGACTATTCCCCTCAGACAGTTGCTGTGCACTGCACACAAAACAAAACGTGCATGTTTTAAGTTAGGTCAGTTTTGGCTTTTAGATTTTTTAAATTTCAAGTTAGAAATGAAGATTAGTGTATATTTGGGTAACAACAAAAATTATTCCTGCGACTGTCTAACCCTAGGAAAATTCAAATGGTGGAAATTTCTGAAATGGTCTGAAAACAATGTTTTGTGTTTTTCTGATGAAGACATTGCCGATGAGTTTCTGTTTTTTTGGTGGCCATCATAATTATTATGGCCATCGATTATTATCATTATAATACTACCCATTGATTTAACACGCATTTTGCTTAAGCATGTTTATTAAATAAGGACCAAGGTCAAATAAGGTTTTTTATGATAATAACTAACTGAACTATAAGTGTCATCAAATTGATTACCGCATAATGTTCTAGAACAATTTATTCAGTTTGTCTTGTATGTCTTGTATTGATTAATTTTAAAATCAAATTATGGCGTATCTTTTCCAAATTTTAATGCGAGCCTCCTAAAACATTGTAATTTAACATCATGTTAATTGCAATAGTCCAAATAAACAAGTTTGTGACGCTCAACCAGTTACTTTTTTTTTGTTCAATTATTGTTCCAGTTTTTAATTCTCAGTTGGTATGTCTTTTAATTAGCACCTGCGACGTGAAAATAATTTGTTCAGCAACTACATACATACGTTACAAGCTTGATCTATTATATCTAATAATTGCAGAGTATGATTTTCTCTTTATATTTGTAGCTGTATTTTACATTGTCGACAATTGCATAGCGAGCTTTTAACACTATATTACGAGTTCCAGTTGCTGTATTCTTTTAAAGTCTGGAAGCCAAAATTCATGCTTCACATAAAAACAAGAAAATAACATACACACAAGTAAAAGCTTTTAACTACAAATATTTTGCCAGTATTTAGTCGCGCGGTGACAAGTTTCTGATTTATGCGTAAAGTTTACAAACAAAACTAAAACAGTTGAAACAACTCTACTAATACATTTGGCTAGAAAAATCTACCATTTCGTAGGCACCAATCATAAAACAACTGTTCCGTCCAATATTTTAACCCTTTAATTCTATTTTTATAATTTATTATCTAAATCGATCGAGATGTGTGCCTAGCAATATCGTTTTATCGATAGTAAATATTGCAACTTTATCGTTTGGTAAACATTTCATCGACTAACTATTAAGTTTATAGTGATTTAGATTTTAACGTTATTTACACATTAATCATATCATGGATATAACAGTATGTTATTTATATTTTAATGCCTGAATGATGCAGTTTCGTTCAAGTGGTCATGTTTTAAATTATTTCTGACGTGTTGTTGGTAGTAATAGTGGGAGCTGGAATATTTCCACTTTTATAGATGGTTATAATAAAATTGAGCTTTTGAGGAGACTAACACAAGCTAACAAAGCGTTGCGGCAGTAGTATGCTGAAAATGCAATTTTAAAGCTTCTAGGGAAGCTACAAATGGATTAAAAGTACTAAATAAACAGTGAACGAAGACATTCCAAAGCCAAACAAACAATTTTAGTTAATATTACATACGTTGTTGCAACTTGCATTCTGAAATTGCAAATAGTGATTTGAAACCGCAAACGACTAAATGTAAATAACTAACTCAGTCTGCTTCGCAAAATTCGCTTGCATTTTTTGTTCGTTTCTAATTAGTATTTCCCTTTATTTACCTTTCGGGCATCTAAAGTTCGTATATGTATTGTTTAGTTTTCAGATTTAAATAAATGCCCCCTAGTGGTCATAAAGTCATCTCGACTATCATGAGAGCACGTAAATGCATCAAATCCGGTTATCACATATGAGGTTACTATTAATCAACGTTTCAGCTAGAACACTAATACCTAATAAATAGGTTACATGGTACACATAAAAGCATAGTAATTATACAGAACTAGCTAGTCATTGACGGATGTAAAACTGATTGACGGAAGCGCTTTGATTCGTGTGCTCTATATCTCTAGATCTATAATTATGTGTAATACAAATGCAACACAAACAAAATGCAATTCCCACATCTTTGTCTGCTTTGTGATATCTGAATACACGATTTGTTGGTTTATGTCCAGCCTCTTATTTTCTGTTCATTAAAATTCCTTTAATTGGCTGACTGGGTGATTTCCGGCTTAGTTGATAAGCTGTTTTACAAATACGCTCTTAATAAAATGATATCATACTCAAATTATAAAAAGAGACATATAGCTTGTAAATTGATTAAAATATCCCAGATGAAGTGGAACGGTTCTCAGGGCGCCACTGAATTCAAAATAAAATAAATAATTCTAACAGGCGTCGATATTCAACTTAATAAAACCCGAGGAAAAAAGCTAAAGCGATAACGATTTTTTTTACGTTACTTTCGATGAAAGTACCCTGTCATATTAATATTTAGGCTTTTAGGTTGTTTACATAAAATTGTAAAAAGCATTAATTTATCAAAAATTTTGAAATTAACCTTGACAGATGTTAAATTAGCTACATAAGCTATAAAGTTTATATACGAGGTGTGTAAATTAAGTAATGAGACTGGCAACGTAGCGTTCGATCTGGCGGCACTTGGGACGCGGGACTTGGAGGAGCGGGAGGTGAACATGTGATACGCCTTCAGTACGAGGTTGAACTCACTAAAGTCATTCGGTTGTCCGTAGCGATTTTTTACGTGAAATAGTTTTTTATAGTGCGTTCTAAAAATGAGTGACATCAATTTCGAGCAACGGTGTGCTATCAGGTTTTGCTTCAGACTTGGGCACAGTGCAACGGAAACATTTGCAAAACTTCCGCAGCCCTAAGGAGACAAGTTTTGTCAGTGTTTTGTTGTTCACTTTTGTTGTTTAGTTGTGTCACTTTTTGTGAATGTTTTATCAAGGACCCAGGTTTTTCGGTGGTTTAAGGCATTTTCAGAAGGAAGAGAGTCGATTGAAGATGAACCACAAAGCGGAAGGCCTTCATCTTCAAGAACCGATGAAAATGTCAACAGAATCTGGGATCTTGTGCGTTCAGATCGTCGGTTGATAGTCAGAATCATCGGGGAAGAGTCGAATTTGACTCACACCACCGTTCATCAGATTTTGACCAATGAATTGGGGATGAGAAAAATCTGCGCAAAAATAGTTCCAAAACACCTTTCGCAAGACCAAAAGGACAACAGGAGAGAAAGGTGCCTTGACCTTTTGGAATCGATTGAAAATGATCCTCATTTTCTGGAACGTGTCATTACTGGTGACGTGTCTTCGGTGTTTGAGTACGACCCGGAAACCAAGCGCCAGAGCATGGAGTGGCACACTTCAACCTCTCCAAGGCTCAAAAAAGCAAGAATGAGTAAGTCGAAGATCAAATGCATGCTGATTTTTTTTTCAATAGACAGGGAATCGTCCACAAAGAGTTTGTGCCTTAACTTTTAGTTTTTTGGTTTTTGGCCAGTAAAAACATTCTTGTGGCTCCTCAGCCTCCTTATTCGCCTGACTTGAGTCCTTGTGACTTTTTCCTCTTCCCGAGATTGAAAAATCACCTCAAGGGGACTAATTTTGGGACACTCGAAAACATTCAAACGGCTGTAACCAACCAGCTGAAGGCTATTCCAGTATCCGAGTTCCAGCACTGCTATGAGGATTTGAAGAACCGTCTCCAGCGCTGTGTGGCTTCCCAAGGAAGTTATTTTGAGGGAGAAAATATTGAATTGTAATTCTATTGAAAAAAATGAGTTTCATTACTTAATTTAAACGCCTCTTATTAAATTATGTACCACTTTATGGATTATCTATCTGACGAAACGAATTAAAATTAAAATGGAAAGCCACCACTTTTTTGTACCTTAAAATAAAAAACACACATTTGTATTTATTTGTTCTGTTTGTTTGTTTTTATTATTGTTAGATTATATCAAAACAAAACAATGAAAATGGTTCGTATATTGAGAAGACTAGTAAGAAGAGGCTTTTAATTGTTTATTAAAAATTTACTTCGTAATATTTTGAATAACTAACTAAAGTGCAATTTATCTCAGTTTTTATATTTTGAATATAAATCTCTTAATATTTCACAATCTTTCAAACTACTTAAAAATACCTTGAAAAATTGATTGGTCTTGGCCAAATGTAGGCATGTTTATAAATCAGGCTCCGCTTCTTGTTAAACCTTACGGGGTTTTTATTTTCAAATCTTAAAATCAAAATCTTATAAAAAGATTAAAAGATGTTAATATTTTTGAACAAAAAGTAAAAAAATATTTATTTAACGAGACTCTTAACTAGACTCAACTAATCTCTCGTGTCAAATTAACTAGAGAAGGGACAACAATGACCAATAAAGTGTTGACCATTATTTTTTCTAAAAGAACACAGGAATTCGTTGTAAAATATATGCTCGTCATGGAAACTTTACGAAAAGACAATAAAACAGAAGATATATTACCTATGAAACCGACATTTAATAGATTAGCAGATCATTTTTAATCGAATTATAAAAATAACGTTATGATATTATACAGAAAATCGAAATTCCAGCTGCCATAATACAGATGCTAAAGAATGGCAACAGAACAACCGGAAATAATAACGGTCGGAAACGGGTCCCATTACGCTGTGCGTAGGTAATGATTGCTCTCCGAAATAAAATGTGCTAGCTATTTCAAAATGAAAAAGAATCTGTATTGCAAAATAGTTTTATAATAGCTGTTTCCACTGCGGACAACACAGGTCGTTACAACTTTCAGTGGATAATTCGGCCACATGTTTTTATTTTACATATGTGGGTATAATTCTTAGAGGTATTAAAATCATAACTGTTGCTACAGCCTTTTCTTAAATTGTTTACAAGTCGTAGAAGTGTTATAGTATTGTCCCACGGTGCCTATTTACAGCAACGTTTCTCAACTACCACCTTTAGTAAGAATATAAACCAGAAATAACAAGCCAGACGTGAAGTCAAAATGAGATATAATGTAGAAACCTGTGATTAACTAGTTATCTGCGTACTAAGAGCGCAAAGAGTTATCGCACGATGCGAAGCGGAACACAGCACTGTTTGCAAAGCGGTTACACTTTAGAAAATGCGAACTTTAGGTTAAAATAGCACAAAATTGCAGTTACCATAAATGTCGTAAAGAAAAGTTTTTATTTCTTCTATTTTTATTACTACTACCTTGTCCCAGTTAAAAATGTTTCATGTAAACCAACAACACACAGGCCAGCCTATCGGGGTTTATATTTACTTTGTATAGGTACAATGCTTAAAATCACTACTATAATATTCCAGTATAAGTTAACACAACGTTCAAGTTTTAGAAGTTATTGTCAATTAGACAATTTTCTGAGTATAATAATGTACCCCGGACAAGACCACTTAGAACTGGGAGATAGTAAAGTACCTGACCCAGCTAACATTCAAAATTTGCTCACTCTGTTTTATCCAATTGGAACACACATAGTGTTCATAATACTCACGTTTGTTAATATATTAAAATCAAGCTTGAAATTCAAAATGCTAGACAATAATGTCAAAAAAACTTTTATAAAATAGAATATAAATACAATGTAAAAAAAACTTTTAGTAACCGTCAAGGTGAGTCCGTCGGACACTATGATTTTACCTTTTAATTTGTTTTTGTGATGTTTTTAGTTTTTATATACTGATTCTATATAAGAATCTACAGGAAAATCGATTTTTCATCTATTGTAGGACGTCGAATTCCATAAAAGATATTCCGTTTTCCCTGAAAAACGTAATTACCACCACAACTAAAAAATCTGTTAGTTCAAAATGATAAGGAATGATACAGACAAGCCGAGCAGGTATGGTGTAGTGGAACTTGACCTCGCACGCTGATCGTGCAGGTTAAGAAATGCAAGTGGCGCCATCAGTATTCCAAACTTACAACGGTACAACGGGGGCATATTAATATACCGATCCAGCGACTGTGATCGTAATCGTAATACTTTTACTGTTCTTTGCAATGGTGTGTCCGAGAGACACATCAATTTCCTCTGCATTTTTAATAATTCGCCAAAGTACTGTTAAGTTTCTTTTATCATTAAGCTACACTACTTTAATACTTAGAGAAGTCATTTTATTACTTCAATATTTTTTACTAACAAATTGTTTATTTCGAAACGATCTTTTCTTAGAAATATTTAATTGAGAGGATTAAAGCAATATAATGCACTATGTACTTTACATATAGGTATGACATGCTTAGGACTGTTTTAGTGCTTGCCGTGCCCCACTTTCTGGGTTTCGGTTAGTTTAAATTAAAAATTTTATTTTTTGAAATCTTATTATACTATCCGTTTGTTAATGTTAATAACTTATCATAAATATTGCAAACTAACTATATTAAATATTAGTCTAATTAAACGAATTTAACCAATCTAATCTAAACTAAAAACTAATCGACTAATCGATAATACTATATAAATAGCATTTCTGAAAGTAGTACGACATAACTTATAACGCATTAACCGTCTGAAACAAACTTCCTCCATTTACCGAGAAACGCGTAGTAGTGTTTCAACATTACCACTTGCGTTTGCTGTCATATTCTTGCCCTCCAAGTATCTAATTTACTATATTTACCGCAAAACCATTCTAGATACTACTTTATCTTAATGGAGATTACTATTGTTCAAGTGCACTTGACCATTATGACTTTAATACAGTAATATTGTGAATTATCCTCTGCATTGCGAACTCCTGTTACTAACTTGACACTCATCTCCAATTTCTCCCTTTAACGTAACCGCCATTTCCTCCTTTCCTGTCTTACAAGAAATGACATTAATCTTAACTGGGTAAACATTTCTAGAATTTAGTAAAGTTATGAGTTATGTGCACGAGCGTTGAATTGTAATAACGTGCAAAAACTATCAATCTCGTAAATTGTCTAACCAATAAGTTAATGAACTGCGGTTAGTTTTGTATGTAAGATTGATTTCGCTTCAACACATCACAAAAACATTTAATTTTTGAATTAACTATAAGCTTAAGATAATACTGGCTGACAATGATTTTGCTAAATGGATTTTGTGGGCTGTGTCCTATGTCTATTTGGTGGTAATTCAGAAAACAAGGTCTTTTGTGTAACAGACATGTAACGTGGGACATATTGCTTCAAACTCCTTTTAATTTTTTGTTTTTAACAAAAATTTACTAATTCAGGTGAAGGTTTTCGTATAATTAAATATTGCAATAATATTAATTTAAATGTAAAGATGTTATAATGATTTATAGAGAAATTATCACCCCGACTGGGAATCGAACCCAGGACCTTTTGCTTGTCGGGCAGATGCTCTACCGCTGAGCTATCTAACGTGACTCCCTGCGCAAATAACAAATCTTCTACATAAGTTGGAAAGAAAGTCCTGGATTCGATTCCTAGTCGAGGTGATAATTTAAACAAAAATTAAGTAAAACGCAGTAGCTATTCCTTATGAATCATTTATTTATGTTTAAGCAAAAAATAATGTAGGGTAACATGGTCAACAGTGGATCACTGGTACACAGTGGATCATCCCTACCACAAAGCCATCTGTTGGTTGATGTCATACTATGGTATGTCATACATTCGTACTTAACCTTCCTAACTTTCTTCCTATTTAGTTAGTTTGTGGTAGTCACGACGAATAAATGTGTTAGGAGAGAAAAGTTGAGTTTGTGACAGTCGCCAAAAAAAAGTAGTAATATTTTGTCAAACATGTTCTTTATATTGCGTTTTAACTATGTGTTTATTTTCATAATAAAGATGAAAATGATGTCACAGCGATTTCTTGTTAGTAATGACTGGCTTTAAAAAATAACTAAATCGAATGGTACACAGTGGATCAAACGCTAGTGGTACCCAGCGGATCACGATTCACTGTGTACCATATGATTTATAACGAAATAGTGCTAATATTATTTATGAATTCAAGCTATTTTGGTTACAGAATGCCAGGAAATAAAAGAAATACAGGGAAAAATAGGTGCTCATACCAAAGAGGAAATGCAATTAGCTCTTAATGCTATTAATAACGGAAACAGTATACGACATGTATCCTCAGAAACAAACATACCTTTTACTACCCTACAAAGATATTGGGCAAGACAAAAAGAGCTGACTTTCAAGGGGACATAAAATTAACACCAAACTATGAAGTAAATAGAGTTTTTTCCGAAGCACAAGAAAATATGCTTCGGGACTATTACAAAAAATGTGCATTATTATTTTATGGCTTTACTACCAAAGATTGTCGTCAAGTAGCCTTCGAAATGGCAAGGTATAATAATATTAAAATGCCTTCGTCGTGGGAAACCAATCAAATCTCAGGTATTGACTGGCTTAGGGGATTTCGTGACGCCATCCTGTGCTATCACTCAGAAAGCCAGAAGCCTGTAGCCTTGGCAGAGCAGCATCATTCAATAAAGAGGTAGTAAAAACTGTTTATGATAATCTTGAAAACGCAATTAAACGAAATCCAGCAATTTCCGATGGCTGCAGAATATTTAATCTCGACGAGACAGGTACAACCACCGTGCAGAAACCCCAGAAAGTAATAGCACCAAAGGGCCATAAAAATCTTTGCAAGGTAACTAGCGGTGAAAAAGGAGTTTTATGCACAACATGCTGGATCATAAGCGCAGGAGGACAAGCTCTTCCTTCAGCAATTATTTTCCCACGCAAGAAGGTAAACCCTAGAATGGGCATTGGTACTCCACCTGGAACCTTGATTTTAGCTACAACATAGGGTTGGATGAATAGCGATTTGTTTGTTGTTGTTGAAGCATTAGATTTAGCAAAGGAATCGGGTGTGATTATACTCACATTACATCCTCACACCTCAGCGTAAACGGAGCCTTTAGATGTGTCGATATTTGTACCGTTCAAAAATTATTATTCTGTCATGGATTCGTGGTTGATGCGTAATCCAGGACAAGCGATTACCAATTATGATGTTGGACAATTAAACGGACTCGCATTTGAAAAATCCATGACACCATCCAATATACGACAAGGATTTAACAAGACGGACTAGTACCCTTCGATAGACACAAGTTTACAGACGATGATTTTTTGCCCAATACAGTTAGAGACAGACCAAACCCAGATTCACAATCTACTGAACTCTCTGTAGAACAAAATCAACCTACTGAAATACGTCTGGAACGGCCTAAAGAAATTAATGTAATTCCTTCGACATCAGCAGATTTTGTAACGGTATTTTTTATCAGACCTGAATAAATGTAGTTTTGTCTACATATTTACTGAAAAATCTAAAGTCCGGTTCTGCAAATTTGCGTTCTTCTTAAAATATAAACTTGTGTTAGTATTTGGTACAAATAAACCTATAAGAATTACTTTAAAAGGTTGTGTTTCAGATCTTCTTAGAATTACAAAAACATTTGGGCAATAAATTATTCCTTTCTGTATTTTATTTACGCACGTGTATATTGATTAAAATGGCTTCTTTGTTAAAACCCTGGAAACGATTAAATATGGTTCGTGGTAAATCCAACTTTATTTAGTGCTCATAGATATTGTGGTTTGACGTTCGGTGAAAATATTATAAAACAAACCACCTTTATCTAACAAATTTATGTTTGCTACGTGTTAAAAATCTCCTTTGGTTATTTACATATGCTCCTAAAAACTTGATGTGTCTGCTAGACTTGCGTTAATATAACATCTGTGTACATCTTTCTTTCGCGGAAACAAAAACCGTAATTTCTAGTCTTTTAGGGTCAAAATCTAGTAGTGGAATTAAGAAAACTTCCTCTATTGACTACACGTGGACTGTACAGCCCTGATTTGCTTAGACCGGAACACGCGATTTTTTGATTGGTGTATGCAGAACTGCACCCTCCAAATTATTCCGTATATAATAAAATAACCTTCAGTTTTTAAGGAGACGAGTTCCGTTGTTGATTCGAGACTGGACTTCAGTTTCGATCTTTAGAGAGTATAGTTGTAGAGAGTCCAGCTAAAGTTTTTTGCGCGGTGTACCTCGTGCCTCGGCGGGGTATTATTTTAATCCCGTCAAGTGAATTTAGTAATTTTCCGTTTGAGTATGTTGTGATTACCGTTCGATTTGTTTATTATAAAATAACAAATTAACTATTTAAAGTGCCGTTTAGTTCTTTGAGTTGTTTGAATAAAAATACAGTATTAGAGTACAGCTTAAACAAAGTTATTTCGTGAATCTTCATTTATAGAAGAATAGTTTAGTTGCCGGAGATTTGTCATTAGAATTCAGTGTTAATCCTCATGTATAAGAAAAGGGGATTTTCATACCGATTGAAGTAATGGAAACATAACAAATAAAGAATAAGTATTTGTTATTTAATAATTTCCACAATTATTTTGAGCAACATTCAAGTGATTTCGAGTATCGTTCCAGTTAGAAGAATAATAAAGAATTTATTATCAAAGGCAGTTATTGCAAACAATTATGTTAAAGTTTGATGAATCTCGTTAATAACATTTAGTTCAAAATCCAGAAGACTTCTTCCCGCATCGTTGCAGTTCAGCAGTTTGTTATTGTAGCTTTGTTTAGAGCTTTTATGATGTTTTGAGTGTCAAGAGTTCGAATCCTTCAACTTGTGAAAAGAATTTTACGAATACTACTTTGGATGATAAAAAACTGTTAAGGTATTGAATTTTATTAATATTGTATTGTTTAGGTAATATTTGGTCATATGGGATCCCGAAATTTTATTCATTTTTTGAAATAATAATTATTTGATTTGATGTGTTTTATATTTTGAATTTGCTAAATTTTATTAATGTGTAACTGTTTTGATGTGCATTGTATGTACAATTTTTTTTGTTTTTAATATACAGATTTCAAATTTATTTAATTATTTGACATAGTTTGGCTAAACGGACTGCTGATGTTTTTTGTTTCTTTGGCTAATTAAGATCTTTTATAGTTTGATAAATGTTTCATGAAATTAACGTCAAGATTAATAAGGAAGTTAGTTCCTTAGCTGATAACTTTCAATTTTTCAAATTCTTATTTATGTTTTTATGAAAAACATCCTCAGCTTTGGTGGCGCCCAACATATTATTATTTATTCCTGACTCCATTATTTAATTAGAAGCTTTTAGTGTTAACACCTGCGACCGGAAATTTAAAATTTGTAAAGACACGATCTCAAGCCGGCAATTTTGAGCATTTTTATATACAGTAAGTATCGTATTTTGTCTCCTAAATTAGTTTAAGCAATGTGAACTTTTCGTTTGAAAGTTTAAGCTTTGTTTATTTAGTTTGGTTAAAAAACGTTCGTTTTAATGTCGCCCAAGCGCGGGGCCTTTTTTTATTATTGTTTATTTTATCGTACAGAAAAAACCTTCGTTTCAATCTGTCAGGAAATTGCGAAATATTAACTCCTGGCCAATTTCGACAACCAATAAAAACAAAACCAAGAACTGGAAAAAGAAAACCAAGAAAGTTAGGTAGAAATTTGATAGCTACGGATACACCGGAAAAAGCTGCAATTGCCATGGAAAGGGAGTCTGCTAAAAGAAGAAAAGAAATAAAAGGAAACAAGGCTAGTGTTCGTAAAGTTTTGCAAAGCGAGTCAGAAGAAGACGAGGAAGTTGTGTTCCAAGATGAATCTGACAATGATGACATGAACTGGTTTGAAGAAGAGAATGAAAAAGAAAACAACCAAGATATATTAACCGAAGATTGCTTGCAAAAACCACTTATCGACCACCATCTGTAGGAGATTATGTCATTGTCGAATTTAACACAAAAAAAACAAAAATCTACTATATAAGTAAGGTATTAGAAAGCAGAAATGCTTCAATGGAAGTATTCGTTAGTTTTTCAAGACAAAAAACAGACGAACTATTTCACAATCCCAACGTACCTGATATTTCGTATGTTAATGACGATGACATTAAATTCATATTACCTGAACCTACAGTGACTGGAAGTACTGCAAGACAACAACTGCAATCTTGGTTTTAAGATTTCGATGGATTTGTCACATTTAAATTTACGTTAATTTGTTGTCTTGTATTTTTTCTCAGAAATTAGAGCTTCATTTTACTCTCTGTATACGGAAATTTTGTTTTGTTTGAACCGTTTGAATAAATACTATTATGCACAATCGTGTAGGAATATGTTAAAATGTTATTTGTGTTTTCATTTTGTAATTTAACATAATCTATACCTTTGATCCACTGTTGACTAGTGAGCGATTCAGTGAGTACCATTCGGGGTACACAGTGGATCAATTACATTTTTTTTAATAGACAAACTTTGTCTTTTTTGAAAACCCTCTACGATGTTAGAATCATTATAATTTGGGAACCAGATACATTAGTCGACCTCTGCTAGAATTCACAGCAATTCCGGCTGTAAATGTGGAAAGTAGGGCTCGTAAAAAATACTGATCCACTGTTAACCATTTTCCCCTAGAGGAATCTGATGAGTACATAGACTAATTAGATTTCATTAATAAGACTGGCGCCACACTGGGAATGTAGGAAACCAATGCGTCACCATGAGTTATGACTTAATGGGGAAAGCTCATGAAGAATTCAGATTTTGAGCAAATAATGATTGAGTCTGAGGTTAGTGCATGAGGATCATATAGAAACTCGTGAGAAACTACATTTTATGATAGCAGAAGCAACATATCAGATTTAACATCAGAAACGTATAATTCTGTGGACCAGTATAATTGACCAACAAAACATTTGTTATCACACTAATATTCAGATGCATTATTAAAAACAAGGTAAAATGTTTAAATGTTACACTTACATAACATCAAGCAATAAAACTGAGCAAAAGCTAAATGAAAACTAAAATAGCAAAAACTTATTTTGAAAAATTGATTTTAATTATTTCATCTGGTAATCCGTGGTCGAGCGGTAGAAATCGTGGCTCTTGGTTGGAAGGACATGAGTTAAAAACTCGGTTGCGACTTAATTTTAGAAATTTAGTACAATTGTATTTGAGCTCATTAGAATAAGTCATGAAAGTAACGTGAATGATGTGAAGTATGGGGGAACCTAATGTACTTGTGACAACGCTCAATTACCTCCATCGCACTCCCATGCGAGTTCATCAGAGTGTGTTATGCTTGCACTATTTTTACCTAATACAAAGATGACAGTGCTATAGACAACTTTCTCACATCAAAATAAACAAAGTATCACATAGTATTAAATTTGTTATTCCATTTTAATGGGGGATTAACAGGGATTAAACTATACATTCAGTAAAGCTTCATTTTAAGCCCTTGTATCATAAATAACTATTATTAAAATAAAAATATATAAAATGCGGAGCCCCGGAAAATGCACTATAAAGCATTTAAAAAATTAAGTTTAATTATGGTGCTTATAATGCCCATATTACTTCATGATAGGTACATAGGTCATTAAGATTAACACGTCAAAATCCATTCAAATTCCGTTAAATTTCTTCTTTATTTCGAGCGTTCCGTTGGAAGACCACAATATTTTCTTTACTATTATAGTATCTTGGTAGTAGGGTGCGCCGAAGTGTGCAGGCATTTTGTGAATTGTAAAAAAGCTGTTGTGGTTGTTTAATAGTTGAATGTAACAATTTAGCTGTAGTTTAATCCATTGTGGTGGTTAACAAATGCTTTGAATCTAATTATCGCATTCTGTGAAGAAGTTTCAGCGAAAACTGAACTTTCTTTTTGTACCTGTACTTGTGTTTGAGAAATGAGTGGAGAATAAACAACATTATATAATCTAAAAGCTATTCATCTACTACTAAAGTTTTTTTGTTTAGTCCCCCGAAAACGTTCCTTTTGAAATCGTCCCATTGAGTAAATCGTTATTGTATTGTTTGCAAGTTGGATTAATCTGGTTGTCACTTTGGGATTGGAACTAATGAAATTGCTAAACGGCTTCAGAAACCATCTTTAATAAATTATCAAGTAGCTCAAGTAATGATAAACATCAATTAGTTTTCAGAAACCATTCAAGCTATTATTATTATTATTTACTGAAGAAAAATATAAGTTACAGTCTGTAAGTTTTTTGACCTTTATTTTAGAGAGAAACTTAATATGCTTAGTTTGCGTTGCAACAATTACAGAATTAACATTTGAGGTGAATTTGTTTAACTGCAAGTAAATTTTGAGTGTAATTTTATTAAGCAAAATCATTAATTTGCAGTATTTAAATAATTTAGCTTAATCTTTGTAATAGTATATTCGAAGGCCTTTGTAACATTTTCCTTCTGTGTTTATATAATTTATCTATTTAAGGGTGTCCTGCAGGCCTCCCGAAATTTCTTTACGAGAGAGTTAATAAAGTTCTAAGAAGGATAAAAACATTTTTGTTATATTTTTATATGCAATGTAACATTGCATTAAAAAAAATTTTTTTATGAAAAATTAACATTATTATCCCTAACAAACTATTTTTAAGCATTGAGGTAAACTTTTTACCGGGTTATTTTTAAGCATAATAATACATTTTTAAAAATTTTAGATAATGTCTAATACATGTCTAAAATATATAGCCTTATAGACACAATTAAATAGTATGTTTAAACTACATCTATTAAATGTAAGACAATAGACTCAGTTCGGATTCATCTAAGTTAGATTGTAAATAGATGGTATATATTTTAGCATGTGTTTTCGGTCAAAAAGTTACAACAATTAGACGCATTTCAGATAACATTAAAAAAAAAATTTTTTATGAAAAATTAACATTATTTTCCCTAACAAACTATTTTTAAGCAAGAGGCTAAACTTTTATCAGGTTAATTTAAAGCATAATAACACGTTCTTGAAAATTATAGATAATGTCTATAACATGTCTAAAAGATATAGCGTTATAGACAGAATAAATTACTGTGTCTAAACTACATCTATTAGATGTAAGATAGTAGATGTAGATGAAATTTAGATGAGGTAGATGGTAGATAGATGGTCTATAGATCACTATGTGTTCCTTGGGCATTAGCCGTGTGAAGTGCGACTCCTTCACGACTCTTTAACGATACTTCGCATTTACACATCATGCATGCGCTAGTTCATATAATATAATTGAAACGAGCAGTCAAGATTCATAGCTAATACGTAAATCATAAACTAGGGATTAAAAAACAATTAGGTTTATGAGTAAATTCTGTTATGGTTATATATTTATGCATTAAGTACATTAAAAGACATTAAATTATTTATACACCGCATTCGTTCTAACATTTGCTATAGAAAATTAGTATGGGAAATCTGAAATATGCCAAATAGTTCGTTCTCGAATAAAAGTCGGTGAGATTAATAGTTGCAAAACAATTTAAATAATTTGTTATTATTCTTTTATTCGAAAAACGTACAAGAAATAATACATGACAAATAAAAAATAAAGATACCCAATTAATAAGACAATGTCTTGCATTCCACCAGCCCGTGCAGTTTAGCAAGCCACGGTTTGCCATCGAACCACGGAGGCGTTGCGTCAACTTTTCAGGTTTCGGCTTTTAAATTAATGTTTTGCAAATAATTCATGAATTTATAATTTTAACTAAAAAATCTACAACAAAATAGTTTTATATGTACGTCTTATTCAATGATTGTTGGCCAGTTCAACAAATCTGCCTTTAATTTCTTTGTAAGAATGATCAAGCAACTTCGAATTACACTCTAATAAGAGCGATACTGTTCGACACGAAGTGTCGCGACACTTCAAGTGTCACGACCACGAACAGTATCACGACACTCGACACCCAAGTTCCCATCACTAGTTTAGACCACTAGTACAAAATTCATTTTGCTTTTCTCATGTTGCATGACTACCAAGTTCTTTTCAATATTTTATAGTGGTTATTAGATTAAAAAAAAAAGTTTTTTATACGCGGGGAATATTACAGATCTTAGTACTCTGTGTGATCGTCAACCTCCCCTTCGCGTCAGGACACAAACTTAGAAACACAAAAGTAGCTAACAAATAAACAATTTCAATTATTTTTAGTAAATAAGAAACTTTTTTAGTGTCAAAAGTTATTAGGAATAGTTCCATTAAACGTCCTACAACATATGCTAAAATTACATAGAAGTTATTCTTTTTAACTTCGAAAACGGCTTTTGAAATTGAATAATTAGATCGTTCATTTAACACAACATGAGTACCTAAAATTGTTTAAAGATAGCATGCTTGCCAACTTTTAGCTGTAGTCCCTTTATGTTCAAATAGTAGCGACAACGATTAATCTCGTCGGTGGAGCAAAAGCACCAAAACAATGTTGGCCACAATGAATATTACTAGACTTGACATTCCGTCTTACAATAAATCTTAGGTTTAATATCAATCATGCACAAAAATAATCACAACTTAACATTAATTTGATAATGGACATATATGTTCTGTGAAAACGACCATATTAATATGATATATACTACTGTAATTTTTCAACAACTTTTTACTGAGTTTCCACAACACCATGGATGTAGTAATTTCTTCTTTCAGGGGTACGTAAATTATTTATAGATGGCGTGCTTGCTAACTTTTTAGTAGAGTCACTGCATATAGTCACCTAGGCCAGCTGGTCGATCAGAGTAACGCAAACCGCCGCCATATTGGGGCAGATAAGGGTGATTTTTAATAATGGGCAAATTAAAACCACGTTTTACGAGTTTGACATATTAGAGGTTTGATCTTTCAGAATAAGAAAAACCTTTTAAAGTAAACGTGGATTTGATTAATTTCAATACAGAACAAATAATGAACAATTTCGTGGTTCGTTTGCCCCAATATGGCGGCGGTTTGCGGTACTCTGATCGACCAGCTGGCCTAGGTGACTAGATTCAATGACTCTACTTTTTAGTAGAATTACTGCATCTAGCTACCTAGGCCAGCTCATCGGATCAATCGTTGTCGCTACTATTTGAAAATAAAAGGGCTATATTTTTAGCTAGAGACCCTTCACTTAGAGTCTGAACAATGCGTTGCCAAGGTGTCCGCCATTTTATATCACAATATTTTTGATATAATATTTTGATTTTGACATCTTAATTATAATGTAATTTTACTGCTAAATATGTTTTATATACACAACCCACTGTTTCGTGATTTTTAATTGAGTCAAATACTGTTTACATGCGTGCCAACGTTTGGTCGTGTAACTATTTCTGTAGATTTTTCCCAATTTGACCTCCTGGAGGTCAAACGGTTAATTTTTGAGGGTTGTGACCAGGGAGACTTTTGATCACAAAGCCACCAGCTACAACACATCAAAAATTCAGCCAATTCCACCGAAATCCAAATTTCCATTAGGTTGGTGCGGGATCCTTTGATAACTTCGTTAAAATTAGTTTTTTGAAAAAAATCTCGAAGTGGTATAGCGATTTTAATTACTTGACGTTATAAAGCCCCTACTTAACAAGGTCTACCAACCACATAGTGACGTCACGACAAAGAGGCAATCCCCCGAATCTTTTATTTCTCATTTTGCATTCAAATTTTAACTAATAGACTGTCTTATTATTCCACCAAAAATAAAAGATCTCCCATAATATTAATTAAGAATTTGTTTTTATTTGACAGGGACCTATTTTCGTATGAAAATTTTACCGTAAATATAAAATAGTAACTTGTGTTTATTATGTATTTGCAATTAAATATCTTTAAAATAAAATGTTTGTACTAGTTAGGCTAAATCGATGGTAATAGGATGTGCAAAATAACTCGGAGGATAGGAATCTTAAATCAAATGGCGGTGATAACGCGTAAACAATAATCAGAAAATCGACGTTAAAGTTGCTATTTTGATGTTAGATTGTTAGGTTACAGATATACTTGACAGAAAGATTTTATAATTCTTATGTGTTTTTGCGAAGCTTTTGTAAAGAAAACCCATTGGTCTCGAGGATCTTGGGTGTTTTAGATTTACTAAACCTTCTTTGGTATAATTTCTACTGTTAAGACGCCAGAGCACCAACAGTTATATCAAACAATGATTATACTCTTTAATAAAACTTGTTAGCATCTTACGAAACAGGTAAAAAGCAAACCATATAAAAGCTAATAACTCACTACAGAATAATTCGATAGCATACAATTTTCTCGATGAATTTTATGAATCCACTTTCTTGTGATTTGTCGTCTTTCGGAAACTTAAACACGTGCATTTTGTGTTTTTCATTGTAATTACCGTTGCACAGGGTACACAATATCACAACACTTGTTTACTTTATTAGTACTACATTATATTAATTATACAAGCTAATAATATGCTACACATATAAAAATTACAATGCACCAGCCAACACAATTACACATTTGACATAATACTATTATAGTTTATTTCTTTTGTTTGTCGTTTGTTTTTGCCTTTAGCATGTGACGTCACTATGACGTTTTACAATATGTTGTGAGGCCTTAGTTAGATAGGTGGTGTTGGCTATACTGTACCATTTTCAACTTGTTCTGTCATTTGTTTTTAAAGAAATAACGTCATCGATATTTTTTTATGACAACCTATATTTTTTATTGTCGTTTCGGTAGTACTTTTTATTCTCTTTTCAATTGTATACAATTTTCAATATGTTACATTTGAAAAAATTGAGAAAAACTGCCCTAAAGTTCGAATATTAAAAATCCTTTAAATTTGCAAAATGAATCTAGTTACTTCTTTCTATTACTTAAAAAGTAAAGTGTATAAAAATCGACCAATTAATTTAAAAGACCTCAAGCAAAGAATTCGACATGAGATTAGATTAATATTAACTGAAACTCTTCAGAATGTGAGAAATGAAAAAAAAAACGTATAAAAAACGTTACGTTTAAAAAAGTTGAGAAAAACAGTCTAAAATTTTAATTAGACTAAAAAGAAATTAAATTGATTAACAAAAAAACTGTAATAACAATAACATCAATTACAAAGATAAGCACATAAATAACAGTTTTTATTACACTAGATGTTCAAAGTGACGACCCTGTACCATCTGACAATACATTTCTCACATTCTGAAGAGTTTCAGATAATATTAATCTAATCTCATGTCGAATTCTTTGCTTGAGGTCTTTTAAATTAATTGGTTGTAAGGATACGTTTTGAGAGACACAGGTAAATAAAAATAAATAATTAACTAACCGACTTGTTGCGTAAGCAAACACTTCCTTGTCCGATTATTCTTCTCTTCGGTCTTGATTTTAGATAACCACTGTAAAACAAAACACAATCCTGAGTACGTTGCCGCACCTCAAAAGGAGCTCCTCCAAGAAGGAGAAGATTGATATAAGATCACTCACTCACTCACTACTCAATGAATGCTCTATGTTTTATTCTATAAAAACTAAAAAGTAACAACTTATGGGGATTGTCTAATATCGCTAATAAAATAAGAAAATCACAGAGAATAATACAATCAGCAAAAGACTGTCTTATATCAGTTTAAATTAAGTAAATACATATAACATCACATTTTAGGTTGAGTCGGATAAGCACTGATAAACATGGTGGGACAACACAAACACCAGGAAAGATTAGTTAGACCCAGAACAGCACAGAACGCTGCCTTTTCGATCAGATAAAATCTGGGTCTCTATAAAGTCAAAAGGAAAGATATCAATTAGAGTAATTTAAAAGCATTCCAGAATAATTGCAAGTAAAGTAAGAAGGTTTATAATACTGTCTAACCCTATGGGTGTGGCTACTCAATAAAATCGACAATATAACTCACGTTCTCATTAAATCAACTCACCCCCACAGTCACCCCTCAAAATATGAACAAAATACTCGTGAGCGAACTCACCAATTAAGTAGTGGTTGTCTCATTAACACTAATTGCCACTTAAGTCACTGGATAACACAATCAACTTCACTCGTCGAGGTAAAATTATTGACTCAATGGTTTACACTAAAAATTACGGGAAACTAGGTGATAAGAATAACAAAACAGGTTGTTATGCAATGTTTATTACTCAACACCCAAAATAAAAGAACAACTTGAATGTGTTTATGTTTTAAATAAGAAAAAAAAATTATAATACTTATTATCTAACATGGTCGATTTTTATACACTTTACTTTTTAAGTAATAGAAAGAAGTGACTAGATTCATTTTGCAAATTTAAAGAATTTTTAATATTCGAACTTTAGGGCAGGGCAGTTTTTCTCAATTTTTTCAAATGTAACATATTGAAAATTGTATACAGTTGAAAAGAGAATAAAAAGTACTACCGAAATCGACAATACAAAATATAGGTTGTCATTTAAAAAAAAATATCGATGACTTTTTCCAAAAAAACAATTTTAACGAAGTTATCGAATTTATCCGCTACTTTATTTCCACACTGTATATGGTTTATACCATTTCTGAACAAAAATAAAGTTGCTACAAAGCGGGGTGCTTTAAACCAAACAGACTGTAATACTGCCTATATTTTATTAATTTATACTTTATATTGTAATGGACACATGTTTAATTTTCATAAATAAGTTTTGTAATTCTTATTCGACTACAGTAATTTAAATTATTTTTTCTTTCTAAATTTATTAATTTGTATTCGCTCGATGCGAATAAAAAAGCACTAATAATATCCCTTTGTAAGTGTTATATTGTCGAGTATTTATCACTTACGAAATATAGAATAGCAGAAGAACAGTAATTAGTTCTCAAGGTTTATAAATTAATTATAATAAACCATACACTTATAAATACTTATATCATGAGGTAGATTTAATATAAAGTAATACGTATTAAACAAATTTATAAATGATTTCTTACTACTAGTGCTACTAGTCAATTTCTTTATAGTTTTTAAAATGTATTTATTGCATTTCCCTTCATGCATTTTGTAAGTGATACTGTCCCGACGGCATGTCGCCTGGCTGTCTGATTAAAAGAACGGAGAATTACTTAATTTGTTAGCCCCTAATATTAGATAATTTCGAAGCTCCTCTGTTAATTGGATTGCCTATTTTTCATTTTTTATTTTAATAACTATTAACTTTTAAACAAATTCATAAAAATAGCCTAGTATAAAAAATAACATGTTGGTAAAATAAACTTAAACCACAATGCTGGCTGTATTACCCGTTGAGAAAAACTATTATAAAAATTTTTTTCTAAATCAACCTATTTTAACTACGTGAATCAAATTTTCATAAAATATATAAACTGCCTACTGTATATTTGTATAAGAGTCCTTTACTTTATTTTCTAGAATTTAATTTATAAAAACAAGTCCCAAAAACTATTACATTTTCTGGGTACCTTTAACTACAGTGCAGGACAACCTTAAGAAATAATATTTTGTCTATTTTAGTTTTTAATGACTACGTTATGAAATACATTTAAGTATTATAAAATTTCTCTTTAAATAATCCGAAATTTTATTTTTTTAGAATGGTGACAACATACAATATTTTATTGATACAAAAATAATAAAAACCATTAAATTTGGATTTCTTCTTCCATAATTGAATATTAAATATACAAAAAAATAAACCACTTTCAAAACAACAGTTTTACTTCAAAACTCCCAGATTTTAAATTGACATTAATTTGAAATTATCTTAAATTTTAATCGATATTACCAACAACCACATAACAATTATATATGTAATTATCCTAGGCGACTATGTTTTAAAATTGAAAAATAAAATAAAGCAGATTTTTAAATTTTATTGACATGTAGGAACCAAAATAGAAAAATAGTATAGCATTAGAAAACTCGCCGCAACCGGTTCATTTTCTAAAATTATTGTACGCCTGCGCTAAAATCATGACATGTCTAAAAACTTGTTTTTTTCATACATTTGTTTATTACTGTTCCGACTAATTCACGGCAGTATTTGAATAAACCGTTTTAATTATTTTATTCTAATTTATCATTCTAATTTGGAAACAACTGCTTAAAATTGTATTACCACGTCGTAAATTGAAGAATTGTCAGTTAGAACTACAGTTCGTTTTGAATCGACCTACCTTTCAATTTTCCCATGCCCGAAAAGAGTTTTAATGTGAAACTGGTTTTTGTCGACTTTGTCTTACTCAGTCGTGGTAAACAAATATGAGTCTAACCTAAGTATTAAACTTTAATTTAATAAACGTGGAAAGAAAATATTGAATGATACATTTTGGCTCTCAGTACTTTTACTTTTAATTATTTTTAATGGTTAGTAATTCATCTAGGCAGAAAGTGCAGGTTTTAAACTGTAGTAACTGTAAACCAGGTAGAACTTACCCAATTTTCCAACAGAACAGTTAATTTGATAAAAAAGAACTGGCAAAATTTAGTTCAGTTTAAAGAAAAACTGGCAGAAACTCGAGCTAGCTCGTTTTCTGTGACATTTACGTTGGGTGAAGTCTAAAGAACAATCAAAGAATTTAAACAGAAGAATGTTGCAAAACTAGATGTTGCGTATATCTAGAATTTTAGAACGTAGCAGTCTCAAAATAAAGACCACGATTATCTCGCTGATTAGATAAAGCTAAATATTATATTATTCTACAAACTAGTAATCTTTTATTGTGTTTTAGAAAGATAAAATTTGTAGTCGTATTCACTAGAACTATATGGCAATAAAGCAAACGAAGAATAATTGCAGTAGCAAAACTATGATATTGCACTGAATTTATAAAGTTTTCTTTATCTTGATCGTTAAAAGATAATAATTTTCATAAAATGATATGTCTTTAATAAAAATGAAACGTGTTTAAAGTTTCAGATACTTTTTGTAGACTTCTTTAATCAGTAAAGCAAGTTTACCCTGGGAACCATAATAAAATGAATTTTATATAAAACGGGTAAGGAATGAAAACAATTTTGATCGTGGTTGTTTATAAATAGAGAATTCATGTTTTTTTTAGAATGGATGAGAAATATCCTGCTGGTGTACCAGAAATTGAATCATTATATTAAAAATTTTAATACCTTTGGTGATATTTATTTGGAAGAAGTGCACAAGCATACAAACTTACAAAATTACACATTTTGAATAATAATCTCACCTATGATCGCAAACTTTCACAATAAAGAATTTCTATATAATTGATAAAACTGTCAGTATATCTATCTGCTGTCTAACGTCATATTACCTGTCAAGGATAACGATTGGAGCAACGAATAGAAATAGTTCGATAGAGTCTACAAAGTAAGATTTCCCAGTACAGCAGATGATACAACAGCAACAGTTTGGAAGTTGAAATTAAGTATTCCGATAATTTTCGAGCTTTAAGAAAACTTAAGTATAAACTTAAATTTAATCCAACTATTGATAGTTTGGTATTACGTAATTTTAATAATTATGCTAATTTATCTCAACTTTTTATCTTCTTTGTTTATAATAACATAATATATAAATTGTCTAAAGGAGAGTTACCTTTAGACAATGTGTAGAAAGTGTTCAACTAATATTTTAAATTTTTTGCTCATTATCAGTAATTGTAAATAATGCATTGTAAGCGGTGCTTTACTGTAATGTAATTATTTTTTCCTTTTTATTTTTACTTTTGTAAAAATGTAATCAGTAATGGTAACGAATTACTTTTTTCAGTAATGACAATGAAAAATAAAATAAAAATCCGGAAATAATAAAATTTGTGTGTGCAATATCAGGTACATTTTATACTAAATAGCAAAGTGGTTTACAGGAATAGATGTTTTTAAAACTTTGTTTATTTTTAAACTTCAAGTGTTTTGAAAATAATACTTGTTCGGCTCAATCACCATATTCGGGAAGAATATCTTTTGTAAAAGTTATGAATAATTTAAAACTTGTGGACAAATAATTAACACTAAACAAGGAAGACTTTGGGATATAATTTATTTCTGAACCAACCTGTGTTTTTTATTAAATACGGATAGTAATCAATGAGAGCTTTTGGGAAAAAGTTATTAGATCAGTTAAAGTGATTTTAAAAACGAATATTCTAAATTTTTTATTTCTTATGTTATCATATATAAAATTACTTCCGGGAAAAAAATCCTCTAAAAGGAATTCCCGAAACAGAAAACCTGTCAAGACTCGGACACTCTTGTATGAATCTTATTATGTATAAAAAAGCGCATTAAGCCGTTTCAGGAAAGATTAATACATATATCAGCAGCGTGCCGTGCATACGAGACAGTGGAAGCAGTCCCGATATGACGTATGCGCTATCACGATCGTACACATTGCGTATGAGCGTAATAGCGCATACGTCGTATCGGGACTGCTTCCACTGTTTTGTATGCACTGCACGCTGCTGAAATATATCCATTATCATTTCTTAAAGTTATATCTGAAGGAATTAGAAATAAATTCGCCAGCCATAGATTTTTATAATAACAACGTCAATTTGCAAAGTAATGCATTACTTTTCATATCAACTAATGAGTAACATTGTAATGAATTGCTGTTTGGAAGTAATGGTTCCACTGCACATCATTACAACAATTTGATCAACATTGAAGTAGTATCAATATTACAATACCCATTACAAGCACCATTCACTAGAACACTCATTAATTAAAATTCTTAATATTTCTTGCTACTCATGGAGCAGTTACTTTTTTAATAAAGAAGAAACTGAATAAATAATTCTGGACGATTTAATATAGAACTTTTTAATTTATGAGCTTGAAACAAGAGCTTATCTTGTATAATATCAACAAAGTACGTCCATTTACGTAAATAATAACATGAATTTGTCGCAATCTGCCATTTTAAAGTGAATTTATAAAATTTCATTAGATTTTATTTCAGAATTCAGAAATAGAATTTAAATCTAACCATATTTAATAAAATACAAAAATTTAACACGTAACTGAACATTGTACTACAATTTCTTTTTCATGATAATACTAGTTATTTTTCGTAACAGACCGCATGAGCTTGTAAAAAAAATCATTAAAATCTCCATAAGAATAATGCCCATAAGAATAATCAGTTTTAATTTCAATCTACTGCTAAAAATAGACTAGCATATCTGCTATAAACACCTGCATCCTGTTTGCTAGAAGGAAACCTCTTGCAACGTGTGACCTTGCCATGCGCAACGAGATCGCCGACTGTTGAAACTTTATGATCTCCTTGGATTTTCAACCCCAGTTCAACTGTGTCCACAAATATTGGTGCAAAAACCTAGATTTTTGAAATGAAACTACTTAAAAGGTTCCTGCAAGAATTTTTTAGAAGAGTTGAATAGTCTGCCTATCTTAATGTCTTTGGAAATTCCTAGATGATTTTTAAGTCAGTAACTACAAGTCAGTAACACATGCGTAATGTTTTTTACGCAGTAAGACTTCTGAAAGCCTTATACCTAATTAGCGCATGCAACGAATGCAACATCACGTTTAAAAGTTTGACGATACCAAGGACTGGACATTTAAGAGCTACCATAGGTGCACAGTGATTGTCTAGTGTTAGGAACAACTTCAATAGGACTAATATTAAAGAATATTACTAGATTGCTAGAAGAATTAATCGTGACGATCAAATGCAGGACATTTGTATAAAATGGGCGACATACATTGAGTCTTTGACAAAGAAGTAAACTGATTTTATGTAACCAGTGAGCAAAACTCCAGACTGTCACGCTAAAAGATTGTTAGTTTGTCGTTGGAAGGAGGGTTCTGCATGATTGCTGTTAGATGAAAGGGATTGGCCTCATCATATATTTGCTGTATCCGAGGAATATGTTGAGCACGAGAAAAAGAACATTAATGAGATGTCATCTCCATGTTTCTTTGAGTCGATATACCGTACAGCATATTATAGTCTATTTTCTAGTTAAAAGAGAAATATATAATTGTGAATATAACGGAAAGAATTTTACGCTTCATAATAAATTGTCGTTTCGTAAATAATCAAAAAAGATCACTATTATCTGCAGCAGAACATATAGGGTGGAGGTGGAGGGGTTAGTGAAAAACTCCAGTGAATAATCCAAAAATAAAGTTTCGATAGGGCAATAGATGCAAGTTTAAAATCTTTGTCCTTTCGTGGCTTATTTTAATAAATATTAGAATAAGGACAAAAAACCCAGAAAAGCGATGACCTAATACAGTTTCGATTTTTTAATTTCTTTTTTAAAAACTTCTGAGCAGCTAACCGTGAAAGCACATTTATTCATTCTTAAAAGTTTGTTCATAATATACAGAGTAATACAATGTAAAACTAAAATGCTATCAATAACATACATGTATGTTAAACGGCCATTCATATTAACACGCCACACAGGTTTAATATTAAATTTTGAATATAGTGTTGAAATGGTTTACCAATCAAACTCTTAAGAGGCCTTATCAGTATAAAATACTCAAGCACAATTACCATATTATTTACAAGAGATAAATTTTTTTGTTCATTATAAGGAATTTTAAACAAATTATCCTTAATTACTGCAGTAATAAGAATGAGAAATTTGTATTTAGTTATTTCCAAATATTAAAATTTTACTGAGTACATAATCGTTGCCTCTTAATACTAATTGCAATTTGAAGAGACAATTATTCTATACATACATATATTTAAAAAGTTTCGCCATATTTAATTTATTTGTTTGTCATCTATAATTTATAGTGCATTATATGATTTTGAGTTGTAATTATTTTTGCACCAAATCTTGATCGAGTAATGGCTCACGTAATTGTTCAACGGTAACGCGGCAAACATCTAAGTGTTTCAAACAAGAAAATAATGATGAGTCTTACGATCTATCATTTGAATAGCGATGGTAATAATTCATTATCAAATATAGTGAAGCTTGTATCCGAAATGAGTGATATTTCTGAAAATATTATCTACTAAGTGCGACAGAAGCATATGTCACCTGCTGGAATCCAACAAATCAATATTGGCTACAGTAAACGCTAATGAAAATTTGCCAAATTTTTCACGGCCACACTTAATCGTCGTTAAAGTTTTAAATTGTTTATTAACAATTGAAGATATTTCCTTAATCTTGAGCTTTTTTTACAGTTATATTAATATTATAATATTAAAATATTTTAGTAAATAGTACAATTATAACTGTAATCAAAAAATTTTTTGTGTAAATTTATAAAAAAAAGATATATTGCACAGTCTCATTGCCTCTGACACAAAGATCCAAGTTAAACTAGGTAAGGTAATTAGTAGGAGATTAGTGTTTGCAAATACAAAAGCAGGATTTATTTATGATTGACAGGTACCTATTGTCGTCGAAGGAGTGTTAGTCTGAAATATGCCGACGTCGCTTTCCATAAAGCACCGCCCTGAAGTTAATGTATGAAACAAGGTATAAACAAGTAGATAATACGACGGGTAGACATATGTGTCATATTACACTATTGATTAAAATACAAACATATTTAGATTTAAAAATATAATAGATACAGGGTACTATTTAAAAATACAGAAACTAAACTAGAAATTGTAAAACACTTCTAGTTAGTCCTGAGAAAGCTGCATTAAATTTAATAATCCAACATAATACTTCAAATAATAAGTAGTAGGCTGTTACAAACACCTTACGTCATCTATTATAATTCAGTGTGGTATTACTGAAACAGTCTGCACGAAAAGTCGCATACGGGTAGATTAAAGATTAATTGCGATTAATGCTAGCTTAAAGTTAGGAGAATATTATAGGGAACATTTAACAGCATAGCTAAATAGCAATGTTCAGAAGAAGCTGGTGGCTTGTTAACCTAGCAGACTGAGTTACATAAAACTAACTGGCAGTATATAAATTTTTAATAAGTCAATTTAAAACCTTAACAAAGTATCACATTAATAGTGAACCTTTTTTATTATGCGACTGATAATATCTATATATGTTATTAATATGAACTAACATATACTAGCTTATCTTCAATTACTTTTCGTAATAACGCTATTAAACAGTTATGTTCTTTTAACACTTACAACCGCAATTTATGTCACATTTTGAAATTTATAACAATGGTTTTCAACCAATTGCGTTACCTGCAAAGCTTACACCAAATTGCTTTAGAAATTTCCCACTTATAAGGGCAAATGTAAAAATGCAGTTTAATCTACTAACGTCAGATAAGTGAGTTGGCTTAGACATACAACTCTCTAAGTTCTAAAAATTGTAAAAACAGAAAGATTTAAAATATGTCTTTTGCATATTATCTGTTCACAAGGGAGTTCACATTGAGAGGCAGACGACGACGAATAACGCAGCCCCACAAAAAAAATGTTCTGTTCTGGAATCGAGACTATGGTATTCGGATGCAGTTTTCGACGCTGAATCCGAATCCGACCTTAAAAAAGCAAATACACCCTCGAAATCTTGCGCTAGAGCCAAAAACAACCCCCACCATGGAGTAAAACACTCCTGACATATGATGACAATAAATACATGCAAAAAATGGTTGAAAACCGCAAATGTCTTCTATTTGGAGATAAACCTCCGGTATATGGCCAAGAACCCTCATCCGTAAGGGGGTTAGACTACCTTAAAATGGGTCAAAGCCACCACTTAAATCAAAATACAATAAATAAATGCAAAAAACGATTGAAGACCGCAAATGTTTTGTTTTTGAAAATAGACCGTTGGTATATGGCCAACAACCTTCCTTCCTGAGGGGGTTAAACCACCCCAAAATAGGTCAAAGCCACCCCTTAGATCAAAATACAATAAATACTTGCAAAAAATGATTGAAAACCGCAAATGTTTTGTATTTGGAAATAGACTTCTGGTATATGGCCAAGAACCCTCCTCCCTGAGGGTGTTAAACCACCCCAAAATTGGTTAAACTACTCCTTAGATCAAAATACAATAAATACATGCGAAAGATGATTGAAAACCGCAAATGTGTTGTTTTTGGAAATAGATATTTGGTATATGACCAACACCACCCCTCTTTAAAGGATACCCCTTTAAACCACCCCAAAATGGGGTATAACCACCCCTTACATCAGGGTTACAATAAATAGATGAAATACATAAGAGGCAGCCAGTACGCCAATCGTTTAAAAATAAAAGGAGGAGATATCATAAATCGAGAGGCTAGGGGATTAACGGGGTTTTATTGAATTTATTTTTTAGCATGTATTTATTTGCATATATTTTTTGCGTGCGTTTATTTATTGTAACTCTGATGTAAAGGGTGGTTATACCCCATTGGGGTGATTTTACCCTTTCAAGGGGGCTGTTGGTCATATACCAGAGGTCTATTTTCAAAAACAACACATTTGCGGTTTTCAATCATCTTTCGCATGTATTTATTGTATTTTGATCTAAGGGGTGGTTTTGACCCATTTTGGGGTGGTTTAACCCCCTCAGATAGAAGGGTTCTTGGCCATATACCAGAAGTCTATTTCCAAATACAAAACATTTGCGGTTTTCTATCATTTTTTGGATGTATTTATTGTATTTTGATCTAAGTGGCTTTGACCTATTTTGGGGTGGTTTAACCCCCTCAGGAAGGAAGGTTGTTGGCCATATACCAACGGTCTATTTCCAGAAACAAAACATTTGCGGTTTTCAATCATTTTTTGCATGTATTTATTGTATTTTGATCTAATGGGTGGCTTTGACCTATTTTGGGGTGGTTTAACCCCCTCAGGAAGTAAGGTTGTTGGCCATATACCAACGGTCTATTTCCAAAAACAAAACATTTGCGGTTTTCAATCATTTTTTGCGTGTATTTATTGTATTTTTACCTAAGGGGTGGTTTTAACCCATTTTGGGGTGGTTTAACACCCTCACGGATGGGGGTTCTTGGCCATATACCAGAGGTTTATTTCCAAATACAAGACATTTGCGGTTTTCAACCATTTTTGCATGTATTTATTGTCATCATATGTCAGGAGTGTTTTACTCCATTTGGGGGCTGTTTTTGGCTGTAACGCAAGATTTTGACGGTGTATTTGCTTTTTTGAGGTCGAATTCGGATTCAGCGTCGAAAACTGCATCCGAATACCATAGTCTCGATCCTAGAACAGAACATTTTTTTTGTGGGGCTGTGTAATTTAAGACAGAAAAATTCTGCGTACACGTACATAGTGAGCGCACGTTACCAAATAGTTCTCCGACTTCCGTGGTTTTCTTAAACAGGTATTCGAAAGAAATCTTTTTTTAAGCTAATAAAACATTAAAATAAAAATTTTTCGCCAAACCTGGCGTAAAATCCTCACTAAGAAGTCATAAACAATTTAATTTGTTTAAAAAGCTAACAGAATAATACCGAGAATAAATAACGGTCCGCAAATGGCACTCCCAACAATGCGCTTATACAAGTATCAATAAATACTTGGTCCACGAAGCAAAATTAAAAAAATATCTTAATAAAAGATTTTGTTTAATGCATTAGAAATATTTTTGTCGCTTATAGTAAGCATTGAACTCTAAATATAAAAAGTTACCTCAATCAGACATTTTCCTCTGCAAGTCTTAAACATTTCGTATCCAAGGAAAGTAATTAATTTTTTTTAAGAAGTATTATTTCCAAGACAAATGAACATGTCAAAGAATACTTGAAGAATATTGTGTAAAAAATTAGGTTAATCAAAAGTAAAATAAAGAAGATATGATATGTTATGTGAAAAATAAAAATTAACAGTTAATTTAATCTTTTTTCATAAATTGGCGTTTCGGCCGTTTCGGAAATCTCAAATCAAATTCGGCGAATTAGAAAATACAATTTCAGCACATCATTTTACATTAGATTATCTATTTTTTAGGTGTGTGTTCGTGAATTGTATAGATCGTTTCGAATTCAGAGGGTCTGCTCTTCAAGTAACAAGTTTTGCGGTTAAATGCCGTGCTATGATATCGACAGCCCGGTGCCGACTTAAATAGATATGCTTTCGACTATATAATCGGGTATTCCCGGACATTGTTAGGTAATTCAAACCGGGCTAGAGATTAATCAGCCCGGAACATTGAAATTATGGAAGAATGAAGAATATTGAAACATGGCGTGGAATTTTAAATGGGATTTTTGAAATATGAATCTACGTAAAAAGCTACGTATGTATACACAAAATTACTAAATTTTCTCGACTGCTACATAATTTATTAATTATTTGCGAGGGGATACTCACTGCTGAAATACTTGAACACTTGCCACGAAATCTTCAGAAATTTTTAGAAATGTTAGAAATTGTTCGGAAATATTAAGAAAAATTCCAGAATATTAAGCCAGGTGGACAGGTGCACAGTCAAAAGACGAACACGTGTTTAACTGTTATGTTCGCTGTCATCTTCGAAGGGATTGTTAAATCTTTAAATCTAGGTTCGGTCTTTTAGCGCTTTTACTTAAATTAGACGTTTGCGAAGTGCTGTGAATGGTGTTTGAATATAATTGAAATGAACTACATAAGTACATAATTATTTCTAACTGAAGGGAAGTTAGCAATAAATTTCCAGCCATAAATATAAATATCTTAATATTCTAATTCCTAGCAATTCCCATTAGCTTCTCTGGTTAAGATGGTTAATTACTTACACATTAACAATTAAATTTATTGTTAATGATTTTTTTACTAAAATACCCTAAAAATTCATTCCACCAGCAATGACACGTATTTGGTCTACTGTATCTTTTTTTTCTCAATTTGACTTTTTTATGTCAAAGTACATGTCATTTTGTCTAAGTATGTATCATCGATTTGAAACTAAAAAATGTTCTGTTCTGTCCTTTAGATAGTTTATATGAAATTAAAAAAGGTAATTTCATCTCTTACAGTATTATAGCAACCATAGCAGTTATTTACGGGTCAAGCTTTGTAAATTAATCTTTACGGGGAGCTGGAAAGTTTGTAGTGCGAGCGATGAAGGAGCGAGCTTCCATAATCCAGTGAGCCCAGTCAAGATTAATTGCAAAGCGTGCCGCGTACATTTCGTTTTATTTCCACCATCACCAGCGTTTTTTTTTTATTTATTGTATAGTTTTTATAAAAAGACATTTTCTAATTAAAGGCGGTAAGACAACTATAGCTAGACGTTTATTTCTACGCGGCAAATTATCAAAACGTTCGGTGATAATTAAAAAACCGTTTTTTTGGTCCATAAGTCTAATTTTTTGGGCCAACTAACCGTTAATCGGTGTAACCTTTTTTCAATTTTTATGTACACACATACATCTTCTTAATTCTAGACTTGGATTGGTTAAATTGCATTATTCCATTGTTTTTTGTCTTCAAGCACTGGACTATAATAAGCATTAAGCAGTATACATTTATAAATGTTACTGTAATATTGCAAAATAAATTCATTTGTTTTAAACAGTATGGTCAAAAAGTAGTTTTCAAAGAGTTGCTATGAAACTTTTAGGTTATGTGTATTATAGAAAAACCAAAAAATATATAGTGACAACTCAAGGTTAGTTTATGAGAAGTTGCCTCACTGCCCTACACAACGCATGTTAAATGCGGGCACGGAAAAGAGTGATGGAAGGGGAACAGTGAGACGGCTACGTGACGACATTGATGGACCTTTACTGCCGAATATATCCTGCATTAGTTGCATTGAAACGGCAATAATTTTTCTGAGTGAACTATTTAGCTCGAATAAATAGGTGCATTTTAAGAAATTTTGCGCCTTAATACTTTCAGGTAAGTACTAAATAAAAATATAGCCGAATTTCGCATTTGTAATCGTTTTAAAAGATAAGAATACTGTTACTTATATTAAAGTAACGCGTTCTTTAAAATGATGATGATGAGCAAAATATACGTAAGAAATGAATAATAAATAAATAAAAGTCTTATTAGAGAAAGGAATGATTTTCATAGCAACAGCATTTAAATCACAAACCATACTAAGTAAAAAGCAGTAAAAACGAATTGAATACAGCTTATTTATATTGTTAGGTCGCTGATAAGAATAATTTACTTTCCGGTTATCAGATAACATTATTTTATAGTTTCGTTCTTTATTTTATTTACTTAAAGTTTGGTAGATTTTAAGTAACAAAATCTAGTAATTATCTGATTTGGTATTGAAAAGCCCGTTTTCTAAATTATACTTAAGTTAGAATTCATTTTTTATTCACAAGAACTAAATACGAAATAATATTACAACGTGTTTTACTTATGATGTTAGATGCTGTATTGAAAATATTGTATATCACCAAATGATTATAGGTACATATAATTATACATGTCCCCAGTGACGTCACGCTTCAACTGCTAGAAATCGCTCGTGAGACAACTTCTCATTCACTAACTTTGGAGACAACTATCATTTTTGCAGCAGGTTTGTAATTAACGTTGATTTAATTACACTAACATCGGTTCCGGGTTATTCATTAAGTTAGATATTAATAGGTTCGACCCTTCAGGAGACACTGTCCTTTTGGCGACATTCATTTTCAGATGCCAAAGAATTTCTAACAGCTAATTAAACAGCACGTACACTAATAATATAGAATACTCACATAATAATTGATAAGCCCGCTGGCAGTACATACGGGCTTTTGTTGATTGGTAAATATTAAGTTTTTTTTCTCATCATACTGTATTTATTGCCTGTAAATACCTACAGATTTTGTTTATGTAATTCTGGCAATAATACTAGACAATTTCTAAATAAAAACGTATTATTATTATTATTTATATTTGCGGCGGAATCTCTTGGCATGGATACGCCCTTTTGCCTGTCCCTGTGCCGAAGTGTCCCTGCGCCGAACTATCCCCGCGCCAAAGTGTCCCTGCGCTTAAGTGAACGCCCCCACATTCGACGGGTAACGCAGAGGACAGCACAGAGCAGAGCATAGCGAAAAGCGGATAGCTACCTCCTATAATGCGGTTTACATGGCGTATTAATTGTGGAGTAGGGGAAAACAGCATGTATGTAATAACAATAGAAACAAAAACTAAATCATTTTTGTTTACTGTCATTAGTTATTTGTTTATACGCCACTGCTGATCACATGATAGATTTTTTCCAAATTTTTAGAAATCAGAATTAGTTGTATGAAAATAACGTAATGAAATCGGTTAATTTGATTGTAAAATATAGATCAAATTAGAGTTATTATGTTATTTAGAATTTACGAGGATCTTGGAAATTTAGATATTTTTTAAAAATTTAGAGATTTTTAGAAATTAGAAAATGAAATGATTAGAATCGATCAGAAATTTAGAAATTTTACAAGAAATCTTGGAAATTTTTGAAAATGTCAGAAATATTTCTGAATTTATGAAATATCGAACATTTTATAAGGTAGTAAGTACCCCCTTGATTGTTAGGTTAGAAATAGAAAATAATAATTTGCCATTTCATTTCAATTTATTTAACTTAAATTATCTGTTTGCCGATTTAAATTAATTATTAATTTTCTTAAGAAACATGAGCATGATGATTAAAAATTATTAAACATAAATCCTGACATATATGATTCTTGGTCAGATCAGTCTCCTGACAACTGGGTACTCCTAACCAAAAATAAACTTTCGACATCCAGGTCCATAGCATCATCTTTCGTATTGCATCCGGTACGACTTTGTTTCGAGAATTATACCCAAGCTAATGCGTGCAAAATGAATTCAAACTGGTCCGTTGCTAGGTTTAGTGACAAGCAAGAATGACAATAAAAAATAAAATAAAAATTGCAAGTATATCTTGTCACTTTACTGATAACATCTAGGTACTAAACTGGTAATTGTTCCTGAGATGTGACGGTTATCAACCACATAACAAAATTAACCCTAATTGTGTTATTTTCTCTTTTGTAAAAGAAGCTGATATGTTTGGAGGATTTTAATATGGGTAAACAATACCCTTCTAGCATAATTTAATAAGCATTAGGCATGTCTGTCAGTTAACAATAGGCGAGGCTAGTGTAGGACACGTATCCGAATTATCTCTACGTAGTCCGAACGTGTCTCACTAAAATCATTTCAAGAATTAAACCTACCACAAACTTCTGTAAAAAATACTGCACAGGTAGCTTCATTTACGGGCATTTTAGAAGTTGCAGAAAATGGTGAAAACTGTGAATCGTATCATGTTTTCCGAGGCAGCTTATCCCATACTAGACAAGGTAGTTAGACCTCATATGTTAGACCCTGGGGATAAAAAGATTCTCGTGTATATTTAGAGATTATTGTTTAGTTTTACTGATAGCCTCGTGACGTTATGAGCTGATGCACATCGTTTTATAAGGACCATTATTTTTTTACTAAGGAGATCATTAGTAAATAATAATTAGAAAATGTTGAATCATTTATTGTTAACCCAGAGCCATAATTTACAGTACACGGTGATTTTCTAAATGATATATTGGACGTGGTGGACCAATTCATTCACCACCACGATCACGGTACATTGGCCCCTTACAATTTTTTCTAAGGGGTTTGATAAAGGACAAGGGCTATAAAACAAGAATCACAAAGTTGCAACATCTAAAAAAATAAATTTTATGAATATTTTGAGCCATTAATGTTAATGGGGATATGCTTGCCAAAGTTTGACAAAAAATCAGTTATCGTTTGGTAAGGTAGGTGTTACCGTAAATAATAATGATGCTTTTCATATAGGTAATATTTTCTAGATCCAATAGTACTTTTAACATAAGAATAAGTATTTATAAAGTCAAATTTAATTTAATTATTTATTTTTATTAGTTTTGAAGTTTTTAAAATTTTTATTTTTAGAAATTAATCTTAATAGCCTTATTTTTTATATTTTATATTATTTTGGAATGTTTTGGTTGTTTAATAAATAAACAATATATATTTAAGAAATGTGAAATTTTGTTTTCCTTTTTTTAACTATTTTGTTCATGATACGTTTTACATAAAATGTACCCTAATAAAGAGTGTAAAACGGCAATCGATACAAATACAAAAAATACAATGATGTAATTGACTGAAAAACAACCTACAACTATTAAAAATTAATGTATACATGTATTATAGTTGATCTGTTTGTCTAGCATCCACTTTCTGTGTGCAAATGCTGTCCCGAGTTGCCTATATAACCAACAGAGCATAATAAGAATTTTACTATTAAATATGTGCTTATTTATTAAATTTTAGTTATCGATAAAGACTATGGTAAACACAGTGGTGCTCAACAAGAAACACTTTCGACCAATTTAAATTATGTATTTAAAATATTAGATAATATTTAAATGGTCTACATAATTTTGCATTTTGCACTAACTTTTGATGTTTTTACTGAGTTTTAGCATTTTGGAAAACATTTTGTTTAAATACATTCTCTACAGCAGCAGACTTTATGCTGCTTCTTCAATAGTTTCATATTTCCATATAACCAATCATTATTAATAAAAAAATTAAAATTAATATTACATGCAAGAAAAGCAAAATGACTCACCTTTTCTAATCTTCAGCTTTAATATACGGAACTGGTTTCTCTTCACTAATAAATTTCAGTCGAACGGTCTCAGCCACAGAATCGTAAATAGCACCAGAAGTAGGCACCAGAACATTTTCCACTTCCACACTATCCGTCTTCACAGGAGGCAATGGAGTTGATTTTTGACTCCGGATAGAAGCAGCGCGATGTATCCCGGAATGCAATAAAGAATCTTGTTGCGTTTCATTGTTGCCGTTACACGTCCGCTCGGATCGCCAGTTACCCAAGCGGCCGCCTGGAATTGCTCTACTAGAAGTCGCATCGAAACAAGGAAGAACTTGTTTGAACTCTTTTCGGAAGTTTTCGTTTAACCAAGCGTACAAGAATGGATTGTAGCAAGTTGAAGACATAGCCATCGAATGCACCATGAAGAAGCTGAGATAATAGTATTGCCAGTTGCCAGTTTGAACGTAGAAGTCGTTTATTATGTTGATAACGTTTAGTGGAAGCCAGGATAACAAGAATATGGCAACCATAGCAATAAGCATTCTGTTAGTGCGACGCTTTCTCTCTCGATCGGCTTCTTCTTTTCTGGAACTCTTTGAACCGGGCTTACTTCGAGCCCTATCGTTAAGTCGTAAGGAAACACAAATGTAACAGAAAGCCATCATGAAGAATGGAATTACAAATTGCATCATCGTGGTCAAGCCACCGAAGATCTTTCTGTATTCTTCTTTAGGCCAGTCTTCTTCACAGAAATATTTAGGTTCTGAAGTATTGTCGCTTGCTTTGTGACGCATGTAAATTCCATAAGGTAAAGTTACTAAAAATGCGAAAAACCATATGTTCACTATAATTAAAATGCACGTCGACAGTTTCATTCTTGGATGAAAGGGATATATTATCACGAAGAATCTGTCTATAGCTATCGAAGTTAATGTAAGAGTTGAGATGTACACGCTGGTTCCTTGTGCGTAAGACACCAAATGACAAATCAGTTTCCCGAACACCCATCTTCCTAAGAAGGTATAAAGTGGCGTAAACGGCACAGCCAAAACACATAGAAGAATGTCAGAGAGAGCTAGATTTGTTATAAATAGATTTGTTACAGTTTGCATCGCTTTATTTCTAAACACTACGAAGCACACTAACACGTTTCCGAATATTCCAAGTATAAATATGACGGTATATAAAATTAAAAACAACGCTTGCACCACTATATTGTCTATTATATCGTCCCCGGTGATATTTCTGTCTTTTATTTGATTCCACTCGTCTAAAACGCCGGTACTGTTGTTAAATCCGTTAATAACCTCCATTTTATGTTTTACGTTTTACCTTACTTAAGAACACATTTTAGAAACGTTTAATGGTAAAAGTTTTAAGGTGTCGTACTGTGCGTTCACACAATCGTATTAAAGTTCATTACATAACACGCGCTCTCTCTTTTGTTAACTATAATACAGAGTTTATTATATAATTTTAACTCAAAAACAGTATCTTAATTTTAATCACCAGTTCATTGTTTTGGAAAATGGAACACAGTTGTTTGACAAACGGCACGTCTAGAAAGAATAAACAGTATTAGTACATCTTTAATCTTACCGTCCATTTTTCATTTTAATGTTTCACATTTATATACAGGGCTTTTAGAATAAATAACAGGCACCTTTTATTGTTACTTTTTTTTGGGAAATAAAATACGTATTTAATTAGTTATTCATCCATAGTGAAAATGACTAGTTGAATACAAGTTAATATTTAAAGATGAGTGTGTATAGTTTCGCAATGTTTATGTATCAATAATAACAAATGTAAAAATAGATCAAATTCACACAACACATGTAAAATTTCATGTAGTTGGGAAACAAATTATTACTGAAAAGAGACGATTCAGTAGAGTAGCATTGAAAATGTTACATTATTCCTTGCAGTCCCACGAATACTTAGAAGACATGGTAAAATCACATAATTTATGTAAAAGTCACAAAATTATGTAAATTTACTAACCATATCATTTATAACCTGTACTATTTGTACTGTACTGTACTAATTTACACACTTGAATGTAATATTATACATTGATATGTAAATTTACGTGAAATTACATTGAAGCTTGTAATTTAATATAATATTTAAGTGCAATCAATAATATGAAGTTAAGAATACTAAAAAGCAAAATCATGTAATAAAACTACAGTAATAATGTTATGGTTCTTTTGTATTTATGTAAAATTCACGAATTAGTGTAAATTTACTGTAAAAACGTTTGGAAATCGTATAAAATGATAATTGCCTTAATTGTACTGCATAAATAAATATTTGCTGTAATTTATGCTGTATTTATATTTAAAAACTGTTTTTAATGAATTCATCTATTACATATAGTATGTAAAATCGTGATAATTACTGTGAATTTAAATTGAATATTAAAATATAATTTACTTAAAATGTACATACTTAAATTAAATGCTGGAAGATCGCTTTAAAAGTTTACTGTATATTTTTCCTCTGCTAATAAATTTCGGGACACTTTTAAGAGAACTAATTTGCGCTGTTGTTTTGTTAAAGCATTAAACCCTGCTTTTAAAGTCGGGATAAAGCATACATTTAAATGGAATTTAATTGAAGTTTAGCATTATTGTATTTTAATGAGGAATTTCACATTCACATATTAACAGGGAAAATATGTAAATTAAATTACGAGATTTTTCAGTTGCATACACATTTTTTCAAATACACTATGATTAAAAAATAGAAATGCCTCTGTAAAAGCAGCCATTATTATAGATTAATCCATTATGCGGATTATTTAATTCGCCGTATTTTTACACGTTTTATACACATTTTTGCTTCCACATCAGTGGGTTTCTAAATGCATTATTATTTGTTTAATTCATAATTGCAGGTTGGGCTAATCTAGGTTCAACAACTAATTAAAATAACATCAAACATAGATTAAGCTAACAACTTCAGGCAAAATCCAATCAATTTTGACGCGTCTAATAATAAAAACTCTACAGAAAACGCAAAAGAAAAAGTATAGAATATGAATCAAAGGCGGAAAATAATCACGAAAACTTTCATGGCCCGAGTCAATAAACAAAGAACGACATGCGGATTTGGACCGTATCATATTGAAAACAGTAAATGAACTCAACATTGAGTTCTTTTATTGCCATCAATGTGGCAACGGCTAAAACCGGAAGTGTAACTTTTTCCATGAACGAAAAAATCCAAATTAAAGAGTTCTAGTAACATTTGGATAGTGCAAGGAGAAACAGCCCTAAGTTAAAGGGCGAACTCAGCAAAATCCGGAAATACACAAAGATGCCGTTTTTAATTTAATAGTAGAGTTACGGAACTGAAATTTTGGCAACGGTTGTCTAATAGGCTTTGGAATAACTTATTACAATCACGTTTTGATTAATGTAGTAGTTGTAAAAATCTCAACTTCGGAACTTAGTGTACGTCAACTTGCTTAGAGAGTAGAGCTACCTAAACACTATACAGCTACTACCGTTGCAAAAATTCTAAAAAACTTGCTGGGCAGGACTACTACACACACACACACACATTCTCTAGAACCGCCAGGATTCTCCGGTACACTGTAAGACGAAGAAAAAGGCTTAAGTTCCTCAAGATGTTTGTGGTGTGGCAAGTTCTTGTAGCTTGAGGAACCGAACCTTTATTTCCATTGACACAACCCATCTCATATCTGGGATGGGCTTCTAATAAAATATCCAAGGAACTCGTGCAAAAACCTTATGAGTTATAAACGTAGTAGTCTTGCAATTGCAAGAATAATGTACCATCCTGAAATAAGTTGAATTAACTTTTTATACCTTCTGGATTTTTAATTACATGAAGTTTTGGGTATCCGGATATTGGTGAGTTTACCCTTTACATTATAGGTCAGTCACCGTAGACACAAAAATCGCGCTAGGTCGCAAAAAATTGCACTGTTCTGTTTTTTTGGGATGTTGTTAGTATATATACCAATAGTGTAAAACCAAGTTTGCAGCTTCGAAAGAACTGTGCTAACTCCACGATGCTTAAAAAACCTCGAAATTTTCGGATTTTTTCATTTTTTGGCTTATAACTTCTAAAAGGTGCATCCAACGAAAAAAGCCGCACTTTTAAAGTAAACAGAATTTGCTAAACTTTGCGTGCAACCGCAGCTTAATAGGTCCAATAGGTCCCGAGATACAGCACGCCAAAGATTGCTCATTTTTTCCAAAAAGTTTCTTGTCCACCCCCAGTTGATGGGCTATTTCTCTACCCCCCACCACTTCTGCACCTGGTGGTAGGTTCTGTAGGAATGTTGGGCAGCAGCCTCTACGGTTGGGGGCAGACGAGCGAGGTGGACTTTGGCGTTGGCAGCAGATCGGAGAAATATGGTTGAGAACGTGGTAGCCGCTTCAAGTAGGTCTGGCTGTATTGAAAGGACGTACATCTTTATTTTCCCTTGCCAGTTCTGTAGGAATGTTGGGCAGCAGCCTCTACGGTTGGGGGCAGACGAGCGAGGTGGACTTTAGCGTTGGCAGCAGATCGGAGAAATATGGTTGAGAAACGTGGTAGCCGCTTCAAGTAGGTCTGGCTGTTTTGAAAGGACGTACATCTTTATTTTCCCTTGCCAGAAACGGGCACAGGTGGTGCCGCAACCAGTGAAGGCGTGAAGGAACAACACTATTCCAGAGGGGAATGGCTCTCCTCGAATGAACAATGTTGAAGAGAACTGGTTACAACCTGTTCCACCCCTGCCACTTTTCTGGAAGAAAACATTTTGTATGCCGGAGGCCAATCCATTAAGGAGCACTTGATCAGTGCCGATTCTTCAAAAATACAACTGACACATTTTTCCCAAAATGGTTCAACGTGTAGGTGATGTAAGCAGCTACTGTTTCCGTCACTGAGCTGTTCCGTTGCCATATAACCTTGTGCAGCAAGTACCCTCCAACCACTACAACAAACGTACTTTCTCCAAAAGTGACGTTTCTGGGAGGGGCGTGAAGGCAGAGTAAAGCGTCTGGCTCCATTTTTTGAAAAATCCGATTTCTTAATTTTTAGTTTTTTCCTAATAACAAGGGAATGATTGGTTCTACAGGGTTCCGCTTGTGTTTAAATTAACGCTAAATAACTGCTCTACAACCGTATTTCCCATGACTTTCCTTGTAGGATGAGTATTTTAGTCGATATTCTGTTCGGAAGACGGCTAAAACTACAATTTCGAACTCTTTGGAAAAAATGTGCAATCTTTGAAATTCTGACGCCACTCGTGAGGAGCCTCTGCTGGCAACAAATGTATTGTGGCGCTGTATGGTGGGGGAAAAGACGACTCCCTCAACGCCCTGCGTTACGGGATATTTCTCCCATCCGCTGGCAACGCCAAAGTCCACCTCGCTCGTCTGCCTCCAACCGAAGAGGCTGCTGCCCAACATTCCTACAGAACCTACCACCAGGTGCAGAAGTGGTAGGGGGTACAGAGAGAGCCCATCAACTGGGGATGGACAAGGAACTTTTTGAGAAAAATGGGCAATCTTTGAAGGGCTGTATCTAGCGACCTATTGAACCTACTGAGCTGCGGTTGCACGCAAATTTTAGAAAATTTCAAAAGTGTACAGGGTTTTTCGTAGGATGCACCTTTTAAAAGTTATAAGCCAAAAAATGAAAAAATCTGAAAATTTCGGGGTTTTTCCAGCATCATCGAGTTAGCACAGGTCTTTAGAAGCTGCAAACTTGGTTTTACACTATTGGTACCTGTTACTAACAACAACCCAAAAAATCAGAACAGTGAAATTTTTGAGACCTACGATGTTTTAAATGACTGGCCTATTAGAGCTAATTGAATTATTCAGGAAATCAACTAAATCAATTAACGAAATGGTGAAATAAGAAACTATAAGAACGAGAATTGGAAAGATGGAGTACGTAGCAGTGATGTCAGAATCAAGCCGCTGTTGCTGTTTCCCCTTACGAACCGTAGCTCCTACCATGCCCACCCGGCGGGCTATCTTCGGCCGCACTCGACCGACGGCGACAGCGTTCGGAGAAGTACATGCATTATCTTATCTCTCCAAGACTATTTTAAAAATTATTATTTACTCAGCGAATTATTTATAATACAATCTTGAAAAGAAATTGAAAAATTTAATAAAATATCCACATTGCATATTAATCGTTAATTTTAATATGAAAACAATGGCCACTCAAAGTCGATATAACAAATTAATTTTTAATTATTAATACGTATTTCATATCGATAAACGAATTGTTATAAATCTAATAAAATGTTATTGTTCAATGGAAACCGTGAGAAAGTGGTGATTTCTTCCATCAGGAGAAAAACGTAAAGAATGTTTCTCTTTACGTTTAGTTAGTTAATAGAATGTAAACCAGGAATTAATTAAGAAAGTTAACCTCCAATAAAATAATTGCGGACAACTAATTTTGGCAAAATAAGGCAGAACATTTCTTTACACTTCCAAAGGGCATGGGATAAGATACACATTACCCACGGAAACAAGAAAAATGGAAATTTTGCTGGTTTCTCGGAAAACGTCAACTTTCAATTCTCTATAATTATGACAACTGAAAACTCTTACTTTCAAATGAAAAACATATCGTATTTACAAAATAATTCTATACAATATTGAATGCGTTAAATAATAAAATTAACCAACTAAACGAACAGAACTACTTTTAAATGCAGCATTTTTAAATGCTTTATGTTGCAATTTAAATAATTCAGAGAAAATTGTACGTACTACTTACTTAGGCAATTTGAAGCAAATTTGTTAATTAACTACCATAAGATGCATAAGATTAGCATATCAAAATTTAATATCAGAATTTAAATGTATCAAGTGGAAACCCAAAAACATTAGAACACAACAAACCGAGTAGTATGCGCGCAAATGTTAAATCAAACGATATTCAATGAGGCATCTAATAAATCGAATTCTTCTAATTCATCAACACTACAAAGACGTAGCTCACTTTTTTCTGAAGTCTCATACTTGTACAAGTATTTAGATGACATACGAGTCAAGTGCTTTTCTTCAATGGCCATGGTCAATGCAGTTTCGTTCTTAGCTTTCAATGCTGACTTAACAACGCATATTGCATTGACCGTTGAAGGATCAAGTCTGTTGCGTTTTTTGGTGACAATGTCAGTTAACATGGAAAACACTCTTTCTGCATCGGCATTTGAGTTAGGAAAAGATCTTACGGTGTTAACAAATTTCAACAAATTGGGATACCTGGGCACTTCGTTTGGTTCATTTTGCGAAAGAACACTTTTCCAAAAGTTATCAAATTTTAAATTAATAAGTCTTGCTTTCTCTTTTTCTGAAAAATCTAAAGGTAACGAAGACCATTCTTTTTTCAGACCATAAATGTCGAGATTACCAATCTTTGTTGCTACAAATTCAATGCTTTCGAGGGAAAGAGTCCTGTTTGACAAAGATAGTGCCGTAGTTGGTTGAAGGGCACTCAACTTAGCATAAAACTCGTCATCGAAAGGTAACCTTTTACAAATACCCTCTGGGGCAGCAATACAAAAGTTGAGACAGTTTTTTCTAATGATTTCAACGATCTCAGATTGAGTTCCCAAGTTGTTTAAATACAAATTGCATTTTGGCCCACAATCAATTTCATAAAGATGTAAGTGGTTTTCGTGTGAAGAAAAGCACACCTTCCGAATCGAAGTTATGTCCTTAGAAAGGTCTGGCATTAAGAAATGTCTCAGCACCCCTTGTAACAATTTAGCCGATTCCATTTGAAGTGCATGAATTCGTGTTTCTTCGCTTTGAAATTGCAGATTAAATCTATCGAACTGCTCCAAAACATAGTCGAGAAAGTAAAGATAGGCTTTCATGTCTGGTTGTTGCATCATAGATAGCAGATATTCACCCGATTTCTTTTTATCATTCTGAATATTTTCTAACAGGAAATGGAGCAACGCATCCCAATTTTCCAATATTCGTTCTATGCAAGCACGACGAGATAACCACCGCGTTTCACATAGTCTAACAATCTTCCGATGAGATTCCGAGAAGCACTCTTGAAATTCTTGAAAAATTGCAGTCCGTTTGCTGCTGGTGTTAAAAAAACTCGCGATTTTTCGAATGAGTTTTTCGCATTCGTCCGGAATCGCATCACAAGCGCCGTTAGCAATTAATGCACAAGAATGGCAAGGACAAGGCATAGTAATCAATCGCGGACATTTTTCTCGTAGCAACCTACTGAACGCCGACCTCATGACGCTTGCATTATCGCACGCCAAAGCAACAATGTTAAGCATGGGAATTTGGAGTTTGTTCATCTCATTCCTCAACGCTGCAAACATATTCTCAGCACTAGTGTTCGTTGCGTTGAGATTGATTAATTTCACTAATTCCGTCTTGACATCTAAAGACTGAGGATCAATGTATCGGACAAGAAAAGTCATCCATTTTTTAAGAGTTAAATCTGACGATTCATCTATAAAAATGGAGAATGACGCATTTTGCAAAATGCTAACAACACGATCAGTCGCAACGGGGCTCAAGACGTTCGTTATGATGGCTTTGGTTTTATTTCGCCCCATTTTCATACTTTGCACAACGTTGGGATCTTTATCGACTTTCTGAAAAAAATCGAGGAATTGTTCAGCAACTTGAAGAGGAATGTTATGTTGAGCAATTAAAGCTGCGTATCGAATCTCAGCGATATGTACCTTATCGTTGAACGAAAATGATGAATCTTCGCCCGATAAATTATTTGGAAAATGTTCAACTGCAATACCTTGTTTTTTACACTCAGCTAAGTGAGTTACAGAGATGGCATGGCGTTTTGGTTTGGTTTGGTATTATTTTTGTTTACTGCTATTATTTAATTTTCTTGTATATACCTAAATTTATAATATTAGTCGAACAATTCTTTTATTTTAGTTTATTTACTACTGTTAATTAATTTTCTTGTATATAGTACTTACATTTAGATTAAGTTTCGAATCTACGTTTGGTCAAGTTATAATATTTAATATTAGTGGTTTTTAGTCGAACAATTCTTTTAATTTAGTTTATTTACTACTGTTAATTAATTTTCTTGTATATACTTACATTTAGATTAAGTTTCGAATCTACGTCAAGTCAGGGTATATAATATTCTTTATGGTACACATATATGTATATTAGTATACATTTTCTATTAAAGAAAAGGTCAATATTAGGCTAGAATTATTATTATCGCTAGAATGGCCGATTCTTTGTGTGAAATTCCAAAGAAAAAACGCAAACTACAATCTTTTGTGCAAAAGTGGCTTACTGACGAGCAGTCGAAATCATGGATTCGCGAAGTCGAGGGCAATATATATCGGTGTACCATAAGTGTATTATATGCAACAAAGAATTTTCTTGTGGTAGTGGTCATGTGACCAGTCACACTAAATTTAAATCTCTGTAACTCACTTAGCTGAGTGTAAAAAACAAGGTATTGCAGTTGAACATTTTCCAAATAATTTATCGGGCGAAGATTCATCATTTTCGTTCAACGATAAGGTACATATCGCTGAGATTCGATACGCAGCTTTAATTGCTCAACATAACATTCCTCTTCAAGTTGCTGAACAATTCCTCGATTTTTTTCAGAAAGTCGATAAAGATCCCAACGTTGTGCAAAGTATGAAAATGGGGCGAAATAAAACCAAAGCCATCATAACGAACGTCTTGAGCCCCGTTGCGACTGATCGTGTTGTTAGCATTTTGCAAAATGCGTCATTCTCCATTTTTATAGATGAATCGTCAGATTTAACTCTTAAAAAATGGATGACTTTTCTTGTCCGATACATTGATCCTCAGTCTTTAGATGTCAAGACGGAATTAGTGAAATTAATCAATCTCAACGCAACGAACACTAGTGCTGAGAATATGTTTGCAGCGTTGAGGAATGAGATGAACAAACTCCAAATTCCCATGCTTAACATTGTTGCTTTGGCGTGCGATAATGCAAGCGTCATGAGGTCGGCGTTCAGTAGGTTGCTACGAGAAAAATGTCCGCGATTGATTACTATGCCTTGTCCTTGCCATTCTTGTGCATTAATTGCTAACGGCGCTTGTGATGCGATTCCGGACGAATGCGAAAAACTCATTCGAAAAATCGCGAGTTTTTTTAACACCAGCAGCAAACGGACTGCAATTTTTCAAGAATTTCAAGAGTGCTTCTCGGAATCTCATCGGAAGATTGTTAGACTATGTGAAACGCGGTGGTTATCTCGTCGTGCTTGCATAGAACGAATATTGGAAAATTGGGATGCGTTGCTCCATTTCCTGTTAGAAAATATTCAGAATGATAAAAAGAAATCGGGTGAATATCTGCTATCTATGATGCAACAACCAGACATGAAAGCCTATCTTTACTTTCTCGACTATGTTTTGGAGCAGTTCGATAGATTTAATCTGCAATTTCAAAGCGAAGAAACACGAATTCATGCACTTCAAATGGAATCGGCTAAATTGTTACAAGGGGTGCTGAGACATTTCTTAAAGCCAGACCTTTCTAAGGACATAACTTCGATTCGGAAGGTGTGCTTTTCTTCACACGAAAACCACTTACATCTTTATGAAATTGATTGTGGGCCAAAATGCAATTTGTATTTAAACAACTTGGGAACTCAATCTGAGATCGTTGAAATCATTAGAAAAAACTGTCTCAACTTTTGTATTGCTGCCCCAGAGGGTATTTGTAAAAGGTTACCTTTCGATGACGAGTTTTATGCTAAGTTGAGTGCCCTTCAACCAACTACGGCACTATCTTTGTCAAACAGGACTCTTTCCCTCGAAAGCATTGAATTTGTAGCAACAAAGATTGGTAATCTCGACATTTATGGTCTGAAAAAAGAATGGTCTTCGTTACCTTTAGATTTTTCAGAAAAAGAGAAAGCAAGACTTATTAATTTAAAATTTGATAACTTTTGGAAAAGTGTTCTTTCGCAAAATGAACCAAACGAAGTGCCCAAGTATCCCAATTTGTTGAAATTTGTTAACACCGTAAGATCTTTTCCTAACTCAAATGCCGATGCAGAAAGAGTGTTTTCCATGTTAACTGACATTGTCACCAAAAAACGCAACAGACTTGATCCTTCAACGGTCAATGCAATATGCGTTGTTAAGTCAGCATTGAAAGCTAAGAACGAAACTGCATTGACCATGGCCATTGAAGAAAAGCACTTGACTCGTATGTCATCTAAATACTTGTACAAGTATGAGACTTCAGAAAAAAGTGAGCTACGTCTTTGTAGTGTTGATGAATTAGAAGAATTCGATTTATTAGATGCCTCATTGAATATCGTTTGATTTAACATTTGCGCGCATACTACTCGGTTTGTTGTGTTCTAATGTTTTTGGGTTTCCACTTGATACATTTAAATTCTGATATTAAATTTTGATATGCTAATCTTATGCATCTTATGGTAGTTAATTAACAAATTTGCTTCAAATTGCCTAAGTAAGTAGTACGTACAATTTTCTCTGAATTATTTAAATTGCAACATAAAGCATTTAAAAATGCTGCATTTAAAAGTAGTTCTGTTCGTTTAGTTGGTTAATTTTATTATTTAACGCATTCAATATTGTATAGAATTATTTTGTAAATACGATATGTTTTTCATTTGAAAGTAAGAGTTTTCAGTTGTCATAATTATAGAGAATTGAAAGTTGACGTTTTCCGAGAAACCAGCAAAATTTCCATTTTTCTTGTTTCCGTGGGTAATGTGTATCTTATCCCATGCCCTTTGGAAGTGTAAAGAAATGTTCTGCCTTATTTTGCCAAAATTAGTTGTCCGCAATTATTTTATTGGAGGTTAACTTTCTTAATTAATTCCTGGTTTACATTCTATTAACTAACTAAACGTAAAGAGAAACATTCTTTACGTTTTTCTCCTGATGGAAGAAATCACCACTTTCTCACGGTTTCCATTGAACAATAACATTTTATTAGATTTATAACAATTCGTTTATCGATATGAAATACGTATTAATAATTAAAAATTAATTTGTTATATCGACTTTGAGTGGCCATTGTTTTCATATTAAAATTAACGATTAATATGCAATGTGGATATTTTATTAAATTTTTCAATTTCTTTTCAAGATTGTATTATAAATAATTCGCTGAGTAAATAATAATTTTTAAAATAGTCTTGGAGAGATAAGATAATGCATGTACTTCTCCGAACGCTGTCGCCGTCGGTCGAGTGCGGCCGAAGATAGCCCGCCGGGTGGGCATGGTAGGAGCTACGGTTCGTAAGGGGAAACAGCAACAGCGGCTTGATTCTGACATCACTGCTGCGTACATAAAGTATGAAATAAAATAATTATCTAGAAAACTAATAAGTGAACTAATTACTACAAAAATATGCACAAAGGGATTTTGAACTATGACAAATTCAAATCTGATATCGGCGATGTTGTCAAACTTACCCTTATTTCAATACCGCTTATTAATATAGACTTTTTTACTTTACAAGAAGCACCATGTATAATTTTTGAATTTTTTGATTCCGCTTCTGTTCCGATTTCAAAATTGTAATTATAAACAAGTGAATTACAAACAACATTTAAATAAAGAGAAATAAAAGTCAATAATGCAGTTCTAAACAAGTGAATTATAAAAATAAACAATAATAACATAACTGAATCAAATATTCGAATTGGCGTTCTTCTTGCGCTTGGCAATATCCCAAACGGTCCATAAATTCTTTCTGAACTTTGTTTATTATTTTTTGGGTAATATTTTGCCGTAATCCTTCGTTTTAGTTCGTCAATAGTTATTGTCGGGCTTACTTTTGAAAAATCGAGGGATTTCGCTGATCATTTTATGGTTCTACGTTTTCAAATTTACAAGTTTGCCAAATACCTCATAACTATTTGCATAATGAAGTGGATACCACACGCTTTCGTCGGGATCTTTAGGGTTGTTTCTACTTGATTAGAAAAACTCACTAAAATGGGGATAAAATAATATTGTGAAAAACTAAGATATGTTGGTCCGTTAATATTGCCATCAAAAAAGTAATTAATCCTCGCTCAAATGCTTATCTTCGCGGATACTGTGTATAATGCTCTCCAATCCAATGAGGGTTGTTTTGCCCACTACTATTTATAATTTTGGTTGCTGAATTCATCATTTAGAGTGAAAGTGGACTAATCTGAAAAACAATATTCTTTGCTCGAAGAGAGTCTGGGCCATTTTCAAAGAAATTAGCAACGGAACTAGACCCACATTATGATTATTTTGATGTATCACAATACTGAATTTATTTTTCAAAGTTTAGAAGCAAAAAGATATTATCAATTTCAAACATTGGCGCTTGTCTTGTCTACAATGAAAAAAATGGTCGTATTAGACATTTTTAAAATCAGAATTTCATGTGGAATCCAAAAATGTAAAAATATATAGGGTGTTAATTTAAAGTAAAAATTTGATAGCACTAACAGAAACATTGTAAGTTTGGCAACAACGCTAATATCAAATTTGAAGTTGTCATAAGTAGCTCAAATTATTGTGCAAATTTTTGTTGCAATGCAATTAGTAGTTATTTATCGGATTTAAGGCGTGTTTTCGTTTGATCTTTGAAAGAAAGATTTAAGAGAGATTTTAGAAAATACTTTTGATCAAGGGCCCTAGTGTGACCTCGTCTTTAAAATCATGTTAAGCACTATCCTCTTTCCCCTCGACATAGGTGCTGTTGTTTATGGACATCCCCTATCGGTAACTTCGCTTCTTGATATCCATCTAACTTAATTGCTGTATTTATGTAGAAGAAAATATTTGGTTGAGGATGGAAGTGAATAGAAATTTCGGTAAGTGACTAATCTGCGACAGATAAATTTTATAAATTTTTTAGATGGTCATACGCAACCACCTCACTTGATGTTGGAATATACAAAAATCCTATTAAAAATACACGAGCGTAAGAGATAGACTACGACGTTCTTTCTAGGTAAAATTATCACAAACGGAAGATAAGGAACTGGGTGACTGAGAAAATACTACTTGATTAATAATATTGAAATTAAAGTTCATATTGTATTTATAGAACCAGAAAAAAAAATTGAATTGCGAAGTTATTACTCTGTAGTAATTTGTATATTGTGAAATGCACTGATAGCCTTAGAGTATAAGTTGAAAAGATAATATCAGCAACTCAACAATACTCCCTTATAGCATTTTAAAATGGTAGCAGTAATAACACTGTTTTTAGTAGGAATATGTTTATAAAAACTCTTTATGAAACCCATTTAAATACATATAGAAGTTGTCTCCTAAAAGCACCACAGGTTTATAACTCCGTTAGTTATTGCTCGATTGATAGTCACCACTAGAGCCTTTTGCTGTTACTGTTAATGCACGGTTTGTATAAATAGAAACCTCACAATTATACGTGCAGGATTTTTAATAAAAAGGTGCTTTATTTAAAATTGTTGTGTATCTCATATACAGGATGTCTCTTAAAAAACGTCGCAGGGCATAACTCCGTTATTTATTGTTCCAATTTAACAAACAAAAAACCAAACGAAATGAGTTATCAAATATTACAAAGCGGCTACAGGTGCGACTTTTCTAGCATCAACTTTAAATCCTAGCAATAGCAACCTATTTTAAATGGGTACCTACGGTTTTTTTTAGTTTCTTCTGATATAGAGAATTTTCACCTGCAATAACTGATCAGAATAATTTTGATAACAATTTTATATTTGAGAAATATTGCCCAATCTTGGCATTTTTGCTAAATTGACACTTGAGTAGACTTTAGCTGTTTCACTGGCAATTAAAGGACAGTTTGTGTATGTTTTTTCCATCCTAAAAAAAGCAATTCTTATGTTGATAATCTGATAAATATTCTGTTTGCAATGATCACCGGAATAAAAATCGATTGTGATAGCACTATTGTATTCATAAAAATCCTTTGTTAAAAGAAACTAAAAACAAAACGTAGGTAGCTATTTGAAAATGAAAGTTAGTTGACCATTCTAAGCATTGAAGTTGATGTTGGCAAATAGCCACGTTGTAATGTTTGGTGAATCATCTGGCTTGTTTTTTGGTTCATTAATATTGTGGAATAAATGATGGATTTATGGACTGCCGTGATTTTAAAAGACACCCTATATATTGTTATGATATAGGCATCCCGCATTACATGTATGCATGATATGTTGCCTATCTTCCAGGCGAAAGAAGGATTTCACTATTTTTTTATTTTAAAACAATAAAATTTTGCATTAAATATGTTGAGAATACACACAACAACACTATGGGATGGAGAGGGATAAGTTTTAAACATATTCTTTACTTGAATTTCACAATCTCAATTTCATGATGGACGATCCTATGTCGTTGGTTGATATTTTGACATTTAGATATTTTGAAGCCATTTTATGGCATGTTTTCAACTGAAAATTATTAAAGGCATAGGTGTAAAGGTATACACAAGTATTTATTACTTTACTTAAAATTTTTATTATTAAATTTCAAAAAATGTTCTATTACTTTGACGATTCATAATTTTCCATAATAGATGGATATTTTTCTTTATATATTTTATTTATATTATTTTTGGATGTTATTTGAATTTCTAAGTAAAATATTTTACTGCAATATTGTTAACCAAGTACTAGGGTGCATTTGACACTAGAATGTTAAAGTGGGGAACTTTTTATAGAGAAGGTTTAGGTCTTTGAAATCCCAAAATTGTAACGTTTCGGCAGGGTCCTCTAGAATGTTAAAATTTAGTTTATATTTATAATTTTATTGTCAAAGTTTATGTAATTTTTGTTTGATATGATCTTAGGATTAATCTTATAATAAGAAAAGGATGTAGCAAGATGTTAAAATGTTTTTATTTGAATTTTTGTGAAGTAATGTTTGTGAGAAAATTCAAGATGGTTGTCAATAAATCCTAACTCTAAATTTGCATTTTTATAGCCATGTTAGGTATCAAAATGAAGGAAAGATTCTCATGTTTCGTTTTATAACATTTTTATTTTAACAATTAATTTAATTTATTATTAGCAATTTGGTTAGAGAATTTTAGTGTAAACGATGCTGTTTTGTTTCTAGTAAGAAACCAAATTAATCTAGTTCCTAACTAGGAAAATCACTAGCGATTCGCAATTGTTTTCCAATTATTATAAAATCAACACAAAAATTTGGTTACTTTCTCTTGAATTTTCATACAGAGCAGAAGTCATGTCAGTTTGTATGTTATTTTGATAAAATTTCGAGGTTATGTTGGTGAATTTTACGTCACTTAAATGTCAACAAAGTGAGGTTATGACAAATGTCATCTTGTTTTTAATTTTTAAGTTTTTAATAATTTAATAAATAATAATTATAATGAACAATCAAAGTGAACTAAAAGTTAAATAAAATAAAAGTGCAGTGTTTAAATTTGGTGTTCAGACTGTTATTATTATTTGGAGAAATGTTTGAAGTTTTATTTTGTATGGAGCGAATTAAAGGAAGATAATGGAATCATGTTGCAAATAACCGAATTATTTTATGTACTCACGTCCTGGAAGATACATGTTGCACCTTTAATAATTATAATTATCTTCATAAATCACAAATAAAATCAATTTGAAGGATGGTATGGAAATGTGCTCATCATGTCCACAAATAAGCAGGTAATTTTACCAACTATAACAGGAATCTGCTAACCTTCATTTTTATTTATACAAACCACGAATTAACATTAACAGCAAAAGACTTAATTGGTGCTATCTGACGTTTAAAATCGAGTTTTGTTTGAAATCGGTACCTTTCATACATATCCATTATACAGATTAGAATTATACATTCAGACGATAGCTATGTGTTAGAAAGACAGTAAAGATACATATATATGTTATGAAATGATAAAGGAAAGACAACGTGCATAGCAAATGTGGTTGAAGCGATAAGTGATGAAGTTTAATTAGTTAACGATTGGTATATATTTCAGTAGGTCTTATAAATAAATAACACTCATTTTTATTACTATCTTACCTGATATTACAGCTAAAAGATAGTCTGATCGTTATTGCCACCAGATTTATCTAACAATTACTTATAATTTATTACTTTCAAAATGAAAAAAGGAATATGTAAGTTATTGTTTGTAATAAAAAAAAAATCCATTAAAAATTACTTTTAGATACTCATACTACATAATTTACAATATTGATAACATTGATGAGCATGAATGGATGATGGATTTCTATTGATAATTTCTCCAGATACATAAAACCCTGTGTCGTGTGTACGTGTCGAAGACTCTTGACAAATCAAAATTTGTCAAGAGTTGTTCCAATATTTCATAAATTCGATAAATAATTATGGATGAATAATTTTTACGACTTTCATGACATTGATTAGTGCAAAGTATCTTCATTATTTACACTCATATCTTGAAAATGATAAGAGCTTCAAATAAACAAAAAAATAGTTAACGTCGCTGACTCAAAGTCTCGTGTGTGCAATTTATTTTAACTTCCCTGTATATATACATTTATCATAACAGTACATAACAACAATAAAAAGTAACTACTAAAGAATGTCGTACAAAATACATCGATAAATCTCTTCTGCTGCCCCTAATCCCGTCGTCATATCGGACATGGAGGCAGCAAAAGGAACACATTGAATAATATAGTAGCTTTGCCCTACAATCTTACCACTAAAAGACTTATCCGTAAGTTTTCTTCTAATATCTAAGCTTCGGATTTACAATTTGCAATCTTGAGTTTGAGCAATGCGTTCGGCAATGGGTTCGCGGGGTTCCAATTGTTTAGCAGGAGAAGTAAAAACAGCTGAATGTAATAAAGTGTCTAAAGTATGTTCATCGCCGTTACAATACCTGTTGGTGTTTCTCCTTATAATACAAGGTAAAATTTGCTTAAACTCCTTTCGAAAATTTTCATTAAGCCAAGCGTACAAAAAAGGATTATAGCAGGTCGAAGAGACGGCCATCGAATGCGTGAGGAAAAAAAATAGATGAAAGTAAATTCCGAAGTCGTAAAAGTCGTTGATTACGTTGATTAGATTTAATGGAAACCAACAAACCCCGAATATAGTAACCATCGCGATCAACATTCTATTAGTCCTTCGCTTTTTCTCCCTGTCCGCCTCTTCCCTTCTAGCGCTTTTACTTCCCGGCTTAGCTTTCGCTCTCTGATTCAGTCTCTGGGAAATTTTCAAATAGCAATACGCTATTATGAAAAACGGTATCACAAATTGCATTATTAGAGTGAAGCATCCAAAAGCTCTTTCCAAATTGTCTATAGGCCACGTTTCTTCGCACACTTCACGTCCTTTGTGCATTTCCATTTGCATGTAAATTCCGTATGGCAAAGTCACCAACAATGAAAACACCCAAATACCGAACAATATTATAAAGCACGTTGATAATTTCATTCGTTGTCGCAGGGGGTGTAAAATAACGAAGTATCTGTCGATCGCGATAGCCGTAAGGGTTAAAGTCGATACGTAAACACTTGTAGCTTGAGCGTAAGGAACTAAATGGCATATAACTTTTCCGAATATCCATCTTCCGATAAATGTATAAAGGGGTGTGAATGGCACAGCCAGAATACATAGAAGAATGTCCGATAAAGCGAGATTCGTTATAAACAAGTTCGTTACTGTCTGCATGGCTTTATTAGAATACACAATGTAGCAAACTAACGTGTTCCCGATTAGTCCAAGTAAAAATATAACAGCGTAAAGGACGTAGAAAACTACTTGAACCATCACATGGTTTGTAATGTCATCTTGAAGTCCCTCCATCGTACTATTTGTTGCAGCCATTTTTACTCTCTTCATCAATTAACAAATCTATAAATAAAAATTTATTTTAGATTTTCACTTTTTAATTAAATTAATTAATTAGTTACAATTATTATAAGTTAGTTTTTTAAAATGTAAAATTTTAAAAACGATTTAAATCTTGCAACCCTTCGGTTATCAAAAATTGCAGCGGTAGTAGCTTGCGAAATATCATTTTTAAGTAAATCCATAATTCGTAACACGTTCGTTGCAGTTTCTTTCGCAAAATCTGAAAACCTGCACGGTTTACAGAATCACAACTGCTGTCGTGGTCTTCATAAATATTACAACACGTCTAGCTCTGAAAGGTTTTTGATGTGTTACTCGAAACTAAAATGTTTTAACACTGATACATTTCAAGTTTGTGTAAATGATTGCTTCATTTAAAGATGTGCTAATTAGTTTATGCGTGACGTAGATACAGTTATCATCACATGAGATGATAATTTTATGAAATCTAAACTATGAGTTATGGGTTTTACTTAGCTGTAACAAATTGATTTGAAAACATCTTTTATCGAAAACTATAAGTTTGTTTTTGTCTGTCGCTTCACATATCAAAAAAGCAAAAGGTATAGAATTTCAGACGCAGAATTAATTTTGTCAGAATTGAGAAAAGAAACTTTGGAACTACCTTCTATATTCAAGATAATGGTTTTGATTTATGAATGAACCCTGATCGAATTTGACTAGCTGTGCTGTTGGTAATTTATTTTTTATGAAACTTTCTGAGATAAACCAGAAAAGAAATTCCTTTCAAAAAAAGAGAGCTTCAATGTAATAATGATAATGATATTAACTTTCTTCTTTTAAATGACAAAAAAAGGGGAGTTTTAATTTAAATCTCATTTTAGGAAATTAGAGCTAGATTTTTGTGAATGTAAATTAAAGATCAAAAATTTATATATTTTTAAAAAACGAACTCGCAAAGTATGTCAATTAAAGTTAATTGTTTTAATTTAAAAAAATGTACGTTACTTTAACAATCACAATTCTCAAACGATACCTTTAAATTGTAACACCCTTAAATAATTGCGAGCCAAAACTTCCGAGGTTTCAAATTAAAGTAATGTTTGACTTCTGATATCTGAACAATATTCGACATCAGCAAACAGTATTGGATCCAGAACCTTTTGACCCGAGGGGAATTTATTGCGGTCGGGAGAGAATAACTTTTTTGCTTTTGTGGTTTTATCACCAAACATTTGAAATTAGAGATCTGTAGACCCTCAGGGAGAGAAGTCCGTTGGGGGGAAATATCCCCATGGCAATGGTGAATATTTTTCCCACTTCGAGTCTTGCAATTACCATATCGAATTGTGCAAATTATTACAAACACTTTTTTATCTAAAATAGTTTTATTAGTTTTATTAGTACAAAAAATGCATGGGTTTGGGACTAATAAGAAAGTTGTCGGACGACGAGGTAGCGGAGTCTAGCAATCTTATTAGTTTTTATATGAATCTTTATACGAATTAAACATTTTTTTTTCATTGAAGATCTCGACTTCCGATTAGACGACACTACAGGAATACGTGTTTACCAGAAATAAGAAGACATTAAAAAAGCAACTAAAATTTTAATCAAAACGTCAAATTTGTTTTCAGGTTTTAAAAAATTAATCTAATATTTTCATATTATCAAAGAATTGATAAATGATTATTATTTAATTAAAGATTTCTATTTCTTCTAAAAGGAACAAAAAAGTCTGATACAACTTTGTTCTAGAACGTACTACTTTTTTAGAAAAAAATAATAAAGTTGGCAACTTTAACATCATTTTGCCGCGTTAATAATAGTACTTTAATTATGGCGCTTTGTCGGCAGATGCATCTCATCTATCACAACAACAAACCTTAATGACACTTTATCGTATCGTATGTCGTTTCCGCGTAAAACTGAATTCTTTTTACAATTAAAAATTCATTTTACTCAATTAAGAAACGTGACAACCCTGTAAAGTTTGTAATAGAATTTGCTCCACATCCGCACAAAATTCTGATCTGGACGTTTGTTGACATTGAAATAAAGCACGTTTTGCTTACAACCTTGCAATTTAAGAATATTTGGGTCAATTCCCGATCACAGCTTTGTAAATAATACCCTTGAGATAATACTGAGTTTGTAGTTCGTTGAACTTTGAAATAATAATTTGTCATTAACGCAATTCGCAACTTGCTGTTTATTTAATAACAGTTTTTAATGATTTTATAAGAGAATATCTTTTAAAGAGAAGATTTATCTAATTTATCTAATTAGGTATTTAGGTTAAGGATTTTGTTGGCACCTTGTTTTGGCTACATTAAAAAATGTTTAATTTTATGGTAATTAGGTGCCTTAATCAATTTTTTTACATAAGATAGTATTTTTTAATAAAAAAACAAATACGTCAAGAAATTTTGAAAATATTCCGGAATTTAATAAATATAAAATGTAGGTCAATTATTGTTTTATTTTTACAGTTGGTTTGTTATGAATCAGCGTGTTTTTAACGTACAACGTACAAACTTTGTTTACGGAAAAACAGTTCGGATTACAATTTTCGTAAAATTAGTCACTCGACTAATCTGCTTTGGATGTTTATTATTTTTAAACAACGACTGTCATCATCAGGTTGTTTGTTTGATTTTCTAAAACAAGGTCAAGACCCAGCTGCGATTATACTTAAACAAGGTTGCCAGATATGGCAATTTTTTTAAATTACTCGAAAGCCTATTAACATAGAAATTTATTAAGACATTTTTGTTCCTTTTGATGTCTTCTATCACCCCTTAAAACTAATGCGTTCTAACTCAGGACACCCTGTAGTGTCATATTCGTATGGTTGAAGAAATAATTATTTACAACGCCACGTTACCATGTTAAGCACTTCAGATACAGTTAACCTAGAAGGCACAATGATGTACTTCAAGATTTCTTTATAATAGACTAATAAAAAAATAACACAATACAAAATGGAAGTATACAATCTGATTAGCAGCATGCAATAGTAGCAAGTCAGAAAATCCTTAAACGAACGGTACAGTAATAGCTACTTAAGTTTTAGGTAGGCAAGGTGGATTTGTAGATGGACAACAGGTGTTTCGCAGCCTATTTTTCATACAAGAATTCTTTTATAAACGTTTTAAAATAAATGTGTCAGAAAAGGTGGTTTAATGGCAGACCTTTTCACCTCCTTATAAATTTATCTAGAGGTTAATAGTCCTAGGTATACGATTGTAGAAACACTCGTAATCTATCCAGGCTCACCCACACGAGCAAGACAATTTTTTTCATACGAGCTAATTCCATTCGTACAAGGCGTACTAGATGCATTTGCTTTATCAGGTGTAGAGGGATTTTATGAATCGGCATTTCGTCGGCAACACCTTCAAAACTAATCTAGATTTTCTAATAACCCTGTGGATTAATTATAATTTATAGTGAAGATTCACTATTCATTATACAAGATTAGCTTTAATGATTTGATGAGTTGCCGACGAAATGTCGATCCATATATTTGATAAAGCAAATATATCTACTACACCTTGTACGAATGCAATTGATTCGCATGAAAAAGTTCTTACCCTCCTGTGGGTAAGCTCACTTGGTTATAGCATTGGCATGTAGACCAGAGACCTGGGTTCGATCCCCGCTCAGGGTGTTAATTTTTCTACGCAAATTTAAATTTATATGATTTAATGGAAAACATCAATGAATAGTTAATATTTACTTGAAATAATTGTAATCATGCCAATTAACTTTCAGACAAATATAAGAGAAGATGAAAAAACCTTAACCTATTTTTTGAGCATATCTTCTGTTTTAAAATCGTCTACACTATGTTGTAATAATTACTCTATGCTCTGATCAATGACTGACTTAACAAAATGTAGATGTTCGTAAATTATCAGTAACATTACTTTCTTAAAGAAAAAGTTGAAGGGTTACCTTAAAAGTCAAAAATACTTTCAAAGCAAGAGAGGGGACGTTATATAAAAGAAGTTGATCATATACGCTATATATTTAGGTGAAGAAGTCCTAATTGTTGATGTCTCTGGGACGTGTCGCAGGGAGAAACTCACAGAATCTTCAAAAAATTAGATTTTTCAATTAAAAAAACAAAGTTCTACGATAGTTTACAACAACTGAGTGTGATTATAATGGAATCTCCAACATTTTGGAGATTTTTTGCAAGAACATACTAGATAATAGACCTAAAAAGATATATGGGGCATTATATACCGATAACTGTTTTCGATGGTACTCTGCAACTTTTTTGCAAATTTGGGAGTGAATATGACAGTGCTTAATCCACATTGAGATTGCGTTCAACTAGCGTTGCTGAAGGTTACGTAAAATTTTTTTTAGAAAATGATAAAGATGAAAGTTTACAAACACTTTTCCATTTTTATTCAATGCTAAAGGCAGAACACAAGACATCATTAAATCCGGTATTTGCCGTTTAAATTGTTCTTTTTGTAACTCGGTGTATATTGGCCAAACACTTAGAAATTTCGACATAAGAAACAAAGAACACGTACGCTCTTATAGATATAAACATCCAGAAAAATCGAATTATGCCAAACACATTTTGGAACAGAACCATCCAATGACACCTCAAAACAACATGAAATTCTTACATTTTTGCAACAACAAACACAAATTAGACATTTAGCAGCTTCTGAAATATACAAACATGAACGCACAGTACCTTTAATGAAAGAACAAACTGAGCTTAGTGATTCTCCTTTATTAGAAGTTTTTGTATGTATTGTATCTAGTTACCTATATTATCAATCTTATCTGCCTTTGATAATGACATTTAATGTCGAAACAATATTGTCAGGTTAAGGATCCAATGAAACTTGTGAAACTTTAATTAATCTTTGTATTTATATTTTATTTCACGATAAAGATTGCTAATTGTGAGATAAAAAATTGCACAAAGAATAACACTTTGCCACAAAGAAGAAGACAACAGCACTATATATACACCTGATTTAGATTCCAGGTGCATAGAAATTCGCTAAGAAAGAAAAATTGTCTTGTAACAGCCCCAAATGCTCAAATCTCTAATTTAAGCAACTGCATTGTAAATACGTATAATAAACAAAAAAGGATTTGTCATATTTTTGTCTAAAATCTTTGCGTGCAACTTCTTAAAAATAACGTTGCTTTTAAGTACCAGTATGTAAAGAACTGCGATTTCGAAGCTAAAATGACAAACGACAAACGACATAAACGTTTGTACACAAAGAGTATTTAAAACGGACCTCTAATCAAAAATATCAAATCCACTATACCAGGTGGTTCAGTTTACTAATTCCAACACCACATTTCTCTTATTCATAGAAATAGAAATTTGATCCTCTGCATAGTAGTATAGAAACTCTCTCTCTTATTGCATGATATTGATCATTTAAGTACTTTTAGTTTCAGTAAAAATCCCATCAAGTGTTTTTCTTAAAAGAATATATTCTATGATCTCAAAAGCGATCCCCAGGATGGACTAAGAGCCAAAACTTTACAAGGAATTCAACGCTAGCTCTGATCCAGATGTCGCTGGACTTAACACTGAAAGTAAAGTAGTGCACCCTTAAGGAGATCAAAAGTTTTAAAGTTAAAATACGTATACATTTTCATTAATAAGATACTTAATCTTTATAGTTGCGTATCACAAGGTAACTTCAGACACGTACATTCAACACTTCATAGCAAGTGACCAAAACTTCAATAAACAGACAGAATTTCTAATTTCATTCGAACTCGCAGCTGTCATGTAAGATTGGTTATATAATTGCCAGAGATGTCAATGCGCTTGACAAGTTACTTTAATAATTAAACATATATGCATGAAATTATCATATTTGGAGATATAAAATTCCCACTGTAAAACGCCAATATACCAGACGCAACTTCTAGGAAATTGGCGTACGGTGCCAATATAAGTAGCTCTAGTATATCAATAAATGTATTTTGGAGTGACCGCAGCAATTATCTGAAAATATCTCCAAAACTCCAACGAGTATTTTACAATATAAAAGTTTAAGTCAAACAACCAAAATGAAGACAATTGTTTTTCTCTTAAATAGTAGGTAAACTAATGACGAACCACCAACTCCGTTTAGAGGTCAAGAGCTGCGATACAATCCAATTCGAAAATATTTAGAGGTCGCTTTAGACCGCATCCTGACCTATAGAGAACATCTAAAACCATACCAGAAATATGTTCCTGCAAAAAACAACAAGAACTTAACGAGATACCGATGCCCAGTCCTCAAAATTATGTATGGTTGAATGTCACTCACACTAAAATAATGGACGTTTAACTTAATGAGACCACGGAGACCAGACAGCTGCCAGTGCTATCAAAAATCATCTCTACTTTGTTACCTAGACTACCAAAAGAAAGTAAGGTTAAGTGTAAAAGTAACGTCCACCTTTCTGGTACAAGTACAGTAAAGTCAAATGAAACGAGAATAATTGATTACGAATACCATAAAGAAGAGACGCATAGTCTTTCCACTTCATAGATAAAGCGAAAGTAGACATTAACAATGGACGATTCGTACTCAGAGAGGACCTACCAGAGGACTGATAATAAATAGAATGGCAAGTGAGTTACAAAGATATAAAAATGCCACTTAAGACATAGACTATTATTTTCATGAGTATCAAATGCCCTACAAGTAGCATCAAAAATTAAAACTGCGCTGTATTTTTGTCCTTGAATACCGTAATGGGTCTCGCAGGGTTGGACTGATAGTGATAGGTGAAAAATGCCCCTTGTTTCAAATAGAAGAGATGCGTACAAAAAAACTGGTCGTCAGAGACCACAGAGAGAGGTCACCACCGGGCGTATTTAGAAAAAGATGGATGAACAACGTTGAGGAGGACCTAGTTACAGTAGATGTGGGTCAGATGATGACGTCTAGCTCGTCAAGGGAACAAGTAGAGAGCCATAACTATATTTTAATACGATAATTTCAATTAATTAATTAAGAATAGATAGCCACGCGGTTAAGAGTCTAAACCTTTGCACAGACTTTGATCCCTACAACCGCCAAAAGAATTTTCTCGTCAACATGTAAGGCTCAATATACTTCACTATGCTATTAGATGGACACGTTAAGCAATCGGTTCCGTAACCACATGATTCATTTGCAGGAATTCAGTGTGCCCTAAATATCCAGCCCTAAATATCTTTTATATAAATACCTTGTTTAACTGTTTAATAAGTTATTCTGCATAGTCCAGAGATGATTGATATTTCTCAGTAGTAAACTCTATTTGATGATGAATCAATGAATCACTTCTGATTCAAGAATCGGATTTAACAAATCTTTAAAGAATTAAAATAACATTAAACAGTAGATGAACGCGCTTCACTAAGTTTAACAATAAAAACCAAATTTAAATTGATCGGTTCCCAAGTATTGATCCAATGATTTTTTAATGGATTTTCGGCTCATCGGACATTTGGTCCAACATGGCTTTTCGTCCGCTGAGGTTTTTAGCCAACAATCACTTTTTTAAATGATTAAAGAGCAAGATCTTCTTTAACTTTTTGAAAATGTTGTAGATAAAGCTGGGTGTACTTTTACATGAGAGTATTTGTAAAAAAAGCGAAATATTTACGATATGAAACTAACGAAAGAGAGCTTTAATCAATACAAAACCAGTAGATAATAATAATGGCAATTACCAATAGGAGCTGTAGTTGAATTTCTTCAAGCTATTGTGTTTTGGTTGGAATAAAAGTACTATTGGATGAAAAGTAATGTTGGATAAAAAGTACATACCATTGGTTGAAAAATCTCGCTGGATTAAATGTTAATTAGACTAAAAGTTCAGTTGGACAAAAAATGCCATTGATAAAAAATGCCGTTGAAGCAAACGTCCATTAAACTAAAATTTGTGTTAAACCAAACATCATTAGATAAAAAACCTTTTGGATCAAAAATCATTAGGCCAACAGTCTTAAACTCTCAACTGACATCGTAAAGTTCCATTCCATTGTTGGTTTTTGTGTACCTATATACAGATTTCGTTTGCATATAGATAATAGAACTTCAACGTGTCTAAAAAGGTAATATTGTGTTCTCAATTTTCTCAGAAGCGCGAGCGCACAGAAAGTCGCAGGAGAAATAACTACATCAGAAAAAGATATCAAAACGATAAATATAGCTAGCAACCCTCTACAAATAGTTGGGGTGTACCAGACGGGCTCTCTAATGTCAGCAAAACAATTGGAATTTGTATCGATCAACCAAAAAAAGATCGACTATAACCCAAAATGACTGCGAAAACCAGACCAAGCTAAGTTTCTATCTTAGAGTTACTTATCACAGTTAGCAAAAAGGTAAAAAAAGTTACCAGAAGAAGCTCAAAACCAATCAGATCTTTGCAAGCAGGAAGCCCGTTTGAATCGATTGATAAACTGACACTTTCATATCAGCTTTGTCTTCTTTAAAAAACGGAAAAAACTTCATGTTAATATTTGTGATGTAGCCGTCCCTGGTAACCTCCTGGCATTCCTTTTAAACTCACGTAACGGACACATCACAATCAGTTGTAATGGATATCATAGGCTGTCGAAGTATTTCCAAATTCCAAAATTTCATTGCATTGGAAGTAAGAACATTTTCCCATTTTTAAGACAGAGACTCAATGACAGAGGGAAAATTTTAATGCCCAATTTAAAGTATCTGGGCCTGTATAAAACTTTAACGTTTCTCAAAAAGCTTGATTACCATTCTGCCATAAATTAAACCAAAATCAATTGAACATTCAGAAGGTAGAGATTTCTGCCTACAATTTCAAGATTCGTTCATCTTCTATACAGAAAAGATTTTGAAATTTAATTCTCCATAGAACTAGAACTAGAAATATGTGAGACAGTTCAATTCATCGGCTGGTTTCTTTGTTTAAATAAAATTGCTGGAAGACATTGAATAAATTAAATGTGGCAATGAGAACAAACTGGTTTTCCTGTTCACTGCAAAGTAGTTTTTTTTTTGTTTTTAAATCCGTTTCAATTCAGTTTCTAAGTGAAAGTACATCTTTATCCAATTGGAAGTAACAGGACTTTACAAAAAGATACAAGGAAACATTCTTTTTTTTCTGAGTTGTAGTCAAACCAATCTTTAGAAAAATCCAATCTCGACTGTAACAATAAATGTGATAATAAAGCTAAAGCTATTATAAAAGCTTTCCAATACAAAGGCATTGAAAGAAAGTGATAAAGGCTAAACCTTATTGAATAAGGATATCTAAAGAGCGAAGGTCGCTAAGATGTTTACATTCCGAAGATTTGTCAATTATGAACTTAATTTGTAACAAAATCACTTTTTTCTGCGCATTATCGGAAAATATTTACTTTTTGGTTTTTCTCTGCTCTTCTTTATACGATAACCTTCTTAGTTATTTTATTAAAGGTAAACATATTTTCTTCAATTTAATCCATTGTTGTTATCAACATAAATCAAAATTGAAAACTGAACAAGAAGTACTAGAGTCATGAAAAGTTCGGAAGTATTCATAAATCTATATTCCGGTTTTGTTTTCCACACGTCAGCTATCATGTTTTCTGAAATATCTCGAAACGCAAAAGTAGGTGAAAAATCCTATATACTTGTATCTGTCGTAAAAGGCAAACATATTTTTTATATTAAATTCTTAAGTGGACAAGTAAGATCGTATATCTCGTTGAAGAAATTCCGGAAGTTTTTCTTATTCTGGTGTTGTTGCTTTTCTGCTACTCTTGTGTGAGAGAGACGAGGGTCAAGAAAAGGCGAAAATAAAAAAAAATCGCCAAACTTCCCGTTGGTTAGATGCAATACGTATAAATCTTCACTCGAGAGAAACGAAGCTCATATCTGAGTAGTTTAAGGGAAACATCGTGCCGGGGAAAAACGATTTTGGGCTTGCAACAGGTGGCGAGCATTAAACCAACTATTTTCGTGGTTGTGAAAATTTTAAATTTTTATTGTTCTTATTTTTATGAACACGCAGTAAGAGAATAGGGAGCGAAAAAAGATAAAAAGTGAACTGGTTTAGTTTTTGTTTGTCATTGTTTTCGATGTAGATTTTTGGAAAGGTTTATCCTGTAACCACATAAAAGCGTGCCATGTTTATCGAACGCCCCTCTAACTTTTAAGTGCTTTTAAAATTAGAGTCAAATAAAACTGCAGTCGGGGATTTTGAAACGAAATAAGTTCTTGACTTTATCTTTTGTAATAAGCCTTAATCGTTTACTTTGCTTTTATATTAAATTGCCGAGGATTTCGCTACTCCGTTATTAAAGACATAAATTTAAATATTTTATAAATTGTTTCTAATTTTGGAACTGTGCTGCTGAAATAAGTTTGTTACAAATGTATCCGTAAATGTGAGAAAATCGAAGAACTTGCAGCTAGCTTAGTTTTTTTACTAGTAGTTATTGGAACAATTTACATCAAGTTAACACCTCGTATAAAAATAATTGCGGGAAGTAAAGTGAAGTGTGGGAGGTAAAAAGGAAGGAGTAGTGTGCCAAGAGACAGTTGGTGCTTCAAGGCGTGCTAATAACCATCTAACCATATTGTAATTATCATTTCAATGAGGTTGATTAATTAATGTTACTTTTTTATTCCTTTTTTTAATTTTAGATTTATTTATTTTATTTAGCTTTTGTCTTGTGCAAATAAATAATTCAAATTATTATTTTTAATTGCATGTTACTAAAAAATCTCGTAAAAGGGGCTCGTCCGGGATTGATTACAACGAAATCAATTGAATATAACGAGATTGATTGTGAAAGATTTGCGTAGTTAGTGTAGGTATGACAGTCGAGAGAAGGATAATAAAATATATACAAATACGAAAACTGATTTTATTAGAGTCCAATAGAATTACGTGTTTGGCAATGAAAGTTTACAACAAGCTAGCCCAAGCAGCATTTAAGTAGCAGTAACTGAGATCGGAACTTTGATTGAGTAGTTGTTACGTAACTGCAACTAAATTTATGACATTATAGGTTTAATTTCTTCAATTCGGAATATTTTAGTAATTGTGTAGTTGTTTCTACTATTTATTGGAACTATGTAGTTTCATTACTTCTGAGTAACTATTAAAGTATGTGGAACGGTATTGCCACTTGGTATACTTACTTTAAAGTCGTTGCAACTTCAAAGTGATATTATGATTGTAGCAGTAACTTGCCCGAAGCTACTTTAAAGTTTTTAAAACCTTACAGTAGTATTGAATGTAAAAGTTACGTTTTTGCTACCCAGGAGAATCACATTAAAGTAATTTTTCGTAAACTACTCCATCTCCATATTTACTTGTAAAATGTTGGATTAATCAATAATCATTAATCAATTTGTTATGATTGTTAATAGATGTTTTACTATATAACCTTCAATAAAAATAACAATTGGTCAAAATTGTGCCTTAGGGATTGTTATGTATGTAGCTTAAAGTTGGCAACATTTATTTGTAGTGATGTAACTAACCAATCCTGGCCCGTCCCCTGGGCGAGCCTCAGTAACACTTGAGCCGGCTTGGAGGATACACGTCTTCTGCAGTCTATGCATTGTGTACGTAATTCGCCCTGCTCACTCAATATTAATAAAGTTAATTAATGACAATAATTGAGTATCTTTCATTTCAACACATAAAAGAACATAACAGGAATAATATAAAAATGGTTTCTATCATGTGTATCACCTTATAAGTATTTCGTGTATATTTATCATATTTTATTAAAGACATTTTTTTACTAAAAAATATATTTAGGCGCGTTGTTATTTTTCGATCTATCATCATCATATTTAACAGAAAAGTTGCAATGGTTTATAATTTTGGTGTACTGGAATTACAAAATAATCAAACATTTCATCGTTCTTTGTATTAAGTACGTATTACAAATAAACTGGTAATTCATTTTGTAACACGATCCAGCATTATATAGTATAGAAAATGATAGAATATTTGTTAAGTTGCAAGAGCAAGAGAGAGCAACCGTAGCAATTACGTGCTTGTGACTAGTGGCTAAAACTTAATAGTTCCACCGGTAGTTGCTGGTACGTAGCGATGACTAAAAATGCTGCTTGGGAGATCTTATTACAAAAAGTTATGCTGATTTATTTTGCAATTACTAAACAGTTATAGTAAGCTTTCCATAACATTGGACAATATTGTTTAAAAAAGAATACTACATGATTGCCATAACTTACCAAGGAAATAACTTGAAAATATTGAAATTCCAGTAACGGAAAGACTATGGCATCAGTATAGTGGCGTGTTTTGGACTAAACTTTTACCAATATTTTGAAAGCTTTTTCCAGAAAAATCGAATGTTTAATTGGGAAATATCTCTTTTCGTCGAAAGCTTTGAAGCGTATGAAAAGAAACTTTTTTTTGATATCTAGAATTTAATTGGATTTATGTCGAGTTCGGCTAAAGTCTAAAACCAACGGTATTGTAGAACTTGTTATTTGCGGCCAGCATTCTACAGAAACAGACTTCTGTTCAGAATCAACCAGATTAAGCCTTTTCAAAACGATTTGAAAATATAATGAAACCATTATAAGGAAAATATACAATAACGGTAGAGGAGTTATTTAACGAATCCTTCTTTGAACATTTTAATAGTCAACTTAAAACTTTCTTGGGGTTGTTAACTCCAAATATATGCTTCGTAAATACTACTTCAATACATATTTTCTCACTTATTACTGCAGCAAATGAATTGAAATCCGCTAGAGCTTGTCTGTGCTGTTGAAGTGACTTTATGAATCCAAGAGTTTTCCAGATAAGCCCAGCCCAAAGAAAAAGCATTTCCTAAAGCAGTAATCAATGATAAACTGGGATAGAAGGATGGGATATTTTATTTGAAATCGAAAACGAGCTGGCAAAAATTCCTGTTTAAGGAATCGTGTCTTTAACATCTCTTGAGCCTCTAAAGAATTTAGCAACGAAAACTCTTCTACCGCAAATTAAAAAACTGCCTAATTAGATTTGTCTCTGATCCAAACTTGGCGGAAAAGCCACTTTTCTATTTAAAAGCTTGTCTAGTGAAAAACGAACTGATGTATCCGGCCATTTAAACCAAATATATAGCACATGTAAATATGAGGAAGAGAGGCGATTACAGTATTTCAACATTAAGGCTTTATATACTGAGTTTCGAAAAAGCTTTACACATGGTATTATTTCCAGGTTAAAGTCAAAGAACAACAAACAAAAGATGGAATGGAAGAAAAAATGATCACGTTCGGTTGGGACATTGTTAGTAAGGGACAACCTAACCACATCCAATATTATCTAACCTAACTTAATTTGATTTAACCTAACCTATCATATACACGTAAATTGATGATTATTTAAAGTTTCCATAATCATTGGAGTATTTAAGTGGATCATTCACCACGTTTAAGTGTCACATCGTTTAAAAAATGCTAAGCAGAAATCTGCAGTAAATTAGTGGGAGTTGCTTTCTAAGCTTTCTAAGCAGTATGCCAGCTAAACTCCGGTTAAACGATTTTTAAAGCTTGAAACGTTCAACATGTGTTTTTTAGTACATTTTTTCACCAAAATCTACTCAAAATCTTTTTATTCAGAGATCTACACCACGGAGAAATCAACTCCTAAAGTAGTATTAATCTAACCCCCATACATCTAATACGCAAAAATACCAAAGACAAACAAGTGCAAAGTTTGCGGTCTCATCAAAGCTTAGTGGTAAACTTAACTTCCTGGGCCTTCACGAATCTGATAAAATTCAAACTGTTTTGGCAGTTGGCAGCTATCAAAAAAACGGTTAACTTCACTAAAATGAGCACTTTCGAAGAACTCTCAAAGTTTTTTTTTGGCATCAGATTCGTGATAAGCAACAACATAAGTATCCAATTTTCCACGTTAAAGAAAACAGAAAGATAAAAAAGTAATGCCACAAAATCTTTAAAAATGCACCAAGCCCATGTTAAATCCCATTTAAACCTTAATCTTTCTGGGGCACTGGTTAATATTAACCAAATGGGCTAAAATTTTGCACAGCTCATTAAAATTCTAACTTGGCAAAATAAAAACCACCCTAATATACAAAAACTAACAACCGATACAGTTTTCCAATTTAACGAATATTATATATGTACTTTTCAACCAAGACCCCAAGATCTTGAAGCAACTATTAAAGTTTACAAAGTATAATCTCAGCTATCTCCGGAGCAAAAAGGGAGCAGTATATAAAAATTATGGAAGAAGTGCTTATGGGAAAGAGCACTCACAAAGCCTGGAAACAACAACCAAAATGAAAAAGAACTTTTTACGTTGGTCGAATTAGACAGGGCCTTCAGGGAAGGTGCAAAAGTGTCAAAACAGTTGGCCTTGATGATCTGTTTAGAACCTGTATGTAGCCAGGAAATGGCTAAAGGAGATGAAAAACTAGAAGAAATTTTGAGTCATTGTTATTCTGAAAAAAAAGACGGCCCTAAAAACTTCAAGCTTATCACACTTCTGTTACACTTTATATATGGTGCTCAAAAGGATGATGGTCTATCGACTCTCGAACGCAATCGATTCACTCCTAATACCCCAGTAAGTCAGTTTTAGAGTAGAGAAAAGTTGTTCATCATAAACCTTGAAACCCATTTCGAAAATGGTTCTGGGAAGAGATAGACCACAGGAGCAGCCTTCATTGGCCTAAAAGCTGCATATGATACAGTCAATCATAGACTACTACTAGACAAGCTTTATAATTTAAACAAAAATTACAGCCTTACCAATACGCTCAAAAATCTACTAGAGAACCGTAGATTCTTCGTAGAACTTTAAGGGTGCAGAAGTCGATATCTAAGTCGAATTCAACAAAACTGATTCTCCCAAGGTAATGTGCTAATCCCGCGTTTATTTAACATCTACACAAACGATCAACCGACTCAGTAATTTACTACAAACCAACCAAAGTTTTATTTACGCAGACAACCGTGCTACTACTGTCCAGTTAGACTGTTTTGGGACCATTAAACAAAGTCTGACTGAAGCTCTTAAATAACTTAATCATTATTATGTACAAGAGGAATCAGCTCTATCCCAAACCACACCTTCACATTTCACTTAAGAAAAACAAGTAGGCGATCAGAAAGTTAAGAATAAACCTAGAAAAGTACCACATTAGAACACTGTGTGACGCTCAGATATCTAGGAGTAGTGCTAGATAGAGGTCATAAGAAATACTGCTAAAGAACAAAGCAGAATTTAGTAGCAATGATCAATATTGTGTGCAGACAGACGAGCACTATGCGGGGCGGGGGGGCTTAGCCTCAAACCATAGAAACAACTGCCTCTGCGCTGTGTTACTTATCTTACGCACCGGAATGTGCTTGCCCTGTACGCTTCAACTCAACCCGTACCAAGTTAGTAAACACAGCTCTTAATGAAACCTGACGCATTACCACAGCCTAAGAGCAACTAGTGTACTACGACTCTCTTTTATAACTGGTCTATTCTTGAGCCCCCATGTCTTTGTTTGGAGTTGGATGGTCGCTGATCAAGGCTATGCTCTAGTGCGGAGAGGCTAGTTACTTAAGTCTATCCCATCAGTGGCTCTCTGATCACTAGCCTATGAGAGACCGAGTCGCTAGGTAGTTCCAAGGTATAGCCAAAACTATAAATTCGGGGAAGTGACGACCTCTTAAGGTTTGAGTATTCGTAGAGCAGGCAAAGCTTCTCAAGCCTTTAAGTGCTGTAGGATATCCGGGTAGGATATCCTATATGGCAAAGATTCCGATGCGGTTGAGCCCAGTAAGGTTATCCTGGATGATCAGCTTTTCATATCCACCTCCATGAGGACTCTATTTAGATAAAGTTAAATGGAGCGCTTTTGAAGGGCCAGCAAGCCTGTAATTGGTAGGTCGGGGTAGGCAAATGCTGGTTAAATCCAAGACATATCCTAGGCCAAGCCCAGTCTACACTTGGGATGGACTCGAGCGGGCAATGACTAGTCAGCATGCTAGACTAGGGATGAAGGGGCTCGGCCACTACGGATGAGCACGTCACTGGCCTGGATAGCTACTAGAGGGCGGATAACAATCTCACTCCTACCGTTCAGAACTGGCAACACTCAACATATAATAAAGTGATGCGCTAATTGAGTGTACTTCAATTCCTTGCGCAAATGGAAGCCGTGGCAGGTCCATACAACTGGCGATTTCATGGATCCGAGCCTGTCCAGCAGACCAGAATACAAGCAACAATGAGAGCAAACACGGCTGAATAAGTCCATGAGAGATGATCTCGCTTTGGTCAAAAAAGAAGATGGGCAACGCTGAAGTCACTCAACAAGTTGCGGTTGAATGTTGCAAGGGCTAGAATAAATGCGCATAAAAGATTGTGCCAATGTGGAAATGAACAGAGTACTACCCATCTTTTGGAATGCGGACTATGGCAATATGTACAATATGGAATGTCATATTTACTACGCCAACTAAATTGGCAACCTCGATTCAATACATGTTAAAAATTGGTTGAACTAACTTTGAAGTCCAGTAGGTGTAACGTGTTCAAATCCTCAACTTTATAGAAATGCAACTTTATATACATAAATGGTAAAAAAAACCTTAGTACTGCGTAGTTCATCATATATCAGTTGGATTACAGATGCAGACGATATTTTGAATTAAATGGTGTTCTTTTAATGCCAAGGGTCACCCTAAAATGTTTTCGTAAAAGATAAAATCCTTCTAGAATAAAATTTACTGACGACATTGCGCTGATAAAGGTAGAAAATAAGATCGGCTTTTTAACAAGGGAATAATTTATCTTAAAACGCATTAAACTCCAAATTTATAGATCCTGTACGTGTCATTTTAACTTGGACGCATAAAAAAAGCATCATATGGCCTGCTGCAAAATATCAAGTTACCCCCCCCCCGCCCCAAGACGCAGACTTTAAACGATAACGTCCCGCTATGTAAACGAAATATTCTAGAAGCTTTTTTACGCGGTTATTTTTTTTATTGGTTGAAGAAATGTCAATTTCGTTCGGATAGATTAATTTAAATCCCCCTTTTTCTAAAAAATACACGAAAAATCCGTACCTCCAAGATTTAAGTTAGCGACAGCCAGTCCAGTACAGAGTTTAATAGAATCAACAAGGGTACAAGTGACAGGCCGGGTGCAGAGCGGTTTCACAAATAACTCAATAAATAACTAATAAGTGTACCGTCCTTTAAAGATTTGTGAAGAAAATTCAATCTCGTATTGCATTTTAATGTTTGTAGCGTTGGCTAACTAATCTAACTAACTAGGGCCGGTATTATAAAACTTTTTACTTCCTAGATAAAATTTACTTTGATAGTAAATTAATTTATTCTGTCAATTTGCATATGAAAGTGACAGAACAAATGAATTTACTCTCAAAGTAAATTTTATCTAGGAAGTAAAAAGTTTTATAATACCGGCCCAAGTAGTTTATAGTATTATTAGTTACCAATTTATGAAGGAAAGTTTTAGCATTCGGAATTTTAATGTTAATAATCTTTATTTTTGGAATTTTCATTTTAATCGTAAATAGTGCGCTTGCAGAATTTGGTCAGCTCTACTAAATCATTACGTTAAAACAATATAACCTTCTAATAACCAAAATTAGTTCAAAGAAACTAAAACTTATAATCAACAAGTGTAATATTGGGATTATTGCAGTTTAAGAATTTTAGTATCGTGGAGTAGTACCGAATAATTACAGAAATAATTTTCGTAACATCAGTCAAGAAAGTTCAGTTCAAGTTAAAAGTTCTTCTTCTGTTTTTCATCTATAATTTATGAAGGCCTTATATTTAGTGTTAAGTGAAACAAGGGCAGTATTGTGAAAGTGTTGTTTTTTGGAAGTTAAAAAACTGTAAAACTCGATCAATGTATTAAGGGCTAATGGATAATTGTTTGATTAGAGAAAGTTTTATATGTGAAAATTATCTGTGCCATTCTCCCTAACGATTATGTCTTGTAAATTATGTACATTGTGTTTTTTTATTGAGAATTTTTATTAGGGTATTATCCAAACTATTATCATCAAAACCATTAATACTGTTATTGAAGACATGTAGATATTTTGTTTATAATTAAATAAACATTTCAATTAAACCCTATTGTGATAATATTGGACCATTCACTTGTAAAAGTTTTTAAAGTAAATGTTTTAACCAGTTTAATACTAACGTAACTAAACATGACTATTAATTTAATTTAATCAATAAAGCCAGGATTTCTTTCTGTTTGCAAATACTAAGGTTTAAGAACTTACAAGCAGATGGCGCCCATATATTTTTTTATTGTATCTATTACCTCTTATTTTTCTTTACAATTTGTAAGCTATGAAAATCAGACCTACGCCTGAAGTATCGTTTTTATGTGCTTTACAGTAAGTAGTTAGTAGTTGAGTTTTTAAAGGTTACAATGACGTCCATCGCGCGACGTATTTTATGTTTAGTATTTTCAGTAAATTAATTTCAGTAGAGTAGCAAAAAACCTTTGCTACGTAGGGGCAAACGTTAAGGTCTCTGCGATTCTTCCCCTACTGTGAAAAGGTTGAAGATATAGAAATAGGTCAATAACTGATTTTCCATTAACGCCTTTACGGATTCGTTCTTAACTGATTTATCGTATTGCCTTCTAAAAATTCGATAAAAATCCGGTGGCGGGACACAACTACGTACATCATCTTTTTGTAATGGCTAATCAAACTATGAACCAGTCGTTGATTGATTTGTTTGAGATTCAACAAAACACAACAGAAAAGTTTCAGAAGATTTTAAAGTAGTTAGTAAGTAAACTATTGGTTTGTAGTGAACGATGAAGATAATCGATTTTATTTTATGTTATGCAACGTGACAGAAACACAACCAAGCTTCTCGTAAACAAACATTTAAATCAAATGCATAAGACGATTACTAAAGTTGGGATGAAGGATTTAGAGCGTACAAACTCATTGAAAGCGGCGTCTCACGATTTGAAACTGCATCTTAAACATCCGGAAGGCATGTTGTTCTCTAATATCACAACTTTTTAAAAAGCATTTTAGCGTTACAACAACTTTGCTTTCCTTAGCAGTTACAAGTCTGCAGGAGAAGACAAACAAAGTTAAGTTCTCAAATTGATGTTTATATAACATGATTTCGCTAAATTCAATTACAGCAGAGGAAGCAGATGACTGCAACGTGTTTGAAATAACTGATGCAGCTCGAGACAAGACACATTCCGACAAATTCGAGCTCTAGAGATTAAAATTTAAATTGATTTAAGACATTCTTTAAGAGAAATTGAATTTTATTATTAGGGCTTTAATTCTTTTTAATTGATGGCGGACTGTTCAGAATCTGAAGAGCTCTGAATGCAAGAGCTTTTAAAAAAGTTCTAAAAATGAGGGATAATTAGTTAAATTTTATGTAAAATGGCTACCTACTGAACAAAATTGGAAGTATCTCGGGCACGACGGTAATTTAGTATCAAGTAGAATAAAACGATAATAACCCGAAGCGAAATTAATTGAACAGCTTCTCAAATTGATTGCTACAAATTTGCAGTATACTTGGAAATCTGTCTTTTGCTTTTGAGGAAACCTCTTGATTAAAATTTACAGTGGTTAAATGTCGCGATCGAACAATTATGTCAATTAACCCAGTTTCGTATAGATACGGAGAGTTTTACTTCTACATTATTTACGCTTCGCGTGGATTTATATCTTATTTAAGGGATTCTACGGATGTGCGTTATAATTAGTTAATGTTTGTCATAATACTTGAACGAATACGCGAATAGGATTACTGTATGTGGTTTATAAATACTCCTGAATGCTTGTAGTAACACTTGAAATAGACAGCCTCTCCGAGAACAAGATTAATATTTACAATGTTCGTAAAAAAGAAAACGCAGAAAAGGGATTCTGTTCTAAGCTTTTGTTCTATTATGCATTATCTGAGAAAGCTTTGGAAAGTTTTAATTAAAATAAAATTCATGATTTTGTATGTTGTAGTTACATTACTACAATCAATAATTTAAGAATTAATGATAATAAGAATTCTTAGGCCATTTTTACATTTTTTACGCAAGTATTATGTATCTATCACTTACAAGCAATTTTCTGATCAGTGAAACCTATGAAGAATGAAGAATCGAGAAAAGTCTGTACGTAGAAAGATAAAAGTATTTGTTTGGATTCTTCTACTCGCGTTTTTAAATTTTTGTTTTTAAGTTATTGCTACCGGCTGCAAAGCTTAAGCTTTTAACTTAAGCTTTGATTTCTGTTGTTAAAACAAACCAAACTATTAGTCCAGATTAACCCCAAAAACTCATGGAATGTATGACTATTTTTCATTTAAAGTTATTAAGTCATGTAACTCTTATATAATTTTTGTAATCTTTTTTACTAGGGAAATTGGTTAATGAGCTGGAATCTGCCTACGGAACCTGATGATCTAGTTAATACATTGTTTACAAATATAATTAAAATAGTTTATTCCCCGTTCATGTCTGGTTACCCCAATCTGCCCCTTTAAACAAATATTCGTCAATTTCCTAGTACTAATTGCTTAAAAATTAAAGTATCTTTCGTATATGTCACTCTAGGAAGACACTAACGAGGATGAAGAACCAAATAACACACACGAAGAAACAATGGAAAAACCAACACAAGAAGAAGTATATAATATCATAAAGAACCTAAAGAATGGAAAGGTACCAGGTTCAGATACTATCCACAACGAAATGTTAAGAAATGGGGGAAATGAACTAAAAGCAAGAATATACGAGCTACATCAGCGATATCGGAAAAAGAAATAATGCCCGAAGAATGGTGACTAGGAATGATAGTGCCGATACCAAAAAAATGGGGAACTAGCAAAGTACGACAATTATAGAAGAATAATGTTACTAATATAGTGTTCAAAGTACTATCGTCAATAATATTAAAAAGACTGTATAAGTACAAAGACAAATAGGAGAATACCAGAATGCATGCACTAAACCAAGTGATAGAAAAATGTTATGAAAGAGAGATTGAGCTACACATATTATATATAGATTATAAACAAGCATTCGTCAGTCTAGAAAGGAAAGTCATAATGGAAGACATATCAACACTAGGAATACCAACAAAAATTAAAAGACTAATTAAAATGACACTGGATAAATTGAAAGCTGCCGTGATAACACAAGAAGGACTAACCAACCCAGTGAAACAAACAAAAGGAGTAAGGCAAGGAAATGGACTCTCCGCAGGCCTATTTAATATAGCATATAGCCTAGAAAGTGTAATAAGAAATTGTAATATAACCGGATCCATAATACAAAAGCCAATACAAGTAATAGCATACGCCGATGACATTGTAGTAGTAGCGAGAGACAAGAAAAGCTTGGAGAAGATAATAAAGAAAATGGATGAAGAGGCGCGAAAAAGAGGACTAGAAATAAGCCAAAAGAAAACCAAATACATGAAAATTAGCAAAGAACAGAAATATGTAGCATTAGGAAAATATAGATTCGAGCAAGTTCAAACCTTTAAATATCTTGGAACAGTGATAAGCAACAGAAACGAAAGAAGCATACAAATAGCACAAAGAATAAAAGCAGGACACGGTGCATACTACAAATTCAAGGAAATTATGAGAAGTAAACAGATAAGGGTGGAAATGGTGGTTCTAAGGGTGGAATTCCCCCAGATTCGGTTAAGTTTTAGTAGGGTCGGCCAAAGAATGATCATAGTAATGGGTGTTATGAGGTACGATGGATGCTCCGCCATGCCGATTCCTTGTCCAAGAATAAATAAATAAAATAAATTGTAACCATAGCAATTAAGTTCCAGATAAATTTAATAGGAAATGAAAAGACCAGACGTAAATTAGAAATTACCTACGTACCTCAAAACCGTTAGTATGGGTAGTATTGGAAGTAAAAAGATAACGCGCTAGGCCTTGCAAAATGACAGGCGATGTAAAGATTTGCAAGCTTACAAAAAGTTTTACATAAAAATAAAATGAAAGGACAATTCTAATAGATCTTCATAAATTAAAATTAACTGACCACTCACCTTTACTTATTTATTATTAACATGCATCCATTTTCAAGAATCTTGACATTTAATAAAAAGAAGGCTCCATGGGCTAAATCCGATGATCATAAGAGAATTCCAAAGGCTTTCACGAATTAAGATAAATTGACCATGTCGCCAGGATACAGAAAAAAGAAACTTCTAACAAATCCACCATACCAAATTCAATATAACTCACCAGAACTACAAAAAATAGGCGCTTCTTTACGTCATGGAGCAACCACTTAAGAGGTCCCCATCTAATGTTCTTCTTCACTCATTCTAAAAAACTAAAAAAGAAATACTTACAAAAAAAGCATTCAACAAAGCAACCAATTAACGTACCCATTGATTAACGGCTGCAAATATTAAGGACCGTCTAAAAATTATACCTCATCCATGCGTGTACTTGGCTATACTCACAACGACGAAAACTGCGAAAGACCAGCCCATTAGACAGAAAGGCAGGAACTGTACCTCAGCAAAACAACTGAAATAATGTCGCTCAGCCAAGTGACAAACGGAAACTAACCCTAACCCCAGACGAGCAAAACATTCTCCTCCATCACACAAAGACAATGCTCAAGAGCTTCCCACGGAGATAAACACCGACCCACAATAGTATCGCTGGTCTGGAGGTCCCACTCATGTACTCTATCAAAATCCAAAATGGAATTATTTCAATACGAGATTTAGCAAGCAAGCCGACGCTTATCATTTGTTAAACCTCGGAAATGTGGGAGACACTAACCTTCCCATTTGGACGTTACTCCCTCAAGCGGGAAAGCTTGTGAACTTTTGAGGAAACTAGGTATACACCTTTGAAAACACCTTACGAGTCAAAACTAACGACATCGCGAGTAGCACAGCACGCTAAGAGTGCACCTATCAGTAAAACCGTCGAAATTGAAACAAAAATTAAGAAATTGTGTCTTGCAAGAAAAGCCTTAAAATAAGGGAGTTTGAGGAAGTTTCCTCAGAATTTATTAAACTTCTTGGAAAATATGATAGACACTGCCTAACTTCTAAGTGTAGTCCCACACCAGTTTATAATCTGGCAGCAATCCTCAAATCAGGGTAACCATGAAAACAGCTTCAAGTTTCCAGCCCACTTAACATCATTTATAGCAGCCGATTTCCAAAGAAGTCTAAAAAACATGGGTAGCCTTTTTCAGCTTAACAGCAGCACACGGTACAGTCGGTTTGGAAAAGATGGTTCTTAAACTTAAGCTCAAAATTAGCATCGCTTGTGTCTATTGGAATCAAAAATAGCAGTCATTCATAATCAAGAACGGCTCTGCCTTGCAAGGTACAATACTCGCACCTTTGCTTTTTAATCTTTACACAAACTATAGTCCAATACTTTCTGTAGAAAGTTGGACTAAACAAGCTAAACAAGTCTAAATCCCTGAAAAAGAGTGCAGAAGCCCTAACAGGAGAGCTAGAAATACTAAACACTTATTATCGAAAATGGCGACTGTGTTTTAACTCAACTACGACAGGTCTGCGCCTTTCACTTCAACCAGACAATCTGTTAAGCAACAACTGCACGATAAAATAAGACGCATCTTCCTACCCAGATAATTAGTTACCTACAGCCTTAGATCGGCCACTTAAATACTCAGGTTAAAAATATTTGGAAATAATGGGACGGAAACTGAAAGCTTAGAGCAATATAACCAAAAAATTAGCTGGTGTTCAAATGGCCACTTTACAAAGTGTTGAATTTTCACTAGTCTTTTCCATCGCTGAATATTGCACCAGTTTGTCAAAGCAACCGGCACGTTAACAAAGTTACATCCACCGCCACGAATTAACGCACCTAATAACCGGTACATTACCCAGCACGCATAATATTCAGAAATGGTATGATGAGATCTGTGCCTGACCTCGACACGTGTAAACTAAATCGCTGACGCGGTGATCCTGATAGGCGCCTTTGCGAAAATGAAGAAATACTCCCATCAATCCAGTTTTTGCAACAATAGGTGTTATAGTCATAAAATAATGGAGTACAGAGTCAACCACCAATCTACAACAAGCTTTAAATGTGATTTTTCTTTTCAATCAGATGACAGCATAGAAACAATAACGAGCAAACTCATGAAAAGGATAAGACACTGCAATCAACTTTCTCACTACTCTGGTTAAAACCTTGAAACGGTAACGGTCTCGTTTACATAGCTTAGAAGTCAGGAAATTCTTAATAATTTTAACACTTAACACTTTAAAGCAAACGTAATCAACGGTGTAAAGATCCCTGGTGTACATCCCTTACTCAAGGCATGCATAGCAAGCTTTGAAATAGTCCAGAGCAAGTTAAAATTCTACTATAGTTAATATTTAGAAAAATCTAACCTGTACACAAAAAGGTAGGTTCAAAGTCAATTGAAGTTAAATAAACTTAAGCGTTATTAAAGAATAATCTCATCTTAATTTTTATTTAACCCTACTTTTATAAATAACCCTTGATATATTAGAGAATAAAAGCCTTATTCTAAACCAAAAGCTTTTCAGTTAGATTTCCTTCGAATAAAGCAATATTAACTTCCACAATTATATTTTAAAGCCTTTCACTACTCTGTAATCTCTTAAAATGCCTACTTTACGAGTGTGGTTTTCTGTTTGAGAGACACTCCAATAATATAATGCTTTTCCGAGCTTAACTGTTCTATACCGTAAAACTATAACGGAATTATGACCGTCGTCTTCTTGTGTAAATCGATTCTCAAAAGACATACTCGACCTTGCTTTATTCTTTTGCAAGTTTATCACAGTGCTCGTATAACGTAATATCATTGATAGTATCACTAACATTTCTTGTTTTAATTATTTTTTATAGTACATCCGACATTATTAACTTTCTCAATAAGATGGTTGTTAATTCAGCTAACTAATTCAAACTTGTTAGTACAACCATAAGAGGGAATTCGCTGTAGTTCTCCACGGCTTGTTCGCTCTTCAAAAGTTTTAAGCTCCATTAACCGCAAAGCGAGCAATATCTACGTTAGGGTAGGTAGGTACAAGAAATGTTTCATTACCTTAAATCTAACACAAAGTAACTTAGTGTAATGCTTCTAAAGTCAAGAGTTATAAATTTTGTAACTTTAACGTTTTATAAAGAATAGATATCCAAGTGAAAACATCCACGATTGACTATCTCGAAAGATATTGCCTATAGAAAAATGTTTTATAACACTTAAAGCTTACTTTAACATGTTTTTTCGTAAGGTTTGTAAGGCTGACTACTGCTGGGAGTCTTAGAATCTTTATTAAACAACAACATTACCAATAAATCGTCAGAAAAACGTCACAACAGGCATAAATAAAAATGTTATAATTGCTCAAGCAAGTGTACTAAACCAAACACAAAATGTACTAATTGCAAACTATTGAAACACCTGGTAGCTGATTGTTGAAGGGTTGTAACGTCGAAAAATCGCACTGTTATAAAGATTAACAATGAAACAAATGTCAATTATGTTTGCTATTATGCTGATTTGCCAATTGAATGAAAACAACTACTGTGCATACATAAACAGGGTGCTCAGATGTAATAATTCAACACAAAATTTCACACAAAAGAAACTGAGACTAGATGAAGTAATTGATATGCGTCGAAATAAAAATCAATCTGTGTGATGACAAACCAGTTCCTAACACATGCTGAAAAATAAGATAATGTACGCAAGCTGTTTACTGCTAGTGAAAAAGAAAGCGAGAGAAATGCGTTTGTGCGTGGACTATCGTGCACTTAATTAAAAAAACACATTAAGCTGATTATCCCCTACGCAGAGCTGATGACAAACTTACAGATTGTATTTTATCAGGCTTGATCTTACAGCAAGATATCATAAAATACCAGTATCTAGTGACTTACTCCGAAAGATGACGACTTTCATAGCTCCTGATGCATATTGAGAGTATTTACGTGTGTCTTTTGCCTTGGTAAATGCTCCTGCAGTATTTGAAAAACCCATCAACAGGGTTCATAAAGCAGGCCCGGATTAACATTGAAGCTTACAAAGACATGGTTCGCAAAATCGCAAATGTTTAGAAACGTCTGGAATTGGACCTCCAAAGAGTAAAGCATTATCTTAGATTCTCTGTTAGTTAAGAAAAATTAAATGGCCTATCAATTTTATGCATTGAATCAGAAATAACTGATTCGGTAGATTGTCAAAGTTGTATAATAATTGCTACCCATTACCTGGCGAACCAGTTCCCAGAAGCTATAAAGCTTGTGCGGGAGGCAGGGGCTATCATTACTACTATTACGCAGGCCCAACGTGCGGCTGCAGCCGACTTCAGATGGTATTAGCGCAAATCCCACATATGCGTAACAGCTAAGGGAAACTGCAGAAAACCTTAACCAGATCTGCCGGTACCGGGAGTGGAACTCGGACCGCTTGGGTGAGAGAAGAGAACACTAGTTCTTACACTACCAAGGCTATAAATGTATAGAATAGAAAGTGTATAGATAGATACATTTGTCAAATTAAAATCACGTAAAAAAAGATTGCGTAAATTAATTTTGGTTAAAATTTATGGTAATAGTGCATTTTTTGAATGCATCTAAAATCTGGTCGCGTTAGCTATTCGGAAAGCGTAAATAAATCAAATGCAACAATATTGGTGAACGCGCTTAATGACTGATGACGAATTTGAATTTTGCGCGCTAGAAGCGGTAACGTATTATGTGAACATAGCTTTGAGCTGTCATCTGACCACTGTTTGTTTACGGTTTCCGAATAGCTAACGTGACCGAAGTTTAATGATATATCAGAAAGCGCCAGCCGTGGAAGAGCTTCAGGGCAGGGGAATAATCCGGATCTGCCATTAAGGTAGATTACGATTTATGCACTTATGCACTACCACATATGAATAATTACACAAACGTCACTTGCAAAGCAGACTACAAGGACAAAGGTTTTCATGGAAGGACAACTTGTAAAAGCTCCAAGTAAGAAATAAATTTTGACTCATTATTTTGCATTAATTAAACGAAGATCGTGATTACTTTTCTATAAAAACTGTGAGCTTAAAAAACGTACCTAAGAAATAAAAATCGACTTGTGTGATGACAAACCAGTTACGTACACGTGCTTAAAAATAGGATAATTCAAGAAAGTCAATTACCATACGCAAGCCGAATACTGCTAGTGAAAAGAAAGCGGTGGAAATGCGTTTGTGCGTGGACTATCGTGCACTAAATTCAAAGACCATTAAAAATCATTATCACTTATGCAGAATTAATGAACATCTAGATAGATTACATATTTTATTTTGCAGACTAAGTCTTGAAAAAGGATTTCATCATTTCATTATTTAGGGACTTAATTCGAAAGACGACTTTCAGAGCTGCTGATCGACATTTAAAAGCATTTACGTATGCATTTAGGCTTGGTAAATGCTCTTATCAGTATTTCAAAGAACCATCAGTAAGCTCTTAGATCCACTACGATTTACGTACTTAATCACTAGCGTATATGAATGGCTACACAACACTTACTGCTTAACATTACCTTGTGTGTAACATATTTCCCAATTCCAGTGACTAGCAGACGATAGATTCAAAAACTGATTAATGTTTTTAGGATTGACTCTTGAAATGTTTTGTATAAATTACATAAAGTACCTCCGTAGTACAGATATGTAAAAAGGTTTTAATATTGACTGTCATTTTCCATGTACCCTGTAGACTGAAAAGCAAATCATAAAGATATACTACTTATAATATGAATTTTTTAAAAGACAAAATTCTCTAATGAAATTTTGATGAAACTTCAGCAAAAAAAGAGGGTAGTAAATTTCGAATAATGGCATTGAGACTTTAAAAGCCACAAACTGTCTCTTGAAAATATAGTCTTTTGCAGGAAATTACATTTTTAAATTTAAACTCGTCTGAACTATTAGGAAATTCGACAATAAACTTTTATTAAATTCTCTTTACATATAAAGGCTTTTTATTTTTTTGTGTTTAATAAATGGAAGAGTTACAAACATCCGAAATTAACTTAAACAAGCAAATTTGACTGTGACATTACCAGGCCCAAGAGAAGTCGTTTTTCCAAACAAGGAAAAGCCATTAAAAAAGTTTTTTCTTCTATCAGAGAAATTTCCACTAAAACGACTTTAACCATTTATGAAGAAGCTACTTCCTCTCTTTAGAAACCATTTTATTTATTAATATTCGCAATAACTTCTTTATATAAGTATATTTTGAGTGTAATAAAATTATTGGTTTATTGTACTGCAATAGACGTGTTATTGTAAAAATAAAAGTAAAGCCTTTTATGGCTCACACGTATTTGAGAATTGGTACATTCTAATAACCGAAACGGGTTGCAAGAAGGTGTTTGCTTTATTCTAGGTCTCATTCATAAAACTTTAGACTGTGACTACGCTCCTCTTTATTACATTGTGTGTTGTTCCCGAGAGTTATTTATTTTTTTTATTTCCTGGCTGTTTGTATCATTTGTGGTGGTGGTGATGCTCGATATTGGTGATTTACTATACGGTTCTGTTCTATCGTTATAAATTTATTCAAAGGCGTTTCGAGAACAAAAACAAGCTGATACCAACTTTTATCTGTTCTCATTTTTCTCTTAGTTGCTATAGGGAACGCCACATTAAACGCCAGACAACATAACATAAACATCAAAGGCATAATCGATTATGGTTCGAAAGAAGATTTGTATGTATGTAGTATAATAATAATAATATTTGGTCTATTGATTGATTGATTAAAATTAAGCATAATAATATGTTTCTGAATAGGTGTATTAACTTAATTGTTGCTAATAGTTTCTACAATTTATTCTATTGAGTTGTATATACCTACTATATTCAGATATATTAGGGCAATGACGTAATAAGTTCTAATGCCCGGATGGACTAGCGGTGATGATACATATCAACATTGCTGTGCTACTCGATAGAGTTTCAGATGCTAAATTGGTGACGAGTCGCTGGAGTCAGAAAAGAAGAAATAAACAATGCCAATATTTGAAAAATGTACGCAAGAGTTCAATACAGTGGAAGAAAATAAAAATGGTTATCTGTGAGGTTGAAGACATTTGTGCACTCTTATGCTACCCTTTCAAATATATTTAAAAACCATTTTATTTACTTTTTCATCAAGAGCAGAGATATGGGAAGGGAAATAAAACCCAAACAAAAGGACAGATACCAAAATAATTAATAAATTGGCCCACCAGCCCTCTAGATAGCTCTTGCTTGGTCAGAAATCTTGCTTCAATAAGAAATCATATACACTTTGTTGGTACAAATCTTTCCAGAAAAAGAAATTCTTCCAGAAACAAAATACTCTTAAAAGCTATTAATTGATAGATAAAAACCCCTTTAACAACTACCCCCGGTCGTAATATTCAACAGGTAACCTGATAATACGAGCCCCGACGCATATTAATTCGTCTATTTTAATTTTTTGTTGAAAGTTAGCCCGCAATCTTTACTCCGAAATTTTCTTCTGGTCTAGAAAGTGACTTTTTCTTGTTGCCAGAAGTGAAGTACTGTATCTGCATCTATACCATGCGACGTTTCATAACATTCTATTAGGGGTTTCCTTACACCACTTATTGCAAGGGTACTTTTGTCGATCTCAACATGCGAAAAAGCGGTATGAGGAAACTTCCCTACAGAATTCCATAAAATTCGGCATAGAGTTGGATAAGGAGAAATACTTCACTCAAGCAATAGGAGACATCCACCATAAAAAACAAAAGAAAAATGCCAGATAATGATTGCTGGAGACAAAATTAAAAAAAAGAATACCCCACAAAATATATGGTATAATGAACATCTTTTATGCATACAATGCCAGTTTCCAATTTCCTCCAGTGATGAGCACAGTACAGTGATAATCCTGAAGAGGAGAAAGCATATGCAAGCACTGAACAAGCAATGGCAACACCTTCAACTTTCACTGCTGCCAACCGAAGCTCCGAAGTAGAAGGCAGGCACTGGAGAAACGCAGGCTGAAGCAGTGGCTACTTTGCTTAAAGAGTCGGGGAGTTATCCAGTAAGTAAGCGCAATGTGCTTTTGACACTACTGCCAGTAACACAGGTCACAGGAATGGAGCTTGCATACTTGAGCAGAATTTGCAAAAGACCCTACTCTACAAATCATTATTGCAAGTTCAATCAGGTTACGCAATCTACACCATCTGGGCTGATATAGCCATTTTTAAACGTTTTAAATAGTAATGGAATAAAATCGATCAATCAGCTTATAAAAGTTGAACCACTAATATAACAGTTATGGCAGCTTTGATAAATGAAAAGGACATTGTGACCCATTTTGCAGTTAACCAGCTTCAGGAAACTCAAGTCAGAGATGATTGCAGGGAATTTCTAGAGCCTGCTATTATCTTTTTGGTAAACATTATATCCCCTGGAGTCCTTTATCATGCTAGACAGATGGCAAAGGCATTGTATTCTTTCAAAACATGGATATTCGTGACCAATTCAGGCTCACTAAATTGGAAAAAAACGGATTGTGTAAAATTTGCATTTTTCTTGTGCGTATTTATCTCAGAACTTGGTTTACATCTCCTCTTTCTATGGCAGTACCGTCTAATGACCTTAGATTACTGCAACACATTAGTACTTATGAAAAGGTGAATCCTGCTGTCTCTAAAGTTGCCAGCAAGAAATTCGAAGGACAGCTGTGGTATCTAAGTAAGGAGTTTGTGACTTTGGCCTTTTTTGATAAAAAAAAATCCACACATGAAAACTGAATGAAAAACTTTGAGCGTATTGAGCTACCACTAAATGTTAATGGTCAGAGGATATAAATTGTTGGAAATTTTTTTTCAAACATTGGTAGGACTACCCTAATCTGTAGACTAAAACGTGATGTTAGGTTAATAACTATCCTATATTGCAAAATAGATTCATTTGTTTAAATGTTGTGTCCTGTATTTATTTCTCATATTTTAAATAAGTGGATGCCCCGATATTTTTACCCCGAGATTCTTCTTCTGGTCTAAGAAGTAGGTGTTTCTTGTTACTAGTATAAAGTATTTCCTGCACCCATTCTTTGCCAAGTTTCATGAAATTCTGTAATGAAGTTTCCTTACACTGTCTCAAGATTGACAAAAGTACCCAAAAACCTTGCAAGAAGCAGGGTAAGGAAACCCCTTGATATAATTTTATGAAACGTCGCATGGTATAGATGCCGATGCAATACTTCTGACAACTAGAGTCACTTTCTATACCAGAAAAAAGCTTCGGAGTAAAGATTATGGGGACTTTTAACAAAAATAAGAGTAGAAGAATTAATAATCGTCAGGGTTCGTAATTGATTACATCCATAAATGAGTATAAGTATCAATAGATACACTTTGTAGAGAACATACAAAATGATTCCGAAAGAAGATTCTCGTACAATACCTTTACGAAAGAACGGTGTAAGGCTTAGAGCAAATACAATGATTTTCAAAAGAATATATAAATAATCGAACTATTGCAACTAATAAGAAATAAAATGCTAGCTTTTCTATGAAAGGTTTGCCTCCGGAAGTTAGTTTTACAAATAAAGCAAGCTGGGCTTCATCAATCATCAGGTAGTTTGACAGTCGGGAAAGCAAAGCAAAGCAAACTTTCTGTTGAATATCCCGATATAAATATTGATGAATAAATAATACAGACTGTGTATAAAACCATTTCAAAGGTTGAGAGAAAAATCTAAACAAGGATGCAGAAAACCGAAACACTTGTGAAGAATGAAAATAATACACGGACCTTTAAGGGAACTATCATGATTATTCTAAATTTCAGGGCTTTAAACATTTCAACAACAAACTAAAATTTTTAGAGAGAGCTTCGTAGAGGATGAATCTAAAGTAATTGCTTACAAGGGGGAATTTAATTAGACAAAACGTCGAAGAATAAGAAGAGAAAATCATTCACTTCATACCATACCATTCATTCTGATGAGCTGATTCTTAGCTCACAGACCTAACTTTTCAGATTGTTTATGCTGAAGAATTGCTACACTGTACAGATACTAAGGTAAATAACATGAATCGAACCAATGCATCAATCAATCTAAACCAGATTTGGTTGATTAATGACATGAAGTTGGAATAGAACAAAAAAAGTGTGCAGATATTCCTTCTATAAAATCACTAATTTACTCTTGATTCCCTTTTAAAAACATACTATATTTCGTATGGTCCATTTTAAATGAGCTCTTGCGTTTGATTGCATGAATAAACCAATTCTTTTTCTTCTTTTTTTTCTAACAACGAAGTTACTTAGAAGAAATATTTTCTAAAGGTGAGAAGTCAAAGGTTTGTATGCAAGCTTTACCGAAGGTAAAAGACAAATCGCCTTATAGAACAAAACTTGTTTCGATGCTAGATTCATTAATCTAGAAGTTTTGTAAAAAATTTATTTTTAAAACATTTCAGTGATTTTGAGCCTTTGAAAAACTGAAGAAACTAAGGAAAATAACTCATTGAGAAAGCGATAATGGTACGAATTTTTTTTAAGATTGATACTTTAAATATTGAATGTTTTTAGAGATGATCCTTCTAAGAGATATTTTTATAGAAAAACATGAGTTTAGACTTGAAAGAGTATGCAAAAATTGAATCGATTTCGCGAGAACAAGCATTTTGGAATAAGTGCTTTTTAAGCTTCTTATGCTTAGGTTACCTAAAGATTATGATATCTCTAATTACAGCACCCTTAAAGTTTATGTAGTGTAAAACTCATACTCTGAGCATATTGATAGGCCCAACGATCACAGCACTAATATGATCACGGATATTGATTTCTTAATATTAGTCTAACTCACAGTACTTCACCAAGAGCGACACCAGTTAGCCAAAACAACTCAAAAGTTCTCTAAACCATCACCACATACTATATTCTCTGTTATAACTAAAGGATTTTCTCGATTTTACGACAAATTAGATCAATAAAAAATACTTCTTGAAAGTACACATGCAAAGCAGTCAGCATCAGCAAAGAAGAATAGTAACATAGATGCGCAATGATTAAAGTGCACATACCACAAAGTAAGAAAGTGTTAGCATAAGAATGATTTACATCACTATAAATGTACATTTTTATATTACAATAAAAATTAAAACATTCAAGAATCAATACAAAATATAGCACTGTTCTATTTTGCGATCAATGGTTTGTGCTACCAAATCTGAAATCTAAACGCTCACCTATTGCAGAAGATAGAGGAGACATGAGAAAGCAGATGAAGCAGGACATTTGCACCTTGAACAGGTATCGTAAGTGCACCATATTTATAACGAAACCCTTTAAGAGCTAAATCGTCCAATACATATTATCAATGGTATGTCTATTTTTTCTTTTTTTAAATAGCATTGGGAACAGTCAAATCATTTTTTTAAACTTAAGAACATTTTTGCTGTGAATTCTAATTAAATTAATTTGATAATAAAATTTTGTAAATTAAAACACCAATTATTCAACTCCATTTATATTGATTTTTAATATTATTATAACATTTATTATTGCAATATCAAGGTTACATAACTTATGGTATGTAGAAAAATTAAAAAAAACAACAAAATCTCAGAACTTTAAAGGACAAACCCTTAAGGGGGAGAGATGCATCTTATAACTTCTCATATAATTCAGTAATGTCAGGAACTATACATTAAAGTACAAAGCAAGTACACACTAAGTAAGTAAGATAATTTTGTAATTATACTTTGAGTATAATTTTGGACTTGGACACTAGGGGACTCAATTTTGAAAGTCTATAACACCAAACTGTCCTTATTGTATGAAATTCACATAAAGTTTCATTGCAGTCATACCCTTTCAGAGCTAGAAACTGTTTATTTTAAGATGTTAAGACGTGTTTTCGACCAAGAAACAAGCAATAAAAGAAAAAATCCAAAATATCTGCTGTACGCCTCCCACAGTCCTAGCGACTGTTAAAGGCGAAACAATTATTCAAGCATTTGTCACCTTATGCTTTTCCAGTGATTTACTGTAAAGCCATTAGTTTACGGTACAAACTTAAAAGGTTCTAAAACAATTATTCCCATAGAAGTGCAGATTGATAAAGATTGAAAAACGAACATTATCACTTATAAGTCAGCTGCAGACACAAATAAGTATTCTTAGTACTCGTAATGTAATTAATGTTAAGCGTTCTTCGATATTATAAAAAGTTTTAATCCAATTGAAGCTGTGTTATATTATATAAATGTAAAATTTTCTATTGAGATAAAATACTGAATTGGATGAAGCAAATATCGATTCTTATTGTAAATAAAGTTTTATTGAAAAATCTACCTCTACATTTTACATATATTACCAGCCCATTATTCTAAAACCAGGGCTTTTATTAAAACCAATTTTCTCTCTATTACATCTTAAAATACAAATAAATTTTTCATGCAAAAGGTATGGTCAATAAAAGCTCCAAAATGAACAATTTAAATTCAAGAGAACAAGTAACAAAAAGGGTTTAGTATAAATTAAACCGACCGTAAAAAACGCATCAAGGAAAATGTGGGAAATTATTCAAATTCGCCTATAAATTTGATGATATTCCAAAAACGAAACGGGTATCCAATTACAAAGAATAAAAGGAAAAAATTGATCCGTCCTTATCTCGTTATTTTCAGGTATTAAATTTTTCCATATTTTGGGAGTTATTGAAAAAAAATTTTCGTCCGGCTATGTAGGACTGGAAAGTAAGTAATAAATTTTTAGGGATACTTTGCTTCTTCTTTCGCATTTTATTATTAATCCGAAGGGATTCAGAATTTACTTTGTTATCTGTAGTAGAAGCATTTGCTCCTAAATGACTCTTTTAGAATTAATTATTTGCGAGAATACTGAAAGAGGAAAACCATTTATCTGATATTTGTTTTAAGACAAGACAATTTTAATTATTTCAATTTTAAGTGAAAGTCTCATTATTTTAAATATTAAACAAGGAGAAAATTGAGAAATGTACAGTGCGAGTCAAAAGTAAGGAATCAATTCGATAAAAGTGATTTTTTGAAAACTTCCAAAAACAGGTCAATTTTGCTTTTAGTCCCCACTTTTTCGGATGTACAGGGTGGTGCATTTAAGTGTGATGACGTCTTCAGCATTTTTTAAATAGCCAATTTTTATTCCATATTCTGACACTTCATCTAATTGTCAACATAGTAATGTAATAAGTTTGTTACCTTACATAAGGAAATTTTTGAAGAAGAATAATTATGAAGACAGGAAAGTGAATTTTTGTTATTATTATAAACAAGGAACAAATACAACGTTATTACAAAAGCAAATGCTCAAAATGTCCACCAGCAACTTCTTGAGCTAACCTATGCTGAAACGCCAATAATACATTGGAAATAGTTTCTGGTGCAACTGCTCTGATGGTAGCTCTCTTATCCTCTCTTTTACGTTTTCCAGATTGTCTGGTTTCTCTTTGTATACAGCACTTTTTACGTAGCCCCATAAAAAGAAATCCAGAGGTGTCCAATCTGGAGATCTTGCAAGCCATTTCACTACACCTCGTCGACCGACCCACCGGTTAGGAAAAGCATTATAGAGGTACTCACGGATGGGTTGTGCATAATGCGAAGGTACTCCGTCTTGCTGATACCTTAAAGAATTATTGAGATATCGGGATTATCAGCGTTGAGAAAAATATTGACCAATGCCGGAACTAACTCATTGTGCAAGAGATGAAGAAACAGTTCTCCTGTCTTGACCTGACTTTCTGAGGATATCGTGTTTTATTCTCGCGAAACTAGTGCGACTTTTGTGGCGCCCAGCGCTTATAATTTTGTCTGTTTACAGTTATGGTGTTACCATGTTGATAATTGGATGAAGTCAGAATATGGAATAAAAAATTAAAGTTGCTATTTAAAAAATGTATTTAAAAAATATAAAATAATATCAGAATATTATGTTAATAAGTGCGGACTTTAAAAACAAAATTCTGTTTTTGGAATGTTTCCAAAAATTAATATTTTTCCTTTTATGAAATTGATTCCTTACTTTTGACTCGCACTGTATATCGGACTGTTTATGTCAACTAAGTGACTTCTGAAAATAAGATCTTTTCATCTTTCAATTTTTTCTTATTTGTATGTTTGGACGTAGATTTTTAATGAATTAATTTAGTCAATAAAAAGAACTAATTAATAACTTTGAGATAACGACTTTCTTTGATTTTTGTCAATGTACAGAAATACTGAAGTTTTTCTTTCGTTTATTTCATTTTTCCCCAATTATACTTTGGTAAATGATTTGCTAGCAAATTGGTTTCGCATCAAAAGAAACCTATAAAATTATTAAGCAGAGTGAATGTGCTATATTGGATTATATGAATTCGTCTATTACAATGTTCACTTTTTCGATACCATTTACACTACCTTTTTAAAATTTTGTGTTAAAATTCTTTTTCCGAAAATAATATTATTTTAAAATGATTTTAATTGTGGAAAGTCCCTTGTGCAAGCAAACTGATATTAAATCTCTCATTGTGGGACAGTCATCTCAAAGCAATGTAAAATAAAACTGTGTAGGATATGAATGTCTTATTTTCTAACCTTTTTAGATTTACATAAATCTTTAAAAGAACAATATCTTAAAATTTAATAAAGTGAAGTAGTTTCCGAACAGTTCAGAATGTTTAAGTGGTATGTAATTTACAAGTACTTACGTACAATATTATCTGAGAATTCACGAATGGTAGTGTTACAATTAATGACGTACGTATATGCAGGTTACATAATTATGTAGGCTCAAATATTGCTTAGGCATTAGCTGGCATTATCAAGTATATGACTTATACTTGCAGATATTGTTTTATAGATGCAAGTGTTTACCTTAACTGTAAGTAGTAATTAAATGGTTGCGGGCTAATCACATTTTTTTAGGAAATGGGCAATAATTAGCTCCTAAAAATAAAAACCTAATAGTTACCCATGATCTATTCTTGATATTGCAGTAGGAATAGCCTGTATAGTGTATTTTTTGTAAAATTAAATTTGTGCCCTTGCAAATCGAGTAGAAATTTCGTTATCAACCGAAAGAAAAATTCATTTTACGTCAAAAACATTAACTTTATAAAGACAACCAGAAACTGTTAAGAAAAATACTTAAAAAACTTGTGGAAAAAAAAGCTTAATGTTGTACACCGAACTGGTCTAGCAGTTAATGTATCAATCAGAAATCGCGTGTTCGAATCCTATCTTTTTTTTAATTGTATTACTTACTAATTGTTATTTATTATCTTTAGAACTTAACTTTAATCATTATTATTACAATTATTATAAGTGTTATGATTTTCATCGTCTGCTTTTCTCATTATATAACAAAAACATCTAATAATAAAAAAACATAACAATGAAGTTCTAAAGATAATAAATAACCGTTAGTAAGTAATTCAATTTAAAAAAGATATATCCGAGGGTGGCATTCGAACGCGCGATTTCTGATTCCGAGTCGGATACATTAACCGTTAGAACAATTCGATGTACAATGTTAGGCTTTTCTCTATACCTTATTACCGAAGCCATTAAACCAACAAACTTTTTAATTATTTTTCTGAATAATTATTGATTCTCTTCATAAAGTTTATATCTTTTTGACCTTGTAACGTGCTTAAATTCTCAATTTTATAGAAATATAATTTTATATACATAAATGATAAAGAAACCCTGGCACGGTCCTGCATTCTACAATGTATTTTTCGTTTGGTAAAATCTGCCGACTCCAGTTTAATTTAAGCGACGTTTTTAATGTTAAGGGTCACCTTATAAAATGTTTACGTATAGATAGAATGTCTTTTAAAACAAATAATGCAGATTTTATTTTAAAGTAGTGATGTCTTCGTAAATATTAAAGTGTTCTTACGGTTTCGAATTGTTTTTTCTTTTCTAGTAAGGATTCAGATAATATTATATTTAAAGATTCAGCAATAGTATCACTTTTTTTAAGAAAGGAATAGAATCTCAAAAAAGATATTTAGTTAAAATTTGTTAGTTCCTGTACGTGCAATTTGAATAAATTCTCCTGAGTGCAGACATATAAAAAAATATTGATGCCGCGTGTGGATATCAAGTTCTTTTCGGTAAGCAGATTTTAGTTGCGGTGAAGTCCCTAAAAATTACATAAAATTCTCTCGAAGCTTTTTGAATGCTTGTTCCTGATTGGATTAAAAAGTCACGCCATTTCGCTATAGGTTAGATTAAAAAGTCCCCGCTTAAGTTATTATTTGTGATGATATAAAATTCAGATCCCTGAGTTCAATTTTTAGTTTTTAACAAGACGGTCGAAGAGAACCATCAAAGAGGCTGCGCGCCCCGAGAATACTTTAAAAGGGTCGTTACGGTGAATGTATGCCCTTATTACTAAGTATTTAGTTCGGAATTAGTGAATTTGATAAAATATTCCCTACTACCGTTTATGCCTCAATTTAAGTTTGGTGTTATATCGTACCGATTTCGTTGTCTGGAAATTGATCCAATACAAGGATTATTTCGCAAGTTTAGTTAATTTAGCGAAGAAAAATAATACCGTCTCGTTACATGGAAAAATTAAGTATAATTCCGTATTACCAATTATAGATTTGTTAAGTAGCTTTCAAGTATGCAGAGTTAAAATACCGGTACCATTCATGAAGAATTTGTTCCGTTTTGGAATTTTTTTGCAGATAAAATAATTATGTTAAAGTTCTCGTTAAGACAAAATAATTCAGAATTTAAAATAATAATGTGTTCCCGCAACGTCCAGGTCAGCAGTTTGTTATTGTGTTTTGTGTGGTCATTATTGTTTTTATAGTGTATTGTGTTTGAAATTTTCCATTTGTGTAAGGAATTTTTGAACTTCGTTGGACTAATGAAAATGTTTTAAGGTATTGATTTTTTAATTAAGTTTTTTATGCAAAATTTATTTGAGATCCCGAAATTAATTAACCTCTAGGAATGATAACTTTTGATGTGCTTTGTATTTACTTTGATTGTTTTCCTTTTATGTTTTAATATACCGATTACATATTTATTTATTAATTAATATAGTTAGGCTCAACGAACTGCTAATGTTTTTTGTCAATTAAGGTTTTTTATTGTTTGATAAATGTTTGATTAACTTAACGTCAAATTTAAATGGGAAGTTATTCCCAAACTGATGATTTCTCGAGTTCTTTTTTTAAATCTAATAACATCTTCAGTTTTGGTGGCGCCCAACATGTTTTTATTTGTTACTGACTCCATTAATCAATTAGAAGCTTTTTGGGGTTAACACCCACACCTGAATTTAAATTTGCATAATTAGAGATCTTAGCCGGTGCATATAGTACGGTAAGTATTTAGTGATTTGAGTTTTTTATTAAAATTACAAACGACGCCTGATCGTGGGGCTTTTGTGTTGACTAATTTTAGGTTGCTACAACCTAAAATGAATTATTGTTTTGATTGATACTAAAATTTCCACTAACATTTGCAGGGGTAGAAATTTAGGAGGGAAATAATAAAATTCCATTGGACTTTGTATATTACCTTTTACAAAAAACAGATTGTATAGTTGAAATCACCAAAAGTATCAACATCGAATAAAACAAGGACTATTGTCATAATCCAATTACAAATTGAGAAAATGGAACAAAAATGTAAAACCTAAAAGAGATTGTATTTACTATATCTCACACAATTTGACTATCTGAAAGGGATCCTAGAAAACCATGTATAAACAAACACATTACTAATCGAATAGAAGAAACAAGAATAATGCTACAAATTAACTTTAGCAGAAAATCTTTGTCGAAACTGAATTTAGTTTCTAATTTATTTAGTTTTTTTTTCTTATTCAAACATTTAATTAATTTTTGTTTCACTTCCATGCTTTTAATTATTTTAACAAATGATCCCATTCCAAAAAATAAACGGGAAACTGCATACCACCAGGTAACTGGGTTCAGAAAGCTATTTCGATCACCCTATGACTGAAACTGCAGACTGAGTACTGTAATCTGAAGAAGCTCTAGAGCCATTACTCCTAAGGGAAGTTAAAGCGAATACATAACCTTTCACACTCAAGACATCTTCACCTCACTGAGTTACATACCGGGGGGTCTAGAACGTGTAGACCTACGAACGAAGCTCTGTCAAGGGCACACCAGGCCTATAACTGGTAGATCGGAGTGACATTAATCATTAAAAATCAAATCTTGCCACATTTGAGGTTGGATTTGATCAGGCAGAATAGTCCTATGATGGACGAGGAGCCATCTCCTAAAAGAAGGCGCCGACGGGTGAGCATGTATCTGCTCCGGTACTAGCCTGGAGAGCTAGTAGAGGATCGATAGTAACCTCGCTCCCACCAGTGGGTTACTGGTAGCACTGTTTTTGTCGATTTGAGAGCTTTTGTGCGTTAATTGGGCGTATCCCAATTCGTGTCCCCAAAAGGGGGACCATGGTGATTAGGTATTTAGGTGTGCCACGTAAAAAGAACGCTGTCCTGTGCTTGTTAGCTCAAGTACACACAGTGGCGATTAACAATCTTGTAACCTTGTACTTTAATAATTCAATATCGATAAAGCCTATTTTAGTTACCTAGATGATAGGCTTTGAGGAAGAGGAATGTAACATTCTCACATGTACTGTGCGAGTATGACTCGCACTACTGGTCTTGGGTCCAGATCCTTTTTGTGGATTAAGGCTGGATTCAGTAGGGAGAGCCTAACCAAATCGCGTCGCCAGATAATATACTAGGGCCTAGTATACTTCCCTGTTAAGGATAAAGGTCGTATCTGCATAACTGTAAGTTTTGGAAAATCAATAAAAAACTAATTGTTATTGTGTCATCCAAAGCGTTCTTGTTTTATATTCAAGTTGCTATTTTATATAACAACTTTAATATAAAACAAAAATGCTTTGAATGGCACAATAACAATTAGTTTTTTATTGATTTCTCAAAATTTACAATTATGCAGATACGACCTTTATCCTTAACAGGGCAGTATAGTCAAAACTGTGGATCAGCTATTTTGGACTACTCTAGTTTTTTCTCGAGGTCTTCGATAGTGGTCCTATTGTAGGTTTCACTCGCCCTTAGTGCGGTTGGCGTGCCCTAGAACACATATCAGTACGGGCTGATCCAAGACTATCTCGGAGAAATCCTTAAGGTATATTGACGCGAACATGTAACCTCTCAGATATCAGACAACTCCACCCCCACGCAGCACATGCCGGATCTTTACTTTTAAGTACAGGCGTTCTATCGGTACGCACGGCAGGCCTTTAATTAGTACTTTGGGTGGGCAAAATGTTTCCATGCCCAGCCCACAATTAGGATGAACTCAGTGAGGCAGTCAGTGTAAGTTACTGCCTCACTGCCAAAAGAAGGTGAACCCCGACAGGCAAGCATGTAAATAACTACAGCACTTGCCTGGATAACTAGTAGAGGGTGGACACCAAACAAACCTTGTTCGTACCGATAAGAAGTAGAAACACTCGGATAAATAAATAATGAAAAATATTATCACACTGGATACAGAGCATACAGTGTAGACAAGACCGACATGACTGTGGTGCAACATAAACATTAAAAATTTGCCAGGAATTTTGCACCACAGTTTTTGGCGTTCCTCAAAAAGATATGAAAGCGGAAATGGAGGCCGTGCTTCCTCGGGTCCAATTTCGCGGATTCTAACTAACATATATTCTGTATAGGGTTCAAACATGTCATAAAATTCATTATACATACAGAAGCATCGCCAGTGGTTTTAGTTGAGAGATTGAGATTATTGAGACAGTCATCTACCATCTCATTCTATTGATAAAATGCAGTTATTAAAGGTAGATTTTATGAAGCCGAAATTTATAACTTCGTAATAATCCAGAACTTCCGACACATTATTAAACTGCTAGCCTTTTTGAAGTAGCTTAGAAGATGGTTACTACCTACACATTTTAGTTAATAGGCTACACACCTCTAGACTGATTTTGCCATCCAGTAAATAAACGTCACAACACTGTAATCCCTAAAAATGTGATTGGAGCTATTCAAGTTTCACTACTTATACAGTTATAAAAGATACAAGAGTAAGAAGTTTTGGCCAGAGGGAAACCGGGGTCTTTCAACTAGTGAGGAGCCTCAATAATAGTTTTAAAGATTTATTAACATCTACCGACTGAAACTGAATTCTAGTGTGCATAAGGCGAAAGGAAAACAGATTGATGGCAGACAACAAAAGCTGCTTGAGAAACATTCAAACATAAGAGAAATTCAAAGATCTCAACGAAAAAGTAGCAACTGAACTCTTCTAAGTGATGACATCCTAAACTCGAAAGCATGTATGAGTTAAAGTTTTTTACACCCTACTTAGTGTTTTAGTTATGATATTTCAATTGATGAAGAATTGAAGCACCAACCTTAATAGAATCTAGTAAATGATTTAAAAAAAGTGTCTCTTTATTGGAAAGTAAATCAAATGTTTTTGTGGTCTTCTGATAGATTTCCGGAATGGGGAATTTCGAAAACGCTACCATGTTTTATTCTGTTATCTAAAACACTCTTATTGCAACATCAATGTCATCATATTTATTTGAGTCATATATTCTTAAATTTTGTAAATTCTTAGATTAATTCTCATTTTTAAAATGCCTATTATGTGGATTTTCTCAAGAGCAAATGATAAGATTCTTGGACCCCCTAAAAAGAGAAATAAGTGTATTTCGTTATAGCGTAAACTAGAGGGAATCACGCAAAGTGGCTGTTTATGCCATTTTTATATTATATTTTGAGCATACGTAGATAGAAGCTTATGTTGAGAAGTGTAAAACATTTTTATTTTTCACGTACTTTCTAAACATTCTCATCAAAGATCTTTTCAAAAAGAATTCTTAACTAAAGATCGTAATTTCGGATTAGTCTCTACAATTGTAGTATTTGATATATGTACATATGTAAATAGGTACAAGATCTAAAGCGTCCCGTTTCAAACAACAAATATTCGTTGGCAATTCTTTCGATTTGAATACATTATTTCGGATCTTTAAGTTAAAGGATGTTTAAATGTTTATTTTCGATACCGAGATAATAAAAAAAAGACTCTAGAATTGGCAATTTAAATATGATTAAACAATAGTTACTCGAAAGAGAAAAATAAATAATGCAACTGTGTTGCAGTAATAAGAACATAAATAATGTAGTAAGAGCACCTGCTTTATTAACCGAAACACAGTAAATTTTTTCTCATACGGCACTGCGTAAACTAGTGGGAATCACGCAAAATGGTTGTATATGACATTTTTGTATTATCTTATGAGCATACGCGGATTGGAGCTTGTTATTCAGGTTTATGTTGCAAAGAATAAAGCGTTTTTATTTTTTACGTAAACTGAAAATTCTTATCAAAGATCTTTACAAACATCTTTCTTAATCAATGAACGTAATTTCGGAATAGTCTTTACAGTGGTAAAATTGGATAAATGCAAATAGGTACAATATCTTCAGCGTTAGGTCTCAAACATCAAATTTGTTGGCAATTCTTTCGATTCGAATAAATTATTTCAGGTCTGTAAATTGAAGGATGTTCAAATAATGAAAAGAAAAAATTTAGAACTGACAACTTTTAACATGCTGCTTATTTCTCGATGCTTACATTCGTTGAGCTTTAGCAATTTATCCAAACGGCATACTACTCTGTCACGTCCTAGGCAAAATAGTAAATTTGTTAGTCAGTATTAGTTCAAAAAGACCAAACGTTACTCCAGTAATCTGCAGCGATTAAGGTAGTAATATTTTTAATGGAAATACAAAAATAAACAATGTAACTGTATTGCAGTAATAAGAACATAAATAATATAGTAAGCGCAGCTCCTTGATTAACCAAAACACAGTCAGTACCAAAAACGAATTGGAAAGCTGGGATTGAAAATAAACCCTAACAAACGAGAACGTGTGTACTTTGTAATAAAGAGGAAGGTAGCGTTATTCTTTTACAAGTCTTTTACTTTATGTTACGTTTTATTGATAAATCAACAATATCAAATACTATTTTATTAGCACAAGCTTCTTAAAGTATGTAAGTAGGAAAAATTGTTGTTATTAGAATTATATCTAAAACGGTCAATTTTATATTACCACTCGTTCAATTCGTATGTCTAGACAATTTCCTTTCTTTATGAATTTCCTGTTACACAGTTATTTCCCCAACAAAAATCCAGCAGAGAATTCTGCAAAATGTTATGAGATCCAATCAATATTCAATTGAGAGAGAGAGAGAGCTTTCATTCTGCTTCAACCGATCTCCTAATTTGATTTGCCATGTTGGAAAGACATTCATTCTACGAGTGAATATTGTGATGTCTAATATTCTAGTATTATTATTTACTTATTTTTCCATTTTCAGTCACATATATAACGGATAAAAAAAGAAAACTTAATTTAATCTCATTCCTACAATATTTTTCTTTCTCACTCGCTCTTTAATCAGGTATTTAAAAAAAGAAATATCGTAAGGAATTAGTGTTACACAATTTCAAATCGAAACAATATCCAACTAAAGCCCATACAATAATAGAGTTAACACCCAACGGAAACTGCAAAGCTCAACCGCCATAATATGTACAGCCATGTTTTGTAATTTAACGCAACAATGTAGCATGTAATAATATGTTTAAATACACAATTTATATACATAATAATAAAACCAATAACACCTGGTTTTGTCAAAAATGTCTTAATACTTACAAAACAAAACACGTTTGTTATTGGAAATGGAAAATACGGGAAATGATAAATATTTAGTTAAGGTGCCTAACGTGCGTGCGTGCTTCAAATGATTAAACTTCCGAGTATCCATCCATACTCCTATTTATCTCGCTTTCTGTTGGTGCTCCTTGATATTTAAATACCCGTGTAAATATTGAAGTAATTTAAGAGTAAATGGACTTTGTAAATTAGATAAAAGTAAGGGGAATATTTAAACAGTTTTATTGAGAATGAAACATTAACGAAGCGATGGAAAGTTCATTAAGAAATTATGTGGGTCACGAGATATGGGACTATATTTACAAATTTAGGATTATCCATTGGTTGCATTCGCTGTTTCTGTTTAATGAAACTTTTAAAATTTAAATAACTTTCAAATCTTTGATTTGCTTATACTGATTGGAAACGCATCCACTCGATATTATGCTTTAAAGTCGCTTACGAAAACGGTGATGGGGCTGCGGGCTTAAGTTCATGCTCGTTTTACACCCAACCAACGTCTATACTATTGATGATAGCTAGAGGAGTGTAGTTGAATTTTTTTCTACCGTTCATTACCTTTTTTTTCATAAACGCTATATCAAGTACATGCGTTTCCAATACGTATATTTTTTGTTTTTGGGTAGATTTAACTCTTTTTGTCTTATTTTTCTCGGCAAATCATATTGACTGCATTTATCGGGGTGTTATGCTTTAACGGGGTGTTTATCTGTTGCAAAAGGGCTGGGTGATGACTAATAACCCAACATTTTCTTAGACTGATTCGAGAGTGCATCGTAAGCTTTACCAGCCACCAAAATGGAGTCGCTTTGTTTGCACATTAGTCATGAAACATGCTTGTAAAGAGAAAACTGAAATTTTCGTCTAAAACACGTTAGCTGACAAAAATTGTGTCCAAGACATCAAACTCCATTTTGGTGTCTGATACAGCTTTAAAAACGCTTTCAAATGAGCCCAAGAAGAGGGTAAAATCATTTACCTGAGGACCCTTTACAAAAGGTTCTTTTTAATATAAATTAGAGGAAGTTTCAGTCCTACTGTTTTATTAATTTCTAAACTTATCTTCTAAATAATCTTATCCAGAAAATACCAAAAATATCTTAAAACATCCAAGTTTTAACCAAATATTAAAAAGTTTCCTCCGCGAAATTCATCAATAAAAGTATTCCTCGTGAAATGAAAACAATACTAATAAGTTTCAGAATAAAGCAGGGATTATAATAAAATATGAAATCTAATAAAATTTCGATCTTTAATAATCATTTTTTACCAAGAAGGGAAGAAGGGAGGGTAAAAGATTAAATTTAACTTTAATTAAAGTTTCACTTTTTGTTAGCTTTAAAAGTTAAAACACGCCAGTTGCATTTTCCTTAGATGACAGATGATCCAACAAGAATCTTAAAACTGCTTTCATTAATCTTCAAAGCCCGGAGGAAAATGTTATTAAAATATAAAATAACAAACAAGAAATTGCAAGCTGGCACCATCAACAACTCAACTCTTTATAAAAAAAAAGATCAGGAAGAACCAGATAAAAAATAAAATTTGAGCTGTAAAATATTAGGAAATGAAGTAGAAAAATCGTGATCTTTTTAGTTTTACGAAGACTTTCAGCGATGTCTTGCGGAAATATTTCCGGATTTCCTTCCGAAAACTCTCGATATTAGCAATTTATAGTCGGGATTTGTTCGCGCTCTCACCTACCAATTTTTGTTTGAAACCTTAAACGGGTATTCGAATATCAGTGTTAACATAGATTTTTCAGCGCTTTCAATATTCGCTTGATGTATGTTATTTTTTGTAAAAGAAAAACAATAAAAGCATCACTCCTCGTATTTCCATTTAGTAAAAAACACGGATATTTCTTTAATAAAAATAAAAATTTGATGTTATGATTTGATACAGAGATTTGATTGCTTCCAATAAATATTTTTAAGTGGGAGCTTATATATTTTTTTCAGGAATGTTTGGTATTTCAATTTTAAAATTAGGGCATTGAATTGTTTGGAATTTTTAGATTATCCGTTTAAATAAAACATAAATCTCATCAACAACATTTCCTAATCAATATTATCCAAATTCCATTATATATAATAAAGCCATTTATTGTAGACTTAAATTGTTATTTTCAAAAGTTTTAGTTTTTGATTGTTAACGTTCCCTTTAAATCCTGTAAAGGACTGTATTCCGCATTGAGTTAAACACGCCATGTGACTGAAATTTTCTTTTTTGAAATTGCCTAGGTATCAAACAAATCAAAACAATTTTTATACATACCGGGTGTTGCATGGGGAAACGCACCATGCGGTATGGTATAACAATCTGGTATTCCATGCTGAATGGTGGAATATTTCATTTATTATTAATTGTCCACTGAATTTTGAAAAATCTAAATTTAAAATACCAATTTCAACCCGAAGCATTGAAAGAAAACTGTCGAAATACATATCAATCGATGCTTAATTTTCTCCTCTACAAAAAGGTCTAATTAGTTTAGTTTTAGAATTAGTTGGGAAGGTAAAATTCAGTGCCAACTAAACTTTATGACTCCACGCTTAGGATTTATGACGTCACGGTACCCGTCGAGAGAATTAACAGAGAACCAATGGAATTTAAGCGAGCGCGGGATTCTTATTAGGCAACTAATATACTCGCTTTTTTTTTCTTGTATTTTCCAAAGCTAAATTTTCCTTTTTCTATGTTACTGTAATTATTTAATAATTATTAACCAAATAAGTTAAACAAAAAATTAAACTAAAAAGAAGGTAGAAAAATGTCTAAAACCCGATGTTGCTTCTAAGGGTTCGCTCTTCAAAGAGGTCCTTAAAGAATCACAGATAAAAAATAAAATACTTTTAGCGACTCGGTTTTGAAGGACAGGACCTTGACGTGTTACTTAAGGATTGCAGAAACTAAATAAAAATAATAAAAGTTATATGACCCAACGTTAGTTCTATGGGCTTGTTTTCAAGAACAGTGCTTTAACATATGTTACCTAAAAATTACAGATACTAAATAAAAGCAGAAACGTGTTTAGAAACAAATGTTACTTCTAGAGCTCTGTCTTCAAGAACAGTGCTTTAAAGTGTGCTTAAGTAAAGAATCGAAGAAACTAGATAAACATAAAAACAGATAAGTATCTAGAACCTAGCCTTGGTCATGTGTTGTCTAGCGTGCTGGACTTTCACCCAAGAGGGCCAGGTTCGACTTTCGGTGCCGGCAGATCTGGTTAAGGTTTTCTGCAGTCTTTCCTTAGATGTGACACAAATTTGTGGTTTGCACTGTTCCATTTGTAAGTCGGCTGCAGCCGCACGTTGGGTCTACCTAATAATAATCGCCCCTTCCCTCCCGCACAAGCTTCATAGCTTTTGGGGCCTGATTTTCAGGTTATGGGTTGTAGCAATTATTATTATTACTAGGGATTATTACTAATTATTGTTATTACGTTGTTTCCTTAACAACGTTCGTTGTGTGATTACAATCCTTCGAGTTTCCAAGAATGACTATTTAATAGTAACATTTATTAAATAAACGCAATCGAACAAAACCAGCAAATACTAAGCTTACCATTCTCAGACGAACTTTTGAACGTGTTATTTAACAAACACCTCCTTACCACTCCTCCATCAATCACGTCTTATCCTATCTTCCTCCTTTAGTTACCCCCGTCTTGCCCCTCCGATGATTTATCTCTTCCTCAATTTACCCCCTCTCCCGACTTACCCCCCCACCCAACTTATCTCCCACTCGGACTCATCGCCCCGACTTATTGTTATCATAAAATTCTGCATTGAATTCATATATGTATACTTAATATATCAGCTTTGGAAACTTTGTCTGCTATTTTGTCATTACTCCTTAAGAGATAAAACATTCCTTAGACATTCCTATTCTACTTTTTTATTAAATATCCCCATCTGCAAAATTTAAAAATTTCGAAAGGACGAACGCACACAGACAGGTAGAAATATCAAATTTTGTGAAAATGCTCCACAGCAAATACTGTGAAACTCGACGAAAAGCAGATATAGGGAGGATGTTTAGTACCAAAACTGGACGAATTAATCGGCCTTGGGAATATTGAAATGCATCGATTACAAATATTGCTTAAAAATTAAAATAATAAAAAATCACAAAACTAAAACTCCACAGGCTAAACAAAGGACGGTTTTAAAAACATAAAAGTTAAATAAAAATAAAAAGTAAGTAGTGCTGACTAATGCCTAGATTAGTAATCGTGAATAGTACTAAAACTTACCACCGTAGAAAGTGAGAGGACGCCCCAAGTGGATGTCCGATTCACGCGTTTCAAATTAAACATTTTATATTTATTTAAATTAAAAATATAAAAATTAACACTAATCTACACAGTGAAAGCTTCAATATAAAAAAAATAATGACGTAATTCGGCCTGGTGAAACTCGCAAAAGAACTTGAACAAGAATAAGTCTGGTGTTTTAAATGTGTAGATGATTGCATAACTTCTAGGGCTTCGACCTTCAAGAACCGGCCTTTAAGTCGTTGTATGTAGTGGATTGTAAAACCTAATGGAAAAATAGGAGCTAAACGTGTACTACATAAAGAATTGCATAAACTAAACAAAGACAAAAAAGATACATGTCTAGGATAACGTGTTACCTTTAGGGATTCCGTTTTTAGAAACAGGGTATTGCGTATACTACGTGAATTATCACAGAAACTAAATAAAGATATAGAATATAAACGTTCTAAGACACGATGTTACTTCCAGGGACTCGGTCGTTAAGAATAAAGCCTGAACGTGTGCTACATAAATAATCACATAAACTAAATTAAAAAAAGATAATTGTATAAAAAAAGATAATACTGATAACTGATAGCTAATTACTACGATTCTATGCTAGTTCTAATGGTTCAGTCTTCAAGAACAGGGCCTTAACATGCGGTACGTAAAGAATCACAGATCGAAAAATGGGAAAATGTCTAGAACACAATGTTACTTGTAGTGACTCGGTTTTCAAGAACGCTGCCTTAACGTGTTAACGTGTGCTACGTAAAAAATCACGGAAACTAGATAAATAAAAATTAAAAATATAAATTTCTAGGACTAAATGTTACTTTAGGAGCTCGGTCTTCAAGAACAAGACATTAACATATGTTCCGTAAAAAATCCTAGATATTCAATAAAGCCAGAAAAGTGTCTAGGGGCCAGTGTTAGTTCCAGGACTGTCTCGAATAACCGTGGCTTAAGGTGTTTTAAGTAAAGAGTCGCAGAAACTAGATAAAGATAAAAGCAGATAAATGTCTAGGCTCTTGTATTATTTCTAGGGCCTCGGTCTTCAAGAACCGAACTTGAATGTGCTACAAAAGAATTACAAAAACTAAATCAAGATAAAAGATAAATAACTCGGAAAAAAATAAACGTCTAGGAACGGTGTTACTTCTACGAACTCGGCCGTCAAGAATAGAGTCGTAACGTGTGCTACATAAAGATCACATATAATAAATAAAGATAAAAAGATAAATTGTACCACTAGGGGCCCAGTCAACACAAAAAGGGCCTTAACTTGTGTAGTTCGGGGTTCGGTCTTCAATAATCATGCCTTATCGTGTGCTATGTAAAAGATCACAGTAAGTAAATAAATACAGAAAAGTGTCTAGGACCCATTGCTACTTCTAGGAACTCGGTCTTCGAGAACAGACCCTCATCGTGTGCTACATAAATAATCACAGAAACTAAATTAAAAAAGATAACTGTCTACCGATAACTGATAACGAATAACTACGATTAGATGCTAGCTTTAATAGTTCAATCTTCAAGAACAGAGCCTTAACATGCGGTACGTAAATAATCACAGAACAAAAAATGGGAAAAAGTCTAGAACCCAATGTTACTTGTAGAGACTTGGTTTTCAAGAACAGTGCTTTAACGTGTGACGTGTGCTACGTAAAAAGAATCACGGAAGCTAAATAAAAATAAAAAATATAAATTTCTAGGGCTAAATGTTACTTCAGGGTCTCGGTCTTCAAGAACAAGACATTAACATATGTTCCGTAAAAAGTCGCAGATATTCAATAAAGACAGAAAAGTGTCTAGGGCCCAGTGTTAGTACCAGGACTGTCTCGAAGAACAGTAGCTTAAGGTGTTTTAAGTAAAGAATCGCCTAGGACGCGGGGTTACTTCTACAAACTTTGTCTTCAAGAACGGTGCCTTAACGTGTGATACGTAAAGAGTCGCAGAAACTATATAAACATTTTTATCTAGGTCTTTGGTCTTCAAGAGGCGGGCCTTATCATGTGCTACGTAAAAGATCATTGTGACTAAATAAAGACAGATGAGTGCCCAGGACCCATAATTACTTACTAGGATCTTGATGTAACAGACTTAACGTGTGCTACATAAATAATCACGGAAACTAAATAAAAAAAGATAACTGTCTAGCGATAACTATGATTCGATGCTCCTTCTGGTGGTTCAGCCTTCAAGAATAGGGCGTCAACGTGTGCTATGTAACGAATCACAGAAATGAAATAAAGAAAGAAATGATAAACGTCTGGTGTTACTCCTAAGGACTGGGTCCATAATAACAGGGTTTTAACGTGTGCTACGTAAAGAATCGTAACGAACTAAATAAAGAAATAAAAGATAAATAATAAAAGGGTCTGGTATTAGTTCTAGAGGCAATACCAATAATATTATTATACCAATAATGCAGTTATAAAAGTTGTGGTAAAATGCATATGTACTAGACTTCACTGTGGTTATCGATTATTTTCATATGACCAATATCTACGATCTGTTTGATGGAGATTAAATAATAGTGGCTCGACTGTGGTTGTTACGATATAAACTATACTCTAGTGTAACTAATAGTGTAGCCACAAAATCTAAAGAAAATGTGTTGATATAACCCTTTAACGATTTCAAACACAACAAATTTAAAGTTATTAAATGAATGTCGGACTATAAACGTAGTAAAAGCTAGTTAAACTAACTTTCAAATCTGAAATGTTGAAATGAAGTCTTTATATATTTACTTTCATGTGACATTGAACTGCCAGGACTTGCAGAAAGACCCAATGTCAAGATTTCATATGGTAAAAAATAGATTTGCTGAGTGCTTATGCGCAAACTTGCATCTCTTTGATATTGTATACAAGAGATGTCAATATTCGTCCGATAATCCAGATTTTTTTATTATGATCCAAATGTGTTACACAGTACCAAATTTTCGTCAGTAGGTTGGAAACTACCCTGTACAATAACAATAAATAGTAACTATGAGAAGAGGCGTCGAATTATTATATCTTAAAATAGAAACAAATTCTCAGATACATTATTTAATATTTATAAGCAGTTGTGAGAATACGCTAGTTAGACGTAAGACATATTTTAAAACATCAAGACTGATCGATTAAACCGAAATTTCCCTTGACATTGGGTATAGATTCAATATGAAGCTTGTATCCCGGCGCATTATCTAGATAGAAAAAGATTCCCCTTTGCTAAACTGCCTTTGATGTTTTTCTTTGATTGATTCTCAAGATTAAATTTGCATAAAGTTGATTTTACCATCTGACATTTGGAGCTACAATAATATTCACTTTTCGGTTAAGGAAAAGAAGAAAAAAACTTGAACTCATCTACCGACGATAGCTTCAAGGTTTTAATAAAGGCTTTTGTGTTGGTATAAAAGCTTGCTTTTCAAAAATTTATTTATGTGTGACTAGTTCCGTAGTTGACTAACATTTAATGAAACGTTATAATAGCTTTATGAAAGAAAGGTAATGGTTTCCTATATACACCTGATAACATTTATCTTGAACTAAAATGACACTTTCGTAAGTATATTTACAATAACTTTGATAATGACATCTTAACTGTCGAAACAATTATCAGGTAGACTATAATAAATTTGTGAAACAGAAAAGCAATTAAAGTAGCGTATTATTCATACATTTTCGATGATGAGAGAAGAACATTCAAATGCATTTCAAGCTTTGCTGACGTTATAAAGTATGTTAATTGTAGAGTCCTTAAAAACTGGATCTCAAAAAATTGTTTCTAGCCTGACTTGGTGACACTCCATAATCAACTAAGCTGCAGACATAAGAAATATAAACAAACTTGTTGTTATTTTTAACTAAGCTAACTTCCACTGACTGAGAATTACTAAGCTCAATTCGTTCGTTCATTAAAAAAACCCTGTGTTTGTTTTTGTAAACTTCGAAAGCTTCTAGAATGTTTAATTTGTGTTGTTACGAAGATGTATTATTTTGAGGTGTCACGGTGTAATTCTGTATTTACTAAGTACCTAACTAATGGTGTAAGAAGATTTTTCTGGATATTTATTTCTGTAACAGCATATACTACATATTCTTCAGATCTTACGTCAAAATTTCAAAGTATTCATTCAATATATGCGGAACTACAAAAAGGACAATTCAATGACAAGAATCAATTCGTCAATTACTTGAAGAATGAAAACCGCAACTTATGGCGAATGATAATAAACCAACAAAGTTTACATACATACACAACCCATTCCCCTTCTACCGCATTTGCAGTGTTCGGGGGTAGGGGAGGTAATGGAGCTATTGTAGCAAGTACATTACGCTCCCCCATACATTATCACTCATACAACTTTCATCCTAAGGAGCTCAAATACGTTTGTACTCAATTTTTAAAATTCAGTTGCAACCGAGATTTGAACCCCTGTCCCTCTGAACAAGAAGCAGGATCTCTCTACCACTCGGCCAAGGAGGGCATATAAAGTTTAAATACTTCGCATACTTAAATAAATCGCATGGACCTCAAACTAAGAAATTCTAAGCTTTCGGTGGCTTAGTTGCTTCTGCGTCCAGATGATCAAACGAGAACAAGCCACTCCTAGAACCAAGTAAGATATTGCTAACTATTCCTAGATATATGAAAAAAGTAAACAAACTGGTCAATGAGAAGAATAGCCGAATACAATAATGACGGAGAAGTAAAGGTTAGAACAGCGTGGTATAAGCAATTTAAACTTAACGCAGTTAAAATGTGACTTGCAACTTAAAGTATCTTTTAAAGGTTCCTGAGAATTATTAACACATCTAGCATTAAAAGAGCTACAACATAAAAGCTTATAATCACTCCAAGCAACTAATAAAGTGTGATTAATTACAATCAACTTCGGTACGAATAGTTATTCCAAATAAGATAATTAGCGATAATGGGTCAATAATTGCAACTAACGACCTAACAGAACCTGAAGAAAACGTTAGATGCTCAATTTTTACAAGCACATGTCTAGACAAAAAAGAATGGCAGAAACAAGCTTTTTATAATAATTTAAATATTATTTTTTCATGAAAAGTAGAGATGTGTTATAACAATTAGAATAAAGTTTGAGAAAATGTATGAAATAAAATCGATATAGTCAACAGAACATGCTACAAGATATCGAATATAGTAGTACATACAACATATCGGAAAGGGTTGGAAATGAAATGAGAAAGCGGGTCACACATTTTGGAGAATCTAATATTAATATTTGAGCAGAAAATTTGATATAGTTTTTCCTAGGCTGAGAAATTCTTTAAGTTTTTTCCAATATTCTCTCCTTGTTGACCTCTAACAAGTTCCAACAGGAAACTATCCCTAGTTTTGACGTTCTACTGAGTTTTGTATCAAGGATTAACTCGAGAAAGGCTGGTTTAGTGTTCAGTCCTCTATGCTCTGAGAATGGGAAGGGGGCATGGTAGTGCAAACTACAAAATACGAATCTATAAAAACTTTAGACAGAAACATAATAAAACTAGTAGTAATAATAAGAGACGCTATAATAGTAAGAGGCAATTAAGAAATAATTATAAAAAATAATAAATTCTGTATCTTTACTTTCTGTTGTTAACATACTGTATATTATATTTCAAAACAAAATGTCCCTGGCACACTGCTATATGATTCCGTCCAGGCAAGAGTTCAAGAAGAAACACTTTTTCTTCAACATATACAGCCATATGTTGGGTCGCATATCAGTGTACTATAATTGTCCATTTCTTTCTACTCTGTAAGGAAAGGGCTCACTGGAACCCTTTTCCACAAGTCTATTTATGGCAGACCATGCTGTAACTAACTTAAACATATAATGTACTTATTGCCCTCTATTAAGGACAGATTGTATAAAAATGGAGTTAATAAAAAAAATTCTTTCTATGGCTAAGTTCTACCAGTTATTATAAGCCCCCTCCAGGTCGACATCGACATGATAAGGTAGATCTAGAAAATGGAACTTATGATTCTTTTTTGAAGATTCCAGGTTTATTTTGCGTGTTATATGACGTGCTTTTAAAAGATGCAAATTAACAAAATTTTTAAAGTATGGGTAAAAGGGCACAGTAACTCAGCATGTCAAGTATGCTCATAGGCTGAAACGAAACATATTTGAAAACATTGTTTAAACACTTACCCGAGACTGCCTGAAGGTCTTTAAAATAAAGAATTGAGTCTACAGCTACGTAAGTTCGCAAGCAGTCTCGTTATATAACGAAACAGAGCGCGCGAAACAAACGGCACATGCCGAGGTTGTTGAAAAGGGCATGTGGACGTTGTAGAGTCGTTATCCTACGTGCACGAGGCAGGATCGTGCATGACACGGTCAAAATTTAAGTTTCACTCTTGTATGTGGCCTGAATGCACTAATATGAGTGGACGGCGCATGGTACTGCTTAGCCTCGCTAAGAATTATTATTAAGTATAGATTTTATCTCGCCAAGTGGTCGTTTCCATTATTTCAGGCTTCATCCGACAGATTGTGTAACGTCACGTTTTTTTAATTTAATAAATACCATTTTATATGTATAAATAATAAAGGAATCCTTAGTACAGTCCTGGCAGTTAATTGCAACAAAACTGCAAACATTATGTTAAGCTAGATAATGCGAAAGCATGATAATGTTTATAAATGCACAAAGATGACTTTTTTATACTTGAAAGAAATCTCAAGTATAAAAAAGTCATCTTTGTGCATTTATAAACAGTATTCTAAAATCAGCAAAATTCTCGTTGGTGCGAACATTCATTTTAAGATGTTCCCATGCATATAACCTTAGTTTCTTCGAAAAATACATTAATACAATCCATTTGGTGTTAATTTATGATTTCCTTGTACGTGCTTTTTAGTAGACTTTGGGTAAACAACTTTCGGTCTCAGCGTATCGTATTAAAAAATGGTAATCGTTGCAGATTACTATTTATCCCTTCATTTCAAGTGTTCTTTGTTTCGAAATATTAATTTTGATTGGTTTGTTAAAGTTGCATTGTTTCGCTATTGGCCAATTTAAAATATCCCTCTTAAAATTATTTGTCACCATGTAAAATTAAAGATAAAATTTTTTAGTTAATTCAGTACGCAATAGACCATCATCGAAGAGGCTGGTGCCTCGAGGCTTCTCCGGGCGCTCCGCGCTCTGGGGATATAAGGAGGGTCGTTACAATGAATGTACGCCCTTACTAATAAATATTTAGTTCGAAATTAGTGAATTTAACAAAATATTCCGTATTACCGTTTTCGTCTCACTTTAAGTTAGTGTTACTGTGTACCGATTTAGTTATTTATAAATAAATCCATACTAGGATTATTTCGCAAAGTTTTGTTAGTTTATTGAAGAAAATAATACCGTCTTGTCGTATCTGAAAATTAAGTATAATTCCGTATTGCCGATTAAGGATTTGTTAAGCAATCTTCAAGTATACAGTTTTTCATACATGATTAACTTAACCTCAAAATTTAAATGGTTAGTTCCAAAACTGATAACTTCCCGACCTTTTTTTTAATATAAGAACATCCACAGTTTTGGTGGAGCTCAACATGTTTTTTTATTTGTTTCTGATTCCATTAATTAATTGAAAGCTTTTGGGGTTAACACCCATAACTGTACTTCTATCTGTACAATTGGAGATCTCAGCCGGTGCATATAGTTCAGTAACTATCAAATATTTTGTGTTATTAAAAAAGTAATGTTATAATTGGCAATTTATAAATTTTATTCGTTTTGCTCTGGAGTAGAGAGCTAGTTTACAACGCTTTTTAAAAGAATTTAACACTTAGAACGAATACTATGTGACAATATTTTCCTTGTTTTATTGTTGAACAAATATGTTGTACCCTGATAAATTGGGAGTTTAGCTTTTCGAAACCTTGTTATTTTTAAAATATTATTTTATAAAACCAAATTATTTTTAATTCACATTCTTGGACAAGCTTTTTGGCTTTTTTCATCCTCTTGTTTACTTGTTTGTGTACTTGTTTCTAAATAAAAGTTAAATGAAAATGAGTCCTTAAAACCGTAATCCTCACTTTAAAAGAAAATTGAGGTTATTAAACATGTAATCTTGCAGCGTTACAGCAAATTTTATATAAATGTGAATATTGTAATATGTACTTTCTCGGCGGAACATTTCTTGTTGCTTTTATATTATGATAAATTACGTGGAATCAGCATAAAAACCTTAAAAAAACGAATCAGAGGGAAAAACAAGCGCGGTTAACAAAGCATTATTAAATCGTGCAGGTGGAACGAGTAGGTACGAGTTAATCCCTACATTCCGCGGGGGTTATAATAATTTTAAATGAAAAGAATAAAAGGTTGATGTAATACGGTAAGTTGTTTGATCAACCGTGTATATAAAACTGATGGATGAGCAGTTATGCATCATCATGACAAGCTCGCCCACGTGAAGATCAAACGGACACAACAGCATTAATGATACCTTTGTGTCCATCAATGCACTGTTAAGCCTGTTTTTACGGCTCTATTTTCAGTTGGGAAAAAATACAAAAGCGTGGACATTTGCGCACGTTCGAACCGAAAGCTGCTGTAAGGACACAATCGGCACGTGTAAAGGATGGAGCTTTTTCTAAGAATTCACTTGCACTTGATAGGTATCTTTCTCCACTTTTAGATTTTTGCCCGAGTTTCAGGACTTTCAGCAGTTCAGATAAAAACACCTCTTTTTATGTTACAAAAAGTATTTTAGGCTTTTGCTCATTTTATATCTAAGCATTTTTTTTAATGTTCACGATTAAAGTTTACTGCGTTTTCCCATTTGTGCTAGTGGAAGTAGAAAAATGTTGTTAGTGATCCTTCTTCTAATCGCGTCCGAATTATTTCTTAACACCCAAGTGCTTAACGCTTAAGGGTGCTGTCAATTTTCACCCTTCTTCCTTTCTCACTTCCAACACGAACATAATCTAATTTTTATAGAGCAGTTTACACGAAATGAGTTCGTAGCTTATGCGTACTACCTATTCTACAAAAGAAGTAGTACTTGTAAAGGTCAAATATTGATTTTCTAAATATTTAAAATAAGCAAATAATCTTTTCAGGAGAATAATAGACTTTACTCTTTTAAAGGTAAATTAATCTTAGCTTGCTGATAAATGAGACGGCTTTGTTTTCCTTTCCAAAACATCACATCGCAAAAGTTTTCAGAGAAAGTAAAATGAAGCGTTTACGTACACAAAACAAACCCCTTTATAAAAAAAACCGTTTATTGTGTAAATTCTGATTATTCTGAAAGAATGCCCTAAACAAACACGTGCAAAATATCTGAATCGGGTATAAACAGAATACACCTCCTAAACAATAAATCAAAACAAAAACGAGAACATCAACTTTAAAAAGTTGTAATTTGATTTTAAAGTTAGATGAACCGACCTTTCAAAAAATTAAAACCAAGTTTTTACACAGTTTAATGGAACTCAGTAAAAAAGCTTAACCTGTTGATAAATGAAACTGCTTTATTTTAATCTTCACATTACTACACGAGAAAAGTTCCGGAAATAAACCAGTTGTAGTTAGGAGGAAATCTTTTATAACTTTTGGGTTTCTTTTAATTTTCGTCTTTTGATACGTTTAACTGCTTAATAAAATCTAGACTGAAGTAAAAATAAAAAGGGATGTACAATCAGTTTGGAATAATTTGAATAATATAGCAGAATTTAAAGTTGCAACTTTAATAAATAGAGATAATGGAGTGAAAATATAAAGTCATTTACATTTTCATAATTAATTAAAAACAAATTGATACTGAACTGTATAAGAGGGATAATATAAATCACATAATAAAGTGCTCGTAAAGAAATATCAACAAATTTTTACAAGCACACGTCCAGGTCAAAGAGAACCACTTTAACAAAAAATTATATGTAACAAAGAAGTTTAAACTATACAGCTCACAATTAAAATTATTTAGTGAACCTACTTGTATTAATACACAAGCGTGACAAATACTTCGCTCGTTTCAGTGCATACAAATCCGGTTTCCTATTTCTGTACGTCAACGTATTATTTTTAATAAATTCTTAATAGGAGGTTATATTATATAGGAAATCTACCTTTTATTTTGACAAATAAATAATAACTTCGAATTCGCCATTCAATGTATTGAGATTATAATTTTTTTGGTAAAATTAACAATGTATTTGCTACGCCCCTTAAGTCCTTAAAATGTACTTAATGGTATCAAGTTTCATATCGCCATATAAGATAATAATTTGCTGATAATCTTTTATAATGGGTAATTTCGCTATTAAATTATTTGGAACCCAAAGTCATTTTGAACCTCCTCGAATTATTTGCAAAGCAAATTGACTTTTCTGTAATGTCAAATTCGAATTCGTTTATTAAAGATTTTTACCATGGGTTTTTGCTCCGCTTCGAACACGAAGGATGTTTTTGAGGTCATTCCCTTGATAAGGTCAGGTATCTTTTACAACTAGTTACAGCTCAATGAGAATGAGAACGTCAGAGAAGGCGACCCATCCTATCTCATTTATGTTCATTTCTTGTATAAGCATCTAGTAGCTGTCTTATTCTCTGGAATAATGTTAATTTTTTCTGAATAATTTACTAAATCATACTTAAACAAACTTAACTACTTTTATTAGTCACAGGAAGAAATTGTTTTTGTTTATATCACTCAATGTTAATTTTGTAAATTTAATACTATTAAAAATAAAACAAAAAACTAACCTAAACTAACTTACACAGACTGTAAGCGTTATATAAACACAACAATGAATGCAAGTGAAAACAAATAGGTCGCCGGTTGCACTCGGTCCTATCATTTCAAAGGGGGGGTCTATTAACTGCTCTACTGATATATAACTTATAAAAGTTAACGAATCTTGAGACTAACCTACTTTGCATCAACCGGATGCAATAAGGAGCAAACCTCGAGAAATATACAATATAAAAATATCAAGCAACATGAGTGACAAGCAGAAATTAGTTTAAAGAAATTATTATTACTATCGGCTAAACAATAAAAACGTAAGTGAGAGTTTTTAATTGTTTCAACATTTATTGTACACAGAAATCGAAAAGATGTTTGCAATAATTAAATAATTAAACAAGAAGAAATTAATATTACAAAATCCAAGGTTAAAGCGTTTAATTACCAAGTAGCTTTTAAGTGAATTTTGTCTGAAGTAAAATAATTAGCATCACTTTAAACAATTTATAGTAACCTTTGCAATACTCCCAGTAAAATAAAATAAATAAATTGTATTTCTTCCTTCTTCTTGTTCTGTCTCATTTTTCTTTTTGTATACTTTCGAAGGCTTGAGAAACCATATCGGAGCATTCTATCTATATCGCCAATAATATATAATAAAACGTATAAATAAAACAGGTTACTCTTACTGCAGTTTTATTTCATAGCTATTCCACAAGAAAAAAGCTTTAATCTGCTAAACATTGTAAAATACTTTTTTTAACTGTTGCCTAGAAAAATATAGATGTATAAAGTAAAACATAGAATAAATCAAACGTAAAACGAGCTTGTAATCGCGTCGTATGCGTTGTTACTTTACTACTTTGCCTACTTCTCGATGTGTCAATTAAATAAAACGCTAGAATCTAAAATGCTAAATTTTTACAAGATTACGTTCACATAATTTCTCAATACTCGTCTTTTATAATTATGAATAATAAAAAATTACACCTAATAGAAAGGATTGTATTTGTCGTATGTAGTTACTTAGATTCACATAACTTCTATGTACTGCAAAACTTCTGTGCGCAATTTATGTATACGTTAAATATAATTTGAAATCTACGGGTAACATAATCAACATCTTTGCTCCTACCTTGGCGATGGTTATATATTCACTGATTTTTGTTTCCGTGTTTAAACAAAACTGAACGCTGAACTTATCTGTGTCAGCATTAGTGCCGTCATTTCCGTTCCTGCGATATCAAGTTACGTAATTACTTTAAAATTTAATAGATATTTTGTCGAATTTTTTGAACATGTGATAACAATCTAACCTCAAAGTGTGAATATCTTTTATTTCACGGAACGTCTTTTCTGTGTTTTTTTTGTCGTTTAGTTCGTTATACTTGTTATAAATAAATAGAGATAATCAAAAAAATACAATGTTTGTTTTTCAAAGTTCGGTTTTTTTTCCATTCGGTAGAAGGATCCTTATATTTAAGAAGAGATTAAACTTAAGTTTTTAAAACTTGAGAATTTACCACAAAATGTTGGAATAATACAGCCATAAAATGGATTATCAGATTATTTAATAGGGTGTAGGATACAATAAGAATCTAATAATAAAAATTGAAAAGAACATCTAGGATTTTATTTTATTGACGATTTTACTTACAATAAAAATGATAGAACAACCAAGGGATTTCTCGCGACACTTATCTCCATCCATATGCTTTCCAAAACAATTAAAAAGTCCTTCCTACTTTCAAACCCTTTTCGTTTTATAATTTGATAATCGCGAGAATAGACATTCATAGGCTATAATGTCATCGTTTGTGGCCTGATATTCGGAATATAGAGCATAAAGTGATCCGAAATGTTGACTTCTAACTGATGAAGCCAAGATGTGCATAGTGAGAATGGTAGAGATATAGAGACAGAATTTTCCCATGTCTGGAAAATTAAAACTGTGAAAGATATTTCATTGAAAGTATGATTATTTTAAGTTTATCGCTAATGCGCAAAGCGACCAAAAATACAAAAAATCGTACAGTTCTGCAATATTGTTCTATTAGTTTAGATACCTAAATAATTAATTAGCAGCTCAAAAGTTTTAGAACACTTCATAAGGCATCATTTCAGAAATTGTACAGAATATGATATGTATTGTAGACATTTCATAAAGCCAGAGTTTTTTTCACAAAAGCTTAGTATTCTAGATATCTAGTAGAATGCTATAGCTAGAATGCGAGTGCATAGAAGAAAATTTAAAAGTTTTCAGTAGCGTTTCAGTTCAAAAGTTTGAGTACTAATTAGAGGCTTTCAGTACACTGCGCATGATCATCTATCATAAAGCTCCATAGCTCAATTATTAAATTATGGCGCCGTATCTTTACTATAGGTATTATTTACTCTTGACACTGTCCAACTTGCATTGGTTCGAAGCCAACCCCCTGACACTTTTTCTTTAATACAAAAATAAAATAAATCCTATAAATGTTTCATGTTTCATATGATCATTTTCTATTGGGAATCTTTCAAGTCAATTTGTTTGCATATGTATGCATATCAATATACATGACAGAACTTCAACGTCGATGAATCACGTCCTTACGCGAAAACAAAACCGATGAACCGTCGAACACAAACAAGAAACTTAGCAAATACGGAAGATTGTTCTCCTACTTGCCATTACCGGCTTAAAGAATCAAAAGGGCACCAAAAGACACCAGCAAAGCAGATGTCGATGTTGAATGATAGCTGAAACAGCAAGTTGTGTTCTCCCACTCCGTCCGCCTAAGAAACTTTAATTGTAATTGAACTACGTATATCTGAGACCTTTGACACTCTTTCTGAATGCAGCCCCAAATGATATCTCACCTAACTTAACCATTACAAGCTTCAACCATGAAGCTTTGGGCGTTAGCCCTAATATTTAAAATTAGATATTCTTCAACCTCAGAACCTTAAATACTTCACGATTTAATTATCAAAACTTGATGGTGATTTGTTAACAATTGCCGATCCTAATGTATTAAGCACTGAACAATAATGATAAGAAGTATTTTTAGCACTACTTAAACAAAATGTTGCTAAAGTAATACAAAGTCTGGTATATAGATACTGCAAAAGGAGCCATAAAAGAGAAATGCATGGCTTAATGATTCTACTACATATCAACTGGCATTAGTTAGAATTGTTGTGAAAAATAAAGTATATTATCAGAAAAAGAAAAACTCCCACGAAATGGCAACAACTCAAACGTAATATTGAATTTTTGTTTGTGAGTTGAATACTGCATATAATATATTGTGTGCACAGATGTAGGATGTAGGAGTCGATACGATAGAAATTTGAAACCCGTGTCAAAGACAACTGAATGCATGAATTATTTACTGTACACTTGTGCAAGGCTTCCATTGCGCCACACAATTTGATTTTTATGGGATATTTTTATAAAGGAGCTATTTAGATTTTATCTTTGGAGAATCGTAGGATCGTTTATCGTGGGGAACTATGTATGATTTTAAACCATATTGTTTTATAGTTTTATCTGTTTGATTTTTTTTAATACACTACTATATAGCATCGTCAGATTACATTTGATGTTTTTATACACAACATATCATTTAACTTACATAAAACTAACAACAATAAACGGGATTGACAACGAAGAGAAATATTATAGTTCAACCAAAAATACAAGAAATGAGTCAATGTAATGTAATCTAAATGATAAAATAAACAAAAAAGTGAGCTAGAAAGATTCAGTAGCGGAACAAACCCTTTTTTAATTAAAAATAAATATGAACAAAGCAATGAAAATCTGTTGGTTCTAGCGTACGTCTCTGAATTCTTAGCAACGTGAAATTTGCACTCTTAACTTAATCGCACCTCGGGTCGTATTTATTTATTCCGGAGTGATTAAGAAAATGACTCATTTCTTGTATTTATGGTTGAAGTATAGGTATAATATTTTTACACTAGTACTACCTACAACTACCTTGTCCTTTATATACCGCTAATAAAGTATCAGGTTTTAGATTTTTAGTTATTATTATTTTTCTACTAAATTGATCATGTACTGTAAAGAAATGCATTTAGTTAAGAAACTTTATACGCATTGGACATGAAAAAAGTTTAAAAAATAAATGAACATGCTTATCTTCTTATTTCTTCAGTTTTCATGTCAGTGGCAATAAAGCATTGAAAGACAACTTGCTTATAAAAATATTAATTAATATTTTGAGTTAAGTATGTCAGAAGTAAGCACATGCCTAACCGTTTTTATCATTATGTGGTGAGTATTATTTAAAAGTTTAGTTTTAAGTAAATACTTGTTGTAAGAAAGCAATGACGGAAGCGATAGAATTTTGATGTGTTTGGCAAGTGTTGTTAGTGGGTGGTTCAAATATTGTTATGATAAACATTTTACAAAATATCTAAATGAGGACACCAAAATAACAAATGATGTTATCGAAAAGTAAACTAAATTGAAAAATCTATATGGGCAAATCTCCAAAGGTTCAAGCGGCAGTTTTTCTTATTGGAAGTAAGTACTCCGAAAATAAGAAACTTGTAGATAAAATCGTATTTGACCTATCTAAACAAACATTTTTAAATTAAGCTGTAATTCGATAATAATCTGAATATGAATATTGCAATTTATATTTTTGTTACGCGTGAAACTAAAATTAGGTTAGGTTGTTTTAAATAACAGAAAATCTCAACATGTAAATAAATTCTGTAAGTAATTGATACAGCATTAATTTCAAATGCAAACAAAACTCAGAATCGAATTTTATGATATTTTAAATAAATATACTCAATGTTATAAAACAAAGGTTTTCTTTTCATCCTCTTTGCCATTGATTCGGCGTAATAATTCAATCATTGTATATAAATATATTCAAAAATTCAATATGGAAGCAGTAACGCATAAATTCATCAGTAAGTAAATCCACTTCCCACAAGACCGAAACTGCTTCCCACGAAAACATGCCAGATTTAAATTTTAATAAATTAACTTTTAAGTAGTTTGATAATAATCGTAAAATTTTGTACCTTGCTAATAAAACTTTCGTTATATACGTTCCCTGTTTATTAGCGATAGCTTTAGCAAGTTCCGGTTGTTAACTAAACTTAAAGATAATGTTTTAGATTATTCTGAAAACTTTTAAATTAGGCAATATAAAAAAAATCATATTTCAGGAATTTATTTATATTTAGCTCAAGTAGCTTTATACTAATTATTTTTCATGTTTTTTATTTTAAAAACACAAATTACTGTATGAGTTCCTTTATTTCAATTTTTAACTCGACCTGCAAAATTTTCCAGGTATGAGTTTTAACTTTTAGATTTTAAGTGACTAATTGAGGTGAATTCATTGATGGTTTTTTGATGTGGAGTAAATAATTTTGTCAAACTCTACAACTCGAAATGTATCAGTTTTGTCAGTTCATCAATAATATATCCTTTCAACTACATAATAGGATTTATGTAAATAAGAAGTGTAAGGTTAATTCTGCGTGCTTAATTTAAACTGGTATCAAAATATAATTAGTGCCATTGTGTTGTGTATTTTACAATAGAACTCGGATATATTTTCTTCAAGTTCCCATCTCTAAGCATTGATGGATTAGTTGTGTAAACAGAACACTCAATGGTATTATCGGTGGAATTTAATAATATAAAAGCGGAATTAAGTTCACTGGTGCATATAGTTTATACACGGGTGAAAATAAATGAGATTTATGGATAATGGGATTTTATTAAATATAAAACTGGGAATAATGATTTAGTTTTCCGTTTAGACATCTGTTTTAGACAATTATACGCAAATTCGTTTATTTATGTAACAAACCAATTGGTTTATTAAAATTGTTTCGTTTTATAAAGGCTATCGTCGTCATCCAGGGCCTATTTTAAGTTTACAAAAGCTATTATTTCACTTACTTAACGATATTTTGTTTGCGAACTTAATTGTGAACGCCTTTCAAACACCCATCTTCATCATTAATATAAATAAAAGTTCGAGTATTTTGAAAGCGGCTTATAAAATCTCTGTTAAAAAGGAACGTTAACTCTCTTTTTGTTTTACAGGAAATTAATGTTCTTTGATGTTCTACTTCAATCAAAGTATAATATTCTCCCTATTATTAATATATAAAAGTTTAAGTTAGATTAGTTTCAACAGTAATTAAACTTTATTATTCTGAAACCTACGTTTTTTATTCACCCTTTTCTTTAATTAATATAAAAATTAGAATTCATACAGCATAATAAAAATGTTTTTTTATGAATAAATTTTAATTTATTCTAGCGCACTGGAGTGCTTCTTTTTAGTCTTTAAGTACATTCACTTAACGGAAAAACTAGGAAATTTATATATCTGATTCAGAAAAAAATTGAATAAAATTTCAATTGCAAATTAGATCTTGATTCTTTTTGCCTCCAAATAATAAAAATAAAATTTGACGACTTTGGTGCTTTATAACGAAATTTTTCTCAAAAAATATATTTATACTTCTTAAAGATTTCTGTATCAAATCATAAAAGTGGAAAATAAAAATGTCATTTGTATATTTTACAGCTAAAGCTCCATGCATGTATAATTTTAAAATACATAAATGTGAAAGTGGTATTTTATATTTTAGAATCAACCACAATTCTTCTTTAACAACCCCCTAATGTAATTTACTGTTCTCTTAAGCGTTTTATTATTACAGGCTGCACATAAATTTTCACACAAGAGCTACCTCCAAGATGTAACTATACAAATTTTTGTGGCATAAATTATAATAATTAAATTAGTTTTAAATTGAGAAATATTGTGGTTTTAATTTATTATATTCAGCGTATATTACACTTAAGTGGATATTTTTTTATGTTTAAATTGAATAATTTTAGAATATCTGTAACATCTCTCATTAGATGATGATTACTTAAATTGCAAATGTCTGTTTTAGAGCTGACGTATTGAGTAAATTTTTAAAAACATGATTTAAATAAAAAAAATCAAATTAAAAAACCCCCCACTGTTTTATTAGGTATTAAATAAATTAACTTAAAATTTATTGCAGTTTAAATTAAATTTGTTAAAAAAATTCAAAAATAATATCAAATTAATTCATAAATGTTAATAAACTTAAACACACTTAAGTTTTAATAAAAAAAAAAGCACGAAAGAATCTAGCAGATTATCTTTGATTGGATGCACTAATCCTAATCGAAGTGCTCATAACGTAAATCCGTCAATATCAATTTGTACACAGAGATTAATCGCTCAAAGAATGCATCTCTAATGAAATTCAATCGAGATAAGCCTATTTACCATAATCTTCTGGGTTTAAGTAATCTATAATAGTAAATCCCGATAAATAGATATTCATTACACCGAAGAGAATTGCTGAATTTACAAGTTATCAAATAAAATGGAACAATTTCAAACGGTTCATACTGTTGACCGATTGGTATACTGATTCGTATTTCTGTAAATATAATATTTATCCCATTCAGACAATTCTGTTTCTTACGACAAATAAAGGACATACAGTGCTACTAAATTAAAATGTAATATACTCTACAACAATTTATTGCATCTGAAAATATGCATAAGTACGTAAGCATCTTACCACGACGCACGTGGTTTGTTATAAAAAATACGCCTTTGCATTTTTTATTTTACAATAGGTTACAATAAAAGATATTTTCATTTACGTTTGTATTTTTTTAATAAACTAAATGAGTGTTAAATTATTCCCAAGTGAAATGAAATGGCTAACGCATTTTGAGCTTTTATGTGTTATTAGTTGCATAAACATATAGTAAATGCAATATGGTTCGATACAGGGTGTATACCGGGCTCCCGAGCCAGTCTTAACAACAAAAAATCTAAATAAAGTTTTTAGATTAGAAAAAATCAAAATTCTATACCGATGTTTTTACAAAATACATATAAAATCAGAAACACATTTATGGTAATATTAATAACTGTAAGTGCCAGCTTTGAATTCTCAGAACCATACAAAATAATTTGTTTATGCTATATAATAGTAAAAATGCAGGCTTAAACTTGAAACAAATTCAAACAACTTTAAAATAAATCTGATTTATAAGAAAATTTTTAAAAAGTCCATTTTATTTCCTAATAAGGTAAGTTAATTAAATTAAAGGGGATTTTATTAGTGTGGTGGCTTTGAACTTAATTTAAAAAACATAAAAACCATTCGGCTTGATATGAAAATCCCTTTAAGAATCCTAGTATCCGTGATGCGATGCGAGAATCCCGCGGACGAATGACGCTTTGTTTTGACTACATTAATTAAATATTTTAGTAATAAGAACTTCAGTTTTAAAGTCAGGCAAATTTTACCATTTACAACGACTTGACCTACACTAATATCCTTTTGTTAATTATCGGCGTTTACGGAATTATCATCTGAGTGACTGACCTCATAAAATTGTATTGTAAAAAGAATCATGTTGCAGGTTGCAGTTGTTTCCTACTGTATGTGCTAAAGCATTATACCCTTCTTTGCTTGCATTTTTTTTTTCGAAAACTACACTTAGAAAACAATGAAGATTTCTTGCTTGTCGAATCTATGTCTAACTACTTGCCGCGTTTGATGTGCTTGTTATATGTACCCTCTATTGCATTTTAATTTAATAGCACTGTATATACGAAACTATTCTGATACTAGAAGCTGCTCAGATCTACAGGTATGTGGAAAATAAATTAAATTAAAGAATTTAAACAATTTCTTTAATAAGATATGTATTTGATTTATAATTTCCGTTGATTTATTATAAGACTCGTTTTTGGGCAATGTTATAAAACTACCGCTATCTGCTTTGTTTTTTTTTTCTTTAGTAGATTTCAGTCGAAATTCGGGAAAATCTTACAACTAAAATTGTCTTTTGTTTGCTTCTTTTACAACCAAAATGTGTAACAATGAAATAGCAAGCTCAGAAATTCATTGCAGATGCTGAAAACTAGAAACAACTGTTCGCAGCGTAGCTTCAACGTGTGCGAAATTCTGCAATCTCGTTTTATAGTAACAATACAATTCTTATACTTATAGCAATACAAATTTGAAAATGCTTTTTACGGACAAGAAAAAATATATTTAAAAATAAGGGTTTGCAAAACATGTATTTGTAAGTAAACTGCGATAATTTACGAACTTCAAAACAGACATTAACAATTTCAGTTCAATACGTACATCACACAGCTTCCGAGGAAATCCCTTATATATAGCTTTTCAGTCTCAAAGGAGCAAATTTAACTGGAAAATCTTTACCTGCGGACTCAATTTTAAAACAGATACTTTCTTTCTCTGTGTAACTGCAAATTTAACCTAACCTTCTTAAGTTTATTTTAAAATTAACAGATAAAATTTGGAACTTGATTTCTTGATATTTGAAAAGTTTGGTCAGAAGTAAAAATACTTTATTTTTATAACTTGTTAAAACTTTGTAAAGCTTTTAAAAGTTCGATTTTTAATTTCAAATTATTTATTTTCAAAATTTATCTGATGATTTTCGTGCTGCTCAGTGGTTTCAGATTGCTCAAAAATATCAATTCTTTCAATAAATTAGTAACATTTAGAAAATATACATTTAATATTAATATCTGGACATTGTGATATTAAAGAATGAAACTTTCGCATATTAAAATTTCACCAAATAAATAACAACTACCAATTGCACATTTACACACACACAACGCAGTGAAGTGCGAAGAAAAATATTTGAATTTCCCTACAATAAATCTAATATTTTCTAGGTGGTTTAAATTTTATAGTCAATATTTTATCTGAAAGGTTAGTTTATCATTAGAATAGATCTAATCGTTAGGATGTTCCATTAAAGTTATCTCTAGTGAAGGACAACAATAACTTTTCACATTGTTCCTTTATCAGTACAAGAGGAATTTACTTACGCATCCTTTTTTATCGTGATAAATGGAGCTTCCTAATCCTGATAAATTAACTACTACTACTCAATATCTACAATTTGCAAATTTAGAAATTTTCCCATGCAAACGATTAAATTGGGCTGGGAGGTTGGTTCGTTAGTTACATCTTAGAGGCAACTGATATTATTAAATTCCTCAATCCACATTATATTTTATTATTAGTATGAATATCACTAACAAAATTATATACAATCTGATATTAACAGTTAAATGATGATAATAATAAAGCAGGGCGTAAAGCTCGAGAAAACCACCTGTTAGTTAAAACGAGAGCGAAATCTCGCTTGCTAAGTGAAATACACACATATATACAAATCTGTACTTCTCTCTCTTATTTTTTGCTCTGTCACAACAAAAACTAAATAATATGCTTACAGCTATAATAAAAAACATAAAAAATTAAATTAATTACCATAGCAGTAAAAACAATTTTTACATCATATAGACAGGAACCCACAAATAAAGCAGCTTGGCAGGAATTGTGGCCAAGTACGAACTGATGCTGTCTCAGGAAGTACAAGTGTCACGTAAAACTTTTAAAACACAACGTGCAACTTTAATTAAAGCGTTAGAAATGTTAGCGAAAAGCTTTATTCTTAGGTTACAAAGCCTTTTATGCGTAAAGTTAATCGATATCAATACATATAAAAATTAGATTATAAGAAAATAGTAAATGATAAAAAACATAAATTTGTAAGATTATTTTAAATTTTCAGTTTTTCAGCAAAAAAAAAAGATATTTTTTGATGCTATCTTAAGTTAAACTTTACGTAGGTATTAACGTACATTGTTATGTAAATTAAAATTTAAAATTTTTACTTGTGCGATTTTTATTTAAAATATTAAGATTTATTTTAAACGCGGATTAATTAGTTTTCATTAAAATATCATTTTCAATTCCTAACCTTCATAGAAAAAATAATTTTTATTTTAACAACTTTAAACTGAATCATGTGAGCTTTTTTATCAAAACAGCTTTCGACGTCTCTTACGACAGATTTCACGTGTAAAACGGCCAACGGATTCGATGAAACTAAGCACGAGGCGCCTCGACGCTGCTTCACTACGTCCCGATGCTTATTTAACGAAGGTATCTAGGCGTCGACTCCGTGAGATAAAATATTGGATGATCATAAGATAGACAGAGATATATACTGCATTTTGTCGTACAAAAGTGATGCGCTTTTATATCATCTGCACGCATGTACTGATTTTGATACAGACAGGAAGGTACTGATAAAAATCGTTTTTGATAATTTAGTTTTATCATGTGTATTTCAGTTAGGGTAGAACTGGAAATCAAAACTTATAAATTTCCAATTCAATAAGGATCAAAAACGATAAAGCTCGTTAAGTTGGATATTGAATTTCCGTCATTTAAAATATCCCGCGACAGTTTTGAAGTGTCTTTAATATTTAATTTCCATTATTAGATTTAATATTGTGTGTCTGGAACAGAAAACTGAAAACAAGAAAATCGTAGCCAACTTACTGTTAAAATAAAAATTAGACATCTGGGGGATTGCTGTTCGCTACTGTGATAAAACTTGTCATTGAATATCTCTTATTGAAATAGAATGACCTATTTTGCGTTTCCCTGAATTTACCCTTAATTTCCGTGAATATTTACCAAAGAGAAACGTTGTCATCTAAATAAACGAATTAAGTTTTAGGCTAAAGTTTTACAACTAATACTAATAAGTTTTTCTAGCTTAACACAAGATTATACTGTAGGGCCACTATTATTAATTTGTTTTTAGTTTTGAATTAATTATTATTACTAAATTTTGAGAAGAATGAGTACACTAGCTATTTATGTAAATAAATGTCAGAGTTTAACCTATTAATCCGCAAATGGAAATACGACTTTGGTAAATACATAAACATAAACAACTAGTAGCGTAAATATAAACAAACAAGTGTAGGCATACCTTTGCTATTGCTTAGTAACTTATAGATCTAGACGTTAGTAATACAAGAAGCGTCCAAATCCCTATTTACCTTGTTTTGTAAATAAATGTTTACCTCGCTGTAAGTTTGTAGGTAATCATAATAATACACCTTCATACATCAACTATAAACCAGCTCTATTTTATTAGCTAAGCGTCAAAATTATTGTATATAAAAACATATTAATGCACAATCAATAGTTATATTCCATAACAATTTTATTTTTTATAATTTAATTACTTGATTTGAAATAAATATTACATTTATAAATCATAGATCTGTGATGTCAAAAAGATTTCTATACTGTGGCGTTTCACACTGTGAAGAGTGTTCAGATTCAGGTATTTAATATGAAGCTCCGATGAAATGATAAATTTGGAATATTTTTCAAATATTTCAGTTTATGAGATACTAGAAATCCTAATCTGAAAATTTTGTTAACGTACTACCTCTTCAAGGGATCTTATCCCCAGTACTCCCTACCGTGTCAGCGATACATCAGACTTGGTGGGTTGGTTGCGCCCGTAGGTCAACGACTGAACCAAATTTGAACACCAATCATAGCGGCTTCGGAAGCAAAAAAGTTTAAACTTTAAAACAAAATGGGATTGATTTTGGCCAACGTTGACTCCTGAGTAATCGAAATATAGTAACGAACTGATTTTCTGATTGTCTTTTTTGTATACACTCCGTATATTGTCACTAACTTATTATGTATTTATCTCCCTTTTTTTCGTATTAAAAAGTATTGTGTTATGTATTATATTTGGTATCACCCGTATATCACCTTGATCAATATTTCTCATTGATAAAATCCGAATTTTATATTTTTGAATAGTGCCATCTAGTTTGGGCGATTTAACTACACAAATATCGATTTTGTTTGGAGCTCCTCTATATGGTCATAGCGATGGTCCGCTGCTTTGATTCGATAAAAGACTATTAATTCCTGACTGAGAATTGCGCGGTAAAACATAGTGCAATGGTCACTTTTGAGCTAAAGAGAAAACAATATGAGAAGGTGCATTCGAGTATAAACTTTGGAGATTTATTGTTCATTTGAACAACAATTCAACCAAGTCTGTGGTTCTTGAATATCATTAAATAAAACATAAATAACGTCTTAACGTAGTGCTCAGATTAGAAAACTTAATACAAAAATGAAATACGATAAATCAAGTTGGAATAGCATATCTTTATTAGAATACAAGAGTTTATAATATCAAATACAAATCAGGATGGTAAGAGAAAGGAGATCTTAGTCAAAGGTCACCCTGAAAAAGAAAATTTTGTACATTAATTAAGGATCTCAATGGATCATATAAAATCAAGACTGCACTTTCAATAATAATGCAAAATTAAAATTTTAAATAAAGAAATTAGTTGTTCATAACTATAGAAATATGCATTATTGTTGAAAGGGTAGTAAGAATGATCAAAGAAATGTGATATCTCTGATAAAAATAAAATTAAAATTAAAATAAATGAAATATAGGTTTCTCAGAGAGATATGGATAATAAGCTTTTGTTTGTGAAAAAGATGGTTGTTTTTGTAAGAAGCTCTTAAAAAAGAAGTTAAAAAGTTAATAAATATAGAATAAAAGTCTTGTGTTTTATTTGGAAAAGGAATAGTTAAGTGTAAGAAGTAAGGGAAGATAATAAATTACTAAATAAGTTTGGAAAAGAGAAGATAGAAGAAAATTTAGAATATACCTTAAAAGTGGGGGTAGAATTTATCATAAATAATAAAAGGAAGAGGATAGATATAGAAGAGTAGATTTTAAGTAGTTCAAGAAAAATAATTAAACATAGGAGTGAGACAATTTAAGAAGATTAGCAATACTTAATGTGGTGTGGAAGATTTAGTCAGTAGCAGTTCCTGTTGAAGGTATACCAGTAGATTGAGAGGCCAATTCAAGATTAACCGAAGAGACTTACCGGAGGTGCATAAGGAAGTATAAAGTTACCTATTCAACAAGGACCGATAGAAGAGTTAGTAGGTCTGTGGTCCATCATCATCATAGAGTGCAGAGGTGGTCTGCAGATTCTGTTCAACTTCAGTCGTGTGTCTTGGAGGAAGAGTAAAAATTGCAAGACGTGTATGTGCAGTGAAAGTGCAGTTAGATAAGAGGAAAAAGGAGGGGTTTTATACATTAACATTCTAGGAAGGAATAAATGTAAGTTGACTGGGTAAGATTTCTTTCTTTTAACATCCGAAACAAAAGAGTAGTAAATAAAGAGGTTAAATAAATAATTGATTTGTTATGCTTACTTGATTTTATATGCATTAAGTTGGGAACTGTCATGTATGACAGTACTATCAATGTACTGTCAACGTCCCTGAGATTAATTGGAAGCGTCTTTCTCGTTTTCGTTGATTCGTAGATTGGTCTAAATTGTGATTTTTAGTGAAAATCCCTGTCTTGATGGAAAAATTAGCGTGCATAATGTGAATCTCTAAATTTAAAAATATTAGTTCGTTGTGCTGTAACTTAAAGCCAACAAGATTTCAACATTTTTTTGTTGTGGAAATTGAAGGCATTTTTATATCCGGAATATCCGATTGTTTAGTATCGTCAACGTTTCTGCTTGTCCCCTTGGTGATTAAATGGCGGACGTTTCTTTCTGTAAATTTATGCAGTAGTGAAATCATTTTAAATTGATTTCTTTTGGGCTTTTGATCTTAAACCTGAGTACGAGGCAATAGTAATAATTAATGAATCAGAAGCTTTTCGTGATAACCCCCACATCATCTTCGAAGCTTGAACTAGTGATCTGGATCATCCCTCACGACGCATCCATTTGAATTGACGCTGATAAAATCAGGTTTATTTTTTTAAATTATTACAGGTGGGCTATTTATGCAATTTTATTTTTACTTTGGAGGGATTGATTATTAATATTTATACCTAAAGTTAATGAAAAGTAATTTGTTATTTTTTTAAATAGTAGCATCTTAACATTGTTGCAATCCAATAATAAATTTTATAAATATTTTTGAAATTAAAAGTTATCAATACAATACAAAAAGGTCAGTAAAGATCAAGATATAGCCGGGTCAATAAAATATATTTTTATGATACAATTAAGTTATTCTATTGAAGCATTGATTGCTTAACATATGTATTTTGTTGAGTTATTTTCTGTTTTGTTGTGTGGTATATTTACATGATATCATAGCTAAGGAAATTCGGCTTTTGCACAATTGAAGCTGATTCAAGCTGATTCATTCCAAAGAAATATTTCTTTAATCAATTGCGCTGGTGCCCATACCCATAGTTTTACAAACGATCTACCGATGCTTCAATTCACCTACGTCCCACATTAATTTTAATAGAGCCGTTGTTCAAGCTGTTCGAGCTAAGCCGAAGCACGTTTAAGTCATCGTAGAGTAAATATCTATGTTTGTTGTCGGTCAAAAGGTTTGCTACAGTATGTACTATATTTCTTAAGTTAATTTGAGGAAATTTGCGATAGTTTAAAAATCTGATTCTGGACAAAGCAATTTCAGCGTATGTTACACATTTTCCTTTGTTTATTTGGAGATATCTGGTCCTAATTAAGTTTAGAACTTGAATTTTATCCCAACACCATATGCATCATATGTCGCTGTACTAAAGAAGAGGACTCTGGTAACATTTACCTTGTATACTAGTTGCTCCAATGCTTCGCGAATTCACCGGATTGAATGTCTGTCCTGTTGGAAATAATAGACAAGAAGGTAATCATTATAAAATTCTTTTACAAAAGGTTAAGACTTAGTATACTGCTCTAATATTTAGTCCTTCCTCGATTTTTTTGTGTAGTTTTTATTTGCTTGGCTTTCGAATTAACTGTTTGTGCAATACCTTTTTCTTTGTATCTGGTTGAGATTCACAAACATATAAGAACGTTATTATTCCTATTTGTCAGAGTTTGAGGGTAATCGCAAAGTGTATTTTTGACCTGATCACATGGTAAAACGGACTGTATAAAAGTATAAAAATTAAACAACTGATCACCAAGAAATTAGTGTGATCAGTCCTTACAGAATAGAATTATTACTCCGCTCTAATTCCACTGCAAGGCTTCCAATTCTGAAATATATTTATTATTAAAAAAAATCTATGAAGACCAGTCACCGTATGTTCAGAAAACGTATAGATTTTTTCTTAATTAATTGCTAATAAGTGGCTATTAAAATAAAATCCTATAATAGCTATGTTTACTTAAAAATATTGGGTATACTATATAAAAAATCCGCACTGCACTCTTGAAGTAGTTTCTTTTTTAAGTTATCGAAATCAATATTAATTGATTGGTCAATTAGTATTAATTGACGACTACGACGTTAACTGACTCTCAAGCGTCGTTTAGTTAGGAGAAGATTGCAATTATAGGAATCTTCGGTTATGATTGGATACACACTTGGTCGTCGCGTGATAATTTTTTGGTAGTAATTTCACTCCAACAGGAAGTCTCGTTCACTGGCGAAGGCTTAGGTGATTTGGTCGAACAGTATTGCGAAACAACGCTCTCATTGAATCTGTTTTAATTTTTTACAAGAGCTGACTTGTTGAATTGACTGATACACTGTTAACTATAAAAAATATTCAAATCGAAATTAAAGTATATTTAACTTGAAGCATTAAGAAAATTCATTTTATAATAAACAAATGAGGAAATGAAAACTACAAACTTGTAGTAAGTATAAAGAAGTGACAAGTTGCGTTTTTGCTGATAACACAGGCCCACAAAAATGAAAAAAAGGCTTGAAGTTGAAAAGTAAGGTAGCATACCGTATGCTTTTCGTTGTGCTGAAGACGAATCCGGAGTCGAAATTGACCCATCACCCAAGGATTTTCTTTAGATGTAATTTTATAAATTCTTTGAGGTGTTTTTTGAGGTTATGTCGAAATCCTTGGGTGATGGGTCAATTCTTCTTCGTCTTTTTAATATTCGAACTTTAGGGCAGTTCTTCTCAATTTTTTTCAAATGTAACATATTGAAAATTGTATACAGTTGAAAAGAGTATAAAAAGTACTACCGAAATCGACAATAAAAAATATAGGTTACAGTACTGGGAACGGTACAGTATAGCGTCAAGTTATTAAAATCGCTATACCCCTTCGAGATTTTTTCCAAAAAATTAATTTTAACGAAGTTATCGAATTTATCCGCTACTTTATTTCCACACTGTATATTGGATTTTATTAAATAAAACGGAATTCTTTCATTTTAGAAAATTGTTCGTTAAAATAGAAAATATGCTTAATTTTGGTTTAAACAACCTTTTTCTATTAGCTCTATTTTACTAGATTTAATAATTAATTCCCTTTTTCTATCGCTTTCTATTATTTGCACGTGGATTGCAACATTGCAATTGAAAACTTTGAAATACTGATGTTTTTTATGATGATGTTGTTTGTTAACATAAATTTTAAAATTCTTCCAACAAAAATTGTTTAAATAAGTTATTCAATCTTAAAGTTTAGTTAGATGTTATTTCTTTTAAATCTGCTACGTAGAAGCAAAATGTTTACGAGATATTTTTAAATTAATTTCAGTCAGATTAACTCGCGGTTCTTCTTGATTAATTATAAATTTAATTATTATTTATTGAAATTTGTTAAAACATTTTAAATCTATTAATCTATTAATTTTTATTTATTAACGTAATCCATCTGTTATTTAGTGTGCAACATTGTAATTAAACTGTTGCACGAACTTATAAATTTAGATGGAATTATGTAATTGAATTATTAATAGTATATAAATTAACAAATGAAATATCCTATCTATTTTGATTTGTTATTTCATGTAAATATTTATTTGATGGCTTTAAATTCATTTCCATACAAAAACAATTTTGTTTCACAAGAAAAATGAGATGAATATATATATATATATATATATATATATATATATATATATATATATATATATATATATATATATATATATATATATATATATATCCACATCCAGCTCTTCTACCTAATCCTTAATGGTTCACCTTTTGGCATGTTTAACACAACAAATTAAATCAGCAATATTAATGATAATCCTAAGAAGTTTAAGAGACCTATACCCAACCAGTCGCATCATGATCGACTCCATCAATTAGTAAATAGTATACTATACCAACAACATAGTCTTAAATCTGTGGTATGAAAAGCGTTTGCATTCGTTAGATAAGTAATTGTAAAGATAACCTTTTGATAAGAAAAAGATCGCTTAGAAGTTTCAGATCTGTGTTTAGGGATGGTAAGCATTATACTTATTATTTTACTATAACCTTACCAAGGGATTATTGAGTAAGTGACTTCTTCTTTCAAAAGATTAATTTGATAACTATTGACACACTCACTTTGCTCTGTTATTTTAAACAAATTAACTACACTGATTTTCACTGGTTAATATGAAGTAGCTTTTGAATTTCTCCTTTCCTTATATGATAAGATATGAACTAAACCTTACTATATGCTGGATTATGTTAACTCTAAATATAAATTTTCCTTTTCAAATATAATAATGGCTACTCTATCTGCAATAAACAAAATAGACACACTCTCAGTAATAATTTTATTATATTTGCATTACATCATATAACATATTATCATTACAATAGTACACGGTATCAATATAGGGGGAAAATAAAAACAGTGTGTGAAACAAAACAATTTATTATAAATGTATGGTGTTTGATTTTGTCGGAGCCTAGCTCAGTGAAACTACAGTTTCTACTGCTGTACTAAATACGCTATTAATGTACTTAGTTATTATTTAGTTCAGTTTTGTTTGATAGAACAAAACTTTTCCAATTTCTTGGCGAAAATATAATGAAGCGTACCCTTCTTTTAAAGTCTATACTAAACTCGACACCTTTCTTACAATTTCTATTCATTCATGTTTATTGGACTAGAATACAGAACTTATATGTTCTACCAATTAACTATTTTCTGGGTAGTTGTAGGATTTTATAAAAAAAGGCCAAAGAAACCAATAATCGTATGCAATTCAATTTCATTGTTCAAAAATAACGACGCTACACCTTTGGAATCAGACGGGGTCTAGATAAAGTTAGGAGAAATTTGAGGAGTATTGTAGCGCAAACTGGAGACTAAATACTGAAATAGATTTAGAAACTACTGCGATATGGCTTGGAATGGAGCGATACCTTCGCAAAGGTCATAGCCAGCTTAAACGCAGTTAGTGGCCATGAGATTTTAGAAATTCACAGAAATCTAAGTTCATAAGCAACTCTGCTGAAAGATAACGAAGCCACTATTTCAATCGTTATGTTGGAGTGCTCATGATGACTCCACGCCTCTGGGATAGATAGGGTTACGTTACACTTAAAGTACTTACGTTTTCAACCAAATCTTCAATTAATTTATGTGTGAACTACTCTGTGTGAAACTCCTTGTCAGGTTACATAGTTCACTAGGGTGGTTGGTTGGATGTGACTAGATGGGAAGTGTGTCGTGAGATCTAGGTCGCTTTTTCCTTTCTCGTGCAAATACCTCGTTTTGTCCATCTTGGTCTTTGTTTCTTCTCTATCTGTATTCTCTTTCCTGCTGTGTGTGTATGTGTCTTTGATCAGATTGGGTTTGACTAGATGAGTAGGTTGGATTATATTAATAGTGATTGAGTTGATACTGTTTGTGGTTTTAGAGTCTTTTGCAGCACCAACAGTAATGACTAGGTATAGGATTTGTATGCACTTAAAAATGCTGAAATATGCATGCACTTATGCACTATAAAAACGTGAAATATGCACTTAAATATGCACTTAAAAATCATGAAATATGCGTTTATTAGAAACTTTTAATAAATATATGCACTTTCATTATTAACAAAGACACCTGTTTAGCGTTATTTACATTTTATTTACAGAAATTATTTTAATTAGACATCCTATGCAATAATTTAGTTAATTATATTTTCTAAACATAGAGCGTTACAGTTCACAATGATGTACATATTTAAATTTTCAAAAGTAAACATATGCCTATTATCCCTAAATATTGTTTTATATTTTGAGAAACTCCGTTCCACATCACAAGACGTAATTGGGGCATACTTAAAATTGTTTAATTCTACAAGCAGGGCCGGATTAACGGATGGGCGGAAGGGGCGTTCGCCCAGGGCCTCCACATACAAAGGCCTCCACATAAAAGATTTTTTTACATTATTTTTTTAAGTTCTAGTTAATTTTCATAAAAATATTTTAACGTTAAAGATTTATTGCTACTTAAAATTTAAATATGATTTAATACAAATTTATTTTTCTATAAATATATAAAGCAAAAGTATTCTACTTATAGAGAATTAATACAAATGTAAACATTTATTTTATTTTTAAACAATTTTTACGCTTTTACAGTTTTTTGTTACGTCTGCTATTGTGTTACTTTTCAAATTTCGTGCTCAGTTCAAATTAACCTACTCTGTTGCGCAACTGAGTATGCGCTGAAGCTTACAGCTGATCAGTCATCGGATTAACCTAATCTTGCCTAATCTTGCTTTTGTAAATCTAAAAACAGTGTTAGATTTGTATACCAATTTTTCATTTCTACCCAAAGTCCACATTTCAAAAATATATGAATAAGGTATACAATACATGTTTACATTGAAAATATAGGGTTCAATTGTAGGGTGAACAAAAACATTATTGTACGAATTGTTTTTTTGCATTTTTGTTTGAATTTTGCAGTTTTATGCTAAGAAATTAGTGTTTCTGTCGGCAGCATCAAATTAAATTTAGATTTAAAGAAATTTTACGGACAGGTAAGTATAATCTGTACTTCTTTCGACAAGTATTTCAATTTTTAACGGTTATTTATCAGCCCTATCTATATTTGCATATGTGACATTGAGAGTATATATATATATATATATATATATTGTAGACTTTTAATTAATGGCTTTTATAATTATATTTTAATCTATTCAAATCAATGGAATAAGCCTATACTTTATTTTTTATATCTCGTTTATTTATACAAAATAAAAAATTTTTTTTAAATTACAATATGTCTAATTCAAATTTTTTTGTGGGCCTTGAAAATGAAGGAAAAAAATTTAGATTCTTCGAAATATTGGCAAATAAAATAAACGAGATATAAAAAATAAAGTATAGGCTTATTCCATTGATTTGAATAGATTAAAATATATATATATATATATATATATATATATATATATATATATATATATATATACACGCCCAACTATCCATACCAAGCCCGCTATGTTACGCAGGCACTCAGAAGCCCGGGCTTTCCTGTAGAGTTTCAACAGTATATTCTACGTCAATCGAACCGATAATTTCATATTATTAAGCGCAACCTGCGAGGGGTAAGTTATTTTTACATACAAATGAATATATACTGTACAGCTTTTACGAGACCGCATATATTATTGGTACTGTAGCAGTCCTGTTTGTATAAAAATAGATGTTTCACGCATTATACCAAGCCACGCAGGGTTGCCGGTACTGTTACCAGCAAAACGTAAGATTATTGATCGTGTAATTTGTCTAGCCGGCTGGGAATGTCGGACAAACCACGGTTAGTCACCGAGACTTCCCGAATGCTTTCGTTCTTATGCGACGGTAATGCAGAGTTGGGAGTATCCTAGCGGAACTTTTGTTCTCGCCAACAGCCTGAGTCAAGGTCGTACATCTGGTTATTATCGATTTTATTTAAGCTTTCTCGCGGCATAGTAACACAGACAATTATATACAACGAACTTTATGAAAAGAAGATGGAATTTTAGATTTCAGATCATGTTCTACATGCATAATTAAATGAATATTAAGTTACCTCGGAATTCGCCTTTTGGCCACCGATTCTGATGATTTTTTTTTAAATTGTACGTAATCGACTATATTTCAAAGTCTAAATGTTAGATTTGTCCTGTAATGCCCTGTTTAATTGTTAATAACAAATTATTATTTTTTTCATAAGGGACTAACTAACCATTAAATAATTTCATGAAATTTTTATTATAATTGCATAAAGTTGGGTACTTTTTAGGGTCGTAGATTACGAATCCGGGGTCTAAATTGGTCCAAAGTGCAAAATGGCGACTACAAAATTGCCGCCGGTGTCAAAACTTTAATATTTGAAATTTCGATGCAAAATCGTACCAGGGGATTTTTAAAGTTGCAAATTGTGATGTTAAGCTAAAAATGACCCAGATACAAAATGCCGGTAACAAAATGGCCACCGAAACTAAATAGATTAAAATTCAAAATGTTTAATCTCTCCTTCATGTTTGACCCTAGAAACCTATAAGTACCCAACTTTATTCAATTTTAATAAAAATTTGATGAAATTATTTAATTATTAATTAGCCCCTTATGGAAAAAGTAATAATTTGTTAATAACAATTAAACAGTAATTTTCAAACCTTTGACAGTACAGACTTTACCAATTAAATATTTTAGTTTGAAAGAAAATGACAAGAACAAAATTACAGTTTTCAATTAAATTAATATAAATAAAAATATTATTTCTAAAAAAAGATAAATCAATATTAGACGGTTTCCTAGAAAAAAATACTTCGGAATTCGCCTTTTGGGCACCGATTTTGATGATTTTTTTTAAATAGTAGGTAATCGAATATATTTCAAAGTCTAAATGTTCGATTTGTCCGCTAATGCCCTGTTTAATTGTTATTAACAAATTATTATTTTTTCCATATTAATAATTAAATCATTTCATCAAATTTTTATTATAATTGAATAAAGTTGGGTACTTATAGGTTTTTAGGGTCGTAGATTACGACCGATTTACGGTAGATTTACGGTCCAAATTGGTCTAAAATTCAAAATGGCGGCTACAAAATGGCCGCCGGTGTCAAAACTTTAATATATGAAATTTTGAATAAAAAATCGTACCAAGGGGTATCTAAAGTAGCAAATTGTGCTGTTAAGCTAAAAAGTGACCCAGATGTAAAATGCTTGTCACAAAATGGCCACCGAAACTAAATATGATTAAAATTCAAAATGTTTAATCTCTACTGTATGTTTGTTTAAGATGGATTAATATAGTAGCTAACACAATTTTAAGATTGTTGCAATTATTATTTATTTAAAATTCAAATTCAAATTGATAGAATGGAGTTATTCCATATGAATAGTGTTAAAATAAATTAATACTCCATAATTTAACCAGATTCCGTTTAAGTCTGAAACTTTATTTATCGTCAGATTTAAATAAAGGATATTGTATTCTTATTTACTTGTGTTTCATGTAAAGCATTGTTAGTTTCTTCAGCTACTTCTGGCAACGTAAAAAAAGAATGTGCTCTATACATTTTGAAAACTGATTAGTAAGCTTTTTTTGGGAAGAATAATTTTTTTTTACATGCTCTTACTGGTTGCGACACTTCATCAGCGTTTTTCGGCAAAGGGAAAAATAAATTTTTCAAAACTTCTGAATGCAAAATATTATAGGTGTTTTTATAATTTTTAGAAATAGTTAGGGTTACTAATGACAAGATAAAATATATAGAAAATAAATAAAATGGAACTTTTTTATTAGAAATTGCATGAAAATACAACTAAAAGAAATTGATTTAATTTTATTTTATTTGACAAATCCCATATTGTATAATATCATCTTCAGAGTCATTGCGTTCTGTTTCTTCTTCTTGTTATTTTGAAAAGCATTCTTCATCAGAGAAATTTTCATCTAAAACTTCTTTTTCATTAATGTTTCCTACGTTTGGACATTTCCAAAACTTTAAAAGATTTGAAGATTTGAGTTTTGTTTTCAACTATGCTTAAAAATTGGCTATAAGGGGATTCGAAGATGCCAAAAATAAGTTGAGAATTTTCTCATTAGTTTCTTCTCTGGAAGATTTGGATGGATGACCTCTTCTAAATTAACTAATCAGCTTTATTTATTTATTCTAAATAGCTTGAAATCTTTTTTCTCGCTTCTTTGCTAGCCGTTCATCTGTATCTTTTTGATGGACCAGCATGCCTCGAAGGTTAGTTAGAGTACCGTAGGTACATTTTACTAAAACATTTTCTGCAGCTTTTCTGGTTGAATGGTCTTGAACTTTTCAACATTTATTTCATATCCACATACAACTGTTTGCATAATATCAAATCTATTAATAAATTATCTCTGACTTAATTTCTGTAATTTCTGCAGAAGTCGCAAGCGCTTTGAAAAAGCACATTGCTTCATATTTTCTTTGTTTTTAAAACTGTAAACCATGTGGGAAAAAAACGTGAATCTGTGTATCAAACAATAAACAAGTAACTGTGATTCACTGGCAAACATTTTAAGAAAAAATGAATGAACTGGTGTTTTGCAAACCTTACTGAGCTGAAAACATGTGAATACATGTCTGAGATACCTATTAGAGACCGCTAGTTTAGCCGTTTGATTCTTTCGACATTTTGTCAGCTTTTGAAGCAAAATCCCGTTACATGAGACGGTGGAATAGTCTAAATTTTTGACAGTATTGCCTTTTTGTCCATTCCGAGTTTTGATGACCTTCGGATTTAGATTGATTTATTATGATATGAGCTTTCAATCAGTAAAGGTTTCATCTTGTAAATCCGTTTCCCCAAAAAAGAACGACCTAAAAAATCCACAAACTGACAGAGGAACTAAGGGAAGACTGGCAGATAGGTGCCCAGTTCGTGTTATGTTATTCATTAACCATGTACAGTGCCGCCCATTTGAAAGTGCACGACTGTTTATATGTAATATTCCAAAATGACATCGTGTAAGTCAGGATTCCATGGACTGTGTTTATAACAGCTGCAGCGGAATGAAAGGTTTATTATTATTTTCAAATACTTGTTTAAAATAATTTATCAGCTTAGAGTAAGTTATAGAAAACATTACCGAGGTAAATCGGGTCTATCGTGTACTTTCAAATGGGCGGCAGTGTACCTCTAAGTTGCTATTTAATAATTCATAAAGAATTATGATATGACTTTTAAATTATTAGTCCAAGAACAAGAGCAAAAAAGTAGGTTCAAAATGCAATGAACTACAGAATTGATTTTCTTGTTCGAAGATGTTCGGGAGTGTCCCCTGAATGTAACGTCAAGTTGGCGGGTCGATGGTGAGGAGGGTTGAGCGTTAGCCGCCATCTTGGAGAACACGTTTTATCAAATATCTCGTGAACCGTGCATCGTACGACAAAAATACTACAGATCGTTTTCGTAGACAATAACATTTTCTACAACTTTTATTACAAACTTTTTTCTGTGTAGTGCATAGCTTTATATTTAAAGCGCGCCAAACTTTCTCCAACATGGTTATTGCTAAATATATAGTTAACGGTTGATGATACATTAAAAATGGTAATAACCAAATTTGTAGAACACAAAATTTCTTATAGAATTTATTTGAAGTGTTTTTTTCTACAAAATTGATACTTTAAGAACTATAGCTTGGTAAACTATTGCACCGCGTGAATTATCAGTGGTAATGTTGGTCATAGTACACGGTAAACATTTCATAACACATAAAACGGCGAAAAGTGTTCAGAAAAATGACAGTACTGTGTAGTGTGTAGTGAATCTAATGTATTAATCTTATAAATAGTGCCAAGAAGTACTCATAATTTATAGATCTTTCTTAACTTGCATGGGTAGAACGTATTATCATAAAAGACTGTCAATGTAGCAAGATATAATAGTTTGTACATCACGTACATCATAGGAAAAAAATAATAATGATGATGATCATAATAATCATGAGAAGGGAAATGTGGAGAAAAGGATAACAGAGTTCAAAGAATGCAAATTAATTTTTTGAAATAAAATACGGATTAAAACATTTATTTATACAAAAAGTGGCAAGTTATTTTACGTCATAAGTCTCATCTGTTTCGATGATGAAGGAAGTCACTCATCGTCTTCCACATCCTTGTTTTCTGCCACCGCTATATCCGTAGGAGGTGAATCGGAAATTTCATTTTCATCGACTTCGTCTTCGATGGCATCCAATGTATCTGGCACATTGTCCCATGTGCATCCACCACAATTCGAACAAATAATGGAACATTTTAAGCCAGCTTTTCGGCATTCACAGGCAGCCCCGCAATTTTTTGTGCATTTGCAAGATATTATTTTCAGCAAACTTGAGGGTGCTGGAGCCATAGTAGTTCGAATTGGTTGAAGTCCATTTGTAGTTCGCTTCCAATCCCATTCCTCAGGATCATGGTAAAATGCAAGCCAAGTTTGAACCTGGTGGTAGGTTCTAAAAGAATGGTAACGTGCCGTATCTTGGGTTGGAGGTAGAAGTGAGAGGTTTAGTTTGGTGTTACTCGCCAAATTTGCGAAGCATTTTTAGCGAAGAGAGTTAATGGACGCATTGAGAGGCGCACGATTTAATATATAGTGTATAATTTCGTGGCTATTGTGCGTGAACTCAGCATTTACAGCGTTATAAGTCTTAAAGTATCAATTTTATAGAAAAAAACTTCAAATAAATTTTATCGGAAATTTTGTGTTCTACAAATTTATCATCAACCGTTAACTATATATTTAGCAATAGCCATATTGAAAAAAGTTTGGCGCGCTATAAATATAAACTTATGCACTATACAGAAAAAAGTTTCAAATAAAAGTTGTAGAAAATGTTATTATCTACGAAAACGATTTTTTTACTATTTTTGTGGCACGATGCACAGTCACGAGATATTTGATAAAACGTGTTTTCCAAGATGGCTGCTAACGTTCATCTCTCCCGTCCCGCCAACTACACGTTACATTCAGGGGACACCTACGAACATTTTCCAACAAGAAAATCAATTCTGTAGAAGATTGCAGAAATAAATTACCCGGTTACTGGCCGATATTATTTATTTTCCAACTTGTTTACATGCAGGTTACTAACATTATTCCATTGTTATTTCTAAACTACTACTATTTAGTTAGCATTAATCCTACAGTTCGGACAGCTTTTTTAAGGAATTCTCTCGTGTAAAACAGCCAGCCTTCGCATTCAAATGAGACAGTGTTAAGATATGCAGATGAGAACAACTTTGTTCTATTTCTTTCACCTAATGTAACTGCTATCACTCAACCAACGGACCAAGAATATATAAGAAACACCTAAGAGATTTTACAGACGTACCGTTTCGATTAATTTCTTGGAAACATTTGATATGATGCTATTTTGATAGTTCTCTAATATCAAAGATGCAATTTTTGCTTTCGCTATTGCATGGATCAATGTTAAACAACTGACAATCGAGAAAACGTTTTTTACAATTATGAATAATGGAAAAGAAGTTAAAGGCGAAGATGTTACTGAAGACGTGATTTGTTCTAAAGGTATTGCTAGTTTGGCAAATCAGAGCGAGGATATGAAAGAGATAGAAGAGTCCGACATTGAAGCTTAAATTCATTGTGATCGTAAAGAACAAGGTTACCAAGTACTGACAGGAGATGCAATAATGGAGGAAGGGGAAATTCTACGTGACACCTCTCAAGTAGATCAAGATTTTCTAAGTGATGGTGATGATGATTTAAACATGAAGAAAGTACTTTATGGACAAACTGCTGAAGCCATAGGCGTGTCATTAAATTTTTTTGAACAACATAAGGATCCTGATGTAATACATATTTTACACTGGCAAAATATACAACAAATGATAAAAAATAACACGGTACGCACAGAAGAAATTTTCAGATTTTTATATAGCTTTTCTAGAATTGTTTGATATGAAGATTACGAATCTGATGTTGGTTGTTTCCAATCAGGTCAAATGTTGTTGTTTCGAATTTCATTCGTACGCCATGCAGCCAACCCATACCTGCCTCATGAATTTAACTCAAACCGGGTTTCTCAGGAATTGCTTTTTACCTTACGAATGCAAAACGCCAATAGAAGAATAACATGCATACACCACATAAACAGGGTTGACAATTTTGGCGTTTCTTAATTCTACAGCTTTTTTGCTTTGGCGCTTGGTGCGTAAATTTTGCTATTATTTTTTAGCTTTGCATCGTGTTTGACTACTATTGCATAATAAGTAGCGTGCACCAACTTCACCTAACGATAGAAAAAATGTCAGGCGAGGCATCTGTGACTCTCGTTCAGAATTGGACTGGTCTAGTGCTCTCATGTCTCTGTGATTGCGCATTAAGTCTGGTTCCGTTACGGATAAACTAGCTAGACATATGTTTCCGAACTATCGTTCTCAGATAGTTACGTCAAGGAACTTCAACGCTTTCTTGGATTAATCACTTATTTATCTAAGTTCATTAAGAACTTATCAGAATTATCAGCTCCACTTAGAGTGCCGTTAGAAAAAGATGATGAATGGACATGGGAGAATGAACAAAAAGAAGCATTCTGTAAATTAAAAGAAATATTAAAAAACCCTCCAGTACTTGGTAATTTTAACCCAAATTTACCTATTTTATTATCTGTAGATGCTACTAGTACTGCATATGGTGGGGCATTAATTCAGAATGGTCACCCAATAGCTTATTACTCCAAATCTTTAACTAAAACGCAGATCAATTATAGTCAAATTGAAAAAGAAGCATTGGCCATATTACTGGCTTGCAAGAAATTTCCTGTTTATATATGGGAAAACAAAAATCTGATAGTAGAATCAGATCATAAGCCGTTAGAAACCATATTCAGGAAGCCATTGACTGAAGCGCCTCCCAGGCTACAGAGAATCCTATTTGAAATACTGCCATATCCCACAATTGTGTACAAAAAAGGAACGATGTTGTACATAGCTGATATACTGAGCAGAGACTGCGCAAGAAATGTTCATGATGACGAGGATGAAAACTCATTTGAGACATGTGTAATAATACCAATGAGTAAAACGAGATTGCAGCAGTTAAAACAAGAGACAAATACAGATATAGAATTCGTGGAACTAAAACAGCAAATACTTGTAGGATGGGCCGACAGAATAAGCGATGTTCCGGCTTCTCTAAGAAAATACTGGTCTTACAGGCACGAACTAGCAACTTATGCAGATATCATATTCAAAAATGATAAAATAATGATACCTCCGAGACTACAAGAAGTTGTTCTCAAATGTTGTCACTTTAGCCACAAAGGTATCACTGGTACTCTCTGATTGGCCAGAGATTTTGCGTATTTTGGCCAAGAATGTCTGTAGACATTATTAAATTGGTGCAAAACTGCAAGATTGGTGCGAAGGAACAAAAAGATAATCCTAAAGAAAAAATTTTACTTCAAGAGTATCCAGAACGGCCATGGCAAATATTTGCTTCTGATATTTATCATTTGAAGGACAAGGAATACTTGGTAATGGCAGATAGCTATTCAGGTTATTTTGACTTCGTGCAATTATCAAGCTTAACCAGCAGGTCAATAACTCGAGCATTTAGATGTTGGTTTGCTACATTTGGAATACCTGATATTCTTCGTACAGATGGAGGAAAACAATATGTATCTGAAGAATTTAAAGAATTTGCTAGAAGATGGAGGTTTGAACATAGAGTTTCCAGTCCACAGTTTCCCAGACCGAATGGCTTAGCAGAGCGATATGTACAAGAAGCAAAATCGATACTAGATAAATGTATAGAAGAAGGTTCAGATATCCAGTTAGCCCTTTTACATCACAGAAACACACCAAGAGACACCCTAGGTTCTCCAGTGCAAAGATTAATGGGTCGAAGAACTAAAACGCACATTCCCATTAATACAAAGTTATTATTACCTGAAACAGTTAAAAATGTTTCTGAAAAGTTGAAAAATATTAAACTAAAAGAGAAGAAATGTGCAGATACAGCAAAAGCAAATTTACCAGAATTTTAAAATGATGAAAAAGTATTAATTAGAAAGAGTTACAAGGAATGGACTCCTGCAACAATTGTGAAGAAGGCAGAAGAACCAAGCTCATGGATTGTACAATAGGGTGGTCCAACAAAAAAAGCAAAGTCAGAAATCTTATGTTCTGACCCCCTAGGAATATTGTATATCGAAAAAAAGTACCCCTATTTTTTATTTTGAAATCGGACGATGTTTAGGGGTGCCTCAAAGCCCTTAAAGGTTCCAATGTATTTTATATGGGAAAAACAGTTTTTCATAGGTTTGGTATAGAATTTTAGAAAATCAATATTTTTCAATGGGACTACTCTGTTTCTCTTCAGAAATGTTCAGAAAATGACATCCAATAATTTCTTTATCAAAATATTTTATATTAAAAAATAGTAATAAATATTTTTTAACGATTTTTCTGTTTCTTTCATTTATGGGGTTTTTTTCCGGTCTGTAAAAAATAGTTAATATAAAAAATTTAACAAATAAATTATTGAATGTCATTCTCTAAACATTTCTAAAGAGAAACAGAATAGTCCGGTTGAAAAATATTGATTTTCTAGGATTCTATGCCAAATCTACGCAAACGTGTTTTTTTCTCATATAAAATACATGGGAAACTTTAAGGGCTTTGAGGCATCCCTAAACATCGTTCCATTTCAAAATAAAAAAATAAGGGTACTTCTTTTTTCGATATACAATAATCCTAGGGGGTGAGAGCATAGGATTTCCGACTTTGCTTTTTTGTTGGACCACCCTATTGTACAAACACCAGACGGTACACAATATGGAAGAAATTCATGGTTCATCAAAAGAAATCACCCAGAGCCACCAGATAAATAAATCATGGCGATGATGTTAATAAAGAAGAAGCAATTGACAGTAGTGTGTCAAATCAAGAACCAAAAGCACAAGCAACGAATGATCAATTTCTTCAACAACAATATACTTATATCAAGATACGGTAGAGTAATTAAGAAACCAAACAGACTGAATTTATAACTGCAGAATTAGTTGATGTGTTGTGATTGATATATGTTATTTGTTAAATGAATGATGTGTAATTTATTTATTTTATTAGAAAAAGAGAGATGTAATACAGGGATCTAGTTACAGATAGATAAACAAACATTGTACTAGTTTGACATTAGTAAATCGAACACGTTAATAAATTAATTATTTAAATAATATGTTTTATTGGGTAATTATTATTATAAATAATAACATAAAACATGACATTATTTAATGTCAATTCTACTGCTAATGAGAGACATAGTACCAACGACAGTAATACTGCCAGGTGCTTTTTCAAAGCGCTTGCGACTTCTGCAGAAATTACAGAAATTAAGACAGAGATAATTTATTAATAGATTTGATATTATGCAAACAGTTGCATGTTGATATGAAATAAATGTTGAAAAGCTCAAGCCCATTCAAACAAGGAAACTGCAAAAAATGTTTTAGCAAAATGTACCTATGGTACTCTAACTAACCTGCGAGGCATAAAATGCTGGTCCATCAAAAAGATACAGATGAACAGTTAGCGAAGAAGCGAGAAAAAAGATTTCAAGAAGAAATAAATAAAGCTGATTAGTTAATTTAGAACAGGTCATCCATGCAATCTTCCAGATAAGAAACTAATGAGAAAATTCTCAACTTATGTTTAGCATCTTCGAATCCACTTATAGCCAATTTTGAAGCATAGTCGAAAACAAAACTGAAATCTTCAAATCTTTGGAAATATCCAAACGTAGGAAACATTAATGAAAAAGAAGATTTAGATGAAAATATCTCTGATGAAGAATGCTTTTCAAAATAATAATAAGAAACAGTTTTGCATTCAATTTTGCATTCAAAAGTTTTTTTTTAGGGGCAAGAGAAAAATTTATTTTTCCCTTTGCCGAAAAACGCTCATAAAGTGTCGCAACTAGTAAGAGCACGTAAAAAAGAATTTAGTCTTCCAAAAAAAAGCTTACTAATCAGTTTTCAAAAATTAAAGAGCACATTCTTTTTTTACGTTGCCAGAAGTAGATGAAGAAACTAACAGTGCCTTACAAGAAACACAAGTAAATAATAATTAATACAATATTCTTTATTTAAATAGGACGATAAATAAAGTTTCAGACTTAAACGGAATCTGGTTAAATTATGGAATTCCATTCCATCAATTTGACTTTTAACTAAATCATAATTGCAACAATCTTAAAATTGTAACTACTATATTAATCCATCTTAAACAAACTTGTAATAGAGATTAAACATTTTGAATTTTATTCATATTTAGTTTCGGTGGCCATTTTGTGACAAGCATTTTGCATCTGGGTCAGTTTTTAGCTTAACAGCACAATTTGCTACTTTAAAAACCCCCTGGTACGATTTTTCATACGAAATTTCAAATATTAAGCTTTGACACCGACGGCCATTTTATAGCCACCATTTTGCACTTTAGACCAATTTGGACCACGGATTCGTAATCTACGACCCTAAAAACCTATAAGTAGCCAGCTTTATTCAATTATAATAAAAAATATTTAATTATTAATTAGCCCCTTATGGAAAAAATAAAAATTTGTTAACAACAATTAAACAGGGCATTAGCGGACAAATCTAACATTTAGACTTTGAAATATAGTCGATTACCTACAATTTAAAAAAAATCATCAAAATCGGTGCGCAAAAGGCGAATTCCGAGGTAACTTAATATTCATTTAATTACGCATGTAGATGTAGATGTAGATCTACCGCTGAATGAAGCGACACATAGCGTGCTATCGAAAGGATTTAACTATGCAGTAGCACCAAACCGGATTCCAATAGAAAACATTATTTGCGGAGTCGAAGCATCAATAACAGGGTTCCCAGGAAATACCGCCGAAATTATACGTCAAGACGTGTCACGTATACTGAGAACAGCCAAGCCACCGAAGAAGAACTTATCCCACGAAGAAATCCAAGCGTTACGCGACCTACGGGCAAATACTAGCGTAATCGTGTTACCAGCAGACAAAGGCAACGCAACCGTAGTCATGGATAAGGGTGAATATGAAAGCAAAATAGAAACCTTACTAAATGATCCTGGATACCAAACAATCTCAACGGATCCTACAACATACTTGGAAAAGACCACTAAAGCCAAAATAAAAGCCTGCAGTTTCAGTCAAGAACAACAGTTACAACTAATTCCGAGAGAGAAGTCGTCATCATGCCCTAAGCTGTACGGATTACCAAAAGTCCACAAGGAAGGTGTACCACTAAGACCCATCGTAAGCTCCATTGGATCACCACTGCAACCTCTAGCAAAATTCCTGGCCAAGCAACTGCAACCTTATGCCGAAGAAGCCGAATCTTACGTAAAGAACGCAAGCCACTTCATCGAGCGTATAAAAGACATAACAGTGGCACCAGGAGATCTGCTAGTAAGCTTTGATGTAACCTCTTTATTCACGAATGTTCCAGTAAAAGAAGCAGTAGATATGATACAACGGAAATACCAAGTCCCAAATGAAATCATCGAGTTAACAAGACACTGCCTAAACAACACCTACTTCATCTACAAAGATCAACGGTACAAACAAGTGGAGGGAGCACCTATGGGATCACCTTTATCGCCGGTAATAGCGAACCTATTCATGGAAGAATTAGAAGTCCGAACAATAGAAACGGCAAGTGACAAACCTAAACTATGGCTAAGATAAGTAGACGATACTTTTATTATATGGACCCATGGAGAAGAAAAACTGCAGACCTTACAGCATCTAAACAACATACACCAGAAGATCAAATTCACAATGGAGGTGGAAAAAGACAATCAACTACCTTTCCTAGATGTATCTATAATCAAGAAGGAAGACGGCAGCCTGGGATACACAGTATACCGAAAATCAACCCACACAAATCGCTACCTGAACGCGCAGTCACATCACCACCCAGCGCAACTACAGTCAGTAGTCAAGACATTAATAACCAGATCACAACGATTGACTGATGACGATAATAAACATCAAGAACTAGAACAGGTGAAGTTGGCATTAAAACAAAATGGTTTCTCGTCCAGAAATATCAAGAAAGCGTTAACACCAAGGGACCCAAAGCCAAAGGAAGAAGAAACATCGGTATCCAAAGCGCACTTACCGTACATCAAAGGGACCACGGACAAAATAAGTAGAGTGCTGAGAAAACACAACATCGACACCATCTTCAACACCGACAAAAAGATTGGAAACATGCTACCATCCGCAAAAACAAAAATACCACTAGAAAGCCAAGGAGTATACGAGATCCCATGTAAAGACTGCGGGGAATCTACATAGGGCAGACTAACAGAAGAATTCAAGTAAGAAGAGAAGAACACCGAAATGCAGTCAACAAAAATGAGGAAACGTCTTCACTAGCACAACATGTAAGTGGTACATCTCATAACATAGATTTCGAAAATACAAAAGTTTTAGCGAATATACAACATAAGACCCGACGAACCATAAGAGAAGCCATTGAGATCGAGAAACGTCCGAACAATCTTAATACCAGGGACGATACACAGCGACTACCATCAGCTTGGAAACCAGCTATAACCAGCATCACCGTCAAGAAGCGAAAACCAGCACAGGAGAACGATAAAAGGGAAAGCGAGAGAAAGCCACCGGATCAAGCGAGACCAATGACACGCAGCCGCGCCAAAAACCAGCCGACCGCAACCATGCGCAACACCGTAACCGTATATAAAGACCAACCGCTGCAGCAAGACGTCAGTCTACATCGTGTAACCACGCGAAGCAGAAGGAAGTTAGAAGTGACCTGAAGATGGCAAGTGTGATCTTGCCGAAACGTCGTCAACCATTGTCTGGTTCCTCTAGGAGCCGAATAGTGAATATTTTAATTTTACTTTTCGACATAGTCTCCTTTGAGGTCTATACAATTGTTCCAACGATATTCAAGTCGCTTAATCCAATCACTATAATACGACTAACTAAATGCATCAAAATAATCGTTTTTTTCTACAATCACTTCTTCATTTGATGAAAATCTTTTACCACCAAGCCAATTTTTCATTTTTGATTTCAGAATTTCGAATCGTAATTCAACTAATTTTGCCGTTGCAATTGCAGATGAGTGAGCCGGTGCAGTATCGTGATGGAACAACATTTCTTTTCTAGCAAAATGCTGTCGTTTTTCCTTTAGTTTTTTATTCAGTTGGACCAATAGCGACGCGTACTACTCTCCTGTGATTGTTTTGCACTTGTGGAGATAATTTATAAAAATAACACCACGAGCATCCCAAAACAATGTGGCCATAACTTTGTTAGTCGATGCAACCACTCTCGCTTTCTTCGGTGCACTGCAACCGACTTCTGCTCATTGTTTTGGTTGAATTTTTGTTTCGGGTGTGTAGTGATGTATCCAAGTTTCGTCAATGGTAATAAATCGACGCAGAAATTCAGTGCAATTACGCTTAAAAAGGCTCAAACAGTACTCAGAATTGGTTACACGAATTCGTTTTTGATCTTCAGTTAACAAACGCGGCACCCATCTTACTGACAGTTTTCTCATATGCAAGTGTTCATGTAAGATATGACCAACACGTTCTTTTGATATGCCAATAGTGTCGGCTAGCACACGCACCTTCAATCGACAATCATTTAAAACGAGATCATGAAGTTTGGTGATCATTTCGTCAGTGGTAGCCTCTTTTGGACGTCCTGATCTTGATTCATCTTCGATGCTTCTACGACCACGTTTAAATTCATTCACCCAAAAACAAACTGTCTTAAATGATGGTGCAGATTCGCCATGAACATGATCTAACTCCTCTTTGATCTCTTTTGGTTGTTCCCGTCAATATGAAAATGTTTAATAACAGCACGAAATTCTTTTTTATCCATATTCACAAAACAACCGATCCCCTTTATTGTTTATAACAGTAAAATTCAAACTACGCAATATATTTGGCGCTAATCTTTGCAGCTGTGTTATAAAAGGTTATAAATTTGATAAATGTCACTCATGTGTTCATTGTGATGTCATTTCTGTATTACTTACTTCACTATTCAGGCCGCCCTCGTATGAGTTTGTTTAACAAAAACTTCGATATCAACGTACATTCTGAAGATTAAGAAAGGAGCACGTTTTTTTGCGGAAATTGAATCCCGGTCAAATTGTGATATGTTGTAGTTTATATTGATCAAAAGTATCCGGTGTCAAGAAGCTCTAAAATTAACAGTTTTGGAGTTACAGAGCACGAAAGGCAGGGAAAATTCATACTTCGGTTTATGGATTTTTAACACTTACAGCCTCGGTAATTCATTCTCGGTCATTTTTTATTTTGATTAACCGCGACTAGGTTGCGTGAGTGAATTTGGCACATCATTTGGCTCTGAAAACGGCCGATTTATTTGAAATTAGAAAATGAAAAATACCTATTGTTGATTATTGGGTATGGTGTAGATGGAGAATGAAACGGCCCCGGTACCGGGTGCCCCATTATATTTTGACCCTTTATAAACCTATATAACGTTTCAACTAATTGAGATAATGAAATGCGATGTTTATTATTCTTCTTATTGTTTAAAGATTTTTTTCTGAGTATCCGTCTTTTTTGTTCACCGCCGGTTTAATCGGAAATGACCTAGCGTATTTTTGGGGATAGGGCAACTTTGTAATTTCAAATGGAACACCCCGTATCATAGTTGGCAAGCCCATTGTTCCCTCTTTCCAAAAGTACCATACTTGTCATGGTTATTATATAGGGTGATGGTTTTATAAGCTCTTAAAGTGAATACTGCATGTTATTGAAATACTGCGAAAAATATAATGATTCACAAAGTAGACTACGGCAATTAAAGAAAACATCACTGTAAACGTCAAATTAGCTATCCCCGCAAAATACTCTGTCATTTCCGGATAAACCGGAAGTGAGAAAAAATAACGAATACTCAGAAAAAACTTTAAAAACTAAGAAGAAGACTAGTGAACATCGCATTTCATTATCTCAATTAGTTTAAAAGTTATCTAGGTTCATAAAGGGTCAAAATATAATGGGACACCTGGTATAAATCCACATGAATGTGACAACATAATTATCTGTGTTAATCAAAACAAAAACAAAGAATATACACAAAAAATGAAGTTACCAAGGCTGTACAACAGTGTACGTGTATGCCGAAGTATGAATTTTTACAAGCGTCTACGGACAGGAATTCCACTTGGCTTCCGCATGCGCAACAGCCGCCGCCGCGTTGACGTTTGTCAATTTTTTAAAGGCTTTCTTATACACTTAATTATAATTATTTGTAATAACATTTGTAACCAAATATATTACATTCAAATGGTTTTTCACTACTATGAATTACAATGTGTGTTTTAAGATCACACCCTCTTATACACTTAATTATAATTATTTGTAATAACATTTGTCAGTGGCGGATTTAGGCACAAGCGCTTGAAGCGGCCGCTTCAGGCCCCGCAAGTCAGGGGGCCCCGCCGAGGCCTCCTACCAAGGACCGCACTGAACACGCAATAAATAACAATTATTGGCGTGGAATTCACTTTCTCGCGAAAAGTGAAACAAAAACGGATTATATCATTCATATCGGTTGACACATTATAGTTTTCTACGAAAAGGCAAACATAAGTAAAATATTGTAACGGAGTATACTGTTTCACAACAGACTTGCGAGGAATGTATTATCTCTGTCGCTCCGAACACTTGCTTTCTCGCACAATCAGCATCAGCACGGTCATCAGACTACTATGATGACTATAATTTCTTGAATTAATGGTTTCTGATAAGACGTTCGATGAAGGAATTTTACAACGTTTTTCAACGGGTAAAATTCCTGAATGACTTTTGTCAATTGTTTTTGGTATAGTAAATGTAGAACAGTTCCATTGTAAAATAACTGATTGTAAAATAAATGTATTTATGTCCGATTGCATTATAAAGTACTGTTTATTGTATTGTATTGCGCCAGTAAACTGGCTTATTATTGTACTCGTAAAATAAAGTGGTAGTAGTAAAATAAAATGGTAGTAGTAAAATAAAGTATATAGTAGTAAAATAAAGTATGACAACTGTATATTACATGTCAAATTTTCTTCTGTCAAGAATAGATGTCAAATTTATAAACTGATTTTTTTGATAATTAGCCAATTTTAGGAATCGAACATAAAGCTTTGTATGCAACTCTTACATAATCGGACCTTATAGACGCGCCCTTTTTATAGGCCTTGCTCGCTTCGATCGCTCGGCCATAAACGAGGCTTGTCTATAAAGTCCTACATTATGTACTTGTTACATAAATAGCTATTATGTCCTATTGCATTATAAAGTACTGTTTATTGTATTGTTTTGCGGCAGTAAACTGGCTTATTATTGTACTCGTAAAATAAAGTGGTAGTTGTAAAATAAACTGTAGTATATTCAGTTTTCCAATGGCAACTGTATATTACATGTCAAATTTTTTTCTGTCAAGAATAGATGTCAAATTTATAAACTGATTTTTTTTAATAATAAGCCAATTTTAGGAGTCGGACATAAAGCTTTGTATGCAACTCTTACATAATCGAACTTTATAGACTCGCCCTTTTTATAGGCCTCGCTCGCTTCGCTCGCTTGGCCATAAACTGAGCTCATCTATAAAGTTCTACATTATGTACTTGTTACATAAATAGCTATTATTAAATATTTATTAGTGCGTATAATGTTAATTAACGAATAATAAATCAGTTATACCAAAAACCTAAAATTATACGATTAAGTACTATGCCGGCAGAAAAATTTCACTCGATTTTCTTCATTTTGTAAACGGTCTTACATCCAGTGGCAAGTTTTACTTATGTCAAATTGTTATTTTTCTTTTAATGACATATGTCATAAAGTACAATTTAATAAAATACGTAGTTTCTAAATCAAAATGATGTGTCTTGATATAAATTCTTTTTTATATTAATAATAAAATCAGCCAATATTATTTTATTTCTATTGAAATAGTTATTTTTGACGCGTCTATGATATTGTGTCATGTCATGAAAAGTCTGTGTTACTCGTCTAAAATTTAAGAAAAATCAGCCTACTTGATAAAAATCGTGCGAGATTTTCCTGTCAGAACAGTACATATGTCGCAGGAAGATAATCAAATCCGGAAAACTAACTATCTACCTAGTCATTTACTAAGTGACGGGGCAGATAGTAAATCGAACATAAATCTATATGCCTTTTGATTTTGTTATATGCCTAGGTATTTACTAAATTAAACTAAATTTACTAAATTAGAACAGGCAGTTAGTAAATGGCTTAATGTGCTGTCGGAAAATTAGGTAATAACATGCACATTTCTTCGTAGAACATTTTTTTAGATGAACACTTGAAAAATCTTTACCCTTGCCTAAAGAATGTTCTGCAAAAAAATGTGCATGTTATTACCTTATTTGCCCACAGCACATGAAGTCATTTACTAACTGTCTGTTCTAAACAACGGCATTTAGTAACCTTCATTCAATGAACCCTCTTCATGCCTAGGCATGAAGCAAAATCGTATAGATTTATTCTCGTTTTACTGTCTGTCCCGTCACTTAGTAAATGACTAGGCAGATAATTATTTGCCGGATTTGACCACAGATTATACTTTACAGATGCGAAGCTCGCCTGGTCCCGCCAATCCAAATTTATATAAGCATGCGTGAATCCACCATTGTTTTAGTAGTATTTTAATCAACCCCACTTCTCTGCTTGTTTATATTTTGCGCGTGTGTTTTTGTTGCGTTCAGATATTTTGAATTATTTTGTTAGTACTTTATATATTTTTGCATTAATATTTGATTTGACATTGATATTATGGACATAATGTTACCTTTCTGCACTTACCAATTGATTTGTACAATACAGTATCCATATAAGTATAATTTATTATAATGTTAATAAAAAGTTTTCGATTTTGGTAAATTGATTATTTTTTTATAGTTTATTATTTTTTGTTTTATAGACCTTAATTTATGTTAATCCTTGGGGGCCCCAAAAATCTCTAGCGCTTCAGGCCCCTCAAGTGTTAAATCCGCCACTGACATTTGTAACCAAATATATTACATTCAAATGGTTTTTCACTACTATAAATTACAATGTGTGTTTTAAGATCACACCCTCTTGAACATTTGTAACCACAGATGTTACATACGAATGGCTTTTCATGACTATGTATTGAAATGTGTCTTCTAAGATCACACCTTTTTGAAAATTTATAACCGCATATATTACATTCAAACGGCTTTTCACCACCATGAGTGAACATGTGTGTTTGAAGATTATACTTGTATGAACATTTATAGTCACATACATTACATTTGAATGGCTTTTCACCACTATGAGTGATAATGTGTTTTTTAAGATCACTCTTTTGTAAACATTTGTAAACACATATACTACATTCAAATGGTTTTTTACAACTATGCCTTAATAGATGTTGTTTGTCCGCACACGAAATTTAACACTACATAATCCGCCATTTGAATGTAGTATATGTGTTAATAATTAGTTGTTAATTAATATTGTTAATTTCCACTGTGATTTCCTACAATTCCAACGTTTACTTTTTGTATTTGCCGGAAATGGCGGATTATGTAGTGTTAAATTTCGTGTGCGGACAAACAACATCTATTAAGGCATAGTTGTAAAAAACCATTTGAATGTAGTATATGTGTTTACAAATGTTTACAAAAGAGTGATCTTAAAAAACACATTATCACTCATAGTGGTGAAAAGCCATTCAAATGTAATGTATGTGACTATAAATGTTCATACAAGTATAATCTTCAAACACACATGTTCACTCATGGTGGTGAAAAGCCGTTTGAATGTAATATATGCGGTTATAAATTTTCAAGAAGGTGTGATCTTAGAAGACACATTTCAATACATAGTCATGAAAAGCCATTCGTATGTAATATCTGTGGTTACAAATGTTCAAGAGGGTGTGATCTTAAAACACACATTGTAATTCATAGTAGTGAAAAACCATTTGAATGTAATATATGTGGTTACAAATGTTATTACAAATAATTATAATTAAGTGTATAAGAGGGTGTGATCTTAAAACACACATGGTAATTCATAGTAGTGAAAAACCCGTACAAAAACAGTGAATTCCTGTCCGTAGACGCTTGTTGAATTTTTCCTGCTTTCCGTGCTCTGTAACTCCAAAACTGTTAATTTTAGAGCTTCGTAGAAGGAGAGACTTTCCTTCAGGATAATGTAAGCTACAACCTATCATAATTCCAGCCAATTTGACCAAATTATCCAATTTCGGTAAGAAACGTGCGGGGCTGTTTGCACATCGGCACCCATTAGGCTTGCATAGTTAATTAATTCTTCTCTAATATTCTTAATGCTAGTTGTTAGGTTAATACTTATGCATTTTCTCTTTGATATTCATTAAAAATAATTATTAAAATTGTTTGGACAAAAAAGTAAAAATTCTAATAAAAGGAACAGATAAAAATAATTTTACTATTATATAACAACTTTATTCCTCATCAGATATTTCAAATCGTGTATTAGGATAACAGAAATGGTTGAGGGTGGTTTTGCTGAAACCCTGGTAGCTATGCATTGATTTATTGGTGACACCCCGTATGGGACGCAAACTGCAACATCATCATTAATAGTGCTACTGGTTACCAGATGGCAGCCCAGTCACTATAAATTTTAAAGCAATTTTAAATTAATTTCTATGGAGTTAAATTTTATTTTACGTTCTATTTTTAATAATATAATATTAATAATATTAAAAATTGTTATAAAACAACTTAAAATAAACGTTAACTTAACAAAGTTTAATTTCAAATATGATTTTAAATTTGTAAAAACTGGCCTCACCAACAAATAAATGCATAGCTACCAGGGTTTCAGCAAACGACACTCAACCTTTTCTGTTATCCTAATACACGATTTGAAGTTTCTGATGAGGAATAAGTTGTTATAATCGTAAAATTATTTTTATTTCTTTGTTCGTTTTATTAGAATTTTTTACTTTTTTAGCCAAACAATTTTAATAATTATTATTAATAAATATGTAACAGAAAATGCATAAGGATTAACCTAACTAGCATTAAGAATATTAGTGAAGAATTAATTAACTGAGGCATCTATGCAAGCCTAATGGGTGCCGACGTGCAAAGGTCCTCACACGTTTCTTGCGGAAATATAAACTCTAATAATAATAATATTGTATGAATACTATTCTCGTTCTTCATTTATTAACTTAGAACATTATGGGGCCTGGTTTCCAGGTTAAGAGTTGTAACAATTATTATTATTCTCCTACTTTTATAATTAAGTAATTACTAATAACTAATAACAAAAATTGAAATACGATGTCTATCGCAAAACGATTGTACTTTTTTACCGTTTTGTATTCTGTTTTTGTTTGAATGAACTAACATAATGTTTTCTTTTGGCTTAAAATATGGAACATTTTATTTTTTATAATTCATATGTTATTATTTCTTAACAATATTTAAAATTAATAAATAAAATGTTGCCCAAATAAAACGCCTTCCCCACAAAATATTTTCCGAGAGAAAGGGGTATTCTATTTAAATCACTTAATGTCGTGATTTAAATAGAATACCCCTTTCTCAGTACATTTTCTTCTTTTTCCACGGTTTCTTGCGTTAGTGCATCTTAAGGTGAATGTGGGGGTGTCTTGTTTCTGGCTCGCCGCGGGATTAGCGTCTTCTATTCTATTCAGTAATTGCAGAGGAACAAGAAATTAAATTAGTTTCTTTAACAATATTTAAAAAGACGTTGAACACCGTATATGTGTCGAGTACTTTTATTTATACGACGCTCAACCCGCTAAAAAACGTTTTGTAATAATTGTTTTTCTACTCCCGCACTCTAATTCAATAATTATTATTATGTCTGCAATAGCGGTTTGAATATCAGGTTCATAATACAGCGTGTCCGGAGATAGAACGCATTAATTTTAAGGGGTGATAGAAGACACCAAAAGGAACAAAAAAGTCTTATACAACTTTGTTCTAGAACGTACCACTTTTTCAGAAAAAAATAAGAAAGTTGGAAACTTTAACATCATTTTGCCGCGTTAATAATAGCACTTTAAGTATGGGGCTTTGTCGGCAGATGTATCTCATCTATCACAACAACAAACCTTAATAACGTTTTATCCTATCGTATGTCGTTTCCGCGTAAAATTTAATTCTTTTGACAATTACAAACTCATTTTACTCAATTAATGCATGCTCAACATATGCTCCAGTTTACACAAAATGCTGATGTGGATGTTTCTTGAACTTGAAAAAAGCACGTTTTGCTTAAGATTATTTGAGTCAGTGGCTGATTGTTGTATAAATAATACCCGTTTAATGCTATAATGCGCGACAATGCCGAGTTTTAGGTTTTTGAACTTGGAATGATTTGCCAATGTACGAGTTTGTTTATTTAATAACAGTTTTTAGTACCATTTTAGAGCGAGATAAGATAAACACTTTGTCAAAAAGCTCTTTAAATCATAGGCGTCCGGTATATCTTGGCTGATTAAATTAATTAAAGTAATAATAATTTTATAGAATTAACTGAATGTCGTATTAAATTAATTGATGTTTTTGAGGAGAATAATTAACGAACTTCAGAATCAGTAATTTTGCAATGGCAACCGGTCACTGTGGGGGGAGCCTTAACAAAATCCGCGCAATGAGGTAAAAATCCAACTTGTGTAAAGAATAAAAAATATATTGGCGTTTGATCATAAAATGTTCAGGGCATCTAGAATCGGTGACAAAATTTAAAAATCTTTGTTATTAATAAAAAATTTGATGCTTAAAGTTGTCACTACTTTGAACTAACAATTTCTCGACATTTCCAGGCTGAGATTTAAAATTAAATTACTTTTCTTGTATGGACCTTATTGAAACCAAAATTAAAAATGATAGTATTTGCAGCTACATAACTTAAGAAAACATGAACATGTGTTGTAGCTTTTATTTTAAAAAATCGTAAATTGTAAGAGCTTTTTCTTGCTAAAATTCAAATTCTGCTGGAGTTATACAAAAACGCCCGCATATCCCCGCTTTAAGATTTTTGTTAAAGAAAGAGCCAAAGCATCCTGGTTATTTTCATACAAAAACCAAATCCAACTCGAACCAACTTAAAAAGTTAAAAGCCGTTATTGTAGGCACTGCAAGAAATATTTACCGGTATTATTCGTATTATTTCAGGCATAGTTGTTGATGATGCAACATTGTGTTTTTGCGCCCTTTATCTCAACTGTTAGAAACAACTAAATACCACGCCTTAAGAAGTTGGCTTTTTTAAGTGTTACCATGATCCCTACGTACGCAGAATGGGGTTTTCTAATAACTGCAATAAAAATTTAACAAAGCTGAAAGCATCATAACTCATAACAAACAGCATGATTGAAACCTTTTAGTAAAATGGAGATTATTTACGAATGAAATATTGGCAATTATTATAAAACTTTATAAGTAAACTGTTATTTCTTAAGGAATGGTAATCTCGTTTATAAATGCCGACTTAAAAATATTACCTAAATTCTTAATTGGAAACTATTAATTGCGCTTACTGAATATTGCTCTAAAAATTCCCATAACTTAATACATGTTAATTAACAAATTGCATAATCAGATGCGATATTGTTTTCGTTAAATTGATTTCTGTATTCCCCCTGTTTTTTAATACGCAATTACAAACGTTTCTTTAAATGGCTTCATTGCACTATGACACTTAAAACAATTGCATTTTTAATTAACCCGTTATTTGGGAGTAAGTATTCATCCGTATAACGCCGCCGCTGGCGTTATTATTTATTTCAAATTAACACCAGAGAAAAGTGCTGCTTGTAATCTGATCTGAACTCATATTTACACAGATGTTGATCATATCCTGACCTAGATTTCTTATTTACTGTTTTTAAAAACCTTTTGTAATAAAAAGCTATAAAACGTGCTTCATTTAGCTTTTTCAGCAAAACAACGGCTGTCATTGTACGTTTGTTTAGACTAACCGGTCTTAATTCTAAAACAAGTTCAAGACCTTCAGTTGCAGAATGCGATTATACTTAAGCAAGGTTGCCAGATATGGCAATGGTTTTTTCTAAATTACTCGAAAGCCTATTAACATAGAAAAAAATTATTAAGACTTTTTTGTTCCTTTTGATGTCTTCTATCACCCCTTAAAATAAATGCCTTCTATCTCATGACACCCTGTATAATGAAACAACTTTTCATAATGTGTTACAATTTTTCTTTAAAGGCTTTTCCCCAGTTCAATTTCACTTAATGTTTAACTTAAAATTTTTCTTTCTTAAAAGGCTTTTCTCCAGTGTGTTTATCATATTTTTGGTGAGTTTTGGTGAGGTGAGTTGTAATTTGACTTGCAAATAGAGTGTTTGCTTCATTCCAATTTTACGAGATTTTTGATAATTTCTCTCTTTATGAGTTTATTGTGAAATTTAGTGCAATTCCTGGTGATGAGTTTTCCACAGTGGTGAATGTTTATATCTCAGGAATCCAATCTTTTAAGCTCTACTGCAAGGTACACCTTTTCATTATTCTATCTTTATGGTTATCTCTAACAGTTCCTTGTTTGGTAGGAGTACCTTTCAATACAATATAACAAGAGGTGATAATCCACCCGTGTCTATCGTTTAAAGCCGATGTTCTACCTGCTTCCAACGTCTTGGACGGTGGAAGCAGGTAGAACGCAGTTAAACCAGGAAGTATAAAAGGAGGCTTCTGTTTCTTTTGTATCTGTGTCTTTCATTTCTACCAACGCTTGTGCCGAGTTCAAACGGCGGCTGCTATCTTAGAGGAGACGTTTGCCGGACCCAAAGATTAAGTCAGATGGAGGTTAATGTTTTGTGTAATAAATTTTAATATAGCTGGGACTTTTTTTAACACCGTGGGCTAGCCGGCCAGGAAGTCCCCGTTATATTTTGGCGCCCAACGTGGTGCCCGAATTTCGAATTTCCGGTAAGCCTGTGGTTATGTTGATAGACAGTTAGTTTATACAGAATTTCTTTCTAGGCTTTTTTCCTTTTCCGGGTGCTTTTCTTCTCCGGCCTCTACCTTTACCTCTTTTTCTTCTTTTAATAATATAATAAATGTAAGGAGCTGTTGGCCAATGACAGTCAGGAATAACGAACTATTGACCAATGAGTTGAACAAATGGTTGCGCAGGAACAAGCCACAGTTAGTACTTACACGAGTACTAAACTTGGAAACGTACATATGGTCCATCGTCATGCAGACAATGCAATGTCAACGTCAACGTCGCGTCGAATGTGCGCGCTCGTTTTTAAACTTGTGTGGAGACGACCCAAAGCCGATTTTGGAGTCCACTGTCACTGGAGATGAATCAATGGTTCTGTATTATGATCCTCTATCCAAAAGGGAATCGATGAAATGGCGGCGACCCGATGAACCTTGTCCCAAAAAGGCGAAAGTCGTTCAATCGACAAAGAAATTATGGCAACCATATTCTGGGATTGTGACGGCATTCTACTGATTGATTTTAAAGAACGCAATACAACTGTTAACAGTACATATTATGCGTCTTTATTGCATAAATTGAGCAACAACATTCGTGACAAATTGACAAATTGACAAGAGGTGTTCGACTATTACACGACAATGCACTCGTTTATACTGCCGCAATTTCACAAGCTGCCATTCGCGAATGCGATTTTGAAGCATTGGATCATCCACCGTACAGTCCGGATATGGCTCCTAGCAGAGCCTTCTATAGCTTAACGAGCCTGGAACTGTATCCCTACTACCATGCTGACGTAGAAACAGTCGATGATCGGATTGAATTATTCACGCTGCCGCGAGAACCAGCAGACTAGCATAGCGTCTCCCAAATATTATATTTTTAGTGCAAGACAAACGATTTGTAAATATTTGTGGTAATTTTATAATTATTTACCTAATGCATTATGTTGTTAAAAATCTTATTTTAGAAAATGCCGTCAAGTTGCTGTGTACCACGCTGCACTAGTAATTATTGCTAGAATAATTATTAAGCAAAATGTTACAGAACGTATTGATGCTGTGTTTTAAAAGGCTCATTATTGAATTCCCACATTCACATTCGGGATTCTCACTTGGGTTAAAACCTAAAAGTTCTAATTTCTTTAACGATAATTCTACAAGAATTCTCTTGTGATTTAAAACTTGAAAAGGTTGTTTCGTATCTCTCAGAAATTAGCACTTGAAATAAAGAATAAGTATTTATTATTACATCATTAAAAAACTGTTTGGCAACTTTGTTATTTATTGTTATATAATAAATATATTTTATTCACAATCGATACATAATGTGTTCATTACTGACGTTTAAAAAGTGAGAAAGTAGTTTATTATACATCAGAGTCAATAATAAGTTCTCTTGGTTAGTAATGAGTTCTCTTAACACATAAATAAAAATGAACGTAATTGCTCTGTAACTCCAAAACTGTTAATTTTAGAGCTTCTTGACACCGGATACTTTTGATCAATATAAACTACAACATATCACAATTTGACCGGGATTCAATTTCCGCAAAAAAACGTGCTCCTTTCTTAATCTTCAGAATGTACGTTGATATCGAAGTTTTTGTTAAACAAACTCATACGAGGGCGGCCTGAATAGTGAAGTAAGTAATACAGAAATGACATCACAATGAACACATGAGTGACATTTATCAAATTTATAACCTTTTATAAGACAGCTGCAAAGATTAGCGCCAAATATATTGCGTAGTTTGAATTTTACAGTTATAAACAATAAAGGGGATCGGTTGTTTTGTGAATATGGATAAAAAAGAATTTCGTGCTGTTATTAAACATTTTCATATTGACGGGAACAACCAAAAGAGATCAAAGAGGAGTTAGATCATGTTCATGGCGAATCTGCACCATCATTTAAGACAGTTTGTTTTTGGGTGAATGAATTTAAACGTGGTCGTAGAAGCATCGAAGATGAATCAAGATCAGGACGTCCAAAAGAGGCTACCACTGACGAAATGATCACCAAACTTCATGATCTCGTTTTAAATGATTGTCGATTGAAGGTGCGTGTGCTAGCCGACACTATTGGCATATCAAAAGAACGTGTTGGTCATATCTTACATGAACACTTGCATATGAGAAAACTGTCAGTAAGATGGGTGCCGCGTTTGTTAACTGAAGATCAAAAACGAATTCGTGTAACCAATTCTGAGTACTGTTTGAGCCTTTTTAAGCGTAATTGCACTGAATTTCTGCGTCGATTTATTACCATTGACGAAACTTGGATACATCACTACACACCCGAAACAAAAATTCAACCAAAACAATGAGCAGAAGTCGGTTGCAGTGCACCGAAGAAAGCGAGAGTGGTTGCATCGACTAACAAAGTTATGGCCACATTGTTTTGGGATGCTCGTGGTGTTATCTTTATAAATTATCTCCACAAGTGCAAAACAATCACAGGAGAGTAGTACGCGTCGCTATTGGTCCAACTGAATAAAAAACTAAAGGAAAAACGACAGCATTTTGCTAGAAAAGAAATGTTGTTCCATCACGATACTGCACCGGCTCACTCATCTGCAATTGCAACGGCAAAATTAGTTGAATTACGATTCGAAATTCTGAAATCAAAAATGAAAAATTGGCTTGGTGGTAAAAGATTTTCATCAAATGAAGAAGTGATTGTAGAAAAAAACGATTATTTTGATGCATTTAGTTCGTCGTATTATAGTGATTGGATTAAGCGACTTGAATATCATTGGAACAATTGTATAGACCTCAAAGGAGACTATGTCGAAAAGTAAAATTAAAAAACTCGAAAAAACAGTCTTTCTCTATGTTAGTTACCTCACTTTTCAGACCGTCCTCGTACAATGATCCAATAAAAAATCATATCATTTTTCTGTAAGTTTATATCGATATTTAAGCAATCCTGCATAGGAACCGATGCGATGTAGAAAATATACTTTTTGCACGTCCTATATATAAGGCTCTACTTTAGTCCCCCAAAAGAGGGAGTAAAGTATCACTTTTACTCCCTGAGGGAGTAAAGTGTTTCCATGACAACAACAACAAATAAACAACAAAAAAAAGTAACCGCGGTACATGTTAGGATTTATTATCCTGAAACTATGTGATTTTGGCGTTTACAGAGTTCAATTGTCAGAATGATATGTAACGAAATTTTCGGAAAAAATTTCGGAAATTTTGAATTTTTGCGATTAAGTCTTTTAGGACGTGCAAAAAATAGCGTATATACCACTGGACTAAAGTGCCTTTTAATCCCTCAGGTGTTTATTTACCTCGCTAACGCTCGGAAAATAAACTCACATTCGGGATTAAAAGATGCACTTTAGTCCCTGGGTATCTAATATACTATTTCGTAAAACAGTCCCTACAATAATCGGTATTTTTTGAAATTTGACATGAAAAAGGCCTTTAGCGGGACACTTTTACAATTTTCTCAAGTTCTATGAGGTATACTTATAAAATACCTCACACCAAAGTTGAAGCCTACAAACTGTGTTATATTATTCTTTGATGTGCAATAAATGTCGACCGATAACATACTATACGATGTCTGGCTATTAAATAACGAAACTGCGCGCACAGAAGACGTCCTAGAGGGGTAGAGGGAAAACGAATGCAGCGTTGGATAGCTGGAAGTGTCTACTATGCCAGTACGAAAACACGTTTTTGTCGCTGTAGTAGTATTTTTTCTATAGAGGTTAGAAACGAACGTGTTTTTCTCGTGCCGATAAAAATGTGTGACGAAAAACACGAGCAACGGATCAATGTGAAATTTCTAGTTAATTAAAAAAACTCCGACTGAGTGCTATAAGTTGTTGAAAGAGGCCTATGGTGAGAAATCTCTATCTCGTGCGCGTGTTTTCGAATGGTATAAACGGTCTTCTGAAGGCCGAGAGAGCAGCGAAGATGACAAACGTCCAGGTCGACCTGTCTTTGTTTCAACTCCGCAAACAGTGACCAAAATCAATGAAATTGTGCGCGAATTATATAATTAAATAATTTGGAGGCCAGAATTTAATAGAAGTATTTATTGATAAATACACAAATAAGTCTAAGTCGACCAATTTGACTCTACGTTTGTGCAGACACTACACTTATCGCTGGCTCGGTGGTCTTGAACGTTGCTGCTCGATGTCGGACTATTTCTAACAAGGTTACCACTGGAACCTGCCTTTATAGCTGCTGTTTCTTGAGTGTGGGCTTTGTTTGTTTGCTCCTGCCCTTGCTTGACTTCCATACGATTTCCAAGAACGTCCGTGGGCGCAAGTAGAAATGCATAGTGTACGTGACTTAATAGACGTGGCTATATTTAGATTGTGCTCAATGTCAACAAGACCTTGGCACTCTAGAACTGACTTAACAGTTACATTAAATGAAATATTCTTCACAACAAATTGCAGTATCTTCGACTGCATAAAATATTTATAGGTAGTTTAAGTAAAGTGACTTAATCTAATAGAAATTAGAGGTATATGTAACTCGCGGAGATCGTCGTATGAGCATTCGGATGATTGCTGAGACTGTAAACGCCTATAAAGAAACTGTCAGAAAAATTTTACATGACGAGTTGAACATGAAGAAAGTTTGTGCGAAGTTGGTCCCAAGAAATTTGACCCCTGAACAAAAGCTCGTCCGTCAACAGATCTGCTCAGATTTTCTTAAGAGGTTAGATGAAGAGCCTGAATTGATGGAAAACATCATCACTTGCGATGAAACATGGATATTACAATACGATGTTGAAATTAAGCGGCAATCCATGCACTGGAAAACTTCTGCATCGCCAAGAATGAAAAAAGCAAGGATGTCGAAATCAAAATTTAAAGCCATGCTAATCGCTTTTTTCGACATCAACGGCATCGTGATGACTGAATGGGTACCACAGGGTCAAACTGTAAACCAAACTTAGTATTTGAAACACTGTGAGAGCAAGTTCGTAAGAAACGGACTGAGTTACGGAAAAACAAGTCGTGGATCTTGCACCAGGACAACGCACCTGCCCATAACGCGCTGTCTGTGAAGCGTTATTTAGCCGCTAGAGGCACTCCAGTGCTCGAACACGCGCCGTACTCGCCTGATTTAGCACCCTGTGATTTTTTCCTGTTTCCGAAAATCAAGTCTGCCTTAAAAGAAACCCGGTTCGAGTCGATCGAAGTGGTGAAGCGAAAATCGGCGGAGCTCCTAAATGCTCTTACAAAAGAAGACTTCCAGCATTGCTTTGATCAATGGAAAAAACGAATGGAACGGTGTGTGGCGAGGGGAGGGGAGTACATTGAAGGGGAGCATTCGATTGTAGAATAATTTTTAAAATAAAACTCTTTTTCATAAGCAGTCTCGTTATTTAATAGCCAGACCTCGTATGTTCGAAGAAAACTGTGTTTCTGTGACACCTATACACTTGTTTTCATGGTTAATTATACTTTCCAAAAATATATACTTCCACAATTTTTAAGTGGACGTACGTTTCAGAGCTCATTCTATATGATACTACCGCTCGATGAGGCCATTAACCATATTTCTAGGATGGATAGTATTCGAGTTATACGGTTATATACCTGTGGTCCGAATTTACAATGACGGTTAGTCCCTCGGGAATGCATTCTCACAGATTTCGGCGATGTACGGCGGTATAGTCGACTCTATATTCCTCAGCTACAATAAACCTTCAGTGTGAAACCTTCATGAAGAAAATTCTGACAGCGACGAAAGTGACAATAACGCCGATTCTACTGAAATTATAAATTTCAGCAGATTTACTAAATACTATTTCACTCAATGTTATACGAACCAATAAAAATTTATCCTGTGAACGAAATTCTCTCTATTCCGGCGACTATTTTTTGTTTATAAAATTTTCCGAACTTGTTCTACCAATGAAAACGTTCAAATAAGCAACCTACCCTTTATTTCACCGACAATTTTTTTGCTATAGTAACGATCCTACAAAAATAGTATACACAAACTGTACGTTTCATTGAAATAAATGTTAAATATTTTTATTCTTTGTGTTGTTTATTCGCGAAATAGTCATAACGAATAACATATGTGGTAAAATTTTGTCTTGGCAAAATTTTCTTTTTGATTTACTCGTGTTTGTTGCCAATTCATCTCGTGACATTGATCAAAAACCACGAGACGTCCGAGAAATTGCTATGCAACAAACGCTCGTAACAATAAGAAAATTTTGCCGACAAAATTTTACCACTTATGGTATTATATATGAAAATAATTTGTAATAAAATTTTTTTTATAAATATTGTGTACAGTAATTTGTAAAAAATGTTTCAAGTACTATTGATTTCATAATGATCTAGGACAGCAAGGCTAATATGATGCTATTTTATTCTTTTTTTTTCAACAGTAAAAACACAAGAGCTTTTTTTTTATCGGATAAATTTCTTTTTGTAACGAAATAATTTTGCAAATCAGTAATTTTACGAGAAAAACTGACATGGCAAAATCGCGAGACCGAAGGTCGAGCGATTTTGCCAAATGTCAGTTTTTCGAGCAAAATTACTGATGGAAAAATTTTGAGTTAAAAAGAAATTTATCCTTAAAAGAAAAGCTCGAGTGTTTTTTGGCAAGATAAATTAACGACTGAATATATGAATGAACAACAATAATTATTTTTATTGATACAATTAAATTATTTGAATGAACAGTGATTAAATACACAATTGTTATAAATTGTTTGGTTTGGTGTACTGATTTCAAAATTTTCTTCTCTGTATCAAGTATCAACAATACTTAATAATTATAACTGACAAGACAGACATTAAAGTGACGTAAGCTTACTAGATGTACTCTGGTTATGAGGAACAGGCGTTTTTATCGGTGATAAAAAAGGATGCATCTTTTTTATCGCTGTCAAAATGACAAAACTGTCATCATTAAATGACACATTTTATATAGGAGTTAATTTATCAGTGTAAATCTGTAAATGCATAGGATGAAATAAACTGTAAACTTGCGCATGCTATATAATAACGTCGCTGCCGACTAAACAATTAATGAATATTACTTCATTTAATGTAGTTGCACAGTAGAGTCACTACATCTAGTTACCTAGGCCAGCTGGTCGATCAGAGTAACGCAAAACGCCGCCATATTGGGGCAAAAGAAGCACGAAATTATTCATTATTTTTTTTTATTGAATTTAATCAAATCCACGTTTAGTTTAAAAGGTTCTTCTTATTCTGAAAGTTCAAACCTCTATGTTGTCAAATACGTAAAATGTGATTTTAATTTGTTCATTATTAAAGATCAGCCTTCTCTGTCCCAATATGGCTGCGTTTTGCGGTACTCTGATCGACCAGCGTGGCCTAGGTGACTAGATGCAGTAACTCTAATCAGCACTAGAGTCCCTGCATCTAGTCACCTAGGCCAGTTGGTCGATCAGAGTACCGCAAACCGCCGCCATATTGGGGCAGAGAAGGGTGATTTTTTAATAATGGTCAAATTAAAACCACGTTTTACGTGTTTGACATATTAGAAGTTCGATCTTTCAGAATAAGAAAAACCTTTTAAAGTAAAAGTGGATTTGATTAAATTTAATACAGAACAAATAATGAACAATTTCGTGCTTCATTTATTCCAATATGGCGGCGGTTTGCGGTACTCTGGTCGACCAGCTGGCCTAGGTAACCAGATGCAGTGACTCTAATCAGCACGCGCGCATAACGCCATCTTGTGGTTCATTCTAGAAACATTTCGATCTATCCTCGTAATTGAACACTCCTTTCAAAAGCAGTGATTGTATCTCTTTGATAGAGCAGTCAAATTGTGGCCATTGATTTCCCCTTGCAAAAGCCATGTTGTTGAGGAATCAAAGAACTTTTGACTTGCCAATATAATTTTCCTTACAATGTTGTCTAATACTTTTTATATTATAGATTGCTTGCATATATTATGTACTTCTATAATTTTCTATGTTGTGTTTGTCACCTGACTTAAAAATAGGACTAATATAACTGATCTTCCACGAGTTTGTAAACATAGCAGTGTCGAGGGACTTATTGAATAAAATAGATAATGGTTTGCAAACAGAATAGATACATTTTTTAAGCAAGTAAATATGGTGGAACGCCATCTGGCCAAGCTGAAGATTTACTTGGTAAAAGAATTATTCTATTAAACAATTCTGCTACGGTTATCATCTGAAAAGTGACATTAATAATATCAGACTTTTTATAGTGATTGTTTGGTAAACTACTGTTTGAGTATACTGTCGAGCAATGTTTAGCAAACAAGTTGACAATATCCTGGCCGTTTTGTACAGATTCATTATGGAGAAACATGCAATTTGGCAAGTTGTATGATTTTCTTTTTTCATTAATATACAGTATGTTTTTTGTAAACGATAATATAGGAAATCCAATGGAATTTTATCATTTTCCTCGTAAGTTTGTACCCTTGCAAATGTAATTAGAAATCTTGGTATCAATCGAAAGAAGAATTCATTTTACGTCAAAAAATATTAAACTTTATGAAGAAAACAAAAATCGATTTAGAAAAAGACTTAAAAAGCTTATTGATTTACTGCTTTTGGTAATAAGTTATTAAAAAAATGTGGAAGCTGAACGCCGATTGGTGTAGCGGTTAACGCTTCAGATTCCTAATCAAAAATCGCGAGTTCAAACCCCGTCATCGTATACTTTTTTTTTTAATTGTATTGCTTATTAATTATTATTTTTAAAACTTTATTACAAGGATTATTCGTTTTATGCCCTTTTTTTATTTGTCTTTCTGATAGGTAGTTAAAATTGTACAAAAAGTAACGGTAAACACCCGTAGCAAAAATATCTAACAATAAAAAAAATTGATAATCGTTGTAATAAAGTTCTAAAAATAATAATTAGTAAGCAATACAATTAAAAAAAAGTATACGATGACGGGGTTTCAACTCGCGATTTTTGATTACGAATCTGAAGCGTTAACCGCTACACCAATCGGCGTTCAGCTTCCAGCTTTTTTTAATAACTTATTACCAAAAGCAGTAAATCAATAAGCTTTTTAAGTCTTTTTCTAAATCGATTTTGGTTTTCTTCATAAATTTTAATATTTTTTTGACGTAAAATGAATTCTTCTTTTGATTGATACCAAGATTTCTAATTACATTTGCAAGGGTACAAACTTACGAGGAAAATGATAAAATTCCATTGGATTTCCTATATTATCTTTTACAAAAAACACACTGTATTTCCAAAAAGATTTAGAATAATTATGTAAATTATTTTTTGTCTTTAGAAGATAATTTTTATAGCATTTATTTGCTAGGTATTTACATCTGGATCTTAACTATGAAAAAATATGATAATCCTCAACTTTGCTAGAGTTAATGTAAACTTTACGAGTTAATTTCTTCTGAATAGTGAGTTTTTTCAGTTTAGTACTAAACCATTTTGGAAAATGAGAATTAACATATTTCCGCGATGGGATAAAATATGGAATACCACTGTAAACAATTTCGTAAAACAAATTAAAAGCTATTTCAACATCAGTATTTAGTCAGAGTACAGATAAGAGGTTTAGGTTATGATAATCACCTGGGGCAACCACATGGTTGCTGAATGGGTAGTTAGGCGCACAATTTCGTGTAGTCGAATGTATACCTAACCGTACCGTAATTTTATACCTATACATTTGACAGGGTCGGATTAACCGTAGTGGGGGCCCTAGGCGGAAGACTAATGCGGAGGCCCTAAATCGTAGTAAAATATCATTCAATCAAATTCAAAATGAAGCATAAAGTCCGATTTCGAGACTACACATTTGGTTTAAAAGGCCCTTTGCTTCATTTTGTACGACATTTTTCTGTTCTTCTATATAATAATAAATATCTTCAGATATTTCTTCAGTGAGTATTGTGAGTATTCTCATGATCTGAGTATCATTCAGATTCTTTGGGACATAAACATGTTCATTCGAGTTGGCCAAGTTATCTATAAGCATCTGATATCGCGCTGGTGTCGCCGTGAAAAAAGTATATATTCCTTGAACAAAGTTGAAAAATTGAATGGCAGCGGCACAACAATCAGCCGCGGTTTTACTAAGTTCAAAGAATGTCCACAACACGGAACAAATATGGCCAACGGACATTGTTTTAAAAGGCGTGCTTGAACGCCCTTATACTTCCCAGACATATCAGGGGCGTTATCGTAGGATTGTCCTCGACAGTCGCGAATGTCAATGTCAATTTTTTCTAAAAACGGAAGTTTAGCCGTTTAATTCTTTCGACATTTTGTCAGCTTTTGAAGCAAAATCCCGTTACATGAGACGGTGGAATAGTCTAAATTTTTGACAGTATTGCCTTTTTGTCCGTTCCGAGTTTTGATTACCTTCGGATTTAGATTGATTTATTATGATATGAGCTTTGAATCAGTAAAGGTTTCATCTTGTAAATCCGTTTCCCCAAAAAAGAACGACCTAATAAAATCCACAGACAGAGGAACTAAGGGAAGACTGGCAGATAGGTGCCCAGTTCGTGTTATGTTATTCATTAACCATGTACAGTGCCGCCCATTTGAATGTGCACGACTCTTTATATGTAATATTCCAAAATGACATCGTGTAAGTCAGGATTCCATGGGCTGTGTTTATAACAGCTGCAGCGGAATGAAAGGTTTATTATTATTTTCAAATACTTGTTTAAAATAATTTATCAGCTTAGAGTAAGTTATAGAAAACATAACCGAGGTAAATCGGGTCTATGATGTACTTTCAAATGGGCGGCAGTGTACCTCTAAGTTGCTATTTAATAATTCATAAAGAATTATGATATGACTTTTAAATTATTAGTCCAAGAACAAGAGCAAAAAAGTAGGTTCATAATGCAATGAACTACAGAATTGATTTTTTTGTTCGAAAATGTTCGCGAGTGTCCCCTGAATGTAACGTCAAGTTGGCGGGTCGATGGTGAGGAGGGTTGAGCGTTAGCCGCCATCTTGGAGAACACGTTTTATCAAATATCTCGTGAACCGTGCATCGTACGACAAAAATACTACAGATCGTTTTCGTAGACAATAACATTTTCTACAACTTTTATTACAAACTTTTTTCTGTATAGTGCATAGCTTTATATTTAAAGCGCGCCAAACTTTTTCCAACATGGTTATTGCTAAATATATAGTTAACGGTTGATGATACATTAAAAATGGTAATAACCAAATTTGTAGAACACAAAATTTTTTATAGAATTTATTTGAAGTTTTTTTCTACAAAATTGATATTTTAAGAACTATAGCTTGGTAAACTATTGCACCGCGTGAATTATCAGTGGTAATGTTGGTCATAGTACACGGTAAAGATTTCATAACACATAAAACGGCGAAAAGTGTTCAGAAAAATGACAGTACTGTGTAGTGTGTAGTGAATCTAATGTATTAATCTTATAAATAGTGCCAAGAAGTACTCATAATTTATAGATCTTTCTTAACTTGCATGGGTAGAACGTATTATCATAAGTAATACAACAAGTTGGTATGAAATTGCCGAAAATTTTCGATTTCAGATACGAGTATTTGTTTCGACGACAATTTTTCACGAGTGAGCGCAACGAACTAGTGAAAATTGTCTAAGAAACAAATACGAGTTGAATGAGGAGAAAATTTTCTTCAATTTCATACCAACGAGTTTGTATTCGGCTTGACAATTCAACGAACTAAAAGTTATTCTCATTGAACAATTCTATTTGAAAGAGTAGGTCATGCTAAAAACAATTATATTGTTCTAGCAACAGTTATAACAAACTCCAAGCTGTGAAAATTTTTAACCTCTTTTTCAAAATACGTCGAGATTCAGTCGCATTGTGTTGGTTTTTTACGTTGTCTCCATTTTCCCTGATGGATAGAAGATTTGGAAGCGCACCGGGTAAAGAAATTGACGATGCTATCAAAAATCTGGTTCCACTCAATACCCGGAAAACACACAACTCATGTTGGTTGCAGTTCAAGAAATTTTGTTCTGAACGGGGCTACTCGCTGTATCAAGTTTTGTCGATCGAAGAACTTAATAATATCCTAAAGGACTACGGCTTCAATATGAAAAAACAGAGTGGAGGGGAGTACAAAGAGACGGTAGTGAAAGTGTTGTGGAATACGACGGCCAAACTTTTGCAAGAAATGTATTATAACAAGTTTGGAATTAAGTTTGATCCGTTCAAGGATCCAGCTTTTAGAGAAGCAAGAAATGCTAGGGACGCTAGAAGAAAAATATTGCAAGCTGATGTAAGTAAGCGGAAAGTGAGCTCAGCAGCACTAACCAATGAAGAATATTTGAAGATGGTCAAACTGTGGGACGAAGAGACGCCATGTGGTTTGCAGTACAAATTCTTTTTGATTGCTGCTCGAGAATTAGCTTGGAGGGGTAATGAGGCAGTAAACTGTTGTGTGAGTTTCTTTCGAGAAGAAAGAAATAATTCCGGGGTATTAACTGGTCGACTGGAGTACAATCCTATCTTTTCAAAAACGCACCAAGGAGGCAGTCATTCTTTGAGTGATAGCAAATGGTTGGTTTCAAATACGGAGTACCCTGACATTTGTCCAGTAAGGTAATTTTTTGTTAAAAACTAAACTTTCAATAAAAATTAATAAATAAATCAATTACAGGTTATTTAAGAAACTCTTATCGAAGAGAAATGATCGCATAAAAACGGATCGAATGTTTCTTATAGTAAATCATGGGTGGACATTGGAAAATAACGCCGTTTGGTTCAAAAATTCACCTGTAGGAATCAACAAGTTGGGAAAGTGGTTGAAACTTAGTGCGGAGAAAGCAGGGTTGGATACTGAAAGGTTGAAAATCACGAATCACTCAGCACGTTCAAGCGCGGTAACAATGTTGGCAAAGTCTGGCATTGGTGAGCAAGAAGTGATTAAAATAACAGGACACAGCTCAGGAGCATCAATCAAACCGTATTTGCAGCTTGACCAAGAATACCATTCACGATTAATACAATGCTTTCGGAAAAGCGAAGAAGCGACAACTTTGGAACCATCATCATCATCTGCTCTACAAGAGAATAAGGAAAAACGTATGATGTCTTCCTCTTCCGGTACAACCAGTTATGTGTATAATAATTGTACTTTTAATAGTTATAATTGTCATTGTGATGTCAACAATGAATTAGATAAATAAAAATGTTTGTGGTGGAAATTTATTTCGGAAATTTTTACATGTGAAAATTGCCGCTAAATACAAACGTGATTGGTCCATTTTTTGAAAATGACTGAATTTGATTAGTCGAAAAAATGTGAGTTGAATTGTCATAAAAAACTGTCAATGTAGCAAGATATAATAGTTTGTACATCACGTACATCATAGAAAAAAAAAATAATGATGATGATAATAATAATCATGAGAAGGGAAAGGTGGAGAAAAGGATAACAGAGTTCAAAGAATGCAAATTAATTTTTTGAAACAAAAAACGGATTAAAACATTTATTTATACAAAAAGTGGCAAGTTATTTTACGTCATAAGTCTCATCTGTTTCGATGATGAAGGAAGTCACTCATCGTCTTCCACATCCTTGTTTTCTGCCACCGCTATATCCGTAGGAGGTGAATCGGAAATTTCATTTTCATCGACTTCGTCTTCGATGGCATCCAATGTATCTGGCACATTGTCCCATGTGCATCCACCACAATTCGAACAAATAATGGAACATTTTAAGCCAGCTTTTCGGCATCCACAGGCAGCCCCGCAATTTTTTGTGCATTTGCAAGATATTATTTTCAGCAAACTTGAGGGTGCTGGAGCCATAGTAGTTCGAATTGGTTGAAGTCCATTTGTAGTTCGCTTCCAATCCCATTCCTCAGGATCATGGTAAAATCCAAGCCAAGTTTGAACCTGGTGGTAGGTTCTAAAAGAATGGTAACGTGCCGTATCTTGGGTTGGAGGTAGAAGTGAGAGGTTTAGTTTGGTGTTACTCGCCAAATTTGCGAAGCATTTTTAGCGAAGAGAGTTAATGGACGCATTGAGAGGCGCATGATTTAATATATAGTGTATAATTTCGTGGCTATTGTGCGTGAACTCGGCATTTACAGCGTTATAAGTCTTAAAGTATCAATTTTATAGAAAAAAACTTCAAATAAATTTTATCGGAAATTTTGTGTTCTACAAATTTATCATCAACCGTTAACTCTATATTTAGCAATAACCATATTGAAAAAGTTTGGCGCGCTATAAATATAAACTTATGCACTATACAGAAAAAAGTTTCAAATAAAAGTTGTAGAAAATGTTATTATCTACGAAAACGATTTTTTTACTATTTTTGTGGCACGATGCACAGTCACGAGATATTTGATAAAACGTGTTTTCCAAGATGGCTGTTAATGTTCATCTCTCCCGTCCCGCCAACTAGACGTTACATTCAGGGGACACCTACGAACATTTTCCAACAAGAAAATCAATTCTGTAGAAGATTGCAGAAATAAATTACCCGGTTACTGGCCGATATTATTTATTTTCCAACTTGTTTACATGCAGGTTACTAACATTATTCCATTGTTATTTCTAAACTACTACTATTTAGTAAGCATTAATCCTTCAGTTCGGACAGCTTTTTTAAGGAATTCTCTCGTGTAAAACAGCCAGCCTTCGCATTCAAATGAGACAGTGTTAAGATCTGCAGATGAGAACAACTTTGTTCTATTTCTTTCACCTAATGTAACTGCTATCACTCAACCAACGGACCAAGAATATATAAGAAACACCTAAGAGATTTTACAGACGTACCGTTTCGATTAATTTCTTGGAAACATTTGATATGATGCTATTTTGATAGTTCTCTAATATCAAAGATGCAATTTTTGCTTTCGCTATTGCATGGATCAATGTTAAACAACTGACAATCGAGAAAACGTTTTTTACAATTATGAATAATGGAAAAGAAGTTAAAGGCGAAGATGTTACTGAAGACGTGATTTGTTCTAAAGGTATTGGTAGTTTGGCAAATCAGAGCGAGGATATGAAAGAGATAGAAAAGTCCGACATTGAAGCTTAAATTCATTGTGATCGTAAAGAACAAGGTTACCAAGTACTGACAGGAGATGCAATAATGGAGGAAGGGGAAATTCTACGCGACATCTCTCAAGTAGATCAAGAAGTTCTAAGTGATGGTGATGATGATTTAAACATGAAGAAAGTACTTTATGGACAAACTGCTGAAGCCATAGGCGTGTCATTAAATTTTTTTGAACAACATAAGGATCCTGATGTAATACATATTTTACACTGGCAAAATATAAAACAAATGATAAAAAATAACACGGTACGCACAGAAGAAATTTTCAGATTTTCATATAGCTTTTCTAGAACTTTTTGATATGAAGATTACGAATCTGAAGTTGGTTGTCAATCAGGTCAAATGTTGTTGTTTCGAATTTCATTCGTACGCCATGCAGCCAACCCATACCTGCCTCATGAATTTAACTCAAACCGGGTTTCTCAGGAATTGCTTTTTACCTTACGAATGCAAAACGCCAATAGAAGAATAGCATGCATACACCACATAAACAGGGTTGACAATTTTGGCGTTTCTTAATTCTACAGCTTTTTTGCTTTGGCGCTTGGTGCGTAAATTTTGCTATTATTTTTTTAGCTTTGCATCGTGTTTGACTACTATTGCATAATAAGTAGCGTGCCCCAACTTCACCTAACGATAGAAAAAATGTCAGGCGAGGCATCTGTGACTCTCGTTCAGAATTGGAGTGGTCTAGTGCCCTCATGTCTCTGTGATTTGTGATTGCGCATTAAGTCTGGTTCCGTTACGGATAAACTAGCTAGACATATGTTTCCGAACTATCGTTCTCAGATAGTTACGTCAAGGAACTTCAACGCTTTCTTGGATTAATCACTTATTTATCTAAGTTCATTAAGAACTTATCAGAATTATCAGCTCCACTTAGAGTGCCGTTAGAAAAAGATGATGAATGGATATGGGAGAATGAACAAAAAGAATCATTCTGTAAATTAAAAGAAATATTAAAAACCGTCCAGTACTTGGTAATTTTAACCCAAATTTACCTATTTTATTATCTGTAGATGCTACTAGTACTGCATATGGTGGGGCATTAATTCAAAATGGTCACCCAATAGCTTATTACTCCAAATCTTTAGCTAAAACGCAGATCAATTATAGTCAAATTGAAAAAGAAGCATTGGCCATATTACTGGCTTGCAAGAAATTTCCTGTTTATATATGGGAAAACAAAAATCTGATAGTAGAATCAGATCATAAGCCGTTAGAAACCATATTCAGGAAGCCATTGACTGAAGCGCCTCCCAGGCTACAGAGAATCCTATTTGAAATACTGCCATATCCCACAATTGTGTACAAAAAAGGAACGATGTTGTACATAGCTGATATACTGAGCAGAGACTGCGCAAGAAATGTTCATGATGACGAGGATGAAAACTCATTTGAGACATGTGTAATAATACCAATGAGTAAAACGAGATTGCAGCAGTTAAAACAAGAGACAAATACAGATATAGAATTCGTGGAATTAAAACAGCAAATACTTGTAGGATGGCCCGACAGAATAAGCGATGTTCCGGCTTCTCTAAGAAAATACTGGTCTTACAGGCACGAACTAGCAACTTATGCAGATATCATATTCAAAAATGATAAAATAATGATACCTCCGAGACTACAAGAAGTTGTTCTCAAATGTTGTCACTTTAGCCACAAAGGTATCACTGGTACTCTCTGATTGGCCAGAGATTTTGCGTATTTTGGCCAAGAATGTCTGTAGACATTATTAAATTGGTGCAAAACTGCAAGATTGGTGCGAAGGAACAAAAAGATAATCCTAAAGAAAAAATTTTACTTCAAGAGTATCCAGAACGGCCATGGCAAATATTTGCTTCTGATATTTATCATTTGAAGGACAAGGAATACTTGGTAATGGCAGATAGCTATTTAGGTTATTTTGACTTCGTGCAATTATCAAGCTTAACCAGCAGGTCAATAACTCGAGCATTTAGATGTTGGTTTGCTACATTTGGAATACCTGATATTCTTCGTACAGATGGAGGAAAACAATATGTATCTGAAGAATTTAAAGAATTTGCTAGAAGATGGAGGTTTGAACATAGAGTTTCCAGTCCACAGTTTCCCAGACCGAATGGCTTAGCAGAGCGATATGTACAAGAAGCAAAATCGATACTAGATAAATGTATAGAAGAAGGTTCAGATATCCAGTTAGCCCTTTTACATCACAGAAACACACCAAGAGACACCCTAGGTTCTCCAGTGCAAAGATTAATGGGTCGAAGAACTAAAACGTTCATTCCCATTAATACAAAGTTATTATTACCTGAAACAGTTAAAAATGTTTCTGAAAAGTTGAAAAATATTAAACTAAAAGAGAAGAAATGTGCAGATAGAGCAAAAGCAAATTTACCAGAATTTTAAAATGATGAAAAAGTATTAATTAGAAAGAGTTACAAGGAATGGACTCCTGCAACAATTGTGAAGAAGGCAGAAGAACCAAGCTCATGGATTGTACAATAGGGTGGTCCAACAAAAAAAGCAAAGTCAGAAATCTTATGTTCTGACCCCCTAGGAATATTGTATATCGAAAAAAAGTACCCCTATTTTTTATTTTGAAATCGGACGATGTTTAGGGGTGCCTCAAAGCCCTTAAAGGTTCCAATGTATTTTATATGGGAAAAACAGTTTTTCATAGGTTTGGTATAGAATTTTAGAAAATCAATATTTTTCAATGGGACTACTCTGTTTCTCTTCAGAAATGTTCAGAAAATGACATCCAATAATTTCTTTATCAAAATATTTTATATTAAAAAATAGTAATAAATATTTTTTAACGATTTTTCTGTTTCTTTCATTTATGGGGTTCTTTTCCGGTCTGTAAAAAATAGTTAATATAAAAAATTTAACAAATAAATTATTGGATGTCATTCTCTAAACATTTCTAAAGAGAAACAGAATAGTCCGGTTGAAAAATATTGATTTTCTAGGATTCTATGCCAAATCTACGCAAACATGTTTTTTTCTCATATAAAATACATGGGAAACTTTAAGGGCTTTGAGGCATCCCTAAACATCGTTCCATTTCAAAATAAAAAAATAAGGGTACTTCTTTTTTCGATATACAATAATCCTAGGGGGTGAGAGCATAGGATTTCCGACTTTGCTTTTTTGTTGGACCACCCTATTGTACAAACACCAGATGGTACACAATATTGAAGAAATTCATGGTTCATCAAAAGAAATCACTCAGAGCCACCAGATAAATAAATCATGACGATAATGTTAATAAAGAAGAAGCAGTTGACAGTAGTGTGTCAAATCAAGAACCAAAAGCACAAGCAACGAATGATCAATTTCTTCAACAACAATATACTTATATCAAGATACGGTAGAGTAATTAAGAAACCAAACAGACTGAATTTATAACTGCAGAATTAGTTGATGTGTTGTGATTGATATATGTTATTTGTTAAATGAATGATGTGTAATTTATTTATTTTATTAGAAAAAGAGAGATGTAATACAGGGATCTAGTTACAGATATATAAACAAACATTGTACTAGTTTGACATTAGTAAATCGAACAGGTTAATAAATTAATTATTTAAATAACATGTTTTATTGGGTAATTATTATTATAAATACGGGGGACTCAACTGAGGAGACGAAACGAGTCAAATAAAGCGTCCCCGACCTTGAACGTTAATTCAAGTTTGAACGTTACTTCTAGATGGCGCTACGATTCTGGACAACGCTGACAGTGTTGACAGATTATGCGATTTATCGCAAATTTTATCGCAAATCTGGCTAATTTTTATGAAACATTGCGACCCATATGGCACTCCAGCGAACTGTCAACAATGGCCAGCGTGGTCTGAGCGTTGTCAAGGACCGAAGCGCCCTCTAACGAAAATTTTTTAAAATACAGGCCATTGGGTACGCAAATGTTTGGAACGCCCATTGCCGATTCGTCTCCTCAGTTGAGTCCCCCGTAATTATAAATAATAACATAAAACATGACATTATTTAATGTCAATTCTACTGCTATTGAGAGACATAGTACCAACGACAGTAATACTGCCAGGTGCTTTTTCAAAGCGCTTGCGACTTCTGCAGAAATTAAAGAAATTAAGACAGAGATAATTTATTAATAGATTTGATATTATGCAAACAGTTGCATGTTGATATGAAATAAATATTGAAAAGCTCAAGACCATTCAACCAAGGAAACTGCAGAAAATGTTTTAGCAAAATGTACCTATGGTACTCTAACTAACCTGCGAGGCATAAAATGCTGGTCTATCAAAAAGATACAGATGAACAGTTAGCTAAGAAGCGAGAAAAAGGATTTCAAGCTATTTAGAAGAAATAAATAAAGCTGATTAGTTAATTTAGAACAGGTCATCCATGCAAATCTTCCAGATAAGAAACTAATGAGAAAATTCTCAACTTATGTTTAGCATCTTCGAATCCACTTATAGCCAATTTTGAAGCATAGTCGAAAACAAAACTGAAATCTTCAAATCTTTGGAAATATCCAAACGTAGGAAACATTAATGAAAAAGAAGATTTAGATGAAAATTTCTCTGATGAAGAATGCTTTTCAAAATAATAATAAGAAGAAACAGTTTTGCATTCAATTTTGCATTCAAAAGTTTTTTTTTAGGGGCAAAGAGAAAAATTTATTTTTCCCTTTGCCGAAAAACGCTGATAAAGTGTCGCAACTAGTAAGAGCACGTAAAAGTCTTCCAAAAAAAAGCTTACTAATCAGTTTTCAAAAATTAAAGAGCACATTCTTTTTTTACGTTGCCAGAAGTAGATGAAGAAACTAACAGTGCTTTACAAGAAACACAAGTAAATAATAATTAATACAATATTCTTTATTTAAATCTGACGATAAATAAAGTTTCGGACTTAAACGGAATCTGGTTAAATTATGGAATTCCATTCCATCAATTTGACTTTAAACTAAATCATAATTACAACAATCTTAAAATTGTAACTACTATATTAATCCATCTTAAACAAACTTGTAATAGAGATTAAACATTTTGAATTTTATTCATATTTAGTTTCGGTGGCCATTTTGTAACAAGCATTTTGCATCTGGGTCAGTTTTTAGCTTAACAGCACAATTTTGCTACTTTAAAAACGCCCTGGTACCATTTTTCATACGAAATTTCAAATATTAAGCTTTGACACCGGTGGCCATTTTATAGCCACCATTTTGCACTTTGGACCAATTTGGACCACGGATTCGTAATCTACGACTCTAAAAACCTATAAGTAGCCAACTTTATTCAATTATAATAAAAAATATTTAATTATTAATTAGCCCCTTATGGAAAAAATAAAAATTTGTTAATAACAATTAAACAGGGCATTAGCGGACAAATCTAACATTTAGACTTTGAAATATAGTCGATTACCTACAATTTAAAAAAAAATCATCAAAATCGCAAAAGGCGAATTCCGAGGTAACTTAATATTCATTTAATTACGCATGTAGAACATGATCTGAAATCTAAAATGTAATTAATGCGAATAAGATGTGGCAAAAGCTTTTATTTTACTATACATACATCTATTTTATTCTTAATAATTAAAAATCATAACTGTTATCTTTTCAATTAGATGATCTAAGTTGCACCCAATTATCTTCTGCCGCGGGCAATCTTGTAAAAATGTACAAGCACGATTTGGACACCACGCTTCGAGATGAGTTGATACAGTTTATAGAAATTGTAAACATGCGCAAAGAAGAATTTGATCAAAAAATGACCAAAGCAAATTTCTTTTACTTCATTTTACAAGACAATAATTTGAAAGCTGTATTTCCAAATGTAGAAATTGCTTTGCGCATGTATTTGGTATTGATGGTGACAAACTGCACCGGCGAGAGATCTTTTTCAAAAATGAAACTACTGAAAAACCGATTGCGCTCAACTATGACCCAAAATCGCCTTTCGGGTCCTTCTTTGTTAAGTATCGAAAACGATTTACTCCGTAAACTGGATTTCAGTGACTTAATTAACAAGTTTTCTGAAAAGAAAATGCAAAAAGTTTATATATGAATAAATTAAGGTTTTTATCATTCTATCTAAATGTATGTATTGCACCTTAAGATTGATTACTGTTAATAAATAATGTTCTTAAACGTCAACAAAATTAAACTTTTTTCTCTATGTCTTAACTTTTTTTATGGTAATTAACACATTTACAATTTTGTGGCAAAATATTTTTTATGAAGGGCCTCCACATTAGTCTTCCGCCCAGGGCCCCCACTACGGTTAATCCGCCCCTGTCTACAAGCGAATAATGTTTTAGCTCGTCTAAAATGTCTTGGACAGATAATGCATCGTTTATGCTTTTAATTAAGTGAAAACCAGAATTTTTGTCTAAAACGGATTTAAATTTTTGTTTTATAGTCAAACCCTTTGGCCCTTTTACTTTATTCAAAGAAACACCTAACAATTTTACATGCTCAAGAGATTCATCTAATGAATTTCCCTGACTTTCTAATTTCTGAATTACTTTAGCTAAACGCACAAAATTTGTCAAAACAAACAATAATTCTGCCCCCACCTCCTTAGTATTAAAAGCATCCTGTGTGCTTTGTATGCATAGTGCATCGTGTTTATTAAGTTTATTTACAAATGCTTTAATAATATCAAAATAAGTTGCATAATATTCTGCTGCAGAAAGCCAAGTACCCCAGCTTGTTATTACAGGCTCAGGTGGGAGAGGCACTTCTTGAGCAGTTTCCCTAAATATTTGTATGCGATATGGAAGCTTTACAAACCTTACAAAAATTAGTTAAATTTTACTAATAAAACGAAGGAAATGAAGTTTCTACGCACCTTCCAGTAGTGTCAGTAGATTTGTCAATGGAAACCCATATGTAGTTATTCGCTACATGTTTTCTAATTGATTTTATGGTCTCTTCGTATAAACGAGGTAAATAATTTTTCCTGGGTGTAGACTCGTCGGGTATTGGCATTTTTGAAATTTCTTCCAAAAAATTACGAAATGCTGAGTGATTAATTTTACTTAACGGGATATCTGCAGCCACTAATGCACTACATAGTTTTTTATTAAATTCGATCGATTTGCTGGACTCACCGCGCGAATTATTAAGGTACCCCGGTAACAATGTTTGTTTTTTTTATTTCAGGGCAACACACTTTTGATGTCGAACCGTGTTTAAATGTTGTGTAACTTGAAAGCGTTTCGTTGCAGTCACTTTATCGTCGCACACTGTACAATACAACACCTTATCGTCAGTTGTAAGAATACTGAATTCCTTAGCATAACTTCTAAGTGTAACAGACACAGACCGTTTTTCTTTACCCATCTTTACACTCTAAAATTTCAAACTAAAATGCAGTTTGCAATTTCTGAACTATCTTAATTGAAAGATTACAAGATTAGTAAACAAAAGTACAGGCAAATTTTTCTATGAACAGGAAGTTGTCAAAGGGTCTTTGGAATTTCCTAATACCTATTTATCACAATACCGCAGGATGTAAATATTTAAATTTTAGTTGAAACTTTTTCTTTCTTAGAAAATATTAACAAGTACACAGATGGTTAAGACAGTAAAATATTCTAAAGCCTAGTATTTAACAATAAGCTTAGATTATGGATTTCCGCTAGACTCAACTAAGCCGCCCTTGGTTGGTTGTCTAAAATGCAAAAATTATTTTAAAAATATTAGAAATTTCATAATTAAAGCATGTAAAACGCTCAAAAAGTGGTAAAATATGCACACTCGTTCAAAAATGCTAAAATATGCATGCATTTATAAAAAACACCTAAATATGCATTTATATGCACTTTCAAATTGACATATGTGGCTTAAACATGTAGAAATATAACTCTGCATATGTTTGCTATAAGCAGAAAAAACATGCAAATGCATAGAAATCCTATACCTAGCTAATGACACTTAAAAAGTATTACATTTACACCTACATCTCATTGAGTTTGCTTAGAACGTCGTTTACGTTGCATTTTGGCATTTCTTAAAAATCTGCAAATCTATCTTCTGTTAAAAAGATTGAAGTAAACTCATTTCATCCTGTATATTCATGAGAAAAAGCCTTTCTCATTATTGTTCATTAATATAGATACAACTTGTGTTCTAAGACTGTACCTCTGATGTTGTTTTATTGTTAGTTTTTTTACAAGTATTCTATGTAACAATCCATAAAATACACATAAAACTTCTTTCTTTCAACGGATGTATATATTGTTCATATTGTATCATTGTAACTAATATATGCATCTATACATTAACCCAAGCGATTGTACTGTAAGTTATACCTTTACACTTGCGTAATTTACTTAACGAATCTTTTAGTCATCTTTATTTCTGTTTATTTTTAGTCAATTTTCAATAATGGTTACAATATAATTGTGTTTTAAAATTCATCAATGATTATTGGAGTGGAAAACTACGTATCTAATAAAGCGTTTGTATATATAGTAAAAGAGGTCAACTTCAAATAAATAAAAAAATATATATTTCTTTATTTGGCATTTCCAAGAAGGAGAAAAACCGAACGTTATCCTCGCCTTCTTTTTATCAACATATTGAAATAAAAATAGCAATTACTTTTCTTTGTTACGTTTTGCAACAGTGAAACAGACAATTCAACTTGTTGGATTCTGTATGCGAGTGGAAAACTGTGAACACTTTGTTTTTCTTCTTTTCAGCAAGACTGAACAATGATTTCAGTGCACTTGTCTTTGGAAGTTGTATAATTTTTATTGTAGGGACGCTTTCAGGCGAAATAAAAAGAAAAAAGGTAGGCGACCCTGGGTTTCTGTTTACATACAATTGGCATCGCCATTTTTAAACTACTGATTGGATGTGTTATCATATTTTATTTGCATTTGCAAACTATGACTATTTCTTATACTTACTTCCCTTGTTTTGTTTACAAATATTTTCATAAGACGCCCCAGAAAGATGTCTTAATTAGTTAATGGAAATTTTGGGCTATTAATCTAAATGTTAATTTTAAACGAAAAGAGAAAATTAAGCCGCCTTGTTGGTTATACGGTTTTCCTTCTCCCCCCTCACCGCCCTCCTCTTCTAAATAATCGGGTACGCTTTTGGTGCTTTCAGCTTTATTAGATTACATAAAGAATAGAGCAGGTGTTCAACTCCTGCAACTGTCATAATGTTGCGATAATTTTGGCAATAACGATGACAAATTGGAGGTACAGAGGTTATATCCAAGTGCGAAGGTTTGCAGCCACAATTTTATCCCTGATTTTGTGGTTGCTAATTAAGTTAGGCCTTAAATCGGATAATCAGACTAAATTATTGTAATAAATTTGAACTGCTTGTTGCATTTGAATATCAGCATTTAAATAATTTGAGGAGTTTATAAAAACCGAATTATTATAATGAAATACAAAATCAACTTGTCGAGAATCAACAAATCTACTTTGTCCAGAAAGTTTTAAAGATTCTAAGTTATACAATAAGAATTTTATTAAGTTAAACTAATAGCACTCTATCTAAAATAACGTTATTCAAAGTGGATGGCCAAATTTATTACTTTTGTTTAATATAAAAGTCAGTTATAATTTGATCGAGATTGGTAGTAATAATTATCATGACTAAGAGGTAGTAAAGGATAAAGTTTGAAATAAAAATAAAAACAGAAATAAATAGTATATTAAACAAGAAGAGCATTCTTACAATAGTGCATGAAGACTTACCCGAGCTGCTGCTTCATCTTTGAGCTTGAATATGAAACTGCAAGTACGCTTGCAGCAGCCCGGTTATACACGGTGTCTGCCATAAAGTTGGATCCATATGGGATTTTTTTTAATATTCTGCTTGGAAAAAACTTTGTGGGGCAATCACTTCTACTTTCAAAAATATTTGAAATACACCATGTCAAAGTTGACAGGTGACATTAGATATCTATCAAATTCGCCATTGTTTTCTAAAATCCGCGAAAATATATTAAAATATGAAAAACTTTTATCAAGAAAAAATTGTTTCTAATGACGTTTTACGTTCATATACCGAGTTTAAACGAGATATTCCGACGAAAAATTTTGTTTTTTACATTTTTTGATACACCTCGGTAAGCGATTATCCCACCATTATTACCATCCCCCCCCCCCATTATCCAATTTTTTCAAGTAGAATATTAAAAAATATATCCATATGGATCCAACTTTATGGCAGACACTGTTTAAGTCAACATGCAGCACCACGTACTACTATTTCGGACTTCTGTTTATATGAAATTACCACACCTGTTGCACCTGGTTGATACATGTTATAGTATATAGCATACCGCAGCAAGGCATACCTCGGCCCTAAATACAAAAATCGATGGTTAACGGAACCGAGTTTGTAAGTGACGTTTGTTCCCGACGCTGACTGTGGTGTTGTGGTACTAGCAATGATATGACATCCTAAAGGCATCTGCTCGTGTTATTTACGATGGCGTAAAACTAGGGCATAACAAGAATAAAAGCAGAGCATAACAGCAAATTTAATTCTAATAGATCTCTCTATCCATTTGGCTCAGACGAGACTTCGTTTAACGGAGTGGTACATATTGAACTAGACCAAGGGAACTTTGACGACAATTTTTAAATGGTTTTCACCAATTTAATGATATGGTTATTGGATATATGTACATACAAAGAAAAGAATGTTGGTGATTCATCAATGTAATATATGGATTCCAACAGTAGCCTACTGTTTTGTCCCACAGATTTTCCTCATTAAGGTTTTTATTCTGTACAGTTTTAGATGAATATTTGCATATTTTCCTTTCATCCACATTACCTTAGAAATAATGACATGATTGTCATGATTATTTTACGTGGGGTACCCGTGTGAACATACCCCCACGTTCCCTTCCAGAAGGAAGTGATTGGGATACGCCCAATCAGCGCGCAAGTTGCATAACCGGCAGTACAGCAATTGCTACCAGATCAGCTCACTGGTCGGAGCGAGGTTGCCTATCCGCCCTCTACTAGCTATCGCAGGCATAGTGCCGGAGCAATTGCCTTAACACGTTGCTCACCCGCCGGCACCCTCCCGTCCTCTTTCATACGGGGTGAAGTACCTCTTCCAGCAATAGGACTATTCCCCAGTTTAACGCTGTTATTAAGTGGGACCACTGCCCGATCGAATCAAACCTCAATTGTGGCGGGACTTGGTTTTTTAATGGTTTTGCCACCCCGATCTACCAATTATAGGCTTGGTGGGCCCTCGACAGAGCTTCGTTTAAGTCTACACGTTATAGACTCCCGGTGTGTACCCGTATTTGGTGAAGTTGTCTTGATAGTGAGAGGCTATGTATTCGCTTCAACTCTCCTTAAGTGTAATGGCTTTCAGAGCGTCTCCCAATCACTGTACCCGGCTGCAGTCCGGATCATAGGGTGGTCGGGATAGCTCCTAAGCACATTTACCTGGCGGCTTGCAGTTTCCCATATGCCCAAAAGCGGGATAAACCTCACTTCTATTCTTCGCACTTGAGATTCAGTCAAACAGCGGGTTCCGTTGGTGACCATAATTGACCTCTGTCAATCAGCGGGTTCCTTGGTGACCATAAATGACCTCGGTCAAGCAGCGGGTTCCGTTGGTGACCATAAGTGACCTTGTCTCAGGCGAGATTCGAATCCGCCCACACCGGTCTCATATAACAGGGCTCCCCCTGACCGGTATGAGTTACCGTCGAGAATTCGCACGAATTTCTCTACCACACACTTGACAGCTCACAATCTGACAGCTTCATCCGTTGCCCGTCAGCGAGATAGGGTAGAAGTCAGCCAGTCTTAAGGGTGAACATCGTGTGGTCTCCCGAACACCCAAAATAATGACATGAGTCATTATTTTGGGTGTAATGACATGAGTGAAAAAAATGGTCGGAAAGTTGATACAAGAACAGGAGCACCCTAGCTACGGGAAAGAAACTTTTGTCTTCCCGCTTTTAGAGAACGAATCCGAGGTTAACTCGGTAAAGGAAGAAGAGCTGCTTCTCCGGTCATCCAGCAGCAAATCCTAGGGGGGAGCTGAGTCTTCCACCATGGATGAAGTTGCTAAGGAGGCCCTTCACAAAGAGAAACGAAAATAATAGCAAAGAAAGATGAGGACTGCTAAAAGGCGAGAGGAGAGAGCGAGAAGAAGACGAGGAGAGAGATGAAGTCAGACAAATCTCCAGCAATCCTCCGCCGGAACCCCAAGGCAATGGACTGGGAAGGTCAACCAGAGGAGGATATATACTAAAGAGCAACTAAAAAAAGAGGTAGATAAATTGACGAGTATAATTGCCTCGGCCTATGAGGGAGCTTGTCCACTCAGGGCGGTGAGAGCTCGTAGGGTACCATGGTGAAACGGGGCACTTTAGCCGATCTACGCAGGGAATCCTACTTTTACATTTAATCGAACCGCTAAAACCGGAAAAATTCTAAATAAGAGTTAAGGCGCAGTAAGAGATCCAGCTGGCATAAAAACTTTAGGGAGCTAAGCCCCGTATCCAATTTAGCTAAACTGATGAAAATCTTAAGCCGCGAAACAAGTCAAACAATAAGGACATTGAAAAGGAACGATGAGACATGAACAACTAGAGAGGAGTCTTTGCAACTACTCCTGGAAGTTCACTTTCTCGGCGACGTCACCATCCAAACAGCACCCATGGTAAAACAAACACAAGTTCCCGTAGAGAACGGGCAGTTTTGCGAGGATGTTATAACGAAGGGTGCAGTAATGTGGGCTGTGAATGAGTTTGAACCCTTTAAGTTTCTAGGGCCAGATGGGATCTTCCTAGCGCTGCTCCAAAAAAGCCTTGATGTCCTTCCAAGTGTTGTAAAGATGAATAGGGCCAGTGCAGCAATGGGATATGTCCTAAAACAATGGAAGGCAGCCAGAGTGGTCTTTATCCCCAAAGCGGGAAAGAAAGACTACACAAATGCCAAATCCTTTAGTCCCATTAATCTCACGTCTTTTCTTTTAAAAACGTTAGAAAAGATCATTGATAGGTTTTCAGTGGAAAGGGTAATAATAGTAAGGCACTTCACTATAAAGAAGTGACTCTTGCGGTACTTTATGATATTGAAGGAATTTTCGACAAGGCTAAGACAGCTACAATCGGTCAAACTCTACAGACCAAGGGGACCCCTCCCGTGATGATCAGTTGAGTAAAATCTGTGTTGTCAGAAAGAACCGTAACGGTGTAAGGAGCTACCTTTGTCAACATAAGTAACCGAAGCAGAAGACCGGCTAAAGCTAGGAAAGGAGTACTCTCTCATTATCCCAACTAGAGAACAGTGGGAGCTTCAGCCGGATGCCTTGATGTGTTACACGGACGGCTCTCGAGTAGCAGAATGGCAATCCTCTGGAGCAGGAATTTATGTAGAAAATCGGGGTATACAAGAAAGCTTCGCTTTAGGAAAGTTTACCACAGTTTTTCAGCCAGATGTTTACGCCATTCTATAGGTGGCAACTAAGGATGAGATTGTGACAACACCAGAGAGAAAGATTTTCCAGAGAGTAAACTAAGAACTGGTTTGGGTTCCAGGGCAAATCGGGGTCCAGGGCAACGAGAAGGCCGATAGAATTGACCAAACTCGGAGCCTAAGACATCTGTCTAGGACCGGAACCCTGCCTGAGTATCACAAGGCAGCAGATCTCGACATCCCTAATAGAGTAGGCCTATGAGAGTAGTAAAGAGAAGTGGAAGAGCCGCAGAACAATAAATCTTCTGATAGCGATCTTGACAGGCCACTGTAAACTAAGACACTTATCTTTGATAGGAGTAGAGGAATATCCCATTTGCTCAAGATGTGGGACAGATGAAGAAACATCCTACCACTACATGGGAGAATGGGTAGCTTACCAGCGTCTGAGGTTTAAAGCCTTTGGTGTAGCCACGCTTCGAAGGGAAGAGTTGCACTCCCTGTCGTGGACCGATATCCTAATCTTTATTGGGAAATCGGGCAGATTTACAGAGGGAGAAGAGGTTTTTAAAGTAGGTGGTAGCGGAGGTAGTCAAGGGGTTGGCAAAAAGGGTCTATGAAGGCCTACTTGCTAGACTTCGGTCTCCCCATAACTACTACTATTACTTCATTCACATTCCCTGTGTTCTAATTTGTGAATAGAGGTAAGTTTTAATTTTCCTTTTCTATAAAACTTAGGTCAAGAAAATTTGAAGTTTTCCCTTTGTATAATAAAAAGTCTATTAAACCTACCGAGGTACTCAATATATATTTTTTATTCTTATTAAAAGATGGTACTTTTTCAATATGTTCAATGGCGAATGTTACTGATGATGAGGAAATAACATTGATAATGTGCTGTAATCGATTTGAGGTAGCTTAGAATATAGTTGGAGGTGGTGAATATAAATGAGACCCAATCACTGAACTGGTTATGTATGCTATGGACGTACAATGTGAGATAATCTGCTGATTGGCTCAGGTAAGTATGTTGTTTATCTAAACTAAAAGCTTGTGACTTGGCGAAAATTTTTTATAGCCCTTGCTGCTGCATATGACTCTAACGTCCATATAAAATCTCAAGGAAAACTTCTGCATCAGTGGTAGTAATAGTCATTCATATCTACTGTACCTACCTTATCTGCTTTATGCACTCTATAAGCTATCAGCTCTACTATAGCTACCCTGTTTATTCTATCTGCTCTACTTGTTTTATTTACTATATTTGCTCTGCCTACTCTATCTATGCTACCTACTCTATATATTCTAATTGTTCTATGTATTTGCTATATCTGGTCTATCTACTCTCACTGCTCTATCCACTCTATCTGCTCTCTCTGCTTTTTGTACTCTATCTAATCTACCTACTCCGTCTATGCTACCTACACTATCTATTCTAACTGTTCTATCTATTTGTTGTATATATTTGCTCTATCTGCTCTGTCTACTCTATATAATCTATTTATGCTACCTAATCTATATATTCTAACTGTTCTATGTATTTGCTATATCTGATCTATCTGTTCTAATCTATCTACTATATTTGCTCTATCTACTATACCTGCTCTTCTACTCTATCTATCTATCTACTCCATATATGCTACCTACTCTATCTATTCTAACTGTTCTATCTATTTGTTCTATGCATCTAAACTATCCACTCTATTTGCTCTATCTATTCTATCTGCTTTATCTACTCTAACTGCTCTGTCTACTCTAACAGCTCTGTCTACTATATCTGCTCTATCTACTACATCCATGCTACCTACTCTATCTATTCTAACTGTTCTATAAATCTGCTCTATCTGCGCTATTTTCTCTATCTACTTTATGTACTTCATTTACCTTTTCTACTTTGCCTACTTTGTCTACTACAAAGGTGTAACGACCTCTGTCGTCCACGACAGATACAGTTGTTCTAAGCCTACCTTTTTAATACTCTTTAATAAATTTTAATTAAGAGCCGTTTCTATTTTAAAACAGCAGATTAACTTGTTTACACCTCGTGTAGCGCAGAGGCGCCTCTTTTGCCACGTTTACTGTTTAAAAAGTGACACTTGGTCCGTATGATGACTTGTGATGATGAGTTGATAATTATTTTATGCCTTATCTAAGAATATCTAGTTATTTGCGTTTCTGTGAAACTTTGTGTTAGTTGCAGAGGTACATAATATACTTTTTTTACTGTTTTTTATTAAACGGCGTTTCATGAACGAGCACATTTTAATAAAAATCTCTTTGTTTTGTTTTAGCGTTAACAAATATCTTCTTTAAAAGATTTTATTTAATCATTGTACCGGATAGGTGGCTTCTGCAATTAATTTGTAAAGAGAGTCAAGACGTACTAGTCGTCTTAAATTAAACGTTTTGTACTTGCTCTAAGAAAGCGGTTAGAAAAAGAATATTTTGCATCTAATTGTAAGCGGTAATTGTATGGCATAGAAATAGTAACTTCTTAATTGCTTGACAACACTTATTGATCTTTTTTCTTATTTTTTTTGGTTAGCAGTTGAACACTGGTTATAAAAGTTTATAGGCTCACTAAACATCAATTGCACTAAAAACATAACTATTTTCCACAAGGCCAAATATAAGAAAGATGAGGTGTGCTTTGCAGTTTTGTAGTATGTTTTTGAAAATACAGAATTTTACGTATTTTAATATTATATTTTTATGCCCCATTATTATGCCCTACGTCTACAGTTTAAGAATAAAGAAATCCCCACATTCCATAACAAACATGATATACGTTTTACGTTTACTTACAGTTACTCACCCTTTAATTCTAGTTTCAAAATAAAATTAGACCCCAAAGTGCAGGAAAGCATAGACCAGAAATTTCGTAATTCCTTTTACTACACCATATCTGTAGGAAATTCTATTATTTAACCCCCGTGACCCTTAATTACGTTTGTTTTTCTCTCTACTACACTATTAGCTTGTTGTGGCGAGCACTATACAGTTTTACACCCTGAGGTGGCTTTTAGCTGAAGTAAAGTAACATTTAATCTGATATTAGAATCTTAATGCGGCTCACTTATACGACCGCACTTAAATACACCATTGCAAGTTCCGCACGAATTTACAATTTCACATTATTAAACGTTTCTGGTATAAAATACCATGTATGACTTTAATATGAGATGACCGAAATCGTATCTACATTACGTTTAATTGTCAGTTTTAGGAAGTGTCATAAAGGCCGGTCTATACGACCAAAGGCTGTTAACTGTGGACAAAAGGGGTAAACACAAAACTTCACGGAGTTGCTTGGCCGTTATTAGTACCGTGATATAACAAAGGATGATTTTAAATTTTACTTAGGGACGAGGGACAAAGAGAAATGGTCAAACATTACGATGAAAAGCGACAAATGTTGTAACATTATGAAACTCGTAGCCACGACGATTGCTATCAACATCAACTGCTCCAGCGTGTTATTGGGTTATGTTTATTTTTCGATTAAACTTAACAAGAGGTTGTATTTTTCATTTCATACATAATACACTCCCTTGTGACCTATCATAAGTCAGTGTTAGTCAACAAATATGATAAAATGTAAGAATCTGAATTCGTTTATGCACTTCACACACATTCAACTTTAGAATGTTTCTGAACAATTTGAAAAGTATCCCATTATGATTACATTTGATGTCTATAAGGTAACCGTACAAAAGAGAAATAAGATTTAATGATTTACTCATTATGTCGAGATACTAAAAAAGAAACAGAATTCCAGGTCTAAGTTCACGCATTCCAGCGGAATAACCAAGTCCGAGATAAAGATATCAGAGAAGAAAAAAATCATGTCTCTCATAGCAGCATCATCCATCCATGTAATAAAGAATTGAGACGCAAAAGTCTCCCTTTTGATGGGATAATTATTCTGTAATTAGTGCACAAAATGGTTTTCTCAAATTCTGAAAGTATTAACTCATTATTTGGAAGTTATGGAATAACGAAATTACACTTTTCTTTATAATGCGAAATGACGCTTGTAAACCAGTTTAGATACCTTCCCTACGAATTGGAAAGGTAACATTTTTTAAATAAAATTTCTTCTTGTTTGATTGACGTGATCAATAAGCCTTATTCTACAAGATAATTATTATTTATATTTATAGAAAACTTAAATTTAGTTCGTCTTTTAATCCAGTTTCGTATCTTCATGCCTGATCTTCAAATTTAAAACTGCGATTTGTATCCCCGTTTGTTTGATGTTAATGGGAATGTACCTTAGTGGCTGTTAATTATAAAGAAGAATCGTAATTGTATTGACCTGGAATTTCTAAAGGTGCAATTTGATGTAAGACATTAACAATGGTCTTGTCATCCGTCAGATTTTGAGTCATACGCGTGGCAACTGGAAGCATTCTCCAAAAGGTTCTTAACGAGCTGGTGATCATTTACTACGATTCACCGGAAACAACTTTCCAGGTGGAAAGATCACTTGACTAGTTATGTTAAAATTTAAAGTTTTATTTGATTCATAAGAAATATAATTTTCATAAATTAGCAAGTTAACGAAGATCCTTAATGTGGCAAAAGCCATTTTATATAAAGTATTAACGTTCATTTCTTGACTAACTAAGGAATTTAATCAAGATCAAGATTTGATTTTATAAGTATTTTAAAATTAGTTACAAATCGTTTAGATTAATTTATATAAGCACTAGGTGTTTAACAATTTTTTCTTATATAACATTATTATTAACGATAGAAAACATTAGTAAAATAACAACTGAAGGCCTTCCAGTTAATAATTAATCCGATGACTGACTATTGATTTTTATGTGGAAATAAGCTCCGTTGTTGTGGAGAAGTTCGGATAACATTTTATTTGTTTAAACTAATCATGCTGGCGCCCATTTTCTTTAGCTCTATATAATTAACTGCCATTCGAATTTACCTACGTCCCGCTTTAGTTTAAAAAGATAACGAGTCGTGCTTATTGTCCAGTCTAAGTCGAAATCTACTTAAATTCAACGTAAGTATCATTGCTGAAATTGATTTTGTTATAATTGACGGTCCATCGCGGGGCCTCTGTTTTTATAAAAGCTGTTAAAAAGTATATGTTACAAATTGATGCCTAAACGTGGAAGTTTTGCTTCTAAAAATAAAAGAGTAGCTTCGTATGCTACAAGAGTTACGTAAAAAGTCAACTGTCTAAGTTGGTTGGTATAAAAAAACAAATTTTAATTTTATAATATTTGTGTATTAGGGTGGCCTTAACAAATTTCTTTTTTCTACAAACAGGTGGAAGCGATCCCAAATGATCAAGAAAGAAGGAGCAAATTAATTTTAGCTTATATTCTTTTTTAAACACAAACCGTGCCTCAATAGACTTTTTTGAAAAAATGCGTTTTTAGCGTGTAATCTTTGTTTAAGTCAGACGTTGACTTTCTCCTATTCAAAATAATGTTTCAATTCTTTTTTAGATGATTCTAAAGTAAAAAGTTTCAAATTAGTTAAAATTAAATTGAATTAATCTTTGTTTTTTTATCAAAATACTTTAAATTGAAACAATATTTCTCAGTAAATTTCGTAACTTCGAGTCCGTTGTGGCACAGTTTTAAGTTTAAAAAAAGCGCTAAAATGAATTTGCACCTTCTTTTTTCATCATTTGGGATCGTTTCCGCCTGTTTGTAGAACAAAACTTTTTTTTAAGGCCACCCTATTGTGTATATACAGTGAATTGAACACGCTGTATATTATTCTGCAATAAATTTAAACACTTTGAATTAATTAATTAATTTTCAATTTTTTCGTAATTTAATTTTTTTAGTAAGTCCTGCAATTTCTAAGATAAGGTACAGACATGTACCCTGTACAAACATAAGCAGAATTACATGGTAGTTCTCTGCAGTCAACTACGCTTCTAACCTAACCTAACAATTCTAACGGTATTATGTTAAAAAGGTTCTCCTCGTGTAGGGAGCCATTGTATTTGAAGAGTTTAAAAGGTGGCGATTTCATTTATGTTATTTAGATTTTCTTAGGCAACACATATTTGATTGAAATTATTTCAATTATTATTTACCTCATCGTTTATCTCAGCTTAAATATTTTTTAATTACGATCGTAATGACTGTATTAAAGTTTCAGTAGTTCCCTTTGCTTTTATTTTCTGCAAAAGGTAGTTTTTGAATTTGTTAATTTAAAAAAATTATTAAAAGTGATGCCTTTCTCGTGCCTTTGTGATTTCCTTTTTATTAATTGTTGTCTTTTCCTGAAAGAGGTTAAGGTAGATAAAACTATTGATTTTACATTTTAAACATCACGAGGGATGATGTCGAAAAATTAGCTTCTGTAGCAAACGAGAGTAGCGGTCTCAATACGTCTTACAATTGTCATAGAAACGAGACGAAATTTTATTATTGACTAACCAAATCAGACCGAAACTGTCATTCTAGATTAATTATGTTGTTTGCTATTTTAATGATTTTTCTTTGATGTGAAAATTGAATTAGTTTAAACTCTGACAAGATTAAATTTAAATTCAAGTTGTCAGAACTATATTTAGGCACTGTGGCATAATTCTAGGAAGCCAGCCGTCCAGATGGTATCATCCATGACAAGCAACAGAATTGTCAGCTACTTTTCAGATAGGTCATCTTCGTGACCATTCAAGTTCATTGAAACTAAAAAAGTGCGCCAAACTCTACGGACTCATGTCACTCATGTCTGACTGACAAGTGAGGCATTGATCAGACAGTACACGGCTTTCAGCTGAACGAAAAACCTAAAACCATTCTTGCAAAACAACCCAGAGGAGTTGATCATTTATAAAAGTCTCATAATAATAATGAACGATAAAAGTATAACGATCATAAATTTGTGGTTATTTAGTTTGCCATTTAAATCTTTAACCGCCAGTATAAAAATGAATGATTCCGCTCTGCCTGAAATTTAAGTTGATGTAAATAAACATTTATTTAAATAAACATTCAGGAATGCAGGCAGCCACGCCTAATATAAATGTTTGGGTATCAACTTTGAGTAAATTAAATTCTGCAGAAAAATAAAATATTTTCTTAAAGCTGAAACCTTGCCAAAAAGCAAGACATGTTGCCCTCTTGCAATCACAAAAATGGATTTCTCATAAATATAATCTAATTTACGATTTCATTCCAGCTAAATAATGCATTAAACCGAGTTAATTTCCTTCTATCTGCTAGTTGAAAATAAACTTTGTTTATATTAAAATATCAGTATAACGAGATAATATCTGGAGAGAAACATTAGATCAAGTTATATATGGAAATATTGGTAGTCTTATTTAATTCTTATAAACAAATTGCTGGTAGATTTATCCAATTTTATCATTGGTGCAATATTTAGTCCTTTATAAACATTATTTGATAGTTAAATTTTGTTACGATAAGACTTTTCTTTGTTTTCCCTAAATTAAGCAATTTACTGACTGCATTTAAAATGGGATCCCAAATAGTAAGAGAGATTTTATACTTTCATTTTAATAGGTAATCATGTAATACTTAATTAATTCAAGCCATATATGTGTATTGTATTAAATAATTTTTTGCTTAAACAATAAATTGATTTACAGCTTTCTCGTATAATGACAGATCGGCACAACAAATTGTTAGTGTTTTATTCATAAGCTAAATTTTACTCACAAGACACAAGACAACTTACATCACAAGAAAGCTTCGTTTAACTTAATTTAACATTAATTTTTTTGGGAAATGCTTTCTGAGACTGTGGGTTTTCTAACATTTAATTATTTCCTAACATCTAACCATTTGGGTGGCGCCATTATTATTATTTATTTACTCCTGCTTCGCTCCTGGAATTCATAAATCTTGGTAATTAGCATCCAAGACCGTTGAACTCAATTCAAATAAGAAAGACGTCTCTGCAGGATAGGCTAGCCAATTGTAACAATTATTAAACTCTACCAAAAACAAATAAAGATTGAAGAGCAAGTACTTACTCTAGGAAGTTCAAACGAGAAGGGCCTTTCACCTCAACATTACGGTCGCTTGAAGAATAGCGAGAGTCGCGTGGTCACTCTTCTTCTTATTAATAGGCTAGTCGCAACTATGTTTTGTCACACAATTTAGTACTCGAGGGTTTTATAGCTTTTTATCGAATCACAACAACGGACCATCGCTATGACCATATTGGGAAGCTCGAAAAATCGATATTCGTGAAGTTAAGGTACTTATTCTAGATGGCACTATTTAAAATTACAAAACTCGGATTTTATTGAAAGGAGAATACTTATTATGCCAATATACGGGGTGTACACCAAATACAAGACAATAACCTAATGCCATTATACGGGGGTGTACACCAAAAAGATAATCAAAAAATCTGTTCGTTACAGTAAGTATAGTGTTTTATGATGCATTTCTTTTTATATTTAGTCTACTAAATTTCTTAAGAGAAATCAAATGTTACAAACGAGCTGGTTAAATCAGCATTTCTTACTTTGGTTTGTGTGTTTTTGACGCTCTTTGCAACATTTGCTTCACAATTTTACTTCAGATATCCTGGAAAGATACATATAGGTCTACACCTTACCAGTAAATGATGCCATGATAAAAAATAAATTTTATGCTTTGTGTGTTTTGTTTTTCACTGCAATTTAATTGTTTTGCATAAGTAACTTAACTCTCGATCACTGTGCGCCTGCCTAATCCAACACTGAATAATTCGTTGACCCTGACTTTTGGAAGTCTTCGTGTTTGCTAACTAATGAATTTTTGAGAGCTACTCGACTGCGTATTAAGATGATAATACGATTTGGATAATTAACCCTTTAATCATCATCATCGCGGGAATTTCTATTCGATAGAACAATGTACATAACCATCGTTATTGTGGAAGAACATTTAAAATATAATAGTCGATATTTTTATGGTATCTTTTAGACGTTAAGTTTTAGAGTTTTTACAATTCTTTCGAACGCAATATCTGTTCAAAAGCAGTCACCACTAATAAAACAAAATGGGATACTTTGAAATATGTTCTCTTTCATTAGCCACAATTTTCCCAGCTACAACTTCTAACCCCCGCAACAATAAATAATACCTCCATGTCTCCAACCCCTACGTTCATTGTAACGATGCACACAAATTAATTGCCCAATTACACATTATACAATCCCAAGTTGCTGTTTTGTACAGCATAATAAAATAATATAATGACCCTCTTTAAACATTTGCAAACGCTTAAAAAATACTAAATTATTTTAAATAATTATATGAAAATTTCATTAATTACAAACTACATCAACTTACATGCGTCATACACGTGTGATATTGTAGGGTACACCTAGCGTGTAGGTGGATATAGCAATATATTATCATATCAAACCCTGGGGTTTGTTAGAAGAAAGGGCGGCTTTTCCCCGGCTTGTTAGTAGGCAATAAGTTAGAAGTTCGTTTGCTTGTGCTCGCTCCTTCCACCTACTTTGATTGCATTAAATAATGACTCTTCAAACAATAATGCATAATGGAAGTTCAGAAATTGTTATCAACCCACGCACGTACTCCCCGCAAGTATAAAATTTAATTCGTGCAAAGTGGAATCGAACAAAAATAAAACTGTCTCGACGAAATTTGCATTGTGCGTTCTTTTCTTGATGAGTTGAAAGGTCTTTTTTTCTCTTCTTTTGAACGTTTAAAGAATTTAAATCTTAAAGAGGCACGGTTTGCAATGGACATTAAACGTTGAGATTTATTTTCGGGCTCTGATTAAGTAACCTGTGTAGATGGTACTTCTTAGCATTATTGGAAACGATTCTTAACAAAAAAAGGGACTTTCAAACATCTTTTTATTCAGTCTTTATTGAATGGTGAATAGAAGTTAAAAAACTTCATTTCGTTGATCAATTATATTAAGTCTATAATACTGTCTAAGACACTTAAAGTCTGTAATTACTAAAAACTGAAGTGTAATGCACTTTAAAACCAAACAAGAAGCCGATGTATATTCCATAAATAACCCGGAAGGATGTACTGAAACTAGCTCCATATATTACAGCATGCAAAAGTCACAGCCTACTAGCCTCTCATACAAACTAGAAAGTTTTTCATCACGTACAATGTGAAAACAGATTCACTCCACTAGTGCTTTGTATTTAAAGGAGAGTGACTTTCAAATAAAGGCGAATCATTAATTAAATAAATTCGAAATCAAAGACGACGACTTTTTGAACTGATTCCCGATTCTAGTCGGACAAAATTATTCTATGAAATGACTAGAATTGTATGAAAATAATTAGAAAAATCTGTATCTTTGTAACGTGTTCAGATTTTATAGAAATGCAATTTTATATGCATAAATGGTAAAAAACTTTAGTACGGTCCTGTGTAGTTATCATATTTCAGTTGGATTAAAAATGCAGACGATATCTCGGATTAAATGGTGTTCTGTTAATACCAAAGGTCACCCTAAAATGTTTTCGTACAAGATGAAAATTCCTTCTAGAATAAAATGATAGATAGCATTGCGTCTAGAATAAACTTGCTGATGTCTTTGTAAATATCAAAGTTCATTGCAAGGTTTTCTTATGGTTAAAATACGATAAAATACGAAAATACAGACAAAAATTAAGATTATAAAGGTAGAAAAATAATATCGGCTTTTTGACAAGGAAATAAATTATCTAAAAACGCATTAAACCCCAAATTTATAGAACCTGTACCTGCTATTTTTAACTTGGACGAATAGATTTTTCTAAGTGCAGACGCATAAAAAAGCATCATGTGGCCACCTGCAAAATATCAAGTTACTCCCCAAGACGCAGATTTTAGGCGGTATTGTCCCGCAAATTTAAACGGAATATTCTAGAAAATTTCCTTACGCGGTTATTTTCTGATCGGCTGAAGAAATGTTAACTTCGTTCGGATAGGTTATTTAAATTCCCCCTTTTTCTTAAAAAATATCACGCCACGAAAAATCCCTATCCTCAAAGAGTTAGTTAGCGACAGGCACTGGAATATGGTACAGGGTCAGTTTTGCCGAAGGCAATTGAATACAGTACGTTTTTCCAGTTAAACGAATTTAAATACCGTACGCAGTTTTTTTTAATGTGGATTCAGTATCGTACCGTGATCTAATAAATTGATTAGACAAGTGATAAAGAAAATTTTTTAGGAATTTGATAAACAAATTATGTTTGAGATTTAAAATGAGTTCAAATCAATAATCTAAATACAGCCCATGAACTTACCGTTAAGCGCACCTAGTGGTTGTTAATGCAGTTTAACCATAAAACGCGTAACAAAATGTTTTAATAACCAATAAAATTATTCCGAGGACTTACAATTTAAAATCTATAAGAGAATGCAATGGTTTGCTAATTTTGAAAATAAAGAATTAAACTCGGTTTAGTTGTGCCGTAATAATTTAGAACCCTGTCTATTTGGGTGTTGTATTAATAAAAATCAATAAGGTAATAATAATACCATATCAACAGATATAAAATCGTGTTTTTGGTAATCTTTCTTTTATAACCAATAGAAGTGGTTGTTGAACTTATATGGTTTAAGTTACTCATAGATTGCTAATGAAATTGTAATTAAGTGACAATTGTTTGGACTTTCGTTCGTTGATCTTGGGTGGAAAAGTGGTACCAGCGAGTATACTTCACAAGTTCTTCCTGCTTCATATCAACAATTTATGAAGTCCTTTTCATTTAGTGTTAAGTGAAACAAGGGCATTATTGTGCAAGTGTATTTTTGAAGTTTAAAGAACTATAAAATTTTACCAATGTATCAGGACTAAAAGATACATGTTTCATTAAAGCAAGTATTATGTAAAAATTATTTGTACCATTTACCCTAATGATTGTGTTAAATTTATGTCTATATTCTCCTTTAATGAAAATTTCTATTATGGTATTAACATCAAAACCTTTACTATTATCATCGGAAACAAGTAAATTCTGTATTTGTAAATAAATGAACATTTGAGTTAAACCCTACTGTGATAATATTGGACCATTCACTTGTGAAAGTCTTTAAAATATTTCAACCAACTTAATATTAACGAAATTAAACATGAATATTAATTGAATTTAATCAATAAAGCCAGTATTTCTTTCTGTTTGTAAATACTGAGTTTAAGGACTTGCAAGCAGATGGCGCCCATATATTTTTTATGTCAATACCAAACCTTATTCTTCTTTATAATTAATAAGCCATGAAAATCAGTACCTACTTCCTGAGCAATAATTTGTCATTAAGATGTCTTCAGCCGGTGAATTCTAAAGTAACGTAAGTATCGTATTTATGAATTATGCCGTAAGTATTCGAATATTATGTTTATAGAGAATTTCATTGTTACGTTTCATTGATAGTCCAATCGTGGTGCTTTTCGTTTGTGTAATTAAGGCTTGTTGCTCGATATATAGCTAACACAAATCCGAAGGGGTGAGGCTAAATCGGAGATCTTTCCTACTTAAAATTTATGACCTATTAGCTTCTTTCTGATTCGTGCAGTAATTTGACAAGCAAATCTCAGAGCAACGTGGTCTCGAGACGAACACGTGTGAAATATAATATTTTGTAATGTTCTTCGAATATCCTCTACAGTGACAAACCACGATCAGCTAGCGATAGTTACTCGGTAATCATCGTTATTGCATGTTGATATTAAGTGTACTAACGAACACATCGCATCATAACTCTTTTTCCGTAGCCGGTTAACAGCCAGAGAATACAAAGTCACACACGGCGGCTTTCAATATTTGCAAAGAGTAGGTTTTTATAAGACGGAAACTTTAACTGATAACATTTCGCATTAATTTGCGGGCTAAATAGTCATACGCCAACGGGATAGACCGTAGGGGTCGCGATAAGGAGCGTTGAATTGAGAAGTTTTCTGGAATAGGGAAGCGTCATACGAAAAAATAACCATATAAAATCTTCTTCTGCGAAGTGTGGAGATTATATTGGAAATTTGAAAATTAAAGATAATGCACCGATCCATGTCGAAAAACATGGAACATTATTTACGGGATGTGCCGACAATCAATTATATCAAACAGTTGATAAGAGGAGTATAGATAGTCTCTCTACCATAAAATCTAGAGGTCAATCTCAACAAAGAATTGTACACCAAATTAGAAAAAAACACAGGAGTATATGATTTCACAGCAGAGTATATATTTTACATCATTGATGTATCATCACATCACAATGATTACACAGAATACACAAATATTTTACAGGGAATACACTGATTTCACGATGATTACACAGATTTTGCAATGACTACCGAGAATTTACATTGATTACACGGAATTCGCAGATTTCTCGGTGAATTTTATATATTGCACAAGATTTCGCACAACTTGTGATCAAATCGTTGATACAGTTTATACCGAAGAGTACATTACACGGATTTCACATTACAACGATTACTTAAGATTACACAAAGTACCCGCAAATTTCACCGAATTCACATTGATTACATGGAAATCACAGGAATTCACAGATAACCACTGCAGCGTGTGCACTAGATTGTGGGTCTAGCTTCCTCCTCGGAAATTATTGTTTGAAAAAAGTAATGACAATTACTCATCTTTTGTGTTATTCTGCATGAGCTAATCATAAAGAAACTTCAAGGAATTTCAATATAGTCACTTGTTTAGTATTTCTGCTTTCAAATGAATCATACAGATTTGATGTACGTTTCATTTACTTTTTTAACCGAGAAACGTGTTTATTATTATTGTTTAGCTGGAGAATAAGACAAAGTGTTTTTATAATAACTAACAGATTTCTTTGTGTTATTTTAAAAATAATAATGTTCATGACGTACTAATTACGCAGACGCCAAAAACTAGTATAAAAACCCCGAAATTTCTGTTTCCCTATCATTCCAAAAGTGTTCTCGATCAAGATAGTTACATCTAGTGCAGTATTAAAATCAGGTATGTTTTATTTTTGCTTATATTTTAAAAACTATATGTAAATGGTTTACGATTGTTTTTTAGATTAACTTCCATTTAGACCGTCTACAATTTCGTATCTTTGAGAAATATTAATTTTCCTTATCTGAAATTCATCGAGTAAGTTGCTTTTATTTTTAATTATTTTATGAAAACTAATCATTTTGAAATTTGTTATAGACTGACTGTAGTTTCTATCTGCGTGAAACCCACATAGTTTTTATTCCAACAGGTTACTGTATCAAGGAAGTCGAAGACGCGAAATTATCAACGTTTGATAATTCTGTATCCTGCAAATTTATTTGAAATATATCAAGCAGGTATGTTTTATCTTCATTTGCTTATATTTTAAAAGTGCCTGATATGTAAATGTTTTACGATTGCTTACAGTAAGAAATTGCACGAATACAACGTGACGGAAGTAGCAGAGATATCAGAGGTCAAAATTATCACCTGCAGGGACGGACGCAGAGCTGTGTTCATTGTCGCTGAAAAACATATAACATATCTACCCAAAAGATTCGCCGACAAACTTACTGAAGGTAAAGTGATCGATCTCAACCAAAAGATAATAATAAAACTCTGTCTCTAGGATTGGTTTACCTAGGTAAAGTAAAGACAGAAAGATATCAACCGTATGCTGACTGTATGTTTATCGAAACGAATAAGGTATGAAATGTAACAGGTAGTCTATTCAATGAACATTGCCTAATACTTTTTTCTGATTCTTCTTCTAGCCTATGGATCCACAGCTAGAAACACGGGCCTGCTAAATGCCTGCAATTCACCTACCCTATCAATATGTTGTACAATTTTAGATATGTAATGTATACGTTTTGTTTCTTACTTAAGTCTATTTTGTTTGTATGTTTGTAATATTTAGACATTTACGAAAATTAAATCAAGTTGAACAGCAGATTACTATTTTAAATTTAATACATCATACGAATTATCTTACCCTGTTCTGAATGACTGCTTTCTATAAATTGTGCATTGTTGGTAAATGCTCTCTGAACTAAAATATTCATATATGAGAGAAATGTTATATAAGTCAATACAGCCCTATAACTATCATTTATTGAGCTATACAAAGAGATTTATATCTACGCTAAACTAAAGATTAATAGAAGTATTGCATTCCTGATATCATAAGATAACGATAAAACACATGATTATTCTTAGACTAAGGTCTAATTTAGGTAGTCAAATTGTAGGTAATCGAATTGTAGGTACATATCATGAAATGATATCATACAATTATATTCTAGTAAGAATTGCAATAAAGTCGCTGCTATAAATACCAACATTCTTTATCACGATCATCTATCATTATCATAATCATCTAATGTCATGCAGAGTCAGCAGCTAGTTCCTAAGTTCGTATATGCGAGAATCGGTATTATATAAAACACATCAGTCTACATTCATTGTTCTAATATTGATAGGAACTTTCTAGAATCTATAAAGTTGTACTACATATATTCAACTAATTTGAATATACGATAACGGGTACTCATTATTATACTTCTATGCACACAATCGAGGTATCAGTACACTCCAACCACGTGATCAAGATTGTAGTATTCAAATCAAGCTTCCTAGCCCCTATACAAGTATTCTAGAACACAGAGTATTCATCACTAAACGTATTCTTCATATATGAAATCATAAAGTTCGAGTCTAACTAATGACGAGGTGAGAGAATAGGTGCAATCGGTTTATGCCCATACCAGGCTCCCTATGATTATTATAAATGTCTTAACAGAATAAAAAAGGGTGAAATGAATATAACTTATAGGATTTAATCAAACTAGAAAAATATCGATATATCCTACGTTGAGAAAATAATTATACTATGTAAGCATCGATACGCTACATACGATTATGAGCCTGAGTATAAGCATAAACCCCATACTACAGATTTTTATCCTTTTTCATTATATCTACTACAGACGAGGTGAAAGAATAGGTACATTTAACATGCGTATGCTACAGTTATCTAATTTTCTAGTTTTCTAGACGTAATGTAATTTTGAACAGATTTTAACCCTTTTCGTTATATCTACTGCCCTTGTAAGCGATTTCTACATATACGTTCTTATTGTTTATACACCATATAGATATTCGTAGCATCTAAAGTAAACTCATATTTACACGTTATTTTACAATATATCATACATTTCAGCAACTCGTATGCTTATCCCTCTCTATCGTAACCCAGTATGTAAGGACATTATGTTAAATACTATCTCATACATGTAAATAAACATTTCTTTAAAGAGTTTGTTAGGTCACCTAATCTGTTATAATATTACTATGATATTAGATCTCGTCAATTACAGTTTTATCATTAGGACATACTTAGTAGGTTATATGTGCTAAGTAAAATAATAAACAGATATTTCGAGAATTTTATGCATTCTTGAGAGAACGGGGTATAATATTTAAAAACACACTGTAGAAAACATATCAGCAGAGAAAGGGAATACATAAATACAGTATGTTTTGTATGATGAGTTGTCGTCAGTTTAAAAGAAATAAGTTCGTCGCCATATTTAAACGCTATTTTACAATATATCATACATTTTCAATAGCTTCGAAATACGCAGATATGTAATAATATACTATATACTCTTGTAGGATATTCATCGTATCTATAGTAATAAGTTGTTACCGGTTCTTTAACAAGCGTATGCTACAATTCTCTAATTTTCTAGTTTCTAGACATAACGTAGTTTTGAACAGATTTTAGCCTTTTTCGTTATATCTACTACCTTGTAAACTGTTTCTACATATGTGTTCTTATTGCTTTACACCATATAGACATGAAACGATAACTTTGCGTACTAATATATGAAAATAATATAATGTATATCGCCTGATAAATAAAATTGAAATTATTCTTATTCTTTTTACAATGAAATGTGTTTTTATTTAAAAATTCCTAACATGGGTAGCTTTATCTGTTTTAGAATATTCAAAGGCAGTATATGACAATAAATTATCGTGAGACTCCTGATCTATACAAAACGCCTTATATAAAATTAGAGATAAAAAATTAAACCTATGATATATGGTGAAATGCAAATATTCAACAATTCTAACCCCAATTTTTTTCTACTTTTCTAGACGTAATGTAATTTTGAACTGATTTTTAACCTTTTTCGTTATATCTACTACCCTTGTAAACGATTTCTACATATGCCTTCTTACTGTGTATAATTTTGCCCCATGTAGATATTCGTCGTATCTATAGTAAACTCATATTTTAACGTTATTTTACAATATATCATCCATTTTCAATGGTTTCAAAATACGCAGATCTGTAATAATATACTATATACTCTTGTAGGATATTCATCGTTGTATATAGTAAACTCGTATGATTAATATTAATTTGTAATTATTTTCAGCACCTTCGAAATATAAGTCTATAACATATGTCATATGTTTTGTAATACGTCTTTATAACTTTGAAACTCTACGTGATTTCCTCTTACAATATCTATAGTTATGAGAACCTTGAAGACTTAACCTGGAGCAATAAAACAGATAAATATTTTACTTTTTATTGAAACTAGTTAACTTATATTCTAACATACAAATATACAACAACAAAATAGAAAAGTATACTTGAGGGTAACATTTTGTATAACCATTATCTTTTATTCTATAATACCTTCTTCTTTAAGCTCAGAAATAATTGAAATAATCTCATCCTAGTTTTCTAAACTACTGCTACCCCTCTGTTTTAAGGTATACAGTAGACGAAGCCTATCGACAACTTTTCCAATACGGCGTTTTGTTTTTGGAATTTGAAATTGGTAGCTTGAGGTTAGAGCCTACGAATACATTTTTAGGACAGAACGTAGGGAGCAGAGTAAGTACAAAACAACATACTTTCATACAAGAACGTTTATTGATACGAGTAGTTTCGACGTTACTTAAAACATAATACATAACTTATATATAATATCTATTAAAATAGTACATTTCGTATACACTAATAATGGTACTACATACCCGACTATAAAGTAAACATGGTAAGTATAACAGCAGTTTAAAAGAATAGATAGTAAATATAACTATCTCTAATTATTTTGTACTGATATAAAAGCCGCGGATCGACTGATGTTACGGGACTCATGTAGTAATAATATCTGTATATAGTTTTCAAAATAATTTTTTCTTGAGATAGTTTAATAATGTTTGTATATTCTTCACCATGTATTTATATTAATCGTATGTAATAGATGTAATAGTTTAAACAATACCTGTATATAGTTTTCAAATTGTTATATCTTTTACACGTTTCACTGTGTTATCAATTATTTTGTAATGTTATAACATGTATTATATTATTCGTAAATAATAGATGTAATATGATTTATTTCTTGTCTTTTTATTTCTGTAATTTAAGGTAAAAATAAAAATGTAAATGAAACGTATCAAGATGATGCAGGAACTCAAAAGGATCATCTACCAGAATGTTTGCTGCACGAGAGAGGTAAAGAAATAAGAAACATATATAGAATGTATATCGTTTATTTTATCATATTACATATAAATAGCAATACAATAAGATCATCTTACATAGTACAAATTAAATATTTACTTATTCTATGATTTTTCTCGCTTTAAGCTCTGCGATGACTGAAATTATTTCATTTTCGTTTTCGAGACTGCTGCTAAGAGCTTTCTTTACAGCATACAACAGACGAAGTCTGTCCACTAGTTGATCAGGTGTACTCTGACGTATACAATCCGGTTTCATCTTGTTTAACTTTTTGGGGAGACTAAAGTCTGTTATTCTGTATAAATTAGGCCTGATTACATTTTCGTATTTCCAATGTTTAACGCTTATTAGTCGACCGTTGCGCCTATAGTCTTTCTTATGAGCATTAGTAAGTGAGATTATTTTCATATAGTTGTCGATATCTTCCTCTGTTGGAATAGGAGAGCTTATTCGTTTAAGCGTTAGTAAAGTAAACAGGCCGGATGTTCCATTGAAAAGTTTGTTTTTAATTAAAATATCTTTTCCCTGAAACTGTACTAGCGAACAACCAAATCGCCACTCATCGATGTCATTATATAGACTATACCTAGTTTTATCTACGTTTTTGTTTTTTCCGCTAGCTAATAATGCTCTAAAATAGTTAGAGAATTCCTGATAAATCTTTAAGTCAGAATCGCATTCTTCTCCTTCTTCTTCTTCATCTTCAACAGATGTAACTGGAGATGAGTGTTCAAGTTTTGGTGAGAGATTAACGGTCCCCAGTCGAGGTTCAGCTTTATCATGGTGAAAGTAGGCTAATTTCTTACGTATAGAATTACGGGCGTTTAGTATTTTATTATTATTTTCTCCTTTATTGACTTCTGTAGTTGTAATTGCGGTTTCATGAACGGTGGTGTCACTGTGTCGACGTTTCAGATTCACGACTTTAAATATTCCATTATTGCTAGGTGAAGTCTTATTATCACCATCTAGGGTACTATGAACAGTTTTCAAATGATTTCTGTAGTTATCGAGACGTGTAAAATACTTTAAACAAATATAACACTGAACTTTGTGTCCACGGTGTATATTCATATGATGTGCAAACCCGGAGCGTCGAATGCTCAGACCGCATACATCACACTCACGTCGCCGTTCCATCTTGACTAATGATTGAACATGAACTCCTATTTATAGGTAATAGATAACCGCGTCCAAGACTTCTTTGTTACCCTCAAGTATACTTTTCTTTTTGTTGTTGTATATTTGTATGTTAGAATATAAGTTAACTAGTTTCAATAAACAAGTAAAATATTTATCTGCTTTATTTCTCCAGGTTAAGTCTTCAAGGTTCTCATAACTATAGATATTGTAAGAGGAAATCACGTAGAGTTTCAAAGTTATAAAGACGTATTACAAAACATATGGCATATGTTATAGACTTATATTTCGAAGGTGCTGAAAATAATTACAAATTAATATTAATCATACGAGTTTACTATATACAACGATGAATATCCTACAAGAGTATATAGTATATTATTACATATCTGCGTATTTTGAAACCATTGAAAATGGATGATATATTGTAAAATAACGTTAAAATATGAGTTTACTATAGATACGACGAATATCTACATGGGGCAAAATTATACACAGTAAGAAGGCATATGTAGAAATCGTTTACAAGGGTAGTAGATATAACGAAAAAGGTTAAAAATCAGTTCAAAATTACATTACGTCTAGAAAAGTAGAAAAAAATTGGGGTTAGAATTGTTGAATATTTGCATTTCACCATATATCATAGGTTTAATTTTTTATCTCTAATTTTATATAAGGCGTTTTGTATAGATCAGGAGTCTCACGATAATTTATTGTCATATACTGCCTTTGAATATTCTAAAACAGATAAAGCTACCCATGTTAGGAATTTTTAAATAAAAACACATTTCATTGTAAAAAGAATAAGAATAATTTCAATTTTATTTATCAGGCGATATACATTATATTATTTTCATATATTAGTACGCAAAGTTATCGTTTCATGTCTATATGGTGTAAAGCAATAAGAACACATATGTAGAAACAGTTTACAAGGTAGTAGATATAACGAAAAAGGCTAAAATCTGTTCAAAACTACGTTATGTCTAGAAACTAGAAAATTAGAGAATTGTAGCATACGCTTGTTAAAGAACCGGTAACAACTTATTACTATAGATACGATGAATATCCTACAAGAGTATATAGTATATTATTACATATCTGCGTATTTCGAAGCTATTGAAAATGTATGATATATTGTAAAATAGCGTTTAAATATGGCGACGAACTTATTTCTTTTAAACTGACGACAACTCATCATACAAAACATACTGTATTTATGTATTCCCTTTTTTTGCTGATATGTTTTCTACAGTGTGTTTTTAAATATTATACCCCGTTCTCTCAAGAATGCATAAAATTCTCGAAATATCTGTTTATTATTTTACTTAGCACATATAACCTACTAAGTATGTCCTAATGGTAAAACTGTAATTGACGAGATCTAATATCATAGCAATATTATAACAGATTAGGTGACCTAACAAACTCTTTAAAGAAATGTTTATTTACATGTATGAGATAATATTTAACATAATGTCCTTGCATACTGGGTTACGATAGAGAGGGATAATCATACGAGTTGCTGAAATGTATGATATATTGTAAAATAACGTGTAAATAAGAGTTTACTTTAGATGCTACGAATATCTATATGGTGTATAAACAATAAGAACGTATATGTAGAAATCGCTTACAAGGGTAGTAGATATAACGAAAAGGGTTAAAATCTGTTCAAAATTACATTACGTCTAGAAAACTAGAAAATTAGATAACTGTAGCATACGCATGTTAAATGTACCTATTCTTTCACCTCGTCTGTAGTAGATATAATGAAAAAGGATAAAAATCTGTAGTATGGGGTTTATGCTTATACTCAGGCTCGTAATCGTATGTAGCGTATCGATGCTTACATAGTATAATTATTTTCTCAACGTAGGATATATCGATATTTTTCTAGTTTGATTAAATCCTATAAGTCATATTCATTTCACCCTTTTTTATTCTCTTAAGACATTTATAATAATCATAGGGAGCCTGGTATGGGCATAAACCGATTGCACCTATTCTTTCACCTAGTCATTAGTTAGACTCGAACTTTATGATTTCATATATGAAGAATACGTTTAGTGATGAATACTCTGTGTTCTAGAATACTTGTATAGGGGCTAGGAAGCTTGATTTGAATACTACAATCTTGATCACGTGGTTGGAGTGTACTTATACCTCGATTGTATGCATTGAAGTATAATGAGTACCCGTTATCGTATATTCAAATTAGTTGAATATATGTAGTACAACTTTATAGATTCTAGAAAGTTCCTATCAATATTAGAACAATGAATGTAGACTGATGTGTGTTATATAATACGGATTCTCGCATATACGAACTTAGGAGCTAGCTGCTGACTCTGCATGACATTAGATGATTATGATAATGATAGATGATCGTGATAAAGAATGTTGTTATTTATAGCAGCGACTTTATTACAATTGTTACTAGAATATAATTGTATGATATCATATCATGATATGCACCTACAATTCGATTACCTACAATTTGACTACCTAAATTAGACCTTAGTCTAAGAATAATCATGTGTTTTATAGTTATCTTATGATATCAGGAATGCAATACTTCTATTAATCTTTAGTTTAGCGTAGATATAAATCTCTTTGTATAGCTCAATAAATGATAGTTATAGGGCTTGTTTTCTGTATGATTACTATTTGAAATCCATAGGTGGAATTTATATTGATAAAATATTATTTCAACTTTTTTCCTTTTGATAATGAGCGGACTGTATATTGTGCACAAAAGCTGTTTAATACAGCAAAATCTGGGATCGCGTTGGGATCAATTGTAAGTTGAAGTTCATTAATAGAATCTAAGATATTTGAAAATTCTTCTTTAGTTTGTTCTAGCGTCTGACAACGAATTTTGAAGTGTGCTAACTTTTTTTCGCTACTAACATCTCTACTAACGTCATAAATCCGCTGCAAACGCGTAAACAATGTTTCCTTTCTAGCCTCAAGAACTGCTAATCGTTTTTCGTCTTTTGAAATTGACGCAACTAGTTTCTCTTCCTGTGCAGCCGACATGATTAATTCAACGTTATATAACCTATATTTATATGAAATATAAAACCTAACAGCGAAATCAATAATTGAAGTGTTGTAACAACACTGAACAACATATAACTAGTAAAATGCAGATTCTAAATAGTAAGCCAATATAGCAACAAAGAAATTTAATCTACATCCATATTAAATTTAGTGTGCGCAAATAACCACTAAATAACACTTGAGATGGACACACTATTACTTGCGTATAAATGCACACTATTTATCAATATTTTATCAACAGTAAAAACACAAGAGCTTTTTTTTATCGGATAAATTTCTTTTTGTAACGAAATAATTTTGCAAATCAGTAATTTTACGAGAAAAACTGACATGGCAAAATCGCGAGACCGAAGGTCGAGCGATTTTGCCAAATGTCAGTTTTTCGAGCAAAATTACTGATGGAAAAATTTTGAGTTAAAAAGAAATTTATCCTTAAAAGAAAAGCTCGAGTGTTTTTTGGCAAGATAAATTAACGACTGAATATATGAATGAACAACAACAATAATTATTTTTATTGATACAATTAAATTATTTGAATGAACAGTTATTAAATACACAATTGTTATAAATTGTTTGGTTTGGTGTACTGATTTCAAAATTTTCTTCTCTGTACCTATCAAGTATCAACAATACTTAATAATTATAACTGACAGGGCAGACATTAAAGTGACGTAAGCGTACTAGATGTAGTCTGGTTATGAGGAACAGGCGTTTTTATCGGTGATAAAAAAGGATGCACCTTTTTTATCGCTGTCAAAATGACAAAACTGTCATCATTAAATGACACATTTTATATAGGAGTTAATTTATCAACAGTAAAAACACAAGAGCTTTTTTTTTATCGGATAAATTTCTTTTTGTAACGAAATAATTTTGCAAATCAGTAATTTTACGAGAAAAACTGACATGGCAAAATCGCGAGACCGAAGGTCGAGCGATTTTGCCAAATGTCAGTTTTTCGAGCAAAATTACTGATGGAAAAATTTTGAGTTAAAAAGAAATTTATCCTTAAAAGAAAAGCTCGAGTGTTTTTTGGCAAGATAAATTAACGACTGAATATATGAATGAACAACAACAATAATTATTTTTATTGATACAATTAAATTATTTGAATGAACAGTTATTAAATACACAATTGTTATAAATTGTTTGGTTTGGTGTACTGATTTCAAAATTTTCTTCTCTGTACCTATCAAGTATCAACAATACTTAATAATTATAACTGACAGGGCAGACATTAAAGTGACGTAAGCGTACTAGATGTAGTCTGGTTATGAGGAACAGGCGTTTTTATCGGTGATAAAAAAGGATGCACCTTTTTTATCGCTGTCAAAATGACAAAACTGTCATCATTAAATGACACATTTTATATAGGAGTTAATTTATCAACAGTAAAAACACAAGAGCTTTTTTTTTATCGGATAAATTTCTTTTTGTAACGAAATAATTTTGCAAATCAGTAATTTTACGAGAAAAACTGACATGGCAAAATCACGATTTTGCCAAATGTCAGTTTTTCGAGCAAAATTACTGATGGAAAAATTTTGAGTTAAAAAGAAATTTATCCTTAAAAGAAAAGCTCGAGTGTTTTTTGGCAAGATAAATTAACGACTGAATATATGAATGAACAACAACAATAATTATTTTTATTGATACAATTAAATTATTTGAATGAACAGTTATTAAATACACAATTGTTATAAATTGTTTGGTTTGGTGTACTGATTTCAAAATTTTCTTCTCTGTATCAAGTATCAACAATACTTAATAATTATAACTGACAGGGCAGACATTAAAGTGACGTAAGCGTACTAGATGTAGTCTGGTTATGAGGAACAGGCGTTTTTATCGGTGATAAAAAAGGATGCACCTTTTTTATCGACTGTAATTACACGAGAGGTCTTTTTTTGTCCGGATAAAATTGATTTTTTTAACGATAATTTGGTTGCTTGGTAAATTGACGATACAAACCACCTACGATAAAAAAACGAGTCCGAAGGACGAGTTTTTTTATCTGGTGGTTTGTAGAGTCAGTTTACCAAAAAGAAACCAAATTAGAGTTTAAAAAATCAATTTTATCCCGGAGAAAAAAACCTCGAGCGTAATTCGATGAGATAATTTAATGAATAATAAAAAGGAATAACTAGGTAATTATGAAGAAGTCAAGAACACATTTATTAACTTGAAAATGACAATTATTAAAAACAATAATCAGGTTCGAGAAAGTTAGCCATGGAAGTTTAAACACATTTTATCCAGATGCAAAGTTAGGGCTAACTTTATCCGATGTCAAAGTGACAAATGTATCGCGGCTTATGGGATTTTTTATACATGAATTAAATTATCGCTGTCAAAATGACAAAACTGTCATCATTAAATGACACATTTTATATAGGAGTTAATTTATCAGACATAAAATGTAAAATTGCTATTTAATCTACTACATAAAATGTATGATTTTTCTAATTTTTCTAGGTAATAACAAAATCTATAAAACCAGTTTTTATCAACATAAACTGACCAGCTGGTGTTAACCAAAAATGCGGTGAGAAGTGACCATATGTTTTCTGTATGATTACTATTTGAAATCCATAGGTGGAATTTATATTGATAAAATATTATTTGAATTTTTTCTCTTTGATAATGAGCGGACTGTATATTGTGCACAAAAGATCAAATCATAAGATTTTGAGTACTTACCCATAAAACGGTGACTCTCTCTTCTTATGTAGTTGGCGACGGGAAAATAGGATCGAGAGAACGGAAACCACCTTAGAATAATGTTAGACTCTCATCACCATTTCATGAGATTGAGTTTAAAATATAATTTGAACTTCTGCCTTGAAATTAATTGGAGAATAGCAAAACACTATTTGAGAAATAACTAAACACGAAGCACGATGTGCACTACAAGAATATTTTTACTATTCTGAAAAATCCTATGTTATTTAAAATTTCTTCAAATGTTTTATCTGAACACCTGCGTGAATTTATTACAATACGCAGTGCGTCATCTCAGTGATTCCATATAAAACTTTTAAAACTACATATACATTATACATATACAGTGTGATTATATGCACAAACCAACTAATTATTTTTTCTATTAATTAGAATAATTACTAAAGCGGGCAGAGGCCCGAACAGGGCTGTAATGACTTATATAACATTTTTCTCATATGTGACCTGGAATGAAGAAAGGGACCTAGTGTGCGAAAACATGCTTTTGAGATAACAGCTATTAATAATACAACTGTACAAAGTACATAAAGAATACTTATTGTTCAGTATTTAAGCTACAAGAGCACATGGATTCAATCGATTAGGGTTACAACAACATTTTTAAACAACCCTTACTTGAGAGTCTGCAATTCCAACCCCGCAACAACAAATGTAGGCCTACAAATCGGAGGAACGATCAGGAAGAAATTAACTAGTCGTTTTCATAAGTTACAAACATTGTGGGAAATAATCCTCTTTGAATTTCTCACAAATACTTGCAAATTATTCCTCAAGATTGATTTATGCGTTGTAGTTAGTAAGAGTGGTATTTGAGATATGGGCGCCTTTGTTAAGCAAAAGTCTAATAGGCTAGTTCCGGTGATCGACCATTAAAGAAAATATTCGTAGTGTTGTTAAGGCTATCTTCGAATCTCCCTGGTTATTGAAAGAAATGGGTAATTTCAGATTATTCTAAAAGGTATAAAGGAGTAAAAGCAAAACACATGTAGCAAGTAATTTTAACAGGTATGTACTACAATGTATTGTAAGGTTCTGTTGTATTCATCACAGTTTCGGGACACTTTGAAGGTTATTTCCAAAACAAGTAAATGCAGATGTTTTATTATATCTTTGTCCACTGCACTTAAGTGTTGTAAAACTAAAAATAAAAAATAAATATTATGGATCAGCTCAGTTATCATCAGTTCAAATGCACTTCAATGTTGTACTGTGAGTTGATTCGTTTTCTTCATTATTTCGTGCGTTCTTTTAATTTTCTTGTAGTTCGTGTGCTATTGTATCTTGTTATTTGTTTGTCTTTGTTTTATAATCATCTTGATATGGTATTTCCATGATAGGCTTTCACGTGCACAGCGTATTACATTACAATACAATTACCTGCGAATAGCTTGCAGTGTGCGCAGGTGTCTCATTTGTGTAGTTCTCCTTGCGTTTCTCTGGTCTCATACGGTCGTTTGCTGTAGTTTTTTCGTCGTAATTCGGGATCAGCTGTAAAGTGGAACCTGTAATACATAATTATATGTATATTATTGCATGTTAACATGGATTATTTTGAAGATTTGCAACGTGAATTGACGAGATCGACTTGCTTTACCACACCGGATCTTCCAACGATGATACTCGTGAACCGGAGTCTGGTGATGGCGAAAGAAGCCACGAGTTTTTCAACATGGAGTCTGCTGCTGCCGGAACGAGTAAAGAGTTCTTCGAACGGTCGCAGTACGATAAGGAAGACACGCAGGCGCACGAAAATATGTATGGCGAGAGCGTCCAATCTTGCTGCCCCATGAACTGCAATAAGTTGATTCCAGAGGATTTGGGTACCGAATCCCGAAACGCGTTGATGGAATTGAGTAAGGGTGAGCAAGATTTGGTGATTTTGTCCCACTTGGAAGCACACAGGCAACATTTAAGTATGGAATCTGCTTACGAAGAAAGGTCTTTGCGGAAGAAGTATGGAAGTAGAGCACTTGGAAAAAGTCGGATTGATATAACCTACCACTTCCGAGGTCTTCAGGTTTGCAGTAAAATGTATTTTTTCCTTCATGACGTCGGGATCAAACGCTTCAAATTGATCCGAAGACATTTTGACGACAAAGGTTTGGTTCCTCGGACCCATGGTCTCACTGGAATGTCGGCAGGCCGCTCCAAAGTTATCATACAAGAGATAACACAACATGTAATCACGTTTATTGAAAACTACGCGGAACAGAATGCCGTTCCATTACCGGGCAGGATGCCGAACTTTAAAAATTATCGCGTGATGAAACTGCCATCGTGTGACACCAAGACCTCCATTTACCGACAATACATAAAAGCACTACCAGACGAAAAGTTCGCAATCGGGGACCGTTCATTCCGAAACCTTTGGAACCAATTCGTGCCGTACATCACCACCATGAAACCCGCGGATGATTTGTGTGATACATGCCGGGAAAATTCGTTGCTCATACAACGATCAGCTAACCAGCAGAATATAAATCAAAACTTCAATAACTTTTCTATATATTTTTCAAAAAAATAAACATTTTTCTATAAAATTAATACAAAAAAAAAACATTAAATAAAAAAAAGTGTCATTGGCCATCTGTCCCGGAGTGTCCGTTACAGATGGCCATAGCAATGAGGGAGTTATGTCCATACTTAATTCCTTCTCTGGCTTGTTTCTTTTCCGACTCCTTTTCCTTTCCACTTACAATTTTCCATATTCTGGGCCTTCCCGCATTCATGGCACTTATCGGTGAACTCTGTACAATTTTCATGTAGCCAGTGGGAACATAGTATACACTCGATCCAGTCTTCAGCCTTTTCGGTTTGGTAATAATTTTCTCCACAACCTTTACAATAGTTAGCTGAAGAATGATAGTCTAGATCATCGCTTACGTTCAAATCAGAATCACCGCTAGGGATAAATTCATCATCACTACCAGACGTTGATGACTCAGATTCTTTTTTCAAATTTGTTTTGTTTTCTCCTTTATTTGCTCTTCCCCTGTGGGTTTTGCCAACAGTTTTCTTTTTTCTACCGTACGTTTTTTCTCTTCTTTTTTTAGCTTTACTTGCTCTTTTTCTTGATGTTTCACTATGTGCTCAGGTGATGTTAACAAAGTAGCCACTTGTTTTGACCTCTTTCTTGCTGGATTATTAGTCTTCACTACAGCAAAGGAAAGATCTTGCAGAATCTTGGATGGAGTTTCCTTCTTTTGGCTAGTGTCTTTAGATTGCGGTAACATATCAATTTCAAGTGAGCCGTTCAAGATAGCAGACAGGTCGTGTGATGTTCCAGGTACTGCTAATGTCTGGTTATTCACGTTACCATTGACTATTCCACCGGCTTCGGATCCCAATGCAAAAGCGTACTCAGGGATAACTGAGGGGTTTAAAGGGAAAATACCTGTGGCTCTGAAAGCAGAAATGGCATTTTGTGCTGTTGCTGATTTACCCCAGGCTTCACTGAGAAGTTCACCAAACTGCAGCCTTGTAATACGACGTCCAGGATTTCTGTTTAGCCACAATCGACACGACTCGTAAAAGTAAGTTTTTAGGCTTTTGAATACTGCTTTATCAAGGGGCTGTAAATGGTGGGAAGTGTGACTTGGCATAGTGACGAGAATTATATCATGATCCTTGGCAAACTCAAGCATTTCTACTGAACTGCAATGAGTCGAATGACCATCTAGCACCAGTAACACTTTTCCATCAGGCTTTCTTGGAAGGAAATGATCTTTCAGCCACTCAATAAATATTCCAGAGTTAATGTATGCCGACTTTTGTGACATGAAAAAAAAGTGGAACCTGGTGGCATACCATCTTGAAATCCTTCTTTCTTATATTTACCTTTCATAATACTTGCTGGAGGTATAAAACTTCCCTCGGCGTTACAGCATGCAATAACAGTAATTGTCTCGTCTTTTTCTGTAGAAGTGATAGTCGATACAGCTTTGGACCCCTTCTCAGCCAGTACATGACTCGGTCGATTATTCAGTTGTAAGCCAGTTTCATTCATGTTAAAAATGTTGCCTGGTTTTTCAAAAAGTCTGTGCTCCTGCATTACCTCTCCTAAGATCTTGAAGTAATCATTCACTTCCACACGATTCATACCTTGTGCTCTAGCTAATGAAACACCTTCGGATTTTCTAAAGGATATGTCAACATTTAGAGATAAAAACAAATTTAGCCAGTCATATCCAGCTTTTTGGACGTCGACATTGAATTTGTGCTTGACACCAAGTTGTTCTGCAAATCGATAAGCCATACTTCTGACATCATCGATAGTTAAGGGAAATCCACGTCGTTGCATTGTCTTAATGTGCCGGGCCAGCCGCTCTTCATTCTCTCTACCAAGCGTGCAACCAGGTCCCATTGCTCCTTTTTTGGCGTTGTTTGTTTTAATTCTGCACTCCAGTGTTTTTCTTGGAATTCCAAATGTTGCTGCCGCAGCACGAACGGACATGCCATTTTGAACACTATTGATAGCATTTTTTAATTGCTCTTCCGTCCAATTTCCTCGACCTCCAGTGCATTTACGTACATATTTATTAGGCATCTAAAAAAATGGAATAAATACGCTAAAATATATTGTAAAAACTAGTAAATAATATTCATAGACTATGGCCATATCACCTTGAAAAAAGTTGGCCATCTCTCCCGATTGTACGGGATAGATGGCCACCCCAATTAGTGGTACAAAGAATTTAGAAAGATTATACATTTTAAGGTTAGAATAGCGCCAAAACATCATTTTCCAACTGGGAGTTGTTAAACTCGACAAACAAACACTAATGTGGCTTTACCACCATGTTGACTTTTTATCCATGAAAATGGCACATGGTCAAGTATAAGAAATATCAATTTACTTACTTTTATGGAAATTCTTCGCCGTAGATTCTCGACCAGTCGACCGTTACCTTCCAAACTATTGAATTAACTGGGTGGTAACACCATCTATTAAATCAGTTCGAAATTACAAGCGCGGGCCATCTCTACCGTATGGCCATCTCCCCCGGACTTACCCTATGCTAATGATACCAGGAATTAATTTAATTCGAGCATCCATATGAGAAATGATAAATGTAAATGAGAGATGAGATATGCTAATGATACCGTGAATTAATTTAATTAGATCAATTAATTTAATTCGCGCATGCATATGAGAAATGATATATGTAAATGAGAGATGAGATATGTAAATGATACCGTGAATTAATTTAATTTTTTCACTACTAGCTTTAAAACATACTATTATCTAGTCTGTTGTCACCTTGTGAAGTTAGCCTTCTTGCCTAGTGGTAAATAATTTTTTATTATTGACTACTAGTCAATAATCCAGATTTTAGTGTAACACGGGGCAAAAATTCATCCCATTATACACTGGCATCCAGGAAAAAATCCGTGATCGCGATAGTACGTTTTTTATGTGAGAAGAATAAAAGGAATAAAAGTACTAGTAGTGAAAAAAATAATATATACACCACGGTTGTGAAGTGTTTTCTAGAGCCTCTCATCTTATATCCCTCGATGCTGCGCATCTCGGGATCTAATAATGCTCGGCTCTAGAAAAAACTCTTCACAACCTTGGTATATAATATACTATTAATTAGATCAATTAATTTAATTCGCGCATTTAATTAGACCACGCCTCATTTGAATATTAATTAGATCGCGGGTCATTTGCATAAAAGGAGTGGGGGTGGACTCAACTGTCGCAATACCTACTCATATAATTGAACTAAAAATACAAAGTGATCATGTATCTCCCTTTCCTCTTCAGAATAATATTTTCTAAAATTAATTTTTGCTGTATTCTTTTTCATTAAATATAATAGATTGAAAATTATTACGTTACATCTTTTTAAAGTGGATTCTATGGATTTCATTAAACAGAGAGGGAGATTCCATAGACGTAAGATAATATGGAATGGGATTAATGAAACCTACACTATTATGTCATTCTTCATATATATAAAAATGGTTGATAGTAAACTTATTAAAAATAAATAGGCATATTATAATTTAGTTGAGCTTAGAAACTATTATTTACATATAAATAATTTTAATTTCTTAACATTCTGTATTATTTTAACTTAATAGTTAGGTCGTTTGACACATTTTGACAGCTACAAAGAGAGGTTATGTTATATAATTCTTGTGTTAACTTCTCCTGAAGATATATAAATGATTACTTTTAAAACAAATAAGATACATTAAAATAAAGGTGAGAAATTTATTGTTTAAGTATTATATATTACAGTGCATCAAATATTCTAGGTAAATGTCACTTAGCATTGGAAGGTTAATTAGTCGATATTGGATAGTAATCTTGCTTCCCACTTTTGTAGCTAGCACAATTTACGTAGACTACAGTTACACACACAAGTGGAAGAAGCAACAAGCATTACAATCAAGTAATTGAAATACACAATGGGTCTACCAAAAAATCCACTCTTATGGACCATTCCTTTCATTGGATACGCCATCGGCTGGTTTTTAGATCGTAAAGAAACAGAAAGGATGACCTTATTTAGAGATAAAAGTGCTTTATTTGGAAGAAACCTTCAGCCAGGTGAACAACCATCATGGCCATGATTTTATCCTTCATTATGTTAATATTAAGTAGGATTATTAAGTGTTAAATTAGAATCACTGTAATTAGTGTGTTTAAATAAAAAAATTAAACTAAAATTAAAGTTTTAACTGTTTATTCAAAAAACATGTATAAAAATATAAATTTCACAAATGGCAACGTTGAAGTATTTGAAAATAAGAATGTTTTATTGGTACTTGACTATAATTGCACATTAAACTAAAATGCAGGTCTTAAAACATTGAAGGGATAAAATCAAATAAAAAAAAAAGAAAAATTACGTATCAAGAGGTTTAAAATTATTTTAATGTGCAATTACTATTTATTTTCGGGAAATAATTTAAAACTAACATAAAAATGCTTTCTTATTTAAAATACTACTAAGCACTTGAGCTGTTTCACTGAGCAACATATTCATAATGTCCTTAGTTAATTCGTCCTTAACAAATAATTCATCCCTATCATAATTCGTCCATTCAGCTTCCTCCCCTTGGCACTCAACGACTAATAATTCATCAACGTGATCCCGTTTCTTTCCACTCCATTTACATTTTATATTTTCAGTACTTTTTACTGTTTCATAGCCTAACCATTGTCTAACTTTTGTTGTGATAGATTTCTCCAATCCAGTCTTATCGAAAGGTTTGCCCATTGCTAATTTATGTTGTTTGGTTAAACGCATCCACGATGGACCTGTTTCAGTTTCAAATAGTTTGTAATGATCAATAGCAGCTTCTTTGCATAAATCGAAAACAAATTCGAAACATGTATTTTCGACATTGCTATTAGTTTGCATGAATTTTATATCTTTTGAAGATAGGGTAGCGTTTTGTAAGTTATTGTTTAAGTACGCTTTATGAAGAATGTCTGCTACTGTAGATGTAACAATTGCTACGTGCTTTTCTGATGCTGGAAGGACACTCTCAGATGTAATTGTTTGTGTACTAACTGGTGGTGTGTATGGTGGTGGTGGCTTATTTGGTATTTCTCTAACGTATAGGTATGGTATGTGTTCTTTTTGTTGCTGTTGTTGAATCTCCTTTATCTGAAAATAATATAAAATTATTAAGATGTCAAAAAAGAATGATATCTACCAAAGATGTTCATCTGATTCAGTGATGCTGGAGATAATTTACTCGGTTTGAAAACTTAAGGCTTTGGATGGAAAATGGACCTGGAGATCCAGAGACACATTCAAGTGCTTTAACTAAGATATTTATATTTAAAAACCATCATCTCATGATCTTTATAAAACAATGATTTCACTTGATTTAACGACACTAACTGAGCAATCATTTCAAACCAACACGTTGAGCAATAATGTGCATAAATGCAAATTCGACCGTAGATTAATACCCAAATAAGAGTAGCAACCCTATTTGTTCTGCAAATCAATGCAGATTTTAATGAGTTAACGTACTGATTTGAAACTGTTCAAGCTTTAATAGATGATGTCTTTATACAAAGTGTCTCAAAAATAACAAATTAATACAAGATAGTGCTGTGTAGATCAGCGGTTCCCAACCTTTTTCGTACGCGGACCGCCAAACGACGTAGCATTTGCTTGCGGACCGGTTAGGTAAAAAATTAAAGAAAACATTCTAAAAACGTCAAAAACGGGGATGAGCTCAAACGATCTAGGGCACAATCATGTAAGACCTCCAGAAGTGGTTTCCACTTAGGAGCCCGATTAGGCTGGTGGCGGCGTTATTACTTTAGCACGATTCTCGGGTGAAAAACCAATAAGAAACTTAGAGTTTTTCGGCTGTAACTTTTTTCTTATGGTTTTGCACGGCATTTGAAGAGGAAACATTTTGAGATTGCCCCTCGTTTGACGCCAAGATCGTCGTTTTGGCTCCTATATTTTCTGAGATACCGCCTCTCGAAAACGGGCGGAACTCCCTAAAGCGGAGATACGGAAAAACCAATAGATACACTCGTACACATGTTCGATCGCCCCCAAAAACTCCATGTCACCCCTAGCCCCCACCCCGGAAGAATGTCGGCCAAAAAAGCTTTTCCAAAATGATTGGGCCATCTGACGGGCCGGCGGTTGGGAAACGCTGATGTAGATAATACTTTTCTTGTAACTTCTTTAAAAAAATTACTCTCTGAATTATTTGAAGTTAAAAGTTTCGAGTCCAACTGGACGTTCTTGCTTTTGCTGCATAATGCTGACTATTGCAGTTGGTTAATCTTGTTTACCGTATTTAGCACTCGTCTTAAAAAAACACTAGTACAGATGAAATGATAGAATTAGAACTTTAAAACACTTTTAGCTTAAATTAGCACTCTTCATGGAATAACAGGTACTGTAATTATGGAGAATGTAATTACACTATTCTACGTGTACACAGCAATACAAGGTAAGTTAATTTTAAATTAAAAGGTGATTTTTGCAAGATTGAGTAGTATTGACCTCAATTTAAAAGCATACAAGGGAAAATTTTAATTAAACTATACAACAATCAAACAAATCGACAATGAAAACTCAAACAGGGAACAATTCAGGTTCATTTATTTTAAGAATAACACTATTCAAGTGTCCACCATTCCCGTTCACTAGATAATAAAAGTTGCAGTAAGTAAGTCTATTTTTATTTTATGTAATGCCTCGATTAACGTGAATGCAGTAAAATTAGTGAAAAATTCGTAATTTGAGTATTTAAAAAGATTTAACCAACAAATGTAAAAAACCATGACTCAAAATCTGCAAATGGTTGTTACGTTATGTTGTTGACTCGAAAGAAATCATGAATGTTGGTTTAAACTTTACTCCTTACTATTTACACAATTTTGTCTTATGTTTTTATTTTATTAAATTATAGTATAGAAGTGTATTTTATAGGAGCTAAAACCATTTCAGGTCATAAAACTAATAGATCTCATTTAGATCTTTCCGAAAATAAAATAATTTTATTTATCGCCAACCATCAATAAAGCCATGCATTACCATAGCGATTTGTGGAAGTAATAAAACACTTTATTTTACTGTACAAATCAAGCATTTTACCTGCCGCAAATATGGTTGGCAATAAAATTTTGTATGCACCACGTCAGTAAAGTGTCTTGTAAACTCGCCTGATATTCGCCTCGCTCACTTCGCTCGCTCGTCTCATAATCTCAGACTCGTTCGATAAAGAATCACTTTACTGACTTGGTACATAAATAACTATTATTGTGAAATAAATAAAGATTAATAAAAGTTTCACAGTTTTATTAAAATGTAACCTGACAATATTGTTTCGACAGCTATGCTGTCATTATCAAAGGTAATATAATTATAAACAAACACGTCGCTAAGGTAGATACAAAAATAGGTGACTAGATAAAACTTTTTATATCTACCTTAGCGACGTGTTTGTTTATAATTATATTACCTTTGATAATGACAGTATAGCTGTCGAAACAATATTGTCAGGTTAAATTTTAATAAAACTGTGAAACTTTTACTAATCTTTATTTATTTCATGATTATGGAGTTCCACAAAGTAAGGCTGGAAACAATAAACAAAACTATTATTGTTTCTAGCCTTACTTTGTGGAATTCCATATTCATGAAATAAATAAAGATTAATAAAAAGTTTCACAGTATTTATAAAATTATAACCTGACAATATTGTTTTGACAGCTTTTTACCTTTGATAATCACAGCTTAGCTTAGCTGTCGAAACAATATTGTCAGGTTATAATTTAATAAATATTTAAATTTTTATTAATCTTTATTTTTTATTTCATAAAAATAATTTTAAATAATTCGTGATACAAAATTTTGATCAGGATATTTTTTTTGTAAATTTTAAGCATTTAGCACAAAGAGGTGGACCCCACCTATCTCGTGAAAACATCACAAGAGGAAACATTACAAAAGAAAACACATCGCATATAGATTTAAAAAGCAACAAAGATTAGGTTAGGTTAGGTTAAGATGGATAAGGTTAGCAAACCTTCATTTTTGCAACATGTCTACAATATTTTTGCTGTGGAATGGCTTGTATAAATTGCAATGTAATTTTCTGCAATGTATTGACCACAACGTAATGAACTCTTATGTTCTTTTAAAAGTGAGTTGAGATTATCGACCATGATGTATCCAAATAGAGAAAAGGTTACCGATTCAAAAATTTGATCCTCATTGATTCTTCCTTTCTTAACGGTTAATCATTTCATCATTTCAGATATAGACATGTTTAATCATTCTTTTGCGCTACCGACCTGCTTTTATGTGTTTCCCGATTTGTTATTTGCCACAGTAAGTTGATGTTATCAAATCGTTGCCGGTTGCTATGACAACAAAGAAAACAACAACTGTTATAATTCATAACGTGTCTGGGTGCTGCTATGAAAATAAATGAATATAAAATAATTAAAAATGTGAACATTCCACAAGACATACCTAACCTTACTTTTGAAATTTGGTGACGGATTTGACATTACAAAATGGGTTATTACAACCACATTGTTTTATTGTGTTATGCAATAGTGTAGACTTAAAAATTTACGTTAGTAATAATATTTTATGTCGCATAACAGCCCTTACGAGGAAAAAAAAGTTTAAATTCGCGCCATATGTGACGTGTTAAAGCCCGAACCAATAAAAGAATGTTTATGAATGCTTCTTCCACCGCCAATGTTTTGACTACCTCAGATTTTTGAAGTTGTGAAGTATTTGAAGTTCGAGAATAAAAGTGAAAAGCTAGATATACCAATTAAAAATGTGTAAAGTAAATAACAAAATTCATCACAGCTCGCAATGTAAACAACACTCGCAGCTTAATTCTAACCTAAACAAAACCATGCTGCTTGCGTGTATCAAAGCCGATAATGCAGCTTATTACATATTAACCTGCCAATTAAAAAAAACAAAAATTTTAATGCCATTTTTGTCATATTTTTAAACAAAAAAATCGTTTCTGTTTTATGCAATTTATGCTTATGCTGTAAAGGTCCATTACAAAAGTGAAGTTAGTATATTTTGCGGTATGTCCACAATGTACGTTTCGCAGCCAATATCAACGTCAAATTAAATATAATTATAAATACATTTTTATTTATTTTAAATAGTGTCGTTAGCGCAAAAAATATCATATGATACTCATCGTTAAATACTTACAACAGATATCGAAAATTGTAACTTTCTAAATTTTCCTGAACGAAATTTTTAACTATTTTTCTATCTGTTATAAAGCACTTACCGGTCTCGTATCATAATATACTACAAGACATAGGGTGTGGTTACTCGAAGATCATTCTTGAAATTGCAGATGTAAATGAATGTTTGCTCACATAGACATATGCTTGCGGAACTATTGCTAGTAGTAGAATTTGCTCATGTGAAGATTGTTTTAAGAATTATACATAACAATAAAATAATTAAATTATAAACTTACATTTACACAGCGATTACTACTATCAATCGTCATCATCTAAATGTAAATGCAGTGGTCTCACCGCAGCGACAAAAAAGTAAAATATCTGAAATTATCACATTGACATTGCAGCTTGTAGTAACATAACCATTTATAAAACCCAAAACAAGATAACTTTGAGTTAACCCACATGTGTGCAGCTACAACTGGCACGGACTATCAACCAAAACCAAAAGATTGATGTGGTCGATATGGTCAGACCTAACTGGTAAATATACAGCGTGTTTTTTATATAAAGGATTTTGGTTTAATAGGTAACATATCTATAAAGGAAGAAGGCAAAAATGCATAAAATTCCGCACTATCTCAAAAATAAATTTTCACTAAAAATTGTTGGGCACCCGGAAAATTAAGCAAACTGAAGATAGCCCTGGTGTCTGGAGGAGCTATTATTGCTATGCCGATCATTCATTTAAACAAAAGATGTTTACTATTTAAACTGTTTATAGGTAGTAATAAATACATTTTCAATAAATTTGTCAAGTAGACTAAACAACGACAGCACCTAAATAAATAGGGGTTTATTTTTTGTTATTATTACAACTACTGCATTTCTGTATTAGGTTGCAAATCGTTATCAATGATAAGCAATTTGAATTGTATTTAATCTCGGACATCGTTAGAAATAATAAGTAAATCGGTAGCTTAATAAAATCAATTAGCAGTTAAAATTGCTGTAAAACGGAATATTAAAAACATGACATGTCCTTATCCGGAAATTATGCATTTGCTTAGCTGCAATTTAAACTACTAAAAACGTACAAGATCGTAATAATTCTTTCATTCAAACGATACTTAGATGTAAAAAACACTCCAGGTTTCACTAAATGCATAATCTATTTTATTTTCTTAACAATAAATAGTATGTGACAAACCCAAATTGGTTGCAATACAGAGGGTTTATTAATTGGCAATACTTACCATATTTTGTATGCTTTTAAAATGGAAATTACAAACATGATTTTTCTGAAAGTCTACCGCATTGAAAAGAACTTTAGTTATATTTTAAATATTAAACAAAATACATATTAAGAATTTGCAGAAGGGAAAGTATCACATGTGCATAGTTAAGGTTTTTATATGAATTGTAAATGAATAATTTCCACATAGCATCATCACAGCATAAGAATAATCAGCAGATTCACTTTATTGCCAGCACTTTGAAGTTTGTCAGGTAGTTTCGAATATTGTACACACCATGATCAGTTTGACGAGGCTTATCATTATATGCTGTTGTAATAACAAGTAGCGGATCACAGCAGTTAATGCTTGGTTACAGCTGAGAATAAACCAAGATCATACTTGGCGACTGAAAATATCTGCGAGAGTTTACCTGCTGGTTATTCTTATGCTGTGACACACTTATTAGTTATTTGGATGGTTGAACATAACCTCAAAATATCACAAAATGACATCACTGTGTATGATGGTTAGAAGTAGTTAAATTTATTATTATTAATCAATCATACACTCTGACACTATTTTATGACAGTTTGAGGTTATGTTCAACCTTTCAATTCTCAAAGGTGGAAATCATCGTTATGCCAGGGGTCTGCACTTGTGTGACCTTATTTTAAAGAGACTGTAATAAATATTATGATGAAAATGGCCCCTTAATCTTTTTAGCTTTTAAGGCAATTGTCAAATTTGTACATCAGGTACAAAATTATTATTTATAATAGGGAGGTTCTGTGTCCGTACAAAATAATTTGTTGCTGCCCATGACATAGAAAAGCTTGCAAATCCCGACATTATTTAAAGAGAAACGATTCAAAAAGTTTCCATTCTATGAATTCAAGACTGATTATAAAAGTGAAAATGGAGATTGTAAATTATAGTAGAATGCTTCGGCATACTGGTATCTTATAAAAGATTGCTGATGAGTTATAACAATCAGATTACAATTTATTGCTCATTAAAGTTTAATAATCTCATTTCTAACATTTGTTTTTGAAAACACATAAATAATTTTATGTCCGATTGCATTATAAAGTACTGTTTATTGTATTGTTTTGCAGCAGTGAACTGGCTTATTATTGTACTCGTAAAATAAAGTGGTAGTAGTAAAATAAAGTATATAGTAGTAAAATAAAGTATGACAACTGTATATTACATGTCAAATTTTCTTCTGTCAAGAATAGATGTCAAATTGACAAACTGATTTTTTTTTGATAATTAGCCAATTTTAGGAATCGAACATAAAGCTTTGTATGCAACTCTTACATAATCGGACCTTATAGACACGCCCTTTTTATAGGCCTTGCTCGCTTCGCTCGCTCGGCCATAAACTGGGCTTGTCTATAATGTCCTACATTATGTACTTGTTACATAAATAGCTATGATCTTTTATAAAAGCAGCATCAAGCAAAACGATTTTGCTGACTTTTCAATTTAACTTTTGTTAATGTAATTGTTCCTAACCTCAAAGATAATCTGAGGTGACAGTCATGATAACTAGAATTTCTAAATATACCTAACTATAATCTTAAAACTGTGTTATCAGAATTAGGATATGGATATTAATTTATGTTCGTGATAATTATCATTTTGTACATAGTTGGTAATTTTTGAATATGTAAGAATGGCTTAATTTTCAAATGATGGGAAGGGATAGCCTAAACACTAAAAATTTGAGCATCACCGCCAATCTCATTAAATGCACTCATTCATCACCACTGCTTAATTAGCAATGTGATAGGACATCTTCATACCCGATTGGTTAGTTGAACATTTCGGTTATTTTTCCTGGCTGTTTTGTAATTTTTCTTCCAAATCATAACATTCGATAAAACATTAATGATCACCTCAGATGAACATCTTGTAAATGTAAATACATTCCCTAAATTTTACCTCCTGTTCTATTTCTAATTGCTTTTTAAGCAATTCTTCTACCTCATCATTAGTGTACATTGCATGAAGAGGCCTGAATATGGGTTCTGGTTCATCTGTTGGAGAGCCTAAAAGCAAATGATATAACAAAGATTTATACACACAACACACATCAGCCTTTTTGAATTGTTAAAAAAGTATTACCTGAATCTGAAGAGTGTTCTGACGAAGCAACGTCATAGGCAGTTTGATACAAATCTTGCAGTCTTGGACTCTTATCTTCTCTTGGACTAGATATATTAGCATCGGCAAGGATTTCAGACACCCTCTTTTTGACATCAATGTGATGTTCTCCTTCATGAAGACTTTTCTTTTGTGTAGTTTCTTTATCATGCTTAGTTTCTTCTATTGATTCTATTTCTTGATCACTTTTATTTTCTGCTATTTCTCGATCACTTTTAACTTCTTCTATTGATTCTATTTCTCGATCACTTTTAATTTCTTCTATTGATTCTATTTCTCGATCACTTTTAATTTCTTCTATTGATTCTGTTTGCTTATTGCTTTTAGTTTCTTCTATTGACTCCATTTCCCGATTGCTTTTAGTTTCTTCTGCTGATTCTATTTCCTTAACACTTTTAATTTCTTCTGTTGTTTCTATTTCTTTATCACTTTTACTTTTGTCAGTTGATTCTGTTTTCTTGATGCTTTTAGCTTCTTCTGTCATTTCTAACTCTTCATCACTTGCAATTGTTTCTGTTTCCTCAACACTTTTAGATTCTTGAATTGCATCACTTCTAATTTCTTCTGTTAATCCTATTTTTTCTGTATCATTATTAAATTCTTCTGTTGTTTCTATTTCCTCATCACTTTTAATTTTTTCTAAAGCTTGTATTTCCTTATCACTTTTAATTTCTTCCGTCATTTTGTTAGAAGTATCATCCTTAACCTCACTTAAAGATTCTTCTTGTTTTTCACTTCTTTTATCTGATAAAATATCACTTGATTGATTAGAAGTTGTATTTTCAGCATCTTCGTGTTGTTCTTTATTGTCTATAAATCCATAACTCAATAATCTTGGAGATTCTAATTTCCTATAACTTGTTTCAGTAGAGATTTCTTCATCTTTGATTTCTAAGTGGGCGTCATCAGCACTAATTTCAGTAGAATGTTCTGATTTACTATTTGAAGATACTTCTTTATTAATACTTGGTTTATCTTCTGTTGATACGATTTCAGATGATTTATTATTAGTTTGAAGATCACTAACTTCTGCACTTTCATCTGTTTTACTATCAACTTGAATTTCACTAATTTTGCTATCATCTTGAATCTCACTAACTTTGCTAACATCTTCGATCTCACTAATTTTGCTAAGTTGTAGCTGTTCATTTGTTATATCACCTTTAATCTGACTTGGCTCTGTATCTCTTTCTTCATCAGTGTTATCATCTATACTAGTATCTTCTATGTCTACACATTCGTCTTCAGTTTCTACTGCTTCAATTTGTGATTGCTCACTAATGCTATTTAAATGCTCTTCTGGTTGAGCTTTGTGAGATTTTGAAGCGTCTTGTAGTTTTTCCATACTTAATTGGCTTTCGATTGTTTTAAGAACTGAGTGTCGACTGTTTGTTTCTTCCAGTATATCACTAATTTCGTCAAGCTTATTCATTTGGTTACTAATTGAAATCTCACTAGCTTCACTGATTTCTTCAGGTTTATTCAACTGCTCACTAAGTGAAATTTCACTAGCTTCTGTTTTTATAGGTGATGATAGCTGACTACTTTCTTCAGACTTTTTCAATTGCTCACCAATTGAAATCTCATTAGCTTCACTGATTTCTTCAGGTTTATTCAAATGTTCACTAAGTGAAACCTCACTAGCTTCTGTTCTTATAGGTGAAGAATCTTCACTTATCTTTTTGTCTTCTATTTTAGTATGGATTGATTTGAATTGTATATTGAATAAGTTATTTTCATCATTTATAACAGAAATCTTCTCAGAAAAAATATTTTCATTGATATTATTTATTTGTTTTTCATAGAAAGACAAGTTATTTATTTCTTGTTCTTCATCGTATTCAATATCAGTAGATATATCTCTACTGGTTGCATTTCTGTTGAGCTCTGAACTTTCTGTTATGATTTCCATTTCATTCACTTCATTATCTATTTGAGATTCTTTCTTTGGTGATGACTCTTGATCTATAATCTCTGTTTTACTTAATTGTTTAGATATAAACACTTCTGCAATCGTTTCTGGTTCTACATCATCTTCATTCTCTGTTATTGAAATTTCATCTGGTATAGTAGTATCTTTATCCTCATCTACCTCTTCCTCTGTTCTTATAGAATCAGTTAATTTATCAATAGATAAAACGGATTCAAAGTCAGAAGTGTAATCTGTAAACTGGTCATCTTTGCTTATCTTTATATCACTTACTATAGAATTGCTAGGTTTAGACTTTTTAGATTTTTCACTATTGTTAGTACTACTACTGCCACTACCTTTTGACTTTCTTTTACTTTCCGACAATTCTGTCACAATATTACTAGCATTAGTAACATCGATATCTGTCTTAATGGCACTGCTTGTATCACTATCACTGTATTTTCCACTCTTCTTACTATAACTAAAACTCTTATTATTCCTATCCAAAGAATACTTCCTAGCATCTTTGCAAAATCGTTCTAAAGAAACTTTCGACATAGAATAAGTCATTTGATCATTGAACTTCTTCTCTTCTCTCCCGGTCATGTTTTTCCACAGTAAATTCAATTGTGAACCTTTAAATTTATGTTTTTCTACTGTTTGCTCATCTGAAGCTATAGTTTCTGTTGTCACTTCTGGTACTTGATTGATTATAGCGCTCGCCGCCAATTCTAATTCGGCGATTTTTCCTTCTTCCTCCAATAAACGCTGATGCCATTGCAGCAATTCTTCGGCCGCTTTTCGTCTTTTCTGAAGAGCCGCCTCTCGCATCAACAGGGTTCTAAACGAAACGATAAAAAAAATTTATGTTAGAAAAATAGCGTCGTAAATTTCAAACTTGATGTTTTTACAAGTACACTCATACGTACATACATACACACGTGCGTGTGCATGAATTATAAAGAGATTTAGAAGTTAAGCTACATACAAATGTTTACAGAGAGTGACACAAACGAGTGTTGTACAACTAATACTAACACAGCAGCCTCCCACTGAATGAAGTGCTGACTAATTTTAAATGAATATATATGTATACTATATACATATTTCCTTTCCATAGGAAGCTTCCTTTAAGAAAACATAGTTTTGGAAATGTTCCAACAGGATATCTAATATTAGGCAGTTTGTTTTTAATCATTTCTAATACGCCTAATAATAACAGACCCATTTACCAATTATACAACAACCGAATGTGGCTTTCAATTTAGAAACATAAAAATAGATTCTAAACACCGCCATAGTAGTAGCCGTGCCACTTCTGACGTGTATGACGAAGAAATGACGGCGGCGGCGGCGATGATGGAAGCTATAAGACGCTTTTTTTCTTTCTAATTTAAATACACTATAACGCCTCTACTACTACTTTCTTGAGTGACTTGTGCCAAATGTGATTCATAGGTTTGACAATAATATTTTCTTCAAGCAAAAAACACTCGAGTCTAAATTAAATCTTTTAATTACTGCTCTTATTTTAAGTTAAAAAAGCTCTTCAGTCGAAATCTTCCTTTGTTTAATTATACATAGGTACCTACTTAAAAAGCTGACGTAAGCACAAATGACTCTCTAATAGGTATTTCCTTACAGCTTTTTTAAGCGCCTAGCGCCAAACTAATGATTCATATGCGCTTGACAATAAAAGTTTTCAAAACACATCGTAAATAATAAAAAAAACCTTTTTTCAAATTTATTTTTATTGTTAAAGCAATTCAAGATAATATATAAGTAGGTGAAATGGTTTCTTCTATTTTAAACTGTTATAAAAATAATTTAATTGTTGGAAATGATTGTATGTTTGGGTTTTCATCGAAAGTTATACAATCACCTAGGATGCCAAAAATAATAAATGGTCAATTTAAGTTAGCAAGGACTTACAACTTCATTAAATTGAAAGCGCGATTCTTCTTAAAATAAATCTTGATAGATCAGAAAAGTGTGTTTTTGTGGTACTATAGATTGTGCATGCACACAGAGGAAAGCTTTCGAACACGCCGTTTTTCCAAGTCGTTTCATGTCGCGTCGGATTCTCCTCTGTAAATGCGCCATGTTACTCCCAGAGAAGTGCATGATTACATTTCAAGGCCGATAAAGCAAAGTTCGCAACTGCATTTTGCATTTATATGGTCGGAAATGAATTTAACCGGAATGTAAAGCAGCAATATTCCTTAGAAATGTAAATCAAGTGTTTGTGCGCTTGGAAAACGACGTAAATCCATGAGAGTATGAATAAAAATGAGTCTTTTTTGTAAAACTGATAGAATCTTTATATGTAGTATAGACATAAAAATAGCCAAAGCGTTTCTAGGTATAACAATAGATAACCTGAAAACCCAAGAAGAATCCAATAAGAGTTGTATTTAAATTCAAAAAATTGCTATAAGAGCGGAAAATATGTTTCAAAATTAAACTCTAGAATCCAGGATAAAGAAGTTATAGATAGCATCAATAAAGAAAAGACTTTAATACACCTGTGATGAAACACGTCGCTGTCGACTTTTATTTGTTTTCATGTAGTAATTTGCATGTTCTGGATTATTTTAGTCCTATATGATGGTTTTGTTGTTAACGAGCTTAGAAAATAACATACTAGCAAAAAACTAAGCTGGCAAACATAAAAGTTGTTTTCTCAGTCTTCTCCATGTCACTTTACTTGAGTACATGAGTCAAATATCATTCATCAACATATTTAACACTGAAATATAATATAAATACAAAGATTAGTTAAAGTTTCACAAGTTTTATTAATATCTTAACCTGACAATATTGTTTCGACACTTTGTGTCATTATCAAAGGTAGATAAGACAATCTTATCTACCTTTGATAATGACACAAAGTGTCGAAACAATATTGTCAGGTTAAGATATTAATTAAACTTCTGAAACTTTAACTAATCTTTGTATTTATATTATATTTCATGATTATGGAGTTCCACATAGTAAGGCTGGAGACAGTAAACGATATTTAACACTATTCGATATTTGAAAATTGACGCGATTACTTTCCAGGCATTTTTGTTAAAAGGAATATATTAGAAAAAATTCTCCACAAAAAAGGTATTGGCGCCAAGAATTCGGTCTTTGGTTTGTTTTCGAAACCTATATTTTACAAAAAAACTTCCTAGATAAGAATGATTAGCATTCAATTATCTAAAATTTTTGTCCCTACCAATTTATTCATTTGACCATGTCTGGAGACAGAAAATGGCGTCAAAATTATCGTCTTGGCGTCAGAAAATAGTAAAGAAAAGTGTTACTTCTCCGATTAGCAACCACTGTTCCAGTTAGCAACATCCTTTGTGGTTGTTATTTGTTTACTGGTTGCTATCTATAATGTTGCTGCCATGGTAAACGTTACGCTTGCATTCTTTGACCAAACTTATTTTATAATTAATTTTAAAATTTTTATTTTTAAGATTTACTTATTATTCCTTAAATACACGAAAAATTAGCATGTTCTATGCGTTAGAAAAGTAATTTATCCATGCTCGTGAAAAACTAATCCACTCGCTTCTCTCGCTCGAGAATTAAACAATTACACTCGCTGGGAAAATTTCACTTTTCTTGTAAAACAATTTACTATTTGCGTACTGGTACGTTCTCAGCAAATGATTTAAGCAAAGATCGCCACCACTCATTAAATTAATTTATCTCAACGTATTCCTTATTCTATTTCTCAGAAAAACATCTATAGTAAAGAATAGATTTCTCTTTGTTTATCCTACCGTGCGTTACCCAATCGAACGGAACCGAATCCCGCACGCCAGCCACGAAATAGATACAAAAAACCTAATCAGCTGTCCAACTACTTTACTATAAGAAATGAGTGATGTTTTTATTTTGATGTCTTATGGACGATTGTAAATTTTAACCACACGACAAATGCACATCTAGAATTCGACACTATACGACAAAAATAGTGCATTAACCTAATAACTGAGGGGGAACTGAGATGGGCAATACAGCATTTTTACTTTAATTTCGTTATTGCTATTTAATTAAACAAAATTTGCACAATATAGAAATTTGGGCAGTTACCTGTATGTTTACAGATTAGGTGAAAATACTAGATGCGGTTCAATTAAATGTAGTTAGTCTAGAAATTGAATGTTTTAATATATATATAGCTACGTTTTGTTTTTAATGCCATTTATTTATACAACTATTACAAATTGGTCCAGTTTAACATATTTTACACATTCTATAACTATTTAACTATTCAATTGATTGATTTTTTTCTAATAAACATTTTCGTTTTGCTAAATTTGTAGTTTTATAAAAATACAAATGACTTAATCTATTTCCTTCTGATGTTTCGTATATGGACGTTAGCAGTAGTCGCGACGCAATACGCGCCTTGTAATGATCGTTTAATGTGGGATAAGCGTGTTCTATCGGTTTAAGAATTTTTTGTATTTTTTAAAATTTAAGTTAACTATTGGAATAAAACGTTTATCACGTCTTTTTAAGCATACTTGAAAATGTCAATTGAAAAATCAAATATGACATGAAAAAACACACCATTGTATTTTGGAATTTTCAGTAGTAGTCCTGTTACTTTAGGCATAAATATTGCTTCAGTTCCAAAAAAAGCCCAATTCTTTTTTTTAATCGCTGCATTTAGGCGTTAAAAATATTAGAGGTCAAAGGTCAATTAGACCTAACCTAACCTAACCTAACCCAACCCAACTCAACTGAATCCAATCTAACCTAATCTAACAATCTAATCTAACCTAACCTAACCTAACCTAATCTAATCTAATCTAACCTAACCTAACCTAACCCAACCCAACCCAACCCAATCCATCCTAATCTATCCGAAGTGTAAGGTAAAAAGTTACACATACTTTAATTCCCCATAACTCTAGGGAAAGTATTAGCATCTAATTTTCCCATTAAAGGAACCTAACCCAACCTAACCCAGAATGACCTAACCTAATTTAACTGAACTCAATCCTAACCTAACCTATTGTGTACAAGATACAACTCAAAAACCATTCATTTCCGAAGATCAAAACTACTCGTACTTACTATCAACTTTTCAAAATACTTAGATTTTCACATAACATAGATTTTGACATAAATGACCCGGACTATTATAAAAAAATCGGAGGTGGCTCCATTGCGTTACCCCCCCCCCCCAGAAAAAAACTAGCCGCTGAGTTATTCTGATAGTCTTTAATTTTCAATGAGGGAAAATGTAGAACAAAACAGTACAAAAATAAATAATCAATAAAATAAATTGAAAAACTTATTTTAGAATCTCACTAATAGATAGCCACAATAGGAAATTATTGATCTATTTTTTATCATGCCAGAAAGTATTAATCATATCATATCGAACATGAAGAACAAGAATATGGCCATAAGAAATTTGCACCTCAGTCGCCCTGTAGACGGCGCTCGTTTAAAATCTTTCAGACAGTCTGGAACCTCGCGCAATTATGGTTTGGTATTTGGTATCAATACATAACAATAATTTCCTATTGCGGCTCTCTATCTATTAGCGGAATTCTAAAATAAGTTTTTCAATTTATTATATTATTTATTTTTGTACTGCTTTGTTAAAGATTAAAAACCATCAGAAAACCTGTGGCATATTTGGGGGGAGGGCTAACAAAATGCAGCCACCTCCGATTTTTTTTAATAGTCCAGGTAATTTAATATGTCAAAATCTAAGTATTTTGATTCGGAGTTTTTATAAAGTACACCCCCCAAGAAAAATTTGTAATACGCAACTGGAACAACTAAAATTTTGTTATTTATCTAAGCTTGCTAGATATTTCTGTTTTATTAATTGGAGAACCGGATATCAAAACCTACTAGTCATAAATAATTTTTCACGTTTTTCTTGAAAAGAGAACACAATACTCTATCGATTTCAGTAAAAAAATACCTATCATATAATTTAAAAAAAAGATCGATGACATCATCACGCTCACGCCGATTTAGTAAATACAAAACTTTCTGAACCGGTTTATACCATTTCTGACTGAAAATAAAGTTGCTACAAAGTGGGGCGCTTTAAATCAAACCGACTGTATATTAAGATCACATTTTTTATTGGGTGCACAGGTGCGGTAAAGTGGTCATGTAAATAAAATATAGCAGCAAATGCTTTTACTACTATTAATAAGAGATAACAGATATGATTTTTAATTAAGAAGAATAAGATAGATGTATAGTGCTAAGGCTGTTACTAAATTTTATTCACATAACTCAATGGGCGGCCGGAACAGAAATCATCTTCTAGGAACCCGCAACCTTCTTTAAACTTTTTGTGCCATTCAAACATTCTACACCAAGACAAACAATCCTCCAGATATGCAACTTAAATCATTTCAAATGTTAGTATATCTTTGTTCAGTTTGCATTTCCTTGGCAGGTATGCTGATTTACTTACACTTACAGCTTCAATATGTAATTTATGACAAGTTACTGTCAAGAGGTAGAGCAAAGCCTGCTTGGGTGTAATTGCATTAAAGATAAATGTTCCATAAACTAGTTTGAAGAGTTTAATATTCTGTATGACAACAAAATTACGGCACCAATCTCCATATTTTCCAATTTATCCTTGTACAGTTAGTCATGTAGGTATCTATAGTATACCATGTAGGTTCTTAGTTGAAGTAAAAGTTTGTAAGAATATGTTTTTGCAGGTCATTCTTCTAGAGAAATACATTCCAAGATACTTAACCACTTCATTTTGTGGGATCTGCTTTTTATTCAGGATGACAAGTACCATTGCGGGTTGTGAAAGTGAGGTCCACAAATTTGTTTTAATTAATCTTGATCTACCCAGTTAAGTTTTCTGACATAGATCTACTTTTCACTTTATTATTTAATAAATATAAAAAAAATCAACAATGCTTAATAACAGGTAAGACACATTGCTATGAACAATGGCATAGAAAAGTACTTTCTTCCTTTGGAAGGAAAAATACAACTTCTTTCCCTAAAATGGGAAAAGCCTACTTTCTGAAATGATAGTTGAACAAAGATTTCATAGAGACATGATAATCATTTTGATAGCAATATTAATTATGGGATTGATAGAGAGGTTGGTAGATTGCTAGTTTGTTATCGTTCTTAAGCAAAAATGTATAAACTGGTTATGCTTTAATTTTTTTTTTCTTAGAAAGAATTAGCATTTTATTTAATTCTATTTTTATGGGTACCAATGTTTCATTACTTAATTAATAACAAATGCATAACAGTAACTACTATAAATACCACTAAATTATAATCTAGCCAGTTTTCAATAAAGATGATAATTCATACAAAACAAAATAGCAAGTAGTAGTATAATGGAAGGATTACAGGATTTTCATTCTTCTGGAAAATCTGGAAATAAGAAAGGTAACAAATTTTAGTACCAGGAAATCTTGCTGACTTTAGTAAAGCATCAAGCCGCACAAAGGGCCTACGTAATAATAATAACCGCCCCCTCCCTCCCGTACAAGCTTATAGCTTCTGGGGCCTGGTTTCCAGGTTATGGGTTGTAGCAATTATTATTATTATTATTATTATCAAAAAATTCAACTACTTCAGGAGAAATTTTGTTTTTTCCTTCGGCAAATTGTTTTTTTAGATTTATAATTTTGAGAACCACTTATAAACATCAAATGTGGCGAGACATGTGCGTACAAGAACAGTAGGAATAAATTTTATTTGGATAACAAAGACACTCACTCCTTTTGAGTTCCAAAAGATAAGTATTGTGTTATTTAAGTACTGTATTAGTTTAAGATTAATTCTTTAACCTCAAAATAGATGTAATCTAATCTTAAAACACACATGGTAACTCATAGTGGTGAGAAACCATTTGAGTGTAATTTATGTGACTACAAATGTTTTTAAATGCCACTCAAAATGTTAGTCTTCAAAAACACATGCTAACTCACACTGGTGAGAAATCATTTGAGTGTAATTTATGTGATTATTAATGTTTACTGAGACATCATCTTACCAGACATATGTTAACTCACACTGGTGAGAAACCATTTGAGTGTAATTTATAGTTTGTATAATATCTATAATGAACTGTAATTCATGCGAAATGTTATCAATAGTTGATTATTAAATATTTTATTTTATTGTAAGAGAATACCATACACTGTGTCCCGTTACCGAATAATCAGACTTTGCCAGTGATTAGATAACCATTAAAGAAAAAAAATTCCTAGATACTATTTTTCTCATACTTCTATACTTTTAGGAAAAAACAGCATCGAAGTTCAGCCTTTTTTCAAGCTGTTTTCAAATTTAATAGTAAAACTGCACATGACACATATTTTGAAGTTCAAGGAAATAAACAATACTACTTGTTTTCTAGAATGTTCAAGCTAGCGTAATAAAGTAATAAACCCGTCTTTATTTTGGCCAAGTGTTTCGTAGAACAAGAACAAATAAACAAAATTAAATAAAACAAAACATATTGGGAAATGACCTCTCGGTTTGATATTATGTTTCATGAACAGTATTTTCGTTTTGTGATTTCTGATTTGTAAGACAATTTTAAATTCCTTTAATAGGCACATTAACCCCTATGTTTAATACAAGTCACAGTCACAAGTACAGGTTTGTAAATAAAAAATTATAGTACATGTAATAGTGACACATATTTTGAAGTTCAAGGAGATAAACAATACTGATTGGTTTCTCAAATAATAACAAATTGCAAATCCCTTCAACTACAGTTTTTAGTAATAAAACAGTAACAGTACTTATTTTTACGCATTATTTTTATACTATGTAAATAAACTACCATCCATCAAGGTTGTTCAAACATAAAAAATAATGAAGGTTTTACTAACCGAAATTTCCAAAAATTCAATAAAAAATAACAATATCTATTGATGGATAGATTAAATTATCTAAACAGGTCTTTATTTAATTAACTAATATCTGTTCATTAACGAATAGGAAATCAAATTTAATGATATCATTAAATGAGTCAGTATTAAAATAATGTCGTTTCTGTCTGTGTTTCCTATTAGAATACAGGGGAAACTCCTGGATTAATAGAACGTTTTAAGTTGTTTCAACAACATCCACAATGTAATGTGCATCCTTGTTGTGCTCATTCAACAGTTGTCACGTTTTTACTGATGGTGTCAATTTCTAAAGAGCTTGCATTTAATCCTGTTCGACTTACCACTGACCTGCACATTATATTAGTCTTGTCCTAGATCATTATGAAATCAATAGCACATATTTAAAACTATTTTCACTTGTTTAAAAAAAACGAAATTCCTAATAAAATCCCTTTTTGAATGTGTATAATCCTACAATTAAATGGTAGGTACAAGTTTACTTAATTAAAGGTGGGTACTAACGGTAATTTGATTAATAAAGTTAATCCCTTAGTGAATATTTATACCCAGGTTATAAAATGATTTACATGTGATTGTAATTTCTGCAAATTCTTGCACTTTTTTCTTTGTTGGTTTTAGTTTTGCAGATTTTCTAAAAATTTTAGATTTTTGTCAAACGGTTTTAGTTTTCCTAATTTTCTAAGAATTTTAAGCTTGTGCCATTATTGGTTAGTTTTGCCAATTTTTAAAGAATTTTAAATTTGTGAAATATGGAAAACATAAGTTCAATTTAATACATTCGTAAAACTCATTCATTGCCAGGTGCTTAAGGGTCTATACTATGTACAAGCTTCCATCGTTTTTGACATAACCTCCTATAATTTTCTGTAATGTAGGTGGATTTGTTTGCTAAAATTACATGCTCACATAAGGTAGTGGGAGTCATGCAGCTCTTTCCTATTCATTTCCCCTCTTTGTTATAGAATTCCAACACCAAAACAGCCAAAATTTTAGATTTTGAAAGTATATTTTACATGCGTAAATGAATTAAAACCACGAATCATTTTTAGAAATTCTTTATACAGTATGAGTTTATTATAGGTCCCACGATTTAAGAATGCTGGCACACGCACTAAATCAGAGGTTAGGTTAGAGTAAAGTTAGAGGTTTTCAGCTTTGGATGTGCACTTGTTGTAAATAAGTAATAGGAGTACCTTTAGAGCTGAAACATCACGTTTTTTTTTATACCAGCTGCTTCTCAGCTGTATTTACCTGGGTTTTTTGTTCGGAATGAGCTGAGGCATTTAGTTTCATGCTGCATGACCTGCATATATTAATTTTCCGTCAATCAATATATTTTTTTGTAACCGATTTCAAGCTCCTCTTTTTTATATATAATATAAATATATAAACAAGGATGATCTGCCATCCCAATTCCACACCCAAAAATAAATAAATACTTTGTTTAATCAATTAAACAAGTATACAACAAATACTTTGATGTATTTGACTGTTATATAACATTATTATTGATAACTATTATATAACTAACTTATTAAAGTTAACATTGCATTTAACTTAATTTCATTTTTGTTTTCTACATTGCCTACGACAAAATATGATAATGTCTAGAGCTCGAAATAAAGACCCATTTATGCATAAGTTATAACTCAATATTAAAAATCCACTTTTAATAAAGTATGGTAGACTGATTTGAACTTGAGTTTAATACTGACAAATTGAGTTAAGTATACTCAGATACAACTGTCAGGCAAACAATTAATATAATTCAACTTCAGCTCCTGGAAATCAGTTCATGTGCTTAAAATAATCTTTTGCTTAATTTAAATTATATTAAGTTCAAAACTGATTATCCTAAATTGCAAAAATTCATTTGTCAGCTTTAGTAAATTTGAAAATTTATTTTTCAGGGAAGAACAGATGTTCACACCTGTGATCTAATTTGTTAAACATACAAAAAATAGCGAGAAAAAGAATTAGGACAACTGAATTACAGGACATGTATCACTTTGATGTTGGATAATTTAGAAAACAACAGTTTTTTTTTTCACAAATTCGCAAACAAATATTTAAAATTGATACAATTTAAAAAAATAGTTAAATCTTCCAACATTCATACTCAAACCTCATTTTTTTCAGGCTAATAATATATTTTGTACAATACAAGATGTTTGTTAACAATAGGTAAAGCTGCGAATACAGGGTGACCAGCAAAAGTGATATTTCTAAATTCAAGTTTTTTCCCGTTTTGTTTTCCTTCAATAATTTACGCATATCCATATTGATGATCAAACTATTACTTTAGAATTAATAATAACGGAATGTAAAACTTCATTTGAAGCCCAAATAACGATCAAAAATGGACCAGTTTAACTGAGCTCTGTAAAATAATATATTAAAGTATTAGTTTCATAAGACACGTTTTTAGCGCACGCATCCAAAGACGAATGCGCTAAAACCTCTTATCAAACGAATATTTTTTCCTATTTTTTCTGTTTGTTTGTTTGGTTGTTTGTGTGTGTTTGGGCGACGAATCAGGATGGCGGAGCATCCGTCGTACCTCATGGTACCTCATGGTACCGATTGCTATGATCATTTGGCAGACCCTACTAGAATTTAGCCAAATCTGGGGGAACTCCACCCCCAGTAGGGATCTTTATCGTGCCAAACATACATCGCATTGACACGGGACCTACAGTTTTACTTCCTATCCGAAAAGAAGGAATGTTTTAAATTTTTCTCCGCTATGAAAAATTACCAGTTCGGCCGGGGATCGAACCTGCGATTTTTGGATTATGAAGCAAACATGCAAACCACTAATCCACCGAGACTGGCTCCTATTTTTTCTATTTGCGTTATTCTTTAATCTTCGTTTTTTTGAGAGTTAGCAACACTAGAAATTCTAATTCTGCATTTGTTTTTCAATTTTTATAGCGTAAATAAGTTTGACATTTGAGCAGCTGTTCAATAGTGATATCATCTATAACATATAAAATGTTACCATTTCCAGTATTCAAATAAATATTTTTTGGACACGTATATTAAAGTATTAGTTTCATAAGACACATTTTACTTTATACTATTTTTGCTATTTGCGTTATTTTGTAATCATTTAAAAAATAACTTATTAGTTAGTTTTTAAATCAGATTTTTAGGAGGGCTTTGTTAAGTTTTTTGAGAGTTAGCAGCACTGAAAATTTTAATTCTGCATTTGTTTTTCAAATTTACGGAGTAAATAATAGCGAATTCGACTGGTCACCCTGGTGCAAACCGAATGAGGTTCGTGAATTTTAAAGTTTCCAGAATTCTTTTGGACACGCAAAATACGTGTTCTAATAGCTGCATTTGGACACGCAAATAGAAATTAGTATATTTTCATAAGACACGTTTTTAGCGCACGTGTTCAAGTTTAGAAGCATACTTTAGATTATTTTTTCTATTTGTTCTTTAGAAAACTTTCCCTATGCGAGTCGTTTTCTAAACTTGGACGCGTGCGCTAAAAACGTATCTTATAAAATGAATACTTCATACCATTTTTTCTATTATTAGCGTTAATTTGTAATCGTTTAAAATTCCTACTGCGGATCATGTGACTTCTTTAAAGCAAGGTGAACGTAGTAAATCTAGCAAAGACTACACTTACCACATTCAATCCATAATGTCAAAAATTCTTGAAGCGATTCTAAGGGGTCCTTGGTTAAAAGTTTGAAAACCACTGTGGTAATAAATTAAATAAAATTAGATTTTTTTTAAATAAAAATTATGTAGATAGAAAATTTAACACTAAAATCTACTAGCAGAGGGAGGTGTTGGCACTAGCATATGTTTCAATAAGAGACCAGCAGTCTTTTAACTTTTAATTAGCCTTATTGTAAAGGTCATAAGAAAATTAGCCAAGCTGTGTTGCTTGATTAAATTGGGTGATAAGTACACAAGATCACATCATGCAGGCCTTCTTGGAAAAACTCCTGTGATATTATTTACTTTTGGCTAAATTTCGTGTGAATTTGTGACTACTATTAAAAAAATAATTGATTGCAGTAGACAAATTCAATATATTGCTTAAATCTTTGGTTAGTTCAGTAAATTATTATAATAATAATAATAATGACTACTGACTCATAACCTGGAAATGGAGGGATGGAGGGAGGGAGGGAGGAGCGATTATTACTACTATGCAAACCGATCGTGTGACTGCAGCCGACTTGCAGATGTTATACGATAAATCCCACATTTGTGTTACAGCTAAAGAAAAACTGCAGAAAACCTTAACTAGATTTACCGGCACTGGAAGTGGATCTGAGGAAGCTTGGGAGAGAGATCAGCACGCTAGTCACTACATTACCAAGGCTATTGATATTATTATTATTATTCGTAATCGTATTGGTAATGAGTCCATTCCTGACCATTTAGAGGTCCGAAAATGCATCATTGTTTGTAACTTTGACATTCTCATGGTCCGAAACGACCTATTTTCGCACCTCTACGTGTCTTTAAATTCAGCTACTAGGTGGCGCGCAGAAAATTACATCGCCAAATGCGGTGTATAAATGGCTGTATAAATCATGTTTGGTAATGTTGCGGACCTTGGCTGCTAAAGAACGAGTACCCAGGTATTATTATTAATTTATAAATACTCCTATTCAATAAAATCCTCGAAATATTATGCGATCGAATTTGATGATGTAAGTGGCGACATACGTTATGCCAATCCCAACCGATGACATTTTGCATCTGTCAAGAATTTTAGATAATTCGGTATTTAAAGGACGATTGCGAATAAAATAGTATACAAACCTCGGCAAAAGTACCATTCCTGTGTCTTGAGAACTAGTTCACCTCGAGGCTATCGCCTCTCGGTAAACTATATTGTTCTCTCGACAGGAATGGAGTACTTTCGGCCTCGGTATGTAATGTACTATTATTTATCTCCTATATGTCGTTAAGATAGCCTTCTATGTAACTTGTGCTAAGCATCATTGATAAATGTCTCAACTCGCTTGTGCAGTGTGGGTTTCTCTGCAAAGTAATTCTTTAATGTTTGGAGAACACTGCTTTCATTTGTCATTTGGACACCACAACCTCATTACCTTATGTACTTGACCTGTGGTGGCCATTACCTGCAGTTACTATGACCCCCTTAATTAATTCTCTCTGGAATATTGAAGTTTCATATTTATATTTAATAAAACCTCGTGTCCTTGAACTTGGAGTGGACGGCAGAGCAGTCATTTGAGGTATCGGGCTTGTCTACTATCAGAGACTAGCCCCAGAATGACAGGGGCCTGGGCAGTTGCTTGAGGTGTTGGACTTGTACTAGTATTTCAGACTAGCCCCTGGTGTAGACCACACGGCATTAACCCATAGAACTGACTTTAGTCTGTCCAATCCCAGGTTTAGAATGGACATGGGCCACAGGCCGTCGCTAGAGATGTCGGAGGTCGGTTTACACTAGGATCTGAGACGAGATCTGGGTAATCACCCAGGCCATCGTTAAAGGTATCGGATAAATTAACTCACTAGTATCCGAGACGAGACCTGAGGAGGTACCTGCTTAAATGTGGGTAACGGACACTATAGTCAGAAAGCAATGCATGGTAGAGAATCCCAGAAGTGTTTCTGGACGAAATACTCATTAATGTTGAGGAGGAAACCCTGAAACATGAGTACCGGTGTGGGTGGATTCGATTCTAACTAATGCCAAGGCATGTATGACATAATGTTCGCCTTTGACTTTAATAGATCACCATAGGTCAAAATGCAGCCAAGTGCACTAGAGATCTAAAAAGTAGTAGTACATAAAACCAAAGGTTATCAAATGAACATTGGCATTAGATCAAGAAGTAGGAATTCTGAATTTTACTTCTTGATCTAATGCCATGCAGAACAAATTATTTTTGAGATATACACAGCACTCCATTGACAATTTGCACTTATTTCTAGTATACAGGTATCTACCAAAACCAATTTTTGTTCAAATAAATATTAACAATTAGACCTTAAATAGTAGTTACTGATTTTATCATTTTCTTCAGCTTCTTCTTCCTCCACATTCCTTTCATTTTCATCTGATTGTGATGGTTTTGAATGTTTCAATGAGTTGTAGAGTTGTCTTGTGAGATTAAAAAACTTGACAATCTGTTTAGTTTAAGTAAAGTTAGGTTAGGTTAAATTAAATTACCTCAATTATTTTCCGATCACTTAAAATGACTTCCGAGTGAAGTGTTCAACACATACTGAACCATAACATATAATAAATTACGTAATTTAATAGGTATCTGTATACTAGGAATAATCCACAATTTGATTTTAAGGAGGTTACAGCGGATCTTTGCAGGGTGAAGGGCAAGGGGATATCGCATATGCTTTTACATAGGCTCTAAAAAGAAATATCAATCGATGAAAAAATAAATTAATATTCTTAAAACTGAACAAAATAATTTTATTATGAATGCCTATAATGCACTTATTAATTATTTGTTTATATTAAAATTCAAAGTCGATTGGAGTGCATTTATTTAAGTGTTAAAAGTGTAAATATAAATGTAAATGGTAGCAATGTTTGGTTTCAGCTTCCTATTGAGTTGACATCCTAACCTCCAAATATCAATCCCAAAATATAAGTGGAAACGTTTTGAATGTTTTGTAATTTCATATGCAGTTACAGATGGGAATCTTCTATTTTTTAACTTTTGTATAGTCTAAAGATTACAATCTGCTAAGCAGATTCCAGAAATATACAAAAAGTTGCTGAAGTTTAATACATATGTGGGACGTTCCACTTCAACTGGGCCACCTGAATAACCAAAAATCAAAGCTACAAAAAAAATATTCCAGGGTGTCAATTTTTTCGTTGAAACGTTATCTTTCACATGCAATGTGGCCCCTGAAAAAAAACAAAATGGCGACCAGAACATATAAACTCTGAGAAAGATCTTTTAAAAATTGATTAGGAAGCGAAAATAAGTTACAAATAGATCATAATAGTGTATAGCCAAAGTGTATTATTGAGTGTATAATTAATCCTAGCCATGCCAATATGGCGCGTAAAACCGAAAATTACATGAATTTCTAAATACAAAGGTCAGGCATATCATTTTCGCCGTATTTTGAAGAGCTGAACACGATCCCGTAGTCAAAATTTGCCCTGGATACTTCAATATAACGTAAAATGCTAATTTTGAGAGAAAGTTGACCGGAAAATGACCAAAATTGATTTTTTATTTCGATTCCATTCAGACGTAGCATTTTCGACGTAATTTAAGCACTGAAAATGATCTCGTTCACCTGCATTACTCTTGACCATTCAATACGTCATAAATTTATAATTAATACCCAACCTAATAACTTTAAACCTAACATAGCCTTAGGCTTGAAGCCCTTAGCCTAACAATTTTAAATCTAACATAACCTAAGGCATCACGGTCCAATCCTAACTACTTTAAACCTAACATAGTCTAAGCATCAGGGCCAACCTAATGCAGGTGAACGAGATCGTTTTCAGTGCATTAAATTACGTCTAATCTGCTAATGTCTTAAATGCTACATCTGAATAGGAAAAAATCAAGTTTGGTTCATTTTCCGATCAATTCTTTCCCAAAATTAGCGTTTTATGTTATATTGAAGGATTCAGGGCAAATTTTGACTATGGGATCGTGTTCAGCTGGTCAAAATATGGCAAAAATGATATGCCTGGCCTTTGTATTTGGACTTTTTTAAATTCTTCTCCAAAATCTTCGGTTTTAGGCGCCATATTGGCACGGTCAGGATTAATTATACACTCAATAATACACTTTGGCTGTATTATGGTCTATTTTTTGTTTTTTTTTTGTCAGGGTTTATGTGTTCTGGCCGCCAACATGAACTGCCATTTTGGTTTTTGCAGGGGCCACATTGCATTTGAAAGATAACGTTTCAACGAAAAAATTGACACCCTAGAATATTTTTCTCGTAGCTTTAATTTTTGGCTATTCAGGTGGCCCAGTTGACGTGGAACGTCCCATATTTTTTAAATTAGTATGTTTGTATTACTGATTTCGTGAAGATTCTGATAGTGATGATAAATTATATTCAGCACATTGCAAAATGTAATTTTACATCTTGAAATATTTTCGTCGAATTAACATTTTTATTCTGATTATTAACGCAGACGACTGAATTGTCAATGTCATTGTGAATGTCATTATATGGCATCATTCTGTTCTGTTATTTGAATTCGCGCGCTATGAGGTGTTGCCACATCTTTACTGTCTTTCCACATATGTCATGAAAAATTCTTGTTTTGTTTACTTCAAATTATTATTGTGCATTAACTAGACACAAGATTTCAAAAATATTGGGCAGCATTGTTCTTTAAATATGAAAGTATGTCTTTTTAGTTTTTTTATTAGATTCTCTACATTTCTTCATCAGAATTTTTAGTGAAAACTGCTATAGGTTAGATGATCTCCATAAGAGCCCATGCTAAATTCTGGATTTTATTTTCCATTTTTCTCAGTAATGATAAACAAAAAAATTATAAAAAAAGCCACCGAATAAGTGTCAAAGAACTCGACGTTTAAATTTCACGTCATTCTCTACATTTTTACATTTCGCTGTATCCTCCTTAAGAATCAATTTTACATTTGTCAATTTGGCATTAAAAAGTATAAAGATTGATACATTATAAAGTTAAATTGTCAGTAATAGATTTTTCATTCAAAAAAAATGATCTCAGTGTTTGTAATGCTGTCTGGTATTCACACCAAAATGGTCATCAATATGAACACGAATGTACAGGGTGATCCACTTAAGTTTCCTCCCCTACTTTTCTGTTATTTCTGTAGTTACAAAAAAATTATCCTAACAAAAGTTGTAGGGCTTTTTCTAAAGTTTTTAAATATCACATCAAAAAAACAATTGAAAAATAAATGCCGAAGTTATATATATAAATTGATATTGATATTGGCATATTTAAAAACTTTATAAAAAGCCCTATAACTTTTGTTAGAATAATTTTTTTTAACTACAGAAATAACAGAAAAGTAGGGGGGAAAGTTAAGTGGATCACCCTGTACATTAACACGAGTGGTCTGTATGAAAGGTATGTAACATAGTCTTTACTATTAATAATTTTGCTACTTTGGTATTTTAAATATTTCGCTTTGATTTTTTTTTCGACCTAAGTATAGAGATATTTTCGCATTCTAAGTGTATCCTAAGTGCACCCTAAACTGCTATAAAAGAAAGATAGACTAAAATTAATCTAACGAAAAGAATTCAGCTAAATTTAAATAGTTATTTTATCAATTAACAAAAGAGGGTAAAAAGTTATGCAAGAACTACTTACTAACTTCAAGACCTTCTATGAATTTTACCTACATTAGAATCTTGCCGCTATGCAGCTAAAACATTTATGCTGGTTGTTTTTCATGTACAACACTAACCAAATCTAGCACATACCAAAGTAATAAAGAAGTATAACACCCACCTTTTAACATGTTCCGTCTTAATTTTCAGATTGGACACAGCAGGAACACTTTCACTATCCTTCCTTTGCACTTTATCACTAGCTGTAATAATGTCTTCACTTATATGACTAACAATTGACTGTGAATGTGAAACAACACTAACAATTTCTTCGGCTACTGAACTTCTTCTAGACATAGAAGTTTCCGATCTAATCGATTCACTGTGACTTTTAATATTGTACACTCTAAGAGGTCCGGACTGACGTTTTTCTTCTTTAGTATTTCTTTTTATCTTCGTAATCATATTACTTGTATTCGATAATTGAGCTTTGATCATATTACGTTGTCCCTTCAATACTGATTTGCGTTCTTTTGAAGCAGCCTTTTGCATTTGTTTTAACCTAAGAAAACATAAACATAATTTTACTTTTTTAAACGTTTCAAAATTACCTTTGCATCTCATGTCGTTCATGTTCTAATTTTATTAGTAATCCACGTTGTTTCTTTTTAATAGCAGAAATCTCTTGCAGTTGTCCTGAATCACGTAGGTGCCTATAAAAATAAAAATTAGTGATTAGTAATCAATTATTTTTTAATAAACTGACATACTTTTTTTGTATCTCCAGCCATGCCAATTCGCCCTTAGTACGATCGACCAGGGCTTTTTCGCGTATTTTGAGAATTGTCTTCAGATTTTCTATTCTGGCATCTTCATCTTTGATGAGTTGTTCGAACTATCGCAAAAACATAATCAATAATTAGCTACTAAGATTTTTTTTAAATTTACTACATGTAATACTACATTGTTATTATTGTTAAGAGGTTCTTATCTATAACAAAACTTTCCTTTATCTAACATTACAAATACTCAAGCACATTCCTAGAATTCCTAGTGTAATTTAATTTAATCAAAATGTAAATAGAGCAGAATGTGCGTTTTATGCTTGTGTTTAAAAAATAACTTACAACTACTTTTCTGTATTTTATATTGTTTTTGTTATTGAATTTATTAACTTCATTTAAATTATACTGTTTTGAGAATAAATCGCAAATAAAATTAAAAGTCCATAAGAAATAGTGTAAACAATAACAATTAATTGAAAAGGTGTACTTTATTTATAATAATATTGATAATTTTAATGTGGAAAAATAAAACTATTTACTTTATTAGTGCACTTATCACATATGTAGGTTTTAAAAATATATATTAATATTATTATTTCCACAGTCATTTTTAGATGTTTAAATTTATTTTAATTTTATATGATTTTAACTAAATTTCACTATTTTAACGTCTTATTTGTACTTGTAATGGTTTAATGTGTAAAGAGCTGTATTTTGAACAACTGAGTGTTAAACACAAAACACAGAAAGTAATGTTAAGGTTTAAAAAAAATAACCACTCAATTAGGAGACCAGTTCCAAAAACTACTAATTAACTTAATTACAAATTAAGTACCATAAATACCGGATGTCCCTTTATATTTTTCCTATTTTAATTGCTTATAACTTGTAAAGGGCTCAAGATAGAAATGTGCGGTTTTCACTGAAGTGTTTCGAATTAGCACAAGTTTTGTTTGGATACATTCAATTTTTTCTGTCACTTTTGATTACGTCACAACAAAAATGGCGGTTATTTGACCATTTTTTGTTGTCTTTTTTTAATGGAACACCCAGTATATTTTTTGAAATCCTGAAAGAACCGTTCTTTGGCTATCCAGTGGCTTAAAGTTTTTTTAAAATCGGCATAGACATGACAGAGTAATTGATTTTTAAAGAAAACCCTGCAAAATTAGAAACAAATATAAGAACAATCATTTATTTTAAACAAAGTAGTCTCTGGAACAAAAAGGTATATGTAGCTATTTAATTAAACGTTCAACATGTCTTCTTTCTTCATGTACGCATTTGTTCCAACGTAAATATAAATTAGTAAAGGCCTTGTCAAGCATTTCTTCAGTAAAGTTGTCAAATGCCTGGCAAATGTTATTCCTCAGTTCATTCAAATTGTGTAGTGCAGGATTATAAGCTAGTGATTTTATGTATCCACATACAAAAAAAATTGGGAACTGTTAAATCAGGTGAATTGGGAGCCCACTGTACTGGGCCACTCCTACCAATCCAGTTGTTGCAAAATTTATTGTAAACACAGTTTCTAGCTACCAAGGAATAATGAGGGAGTGCCTCATCTTGTTGATAATACGTTTCATTTCTGTTACCATTTAATTGTATGTCTTGGTCTAAGTGTGGATAAAAAAATAATTCTGACATGTCTGTGTAGTTATTGCCATGTATTGTGTTTTTGGCAAAGAAAAATGGTCCGTATATTTTGTTTTTGTTAACAGCACACTAAACATTTATCTTCGGTGAATCCCTTTCATGTTCGTGGAACTCGTGCGGATTTTCTTCCGCCCAAATTCTGCAATTATGTATGTTAACAGATCCGTTCAGATGAAAACTGGCTTCTGCAGTCTGGTACATTACTTATAAGATCCATTAATGTCTCACATATAAAAACACGTTTTTCGTAGTCTCTCTCGTTCAATTTCTGGTAGGTTTGAATTTTGTATGGTTTTAATTTCAGCGCTTGCATAATTCTATGGACTTTTGACTTGCTCATGTTGAAGCAATTTTTCTAATCGGTGATTTTGGAAATCTCACAACAAACTCATATACAGCTACAGTGTCATTTAAAACATCATTGTTACCTGTGTTTCTTTTCTTGCGAGATAATGATCCATAGTTTTTAAAATTATGGAACCAGGTTCTAATTGATGGTGAAGTTGGCGGTTGTTTATTAAAATTTCTTAAAAAACATCTTTTAGTTAAAGTCACTGATCTTGTTTTGGCAAAATAAATTACCACATTTGCCTTTTCTATGTCTGAAAACACCATTTTCAATTACAAACATTAAATAACAATGTCGGAAAATTCGAAAACTAATAAATTTCACAATTACATGAAATTTCCAAAGTCTATTTTGTTTAAAATAAAATATTCTGATTACTCTGTTCTGGTATTGGTTTCTAATTTTGTAGGCTTCTCTTTAAAAATCAATTACTCTGTCATGTCTATGCCGATTTTAAAAAACTTTAAGCCACTGGATAGCCGAAGAACGGTTCTTTCAGGATTTCAAAAAATAAACTGGGTGTTCCATTCAAAAAAGCCAACAAAAAAAATGGTTAAAAACCGCCATTTCTGTTGTGACGTAATTGAAAGTGACAGAAAAAAATTGGATGAATCCAAACAAAACTTGTGCTAATTTGAAACACTTCAGTGAAAACCGCGCACTTCTATCTTGAGCCATTTAGAAGTTATAAGCAGTTAAAATGGGAAAAAATATAATGGAACACCGGGTATAGTGTCGTCTTCTTGAAAATTGTAATCGTTTATGATTAAAATACTTTTTAGATTACTGTCATTATTAATTTTCACACATTTAATTGCCACAAATTTTCACAAGCACTAAATCATCTGAAATATCGCAAAATTGTGTATTTAGTTCTAGTCCTTTAAGGCTCCGTTATCGCGTAGGTAAAGTACCGCTTAAACAGCTCTGAAGAATTTCATTACAATTTTTAAAAATTGCACTTAGTTTACATTTATTGTGTATGAGATCTTTTCTTAAGAGTGTTATCTAGTTTATATTATGCTTTATAGCAAATACAAAATACAAAAGCCATTTCCTTAACGAATAAAAAAGTGTAAATTTATAAAAACAAAACTATAGCTAGCGAGCTTTTAAAAATGGTAAGGTGTACTTCCTAAATTATCATTCAAGTGTTATTTGAGATAAAAATGCCCGAATATACAACAGTATAAAAGAACTTTATGAACTAAAAAAAGGTCATATCCCGCGTTTATTCAAACATTTTGGTAAATGGCAACTATCATTCTTAGTTCAGGCTTTTTCTCACATAACGCGCTGTAGGCGGATCGAGTTAAAAAAGAGGGAAGTTTCAACAAGTTTAATTTGACTGTTAATACATTTAACGCATTTTCGTTGTTGTTACATATATTTTTGTGATTGTCCATGTAAAGTAACAGATTATTGTTTATATCCCTTCACATACTTTAACTTTCCTAATCTTTTGACTATTATTTAATAAATTTCCGAAGTAAATGTTGTTTTTCTTTACTTAAGAGCATGTGACGGTTAATTTTTGAATAAACTATTTCACTCTTAATTAGTCCTGATTAATTTCTTAAAATGAATATATATTTTCAATATTTTAATATAATAATACTTTTCTTTTTCTTAAAACCATCAAGAACTGATATTTTTAAAGATATTTAGCGGTTTTATATTCCCCTTAATTTCAACTACCTTAAATTATTCCTTGGCATTTAAAAATTAAAGATTTCAGTTAAACTTAAAATATTGAAAGTTCACGCATGTCTGGCAACACTGTGAGCAGTGAACTGCGATGCGAACAAATAATGTTTCTATTTATGTCTTCAAATTTTAGTTTTAAAGAAATTAATTCCCTTTTGGAGACCATAGCGCCATCTTTAGGTGTTTATAGTTAATAAAGCTTCCTATTGAATCACCCTTTAGTTCTGCTGTCATGATTATTTTTCGTATAAACTTTTTAATAGTGCACCGAAGCGGCTTTTAGTCGAATCACCGAATACCGAATATTCAGCCATTAAAATTTGCCGAATATTCGGCAGAAGCAAAATAGAAATCTGAGTTTTGATTAATTTTATTGTATACAAGATTATGTCACCAAATCAAAACATTGATGTCCGGAAAATACGTTTCCTACTACACATTTTGCTTTAATAAAATAATATGAATAAAATAAATGAACAGTATCAGATTACAACAAAATTGATGTCAAAATAGCTATTTATGCAACAAGTAACAAAACGGTAGTGCTAGTTGAAGTTTATTAGATATTTGCATATGCTTCTATGCCAGTTTCGAGATAAGGCAAAAGAAACCACCAAAGTTATATAATCATATACCCTTATACCTTAAAGATGTCGGGTTAAAAAATATAAAAGACAAGAATGGGAATGTGATAACCGAAGACAAAGAAATTATGCAAAGATGGAAAGAATATTTTGAAGAACTAACAACTGAAACAAAACAAGACGAAGAAGAAGATATAGAGGAAGCAATGACAGAACATAAAGAAGCACATAATGTATGTAAAATAACGAGAGAAGAAGTCACTGAAGCAGTTAATAAACTTAAATTAGGTAAAGCACCCGGAGAAGACGAAATTACAGGAGAAATGTTAAAATACATGGGAAATAAAGCTACAGAAGAATTTCTTGATCTACTAAATGAAATAATAACCCAAAAAACAATACCCTTGGACTGGAATATAGGAATAATATTACCACTACATAAAAAAGGTGACCCAAAGGACTGTACGAATTATAGAGGAATTACACTAACAAGTATACCTGGTAAAATATTAACCCGAATAATAGAGAAGAGACTGAGAGAGAAAATAGAAAGTTCATTAGAAGAATCACAACATGGATTCAGAAAAGGCAGGAGTACCCAAGATTTAATTTTTATAATTAGACAATTAACGGAAAAACTGATAAGAAAAGGAAAGGAAATACATATTTGTTTTATAGATCTAAAGAAGGCCTTCGATAGAGTACAGAGAAAGGATGTCTGGGCAAGTTTGAAAAAAAGAGGAGTAGAAAAAGGGTTGGTAGATGTCATTAAAATACTGTATAAAAACAACAGAAATAAAGTAAGGACACATAATGATGAGTCAAAAGAATTTGAAACGAAAGTAGGACTAAAACAGGGATGTGTACTTAGCCCACTTCTATTTTCGGTACTCATAGATGATATTATAAAAACATGTAAACAGAAATGCAGCAAAATGGAAGTGGGAAAATGGAGACTAAACCAAGTAACACTTCAGGAGCTACTATTTGCAGATGATATGATATTAGTAGCAGAGACAGAGAAAAAGTTACAACAAAATCTTAATAGCTACCAAATGGAACTTCGAAAAATAAACATGGAAATAAACATAGAAAAGACAAAAACTATGATTATATCAAAGAAAGATTCGAGTCACTGTATTAACATAGATGGACACCAATTAGAACAGGTAACAAACTTTAAATATCTGGGTACAAGAATTGAAGATAAGGGAGAAATAGACAGAGAAATAACGGAAAGAATAGGAAAGGCGGGTAAAATCTATAATGCACTCAAAAATACGTTCCTTGCAAAAAAAGAAATTCCAAAACAAGTAAAATCAGAAGTATACAGAAAAGTAGTAAGACCATCTTTAATCTATGGTAGTGAATCTTGGACGATCAATAGAAGAAATGAGAGCAGAATCACTGCCATGGAGATGAGATTGCTCAGAAAAATTGAAGGAATCACAAGATTAGATAGAGTGAGAAATGAAAGGATAACAGAACAACTAAAAGTGAAACTAATAAAGTCATTGATAGAAGAGAGAAAACTTGGATGGATTTCTTCATAACTTAATTATCTTAAAGTATAGTCCTTCATAATTGCAGATGTCATTATTTTTGGCTTTTTAGATAGATACATTGGCGCTACTGTACAGTTCACAAAAACTATGGGCGGTAAAAGTAAATAATTCATTATAGATGGTTTTTACATTCCATGGCTATTGCGATCCAAAGAGTTTTTCATCATACGATTTTAAGATAAACAACAACAACAATGTACAATGTGTTCAAAAGGTAGCAATATCAAGAAATCCATGAAATAGTTTTAAAAATGATTGCGTAATAATTGATGATTGTACATATTATTACCAAATGTACTAAGACGTTCTTTATGGATACGTCTGATGTTTATAATCCAAAAATAAAAATTGATTTAAAGCTCTTTTTGCACTTATAAACTAACATTCCTTTGCTGAGTCATCAAAATCACATACTAATACATAATTTGATATAAAACTTACCATATCCAAAGACAATCCCGCATAAACATTTCCATTATGGTGGCCTTTCCTAGGAGAAATACTAATATCAACATTGCTTTCTTCTAATGAAGAAGTAAGCAAGTTCTCTTTTATCTCCGACAATTCTAAACCAGTAGTGATTGCACCACTAGTATCATTCAAATTGATGCTATTATCCAAACTGAGTTCCGATATCTCAGAACCTCTAGAATAATTTATAGAAGGCACCCGAGGAGTTTCACTTTTACTCTTCGTTTTTTGTGTTGGAGATTCAGTAGATATTTTAGTATCGGTCGACGATTTATTCTGAATGGACGTTTGGGTATCCCTGGTGTGGTATGTGGTTGTTGTTTTATCTTCCTGATGTTTACTGTTGTTTGTGTTGTTTTTGTTGTTATGTAGTTCTAGTAAAGACTTGAAAAGAAAAAATGAAAGAATAATTTATTACTGATTAAAAAGTGCCTGGGTTAGTACAAAAAACACTTAAACAATTGTAAATGATAACTTTATGAATTTGACTATTGTAATCTGATTATTGGGATGTGTTTAAAAATATAGTTGGGATTGTTCAACAAAAAAATGATGTTGATATCAGAGTTGAGCATCACTCGAGTAATACAATCATCTGAAGCTGTCAAATGTGGCAAAACTCAACTTTCTAAGCTTCAGAAATGTATGTGATAGAGTGTTGCAATGAATACCAATACGAGTATAGTTTGTGTAACGAAGCACTAGGTGAGTTACGCAAACTACACGTATTACAATTGGACACTGTAATACGTGTTTGATTATGTAATGACAGTTGGTAACTGACAGATTCAATAAACATTTGAAACAATTTAAATTCAATTGTTTTGACATTTATTGAATTATTAATTTAATACAATTACAACTTCACAAATAAAAATGTCCCCCAAAAACAGTTGAAGTTGAACTTTGTAAAACTGTATTTGGCCAAACCGTGTCAGACAACACAACTGACTTTGTAAACGTGTAAGAATTGTACAATCGTTTTAGTATTTTGTACGAACCCTATACAGGGTGGTTAACATTTTATTGCACACTATTGGGATTTCAAAACCATAAAAGATACAAAGTCGGTTAAATTAGACAAAAGTTGCACAACTACAAGGCTGTCTCGAAACCACTTCTAAAATTTAAAAAAAAATCATCTAGATATAATCCAAAAAAGGAAAATTTGTCTTATCTTCCTTTTTTAATATCTCGGAGACTACCCAGACAGCACACTTTGTCTTAAAGACATCTTTTTTAAGTCCGAATTATGTCCGAACACCTGAAGACCAAGAAATGACGTCTTAAAGACATCTTTTTGAGGATGTCTTAAAGCAACAAAAACTAGACAACCTTAAGAGGTCTTTTAAATGTCTGTTGTTCTTTTAATAAAGTGAAATAATATATATCATTACAACAAATGTATTTCCTAAACCTATTTTTTATTTCCTGTTAACCTATCCTGTTTCCCACATTTGCTTATTTATAACAATTTAATATTAAATAACTTTACGTATCCAAATTTTATGAATAATGTAGGTACTTGTCTATTTTAAATATTTATATACATATATGTATAGTTACTTATAAGTAACTAAAAGTTATAATCGACATTATATTTGGGCTTGTACATGAAAGCTCAACTATCAAACCAATGAATTTTAATTACGCGCCATGCTATCTACTAAAAGTTGATATCACATCCATGTGATGTGAAGAAGAAAAAAGTTTAAAATTATTATGAAGCCTCTACTTCAATTATTTATAATTTATTATTATTTATTTATGTTTATTCCGAGTGTTCCCGTTTTAATTGTTTTAAATTGTATATTTAGTTTTTAAAATTTTTATATTTTAAAGATGTTGATAATCAAGTATTGAACTAAGGTTTTTAATACTTGTTTTTTTATACTTGTTGGTAATACAGAGAACTTTCGTCTTAGATGTCTAAACTAAAATGGTTTGTTTATGATTTATCCAAGGGCTTATCACATGTTTATTGTATTTCTGGCAATTAAGTATATAGAGGTAACGCACTATATTAAAATATAAAACATTTTTGACATCTGTGAGTTTTGCGTTCTCGTGGCATCCAAAGTTCAACATAATTAATAGTAAGTTTTCTTTTAGTATCTTATAACCTCATTATTTAACATCGTTCATAGACTTGTATATTTTTTGAGTAATTGTTTTTTTAGGTTAAAGAATTACCTAAGTTAAGAGGATCTTCTGTTTATGATCTGGTTAAGACTTTTAACTCCAATCCTCACTAATGACCAAGCTCTACAATACAGCTGAGTGGTAAGAAAACAAAAAAAAAAGCGTTTTAGCAATTTAAATATTGTAAAAGTTCTATATGTGGCATTGTGTCTTAAAGATTGCTAAATTTTCTCATAATATAATAAATTAATGTAAATAATACATAGTAAATTAATGTATGTTTTTTTAGACCCGGCAGAGCAATCGAGACTTGTCAAGTTCCAAAAAGACATGGAAAATACCAAACAGACATGATTATGGAGGATTTCGGATAGATCATCTTTATTAAAAAATGTAACTATTGATTCTAAAAAAAGACAATATATTTTTTTGATTGATGTGATTTTATTTCTGGATAATTCTTTTCTATGTCAAGTATTAGCATTTCCTTAAATGAAAATCTTCAAGCAGATGTCTTAAAGATATTTTGTTGAAGACATTTTTAAGATGTTATTATGAAGGCATCTTAAAGACGTTGGGTTTTGCAACAATGGACGCCTTAAAGACGTATTTAAGATAACATAAGGGGAAAATGAACATCCATAAGGCATCTTGAATATCTAAACTCTACATCTTTTGAATGTCTTTAAGATGTATTTGTGCTGTTTGGGTATTTACTGTTAAGAGTCTAAAATTTTGCACATAGCTGTAACTTAACATTCTGGTTGTGATGGCCACCTTAGAAAAAATTTAAACCAATTATTTTTTGAGCAGAAATAGTCAACTTTTTTTTATTATTGACACCATTTTGGATTTTTTACTTGTTATCAGTAATTTGCATTTAAAATGTTTTAAATCGACTAGTTACCTATGAAAAATTGACAACAAAAACAACAACGTCTGAAATAATTATTAGTTATTTCAGTCATTGTTGTTGTTTTTTGTCAACATTTATGTCAAATTAGCAGAAGAATTATCCAAAAAGGTGGAAACACCACCAGACAATTTTTGCAAGATTGTCTAGAACTATAGTCTCACTAACAAATGAAGGATTTAAATGAACGCGTGCACATCAGCTGTGAGAACATTACGATAAGCTAAGAATGTAAGCAGGGTATTGTGTTACTAGAGACGTTTTAAAAAAGTCAGTAGCGTACGTTCGGATACTACTTTTTAACATTATGTAAATTTATCATCGTTGAAGTATCTATTCAACCTTAATAACGATTTATAATTAAAAATCTCATTACGTTATAATGGCATAGGGTAATGAATACATTTAAAGAAAAGTAATTGCAAAAATCTTAACTATAAATCGTTAAAAGTAAAAAATAGGGAATCAATCAATAATCAATAATCAGATCAATTTATTATTAGAAAGGAAATATTATAATACAATCACTTGTATTATAATTACTTGAACTTAAATATTTGTTACTATGTGAATAAAAACAATGTTAATCTGTAAATTATGAAAAATTAATGTCGACATATAAATAATACACACATTAGTGATAGACGCTTAATAATGAAATCATAGGAACATATGTTATAATAATACATAATAATAATAAAAATAGGTTGTTCGTTATATGTTCAATATGAGCTACCGAGATATAACTTCTTCTAAATCAGCATTTTCAAATAACTAATAACCAATTTTGAAGATTTACAATTTGTGAAAAAGAATGTTTCTCGTTTCAAATCAATAATCATAACTACACAAATCATAACTGGTGTTAATTTACATTTTTAAGTGCATAAAACTGATACTAAATGATAATCCTTTTTATATATTAGGAATCGTACTGTATAATAATTTACCAATTTCAATAAAACAATTAATGTATAAACAATTTGTTACTGTTGTAAAGGAATTACTTAAGTATTATAGTAGTTCTTAAGAATTTTTGTTTATAACAATATTTCTGCTTTCATATGTTTAATTTAATTTATATTTTTTGCCGTTTACTTGCATACATGTTACATGGAAAACAAAAATATGCCTAACTGTGAGTCAAATAGTATTTTATAGGTGGAATGAAATAATTAAACTTGGACGTTAATAATAATTTTTCTTATAGTATAAATTAATTTCATTTTCCCTATTTTGTACGTGTATTCGATTATAATCGAATACAACATTAAGCATCAATGTTAGCCTTTGTAAAGGACATTTTGTGACGCTACTGAATCATTCCAGTTTATCAGTTGTTTCTGTTATCAGATACATTTCCCGAGTCGGCCACGTGATCATGACGTGAACACTGCGTGATTTGAGATGCTTTTTACAATTCTGCCCTCGTGATATCGGTAATGTTAAATCCTTCATTTGTTGGCGAGACTATAGTTACTGCAGCATGGTTATTTTCAAGCAAATATTTTAGGGCCCTATCAACCAAAAAATAATGTAAGTGAAATAAACTGAGTAAAATGAAATCAAGGTCAACTTTACTTTAATCCGGAAAATTGTAGTATTAGCGATTCTCGAGTCATTTGATAATTCTAAGAGGAAGTGAGTCAGTACAGCAGGAAACTAGACAAAAATCTGTTAATCAAATGTCAGGAAGCTTCATACACTGTATGTCTGTCTTCATAGCTGTGCAGGGCCGGCCTGAACAAAAACAGGGCCCGGTGCAAAGTTGATTTCGTACAACAAAATAATAATTTATTGCATTTTGCTATTTATTACATTGCATTTGGTATAGTAAGGAGTACCTGAAAATGAAATAACAAAAAGAATTGCTTCATACTTGCGTATGAAGCAATTCTTGTTGTTATTTCATCTGGTTGAGAAAGTCTGGTTGCGTTAGCTATTCGGAAAGCATAAACAAATCAAATGCAATGCTATTGGTTTGTGTGCTTAATGACTGATGATGTTTACTTAAGGGCAAAAATGCCGATAAACGTCCAGTACTAATGTTCATGTTACACAAGCTCTGGCCTCAAACTAAAGGTTACATTATAGGAAATAACAAAACGCATCAGTGAACGTAGCTTTGAGCAATCACCTGACCACTGTTTACCCTTTCCGAATAGCTCCACATGTAACAGTGGTTGTATTTTAGTTCTCAAATAATGTTTAACTGACTACGCGAACAAACCTAATATAATACTATCATATTATATAGTATAATAGGTTTGTTTGTTACAGTGGGACCATGAATTCATATCATATTGGCGTGGAGCGGTGTACGATTTAACTATTTTATCATTTTGGTTTGGAGATTTATTGTTTTAGTGTATTAATGTTAAATTTGGAAGGGATGGTAGATGTGTCATTCTCTCAGTTAAACATTAGTTAAAATATGAAAGTATTGCGCAACCAAAATGATTTAAAACCCCAACAACAAATCTAGAAAATCATCTCTGTCTAATTCGGTCTTTTTAAAACTGTTTTTCATAAAATTTAATTACATATAACAAAACAATATCGTTTTCTGCCAAAGTTTCATATGTGACTAGTCAAAATTTTAAATGCAATTTACTTATATGACCAAAAGGTGATGCTGGTTGTGATGCACCATTGTATTTGTAATTTTCTTACTATCTGATAAATTAAAAATTCAACATGGTGCCCATAAGAAAAAGAAAGTTGACCATCACTACTCAAAAAAATAATGGGTTTAATTGTTTTTTTCAAGGTGGCCATGACAACCAGAATGTCAATAGTTTCCGAGATATTAACAAAAAAAAAAAGTTTTCGTCGTTTGTTTACATCTAGCGACCTAAAAATCTTTTTGAAATATTGTAAGTGGTTCTGAGACGGCCTGGTAATTGTGCAACTTTTGTCTAATTTAGCCGACTTCATATTTCTTATGGTTTCGAAATCCCAATAGTGTGCAATGAAATGTTAATCACCCTGTATAAACAAATCTTAATACATAAAATGACTTACCTTTTCAACTGCCATAACTTGACGGAGTGAATCATTAAACTCATTCAAAAGATGCAATTCCGCTTCAAACTTCAGATGAATCTCATTAGATCTTGTCTTGCTCTCTATTCTAGTCCTCTCGCCAGGTTTAAGCAAAATGTTAGTAATAGCGTTGTTAGTATTATCCTTCACCGTTTCCATGTTAGGACTCCTTAAAGAAACAGTTGGATGTTTCAGTGAATTTTTATTTTCAGGATTCGTCAAAGAGATGGTTGAACTCTTTATGCTTCCATGGCTATTAATAGTTTCAGCATTAGAAATTGGATGAGAAACTTTTAAAGAAACACTTTGCAGCTTTAGTGAAGGTACAGTTGGGGCTGCACTGGTAAAATTGCTTGAATATTCTTCTGTTTTGTTACTTAAACTTTTAGTTTTTTCCGAATTAATATCATCCAATGCTTCATGAGGGGGCATTAATGTTTCTACAGATGTTTCTTGACTTTTACTTTTGGATTTTTCTGATTTTGAAAGTTCTTCGGTAATTTCACGACTATCTTGTTCAATATTATTGAGATTATTCATGTAAGTCCTAAAGCTATTTAAGCTGTCCTTGGGAGGATGCTTTATATTATTTTCAGGTATTTTATGTTTTGATTCATGTTTATGATTATTCTTATTATCCGATCTATTTTGAGATGCTGAATAATTACATTTATTATAAGCTATAATACTGTCTCTACCGGCAGAACCATTATGAAGTTTATTATCCATTTTTAAACTATTTAGATTCTCTTTTGAGGATTTGGATGATTTTTTAGATTTATTAGTTGAGTGTGATACACTGAGATGTTCGGAGATTTCCTCAGATCCAAACTGTTCACTAAAAGTAAGTCTTCTCGGTTGCAGTAATTTTAATTTTTTAACCCTGTCAGTGTTTAATTTTAATTTATTATCGTTATCTGTGTCAGAGGAATGTGCCCGCTTAATGGAATATTGATTAGTAGTGCGAGTAGCACGACTACTACTTTCACTCGAAATATCCGGAATATTCTTTGATGTGTCTGATGAATCAGTTTCAAGACCATCAGATTTGGTTTTCGAGTGCTTAGTGGATTTATTTTTAGAATTTCTAATTAACACTAAAGGCTCTACATGTTTTACGTCTAGATTTAAACATTTATGACTAAGGAATGATTTTAGGTCAGTGTTTTTAGGATGCGACATTATTGACTTCAGACTATTCTCATCGTGACTATTGGATACAATATTATCTATTCGTGTTTGTATTTCTTTATTAATCTCATTCTCACAATTAATAAAGAGCTTATGAAATTTAGACGGTTTTTTCTTTTCTAATTTCTCTGATTTGTCATCAGAGATTGTCTCTTCAAAGCTAACATGATAGTTTTTCTTTTTTGGTTTTTCAGGCTTTTTAATTTCTTCTAGATGAATAATTGGTGTTGTCTTTGTTTCTTCACTGCCGTTTAAAGAACTCTGAATTGCAACATCCTTCATTGATGTGTTTGAAATCTGTTTAACAGCTAGATTTAACTTTCTTTTAACTGCATTAATAAAATTGTATGGATCTGTATTCGGTTGTAAATTGAAAGGAAGATCTTTTTTAATTTCAACCGTTTGTACTTCTTTTGTTATTCGTTTCTGTTTATGTTTCAATTTTGTTTTGTATAACTTCCTTTGCAAATGACCTCTAAATGCAGCTTGGATTTTTATAGCAGCTTTTTCTAATAAGGAATGTGTAGGTGCTGGAAGTGGTGGTGAAGGTTCTTTAAGTGCAACAACTTCAGTGCGATTGTTTATTGATACACTATCACCATCACCACCCGCTTGCAGCTTTGGAATGTCTAAATGTGGAATGTTATGTGAATCTTGCAGCTTCGATCTAACCGTTATATTCTTTATATTTGGATTACTACAAAACTCCGCAGATAAACTTCCATTGGCAATTCCATCACTTACTCTTACATCTTTATAATCATTATTTATATTTTCATGATTTTCACAAGCTTCTAAATACATATCAATAACATCCCTCGATTTAGACCTTGATCTTGCTTTCGAATGTTGAATATTTTTATTAACAATCTCTAAAGACTTCTGATGTAATTCTTGTAGTTTCTGTTTCTTCACTTCTAACGTATCCACCTCCTCCCTTTTCATACTTTTCATTGCCTCCTGCTCTTTTTTCCTCTTCATTTTCATGTATTCCCGTACAGCTTTCCTATCATAATGCCTAATTTTCTTAGGAGATAACTCTACTACTTGTATAGGTGGAGATTTTTCTCTGTGTTTTAAACTAATATTGGAATGTACTGCATTTGCTACTACAGGTTCACGTGGTGTAATTATATCACCTACGCTATCTTTAAAATTCCTAGCTTTGTTTACATCTACCTCATTATTATCATTACGAACTGCACTTACTAAACCAGTCTTATTATGATCAGTACATATGGTTGCTATGTTTTGCTGTATTTCGCTAAAATCTGTTTTCTTAATACCATCATTGATTAGTTTCGTTAATTGCAATTTTAATGACTCGATTTCTTTCCTCGTTTGCAATACTCGTTGGCTTATTAATTTTGCTTCGTGTTGATTACTAGTCGTGTCGGTTGTCGTTTGCATTTTTAATTTAGATTTAATCTGGCACACTTTTGACTAGAGAATGGTTTTCAGGAGATTCAATTAAACTACGAGAACCTAGAAAATAAAGCTTAAAGATCTGGCACATCTCAACATTTATTTCAAGGTATTTAAATGTCCTTACCAGAAGTATTTTAATGTATTCAGCATATCTTATAACTCCAAATGGTGTCATTTTATTTTTATACTTCCTTATTCTTTGTCCAAATTTCTTTTATGTGTAAGCTGAAATAATTAAAACATTTACAAAATAACAATTTTAAGGGATATAAATAAAAATTAACCGTTATTTACATAACCACACTTTCTATTTAAATTGTGTCAAAGATCAATGAAAATTTTATACTACACAGTGTAAATAAGAGGAATTTAAATCGTCTGTAGATTTACCTTCAGTGTAACTAAATCTTTTAAATATTTTAAAAAAGGAATACAATTTAAAATGCAATAAATGTAAATTGTTTTCTGTTGGACAGTTTTTAACGAATTGTCACTTTGAACACTTTGAAGTTTTAATCGTTGAAATATGATTAGAAACTCTACTACATATCATTTTTCATACTGAATATTATTTATACTACATGCTGATATACAGTACGGTGTATTTCAATATATAGCTTGACATCCCTATATTTTAATTATTTATAATCAATGTGATTCCACATTTTTATGAGGTATAAAACCCTTTTTGTGTGTAACTAGAAACAACAATTATAAACCACCAGCCTATTATGCTCAAATGAGCTGCTCAAAGAAAAATGCGTATAATAATCAAAGAAACATGATAGACCCTGTTTCATCATAAAAGTTGTTATGCAAAATTGTTCTGGACCACTTGGAAACCCCAAAACCAAGTTTTGGTTTAGAAAATCTTGAGAAATAATCGTTTTAAATGCAGTATTAGAATAGAATTAAAATTATTTAGTTTTTATTTTAACGTTTGGTTGGTGGTGATAATAATTGTTATAGTTTAGACTATAGTTGTTATTTTAAACAAAAGTTAAAAAATTATAATACAAATATGCATAAATATAAATAGTTATTTGTATTAGGGTATAATAATGCACATTAGTCCTACAAGAAAAGTTTAGCCACGAGACCGTCAGGTCTCGTGGCTGATCTTCTTAAGTGACTAATGTACAATTACGCACGTGTACAGTACAAGGTTTTAACCAACACCTCTTTTTAATGATGATTTTTATACGAATAATAACACAGGCCCACAAAATAAAAAAAAGTCTTGAGTCTTGTAGTTGAAAGGCGAGGTACCATACCGTATGCATTTTGGTGTGCTGAAAACGAATCCGGGGTCAGAATTGATCCATCACCTAAGAATATTTTTGAATGTATTTTTATAAATCGTTGAGGTGTTTCTTGAGGTTATGTCCTTGGGTGATGGATCAATTCTGACCCCGGATTCGTTTTCAGTGCACTATAAAGCATACGGTATCCCAGTAAGCAGAGTGCCGTCTTATTTACGTGATTTTTTAGACATGTTTGGTCGTTGATGAAGAATGCCCAATTATAACGTTATAATGTCGTTATACAAGTATGACGAACGTAGTGTTATGACGTCTCAATGACGTCGACAAATTTTCTTACAAATTGTAAATAAGACCCGTTTTACATATACGAGAATTGTGGAAATTCGAACCAAAATTTTGATGGAAATTTTTCATAAGATTCTTACAATCAAATTTACAATTAATAGGTATAAAAGTTACATTATTGAATAAATCAAAAAATTAAAACAATGTTATTATTATTATGGTATATTCATTGAATTTAAATAAATAAAATAAATCTAAAAATATCTTGCATACTTAACGCTAAAATATTACTTGATATTTAGATTTATTATTGTTGCAGGCTCAATCATTTGTATAAACAAAATTAACAGATGTGGTACATACGTTTCAAAAATTTAAACTCCGAGTGTTCTAGCATCACGTGACCGGTATCGCGTATCGGTAAAGATCGGTAAAAACAACGCAACGGAGAAGGAGCCGAATACATGGAAAAAGTTGAATGATGTTGATTTCCTTTTAGCTGCATGTTGTGTACATATTTCATTAAAAAGATATATGTTTGCGGTATTTTATTTCTGGGCATTTCTTGCAGTTTTTGTGTCGGTGTTAGTAAAACAAATTAGGATGGCATTTCATACAATTCACCGAAAAGAACGGAGGAAGTATACAAGTGTTGGGTGACTCCCCGAAAATAACAGGAGTTTTATAGCCGCCATATAAGTATAATAATATAATAATAGGGATTATATTTGTTTCAAAATTTTAAATAATAAATCTCTATTTTTCAAATTAAGGTTTTATTTGCAGAAGTAGAAATAAATAGGTCCTTAAGACATCAATAACACGTCATTTAAATCATTATATGACGTTTCCTTTACGTCATAAAACAACGTCTTTTTTACGTCGTAAAATGACGTCTTTGGGCTGTGACATTTACCCGTCTTATTAACATCATTATAACGTCACTTCAAAGGTGAAGATGACGTAATAACTGTCCAATAATCGACGTTAAAGTGACGTCAGTCTGCTTACTGGGATGTTACCTTACCTTTCAACTACAAGACCTTTTTTTTATTGTGTGCTTGTGTAATCTTTTCAATTTCACAATTTATTCGGCAAATCTTTCATTTATGTGTTTTGACGAAGCAGAAAATTTTCATAAGTTACCTATATTACTGTATATATAAAATAAGAGCTTGCACAGTGTACTCTACATCTCAGCCAACATGGTCACCTCAGCTGGACGTAAGAAATAGGTCATTTAGTTCCGTCAAGAAGAAAACGACGTACAAACGAAGTAACAATAACAGCCTAATATCACAGAGCAATGACGTCAGTTAATAACGCATTTTGGACGTCAGTCTGTAGCGTTTTGTGGACGTCAGTCAGTAACGTTTCATTGACGTCAGTTGGGAAAGTACACCAGACGTCATTGCTGACAAAAAAAATGACGTACTAATAGCATCTATAATCTATATTCTTTAAAATAATACAATATATTATTAATATTAAACTTAAACATAATTTGTTTATTATACGTAAAAATCACAACAAAGTTATTCTATTGCAAATAAATGTATTGTAATAGTACATATTTGGCTGTAATTGTATGAACAGGACATCCCAGTAAGCAGAGTGTCGTCTTATTTACGTGATTTTTTAGATATGTTTGGTCGCTGATGACGAATGCCCAATTATAACGTTATAATGACGCCATACCAGTATGACGAATGTAGAGTTATGACGTCTCAATGCCGTCGAGAAATTTTCTTAAAAAAATGTAAGTAAGCCCGTTTGGTCTTAATTTTTGATTTTAATTAAATAGTTTGGTTTATTGGTAATGGGCCTTCATGGCCTGTGAAAGGTGATTATTATTATAAAACCCGTTTTACATATACGAGAATTGTGGAGATTTTAATCAAGATTTTGCTAGAAATTCTTCACATACAATTAATAGTATATTTCATATATATTAATATTCATTGAATTTGAATAAATAAAAGAAGCCTAAAAATACCTATTTAGCTTAATTATTGTTGCATCATTTTTATAAACAGATTTGGTACATACGTTTTAAAAATTCAAACTCGTGTGTTCTAGCATCACGTGCTAGCGTGACCGGTATTGGTAAAGATCGTGAAAAATAACGCAACGAAGAAAGAGCCGAATAGTGCGAAAAGTTGGTTGTTGATTTCCTTTTAGCTGCATGATAGTACATATTTCATTAAAAAAATATATGTTTGTGGTGTTTTATTTCTTGCAGTTTTTGTGTCGGTGTTGGTAAAACAAATTAGGATGGTATTTCACATAATTCACACACATTCAAAAAGGACGGCGAAAGTATACAAGTGTTCACTGACGCACCGAAAACAACAAGCTTTTTATGGCCGCCATACGAGTATAATAATAATTAATAACAGTAATTACATTTATATTTCAGAATTTTAAATAATAAATCTCTTTTTGGAAATTATGGTGTTTTATTTGCAGAAGTAGAAATAAATAGATCCTAAAGACATCAATAAAACGTTATTTAAATCATTATAATGTAACGTTTTCTCATAAAACAGCGTCTTTTTTACATCGCAAAATGACGTCTTTTGGCTGTGACATTTACCCGTCTTATTAACATCATTATAATAGTTGTATTCTTTTTACCATTTTTAAGTAAGATTCTTACTTATTCTCATTATCTTAGTAAATTCTTGTGTTCTATTTACTTCTCACAAGTGAGTTGGTACTGAGATAACTTGTTCCCCCCTTGCCCCAACTGAGCCTGTGCTTGTTTTTAGTTTACTTCAAAGTATGATAAGAGACGGAAGTAACGTACGTATAATCACACTATAGATAAGATCATGTTTCATGAGAATTGTTTAGGAATGTGAACACACGATATCAAATTACATTTTTCTGATAAGTCTACGTTATCTCTATGAGAACTTCTTTAGCATTTATTCTCTCATGACCATGAGAACTGTGTAGGCAGATAAGGTATAAATACCTCTGTTTTAATCTTAAGTCTTTAGTCTTTATTAAGTATCTATTTTAACTCACAAGTCTCTTCAACAAGTGTTTATCCAGAGTAAGTATTAAAACTAGGTGTGGATTTTAAAATTGTCCTGCTAGAAAACATAAAGGCTCATTTGAGTTTTTAATTAATTATTTAGCTTAATGTCATTTAAATGTGAATTCTAAAATTGTTCTGTTAAGTGTGTTAATTCAAATCTAATTATTTAAACTCGTCTTAAACTCGTTAAATAATTACTGACAAAGTAATATTAATACATTTGTATTCTAAATAGTTTCTAGTTTTTTTGAGGTTATTATGTCATATGTAAACAAATGTTTGATCATAGAAAGAATATGTAAATATGTAGTTTATTGAAAATAAATTTAAGCTACAGCAGTTATTATAATATATTGCAGGAAAGTAATATAAAATAATATTTTCCATCATGCTTGTGAAAAACACAAATGATTACAAATTTGTGGTTATGTTGTGTGTTTCTGCTTGTTTATATAAATATGTTTCTATGTTCTTTTTACTTTTCAATTGCCTTCGTTAATCTCACTTTGTCTCAGCTAGTACTCAGACGATCTGTGGTAAAAAGAATACACCTAATGTCACTTCAAAGGTGAAAATGACGTAATGACTGACCAATAATCGACGTTAAAATGACGTCAGTCTGCTTACTGGGATATTTCAAGATCTACAGCCAAATTGTAAACCTCGTGAATACCAAAACAACTAGAATCCATCGGATATGAATAAAGTGCAGAAACCCAAAAAGCTTATTTCCATCCCGTCCTCCGTAAATGTGCATCATACCTAGTTTACACCGCTAATAAATGCTGACCTGCTGGAAATTATAGTTAATTCATAACAAACTAGCTGAACCAAAAACTGAACAGACATCAACAGCAGTCGCCAATGAATAGTAAGAGAATTAACTTTTTATTTTTAAACACAATAATTCATAGGACCATATTTTATGTTATATACTAAATGGTTTAAAGAGCTTGCCTAATAATTGTAATTAAAATTTTATTGTTATTTATACGATTTTTTGTGATAAGTATTTTAAATACAAAATTATATAGGTAGGTATATTGGAATAAACAATAAACACACTAACAATATTACAACTACAAGCAATAAACATTAGGTTAACGGCCCAGATAGCAAACGCACCTGAAAGTGACGTAAAAACTGACCACTAAGTGACGTAAATGTCGTGGTTGTATGACGTAAATATGCCGTCATGTGTTAGATGTTATTTTCACGTCTCACGAATACGTTAATTAGACGTCGTTTTCAAATTATATTTGGTACCCACTTCCCCCAGATCTTTAGAAATACGTATGAAGCTACTAGTACTTTTTAAGGTTATATATTAAAAAATATACAAAAATATAACATATTGAAAAGTTATATATGTACACTAAAAAAATATTAAAAATTACGAACAAGTACATTTGCTCATTAAAATTAAAGATAACATAGTTCACAGTTTAGTTTCATTGACTATTTTCTCATTATTTCTAATGAATGACATCTAAAGTTTAATGTTAATGTTAAGTTAATTGTTAAAAATTAACAATGTTTACTTTCAAGACTTCAACGATAAATCAAGTACCATGAATAATAGGCATCGCCTCAAAATCTATAAGCCAAACCAAAACATTTGCCAAATATTTCTCTGATAGGCCATACTTTAAGTTCGGACAAGTTTTTCACCACAAAAATATTCAGTTTTTAAACTTTCAAATCAAAAATGGCGGAGGATGTGACTCCACATAAATGACAGAACAAAGACTGGTGCTGACAACCAAGATGCCCAAAATGGAATGCGCGCGTCTTCGCGTAAGCGACGTTCACACTGATTGCTTTAAAGTTTAAAAGTAGCGCCATCGTATTGCAGATCATGAATTACTGTTAGAATTATCAAATATTATAAATGAACTATAAATGAACTAAATACTAATATTTGTACAAAAATAATATAGATGTTTATCTTCGCCGCAATAACACGCTTTAAACAAAATAAACCTTTTGCAATAGCTTTACATATACCATTATGGAGAATATAACACAAACTAAAGAAATTATTTTCGAAATAATACTAATATTAGTTACAATACAAAATGACGTATCACAACATTTAGTTTTTGACTGTAGAAACCGGTAAAATAATAATCTACAAATAAATTGGTATTAATAACTCCATTACCTAAAAAAGACGACAATATGACGTGATATGTGTTACTTCATTTTAATTCCATTCACTGGATGTCATTATGTCGTCGATTTTTGGTGCACTGACGTGTTATGACGAGTTATCATCAGATGTTGACGTCATTATAACGTACTGTAATGTTTTCTTCGTTTTTGTTGCATGAAAGACTGTGGTTAATAAAAGCTTTATTCTTTTTAGGGGCATGCTTGAACTATTTGGTTTCTGAATTATTTTCTGACTCTGTTTACATTTCGTTGCCTTGGATACTCCAAATTATCCAAAGCACCGGTGATCATTACAGTACCTTAGCTACCTGGGGAAGCAATGAATGTAATAAATTGTCCCAAATTCCAATTAACTTTAACATACCATCACAATCATAAAAACCTAAGACACGTTTCAGTGTAAAACGGCCGTCACGATAAAAAATCAATTTAATCAAGACCCGTTTTACAATGCAATCGTTATGTCATCCACATAACATACATAACATCGGTGACGAAAAATGACAAAAGAAATAACGTGATAAAGACGTGGTCTTGTTAACTGGAATAACATGTACTGAATACCTTTAAGATTTAAGGTTAAGGCTTGCATAAGTACTTGTAGTGTGATCTCGGACTGATCGCATATACGAATAAGGGGAGTCGATGAAAAAGTTCCACTGCAGTTGTGGAATGCTCTGCAGAAGTTCTATGAAATCTTATTTCCACACTTGTATCACGATGTCTGATACGATTTAATATTTTCCAATTACTTCCTGGAAATTACAACCAACAGCCCTTTCTGTTGGATTGATGGTTAACCCAAGGGTTAGGTAAAAAAGAAAAATCAGAATAAATAAACTTGCTTAATTTGTTACCATGAGGCCATACCACATAAAACAACCGGTCACTTGATTCGACCATCTTCGATTTTTACAGTTGGTAAATTCCAAATAGTGCTCATAATGTACGAGTGTCTTGTTCTTTTGATATTTCTTTTTCCCATAATATTTCCCTCTATGATGAGCCTTAGTAAGTGATATTTCTCTCCCCTCATTATGTGTCCCAGGTGATGAATTTTTTTCTATTTGGTGGTTAGAATTAGTTAGGATTATTAATAACAGTATTGAAAACTAGAAAAAAAAATATCAGTTATTAGATAAACGAACTGTGTTAGATACCACATTGAACACATAGGTGTATTAGTTTCAAACATTTTTGTGCTAGACTTGATCTACTGTACGTAGACTTTTTTGGACATACATACTTCAAGAGAAAGTACACATAACAATATGCTAACAAAAATTTATTAACTAGGTATATAAACTTAAACATAGGTAAAGATATAAGTTGTTGTTAACTCCCATTCTTTGGAATCGGAATTGCCAATAAATTCAAAACAAGCTGACTTTGGTTTGGTATGCCGTTTTTCTGCTACTTTTGTACTAGTTAATTGTTTTCATAGTTTTTGTTTGGGATAATGTTACCAGTCCCTTGATTTTTAGAATCCTAGTTAAACTTTTTAATGATACTCTTGCTAATCACTTTTCGTATCTGCTTTAGAAAAAAACTATCTGGGTTCTTTAGTATCTTATTCTTTGTCTATTTATCAAATAATTCCCGAATGTTAAAAAAATGGGGTATGTACCAGTGAAGTTGTACCTTCTTTATATTAAGTTACGTACAGGAATTGTCTAGGTGTAAATGCTATAAATATTCAACTAATCAACTCTTCAGTTATTCTTATTGATTTATTGACTAGTTCATTCTCTTTTTCAATTTACTGTCTAAGCCTTCCGATTCTCTCCAAACTTATCTACTTCTTGTTTCAGCTCCTGTTAATTATTTCTTAAGCTTTTCTTAGGTTAAGTAATCTCCCGGTAGCTTTTAGTATATTTTCGCTAAGCTTCTTAGAACCAACTCTAATTAAGACAAATCCTTTTGTTTCATTATTTCATGTTCTGTTTCATTTGTTTCACCTCTATCCTTTTTGTACTTGTCGATCTTATCTCTTTCAATTTTTTCTACTGCTTCTAACAGATGCTTGTTGGTCTCTCTTTCTATCTCTTCAAATTGTTTCAAGAGCCTCTCTTTGGTTTCTTTTAAAATCTTATTCGCAACTTTTTGAACTTGTTGAATGTTCTTGTCAAACTCATTTTTTACCTCGGCAGTAATCTTTTTAGCTTCGTCGACAGACCTTTCTGTGAATTTTATAATTTTTCTGGTAGTCAGTTCACGATTTGTATTACTATCCGATCCAGCCATTTAACAGTAGATTTTCTTTGCAACTTCTTTGGTTTTAGTGTCCATTTAATTCATATTACACACGCTTACTGATTGGGTTGTAGCAGTTCCAGAATAACTTCGTACAATAATTTTGTTAATGTAGAGATGTACACGAATAAGTTGTTTAACAATAATTCACTAAAATTTTTTCTATAGTTGTTTTTTAAAACGTTTATAGTGACATTTAATTGAAATAACAGCTGAAATAATAAAACATGTCAAAACTATTATGCCTACCATAATTATTTGTACCACAAAAGTTTTTTACAATGCCAGTAGCAAATGTTTTTCATAGCTATAGCTACTGGTGAAAGAGGAGAGTGCCCATAATTCCCGTAGCATTGCTACGTTGGATCGCAATATTCATCTTTGAATAACTGATTCCACTTATTTGACAGCATCTCAACGACCAAAGAGATGAAAATATATTTTCTATTCAGGACTTCTCGGTATTTTGACGCTTACGATCTGCAGTATTTTCAGCAACTTAGCCTCTTAGTCTGGATAAGATAACATTATAAGATAAAGCCAATGTATCATATTATGTAGTTTTCCTAGTGGCTGTCCATTCCTCCAGAGTATAAAGGTCACTCTCTCTACTTGTTTCCATCGCAGCTAAGGCTATTTAGCTTTAGAATAGCCGAATTTTAGCGATTGACAAATTATGTCATTAACTGCGAAATGTCCTTGATGCCGACCGGCACTCCTTGTACAAGACGAACCATGTGTTGCTTTCGATTCACATTCTCTCCACAAATACATTTTTGAGGCGTACAAGTGCCCCTTTCAAATATGAAGAACAATAGAAGTTCTAAACGTGTTATGTTCTAAAAACAATTCAAGTTATAACTCTTCTTATACTCAAGACTTATAAGTCATAAGACTTACTCTTGTCTATGGCTTTAAACAAGCTTAAAGAATGGCAGATTCCAATTCTTAATTAAACTGTATTGCACCATGCATTTTGATTAAGTTAATTGAGTTCCAATTTTGTTTGTACTGTAGAATCTCTGATACTGTAAACGGTCAGAAGAAGTTTCATCTCGTCGACTTTTTTCCTCTGAACATGGATGCCTGTGCTTGTTCAGTTAAAGGTGCTCCTGGAAGTGTTAATTCGCCACCAACTATTTTCATACCAGAAAAGCTGTGTCAAATTTCCTAACAGTGATCAAATTATCTTTGGAACAAAAATATTTTGCACCTGGCTGGGTAATCTTAAGACCAAGCTTTTAAATTCGTCAATCAGATTCATCAACACAGTATAATTGCCTTTAAAAGTACCGTAATTCAAATAAAATAAGGTTACTTCTGAGTATAGCAAATTAATGATAGAGTGAATTTCAAGACTAAAAAGTAGTGAGCCTCTTACGATCAGGTTACGATCAATGGTACGAAAAGTACCATTGATCAAAACGCCCATTAGACTAAAAGTCGCGATGGGCGGAAAATGTCATTGAACCGAACGTCCATTAGACTAAAAGTCTCTTTAGCCAAATGGCATTCGACCAAAAGTCGATTGGACCACATTGAATAACTGTAAGCTCAACCTTTGTTTCGAAATTTAAAAATTTTAGAGTTCTAATACTTTATTTAAACTATGGATGTTTTGAAGATTCATGTTTTATAATTTCGAACTGTCATAGTTTCAGAGATGAACAATCTTGACGATTCACAGATTCAAGATGCGACATAATGGATGACAACCAATGACATGACGTGACTTTCCAAAAGTGAACCTAAGTCTCCGACGTCTTAGCAGTTTTCCTTCTACAAACGTGTTAACTAATTTGGCCCCCATCTATAGCCATTGAGATACCGTGCATTTCCCTGAGACGACTAAGGCGTTACATATCCTCGGATTTTTATTACAAGAGACAGGGGCTTTTTCCGATGAGCATTTATTCCTAAACATGTAACGTGTTAAAATCCCCCATCTTATAATAATGTAATTTTGTATGCATTAATAATAAAAAATCTCTGGCACGGTCCTGTATTCTTCAACGTATTTTTCGTTGGGTTAAAATCTGCAGACTTCAGTTTAATTCAAATGGTGTTTTCTTAAATATCAAGGGTCACCTCTATATGTTCCCATACAGATAAAATTATTTCCAGAATAAAATGCAGACTTGTTATTAAAGTAAATGACGTCTTTGCATATGCTAAGATTTATTCTAAGGCGTTCTCACGACTACAAATGTCGTTTCGAAGAAAAGACCCCAGATAAAAATGAATTTATAAATATTAAAAAGTGTTGTTGCCCTTCTAACAAAAGTATTAAATGACATTTACTTAAGTTTATTACTTCCTATGCGTGTTTATCGACAAATTTGTATGAACAAGTCTCCTCGAATGCTGACGAATAAAATATATTGAAGCCACGTGTAAATTCGTGGTGAAGTCCCTGGAATGTTCTCGAACCTTTTTACGTATCGGTTCTCTCATTGGTCCAGGAAATGTTGACTTTATTTGGATAGGCTGGTTTAAACTTCCTTCCCTTTAAAAATTATGGCGCGACTACATTTTTTCGTAACCCCCTAGCCGAGTTTAGCATTGAAGCTTCGCTTAGATAGTCGAGTGCAGGGGGCTTGTATCGTTGAGTAGAGTTAACAGACGGGTCGACGTAGGGCTTCTCCTCGGAGAAGCCCCCGGTGAAATTTTATATGTTAGTTGGCGTTCCTAAAATTATAAGTTTTCTGTATGGAACAAAGTTACAGTTTGAAAAGCGCTAATTACTTGTGTTAATACCGTTTTGTGTAGTATCGTATAGTACAGGAAGCTTACTTGCTATAGTTTACCGTGTAAATTTTCGGTGTTAATAAATTAACACAAATAATTCAGTTTACCTGACTTGAAAAAGTTGTGAGGAAAATTCAATCTTGAATTGAATTTTAAAGCATGTCGTTTTGGTTAACGATCTTATGTTTAACATAGAGTGTTATTAGTTACAAATTTAAGAAGATAAGTGATCAGACTCAGACTTGTGATATTTTCAAAAAAACATTGCCAGATTACAGAATATATTTTAGGGACCATTGAACTTCTGTACTTGCGATATCTCTTTCAACAGTATTGAGAACATTTTGAAAATCGGTTTTCAAATATCCAAGACGATCTGTTGTTTCGAAAATAGCCCACCTAATTCTTCACGGCTAAACCAACTCTGTAGGAAGTCTCCGTAAGGTGCTTTCAACTGCTATTGGTCTTATCTCTCCATCATTTTTACTGAAGTCGCGTACAGTTGCTCCCAATAGTATTAAGGCGATATCTTTCACATGTTGCTATAAAAAAACTTCTCTATTCAATCAAGTGTCATCATATGTCATTAAATGTCATGTTTTGAAAACAACAAAAAAAATCTTTGTAAAACTTTTCTAAACAATTTTCTCGTAAAAATTTCTACATTAACGAAATTATCGCAAGAAGCTTTTCTACAACACAATTTCTAAGTGTACTCATTAAATACTAAACGAAAGAAGTTTGATGGCTTGTCTACTTTTAAATGGCTGAATCGCAAACTGATCTTACAAACCATAAACCAACTACTACTAAACTACTAACAACTACTAGTAAAAATATAGAATTTAAAGACAATTACGTTGAATTTGACGAAGCTAAAAAAAAAGTTGTAGAAAATTTAAAAAATATTACTGAAGAGATAAAAAGGCAATTTGACAGAGACATTATACAAGAAGTTGCTACTGAGATTTTTAGAGAAACTAAAAGTAGACTATTGGAACAGTTTGAAGAGGTAGAAAGAAAAACTAACAAGTATTTATTAGAAGCAGCAGACAAAATTGAAAAAGAAAAAATCGAGAAATCTGAAGAGCATAAAGGTGAAACGAATAAAGAAACAGCAAGAAATGAAAAAGAAGAAAAGTTTTCCTCTATTCGAGTTGGGCCTAGAAAGGTTAAACCAGAAATAGCAAAAACTGGCGGAAAATTGAAAAAATCTCAACCTAAAAAAGACACAAAAAGGCAATTAGAAGACGCTAAAGCTGAGTACGAAGAACGTATAGAAGAAACGAGGCATAAAGTGCAGAAAATTTTGCAAAAAGTTAAAAAGCTTAAACAGAAACTTGAAGAGGATCAGGTTATAGATGTTGAATCAATAGATAAGATTGAAGCGTCGATTGGTCGAACTATTAATAATATATACACTCAAACAAGCCATGCAACATTTAATATAAATGAAGATAAACACTCTCAGATACCTCCCTTTCTTAGCATTCGCGAAATAGTCGAATTAACTGATGAAGAGGTAAAGAAGAAAATTGTTAATGTAATCCTAAGCAATATGGCATTCGAAAAACACCGTGAAGGTGTTTTCTTCAAAGAAGATAATAATAAGCTCCATTCAGTTCTTTCTAAAGTGGATACGAAAAAGAAAGACGGGAATATCATTCAAAGCCCTAGCGGAGCAGCTAGAGTGCAAGAGACTAATAAAACTATCCCAAACCAAAACTATAAAAAAGAACTAGTACCAACGCCTAAGAGAAACGACATACCAAAGTCAGTTTGCATTGAACTTATTGGCAGTTTAGGATTCGGACTACAAAAGGATCCGATCGAAAATAGAGAAAAATCTTTGGAATGAATAAGTTGCTAACTTCTTCTATTAAACAAAAATATAGATTATTGTTAATGTAACTATAATATGTAACGGCTAAGACTTAAAACCTACGAGAAAATCTAAATTATACGTAATTACGTAATAGATTAGTAATCTATTGTGTTATGATTAATGTCTACTTATAATACCACATGGTCATATAGTAGTGACACAATATCTTTAACTGTGACAAAATCTATCTTAACTGCACTAAGTACAAGGAATTGCAAACACTTTCAGTTACCCCTCTTGACCCCAACACTATTTCAGAACTATCCTGCACGTTCTATTGTTCCTTAACATTCCAATCATCATTAACAAGGAACCCTTTTTGTAGCCTGACTGCATCATAAATTATAGTTTCAAAACCTACTAAACCCACCACTAAATATGTATTCATCCCCTTTGTACCATTCATAATTTTTTTTTTATTTAAAAAACGAAAAAGTATTCGTTGCTAATTGTGATTAAAATAAAAAATATATATTGGATAATGAGGTAGTTATGACCGGTAGTTCAAATTTAACTGTGGAATTCATGGTACTTTAGTTAAGACGGCCTTCCCTTGTTTACATTTAAACTTTGAAACTTTTTATCGTTTAGGAAACTATAACTATAGGATAATTAAGGAATAATCGTGTATAGGTAACGTCTCTGAGACGTCTTTCTTTGCCCTTTATTTTATTACTTTAAGACGTCATGTGGCTAAATGAAGACGTCAGTTTTTAGACGTCTTTGAGTATTTTTCAGAAGGCTATTTATAAACTTTTCAATACAAAAAGATTTCCATAAAAATTCTCACTAACAAAACACGGTCAATTTATAACATGTACACTAACAATAACAGGGATACGTTCATTTATTTACTAGTTTTAAGAGATGTGAAAGATGAAACATGTAGATTTATAATTTGTGCGATAAGGACTGAAATATGTTTCCACTATGTAACCGAACACATCCCAGTAATGCATAAATTCTGCAACGCTGGATGTTCTAAAGCTAGTCTATATTTCTGCTTTTCTAATTTGCATCTAAAAAGACGACAGTGAAACCTAAAACGATTAATCGATAAGACGTCAAAAAACCTGAAAAGGTTCGTCAATGAGATGTCCTAAAGCAACGTTTTATGGCTGTCAAAAATCACGTCACTGGAAGGTCAATAAGACGTCACTTCACGTAAAAAGACGACAGAAGCCAGAAAAGAAAACAATTGCAAGTATCAACACAAGAAACATAAGAATAGAAATACAGAAAAATATGAAAAGTCCATTGGAGGTCCGAGCTCTATGTATGTGGCTGATACCGTTTTCTAAATGTTGAAAAATATGATATCAGTTGACCAAAATGTTAAAAACGACTAGGAAAGGAGCTTATAAAATACCGTGATATCAAAAATTATCTTGGTCAAGGGTGGTTATAGAATATAAAACGGTTGTCTTAGTTTGAGTTTTTGCATCTTTATTAGTCAATTATCATTATTATTAAGTCAACATAATTTTTGATATCACGGTATAAGTTCCATTGGTTTTATGTTTTATAAATTTACGATTGTGTTCCAATTTGTTTTTTGAACACGTTGAAGTAAATATTGTTAGAACTTTGTTGACATATTTATTCTTGATTCCTAATTTTTACAAATCACACTTGGTCATGTCACTGCTTGCTTCTTTGTGGGAGAGGTGAGCGGTCAATTTATACGCACCACTGACGACAACTTATATACATGTGGTATTAAAACCAGAACCTAAAATATCTCAGGGTCAGACATTTCAAGACAAGTTTATTTTAGTGGTTTGTTTTTTACATGAGATAATTCGGAAGAAATGCGAATCTTCTATACCATGAAGATCTTCGTTGTATACTACTACGATCAAGGTGACTTGAAATAGATTCTTGCCGCATCGAGCGCTTTCCAGTGAATTGCTGAAGAACCAGGTGTAAATACCATCATGTACTCACGTCGCCCCCAGTATTGCGTTTGGTGTCTGTAGAGTGAACATACGTGTGATTAGCATCTCGAAAGGTGCCGCGAACCCGAGTAGAGTAACTATTCATGCGGCCACTATGCAGCCGTCAACCGTGCTCGGTCAGTTGGTGTGGTGTTAACCGGTGAGTCGATTTTTTCTGCTTCCAGGAAGCTGCCCCTTTTCCTCCGATCAGCCTTGTGCGACCTCGGTTTCCCGGTGTCCCTATTCCTGTTTGGTGATGCAGGATAACGGCGCCGTCGCCGAGTGAACTGTCACCCTCCTTCTCTACAAGATAGTTGTCAGTTATATGATGACTGGTAACTCCGTTCGAGTATCCGGGGGGGCTTGGAAGGATTGCTAGTAACTGGCAATTGGCTGTCCTCTTACCTACCTTTCCCATCCCGGGTGGCCTTCACTCCTCATAGGGGAGCTCCTTAATGGAATTTGACGCAAAATCTCATTGCTTACTACTCCACAAAGATCCCCTGAAAGCGATATTTTGGGGGTGGTTCTGACAAGAGCTGTGTTTTTTTGTTATAACTCCAACAACAATCAACTTACAACCAATCAAATACGCCGACTGCAAGCCCATCTACCAATCATCGAAAAAATTCCAACAATCTCTCAACTTCTACAATCAAACCAACTGCTGCAACAACTTTAATCATCACATCTCATCACGTTTACATCAATTACAACGCCAATGGCCTCCATCGTAACTCATCAAAAATTTTACAACAAGGTTATCGCCCATATATACATACACCGCATGCTGGTATGGCCGCTACCTCATTACCAACATTATTCTTAATGTTACTAATAATGACTACAAGGTCATTCCATTTTCCAGACCAATTATTATTAAATTATTTTGATAATAAGTGGTCTTCTAATTTGGCTGAAGAGGTTCCGGCCTTTAATAGTCTTCACCCTGCGAAGCAAGGTGAAAAACATCGGGAGTCGTCGTCGTCACGTCCCCCGAAATCGGCGGCCGTATATCACTACAACGGCCGATTTCGGAGGACGTGATAATAGCTTCCTGTATTAACAGGAAGCTATTGGAAATGAGAACCCCATTGCTGCTCAGTGATACCTGTTAAGATCGATCACTGATGTCACTTTATGTTTGTCGCCCCGGGGCAAGATCAACTGACAGGTCACGCCGGACTTTTAGGCTCCAAGCAAACAACGTAATGAGCGGGTAATATCTTTACAGAGCTCATTACTCTACTATTAAAACAACACCCTAAAATAGCATCCATATTACACCTTGGCCAAGAATAGTAACATTAAAAGCAACATCCCACGTTGCCAAATAATAATTGTCATTTCACAAACAATAGTTATCACATACAAATATACAAAATAATTATTAGCATTATGCATCTGCGCGTTTGAACTCTTTTTTATACAACCTCACCCTCGACACCGAGTGCGGTCGCGTCTCAGATAATCTAGCGGCGGGCTGCTTAAGCAGCGGCTGGGGTCCATTCCCAGTTTAGCCTTCAGCCTTGTTTAATTGTAAGCCCTACGAAAACTGTCTTCTGGACCACAGAGTAAATGGACAAGCAGTCATTGGAGATGTCGGACTTCACTAGTATTCGAGACTAGCCCGAAGACGGAGGAGGGCAGTCGTTCGAGGTGTCGGGGAGCACTAGAATTCCAGACTAGCTTGTGGGCAGACCACACGGCGTTCACCCTTAAAACTGGTCGTTGTCTACCCCATCCCAGGCTTGTCTGGGTAACGGATGACGCGATCAGAACTAAATGTGTGGTAGAGTTACGCCGATGTGTTACGTTTACTTTTCACCGGAGTGTTTCTCGACGATGACCCTAAAACGTTGCGGAGGGTGCTCTGCTAACAAGGGGGTCCGGTGTAGGTGTATTGAATCTTACCTGACGTCAGGGTCTTTTATGGATCTAAGTATCCCGCTGTCTGACCTAGACTGGGGTGTTCGGGAGACCACACGACGTTCACCCGTAAAACTGGCTGTCTTCTACCCTATCCTTGGATCCTGGAAACGGGAAACTGGGCAATGGATGAAGCAGTCAAGTGTGTGGTAGAGAAATTCGTGAGAATTCTCGACGGTTACTCATACCGATCGGGGGAGCCCTGGTAATATAAAATCGGTGTGGGCGGATTCGAGTCTCGCCTTGGATAAGGTCATTTATGGTCACCGAAGGAACCCGCTGTTTGACCGAGGTCATTTATGGTCACCAAAGGAACCCGCTGTTTGACTTAATATTAAGGAGGAGAAGCGAAGTGAGGTTTATCCCGCTTTCTGGCCTATGGGAAACTGCATGCCGCCAGGTAAATGTGCTTAGGAGCTATCCCGACCACACTATGATCCGGACTGCAGCCGGGTACTGTGATTGGGAGAAGCTCCAAAAACCATTACACTTAAAGAAAGTTGAAGCGAAAATCCCTCCACAATTGAGGTTGGATTCGAACGGGCAGTGGCCCCAACCCCTGTCTCGGGGAGGAGCTTATGAAGGTATGAAAGAGGACTGGAGGGCTCTCTCTATTCAACTGAGTTAAGTTGGGGGAATAGTCCTATTGCTGGACGAGGTACTTGACCCCGTATGAAAGAGGACGGGGAGGTTGCCGGCGGGTGAGCACGTGTTAAGTCAATCGCTTCGGTACTAGCCTGGATAGCTAGTAGAGGGTGGATAGGCAACCTCGCTCCGATCAGTGAGTTACTGGGAGCAATTGCTATGCAATTCGCGCGCTGATTGGGCGTATCCCAATCACTTACTTCTGGAAGGAACGTGAGGGTATGTTGATATAGGAACCCCACGTAAAACATACAGACAATTTTGTCTGACCTAGACAGGGTGATCGATCAAGCAGTCGTTTGAGATGTCGGACTTCACTAGTATCCGAGACTAGCCCGAAGACGGAGGGGCGCAGTCGTTCGAGGTGTCGGGGAGCACTAAAATTCCAGACTAGCTTGTGGGCAGACCACACGGCGTTCACCCTTAGAACTGGTCTTTGTCTACCCCATCCCAGGCTTGTCTGGGTAACGGATGACGCGATCAGAATCAAATGTGTGGTAGAGTTATGCCGAGGTGTTGCGTTTACGTTTCACCGGAGTGTTTCTCGACGATGACCCTAAAACGTTGCGGAGGGAGCTTTGCTAGCAAGGGGGTCCGGTGTGGGTGGATTGAATCTTACCTGACGCAGGGCCTTTTAAGGAGCTAAGTATCCCGCTGTCTGGCCTAGACGAATGGAGGAGATTCAAGTGAGGTTTATCTCGGTTAGGGAGTTCGCTCGCTAATCCATGAAAAACTGCATGCCACCAGGTAGCATTTCGGAGGTGACAGTACGGGGGTGTGGCATATGCTGTCAGTTCCAGCGTCGGATTCCCAGAAATCGTCTAGAGACCTACACTTAAAAACGTTGATGCGGAGATACATAGCCTCTCATGTTCAAGACAACTTCACATTAACGGGTACACACCGGGATGCTGCTTTAAAAGGGCACTTAAAGTAGCCTCGAAACGAAGCTCTGTTGAGGGCGCACCAGGCCTATAACTGGGAGATCGGGGTGGCGAACCCATTTAAAAACCAAGTCCCGCCACATTGAGGTTGGATTCGATCGGGCAGTGGCCCCAGCCCTTGTCTCGGGGAGGAGCTTATGAAGGTATGAAAGAGGACTGGAGGGCTCTCTCTATCAACTGAGTTATGTTGGGGGAATAGTCCTATTGCTGGACGAGATACTTAGCCCCGTATGAAAGAGGAGGGGAGGGTGCCGGCGGGTGAGCACGTATATGTTGATCGCTCCGGTACTAGCCTGGTTAGCTAGTAGAGGGTGGATAGGCAACCTCGCTCCAACCAGTGGAGGGAGCAATTGCGCGCTGATTGAGCGTATCTCAATCACAAAACATACAGACAATCTTGTTTGACCTAAACGAATGTAGGAGATTCAAGTTAGGTTTAGCTCGGTCAGGGAGTAATGAGTACTGAGAAATCTCGCTGGCCAATGAGTAACTGCAAGCCACCAGGTAGAGTCTCGGAGGTGACAGTACGGGGGTCTGGCACATGCTGTCAGTTCCAGCGTCAGATTCCCAGAAATCGTCTAGAGGCCTACACTTAAAGGACGTTAATGCGAAGATACATAGCCTCTCACGTTCAAGACAATTTCACCTTAACGGGTACACACCGGGATGCTACTTTGATGAGCCCTTTAAAGTAGTCTCGAAACGAAGCTCTGTCGGGGGCACACCAGGCCTATAACTGGAAGATCAGGGTGGCGAACCCGTTTAAAAACGTCCCGCCACAATTGAGGTTGGATTCGATCGGGCAGTGGCCCCAACTAAGACTTGGTGAAAGAACCTCGGTTCTGATGTACCTAACTTAGATTAGGGATAGCCCTAATGCTGGACGAGGTACTTAGCCCCGTATGAAAGAGGACGGGAGGGTGCCGGCGGGTGAGCACGTGTTAAGTCAATCGCTTCGGTACTAACCTGGTTAGCTAGTAGAGGGTGGATAAGCAACCTCGCTCCGACTAGTAAGTGACTGGGAGCAATTGCTGTGCGATTGTGCGCTGATTGAGCGTATCTCAATTAATATATACAAACACAAACTCAGGGTACCTTTAATGAATGAACAACTTGAGCTCAGTAATTCTCCGTTACTCGAAGTATTAGATATTTAATTCTGATTATTATTATTATTTTATCTAGTTACCTATTTTGTATCTACCTTAGCGACGTGTTTGTTTATAATTATATTACCTTTGATAATGACAGCATAGCTGTCGAAACAATATTGTCAGGTTGTATTTTAATAATCTTTATTTATTTCATAAGTATCTCAATTACTTTCTCCCAAGGGAAGGAACGTGGGGTATGTTATCACGGGAACCCCACGTAAAACATACAGACAAATCTTGGACCACTTGAAACCCCAAAATCAAATTTTGGTCGAAAAATATTCTATATAATTATTTTAAAAACATTATTAGAATTGTATTAAAATTACTTTATTTTTTGAGATTTTAAACAAAACGATTTTTCTGGTTAAACAAGGCCTAACATTTTTTTGATTTTTTTTTTCATTAATTTCGCTCGTAGTAGACTAGTGGTTTATAATAATAGGGGATTTTAATTACTCACAAACCTCTTTTAAAGGGCTCTGGACCTGATAAAAATATTTTTAAGGGGTTTTTACACCTGATAAAAATCTGGAAATTGATTCGATTATAAATAATAAAACTACAGTAATGTCAAACTGTGAAATGAAACCCATTGTACTACGTAATTGAATAGCACTTTACTTAAGAAATAGCAAGTAGGCAATATCTTCATGCAATGCCCACTGTTACACAGGACATGAACCAGCAGTGGGTAGTCTGTTTACTCTTCTCCGGAAACCATCTTACGTACGAAGTACACCGATTACTGCATTTATTTATTATATTTATGAATAATACTGAATTGAATTATTAGAGTTGATTTTTTTTTAATTTTCGGTCATTACAATTTGATTGTTCTTGGTCATTAAGTAGTTTTGAATAATTGCTTATAAATATATTTGCCAAAATAAATGGAGTTTTATTTTTTAGAATAAAAAAGTTTTCATGAAAGCGCTGTTTACCGTTCGAAAAAAATATTAATGCAGTTTGGCAACGTTAATTTACACAAAGTCTAATCCATGCGGACTTGATGTGGATGTGTCATTTTTAACACCTTATACAGTACAACAAATCAAATATTAGTTTTAGGTAGAAATTATTCGTCCAACTGTTAAAACGTTATTGAAATATTTCTTTTTTATACTTATTTATCAGTAATAGATGAAATGATTTCAACCACTAACCAGCCCATGTTATCTACGAATTCTTGCAAAGCGGTAAAACAGTTTTAACCATTATCACTCACTATTTAATTAATACATAGAGAATATAAAAATATTAATTTACCTTCAGAAAACTGAAGAAAAACATTGAAGAATCGAATAATTTTTAAAAATAAGTGACTCTTATTCGTTTATCACACTTGCATTATCACAACTATAAATATCTACATCGATCCCCAGTAGCACAAGATATTGTCCCAATATTGGTTCTATATGGGTAACATATTGTATTCTGGCCCAATATTTGGAAGATTCAACCAAGATTGGTGTTATATCGGTTAAAGACTGGCACCCAATATATGCAGCCAATATTACTACTACAAAGGTCCAATATATACACCATATATTTAAAAAAATATATGTATCCACTATATTAATCCTATATTGGGTTAAGATTGCTGGCCAATATAGTTAGCCAATATTTCTCCTACAAAGGTCCCATATACAATTTATTTATATAGTATTATTCTACACCGGTCTAATATTGGACATATTATATTAGCCCAATATTCATTAATACATCTAATGGCCCATAATTCCATTGAGAGGAAATTATAACGAATTATTATTATTATATACGAATTATATTATTATTATTATGTGTAGTTATAAATAGATTCTAGACTTAAAATTAATTTTTGGGACGTTTAAACTATCTTATTGGTATTAGATTTCTTAGATAGCATCAATTCTCAAGAATTATTGCAGTTAATGTTTTTCTTTTATACTTCCAACATTGAATAAGCAGTCTTTAATCAAGATCACTTGATTATTCAAGGAATCAAAATAGCAATAAACAGGCTATCTTGAAAATGAATAATAACATCGCTACAGCTGCCTCCGTTGTTTTATAACTCACCCGGTTTTATCGAATACTGAATACTAATAATATCTTAATACATAATTATTGTATACCTGATGGTTCTAAACTCATAATGATCGCATTTTAAAAGTTCGCGCCCAATAACGTACAAACAGTCGTGTGATTGCAGGGTAGCAAACGCGGGAACAAACGCCAAGGTTTTTAGTGAAATGTTCTACCATATTGCACCATATTTACGTCTATTGTGATAGTTATTAATCTAACTAGAAATATTAAACCTGAAGTGAGGATCAAAAATACTACAGTACGCTAATGGGTGTTTTTAAATAAATCAAAGTTATTTATTGAACATATTAACTTTACCATGAGACTGTAGTAACTTACACCTGTTACCTGTTAAATATATAATTACATATGTTTGTTCGTTGCTATGTACTACTATTATTTATAAAACAAAAATCATCTAAAAAATTAAAAATTATTAAAAACTCTTATTTTTGACTTCTCTTTTTTTAAAACTTATTTTGTCGTTAAACTTAAAATATAACAACAACCCGACAAAATTTGGTGACCCCGACGTGATGGACGTATAGACATTGTGGTACTAAAGAAAATGCATTCAATAGACATTGTGGTTCTGAAGAAAATGCATTCAATTAATTGAATCAAGATTTGCATATCGCATCGTATCTACAGAAGAAATACTTTGATACGTTACTTTAATGGAGTACCGCTCAAACCAGCAATTCCTATTTTTATTTGACAGCCGTCAATAAGCTTCATCAGTTGGATCAAGAGAAATAGCCAGCAACTCAACCTTTTGTGCAACAACTGGATTCTGAACGATACCATTCTAGTTTCTAATAGGAGTGTTTATTAATTAATACCGCCTGATTATTAGATAACACAATTATTTTTATAAAATATCCTTTTTTTATTTTGAAGTAAGTACCCCACTACCTCCATCACCCTCGTTAATTAATTATAAATTTATATAACTATTTTTTTACATTTTCTTAGTATTAAACAATCTTATTGAACCATGAATGATTCTGGAGACATAACCAATGATAATGCTGGTGATAACTTTCACACTCAGGTTTCAGCTTACAACATTAAATTACCTCAATTTTGGGCTGCGAAACCTGAAATTTGGTTTCGTCAAGCCGAAGCTCAATTTATGTTAGGCAAAATTAATTCAGATCGTACAAAATACGATTACATAATTGCATGCCTTCCTCCAGAAATTATTTCTGTGGTTTACGATGTTATTGAACATCCTCCTGATTCAGATTTATATAATCATTTAAAATCTAAGCTTATTCAAAGACTTACAGCCAGTGAAGAGAAACGATTGGACGTTTTATTATCTGGCATTGAAATGGGAGATCGTAAGCCTTCAGAGTTTTATAGAGACATGACAGCTCTCGTAGGGGACTCGTCAGTAGTAAGTTCAGAGTTACTTATCAAAATTTGGAAACGTCACTTGCCAAAAATAATTAATGTAGCTCATGTAATTCATGTAGCGAATCGATGAAATTTTAGATATCGCAGATAAAATTTGGGAAACTTCTAAAGATTCCAATGTTTCTACATTATCATATAAACATGTTCCTTCTACGCCATCTCTCCAAAACGTTACTGCTTCCCAACTCGATCAAAATGTTCTTAAATCTTTTTCAGATCTGTCACTTAAATGTTCCCAAACCATTGATGTGTTAATGCAGAAACATCAAGCGCTTGAGAGTAAAATTAATTGCATACAATCAGAAATTAAAACTTTAAGAGATTCACGTTCTCGAAATAGAGATTACGTTACTAATAATTTCTGTGCAAGATGTAGAAGCAAAAACAGATCAAGAGAAAGGTTTACCTCTAACAATAATTCTCCAATTTGCTTTTATCATCGAAAATTTAAAGAAAATGCTAATAAATGTGCTGGTCAATGGTGCATTTTAAATCATCTTGTCACAAGAAATCAGTCAAAAAACTGAACAAAACTGTTACTATGACGACCAGTAATAGTTGTCTTAAAAACCAGCGTCGTCTCTTTATTTTTGATCGTCAAAACAAATTAAACTTCCTAATTGATTCTGGGGCCGATATTTCAGTTGTCCCGAGGGATGTTTTTAAGGATTTTAAAAAAGACACCAATACTTATCTGTCAGCTGTTAATGGCTCTTCCATTTCTACTTACGGAAAAAAGTTTCTTAACGTAAACTTAGGATTACGTCGTAATTTTCCATTTATTTTTACAGTCGCCGCAGTATCTAGACCTATTATTGGAGCTGATTTTCTTTCTAAATACGAATTACTTATAGATCTCAAAAACAAACGATTGGTGGATACTAAGACTTCTTTGACTGTTAACGGTGTTAGTTTATTGTCAAATGTTCCAACACCTAAAGTATTTACAGTAGAAAATGAATATTTAGAACTTCTTAAAAGGTATCCTACTTTAACGTCGGAACCGAATTTTTCCCTTCCTATAAAACATAGCATTCGACATACTATAGAAACCAGTGGTTCACTTCCGTATACAAAGCCCCGCAGACTCGATACAACCAAACTAAAAATCGCAAAATTAGAATTCGATCATATGCTCCAACTCGGTATTTGTCGACCCTCATCGTCATCTGTGTCGTCTCCTTTACATATGGTCCCCAAAAAGGAACCAAATGATTGGAGACCTTGTGGTGATTATCGGTTACTTAATGCTACAACCATCCCCGATAGTTATCCTTTACCTCATATTCATGATTTTAATCTGCATTTACATAATTGCACCATCTTCTCAAAAATCGATTTGGTCCGTGCATACCACCAGATACCAGTAGCAGAAACTGACATTGTCAAAACTGCCGTGATAACTCCATTTGGCCTGTTCGAATTTACAAGAATGCCTTTTGGATTGCGTAATGCAGCTCAAACGTTTCAGCGTTTTATGAATGAAGTATTGCATGGATTAGATTTTGTATTCTCCTATTTGGATGATATCTTGGTCGCTAGTAAAGATAAATATGAGCACGTTCAGCATCTGCAACTTTTATTTGAACGATTACAATCTTATGGTATAAATCTTAAACCGACAAAATGTGAATTCGGAGTTTCGCAAGTAAATTTTTTAAGTCATACTGTCTCTTCTAGAGGCATTACTCCATCAAACGAAAGAATTCTAGTAATAAAAGAGTTTCCTAAACCACAAACACTAAAGCAATTGCAACGATTTGTAGGAATGATAAATTATTATCATCGGTTTTTACCTAACCTTGCAGAAACTTTAATTCCTATTTATGCTTTGATTACGCATTTACAGCAACAAAATAACAAAAACGTCATTAATTGGACCTCAGACTGTGAAAACTCATTCTATAAAGTTAAAGATATGTTAGTCGATGTAACATTATTAATTCATCCTAATAGAAATGCCAAACTTTATTTGACAGTAAACGCTTCACATGCTGCAATAGGGGCTTCGCTTGAACAGTTCACTAATAATTCATTTAAACCATTAAAAAAAGTTAACTTCAGCTGAAACACGCTATTCTACCTTTGATAGAGAGTTGTTAGCGATTTATCTTTCAATAAAACACTTCCGGTATATGTTAGAAGGTACCTAGAGATTTTGTAGTATTTACAGACCACAAACCTCTGACCACAGCACTTTCTTGCAAATCTGAAAGAAGTCCTCGTCAAATTCGTCATATGGAATACATTTTACAGTTTACGTCTGACATAAGATTTGTACAAGGTAAACTAAATGTCGTTGCTGATACCCTCTCACGCACTGATGTTTGCTCTAATACACTTCAAACGTCAGATTTTCATTTAGATATTACCAACCTATATGATACAACAAAAAGATGTTGAACTGCATAATCTAATTGATAATCATAACGAATCGTCTAAATTCTCATTAAAAGAATGTCAAATTCCATTCACTAATTTAAAAATATATTGTGAAACGTCAAATTTAAATTCAAGACCTTACGTACCTAAAGAGCTTCGTCGCCACGTTTTCGAAAAATTACATGGAATTTCCCATCCAGGTATACGAGCTTCACGTAAGTTAATTGGCAGCAAATATTTCTGGCCACACATGAACACTGATGTGTCTCAGTGGGCAAAAACTTGCATAGGTTGTCAAACTTCCAAAGTTTACAAACACACGAAATCACCTATTTCAAATTTTAATACTCCAAAAGGCCGTTTCGAACATATTCACTTAGATTTAGTTGGCCCTTTAAAACCTTCTAAGGGATATCGTTACCTTTTGACAATTATTGATCGCTTCACCCGATGGCCCGAGGCATTCCCTTTAAAAGACATATCAGCTCATAATGTTGCATAAACTCTATTCAATCATTATATCCCTGGCTTTGGAGTACCATTGACAGTGACTACAGACCAAGGGGCCAATTTGAAGCTAAAATGACAAAACAGCTACTTAGCTTCTTAGGTGCACATCAAATACATACAACACCATACCATCCACAAAGTAATGGTATGGTGGAACGTTTTCATCGAAGTTTGAAAGCAACATTGATGGCTAGAGGCAACACTAACAGCTGGGATAAAGAAATTCCTATAATTTTATTAGGTCTCCGCAACGCTGTTAAAGAAGACTTAGGATGTTCTTCTGCCGAATTAGTTTACGGCCAACCGTTGCGTCTTCCTGGCGAACTATTCGTATCAACTAGTGATACTCTAATTGATGTTTCTCCTCTTTTAGCTCAAATACGTGAAGTGTTTTCACGTTTAAAACCTACGGAGATTGCCAGGCATCGTAAAGATAAACCATTTGTACCTTTGGATCTTAAGACATGCGATTATGTATTTCTTAGACATACACCTACTAGACGAACTAGCCTAACTCCTCCTTATGAGGAACCTTTTAAAGTTGAAAAACGAACTGAAAAAGTAATTTATATTAAAAGAAATTCACAAGCAGTTCGTATTAGCATTGATCAAGTTAAACCAGCATATTTCTTTGAAGAAATGTTTCCAACAGACAAATTTGCTAGTCATTTTCGACATTCAGTTAGTTTTGCAATCAATTAATTACTTTATTTGTCAGTTTATTGTTACATTATCAGTTATTACGTTCATTTTTTTTATGAGGGAGAGTAGTGTAGTAACTTACACCTGTTACCTGTTAAATATATAATTACATATGTTTGTTCGTTGCTATGTACTACTATTATTTATAAAACAAAAATCATCTAAAAAATTAAAAATTATTAAAAACTCTTATTTTTGACTTCTCTTTTTTTAAAACTTATTTTGTCGTTAAACTTAAAATATAACAACAACCCGACAGAGACAACCTTTCAGTGTGGATATTGGCATGGCATACTTTAGTGTACCAGGCAGGAGCTGTAAAAAAGCAACGCTGTAATTTTACCCATATTTTCAAGGAGTATTAGATTATATTTGTTTAAAAAAAATGAAAAACAAACTTTGTAATCCAATTTTTTGGTTAGAATAATGTCAACATCTGTCACTATTAATTTTCTCAAGGAATATTAGATCATAGATACCTGTGCAAATCTTACTGTCAGTTTTCTGCTGAATATATTTTTTTGGTTGAAAGGGTTATTAATTATTCTCTAATTTATCTGTAACTGACAATGTTTGCATAAATAAAAAATAGAAATTTATAATTTTAATTTAATTAACAATTATCAATTAACAATGATTTATGATGAATTTAAAAACGAATGTTACAATTTACTTACTTGGAAAATTTACTAAATGTAATTTTTGTTTATTTAACAAATACCTGTAATTGATAATTCTTTATTTTTTATAAGAAAATGAATTGCTAAACTGATAATATGCTTTTAGGAGTGTTAGTTTTCAATATTACAAATCTAGAAACACACAGTTGACATTATTCTAACCAAGATCTGGAAAGACAATTTTTGTTTTATATTTTCTGAAGTAAATATAATCTAGTACTCCTTGAAAATATGGGTAAAATTACAGTGTTGCTTTTTTACAGCTCCTGCCTGGTACACTAAAGTCTGCCATGATATTGGTAATCTGGCGCGGCTGCGTCAATCGTGATTTCATCGGCACTGATATTAATTTGATGCACCTGTTGTTTTACTTTTATGTGTTGTGATTTCGGCTGCTAGCTTTGTCTTGTCGAAAAATTTATATTTATCACTGTGTGGATATGTGTTGTTTGTATTAAACTGTAAGTACTGACTATAATATCTGTATGTATACATTTTAATTATTACAACCGTCGAGTTTAGTTAGCATTTCGTTTAAACATGAATTGTGTAAACAATGTGCATGCGTCATTTTTAGAACGTACGAAAACAATTTATAGGTACATTTATGTGTAATTTGTTTTATGTACCTATTTGTTAATGTAGCATTGTTTCGCCTTTAATAGGTGTAATGCAAACGAGATTCTTAATGAAGTGAATGAAATATCATACTTAACCTACAAATAGTACTATACATATAGGGCCTTTCGTAGCAACGAGTGCGCATGCTCAGTTGTTGAAACTGCATAGTTACCTAAACGGTTCATAGAGCGCGTTTGAGTCAAAAAAATGATCTGGCAACATTGTCCAGCAGGACATCGTCAACTGTCATTTGAAACAAACACAACAACAAAAAGATGGCTACTTCCTTGCCTTTTTATAGTGTTACTTTAAATGAAAATGACGTGCCTGGTGCTTCATTGGGAAATAAGAGACCATCAGAACTGACAAAATTGCAGCTTCAACGGTTTTTAAAGTGTAGAAATGTTTGTACAAGGGGAAATAAAAACGAACTGATTGTGAGGTTAGTATAAAATTGTTGCTTCTTATTAAACATTACTAATGCACATTTTTCTTATGTAACTGCCGAGAATCGCGAATTACTAATGCATGTGCAAGAGCAAGTGCAATATTATTTTTATTATTTTCACCGTTTTTACCATTTAACCTAATACGTTTGACAGTTGTCAGTTAATCGCAATCGCCAATGTTGCCACATTTCTGCAAACATTCATAAAATTCACTTTCGCGCGGCGCATGCGCCACTAATATTTCTGTAACGAAAGGCCTTATTGCCCCAATATGTTGCCAATATATTTTTGATATATTTAAGGGGAATCGTATCAGTAATCAGAAATGATTAATATAGACTTAAATTTGTTACAAAAACAGGGACATCTTTGAACATACAAGTACAAATACTGAGTTTTTATGAAAGAAAATGATATGATATGTTGAACGCGGGTGTTTATTGTTTTTAAAATTTTGTTAAATTCTTTAAATAAATTAAAGTAAATCTGATTAAAATGATTTGACTTTGCATTAAAAGTTTATTAGTTATCTGCTTTATGTTGATAGATTTATTTAGGGCCGGTATTATAAAACTTTTTATTTCATTTCGTATTTCAAACAATTGTTTATATACTGCAATTAGTAAAATAAAGTATAACTTGATCTCCGTTATCAATGACACCGGAGTTCAAGACGTTCTTGATCTCCGTTGTTGTTGGCAACGTAAAAATCATTTGATGTTGCATAAAAGCCACACGTGATATGCTGCTTTTTATCTCCTTAGTTACGCGTATGATGACACAGACAAGGCAACGCTTCAGCAAAGCTGAATCCTATCCCATTCTACAATTGAAATATGTATTCCAAATATGTAAATTAGAAAGTAGAATAAATGAAGATTTATTATTATAAATAAAGATTTATTATAACTTGCTTCATTATACAATAAATTCGGATGAATTTTAAAAGGGAGAAATTAGGATTGAAATACGAAATAAAATAAAACAACTTATGCAATACGGAGATCAAGCTTCTTTAAATCCTCGAAGATGTTATAACGTCTCGGCTGGCGCCTCGGCGTTATAATACATCTTCTCGGATTTAAAGTATCGCTTGATCTCCTAATTACATAATATATATTACTTCCTAGATAAAATTTACTTTGAGAGTAAATTCATTTGTTCTGTCAATTTCATATGCAAATTGATAGAATAAATTAATTAAATAACCAATACTATGTTTCAACAGTGGACCAATATCCTGTTAATGCATTTTGCCGATATTGTAAAAGAATATTGAACCATTAAATGTTTCCAACATTGTACCAATGTTACCATGTTGGCGACATATCCTATGCACATGTTGTGCCAATACTATAAACATATATTGAACCAATATAATGTTACAATGTATGACCAATATCAAAATGCAATACTGGGGAGATATTGCTTCTGCATATTGTGCCAATCCTGTCAGTGTCTGTCATTTACAACATTTGGCCAATATGTGGAAACAATATTTTTCCAACATGTATGTGCTACTGGGGATGTGTACAGAAAAGTCAGATCCAAAAGTCAGACTGATTATATGGAACGAATCAATAACATTGAAAATAAATAAATACTGTATGAACAGCTAAAAAGAAATGATAAGATAATAATAATAATCAAATAGGAGAAATAGGAAGGAAAGGAAATTGATCGTCAGTTATTGGGCACTGTTGCACACTACGTTCCAGACACAGCAGTTAGAAGGCGTTAGTTACCTGTCTTTTGAAAAACATATTTCAAGAAGTACTACACGAATCGATAAAACTAACAAAAATTTATTAACAATACAAAACATAAATAAAATAATTAATCATTAACTTAATCAGTTTTTCTTGCATTGTACAAAAATATAGGTACTTAATGTAGCTGTAACACTTAACAACTAATACTTAATATAAGTAAATTTCAATTATTATAAATAATTCTACGTAATAAATTAATAATCTAATGTAAATAATATTATAATTAATGTCTACCTATAAAATCTACCACATGGTCATATAGTAGAGGCACAACATCTTTCGCTGTGACAAAATCTAGATGATTAAAATTCTTGTCTTCGATCACATAGATGTCATAAGGCTTGGTATCGTTAGGCAAAGAATGATATAATTGTTCTACATTCTGAAAAAAAAGAGTATAGATTATTAATAAACAATCATTTTTAATATAACTGCTTATCTATTACCTCTTTGGTAATAACGAAATCATTGTTAGCCCTTATAAAATAGGTTGGAATTTTTAATTTTGTTAAATTATAATGTGGTGGCACATGAGTACCATATACATATTTGTTTATTTCTCTACCGTAATCAAACTCTTTGAATTCTCCAGTTGTCACCAGTTGGGTTAAATGGGTGAAGGCCCTAACTGAGGTCCAATCTGCATTTTGTAAGTATGTAACTGGTAGAGTTTCCTAAATGTAAAAATATTTTTATTGACTCAGTTTTTGATACTAGTATAATTAGAGTACTTACAGGATCAGTTTGTTCAAAATTAAATCCAAAAAAGACCATTTCTGGAAACAGACAAAATCTCATTTGGAATGGATAAGGAAAACATAAAAATTTTAATATAGGAGGTGGAATAGCTAATCTTGCAAAAACTTTCCCTTGGGTAACAGCTTGAACAATTGGCTGCAATAAATGCTTTTGCTAGCAATTTAAATTAATTAAATGATGTTTGTTGTAAATACCTCAACGAGAAACCAAAGATGTAGGAGGTATTTGGTTATACTTTTAGTATTACCCAAATATGCTGAAGGTGAAAGGTTAACAAAAAAGTTAATCTTCTCTTGGGCAATTTCTGGATAAGTAGTCCCATAAATATACATTGACATTGTTCCCATAGAATATCCAACATAAGTTATCTTCTGTTGTGTTATATTACTAACTAAATCTATTTGTGCGGGTAAATCATATGTTCCATACTCATGAAAAGTGAAATCCCAGTAACCACTACTGTGTTCGCTTAAATGTTTATGGTTTCTGGAATAGCTGGAACCTCTAAAATTACCCAACCATACATCATAACCTTCATCGGCCAAAATAAATCCTAAAACATGTTTTTATATTAATTCAAGCGGTGAATTTTTAAATGTGGTTGGTTTTACCTAGAGATTTTCGTCCTGTACTAACGAAACAGCTACTGCTAGAAGCAAAACCATGTTGCAGAAACACAGGCTTTCTTAGTCTATCTTCAGAATCTCTTTTGCCATGGGGTATTCTAAATAGGGTTAGGATGTATCCATCGGCAGTTGTAGCATGGTGTATTTCTAAAGGGTATCCATTTCTCAAAATCATTTCAGGCTGAAAATAAAATTTACATTATGCTATAATGTATAATCTGCACAAAGATGTAAATATTTACTGACAGGTCTTAACCTTTACATGGGCTTATCTAACTTTAAGTGAGGAAGCGTCCTCCAAAAATGACCTACTTTCTTTGTTATCATTTTTTCCTGTTTGTACTAACTGTCGGTTATTAATTAACAAGCAGATTTAATAGTTTCGATAGCTGATTAAATACTAATAATAAATATTCATGAGTACTTACAACAGGCAGTTCATGATCTGGATTGTAATAACAGTTTTCATTATTATCACGATCGGAATAATAATCATCAAAAGTTTTGCACACATTATTATTAGAAGTTTTGAAGCTTATATCGTTGTTAACAATATAAGCTATTAGAGCAGTAGATAAAAGCATCAACTTCATTGCAAGTTTTCTTTATAATATCGTAGATAGTACTATTACTGCCTTTTCAGGAAGACGTCAAGATGTGCTATTATTTACAAATAATTCACAGTTTTTCTGCTGTAAGTTATCATATATAGCAAGGGTCAATGTTATGCTCATGATTTATCAAAAAAGATTTTGAAATTAATCAGAGATTAAAATACTGTATCGGCAGTTCCAAAACAATCATTTTAATATATCCCATAACAATGAAAACACCTCTGTTTTATATAAAACGGTCTTAATAAAACTTCCATAATTTATTTTTGTATAGATCAAATTTAAATATTTATATATATTGTTAGTAATAACAAATTTATGTAAATCATTAAGGTGTACAGATTTTTACTTTAGTTTAATGGCCGCATTTTCATATACTATCTCTGTGAAGGTGTCTGAATAGTCTGAAAATGGAAATAATCAAACAAAAGGGATAAAAAAACAATACATCAAAATAAACAAAAGGCATTACAAATAACAAAGAAATAATAATTACTATTGATTGATATTAAAAATAGCTTAATCACATTAATATATTGAAATTAATTAACAAAGAAAATTGAATTTAGCTGATAATCATTTTATCATAGGTCATTAATATATTTTTATATTCTGTCACACTTTCGAGGGTTTTTAAGATAAAACGAAAACCTCAGCGGGTTGTACAACAATGTATTGTTTACTACAAAAAAAGATTAAGATCGTATATAGGTACATGACATCTAGTTCAAGGACTAAAAAAAATGTATCGAATACAATTTCAAAACAGTGAACTTTCATAAATTATAGTATTTATGAAAATAGGAAACTTCTTTTAAGTGTTTCACTTAAGTTAGTACGTAAGTACTTAATAATCAGTGTATTCTAGTAATGGGAATTTTGGAGATCCACGTGCTTTAAGATGCAAGTACTCAATAAATATGATAAGAACCTTTAATTATATTTAAAGAGTTCACAAGCTGCTAAAGCCAAATAGTAAAATGTATGCCAAGATGTTTTCAAGTAAATTTAACATTACCTTTTGCTATAGCAATAAACTGTAATGCACATATACACTAACTGATAGTATTTTAAACATCTAAACCACAAAATATAATAAAAATTAAGAATTAATCACATTAATGCTTTGAAATTAATTAACAAAGAAAATTGGTTTAAAATTAGAGACAATTTGCACGTTTATATAAAGGTACTTCACACCCAAGCAGCATCTAAAGCTAAGATCACACACGGCTACTTTTGCAGCACAGTTTTAGAGTTGCGGCTGCAATAGTTTCGCGTGGTGTTCACACATATCCTAAAAGCAGCACGCAACATGCAAGTTTTTCTACTGCAGCTACCCTTTAAAACTGCAAGCCTAATAAAAGGCTGCAATAGTGTTCACACACAACACGCTTTTCCAGTGTGCAACCAACAGCTGCAGCATAGGTGCAGTATTCTATGATTATTATATTTTTTATATTTTTTAAGGGGATGCATTAAAATACAGACTTAAATTAAAAACAAATACTGACGTTTTTCTGAAAGAAAATGATCATTTTTATATATTTTATTTTTTACAAATACTGATGTAGTTGAATTATGACCCTGCGATTCCCAATAAGAAATCTTTATATGATGGTGGTTGCAAAATCTTGAGCTCTGGTGCCTGGGCTACGTTAATTTTAACGTCCCTGCACAGCTTGTTATTATTTATCAAAAATAGAAGTATTTTGAAAACTATAACATAAAAGATTGAAATCCAAGCGAAAATTTTTTAAAAGTTAAAAAAATCACATTAAAGAAATATTCAAAAACAAGTTGCGATATTTCCGAGACAACAACTCTTTGCTAACAGGATCACATAAGCTGCTGAAGGTTTAAACTACTAGAAATCATTTTTATTAAATAAAACTTTGATTTTGCAATACGGTCGCCATCTGCTGTTTGTTAAATAAATTTATACATGGAAATGTAGGGGGGTTTGTATCTACAATTATTCTAGTTCACAGTTGCAGTTGGAGATGACGCAGATGCAATTTATTTAAAAATTACTTTTTTAAAAGTTAAATCACATTAGAGCGAATACAAAAATACGTTGCGCTATGTTGGAGACAGAACAATATTTTCGTAACAGAAACACATAAGCTACGGAAGATTTAAACTACAGAAATAATTTTTAATAAAAAAAAACTTTGATTTTCAATACGGTGGCCATCTGCTGTTAACTAGCCAAACTAATACAAATAAATGTAGGGGGGTTTGGATCCACAATCATCTTAGTTTCACAGTTGCAGTAGAAGAAGTATGAATTTATCTAGTGAACAGCAGATGGCGAACGTATTGCAATATCGACTTTTTTTGAATTAAAAATGATTTCTAGTACTAGTAGTATGAACCTTCAGCAGCGTATGTGATCCTGTTACCAAAGTGTTGTTGTCTCCGAAATATCGCAACGTGTTTTTTTGAATTTCCTTTAATGTGAAACATTTTTCTAAAGTGATTTAAATTTTTTATTTTATAGTTTTAAAAATATTTCTATTTTTGATAAATAATAAGCTCTGCAGTTAATCTTATATATAAGAAATGCGTTGAGATTAAAACACAAATTGAAGGAAAATTGTACTATTAATGTACTTTGTAATCAATTTACTAGTAATTTTATTAAATAAAAGAACATGATGTTGATTATGATGAGCATGTTATTACAAGAAATTTAAAAATTAATATTTTTATACAAAAGGCATAAATAAGGCGAGATTATAGGAAAAGAAAAGAAAGTCATTCTATTTTTACTTTGATTGCATTTAAAAAAAGATCTTACGCAGATGCTGCGTGAAGGAATTCACAGAATAATTCTTGAAGGTATCAATCAGACAGACATGAGTTTGAGTATAGTTTATATATAAATGTTAAAAGAAAATGCACGTTCAAAAAGTGCAGTGCGATGAGCAGGTGGGGTTATGCTTACTCTATATCTTAAATTAAAATGGTGCACAGCAGTTCTAAAGGTTATTTTATTATATTAGTCAGGTCAAACTATGAAAAAATAGAGCTAACCTTGAAAAAACTGTAACAGAAGCAAATTCTTCGTGGTTAGTCTCAATAATATGTGCTACAATATCTATCGAAAATCCGCCAGAATTCATCTACGGGAAATTACTTAAAATTTACTTTAATTATTCAACAAGTAAATGAACGTGACACATATGTTTCTAGTCTACTTTTCCATGCTAACGACAAATCTCCTGTAATAGCGAACTTTTATTTATATTTTCCAAAATGACAAAAAGGACAAAATGAAGTAAAATGAGCAACAAAGAATTGTGTTAAGTCTGTAATATGAACACTCATCCATCAATATCGGAGTCTTCTGAATCAAGATATTGGTCGTGTATGAAGTTAACGTAGCTAGATTCCTGACACTGTCCACAAGCATCTCTAGAAGGTAGACCATTTTTTCTGCAGCTACATCGTATTGTTCCACATTCCTTTGTACACTTGCAGCGGATAATAGTTAGGAGATCCCATGGAGCTGGAGGAAAATCACTTAATTTTGGAAAATACTCATTGTTCCGCACAAACCATCCCCAAGAGCAGGCATCAACCATTTCTTGCTTTCCTATCCACTTCATGACACGTAGCACATGTAATGTTTCATCTTTCTTGTCTCCATAAAGTAATGACATGGATTTCTTCCCAGTTTCTTCAATTTCGTCCTTAGGCTTGTTCTCTGAGCAGAAGAGCTCTGCTAGTAGTTTTAGGTCACTACTACAAGAAGTTTTTTAAATGCAGTGGTCTTGCCGGTTCCATGTATGTGTGATGTGCTATCACAGCCCATAAAATCATGCAGGAAAAGCAAATACTTGCACATATCAACTCCTAAAATATTTCTTATAGCAGGGATGTCATACACTGTCGAAAATGACTCGAATACTTAAATATCACTTTTCAAATGTAAAGGGAAACCACTGCCCGAAGAATGGAACAACAGCAGAATGAGTAAGTTAGCATTTTCTCCCAACACAACTGTATCTATACACTTAGACGATGTAACACCTTGTCCTAGCACATTGTCAAGCATAAATAATATGGCATCCTTGTCTACCGAGGAGATTACCAATGAGATGTATCATCCTGGTCTTGTTCACGGCATTATGCAAAAGTTATTTGTTCTTGCCAATAAAAATAGTGTCTGGAGAGAAGTTCACTGTGGGTGATAGTTTTGAGTTCATACCTCGTCTCCTATGTGCGCATTCTTTGATGGTTGGGATATTCACACTGTATCCATCAAAAACAACTGTGACTGAGTCATTCTTTTTCACTGTGATGTTTGCATAAGATCTTTCGATAAAGTCGAATGTGATTCCAATCTTCCAAGGCATTCGATGAAGTAATGATCCTCCATCTAAGACATACTTAGTTGGCCCTTGCGATACTTCTGTAGATACACTTGACGTCTGCTAACTCTGTGATCCATCAGTCATGTTCTTAATGTGTTTGTTGATGCAATGTGCGAGTTTCGACTTTCGCCCTTTCTGAGAATTGCTGGGGACTCGAAAAGAGATGTTGGATATGCACAAAGTTCATATTGCAATGCGTCTTTAATTCAAGTTCGGCATAACGTGTTGCTAAACGTGTGTGTGTTAACGTCTAAAACGACTAATCAATTTCAAAATAGATTTTGGCGTTACTTTTGGGTGTAAAATAATACTAATAATAATTTTACTGAAAATAGCAATTAAAGTGGCCTGAACGTAAAGCTTTTTTCTGGCCAGGTCTGATATACCCAGGACGCCATTGTTTTCTTCTATATTAAAAACTGCTACAGATAATAAATTAATTTATAAAATGATAAATAAACTACTAAACTAAAAGTTACGAAGCTTTAAGTTTTTGAGTCTAAAACTATGACAGCATCAAAAGTTTTATAATCTAAGGTGAATGTATAATATCTCAACTTGGAAATAATTATGACAATTCCTAAAAGATTTAAAACTGAAACTATGGCGTATTGGTAACTGTATGTAGAATATCACACATCTGCACTTTTTAGCCTCTGAATCTGAAGCCTTAATTAGCGTTTATTAAATAGTGTAAAATATAAAAATACTTTATACAAGGCGAATTATAAATTTCGTTATAATAATTGAAAAGATGTGTGTAAATATATGGATTTATAAATTTTTAGAATATATGCAGCATCTCTTTTAACACCACGTGCTTAAAAAATATGCAACAAGATTAAAATTTAATACTTCCAGGCAATATCTCTTATTTGCTTTTGCTAATATTGTTGCTTTTATATAAACAGAACGACTTCATATAATGACAAACCTCTGGCAAAACAAAATCATTCTCATAAACTAAAAGATAGTTGGTTGAAATTGTTAATAATTTATTTTTACTGAAAAACGAGAGATGGGCGTTTCTTATCTCAGCTGCATTACTAGTTGCGAGAGGCTAACCATGAATTCAATTTGTTTTTAATAACTGTGCAGGTTTTATTTTGTTACTAATGTGTTTAGTAAAATTTTATGTTAATTTTATTAATTTTATTTTTGATTAAATTAGTGCTTATAATTATAATGCAGAAATAGTATATGAGGCAATTAAGTACATAAAACAAAATGTGCCAAAAATATATATTCTTCTTCTATTAACATGCATTACACCAACACCTCAAAAATATTATCTTTATACCTATTTATTGAACGAGGCTTTGTTGAACGAGGGTGTTTGTTTTTGAAATTTTATTTAATTCTTTAAATAAATGAAAGTAAATCTGATTAAAATGATTCCACTTTGCATTAAAATATTTCGCTATACTATTTATTATAAAAATGAAATTTCAAGATCCACATGCTAAAAGGATAACATCTTTACAACGTAATTACGTTTAGAAAAATGCATAACAAAATAATTTTTGCATTATTGAGAAAGGTGACACCTTTAATAAAAAACAAAACACACACTCCACATCAGAAGTAGATTGATACTGCAGGCGCAGCCGCTGCAAAAGTTTCAACCAAATATATATTTTTTGCAGCCATTGCAACTCTTAAAAACTCCATTCACACACTGCTACTTTTTGGACTGCGCGCAGTAAACAAATACTGCATGCAACCGACTTGCATGCGCTACTTTTAAGGTTGCAGGGGAGTTCACATTAGGCTTCACTTGTGCTGCGCTGTTTTTTATGCTGCACTGCAGCAAAAGTAGCCGTGTGTGATCTTGGCTTAAGTAACATCAGTAACTGAGATCTGAACTTTGATTGAGTAGTTGTTACGTAACTACAACTAAATTTATGACTTTGTAGGTTTTATTACTTCAATTTGGAATATTTTAATAATTGTGTAGTTGTTTATACTATTTATTGGAACTATGTAGTTCCATTACTTCTGAGTAACTTTTAAAGTATGTGGAACAGTATTGCCACTTAGCATAATTACTTTAAATTTATTTAGCGTATGGCCACACATGTTAGTATTACAATGTTACAATTAAGAAATAAAATAAAATAAAATAACATGTACATTGTAAAGTGTACAGTGCGTCAATGAATACAGTTACAATAAATACTATTAGTCCAGTCAAATTAGAAAAAATAGCGGAAAGTTGAGGAAACTTCGTGAATCTTTGCATAGCCCTTCCTGGAGGGCTGTTAAATAACCCCCTAAAAGTAACCGTTTGTAGGTGGCGAGCTCGAGGAGATAGTGAGGGTAAACCACGCCCCCTAACGGTTTTTGTCGTTTTTCTCGGAAACTATTAGGTTTAACGAGATGAAGGAGGTTAGGTAAATTAAAGATTATTTAAATCCCTACCAGAAATATCCAAATGTTTTTTCGTACCTCGCCTGTTTTTGTGTTATCGAAGAAAGAAGACATGTCATACATAAATGAGTAATTTGCTCCAGTAAATTTGTTCAAGGAACTTTTGGGCGTAACTTTTTGTGCTCTCATATTGATCATGAAATAGGTAAGAAACATTTGTTGAGAGCCGGACGCGATCGTGGTCCAGTCGTATTTTACCTTAGCATCTCTTCGGCAAAATCCATCGCTATATTATCGCTATCCTTGGTGCCAGTCGGATGAAAGTTTCGTGTTGGCAAATTGATTCTTAGGAGAGTACTCCTCATAGTAATCCTCATAGCTCTGTTTTGTAATTTTTGAGGCCTTTGCATATCAGTTTCCTTTATTAGGAATAGAATCGAGGCACAATACTCAAAATGTGGAGCAATAATACTCTTATATACTAATATTCTAGACCATATGTTTGTCAACCATTTGGCACTGACCAATACGAGTGTAAACACTTTGTACACTTCGATCAAAGACTTTAAAAGTAATGTGCTCCACTTCAGCGCGAATTCTTTGCCGTAGCGCGTCTAAATTATTTGGCCTGTTGAAATAAACCTTTGATTTTAAATAACCCCACAGAAAAAAAAGGAAGTCAAGTCTGGGGAACGCTGTGACCACTCAATTGCTCGTCGACGTCCTATCCACCTTTCAGGAAATGTGACGTCAAGATATTGACGGACATTTATTGAGGAGGCTAAGATGGGGCTAAGATGGGTCTTGTTGAAACCAAATATCCTGATGGGGTACATCTGCTTCGTGATCATTTGGAAACATTGCTGTCAGAGCTGGTACTAAATCAAACCGCAAAAAGTCCAAATAACGTGCTGCTGTAAGGTTTTCTTCAAAAAAGTAAGGCCCTATTAAACGCCGTCCGATTATTCCAATCCAAACAATTAATTTCCCTTGGGTTTGACTGTAAGAGTCTTGAGTCCTGTGAGGATTTTCTCTTGACCAATACCTGCAATTGTGACGATGTACTGTCATATTCAGGCAAAAAGTGGCTTCGTCAGAAAAGAGGATATTATTTAAAAAATTGGGGCCTTCATCGCAACGTAACATTAGTTCTTCGTAAAACTGGAAGCGACGGTCTGGATCATCCTCGTTTAATTCGTGAATCAATTGAACTTTGTAAGGATGATATTTCTCTTTCTTGAACAACTTTACGACAAAAGAGTGGTACACGTTGTTATTTAGGGCTAGCCTTGTAGAATGGCGAGAATTTTCTTCAGCTTCAAGTAACACATCTAATCTGGTTTCTTCGTTTACTCGAGGTCGACCTTGCCGAGGCTAATCATGGACGGATCCCGTTTCAGTAAATTTGGCAACCAATTTACTTACTGTAGATCTTGCAATAGACGGTGTATCAGGACGTTCTTGGTTGAATAATTCACATGCTTCCTCATATGTTCTTAGCTTATCACCATATCCAACCATTAATAAAATTTCTATTCTTTCCCGTTTAGTTAAACGTTTAATTGTTTTTTGTTAACGGCAAAGAGAATTCGCTTTTAAAAACTTGCGAAATGCCTCTTTCACACTCTCACTAAAATACTCGTGCTGTTTTTAAAACGTCAAAACGAATATTAGTTTTTGTTTCATCCGTCAAAAGTGATACAGACGTGATAACGATAATTTGCAAAAACAAGTTTAAATTTTTAAGTGTGCTATTTTCTCAAAAAAATAGTTATCAAGGGCCGGTATTATAATAGTATATTATTATACGAGTTGTATAAGACGGTCTATTGTAGCACGAGTTGTTTGGGACACGACGAGAGAAGCGAGGAGTGTTCCAAAGGAACGAGTGCTACAATACGTCTTATAAAACAAGTATAATATACTATTTTTTGTACTTTGCGCCATTAATTTTATAGAAATTGTAAATTCAAGCTATTAAAAGCATTGCATTACAATCTAGTGATTTTTGCTTTTAACATGTGGTAACACTATAAAATGACTTTTCGCGTTTTGTGAGGTTAGAATGTGTCAGGATTAAATGTGTTTATATGTAATATAAAACAAATGTTACCAATCTTACAAAACAAATAGTCTCCAAAAACGATGTTATAATAGCCTCTATTATGATATCGTTTTCGGTGTCACAATGAGCCCATTGTGATCGCAAAGTACAAAAAACTTTTTACTTCCTAGATAAAATTTACTTTGAGAGTAAATTCATTTGTTCTGTCAATTTCATATGCAAATTGACAGAATATAGTATATTGTACAACTAGTGTTACAATGACGATGTTTGTAATACGAGTATAAGTTTGCTTAACGAGCCGCGAGGCGGCGAGTTAAGCAATATACGAGTATTACAAAAAGGAATTGTAACACGTGTTTTACATACTACTTTGTCTATTTCGCCTTAATTTACAATTTACTTTAAAGAAATGGGAAAATGTACACGCGGGTATTTTCGATGTGGTAATGTTGGTAATAACTGATAACGCATACAATGACATCCACTGTCATTTTGAAAAAATCACGTAGGCAGGAAAAAATTCAAGTTTAAGGAAAGGTGACAGCTTTGTTGTTTCTTCTGATACAAGATAAAAAATGTTTATTCTAATAGAAACAGTGAAACCTTGATTGAGTACATGATTGTCTTATCAAAATAATTATTTATAATAAAAATAAGTATGTTTCATTATTCTCGCTGTTATTTCTGAGCATCATAACATTCAAATTTTCAAAACAGCGCCAGTTAATGAACACTTATGAGTACCTATCACAGACAGACTGACAGAGTAGGCTGGCAGCAAAATTTACTTACAGCCAGCCTTACAAATAAAAAAATCACTACTTCCAGTTGCACAAAGTAGCACTTTGTGTAACTGTTTTTCGCAAAAACAGTGTCACAAAGTAACCTTTGTATACGCGAAATAGACAAAATTAATTTACTCTCAAAGTAAATTTTATCTAGGAAGTAAAAAGTTTTATAATACCTATTTTTTACACCATCATTTAAGTAGCTGTACCATCTAAAAAACCAGAAGAAAATTGGGGGTTGCCATTTAAAAAAAGCAATGATGACGTCATTGTGCAAAAATACATAACGTCATAAGTAAAATTTTTATGTCATAAGGTGGCTAATTAAAAAATAAAATTGACCTGTCCAAGCGTTTTGCTTGAAAACATTAAATAACGCAATTATGAATTTTGTTCCTTACTTTATCACCACACTGTATAAACAATTACAAATTTTACTATAAAATTAAATTTACCATAATGACGGTTCTGAGCGCAGTTCTGAGTATCCCGCGAAAAGTTTCTGTACAAAACTATGAATAAACAGACGCATTAACTAAAGATTTAAAAACCTATAAACAATTTGAAGGGCCCCTTTCCGACATTCTCATAGTAACCGGACAAAGAGTAACAAATTCGACACGAACATCAATTCTCAGCAGAGTTCTGAGCAGCCCTCGAAGAGTTCTGTACAGAACTATTATTGGAACTCCTAATTAAACAATAAATTGTAATTGTTATAAACAAATTAACAGTGCTATTTAAGAAAAATCGATTCGAACCGGTGCAACTGTAATTTGGCCAGCTTGACACTAGTTCTCTTAAGTAGCACTTTTAAATTTTTTATAACATTAAAAATATTGTTTATTTACGAGTTCTAATAATAATTCTGTACATAACTATTATTAGGACTGTACAGAGGCTACTCAGAATTCTGCTCAGAAGTTGTCTCACGAATAATTTCTAGCACTTGAAGCGTGACGTCACTGCACTGGTGACATGTGTAACCAGTTATATGTACCTATAGTAATATGGTGATAACACATTATTTTCAATAAAGCATCTAACATAAGTAAATCACGTTGTAATATTATTTAATATTTGTTTGTTTGTTTGTTTTTGGGCAAGGAATATTTCTTACTAATCAAAAATGAATTCTAACTTAGGTATAATTTAATAATTTAGAAAATGGAATTTTCAATACCAAATCAGTTTATTATAAGTAACAAAATCTGCCAAACTTTAAGTAAATAAAGAACTAAACAATCACATAATGTTATCTGCTAACTGGAAAGTAATTCTTAGAACACCGACCTTACAATATAAATAAACTGGATTCAATTCATTTTTACCGCTTTTTACTTAGTATTTTTTTTGTAATTTAAATGGTGTTTTTATGAAATCATCCCTTTCTCTAATAATATTTTTATTTATTTATTATGTTTATTTTTATTTATTGTTTACTCTCTATCATTTTAAAGAACTAAACATAATAACCCGTACCGCTAGAAGGTTGAATTTTTAAATGTATTTTAAATGGGATTTTAGCGTTTTTAGAGAACATAAGGTATAACTGTTTTAATTTTCAATGTTTTGACATGAAAAGTTGTAGTTTATGGTTTTTGGGGCCACTGAACACGAATTCGTTTTCGAAAAAAAAGTTTTCAAGTCAAAACATTGAAAATTCTAAAAGTTTTGTCTTATGTTTTCTTAAAACGCTAAAATCCCATTTAAAATACATTTATAAACTCAACCTTCTAGCACGGGTTATTCTTGTTTAAAAACTTTTATATTTTGGAAATCGTATTTTTTAAACAAACTAAACCATATTTTAGGGTGAGATAGATAAAATTTTGATTTCGCCAAAATATGGGCCACCCTAATGTGCACCTATAAAATTAAAAATTAAAAAAAAACATGTGAAAGAGCTAGCCATTTGTAAGTATATCACTCAATTAAATAGCAGCAGCATGTAAAAACAGCTTTTAGTAGATTTTGAGAACCACTGCTCTTATCAATATTCAATTGCTATGAAGTCGTTTTTAAAACTCGAACAAGGGGGTACAACAAAAATGCACTTGACCCTTATGAGAAAAACAAGAAACGCACGTGTAAAATAAAACGCTTATCTGTTTATTTGTTAAATATAACAAAATGAAGTAAAAAAAAGCATAAACGAGCATGAATTGTTAGATGTGAAACGCACTTTTAAGTGGAAGATAAACTAGTATTAATATCTCATGTTTTACACATTAATAAACATATTTGGTATTTTGATACTATTAATCTTTATCTAAATGCGTTTATTGATGTCAGTAAAATCGTTATAACTGTTTATGTATTATTTAACTTTTTTATTATTTTACAAAACTAATAAATAATTAAGCAACCTAAGAGATACCTAATCAATATTAATTTTTTACGTTTAGATGATACTAGGAAAGAGTGCCGAATTAACCTATCACCCACGCTTCAAAAAACGCGCGGGAGTAGGTCTGCTATTTAGCATTTTTTAAACTTTTTAGAATTGTTTTTGTATGTTGTAACTTGTAACAATAAAACAAACAAAATTTATTAATGCATACTATCCATCCGTACATTTAATATCTGTACATAATATCAATTTTCATTTTCAAATGTGGTACATGGAATGTACGACTTTTATTTTTAGTGAACACTATTATCAGGTTCAATGTTAAAAAATAATGTTTTAAATTAGCATCTAGAGAAATTCTATTAACGCAGAACTTATTTAATAAACATTTAGTGTTTCAAACTTCTCTATTATTAAGCTAAGAAAGTTAAAGTATTTCCGTATTAAGATAATTTTGTTATTTATTCTTTTGTTCTAAATTCCTACTTCTTGAATTGAGTTCATTGACTTGACTAGATATTAGCAAATAAGTTAAAATCATTTAATATTATGAAAGGTTTTATGGTCTTTATGTACTAGCTAGAGTGGTAGAGATCCTAATTCTCGTTCAGAGAGACAGGGATTCAAATCTCGGTTGCGACTAAATTTAAAAAATTTGAGCTCTTTAGGACTAGGTATGAAAATTGTATAAGTGATAAGTATACCTATATACTGTATAAGCATTACCTCCGTTACACTACCATAAGAGTTTACGTGGAATCCCGACACTGCAAAACGCAGTAAGGGGGCAATGGTTTATGTATACTTGTTTATGTAGATATTGCACTACTCCCTCTTTAGGTCACTGTCTTTGCTCCCAATATAACATCCAGCGATAAGAACGTGTCAATAAGAATATGTTCAATCGAGGAATGTTAAGCGCAACTTTTAGCTAGAGATGTGGAGGAATCAGATATTATTATCCCGTGTCTGTTGAATGTTCAATAATTCAGTTACTCTTGTACGTTTGTTTAACCTTAATCTACATTGACACTGTAACTACTAATCATTACAATAACCCAAACAACCACTGTCTATATTGAAAATTCTGGTACAGTACAGCTGTAGTTGAACTCTGAACCCCTTTTATAAAAACTGAATCTTCGAACGCAGCAATCATTTTCCTTTTGGACTTATTATTTATATATTAATTATTTAGTTGCTACTATATGATGATCGGAACTAATAACAAAATTTGAATCCACATTTATTAAAGACTTTTTTAAGAAAACAAGACTTTCAAAATCTAATATTATTTATTTTTCACGAAGGATACGCACACTATAATAATAAAAGGGTAGGTCAAACTATTAATTTTTGTACAATTTATTGCTTCACATCATAAAACGGAACGCACTACGGTTGTTAGTAGCTCTAAATTCTCACATACAAGGGTTTAAACTATAACCGATTCGGAAACGTTAACACTCTTCTAACACTAAATCTAAATAATAGTGTAATCCCATTTGAATTCTACTAACCAAACGCTAAATAAACTCATTGTTAAAAGCTAAATGGCAAAGTCGCCAAAACTAATGCTTCCACTATACGGATGCGTGCTTTCACGCACTACCTCGGCTGTTTTTTCAAATCGAAAAATGTGCATATCTTCTAGAATTTAAGAGGGGCTACCATGTTTAAAAACTATCCACCCAATCACACGTTAAACATGGCATTCTTGCTACCAATAACAAATTTAGATAAAAATCTCTCTTGCATGTTTATTAAAAAATGCAGACACTATACAATTATGAGATTCGAACCCAGTTTATCAAAGTGCAACTTTATTTAATTATAGTTATGTCTCATGAAACATGAATTTATAATTCAACAAGCGTTTTGTTCCTTTGTGAACATTCCAATATTGAAAAAATTCGACTCAATATAGCGCTCTATTTGTTTTAAAAGAAATACAACATATCTCTGTACACATATTATTTCGTTTGTATTTTTACAATACAAGCAGAAATGTCTTGTATACGTGACCACACAAATGATAACTATATACCAACGGGTACGAAGACGGAAATACTGTTGAATTATACCTTTGATGAGGTGAGTGTGAGTCTTCCAGGCTGGAATGCCTACTCTTGTCCGTTAGTAAGGATGTGATATTCGTACGTGCTCTTAAACAAATATATTCTACTCTGCTCTTTTCAAAGTCCACCGTCCTTAAATCCTACTCTCCCCAGGCCCGCGGGTACAATGGGGCACGCTGGTTATATCTACAGCTTTAACTAGTGTAATGTATAAATTATTTAATTTTGGAATACACTGTATAGTGTATATGTTATTATGAATTTTAGTTGAAATTAATTTTGTCAAGATAAATAATGATTTTACATTAAATAATATTTAGAATGCAAATTCATATAGAAAAATTTATCGACTCGGCTGGGACTCGAACCCATGTCTATGTCTGCTAAAACATCTAATTCATCTGGAAAATTTCTCGCTATGCTGATAGTCGTTCTCTGTAGCTCAGTTGGTAGAGATACCACCTAGACAGTGGAGGGTCCTGGGTTCGAGTCCCAGCAGAGTCGATAAATTTTTCTATATGAATTTGCATTCTAAATATTATTTAATGTATGTTATTATGTATATATATTGATAGAGGGCGTTTTTCGGTAGGCAGTTGTTCTAGATATGTCAAAGTAATGTACGAAAATGTAAAATAAGCGTTGTTGGAATTATTGAATATATTATGTGTAAAATGTCTAGAATGTTTTATTTCAATACATTACTACATTGGCGACGAGGATAAAAATTATTATTGTTTTATGCTATTTAGAGAAGCAAGTTTAAAAGAAGATTTTTAACTTCTTGTATCAAAAGAATATGCTTAATGTGACAACAAATATGTTCTTGAAATCTAGGTATTGTTTTAAGCACTAAACCACTTGAAATAAGAATCCTTTTAGTAGAGTAGAAAAACTACAGAACATACATCTTCCAGCACATTCAAAACTTGTAAGCTTTGACATTTGTAACATGTTTTCAAAGATTCCACCACAAGACTGTATTCCTTTGTTAGATAATTTCCTAGTTAGTAGTAATGTAGAATTAGTAAAAAGATTAGAGTTAATTCAATTATTTGATCTTTGTATCAGTCAAAATTATTTCACTTTTAATAATATAATATATTTACAGAAGGATGGTTTACCTATGGGTAATTCTCTGAGTCCTCTATTAACTAACATATTTATGGATAATTTGGAAGATCGAATATTTGAATTAGATCTTTCTAAACACATTATTTTTTGGTTTCGTTACGTTGATGACATTTTAGCTTCTTTTGACAGTTCTTTTGAGGTTATCAATGAATTTTTAATTCTTATTAACAGTCTTCACACAAACATCACGTTTACACTAGAAACAGAACAAAATAGAGCTATTAATTTTTTGGATTTAACTATTACAATTAATACAGACAATGAATTTGATTTTTCCATATACAGAAAACCCACAAGCACAGACGTCACTATTCCTAACGATTCATGTCATCATAAAATGCATAAACTAGCGGCTTGTAGATCTTTAGTACACCGAGCTTTAACTACTCCAATGAAACAATCACATTTTGATAAAGAAATCTCAATCATCAAACAATTAGCACATGCAAACCATTATAACCATAACATGATTGACACTTTAATTCAACAAAAAGATTATAGGTTAGCTATCAAGAGAATTTTTCCAATTGACACTCAAATACAAGATACAAACTACATATCAATACCATACTTTGGCAAGATATCAGAACAAATTGCAACTATAATAAGAAAAACCACCAGTTACAAAATAACCTATAAAACTAACACCAACACCTTTTCATTTTTATTCAATGCTAAAGACAAAACACAAGATATCATGAAATCCGGCATTTACCGTTTGAATTGTTCTTTTTGTAACTCGGTTTATATTGGACAAACACTTAGAAATTTAGACATAAGATACAAAGAACACGTACGCTCTTATAGACTTAAACATCCAGAAAAATAGAATTATGCCAAACACATTTTGGAACAGAACCACTCAATGACACTTCAAAACAACATTAAATTCTTACATTTTTGCTACAACAAACACAAATTAGACATTTTAGAAGCTTTTGAAATATACAGACATAAACGCACAGTACCTTTAATGAATGAACAAACTGAGCTTAGTAATTCTCCTTTATTAGAAGTGTTAGATATTTAGTTTTTGTTATGTATTGTATCTAGTTACCTATTTTCTGTATGTATTTATCCTTAGCAACGTGTTTGTTTATCATTCTTATCTACCTTTGATAATGACACAAAGTGTCGAAACAATATTGTCAGGTTAAGATATTAATAAAACTTGTGAAACTTTAATTATTCTTTGTATTTATATTATATTTCATGCCACAGTAAATTATTCGAAGAAATTTTGAGAGAATGGTTCCTTTACAAACATGCCACGTTAAGTGTGCTAATGGTAATCTTTCTGTAACTTTAGTCATAATCAATCAATTAAAGTATTAATAATTACAATTTTAGATCAATTTCGATTTCGGCATAAACTATCCATAAAAAATGCAGTCTTTTCTCAACAACTGGGAGGTTTTTAAATCAAGATGTAAGAAATACGCTAGAAATATGCTATACGCTGTATAGCAAGTATAAACGTACTTTGCTTAAGCTGGCAGCCTGGACTTTTATGGAAGTAAACGTTGCCAAGATTCATTTTTGTACTGACCATACAAAAAATATGTTTGGGTTGGCTAAGAAAGTTGTCAACATTTCTTCAATTATAATCATAAAATATGCCAGCTAGGTAAGGAATGACAGCTTAGCTGTCGAAACAATTGTCAGGTAAATTATAATAAATTTGTGAAGATTTTAACTAATCAGTTTTATTTATTTCATGATTATGGAGTTTCACCAAATAAGAAATGCTGAAATATCTAATATATATTATTATATTCTTATTTCACATATACGGTCAATATTACTTGACCTTAAAAATTCTACATGCTGTTTTGAAACTTACTTGCAAAATCATGGAGGTAAATGCAAATACCAAAAACCTGGAAACCTAGCATTACAGATACGTATATGCCTTTACTACCATTTATTGCGGCAATAGGTGAAGAGCCAGCTTTGAACAACTGGAGTATTATCTTCACGTTACCTCATTTACTACATTTTTAATTTTTTTTTCGTGTTATTCGGTTATGCATTGTTTTCGAAAACTCAGTTAACGCATTAATAATTCTGCGTTTTCAAGAACAGTATTATGTTTTTCATTTAAAAAATTTATTCTGAAAACTTCTAGAAGAAAATATTTGGTAGCTTATTTTATATTAAAAATCACCCTTTAGGTTTTTTTTTGTTTGGGACTGCATATTGTTTTTTTGATTTTTGTGATAACATTTGTAGATTTTAAAGGCTTTAAGCTGCAATAATAACCTTGTTTAAGTTTTAGATATAAGGCTTTTTATATTTTTATTTATTTATTTATTTATTTTTGGGCAAGGATTCGGGATGACGAATACTAGAATTTAGCCGAATCTGGGGGAATATGAAAAATTATCAGCTTGATCGGAAATCAAACCTGTGACCACTAGATTATGAAGTAAACATTACAATTACTGAAGAATTCTTTTTTTGTGGTATGTTTAATATGTGATTCGAGACTGGCAAGTTTTCTATTTTGCAAAGAAATAGAACGTGTACGTATTGTTCTAAGTAGTTGAATCTAACAAAATCTGAAATATATCTTTCATGTGCCATTGTTTTCTTTTATTTTGAATACTAATTCCTAAAAGCCAATCACTAAATTCAAGATAATAGTGCTTAAAACAACGTTTACTAATTTCTTCAAATGAGAAAGAAAATGCTTAAAACATCATGAAGTCATTTCTTAAAGTGAGAAACAATTATTTATTTCAAGAATCAGACGGTTTATAATAAGAAACACGTTGATTTGAATTAAGATTTCGTTATTCTTAAATAAATATGTGACAATTTAAAAGTGGTAATGTTTCAAGTTTAGGTAAAGAAGTTGAATGTTTTAAATTAAGAATTTTCATGTTAAAATTAAAACAAATTCATGTAAAAATAAGAACATAATTTAAATAGATTATTCTACATTCAAGCTCTCATAGTCTTGAATTGCAAACAAAAATACTTATTATTCTTATTTATTTCTTAAATTGAAACTACAAACTTCTTAGGTTCTAAAACAGCATCAAAATTCGTAATTTAATGTACTTACGATTTTCTTATTACAAGTATTATTTTTCTCTGAGTGCACAAGAGATAATATTGCAGTGATTTTAACAATTATTATTATTAAATTAAGAGAAATTATTAGTTACAATATAAGTCGGTTATACGTTATTTGTTGTTAGTAATCTTACTTTACTTAGAAATAACTTATTAAAAACATTTGAAACATGATGAAATTATTATAAAAATAACATTTACAATAATTATTTTATTTAAAGTTAATAAATAATGTCTAAAAAGTTATACCTTAACTTACGTTTTATTGTAGTTGTTAAGTAATCTATCATGATGTTAATTTTCAAACGATGAATAAATCTAAAATAATTTTGAATCAAATCAATCTTTAAAATTATTACTAAAATAGCAAAATAATAATTACTCGGAACATTGAAACTTCAAACTGTAGGGTGCACTTATTATTATTAATCAACATGACATACTAAATGAAGCGATAATAAAAAGTATTTATTTTGAAAGTAACAAGGTTTTCCAACCTTATTATACCAGTGATTTATTTTACCTTAAAAACCATCCAAAAAAAGCGTATAATAGCTTTCCTAACCTCTAATTATACATCAATTTTCGTTTTAGATACTACGGTCGTTATTGAATACGAAATATCTTGTCTGTTTTGTGTTCAGCTACTTTTTCTTTACACCCTCGAAGCACTTCCTTTGAGAACGGACATTTCGTTAAAAATTAATTGTAGTTTTTAATATTCATTAATTAGAATATTTTAAAACCATAACATACACTGTATAATTATCTTCTAATAGTTTTATTTCATAATTTTAATTTTATATTACGTAATTAGCTCCAGATTGTTCCTAATAAGTAACAACTAAGCATACATGCAGAGATTGTCGAGTTCCTGAATTCTTAAAATTTTTGTTTTCAAAGAGAATGTTTAATAAACACTGACATGAAGTAATTTGTTGTTACGAGCTACCAGTAGTTGTTACTTTTATTTTGATTAATTTAATAAATATGATTTATTATCCGGCGTTTCGCATAATTCTGCGGTAATTTGATTTTGCTTACATATATCCTCTGTACTTTTACTTAACGGGAAAATAAAATTAAAATTAGTAAGTAATTAATACCAATTAAATGTTTATACTATTATCTAAAGTTATACCAATACATTTCTATAGCCTTCAGTGTTAGTATTCAATCATGAAGAATAAAGTTCTTTTCTAGTATTTTTTAAATAGAACTAGCTACTATTTCAATGGAAACTGTATGTGTTTCTTACTAGCTCAATCTCCATCGATAATTTTTGGTCAGTATTTTATAAATCAATATATAATCCATATTATCAGCCATCAGAGCCGGTCCTAGACCGTCGTTCTAGTCGTGCAGGAGTTCAGTCGGTCGCCGCCCTTTTTATCACTTATTTTAGGAATTAATTACACATGCGATTAAAATAATTTAAATAAATACCTAATTATTTTCTTAATAGCATACAAACTTTATGCTTTATACTTTTATAAACAAAGAATCTAAAAATAAATAGTAGAATTGAAACATTCATATCGTGAGTTTTTAACGCTTTATCTTTCTGTACAGTGCTATTAAATTAAAATGCAATATAGTACTCGTTATAATGCATTTTTAAATAGGCATATCAAACCATTGCATTTACTCTATGTGTATGCAACCAACAATACATAAAAGCTCAAAATATGCTAGCCGTTTAACCTTTTCATTTCACTTGGGTTATAATCTAACACTAATTGAGTTTTTTTTGTTTATTGTTTCCAGTCTTACTTTGTGGAACTCCATAATCATGAGATAAATAAAGATTAGTAAAAGTTTCACAGTTTTATTAAAATACAACCTGACAATATTGTTTCGACAGCTATGCTGTCATTATCAAAGGTAATATAATTATAAATAAACACGTCGCTAAGGTAGATACAAAAATAGGTAACTAGATAAAATAATAATAATAATCAGAATTAAATATCTAATACTTCCAGTAACGGAGAATTACCGAGCTCAAGTTGTTCATTCATTAAAGGTACCCTGAGTTTGTGTTTGTATATCTCAAAGGCTTCTAAAATGTCTAATTTGCGTTTGTTATTACAAAAATGTAGGAATTTAATATTATTTTGAGGAGTCATTGTGTTATTTTGTTCTAAACGGTGTTTGGCGTAATTAGATTTTTCAGGATGTTTATTTTTGTAATGACGTACGTGTTCTTTATATCTTATGTCAAAATTTCGAAGTGTTTGTCCAATATATACCGAACTACAAAAAGAACAATTTAAACGGTAAATGCCCGATTTCATGATATCATGTGTTCTGTCTTTAGCATTAAATAAAAATGAAAAAGTGTTAGTGTTGGTTTTAAATGTTATTTTATAATTGTTGGTTTTTCTTAGTATATGTGCAATGTTTTCTGATATTTTGCCAAAATATGGTATAGATATGTAATTTGTGTCTTCTATTTGATCGTCAATGGCATATATTCTTTTGATAGCTAACCTATAATCTTTTTGTTTAATTAAAGTGTCAATCATGTTCGGATTGTAATGATTTGCATGTGCTAGTTGTTTAATGGTTGATATCTCTTTGCTAAAATCTGATTTTGTTAGTGGAATAGTTAAAGCTCTGTGTACTATTGATTTGTAGGCTGCTATTTTATGTATATTATGGTGACAAGATTCATTTGGTATTGTTATGTCTGTTTGTGTTGGTTTTCTGTATATGGAAAATTCAAATAGATTGTCTGCGTTAATCTTGATATTTAAGTCTAGAAAGTTTATAGCCCTGTTTTGTTCTGTTTCTAGTGTAAATTTTATGTTAGGGTGGACACTGTTAATAAGAATTAAAAATTCATTGATAACCTCAAAAGAACTGTCAAAACAAGCTAAAATCTCATCAACATAACGAAACCAGGAGATAATGTGTTTAGAGAGGTTTAATTCTAATATTCGATCTTCAAACTTGTCCATAAATATGTTAGCTAATAGAGGACTAAGAGAATTACCCATAGGTAAACCATCCTTTTGTAAATAAATTTTGTTATTAAAAGTGAAATAATTTTGACTTATACAAAGGTCAAATAATTGAATTAACTCTAACCTTTTAACTAATTCTATATTACTATTGATCAAGAAACTTTCTAATAAAGGAATACATTCTTGTGGGGGTATTCTGGAGAACATGTTGCAAATATCAAAACTAACAAGTTTTGAATGTGGTGGAAGATGTATGTTTTGCAGCTTATCTACTAATTCTAATGAATTTCTAACAGGGTATTTCGATTTGTAACCTATCGTGTTAATAATCTGGTTCAGTTTTTTGGATAAAATGTGATTAGGTGCATTGATGTATGATACAACTGGTCTTATTGGCATATTCTGTTTATGTGTTTTGACTAGTCCATATAGTTTAGGTGGTTGTGGGTTCTTATTAATGATTTGTTGCTTTTCTAATTCTGAAAAGCAGATATTGCAGTTTTCTAAACCTTGTTTTAGTTCTTTTTGGAATTTTGTGGTTGGGTTTTTGTTTAAAGTTTCTAAATTTTCTTTATTAATAAATTCATTAACTTTTTGTATGTAAATATCTTTTGAAAGAATTACCAAAGTGTTACCCTTATCTGCTTTAACAGAAATTAGATTGCTCTCTGTGATTTTGTGTTTTATAGATTGAAGAAGTGATATGTTAGATGTGTTGTACATTTTGTCCTGTTTTAAAGACATCTCTTTTAACAAATTCGAAATTTGGAATTTTGCATAGTTATTATGATCTTTCTTAAGTATAGTTTCGTATTCAACGGCCAAAATTTCTTTAATTTTGTTGGTAAATTTTGGAAAAGGACAAAACTTGAAACCTTTGTTAAGAAATTGTGTTTCTCTGTCATTGAATGTTATATTCGACAAGTTTATGAAACGAGGATAAAAGTTTGCAGTGTTCTGACAATTAAGGTTATTTTGTAGTGTACGTTTTTGTTATACAAGTCGATGAAGTTTATTTTTCTGTATGGTGTATTTTTTGAATTTAATGTGACTGGCGGTTTCTCTAATGTCAAAATCTAAGATGTCAAATTGGATATTGTGTAATTTATGAGTAAGTTCTGTATAGAGTACCTTTATATAAACGTGCTTATTGTCTCTTATACTAAACCATTTCTTCGATTCTTTGAGCCATCTTCTTTTGGCATTCCTAATCACTTTTTCGGTAATCGAATTCTTGGTTCTGGTAGTGATGTTTACGTAGTTAGGAATAACCTGACGTTTCAGACATTCTTGGTTAAACCAAAAATTCTGACTTGCGATTCCGTGTTTGATCATAAGTTTCTTGTATAACTTGGCTTGTTCTTCTAACGAAGACGAAATAATCTTGTTTATTGTTTCCAGCCTTACTTTGTGGAACTCCATAATCATGAAATAAATAAAGATTAGTAAAAGTTTCACAGTTTTATTAAACATTCTGAAAAACTGAACCAGATTATTATTAAGACGATAGGTTACAAATCGAAATACTCTGTTAGAAATTCATTAGAATTAGTAGATAAGCTGCAAAACATACATCTTCCACCACATTCAAAACTTGTTAGTTTTGATATTTGCAACATGTTCTCCAGAATACCCCCACAAGAATGTATTCCTTTATTAGAAAGTTTCTTGATCAATAGTAATATAGAATTAGTTAAAAGGTTAGAGTTAATTCAATTATTTGACCTTTGTATAAGTCAAAATTATTTCACTTTTAATAACATAATTTATTTACAAAAGGATGGTTTACCTATGGGTAATTCTCTTAGTCCTCTATTAGCTAACATATTTATGGACAAGTTTGAAGATCGAATATTAGAATTAAACCTCTCTAAACACATTATCTTCTGGTTTCGTTATGTTGATGACATTTTAGCTTGTTTTGACAGTTCTTTTGAGGTTATCAATGAATTTTTAATTCTTATTAACAGTGTCCACCCTAACATAAAATTTACACTAGAAACAGAACAAAACAGGGCTATAAACTTTCTAGACTTAAATATCAAGATTAACGCAGACAATCTATTTGAATTTTCCATATACAGAAAACCAACACAAACAGACATAACAATACCAAATGAATCTTGTCACCATAATACACATAAAATAGCAGCCTACAAATCAATAGTACACAGAGCTTTAACTATTCCACTAACAAAATCAGATTTTAGCAAAGAGATATCAACCATTAAACAACTAGCACATGCAAATCATTATAATCCGAACATGATTGACACTTTAATTAAACAAAAAGATTATAGGTTAGCTATCAAAAGAATATATCCCATTGACAATCAAATAGAAGACACAAATTACATATCTATACCATATTTTGGCAAAATATCAGAAAAAATTGCACGTATACTAAGAAAAACCAACAATTATAAAATAACATTTAAAACCAACACTAACACTTTTTCATTTTTATTTAATGCTAAAGACAGAACACATGATATCATGAAATCGGGCATTTACCGTTTAAATTGTTCTTTTTGTAGTTCGGTATATATTGGACAAACACTTCGAAATTTTGACATAAGATATAAAGAACACGTACGTCATTACAAAAATAAACATCCTGAAAAATCTAATTACGCCAAACACCTTTTAGAACAAAATCACACAATGACTCCTCAAAATAATATTAAATTCCTACATTTTTGTAATAACAAACGCAAATTAGACATTTTAGAAGTAATTGAGTTTATTAAAAAATACAAATGTAAATTGAAATAACGTTTATTGTAAAATAAAATATGCAAAAGTCTAGGTTTATCACAAAACACGTCTATGTATGATAAAATGCTTTTAACTTAATGCTTTTACCTGATTATTTTCAAACGCAATATAGAGTAGTATATTGTATTTTAATTTAATAGCACCATATGTAACTATATTCTCTATCTTTACATATCTCTAATACAGACCACAAACTAACTAAAAAATTATGAACGAACATGGTATAAATATTTTTCCTAAAGACATTAAAAAAAATAAATTCTTCAACTAAAACATAATAAAGACGCGTTACAATTGAATTTTTCGTCCTTTTTTAACGCAAATTTCGTTTCACGCACGTTTCGAAAATTCCGTTTTCTATAGAAATAATGGCCAGAATCGCCAGTCTCTCTTGAAGTAGAGTTGATCTGAAATAACTTTTAATTAATTTCAATTTAGGTAAACTTCTTTCAGCTGTTGCAGCACTAATCCGTAAGGTTAAGAATATTCTTAGTGAAACTACAAAATTGCAAAAACAATGTATCAAATCGTCAGTAATTTTCAAGATTTTCAAAGGACTTATCTCAGAGTGAGAAGGAAAAAGATATTGGAATGATAATATTTCATGTTCGGATTTGTGGTTGTAGGTATTAAAAAATTATAGCAGCTTAAAACCAATCTCAACAGAATTTGTGGCAATTTTAAACAGCTCTAGATAAACTCCCATATGTGATCTGGAATGAAAAAAATCGATTTTCAGGTTTCGGTCGATTTTGAGTAGAAAAGTATTTCAAATCAGCTGGTGGGGGTCCCAACCCCGTAACTTCAAAATCCAACTCAATATTGAGCTGTAAACTTGAAAACATATGGCGCAAAAGTTCTAAAGTAGGTATACACACATTTTCTGACCTATAAACGAAATTTGGGAATAACTTTCGATGATTCTTATAGATTTGATAGGAAAAAGACTCCAATCACTTGACCATGATCCTGTGAGTAAATATTCGTTTATTATTAATTATAAAATAAGTCACACTGGACAATGAATTGGTATCAATTTTTTTTCGGTCGCCAGCTTTTTTTCTCGGTTTTGCAGTTCCTTTGGATGCGTGGCTTGATTCTGTACAAACATAATACACTACATCAAGTCATAACGATTGTTGGTACTCCATCTTTTTTTCTCTGCTTTTTCTCTTGGGAGTCGAAAGTTCAGAAGTCTTTTTTGGCACCTTGGCTCTCGTACTCGTGTCTGCTGTCTGGCTAGGTTCTGTACAAAATACAACACATTAAAAACAGGTACAAAAAAATAGTAATATGAAGTACCAACAATCGCTTTTTACCTCCACTTTTTCTCGCCAGTCGTTTCGAAGTTTGCTTCAACGGGACTTCATATTTTGGAGCCACCGCGTCTGCTTTGCTTGGATCGGTGCACAGGCTGCGTACTTGGTTATACAGATATCATTGCCGCTCCAAAGACAATCCTTCGGATTGTGCATTCGGCAGAAAATCAGAATTGAGCTCCTTCTATTGTAACGACATCTCCTAGGGCTCCGAATCAGCGAACTTGTTGCATTGCACTTTATCCCCGTCAATTATTGAAGAACTGTTTTAAGTGCTGGTCCTACTCATACGCGACAATACCACTGGCGGGTACTCCTCTGTTGAAACCACTAGAGCTTGAAGCCTCGACCCACGCTATCAAATCGTCAAACGTGTCTACGTTTGATTTCGAGTACTTTACTTTCAGGAGGCTGAATACATGGAACAATAATGGATCATGGCGTTATTTTTGTTTTGGCTCACGCAGTTGTCGGCGAAGAGCGCAAGAATATCTACTGTTTTATTGTTTTCCAGAAAATGATGGAGCAGGCTAATTACGCAGTACGGCCCTTTGCCGACGTTCTGGGCCTCATCAATGAGGTAATTAGTCTGGATCTTTGTCCTCTCGTTGTTGACTCTAAACACAGAGCACACAGATACACAGATGAGGCACCTGCGCTTTGTTGTTTGTTTACTTTAACTGCTGTTATCTAGAAAACCTGTTTTCGCACACTAGGTCCCTTTCTTCATTCCAGGTCACATATAGAATCTTTTAAACTGGCCAATATTGGCAACCAGTGTCGAAATGATACCACTGGCAAATACTTGGGGCATTTTACATAACTAATATTGGCCCAACATTGTTAATATGTTGGTATAACTCTGGTCATATACTGGCACAACATTGGCTGTATATCGTTTTCACACCGGTGTATAACACTAATGATCATTAGTTATATTTTTTAAATATAAGAAAAATAGTTCGAAGAATCTCGCTCGCGCCATCAAAATAACGATCGAGGGCGTTAACATGACGACGCGGACGTAACTTTTACGAACTATTTTTCTCAGTGTGTAATACAACATAATTAAAAGATATATGAACGATCACTATTATACGCTGGTGTGCAACTGATACTCAGCCAATATTGTGACAGTATGACACCGAAGTTATACTAACATATTAACATTATTGGGCCAATATTGGCTAATTACACACAGAAAATAATACCTTTATTCGACAAAAACTATATGTTGTGCGATTGTACAATAATACAGTATAATAGGTACATAGGACTCTATATACGAAAACTTGTTCAAACAAAAATATAAATTTCTAATTTTAACACTCCACTACTTGTAGGTATCGCTCGCATCCATAAGGCTTTTTTGTTTTGGCCTTTCGGGATACGAAATGTTGTTACTACCTGACTTTTTCTTTACTGTCGAAATTAGACTTACATCCAGGCACAATACATCGATAAGGCGTCTAAAAAATCTAAATATATAAATATATTATGTAATAATAATAAACGCCTTTATGTACTTTTATATATTTGCATTTTTTTGCAAACAACTAACATTAATATTAGAATGGTTTCCTGACGAAATCTATCCAAGGGCTACTCTATTTAATCAGGAAACCATAAGAAGAAATACTTATAACAGAAATTGAAACATAAGTATTTTTCTACACAAAAATACAATTTACAAAATGGCCCCGCGTTGAAGCCAATGAAACATAAGTTTTTCACCGGTCTAAATAACAATAAAATAAAGTATACTTACTGTAACTGAAAACTCAAAAAATATCTGCCACAGCTTGAGATTTAAACTCTCTCTTTACAAATTGATTAATCAAGTCGTAGGTATTGGTTCCACAGCTGTATAAATTGTGAAAAGGAATAGATAAGGGTTCAAACACAAATAAAAACTTAAAAGGGCGCCATCTGGTTCTGAGCTTAGTTAATGACTAATTAACCATTCAAAGATGTTAATTGAATAAGCATTAAAATTTATTAAATTCATTAACCAGAAAATGAATAGAATATTTAGTTAAAACAAAATTTTGTTTACTTAAAATTGTTGAAGAAATGAACTTAAGCATTCATAACCAATATGGTTCCGTTTTTCAGATCGTTCAGTTTTGAATTAATAACATTTATTAGCAGGAACATAATAATAACACAACTTTGCATAAATAAAAGTAAAACACACATCGTATATTTATTACAAGTCCACCCTACATTTAGTAGGTTATAATTATACCAAAATTAATCAATAAAAATTCACCTAGAACTTTTCATTAAATTATGAAAATAACTCAAAAAGATTTGATTAAATCGACCACAAATAATGTTCAAATGCATTAACACAAATATTAAAATTTATATTGACTGGTCTTTTTCTGGACAAAATTTATACACAAATATCTAAATGAGATTAGACAAATTAAATCAGTTCAAAAGTATCAATATAAATGAATTGTGATTAATTTAAAGTTTAAAGATTTTTAACTATCAAGGAGAGCTTTCCCTAAAGAAAATTCATAACTATGACATTCTTAATACTTGAATTACAAACAAATACCTACTTAATATTACAGTATCTTGCATTTTCATTCATTAAACTCATGGAATACCATACACCTAGTTCGATAGAAATTGGAAATTCGCCTTTCCTGCGGGGAACTTAAGGTTGAATTCGGCTCAGCATCGAAGTGTAGATTCTCCATACAAAAACGCGACCAACTCCATTATTGACAACAGCCCATATGATTACAGAAACCAAGAGAGTCAGGCACAAAAATAACCAAGATTTTAATTTGCTATTAAGTAATATCGTAATTATTTTCCCTCGGAAAATTAGCGAAAATGCGTCTTGAGCTTCAAATTGTTTTAATTCACTTATATCAATAAATGCTTTCAACTTCTTTAGGCCGAATTTTAATGTACAAACGCACAAAAAGTGCTCACTAAATTTAGGATTACTTCAAGAGATTCCTCTCTCATTAATTAACTGCACTTATCGGTAGATCGGACGAAAGGAAATACTTGCTATTACACATTTTTCATCAAAGAATACACCACTGTGATTTATACGCGGTACGGAATGACAAGTCTTTCAAACACAACTTAATGCACGTAGAACTTTTTCAAAAGGATTTTCACTTAACGGCATAACTTTAAACGACAAAGCACTATAACTAGAATATCTTGCAATTCTATAGGATTAAAGAACTGTAATCCATTGACACTACATAAGAAAAATGATCAGGCCTATTGACCACAATGTCGACTGCATGCCAACAGCCTGCCGTCACGAGTCTTGAGTCTCGAGTCCTGTTTTTCAAAACTAGCGAAGGCTTTTTATAAACTCCGTTCTACGTTGCTGCGCGTACAGACATCTGTTTTTAGGCGGCAAGGGTGCTTATTGCTTGCCCTACTATAGGATTCACGACCTTACGTGTAAAAAACAGTACCCATTCTTTCCCGCTGAAAACACACGTGTGAACTAAAACACGGCTGACTTGTCAACAATATTCCTACACCGCATTGACTTAAACTTTTAAACGCAAAATAACAGACAAAGGAAAGTGTATTTAGAATCGTATACACTCAAAATGTTTACCAAAATATTTTAATAAATGAGTTGACTAAGCGCTTCTCATGGTTTCTTTTCAAGGTTTCTTTTTGAAGAAATTGATATTATTTTTAAAATGCCAGATAGCAAGATACGAAAAAGCGACATCAATATGACGTTACATTATTTCATTATAGCAAATACGAACCAATCCTTAAATAAAAGTGCCTTTTATTTGAGTTGTTTATTTGATAACGTGCTTGTTTAAATTAAGCGAGGTCCACAGGACCGAACTTAGGATTTTTAACAAGAATTAATACCAAATTTTATATACTAAATGCTGTTGGAAAATGTACCCGTTACAAAATATAAACTAATGTTGATTATAATTACATTCAAATACAAATAAATTTATTTGAATTTAGGAATTATTCATTAATTAAATTAAGTGGATAAATATTTGTAAAAGACACGTGAAGGTTATATGTTTATGTAAAAAAGATGTGGGACAAAGCGTAAAGTAAGTTTATGTAAGTATTTTATAACTTATCTTTTTAGTTTGGTAGACATTCTCAATCTTATAAAAAAACCTAATCAAATATACTATTAAAGTTTATCTTATTATCTAGCTTATAATATATATTCACACACACACTTAAGCAAACAAAATAACTAAACGTACACCATTATCACATTGTTTGTCCGTTGAGTCGTACTGAGAATTTCCAGATTTTCTCAAACTTTAGACTTAAACAGAATTTCCAAACGCTTTAAAAAAATGTCTCGAAAACATCATCGTTTCTTTTCGGCAGTAAATAGTTATTTATTAATTGTTTAGAGCTGTAACGCATTCTCCTAAACCTAACTTTATATTTGATATCCAGGAAAGTATCACTTCTAAGTATCTTTAGACAGTTTAGACTATTTCATTCATATTTTTATGACGTTTAAATAATATGTCAGATTATAACTGGAATTTTCTTTCAATGTTTTCTACATACCGTCTCTGATATTTTTGATATTTAATCTCGAATTGTTTCGACGATAGTGGCGCCTTTTCCTGTTTACTTGCATTTCCTTTGGTTTATATTTAAATTTACATTGTTATGACTTTCATGCATTGGTTTGAATTTTAAAAAAATTACGTTGTCAAAACACAAACTGTATGCAATTCTTATTGATTGATTGGTTCATATCCAGTCGCAGCGATATTTTTCTACATGAAATTGCATAATACATATTGTGATTTAAAGCTTTTTTTTATTAATTTTTGTGAGAGATTTAAGAATTTTTTTCAGAGAGAGAATTTTTGGGGCATTTCCAAGTCTTTTTGTGTAGTCAAATATCAGAGGAAGTACTTAATAATGGAGTTTTACGATTTTAAATGTCCACCATTTTCTAAAGATCTAACTTCAAGTTTCTTTTTCCTTGTGGAAAGTTATTTCAGGTTTGGGGTTTTGATAAACCTTCGCTTGTTTACGAAGGTAAGTAAATACTTTATCATGTGGTTATTTTGTAAAATTGTTATTACCATTAAAATTTTATCTTATTGATTAACTAAATTCTGCATAATTTATTTAATTCTTGATACTTTCCCTCTTTTTCTTAATTTTCTTGACAGATTTTTTATTACCTTGATGCATTGTTATAAAACTTAATCGTGGTGGTTATAGAGAGATAACTTTACAGCAGAGATGGATTGATAAACTATGGATGATTCTAATATCGAATTCTTGAACATTTTATTCCATGCACGTCATATAGGCTACCTTGATCTTCAAGGATTTAAATATTTTTTTATTATTTAGTTTAATAAGTTTATTAAGTTTAATAAGTTGAGAATAGTACTTACAACCGCATAGATAGATAATGCGACATTCACGAATTATAAATGATGGTTATTATTGAATTAGATTTTGAAAATTATTAGGCATAGTCATAGATATTCTTATTATAGTTTAGCGTTTACTGTCTCTAGCCTTACTTTGTGGAACTCCATAATCATGAAATATAATATAAATACAAAGATTAGTTAAAGTTTCACAAGTTTCCAATTATGTATTGTATCTAGTTACCTATTTTCTGAATGTATTTATCCTTAGCAACGTGTTTGTTTATCAATCTTATCTACCTTTGATAATGACACAAAGTGTCGAAATAATATTGTCAGGTTAAGATATTAATAAAACTTGTGCAACTTTAACTAATCTTATTTATATTATATTTCATTATTAAAGTTTATTTTTATTTTTATAATTTATACTTTTAATAATTTATTTTAAACTTGAATTTGTTTATAATACATTGTTTCTTGGTCTTAAACATTTCAAGGCAATATTCCCAACAAATATTTTTATATTACATTTTTTAGAGGTATCTAAATACCGGGCGAAAATTGAGTTTGAAAAACCGAAGGCCTGTAAAAATTTGTTTACTTATTTTCTTCTTTTTTACTAATAATTGAAAAATCAACTACAAAATATTAATTAATTTTTACATTACTAAACCAAACAAAAAAATATTCATAACTTTTTTTTATTTTATACCTTCTTTCTATACTGTTATCTTGTGTTATGTACACTACCGACCAAAAGTCTAGAGCTACCTAATTTTTTGAGGATTTTAGTGGTTACATCTTTTAAACTAAGTGATTCATGGTTCGTTTTATAAAGCATAAACTTAGTTTTCAAATGAATCGGGTGTGAAGTCTGTGAGTTAAATACAGCCAAAGTTTTGGCGTAAAAACGGAAAAATTGAGGTTTTTTGCATAGCTTTACCACATGCCGTACAAAAGTGCTGTGAATTTCACTTTTGATTTTTTCAATAACTGATAAGCTAAGCTTAAGTTATTTAAATTATTTTTTAGTCATGCAAAAAGGATTTTTTATTCTGGAGCATACAATCATTAGGTATTATACAAAAAGATTTCTTTAAGTCTAGTTAAGTCAAAGTTAAATAATCCACAGTTTACAAACTGAAAATCTTTAGTATAGTTGTAACGTCAGAAATTAGTGCTGTTTCAACGGATTATCTGGTTTAGAACATTTTTTTGTCGCAACCCATTTTTGAGTTACTGGAATACTCATGAGCCTACTTTTCATATGGCCTAAGAGTGAAATATGAATGATTTTTTCACACCATGTGTCAAAGATTATGTTTAACTTACAGACTTCACACCTGATACATTTTGAAGCTAAGAATGCTGTATAACATGAACCACTAGTGCATCTAGTTATTAGTTTCAATGACTACTAAAACCTTAGGTGGCCCAAAACTTTTGATCGGTAGTGTAAATAGGATTTAACTATTAGCTATGGATTTTAGTAGCATTTTTCAATTATAATAATTAATATTATTAGTATTTCTTATTGAAATTTTATTTAATTTTCAGTTTCATCGTTAAACTTCTAATTGCTACTTTTCGTAGATGTCTTTCGACTACTTTCATATTTTTGTTTCTTTCTACAAATTTATAAACTCTTTTCTACTGCTTCATTTTAATTTTCTTTAACTGACTTTTGGCAGTTTTGCTATATTTTCTGTATATTGGTATTTTTCTCCGTTAGTTACCTTTTATCCTGCTTTCAATATACAAGTCAAAATTCTACTAATTTCATATGTTTTTGTTATTTGGATCATTGTTCTGATGTATTTCCTTCTTTACTTCGTTTTCGACCTCTAACTATTCTATTTCGTCTTAAAATGTTTGTCTTATCATGAACCTTTTTCCATTTCCATCCATTTTGGATCTTCGTCAGGGTTACATTAATCTATGGTGGCGCTTAATACTAACACTTTAAGTTGTACTGAGTATAACACATAAAATAAAAAAAAATAAAATAAATGTGTTATATATTTTATGTGTTTTATCAACACTGTTATATACTAAAATTCTTTTCGGCCAATTATCCTAGATTTAAGTTTTATTTATGCGGCTGCGCAGAACTATATGTCGACTAGACAATCGGCTGTCCCGATGACCTGCTTTTCCTTGGTTATCATTTTATTATAGGAGCTACATTTTATTTTTTTCCATCAGCACTGGGAATATATAAATAATTCTTATTGCGTTTATCGCTACCACATATGGGCGCCAGCATAATTGATTTAATTTAATAAAGGAGTGACGTTATTGCTCCACAAACTCCATATGAAAATGATCCAGTCTCAATTATGCAGTCCCAAGTCCGATTTCCAACACTGTGTTATTTCACAAAAATAATATATTATAGAAAGTAAACAAAAAATAACACAAATAACACTATTTATTAATTTTTTGACATAAAAAAAATCATTAAATAATAAAAAAATTGGAAGGCCTTCAGTTGTTATCTAGATAATATCTTAACATTAATCTTTAACATTATAATAATACAACTAAATTAAAAATACTTTAAGAATTCTTACTAAGATCTTTATTCGATTTGAAGTTTATTAATATTACTTGAAATATATTATATTCAGAATCTCCTAAAAATTTAATTATTATCATATCAAAAGTTTTCTTTAAATTGCAACATTAAAATTTCTATCCAAAAATATAATAATCTACGCATAAATTTTGATCAAATCAATCGATTAACGCTTTCACAAAAAAAAGGATATAATGAACCCACCTGATTATTTTTATAAATTTAATTTGATTTGCTAACGTTACTTCAAATAGCTCGTTGAAGATGACAACCATGTGCATCAGGTTATTGTGAGCCCTCCTGGAGAAGGTTTCAGTGATCCACTTATGCGGTTGCAAAATACTAGGAACATGAAGATTAACAGCAAAGTAGGTTTTAAAATTGTCGGATTTTTTAAAACACCAATTTGATTGCAGGTCTGGATTAATATTCTCGAACTAAAGTGTTGATCGATTTTCTTAAACTAAAGTTCGTATTGACTTTTTCTTCAACTGAAGTCCGTATCGACTTTTCGCTTTTCATATTCTAAAAGGATTCAAGATCAACGGAATTCCAAAGGGTAACTTCATAGTGCGGAGAAAACTATAATTTCGCCACTTTCAAACAACAATTTCGTACTTTCAATAAATCACAAAATCATTCTATGCACTAATAAAATTATAATTCACCCGTTAAAAGGGAATTTAACTATTTAAAACCAAAATTTTAATCAACCACCAAACAAACGCATTGCATTTTTAAGAAAATTTTTACAAGACTGATCCTGTTGCGTTTATCGAATGGACTGTAAATATTGGTGACAGATTTATAATTTATTATTTTTGTTTATATTGACCGCACGTATATTGCAAGGCCTACCTGTAGATCTGTTGGTGTTTAGAAAATCTTCTTGTAACTCTTATTCTTGGTCTAAACCAGAAGCGAGACCATCAGCCGTAACGGTTGACAACAGTTGCGGGATGTCGCGTGTGCTTTTTTTGCACACTGTTTTTTAAACATGATGATATACACCGTTGTTGCTTGGCGATTCAATTCAATGATTTTAGCATGAAACAATATCAAGCAAGATGCATGGACACGCAACAGACCCTGTTGTAAAATACCAACGGGGGAACGCAGGAAATCGTTTCCGCTAAAAGAAGCGTCTGTGGTTTCATTGCTTGTTAACGAATTAGAACGCCAGAAAACATGTATGCCCATATAGGGATTATTGAAGAATCGATATTTTGTAGTTTAAATATCAAACCTAGATGGCATTGCAAATAAACATTGACAGTCGAATTTATTTTAGTATACAGGGTGTCTTACAAATCACTATACAAGGTGTTTTTAAAATAAAAGAATAGACAAAAAAACTGTCTGTTACACGTTAATGACATCACTTTTGCTGATAATTTGATAATAAATACTGAAACACCAAAACGGATAAACCACTCAAATTATATTAAACTTGAGGGACTACACTTTAAAGGGAAGAATCGCCACAAAAAGAGGTTGCTATAGGAAAGTACTTTTTTAATACAGTTATTTTGTAATAAGTAAATGAGCGTAGCCACATAGCACACATGATTTATTGCCCACAAATACGGATTGCAAGATTTGGAGCATCCGCAATTTAAATACTGGATAATCCCTATTAAAAAATTCCTTTTCCTTTTGCGATGTTCAATGAAACTAACAAATTTGTTGCAGATTAACTGGACACAATCTAGACATAGTAATAATTATATGTTCAATTCCTAGTAATCAATAACACCTCTAAACTCTGCAAAATTCTAACAGTTTTAATAAATTTATTTAAGAATTTTTAGTTTTGACATTTTGAATTATAACTGATTCGTATAACTTATTATTAATACTTTTCAAATAATCTGTAATATACTCCAAACGTCTATGACAAAAATATGTAAGTATACGTTTAAGCTCGTACCAACAAAATCTGTAATTAATGACATTCCAAGACCGAAAACTTATTATAAAAGCAATTTGTAGCCATCGGCATTTTTTAAAATAGCAATTTGTCGGAAGCTTTTTGAAATGAACAGGAAAAAAGAAAGAGTCTTGGTAAAGGCCTGATTATAAACGATCAGTATATTATAATTTGGTCACCTCTTAAATCAATAAAAATGCGATCAGAAGGCGAACGAATGGTCTAGTCTAGTTGATCTGGGGGACGTGAACGGCCTAAGGCGTTTCATACTAATAGTACATGTTACCAATATTACACATGCATATAAACGCACACATACCAATTATTATTATTACCATAGATAGGAGAACGCTTGTGTATAGGCAGATAAATTAGTAGTTAAGGCCGCTAGATATTATTAGGCGTGTACTTTCACTTTGACGGCCTGTGTGTTCGTTTTTAAAATATTTTTATACTTTGCTGCACCGCCAATGCTGCACACACTCGCAGACCTTCAAAGCTATTCGATAGGTAGATTAGTTTTGTATTTTTTTTGCTGTTCTAGGTTCTTTTTATTGCTGCAATAAGATATTTCATAATTGGATCAAAGCAATAAGTGGTTATTGTATCAGAGCAGAAAACACGTTACGAATATCCTAAAGCTCATAATTTATTGTGCGGCCTGTCTGTAGTGCTGTATCTGACAACTGGGTGCAGACAAAACAAACCTTTAATTCATGCATAAATAGAAAACAAAATCTAACATAATTTGAGATTACAAACAGTTATTCTTGGGTAAATTCAAAAGTCAGGAACTGTTCAACTCATTTATGAATTGCATATTTTTAAACTGGAATAATCTGAAATGAAGTAATTGAAAATGTAGTCTAGTTGATTATAACTAAATTACTTATCATAATCAGTATTTAATACTTAGCTTTGTTACAGATTTAATATTTCTATTATAGTATAAGGTATGGTAAATTGTGACAAGCATCGCCTCACTAGAAAGTCTAACAAAACAAACTGCCCTCCTATTAATGTGTAGTATTTTTTCCTCTATACTGTATAGAAACTTGAAATACGTAACCCACAAGAATACAAAATAAGAACTGTAATCTAGAACAAAAGAGCTGTAATACTTATTTTACAATGATGATTAAACACCCGAAACCGTTTATTGTATATAAACGATCATAATTAAAATGATGTTAAATTGATATCTGCCCACAATTTGAAAAGGGCGATATAAATCGAGTTTTAAAATCAATGTAGGTATGTAAGGCAAAGAATTATTATAAGTGTCCCAAAGATTGCGCTACAAACAATTTGATATTATTATAAACACTTTATTCATATTTTGCCCTTGTGACATCATTAAATATAAAACAATATTATTTCGTTTGCAATACCACCTATAATTAAATAATCTTATTTAATTTATTGCTTAGAACTAAATTATGTTAAAAAATTGCATTGTTAGTAAACAGACTTTAAATTAAAAATGTAATTTGCTATTTTTTCATTTTTATTTACTTAGTTTAAAGTTATTATCAAAATCAGGATCTTTAGGCTCTTGTAGCTTCAATCTCAGTAAAAATACAAAACAGTTTGAAGTAGTTAAATATAATTATTATAGTGGTATAAATCTGCCTTTGACTTTTCAAAGCGCTTTTCTTTAGAAAAAATAGCTCCATTTTCATATTAGATTCGAAAAGGAAACAAGTTAAATCACTCGAATATCAGCTAATTTTTCTATCGCAAGTTTTTATTTTAGCGAAAAATAGGAGCACATTATTTTAGACTCCTGAAATCGATCCATTTTTATCAAAATTCAATCAAATTTTCAGCAAAGACTTCCTGTTTTCGACACCCAAAAATCTTTTCCACTTTCCAAAAGCATCTTTAGCTAAAATAGCCTGAAGATGTAACGTAACATTTATTGAAACTAACAAATATTAAAAGAATCCCAGTACGGTCCTGGCAGTTTAGTAAAATTCAATTGTGTCGGAACCACAAATATTACATAAAGCTAAATAATGTCTTCCTTCAAATACAAAAGAGTCACCTCGAATATATTCGTAAGCAATATTTTAAATTTTAGCAGAATTTTTATTGCTGCGAGTGTTTATTTTGAAGCGTTCTCACGCTAACCAAATGTTTCTTTTCTGAGAAATAGAAAGTTCTAGAACAAAATTGTTTTTAATTCCGAGCTTATAAGGGCTAAAATATAATATTAGCCTTAACAAAAATTTTCTTATGGTTAAAATGCATTGAACCTTGAATTTATAGCTTTAAAACATACTGGGTTAAAATCTATTTTAGTAAACAAAACACCGACAAACAGAATATTCTAGAATAAATTTGTCTAGACGACCACCTGTAAATAAAATCAGGTTTTCTAGTAGGCAAATCCTAAAGGGAATCCCCGAAAGTTTCGTTGAAATTGTTTTGGAACAAAATGACGTAAATATACCTTATTGGCTAAAAAGAATCCCGCCATGTTTATATTGGTTTATTTAAAATTTTGCCCTTCTCAAAACTTATTCTACCGCTAAAATATTTTTAGTTTAGGAGAGTCTTAAAGAAGAGTTAAAAAAAGAAACACTTGAAGAGTGTGGAGCTCTGGACTGTCGGGGGTTTATTGCCGTTGCCACTTCCTAAATATTCAGTAGCGTGCTCAATTGCCCATAAAAGTGCAGAAATTTAAGTGATTAATTTAGAATTCTTCCTACCGAAACCTAATAATTAATTCCGTACGAGTTATCGATTTATAATCAAAGTGCAGTTAGTATTTTGTGGCCGCGTTCCAGTTTGTTGAATGATTTCTTTTGATAGTAATACAGTTATTCTAACGTATAATTACGAGTATATTTACCGAATTTAACTTATCGTAAACCAAGTTTTTACAGGATTTCGATTTAATGTAATTTAAAATCGGAAGTTTTAAAACTAAATAATTTCTAAACGGCACGTTTAAGCATAGTGCTATCTTTAATTTAAAAAACCTTTCTACGAACATTATTATTAACCAGTGGTGGTTTAAGAAGAACATTTCAAATAAACATCAATTAATAACTGAGTTTATATTGTTGTTCCGGTTATTTCAAAAAAGGGAACTTTATTTATTAACCAATAGTCCTAAAGAAAGACAGTTATTGTGAACTTTAATTCCTTGGCTCAAACTCAGTAGCGGTGTCAGTAATTAAGGTGTTTTCCAGATTTCTTGAGTCTCATCAAGCGGTTGAGTTTGGTGATTAGTGTTTGTTTGTGATTAAAAAGGCAATATTGTATGAATTGTTTTGTAAAGTGAAGTCTGATTGAATTATTTGAATATTGTATATGAGGTATTGTGACTTGATGGATTTTATTTTGTTAATGTTAATGTAAGTTGAACCATTATTTAGGTATCAAATATCTTTGATCACTATTTGCATGTGCATTATTTCCCCGTCGCTAAGAATTCTTACGTTGGGTATCATTTTTTATATTTAAATCTATAACGATGTCCTAAATGAAAACTCCTTATTTTTATTTTTGTTTATAATTAAACTTATTATTGAACATAAGTAAACTGAATAATATTGGACCATATATTTATGAAAGTCTATAAATATTTTTTTATCCAACCTTACTTCGACATAACTGATTATGACTAATATTTGAATTAAATATAATAGATCTGATGTCGATTTCTGTTTGTGAGCATCAGGTCATTATTTTTATAAAATTCCGGACTTTTCTAAACAGATGGCGCTCAACCATATGCATTTTCTTGTGTCTTAAACCTATATCCATTTCTTTTATAATTAGTGAGCTATGGAAGCAATACCTGCTACCTGAATTTAAATTTGTTGTGTAGATATCTCAAGCTGATGCAATCTTGAATTATACAGTATCAAATATTTTGTTTTGATGAGAGGAATCTTGGTGTGTTTCACTGTCGTCCAATTGCGGGGCTTTGTTTCGTTTTGTTCCGGAAAAATAAAGTTTGTTTCAAAGAAAGTTTTGCACTTTTAAAATCAAGGCAATTCTTTTATCACATTAAAAAATGTATTTTTATTTTTTAACAACTCATTTTTTGATACCTTTATAATTTGAGATGATAACGATGATCTTTTACAGTATTTTTTCAAAATAATTAATAAAAAATTTTGATAAATAAATGGATAAACAATCTAAGATTTATAAAAGGTGTAATATTAAAAACGCACTAGACAACTACATGCTAGTACTTATTGCTAAGTACTAACATTCATAAGTACTATAAAGATGGGTATCATATAGTTTGTAAAGACTACTCAGATTATAAAAAGAAAAAACCATTCGAAGACCGAAGAAGTTGCAGTAAATGCAATATTGAAAACCGACGATATTTACTATCCAACTAGAAAATTCAAAACATTCAATTGACATCTCCAGAAAAATCAAGATAACTTATAGTAGCACTACTTAAACGTACTTAAATGCCCCGGCCATGACCTAATACCCAGCTCGGCCCTTCAGCACCTAACTAGTAAATGTTTGGCGTACTTAACTTCCTCAATAAACGTATGGCCTGGAAATAGTTTATTTTCATCGAAGATATAAACACGCTCATGTTCTTATGTTTGTCAAACCTGGAAAAACCAAAGAACATAATATGATAAGCCTATTAAGTACCTAAACTCTAAATTCTTAGAAAAAACTATCTACACTCGCCTTGCAAAAATACTAAATACACTCCACATTTTCCCACTTTCCCAATTTGACTTTAAAAAAGGCCACTCGGCCTGCCTCTAGCTACAAAAAATTCAATGAAACAGGTTTTGAAAGTACATGCTATACCACCGACATATTTGTAGACGTCGCTCAAGCGTTCGACAAGGCGAACCTCGTTATCTCGTAGCAATCATCTTCACCTTTTTAGAAGAACGAACATTCGCTGTTAAAGTAAACTCTACAATCTCCGAAACAAAATACATACGAGCGAGAGTCCCCCTAGGTAGTATCCTAGGCCCATTTCTCCACCTAAGATCCCTAAAATCCCTACGTCAAGAGCAATGGTTGCCTACGATACAGCTATTGCTACACAAAGCGCAGACTAAGAAGCAGTAGTTCAGCAATTACAAACTGCAACGGATAAGCTTTGCAAGTGGCTCAAAAGCTGGAACATTCAAATTAATCCTTCCAAATAGTTAATGCAAGATCTTTACGCTAAGAAGAACGGTCGATCCACCCTCTGTCAAGATAAATGTAATTGCGATACCTTGGAATTCTAAAGACTCTGCAATCAAATACCTAATAGTTCACTTAAACACAAAACTGAGTTGGAGTTTTCATATTAATCAAAAATTAATACAATGCCATAATCGATTACGATTACAAAACCCCACTCTGACCAGAGTGCACTTTTCTTACCTATAAATTCTTACTGCGACACCTGGCACTCTAAGCCTCTCCAGTCTGGAGTCATACAACCAAAATCAACATCTTGAAATTACAAAGATTCTAAAACGACGTCTTACGAATTGCAGTGAATGTCCCATGGTATGTCCGCAATACACAACTGTATCACGAACTGGGATTGCTAATTTAAAATTATCTTACCATGCGCACCAAAAACTTCATTAAAAACATCAACAAGTGCGACAAGGCAGCATACTACAATCTTAAGTCGGCGTAACAGCAAGAGAAAGATTCTCCAAAGATGTAATATGCGACGAGGATAATAACTAAGTAAGTTACTTACTTGGATTATCCTAGGTATTACTGACGATCTGATAATTTCAATAAACTAATAAAAAACTAAAAGTGGGTTTGTAAAAAGATTTAAAGAAAAAGAATTCTCAAAAGTACCTAAACAAGAACTAAAATATCCATATCGTAAATACAAAATTTAAGAGAATTATCCCAATATGACGATGAAGATGAATTAGAAGTAAAAGTAGTTCGAGTTAAACGAGCTTGGAATGGCATGTTGGCTGATTATAGTTCCTTTTCAGATATAAATCAATACGATTTATCGTTATATTTATTATCTAGAATTCAACCATACGTAAAAGATAAAATTGGATTAAAATTGGATTTAGAAAACATAAAGCAGTTTTAATTTACCAACCGGTGTTGTTAACCAATAGCATATTAGCACATCGTAAGAAGAATATACAGCATATTCACTCGATTGTTGGCAAGTTTGTCAGCTAGTTTAGAATATCGCACACGCCACGAACAATACGCCGATGCTTGCCGACAGTCATCGTCATCGTATGCTGGTAATAACGAGCTGCGGATATCACAGCATAACTGTTGTTCCGTAGGCCGCCAACAGCCCGAGAATACAACAAGATCACACTTGTCCAACTGAAAATATTTGTGAGACTGCACCTGCCGTATATTCTTATGCTGTTCATAGTTAAAGTTTACATTGATAAAATAAGAGTGAGTTTTACCCTTTGAAATAAGTGGACTGTATATTATTATAAAATCTTAATCACAAAACAAAAGATTATATTACAAATTGAGATATTTACGCATAAAACGGTGATTTTCTCCTTTTGAGACATGGTGGCGGGAAAAATAGGAATGGAAGAAAACAATAGTTGACTTTAAAATATTGTTAGATTTCCCATAGCCCATTTCTCGAGATTAATCTTATTTTTAAAATTTGCAATTGCCACAAGTATGTTAAAATTTGCTATTATTAAATTAACTATTTTTAGAATAGTAAAGCACCGTAAAAATAACTAGTATAAAAAGTACAATGTGCGACATATTATGTAAATATTTCACTATTCTGAAATATTTTTAAATTTTCCTTATTCCTCCAAATTTCTTTTTATCTGAACATCTACGTGAATTTTGTTATAAAACCCAGTGTGCCATTTTAAGAAAAACCATATTAAACTTTAAAAATTACATACATATTGTTATGATATTGATGGATGGTATTAATTAATATTTATTGTTGGGAATAATAAACCCTCCAACACTTGATGAAAGATGAAAGGTTATAAATTAAAAAAAAAATTTATTATTGTTAAAATTCACAAACACAAAATCATGGTAAAACAGTCTGAAAATATACGCAACTAAATATCACTTACCTTTATCATCAAAAAAAATTTTCCGGCTATAATTTCCATATTAATAAGTTCCATAAATGCATGAGACGAAATCAGGCGGGTCGCTAATTAATTAGGAAGCTATTTAAATTAAATCTGTAAAACATTGTTAATGGACCAGACACAAATAAATTTCTTTTTAAACATTTAAATGAATAAATTTTATTTATGAACACACAAAAGAAATAAAAATTTAAAATTCATTGGAGAGAAACGAAAACAATCATTAAAATCTTAAATTTAAATCAATTAAACAAACGTGAAACAAAATTTAATTGATTTTGTGTTTTGTGTTTGATCATGGTGTCAAATAGATTTAACAAAATAAGAATTAAGAGACATTCTAATTCTCTTTTCCTTTTTAATTCTTATCTGATCAATCCAACAATCTTAAATTACTATTAAAAAAAAATTGAAAATTAATTTAAAATATTTGCGCGACGCGTAAGTCGAATTCGCGTAACTCGGAGTACAATTTTGCATATAAATCCACATAAATTTTAGTTAATTGGGACTGAAGGTCTACAAAAACACGACTTTTTTAGAAATTGTAATTAAAATTTGTAGTTTTCGTACATAACGTACGTATTAAAATGAAAGTCGTATATAAATGATTGTTGTCGACATAGTTATTTTTCAAATGATACTTTTGTAACAACCTTACACAAACCGATCGTAAGTTTTGTCGTCTGTAGAAATGGAATGCTTCGCGTGAAACACGTCCGTACATGTCATTGCGATGCCGTATTGCGTGCAATGCGAGTGGATTAGCGTGATTGGGCGGGGGAAAGCGAAGCGGGTGGGGAAAATAAGAAACCGTGTAACTCCGAGTTTGCGTAAGTCGGGGTATTACTGTATTAAAATAGTTCAATGAATTTCAATTAGTAAAAAAAAACTATTCATGTTTTTTCCTGACTAGCCGACCAAAAACCAGCCACCAGACAGTGCTCAATATAAAGGGATTGAATTGTTTAGTTATCCAAGTCCAACTCTATTTAAGTTTTCGGTTTTCAATGTTTATGCTCAGATTCCAATTTTCCTGGTGAAAAATATTGGAAAATAGTATATAAGTTACACGTGGTATTATTTACCTTGTACTATTTTTGTTTAAAGAAATTCAATGAAACAGCGGTTGATACAGTGCCGATAACAATTCAGTAATATAAATTTATCTAAAAAAGTAAAAGTGCAAGCGGTAAAAGCGTAAAACATTTTAGGAGTAAAACAAGTTTTAGCTAAGCATACGAAAATTTATGGTACCTGTTGTCCTCAATACACTAATTCAATGGGGCACAAATAGCTTTGTATTCTCAAATACAAATTGTATTCATATTTACAAAAAAAAGCGTAAATTTCAATACTCACGTTGGATCAAGACAGTTACATAATAGTACGGTAAAGAAAAAAGTCTGCTCCGTAGTGCAATTACCGAATGATTTTACGAACATGCGTCTGTGTCTTATAATTCTTAACAAACAGTTGTTAATTGTGAAACAATGATAAATAGATATTATAATAACGGTCTAGGACATTTGAGCGCGGCCGTTTCGGCGTGAGGACAGTTTGGCGCTGGACAGTTCGGTGCAAGGACACTTCGGCGCCGGAACACTTAGGCGCAAGCACACTTCGACTAAAAGCAGTTCGGGGCATGTACATTTTTCCGTGGCAAATTAGGATAAAACTTTCGGAGACTTTTAAATAAAACGTTTTTTAGACCATTACTGTAATTTTTTGGGACAAGCTACCCTATTATCAGAGTAACCTTTTTTATTTTTATGTACACACATACACCTTATTAATTCCAGAATTTCCCTTGGATTGGTTAAATAGCGTTATTCCAGTGCTTTTTGTCTTTAAGCACTGGACTACGAATAAGCATTAAACAGTATCCATTTATAAGTGTTACCTATTGAGACAAAATTCGTGAAGTGGGACACGTATTTATCAGTGGTACAATATTCAATGTCAATCTTCCTATTTTATTTAAATGATTCTATAAAATTTTTGATTTTTTAAAATTTATATTAACATGATTATCAAACATGATATTTTTATAAACAATAAGAGATTTATAATAAACAAATTAAGTTCTTATTACAAATTATTCCCTTGTGCAAGATTTGCAGAAGTATTTTGATTTTAATGCTTTAGCAGCTTAGAAAAATGGTTTTTTCTTAAATCTGGCAGTACATACGAGCTTTTGTGATTGGCAACTATTTTTTCTCATCATACCGTATTTATCAAATACTGTATTTCATCGATCATACTGTATTTATTACCTGTAAGTACCTACAGATTGTGTTCATTACAATAATACTAGACAATTTCTCGCGCCGAACTGCCCCTGCGCCGAAGTGTCCTTGCGCCGAAACGGCCGCGCTACAAATGTCCGGCTCCGATTATAATAATATTATCACTTCTAATTTTCTGACGTCGATGTCGATACCTCCATTTCAAGAACCTGTCCAATATGTCTATTTAGATTTTCTTTTGTGTGAATAAGTTAATAGGTAAATAACCTATTAATCATATTTTTTATCAGATGCCTAATTAAAAACCGCATGCACTTTTCTCTACAGGTACATGTTTTATAAATTAAAGTTTCCAGAAATAAATCACCTTTCGAGTTATATTACGTACAAATCAAGGTGAAGTTCAAATACCTTTCATATTAAGCCAAATTTATAATATAAAAATGCATTAGAGATGGTTGACCGAAATAAATTATAATTCGGGTGTATTAATTTTCCACTTTCGTTTCTGTTTCAAAACATATATCAAAGTTAAATATCTACATAATAAAACATGAAATTATATAGAATTAAAACAAGTAAAAATTCGGTTTTATTTGGAATTGTTAACAAAACATATCACTTTGAGGAGCAGCACCGTAATAAATGTCAATACTTTAGACTGAGATTGCTTTTCTAAATATTTATTAGGTGTACAATATAATCAGAACTAGTTTTACTGTTTGAATTTTGGTTTTCTTTTAATGAATGGAGATTAGAATTGGAGTGAAAATATTTTTAGTAGTATGTCGTTTGTTGTAAAGAAAGCGATTATTTTCTAGAAAACTTGCTATTATCATATTTTTGCTGCTGTATCTATATTTACAGTCCTATTTACATATTTACAGTACCTTCTAATTTCAAAATTAGAATTGAAAGTAATGGTGGCATCAATTATAGTGTAAATATAATTAATGTTTCTGGTTTCAGATTTTTAGATAACATATAAATTTGAGAAAAAAACAACACATACTAATGTGCGTAAATAAATAATTTTATAACACTTATAACTAAAATAGGTGTGTTCGACACGCAGGGTTTTAAAATATCTGAACGCATGTAAGTTATTCGTTAATTTAATGACGTTAGAAATGCTAAATACTTGCTATTAAAGTTAGAAAACAGTGCAAGAACGATTGTTTGTCATTACTTATTTGTATTTGTCATTCTAGTCTATTTATTTCAAATTTCCCACATGTCGATCTTCCTAAATACCAGCGTCTCTCCAATCTTTGTATGATGGGTTAGTAACACGCCATATACCATAAAGTTAATGTCAACTGTCATTAAATAGAATAAATTTAATTTAAAGTTTATTAAGTTAATTTGGTAAAGTAAGTCCAGTGATTTAATGATTTTTTATATACTAATTAGAGCTTGACAGATGGTATCTTCACAAATCTTGCTAATCGGTATAGAAAACATGATTTATTAGAATTTATAATTTCTAATAAATGAAATGTGGCCACTTAAGATTATTACAATTCTTAATGAAACTACTTTTACAGCGCCAAAAAAATAAATGCATTTAATCCATGTACAATGCAACGATGTTAGAAGTCGACTGACATTAAGTATGTCATATATAGTCAGATATTATTGCAGCAACTTCAATTTAAATTAATTGGATTAATAATAAATAATAGAATTACTATTAATTGAATTAATAACAAATTTACCTAAAACGCATGTCAGTACACAACATGATGTATGAAAAATTTAAAAAAATTATTTCAGTGAATATTTTTATTCTTGTCTTATTTAAAACAAAAATACTTATATGTTGCTTGTCACTAATTGGAACATTAGTATATCTTATCGAATTTTAAAGATTAATAAAAATAAAATAATTTCTGGAAAATTTCTTAAAACTTTGTAAGCATAATTAATAAGAACGTGATATATAACCAAGCATTTTATATTGTAATGATAATCAGAAAACACTGTTGAATAGTTTTGCATTCAGATCTATAAAGAGTTAATTTAAAGGTAGTTTAATCGATCTATTCCATGATGAGGGTATATCCATAATATTTTAATAAATTTACCACAACATTAAATTTAATTTGATCTATATTATGATTTCTGCACTTTGTCAGTTATTTAGGAAAGAACAGGTTGAAACGTTGAAGTATATTAATATTTTCGATGACATTTTATTATTGAACAATATGCCTATGATCATTAATATAACAGTCAGTATTATGTAGTACAGCAAGAATTTAATATTACTAAGGAACCTATTCTGTAATTGTTTAAAAATGTAATAATACATAATTATAATCATTATTCCCCTAACTAGGTGGTGATAATCAAAATAGTAAAATAAAAAAAATCCCAGAATGGAGTTACTAAGTGGTGATGAATAAATCAGTTGTAATCATCTGTATCAAGCGTATATAATAAAATAATACTTATTTACAAAAATGTGTGACTTATGATGTCCATTTGGAACATACAGCCAGCAGTAGTAGTTATTTCAAAGATAAATAGAAAAGCCAGAATTTCAACGATAATAAATGTAAGTCAACATTAGTTGATCCAAATAAGAAGATAATGGCAGTTGTCAACTCTTACCTGAAGCAATACCTGAAAGTTAAGTACATCGCAAAAAGGTTTGTGCATGTAAAAAGGTGTTAAAGATATTAGTTACAAGTGGATGAGTTAGAGAAACATTTTGAAACATTAAAAAGGTTCAAATTAATTATCCCTTATAAAATTTCATTAATTTGTATCAGTGAAAAGTCGTTATATGAACAGGAGATACACTGTAACAACTGATTTATAAGAAAAATAATGCCCTACACTTGGGCGCCAATTTGTAACAAACAAAACACTAGCCCCAAAAACAACAAACAAGATTTATTTTACTTTCATTAAAAATAAAAGTACTTACGTTATACAACTTATCTATGCCTCGGTTTAGCTTAAATGCCATAAAATGGGAACTCTTTTTGAGATTAAGGCAGGGCATAGGTGGATTGGAGCATCATCAAATTTATAAAGCTATGGATGCAGGGACGCCAGCATAATTGATTTAAATTAATAAAAGAGTAGCGTTAATGCTCCACAATACGGAGTTCTAGATTTTAAAATGAATCCGTCTCAATTATGCAAGGACTAAATTTCGGCGCTCTGTTATTACACAAAAATAATACATAATAAAAAGTAATAATACCATTTATTTATTTATTTCACATAAAAAATCATTAGATAGTAAAAAAAGAACTGGAAGGCCTTCAGTTGTTATTGAAATAATATCTTAACATGGATTATAATAATATTACAACTACATTAAAAAATATTTTAAAAATTCGTACTATCATTCTTATTAAGTTTAACGTTCATTAATTTTACTAGAAAAATTAAATTCAGAATCTCATAAAAACTTACTTATACTTATATTTACTTAAATTTCGATCAAATGAACTAATTAACGCTTCCACATAAAATTAGGAGATAAAGAACCCTCCTGGTTATTTCTAGAAACTTAATTTGGTTTACAAACGTTAGTTCAAATGATCGTTAAAGCCGGTCACCAGGTTACTGAAGATCTTTTGAAGAATGCTTCCGAGTTATTCACTGGTGGGGATTCAAAATACTGCTGCTGCTTACAAGACTAATATTAGGGCCTGCTTTGGAATAAATGCAGCTTTCGAATTTCCATATCAACATAATTATCGGATCTTCTTTGAATTTAACAACACCGAAGAGGAAAACTCGCAGTTTCAACTATGCAGGTCAAACAGCAAAGTAGGTTTTAAAATCTGTATCGATTTTAAATCTGTCGATTTTCTTAGAACGCCAACTTCATTCTGTCTGGATCAATATTCTTGAACTAAAGTCTATATCGACTTTCCCTATACATAATTACATAATTATTGACTTTGTAGAAAAATGTTTATTGATATCAATAAATAAAAAGAAACTTTAATGAAATAAAAAAGATGATTACTTACCTTCCGAATTCTGAGAGATTCTCAAGATGAGGCAAAGCGTGGCTTTACAGCAAAAAGAAATGTTTAATTTCGTTATTGCATAAATTTCAACAATTACATGCACTAATCAAACTATAATTGGCTCATCAAAAGGGAATTTCAAAATTAAAACCAAAAGTTTAATCAACCATAAACTAACGTTTTGCGTTGCCAAGGAAATTTTACAAGACTGACCGTGTTGAATACCAAAGGGTCGCAGGGGGGATGGTATCCCGCTGTAAGAAACGTCTATTACCTGTTTTGTTGCTTGTTAATGAATTAGAACGCCAGAAAACATTTATGCCCAAATAGGTATTATTGAAAAATAGATATTTTGTAAAGAAATGCCAAACCTAGATGGCGTCGTAAAAATATTATTAATTTAATGAAAACGAACAACCAAAGTGATTTGAACAAATCGATAATTAGCAATAAAATGTTAAATTTAATTAACAGAACAGAAAAATACAATAGGAATTAAGTTATCCCAAAGAAAAGATCGATAATTTTGCAGTCAATAGTACCAAACCTAGATGGCGTTTCAAATAAACATTGAAAGTTGACTTTTTATAGTATACAGAGTGTCTTCTAAACAATAACCCAATAATATTTTTATCCATATACAAGGTGTTCTTAAAATAAAAAAATAGACAGAAAAAACTCTCTGCTACAACACTAGAGCAGCTATAAAGGTTAGATTACTTACTCAATTATAAATAGAAGTTGTAGTTGCTGGTGGAAGAAAAATCCTGAATGATATAAAATAAAATTAATAATATCAAATATTCTTTATACAACTTTTTTAAGTTCTTACCTGTTCATGTGTTTCAGTTGAGTAACCTACTTTAACATTGACATTTTATAAAATATTTGATATTTCACAAAAAAGATTTCTCATTATGTCAAATTGTCATTGAACATAATAATAATTTTAATTATATCTAATTCTTAATATTGCATAAAGGAAAAACTAATAGCGTTTTCAATTGGAGCTCAGATAGCTCAACTGCAGATTGCTCTGCGGTTGCTCACATAACAAGTATGACGTTGCTCTTACGTAAATTGACCTTAGATTGATCGAAGAGTGATTTACAGTACACAACCGAATAAAATTATTTCGATCGCCGTATGTTTGTGTGACCATTATTATATAAATTATTATAACTAATAATAATAAAATACCTGGCAATACTAACTGTTTTGAAACATGGAACATCAGGAATTTATTTATTAAACGTGGGTCGCAAAAATAAGCCAAACGATTAATAAAATATTGTGTTGCGTACCTATTATAAAACCTACCGACTCATCAGAAAATAAGTTTATCGTCTCCAGAAAAATTACGAACTTTGCATAATAGTTAAATATCCAACAATAGCTTCAATTACCTTATACTTAGACGAATCTGATGATAAAGATTTCTAATAAAGCCAAACGACACCTTTCATCCATAATAATACTTTGAATGCCTATTTCCAGTTAAAGTAACGCAGATACGAATGAATTAGAGGTTAGGTTTTTGTTTTGATCTGAATTGATCTGTCTCGTGGGACAGATCAATGAAGAGCACTCTCGGTGTGCTTTTACACAGAGCACTTGCCGCAATCGACCACGTAAATCTCGATGACCGGAAAGTCAGGTGAACCAAATATAGTCGATTACTTACAATTTAAAAAAAATCACCAAAATCGGTGCCACAAAGGCGAATTCCGAGGTATTGCTCTTTATTCGTTTCTAGGAAATCGACTATTATTAGACCACAAAATATTTACTAATTTAAAGCATAAATTTTTATTTTTTAATCTAATGATTTTAAGCTAAGGAAAGTAAGTCCAAATACTTAAGTCTACTAATAGTATATTACATAATATACTACAGATGCATACATATACTGACAGATACATACAGACATACATACAGATACTGATATATTTCGCACCAGTGTGAATGTAGACGCATGAGGCGCTAGCTGAGTGCGGAGATCACACGAGTGTGCGAAATACACTTTCTAGCGAGTTATGTCCACTGTTTTTCCTACGATCCCAAAACAAAACGATAATTTTCTTCATGATTTATCACGATTTTTAAGTTAAATTACAACGAAGTGAAATTATTATAGAGTAACAATTTTTTAACTAAATTTAAAATTTCTTTCATTTATAACATTTATAGTAATGGTTTGTTAATAAATACGTGCTACAGAATTTCTTTTATATGTATTACTGTTTACATTTACCGAATTACGTCAACACCAGCAGACGCATATATAACATACGGACCTAACAGCCCTTGTTTAAATAACTTGAACCTGACAACACGCATGTTGGATGACACGTGACGCCTTCTTGACAATTTACTTAGTCAGTACCGTGCCAGTACCCTACATCTACTCAAGCAGAATTGGTCTGCATTCCATCTATGTGCTATAATTATTTATCATTATATTAATTTTATAATAAATTATTGAAAAAATCTGGTGTTATTTTCATTTCCATTCATTATTTCAAGTCATTCTGACATATTCTTATTTTAATTTATTAATATTTACATTACTGTTTAACCTTTGGTGTTCCTTTTTGAAGTATCCAGCAGGTAATCGAAAAACTTGTATATCGCTGACAGAAAATCATTTGCAGTCCTTAGTTGCCTGCTGCTCTTGCCTTTGCCTTAATGTTTTATTATTAGTTTATATTTAGTAAAAGAAGTTCATTGAAAAGATAAATGTTTAATAAAATATGGAATAATTTAAATTTTGCGATGTGTAGTGGCATTAGTGTGCGGAAACTAATGACATTTTTGTGCGGAAACTAATCATATCGCACGCAAACGTCATTTCCCAAGCAGCATTTTTAGTCACCGCTACGTACCAGCAACCACCGGTGGAACTATAAAGTTTTTGCCGTTAGTCACAAGAACGTAATTGCTACGGTATTGTTACGTGCCTGGAACCAAAATGGGGAATAATCCTCGGGTAGCAGATACGTTGCAGTAACCTCTCCGGAACTTGTCCAGCTACCTTTAGGCTAGGTAGCGGGAACGTGGCGGCGTAATAATTGCTACTTGTGTGGAACTTTTTTTCTCTTTGACACATCGTGTCGCGTCGTTGGCTCTCTCTTACTCTTGCAACTTAACAAATATTCTTTCACTTTCTCTACTAATGCTGAGGTCGCTTCACAAAATGGATTACTATTTTATTTGTAATACGTAATAATACATAAAGAGATGAAATGTTTCGTTATTTTGTCAATATAACATACCAAAATTATAAACCATCGCAACTTTTCTGTTAAATGCGATGATGATAGATCGAAAAATAACAACACGCCTTCTTTAAATATATTTTTTAATAAAAAATGTCTTGAATAAAATATAACAAAAATACTTATAAATTGATAAACATGATAGAAACCATTTTATTTTATTCCTAAGGCACACTTTGGCCTCGATTTGTTATCTTTATTGAGAGTTATAGTAAAACACTTTTTAACAATTGCAACAAATTGCAAATTGATTAATAGCCTTCAACATTTTACAAGTAAATATGGAGTAGTTTTGAAAAAGTCACCTTAAAGTAGTTTTAACTGTAAAATGTGTGTCTAAAGTTTGTGTCACTTTATAAACAGTAACGGGAGCCAAACAAATTCTACTTCTAGGTTGTTGTAACCACGAAGTATAAAATAAGTTAAAAAATTCTGGAACTTTCAAGTGACTCTTACTATAAAACGACGTCAACGTTTCCGTCGCCACTTTCTAGCTCCTAATGTCACTGCAAAATTCCCATTGGAACTGAACCTCAAATTTAAACGTCAATCGTAACAATTGTTATTTAATTATGGCTTATTTTAAAGTTGTAGCGACGAAAGAAAAAAGGGGAATATATTTCACCCTTGTTTACTACATGATGGTTTACCAGTGTTCTCATCCCTATTTTTTCTATTTTGTATTGTAAACAGTTGATTTTGTTTCCACTGATTTCACCTAACTGCTGTTTTAATTTTCTATAAAAGGTGGACGTATATCTAAAATTCTTCTTTTTTCTTATTGCATTTACCTTTGACATTTTTATTAAAAACTTGCAAAACTACTACCACTGAAAAAACACAATTAATCTCCAAATCCCAAACTAACCTACAGGAGATATACCTCTTTAGAAATTACTGTCACTTCATTGCAATTTTTTAATAGTAACTGGAACTTTCTATTAATTCTGATGCAAAATAAGTAGTGAAAATTACTTTCAAGTGATCCTCCTGGGTAGCATAAACGTAAGTTTTACTTTCAATACTACTGTATAGTTCAGTTACTTTAAAGGTTAAGCAATGGTTTCGGACCGGTGACAGGAACTTTCGGTGCTACTTTAAAGTTTAAAAAACTTTAAAGTAGCTTCCGGCAAGTTAATGCTAGAATCATAATATCACTTGAAGTTGCAACAACATTAAAGTAATTATACTAAGTAGCAATATCGTTCCACATACTTTAAAAAGCTAGTTAGAAGTAATGGAACTACATAGTTCTAATAAATAGTAGAAGTAACTACATAATTACTAAAATATTCCAAATTGAAGTAATTAAACCTATAAAGTCATAAACTTAGTTGTAGTTACGTAACAGCTACTCAATCAAAGTTCCGATTTCAGTTACCGCTACTTAGATGCTGCTTGGGTTACCAATTGTTTTTAGAGGATGATTGATATTGCCAACTTTCAAGCCTACCTTATTGTGCGATATTGTTAGGTTTCATATGGCATTTTAGAATTTACAATATTTCTCTATTTGTCGAGATTAGTTAACAAATAAGATACAAGGATCGGCGGTAGACGATAGGTGCTAGTGCTTCACTCGTGTCCCAAGGGTTGTGGGTTCAAGTCCCACTTGGGACGGGAGGATGTTTCTGAATTGAAAAGTTCGACCGCCTCAACTATGGATAGGTGTGATTGTATTGCATGTTAGATGGGGGACATATGACCTAAGTTGTTGGGTCCCTCGTGTAGGCGTTAAATAAGTAAAATATATAGTTTTTATGTTCCATTACATTATTTTTCTATTCAGTAAAATCTTATCTCATTGAGGCTATATGATATATAAAAGTTACCTATTGAGAGTTTAATTTAAATTGGATTTTCTCATATTAAATTACATAACGAAATTAAGTCGATATTAAGTATATAATTACACAAATAATTTTCCGGTAACAGACAGTTAATATATTGCTAAGAAAGTAAACTACATACATTTTATTAGATTTCACTTGACTCATTATCATCAAAGATGCGTAATGTGTTAAATGTCAATATTAATCTGTTAGAAAAGGAAATCTGATTGAACATTACACGCTTACTATACTATATTTAAATGTTTTTTTACAAATTACTGCTTGAAACGTAATGTATGTAATAAAAAAGCTCCTTGTTAATGTTTCCGCAAATAACGTGGATTGATGAACGTAATATTTAAAACGAAAATGAAAGTTTCTAATTAATATCAACTATTAAATTTATTTCGTTTCATTATAACTAATACATTTTCATTTTATAAACATTTTAAAATGAAAGGTATTTGAACTTCACCTTGATTTCTATGTAACATATTTGGAAAGGCAATGTATTTCTTGTGACTCACAAAATAATAAATAAATAATAAATGTATGTAATTTTTCTGCAAAATAAAACACTTCGTGTGTATTTTTCTTTGGGAGCTTAGATTTAAGATTTAATTGCATCTCTTTATTTTTTTAATATTTATGATTTATGTACTAAACTAATCTTGTTAGATTTACTTTATACATATAAATCAAAATATGATAGATAAAAAATCTTTTAGCTCCAAAGCTATTTTTTGTTGAACAGCTTAATTTATTACTTATTCTAAATTTTGTTTATAAAGCTGTACACTTGTAAATTTCACTGAAAATATTTATTACTTTTTTGATAACACCTTGGAACAATCTACTTGATGTATTGTTTTAAACCACGTATGACATAAACGCAGTTTATAGAAAATCTGAAACAATTATAATTTAATCGTTGATTCTTAAGTAAACAATTATATTAATTTTAGACTATATTTATTAAATATTATTAAACAGTCCCGAACCATCTGCTAGGGGACAGCGGTAAGGGGACAACGAGGAAGGAGCCTCTTGAACTAGGCCCACAATACATATTATTTTTGAAGAGAAACTTTAGAGAAACTTTGCGATTGTTGATATCAGAAACAGCCTGCGTAAATGAATCAATATTATTTGTTGATTAATAAATGTTAACCAATTATGACTGAACGTACAGTATTTTTTACAATTAAATACAGTATATTTAATAAACATGCTTTGAAATCTAAAATTTCTCGCGTTGACAAAGAGGGGAAATGAGTTGCCATGATAAGCGCGCCACTGTTCAATGATTATTTAATTTTTGCGATTTTACTTTTAACAACAAAATGGCGTGTAGGATTATCCTCAGATTTTGCACAGCGTTTAGTAATTAAATTTACAATGCCGCTACAAAGTAAATTGTCTGAAAAATCTACTAATTCAGATTTCCGAAAATCTTTTAAAATTATTTTGACAATATTATTTACAATAATTAACAAAACTCGATGTAGCGCGATTTTATAAATAACAATAATTCGAAAAAACTTTGGTTTCTCTAATAACTATCCCTAGAATGTATAGTAGAGGTAAACTCGTGTATATGTAGAAAGAACCGCTTCGCGAGCATTCGAGAAAACCCTTAATGAATAGAACGTGAACGCAGAATTGTTTCTGCAAGTAAAAGCGTTTTTGTTTGCCACTGCTCATTTATATTTTTCTCTTTCTAGCCTATTTATTTATTTCCAATTCGAGTTTTGTCCTCTTCCCACGGTTCTGTCTAAATACTAGTGAAGTTTAAGTGATCTATTTTTGTGCTTGGTGTAGTAATAATATATTAGCTACCCTATTTAAAAAATTAACGATAACTTCATAAAATTAATATAATTTAATTTAATTAATTCATTAATGAATTCGCATTATTAAATTTTAAGTAATTTCAATTATTTAATGAATTATTTAGCTGTTGAGGGACATAAAGGATATACCATATTGTGGCAACGAAAGACAAAAGTGTGAAATATTTAATTTCACTGTTATTTTGAAGCTGAATAATCCATTTATTATTACTAATTCAGGAAACCAAGGAAAAACTGGCAGGGGCCTTCTGAAGTAGAATCTGATCTGGTCGATTATAAAGAAATAACAGAATGCGCATTTCGTACTTACGGTTTGGCAATTAATCAATGACTAAAAAATACAAAGAATCTTTATGTAACATAATCTCTATGCAATTTACATGACCTTAGTGTTATGTTACATTATTCTTGTATGTTTAATTTTATTTCTGTTTTTAGAAAAAGCTATTTGATTTCGTAAAAACTTGACTAACGGATATAATATAGGGTAGAAAAAGACAACTCGAAAGTTGGTTAATCATCTGATCTGCAGCTTAGGATTTATATGATAAAATTAAATTCGAGAAGATCAATCTTACCGCTACAAAATAAAGGAATAACAAAATATAGTAATAGAAAAACTAAATTTTTGTAGATTAAAAATAGTGGGAAAGTAGATTATAAATCATTCACTTTTATTTGAATTCGCTATTCCAAGATTTTTGAAAATAATTTACAATAATCTATTTTATTAAAAATACATGCTTAAGAATCAATTAACAATTATGATCAAATTTTAAGTGTATAGTTATTTAAAATAAATAATACTAAAAATATGGACTTTATGTTGCAATTTGTAATGCATCATTTTGAATTTTGGGGATGTAAGTTTTTAAATTAAATTAAATGTACTGTAAAGGCTCCATAATACACAATCTTTCGCCAAAGAATAAGAAAGAATAATCTAATCAATTTATTTACTTGAATCTCTTAACGATACAAATAACAGGAAAATATGTATACAATTACATGCTAATTTCTTGTTAAGAATTTTAAATTGTAAAGTTCATAAGTTAATTTCATAATAACAACGTTGACTGTTAATACCGACCTCCTGGAACCCAGAACGGATAGTCGAAAAACATATCCACCCTTGCCTTATTACAATTACAATAAAAGTCAAGTAGGTCTATTGATTTATTTCATATAATCGAATCAGAAGAAAAAATAACTTACTTATGGTAATATATACTAAAACTAATTCAAAAAGACTTACTTCGATTTGCTATCTATTCCAGAAAATAATTAACTTTTAACTTTTAGTAATCGAACTAAGCATTTTCCACAAGAGAATTACATTAATAGATTTAAACATAATCTATATACCGGGTGGGGCAAAAAAACGCATTATGTTTACAAGCTTACTGTGGTAAGATAGGATGGCGGATGATGCTGAAATTTGCAGTACGTATTGGGAAAGCATTGAAAATCAGATCTCTAGAGTTTTGGATAGTTATAGCCAAAAACACCTAAACGGTGTATACCACAAACTTGTTAATTAAAAATACGTTTCAGTGTACGTAACAAGTGTAAGGGTATAAACTAAGCAGCGCAGCGTGCCGTAGCTAGCAACAACTGAAATAAATGAATGCCACCAAGTAAGTTTTTCACGTGTATGTCTAATGAGTAGTTTAATAAGTGTTGTTGGGGGTATTTTGGTGTATAGGTATACGCAATATGGTCCCTCATTTAAACAAGAACGATCTTGCAATTATTGAAGAGTGTTTTGTAGAACAAAATTGGCAAGGAAAACGAACTGTACGCGAATTTCCAGGCTTCCGGCTTCCAGGATTGTTTTCTTGAGATAGAGATAATTGCTCGACAAGTCCTTCATTTTGTGGAGTTATTGCAGTTGCAGGTCTTCCACTTCCACGTTTTCTAGAAATGGAACCTGTTAAGACAGGTCTTCTGATAGCCCTATTCACATTGTTAATGGACCATTGCTTGTTAGGAAATTCGCGTACAATTCGTTTTCCTTGCCAATTCTTTTCTACAAAACACGCGTCAATAATTGCAAGATCGTTCTTGTTTAAATGAGGGGCGATATTGCGTATACCTATACACCAAAATACCCCCAACAGCACTTATTAAACTACTCATTAGACATACACCTCAAAAACTTACTTGGTAGCATTAATTTATTTCAGTTGTTGATAGTCACGGTCCGCTGCGCTGCTTAGTTTATACCCTTACACTTGTTACGTACACTGAAACGTATTTTTAATTAACAAGTTTGTAGTATACACCGTTTATGTGTTTTTGACTATAACTATCCAAAACTCTAGAGATCTGATTTTCAATGCTTTCCCAATACGTACTGCAAATTTCAGCATCATCCGCCTTCCTATCTTACCACAGTAAGCTTGCAAACATAATGCGTTTTTTTGACCCAGCCGGTATTTAAAACACAAGGCTCATTTTTGTCCCAGTTCACTTGAGAGTTCTACTGGACCAATACGTGATTTTTTTATATTGATGCTTTCGCCGTGCATATTAGTCAACTGTAAACAACCCCAACTGTTTAATATATTTTATTAATAAATATATCGGTAATAACATTTAAAAGCGTGTACATAGTACTTCTTTCTGTTCGAGACTGACTCTAAAATCATTCCATATCATTATCACATAACTAGCCTGTTATGTGTCCACTGATGACTAAACGATTGAGTAATGCCCTCGTAACATAACGAACAATATGCTGCAGGTTTTGTTGGATACAAAGTATTGAGGGTAGATCACAGTCGGCTACGCTACCGTATTCCACGTCCACGTGGATTGGTCCTTTTAGTAAACCTGTAGAAACAGAGAAGTATTATAATGCGCCTTCTCCTAAACATTCTAATAATACTATAACAAGCATCCCTTCCAAACACAACTACTACGACAGAAACTACTATCATATACAACTCTTTTACAGTCCACACAATTTACAACCTTGACAGAAAATACTATCATATGCAACTGTCTTACAGCCCACATAAACTACAACTTTCAAACTAAAGAAACAACGTAGTCAGGTTTTAACGTCAACGTCTGTCGTTTGAACCTGCACCCTTAGGAGAGCTCTCTTATGAAGGATCCTTTTCATTCGTTTCAGATTCTTCGTCAGAATCCGAGCTAACATGAATGCGGTAGGGCTTCATCTTATCAAGGGATACGATTCCCTTATACCTTCTCTGCGATCGAGAAGATCCCCTCGCATCCTCAACAACGTAACGATCGTTATCTAAAACTCTGGTAACGACAAAGGGCCCGCTATATTTAGGGAGAAGCTTACGACCTTGCCCCTGATTGTTCGTTGCAGAGTTTCGCATCACCACTTGCTCCCCAACCTTGAACTGGTTACCTGCACAACGATGCGTATCATATCTAGCCTTTCGTTCGGCCTGCTTAGCTTCTGTGATCCGTTTCACCTCGCTTCTTACATAATTTATATTGTCCAAGTGCGTTGGTTCTATAGCGACTTCGTTTGCTAAAACCGCATTTGCCACTCCTCCGGGAGTGTACCAAAACAGTAATTCGTATGCCGATTCGTAATTCGACTTGCCGGTGGTTGAATTCCTCGTTGAATTCTGGCCTCACCTGACCTTTTCCACCATGTCGTCCCACCTATTTTCGTCTTCAGTCGACATAGAAAGCGATGCCAATATTGTACGATTGTATCGCTCCACTTGCCCGTTGGTCCGTGGAGTCGCAGTGGCATTCAACACATGTTTAATGTTCAGACCTCTACAAAACTCTCCAAACTATTTGCTCGTATAACACGATCCTCTGTCACTTATTATTCTCCTTGGCACTCCAAAGTTCTGAATTACACTAGTCACAAGCAATATCAAAGGTCGCACTTTTGTTGACGGTACAGCCTTCATAAACACAAATTTGGTGAAGGCATCTACAATTATAATCAAATACATGTTTTTCTTTTTAGATTTCACGAATGGGCCAAGATGATCCACATGTAGTGTATCGAACGGATCGACGTTTTTCTCGTTCGGGTGCATGAATCCTGGTTGTCTTCCTCCTGTTTCCTTGTTGTATAAACATTGCAAACAGGAAGAGATAAATCTTTTTACATATCTTCGCATACTTGGAAACCAATAATGTTTGGATATAGCCGAGATTGTCTTTTCTAATGATAAGTGTCCAATGCCGTCATGAAACTGTAAAACGACCTGTTTGCGTGCTGTCCTTGGCACGACCCATTTCTTTCTCCCTTCCGCTATTCTATACAATCGGCCATTAACTAAACAGTAATTCTGATGAAGTTCATGTTCTTCTCGGTCGATTGATGGTTTCGATAAAGTGTCAATAATCATCTTACATCTCTCATCCATCATCGGAGCGGTAAGTACCCAGTCATCTTCGTTTATATTGACGGTATACACTTGCTCAGTTCGGTTTTCAGACAGATCATTTACAGGATTTCGACTTAGTGCATCAGCGTGTCGCATTTTCCATTCCTTCCAATTTTTGGGATTAAATCCCTCTTGCTGAGAGTGGTTCGAATGGCATTACAGTCTGTGACTACTTTAAAGTGGATGCCTATTAGATATATCCTAAAACGTTTGAGAGAATAAACTACGGCCATTGTTTCTAGCTCATAAGAGTGGTATCGTTGTTCTGCCTTCGTAGTCTGCTTGGAGTAATAGAGAACAGGTCTCAGAGATCCATCTTGTTGCTCTTGCAACAAAATCCCTCCAATGCCCCATTTAGAGGCGTCTGTATGGACCTCCGTTTTTAACTGCGGATCGTAAATTGCTAACAATGGTCGCGATACCAATTTTTCCTTGAGAGTTTGAAAGGCATTGACCTGCTCTTCGGTCCACATGAATTTTACATCCTTCTTAGTCCGCGCGGTTAGGGGTCTGGCTATGGTGGCGAAGTTCTTGATGTATTTTCTAAAATAGCTTGCTAACCCTAAAAACTGTCGAACCGTGTGGACATCAAGAGGTGTTGGAAAATTACTAACGGCTTCTGTTTTTCTTAATCCTGGTTGCACTCCTTCTTTACTAATTTCATACCCTAAATACTCTACTTTTTCCATAAAAAACTGACATTTGCATAACCTTAGGGTAACCCCAGACTCTTTAATTGATTGCAACACTTCCCTTAAATTAGAGAGTGCCGTTTCAAAATCCTTGGCAGGTAGTGAAATATCATCCATGTATGCTAGGGCCTTACCGTATCGTAAATTACCTAAGACTTTATTGATTGTCTTCTGAAATACGGCTGGAGCATTGGCTAGGCCAAATTGAACCCGCGTATATTCATAATGTCCATCTGGCGTAATGAAGGCGGTCTTAGGAATAGAAGATTACTCGAGGGGTATTTGGTGATACCTGCTTGCTAAATCTAGACTTGTAAAATATTTATATTCCTTTAACTTTTCCAGAAAATCGTCTATACGAGGAAGAGGGAATCTATCTTTTACGGTTTTTGCATTCAATGCCCTATAATCGACACACATTCGCTGTTCTTCGTTTTTCTTTTTCACCAACAAGATAGGACTGGAGTAAGGTGAATCTGATTCACGAACTATACCAATATTCATAAGATCATCAACAATGTCTGTAACAACTTTTCGTTTGTTGTGGGAAAGACGGTAAGGACGATAAACAACGGGTTTGTCATCCGTTAGATGTATAGACATTTTTAAAATATCTGTCTTACCAAGTTCACTAGTATTTTGAGCAAAACAGCATCTGAACTCATTTAATAAATCAATTAACTTCTGTTTCTGACTCGCACTGAGGCTTTTGTTACATGCTACTTCATCAACCGAAAAGGGCTTAGCATCTATCACTGAGGCTGATAGTACTGGCATGCTAACTGATTTATCTTCAAAGCATATTACAGATCTAACTAAAATCTCCTCAGCACTTACCTCAACGGGTTCATGTGAAACGTTTGTTATAGCGAGAAAACCATCTAGACCATTGGTGATACATTCATCTATGTAGTGTTCTCGGCCAGGAATTGCTCGTAAACCCCCGTGAACGTAAAGTTCTCCATCAACAGCATCCCTAGAAGTGGCGGCTACCAAAGCTGTTGTTTTTGGAGGAATGATGGTATCTTGCTTAGCCCAAAGAGGAATTCTTCGGGATGAAAAGTTTAAGACATCTTCGAGATTGTCGTCAGCAGACAGTACACGAACAGTTTCTTGAAGGACTATCATAACAACCTCTGGTCGGTTGAGAAAAGTCCGTCCGATCATTAAAGGTACGTCTTGGACATCGTTAGGCACAACCAAAATTTCAACATCGACTTTAACTCGGTCAAGCAGAATCGTGGCTTTCGTCTCTCCTATTACAGGAACTATAAGCCCTCCATATCCGGTCACTGTCATCGTACTGGGGATGTAGCTCAACCCTAATTTATGAGCATCGCCCTTTCTTAGTAGGACAGCCCCACAGCCAGTGTCAACGTATGCACGAGAAGGTTTTCCGTTTACCCGAGACTCAAAGTAATAGCTGTCGTTAGCATTACTTAAGCTCGACTTGATAATATTATTTTTTACCGGTTGTCTATGACAATTTTTGGCTAGATGAACCAAACGCTTACAATTGGTACATTCTAACCTTGGTTTCGGGCATTTGTCTGAAAAATGTCCACGCCCCTTGCAATTGTAGCAACGTTGTTCTGTCTTGACACCTGACTTAAACCTTTTGACAGCTAGGTCTCCATCTTCTCGGCGGTCGCGAAGTTCGCGTGAGTGTGCGCGGCGAAACACTCTTGGTCGATTTTGAAAACTTGTCATATAAGTCTCGGTCCTCAGGGCGGAAAGATACTCAGCATATAAGGCATTTGGAGTGAGATATCTCCCAGCTCTTGCGTCTGACTGAATCGTTGGATCACGTATTCCATCTATTTGGCAAGATACTGCTTTTCTTCCGGAAATGTCACGAGCACTAAGCATCTCCATCTTATCAAAATAATACTACTCCCATTACTTAGCTTAGAAAGCTTACATCGGTTGATAAGTTTCCTCAAAATAGCTGCAAAGTCTTGATGTTCGGGGAACGATTTCAATAGAAGTTGCTTCCATTCTTCCCATCCTAATTGGTACGTAGGTAAGTTATTATACCATTTCCGGGCAACACCTGTTAGTCGATTTTGCATGTGATATATGATAGAGGATTCGTCCCATCGATTAATCCGCGCCAGCTGTTCGATTTCTCTATCTATTTAGAAGAACTTAAATTTGGATTTCCCGGACTAAACTCAGGAATGCATTCTGGATTCACATAAACTTTCGGTGGACGTTCCTTTGGCTGCGTTTGTTGAGTGATCATTTTCTCAAAAAGTAGTTCTAATTTACCGAGTCGTTCTGAAGTATCAGCAAGTGGCGGCTGAGGAGGGGAATTCGGAATGGTTACGCGCAAATCTTTACGAAAACCCGATCGCGTGAGCACTGGAGGTGTATAATGACTTCTGTTAGTAGATGATCTATCGTGCACAGAAACGGCATGCGTAGCTTCTGATCTTGTACGGGATCTTGATTTTCGAACGCGTTCCTCATCTTTAGCATGACGACGCTCGCGCAAAACAGAATCTCCATGTGATCTCTCATTCCGCGTATACGATCGCGTCCTTCTGGAACGGCGTTTCCTTTCAGACCGATCAGAACTTGAACTTGTAGACGAAGAACTGCTACGCCCCATCGTATCAAGCTTTACAATTGTGAAAATAAAAATTGTTCTTGACCAAAATAATAGTTTTTGATTATCTAGGATTTTAAGATTTGAATTACTGGCTGTGCCCTATAATTGGACCTCATATGTCCACACAGGCTTCAAAATAGTTTTATACAAGAGCAGTTTATTGTCAAGTGATAACTGTGATTTTCTGCCTATTATCCAATACATTTGGCGCAGTTTTAGGCCAAGTTGCTTCCTTTTTGTAAATATGTGCTTCCTCTAGGTCAAGCGCCTATCCATGTGCATTCCAAGATACTTGGTGTCATCTGCTTGATTTGGCTGGCTGCCATTTAATGTAACTGGAGGGCAGGTGTTCCTGTTTAATGTAAAAGTTACATGTACCGATTCTCCAAATGTTAAATAACAACATAATTAAAAATTAAATAGCATAAATAATGATAAATGTACATTGGGTTGCAAACTTTTGTGTCTACAATTAAAAAATAGACTATAAATTATCCTCACTTATACTACGAATGGCTTGAGTTAAAGGAGGTAATCTAGTTATCCAAATTGTTTTAACATGATTACTAATTCTGTGTCGGGTATCTAGCAAAGATATCGCCAAGGTATAACGATAGAAAATTATCAAATAAATAATCAAAAATTGATAAAAGTTTACCGATTGGGCTGACAATTTGGAATCATTTAAGCCTTTCATATAAAACTACAAATGGGCATTTTATGCCTCAGAAATGCGAATCAATTTATTACAACATAAAATCTCATAAACGATAAAAATATACTTATACTTACTGACGCAATAAAGTTTCCGGCTGAGACTGGTTACTTAATCAAATTATTCTTAGGTGTCGTGAGTGTTAATAACAAAGGCCTTCGAATTTCAGACTAAACGCAGGAATAAATGAACAATATAAAGGGTGCCACCCAATTTTTTTGTTATTATTAAATAACAGCGACGGGAATCTACAATTTGGGAAAAGAATTCCGCTCGGTTTGTTTCCTTCCTTTTTTTGAAAGGATTGTCTACAAAAACAATTTGTTGAGTCAATCTATAACAAGTGGTTTAGTTTTAAATTTAGTTTATTACTAGGATAATGGGCCCTACGGGCCTAAGCACTTAAGTATGATAGAAATAGCATTTATCGATTTTTTTAAAGTAGGTCAGTATTTACATGACCTACATTAAAAACATGTAAAATCAACTTTATTAATATTGGAGTCGAATGAGCCCAACCCATCTCTAACATGACCTACTTTAAAAAATTTTCGGTCGTGCATTATCCTCGGCAAATTACGCGTCGAATGAGCCCAAGCCCATCTCTCCAGCCCTTATAGAACGCGAGAATGGGGCTCGGACACACATACAAATCAACTTTAGTAGTATTGGAAATCACGTTTATGAATGTCAATTATTGGCAAATAAAGTGCACAATCTAGCGTATGACAAATATGCCGATTTTCATATTGTTTGAGAGACAAATAAATTCAAGAAGAATTACACAGTAAACTTAGTTGGGGGATCCCTTTTCAAAATACAGTTTTATTACTGCGTAAATAAAAAACATAAATCAAGCGTTAGTGTTTTTTGAAATTCGAAAGTAATCATTTGCTAAAGTCACTTACGGTACGCTTCGTGTTCGCTTTTTTACATTAATCCACAGATGCACTATAACACTTAATGGCTTTATCTAAACAACACAAGAGTACCGTTACACCTTAACATTACTGCTGGAAGAACACAAGCCAGCTATCGTCGAAGAAAAAGTTAAATTCTTTGCACTAAAAATCTTCAACTTCACGATCATTTTCGCTTTTTAAGTTATTAACATTTTTATTTGGTTACTATTGCATGCCAAATTGAATTGTCAACACAAATTGAAATCACGCGTTTATTAGTAGCTGTTCAAAAAGAACAGGGATGTTTGATTACCTTATTAAAACTACAGACCACTGTCAAAATCTAATATTATTATTGACTGTTTACTAAAATTTTTACAGAGTTTAATAAGTTTAATAAATATTAACAGGGGAAATAATCCCTCTAATAAGCGCTTATAAGCTATAAGCGAATCCACATATTCTTCGAAGAAAAGAGCCAGGTTACACCATTATAAACTGAAAACTTAACGGTGTCACTTAATCCTCACATAAAGGTTTAAACAATAAGGTCTTTAACACCAAACCCAAATTTTAAATTTTTCTTTAGGGGTTTGTGACAAGGCACAACTCGGCTTCGCTACGATCCACTCTGCGTAGAGGCTATATCGCAATTAGAAATGTTCATTTCCCATTTTAGAGTTTTAATAGGGGCGATTATATTATACATAGTCACAAAAGTGTACTAAATTGCATCGCAAGTTTATCAAAAAGTGGAAACAACTAAAAATATTCAGAATCGGAAGATAGGGCTGCCATATTATGTTTCATAAGGTGTTAAATATTGTTCCGGAAGTTGTACATGCATTTCTTAACATTTAATGCTGACGAGGGTTTAGCTAAAATACACAATTTACTAAAGGGTCATAAAATTATATATGTTTTGAGTGTGCTTTGAAGAATTAACTTTTATTTAGATCGCCTTTTTACAATACGATAAGCAAAAAATGGTTTAAATACGTGACCAAAAGGGGAATGTGATACTTGTGGAAATATAATTATGTTTACACAAGTGGTAACTTTGTTTAAATTATATAATCTTACCTTAACAATTAACAAGACAATAAATAAAAACATTAGATTATTATCATTATTAACTAAATCTTTTAAACTAATACATTACAATTATGGATTATTTAAACAAAATGGTTTAATTTCAACATTCTTTTCTTCCAATAGCAAAAAATCCCAAAGCTATTGTTAGAGGTTTAGTAAAATATAATCTACTTAAACAATTAATAAGACAGTAAAATAAAAAACAGCAGACTCTTACCATTATTAACTGAATTATTTAAATTAATATTTACATTACTGTTTCTGATTATTTAAAAAAATATATTTAATTTCAACAATTTTTTGCCTCTAACCTTTAATAAAGGTATCCCAAAGCTATTACCTAAACAATTAACAAGACACTATATTAAGATTAATGCAATGTTAAATATTTAATTTATTCTTGTCTTATCTAGCAAATAGTTAAAAGCAACGCTAATGGAATAAACGATTTTAAATTGAAACACGTTACTGATACATGCATGTAATCTCTCATCTAATTGTTATAAAAAGACAAAAAGTAGCGTATTGAATAATTTATACTACCCATATCTCAAACAGCTTTAATTAAACTTGATCTAACTGGTTGCTCTTTTATTTTGTAAATCTCCACCTGATTTATAATGAGAATGACGTACGTCTGCCTCATTAGTAACGTATAAATATTACTGAATTTAAATCGCGAAATTTTAGTGTAATCGAAATTATGGGTCCATTTGCTCACATTCTAAAACGCTGCATACCTTACGATGATAAAAATCACCAATGGCCACAAATCTTTGCAATTATCATTGGTATGTTTGATTTATTAAATTTATCTCTTGATAACATTTTTAATTATAAACTTTCAGCTACTTTGGGCTCATTTATTAATGGTGCGATCGTTAATTGGACTTCTCCGGCAATTCCAATATTAATCTCAAACGCTTCACATGTCGAACCGATAACATTAGAGGAAGCTTCGTATTTTACCGTAATTCCAACGGCTACACAAGCTATTGCGTCACCATTCTTAGCCATATTAGCAGATGGGATAGGAAGGCAAAAAACTGTCATGTTAATTAGCGTTTCTTATTTTTTATCTTGGGTGTTAATTGGTGCAGCGGGAAATCTTTACGTGTTTTATTTATCCCGACTTATTCAAGGTATAGGGGACGCAGCTTGTTTCACTGCACTTCCTATGTATATAGGGGAAATATCCGAACCAAAAATTAGAGGTTCCTGGGGAAATCTAATTGCTCTCAGTATGTTTTTAGGATTCTTCACTGTTAATGTAATTGGATCTTACTGTGATATTATAACGACGGCTTATATTTTTGGAACGATAATGTTAATCCAATTCTTTCTGATGTTTCTTATTCCCGAATCTCCCCACTTTTTAATCATGAAAAATAGAGAAATAGAAGCTAAGACTGCTCTTAAATTTTTAAGATGGAAGGGCAATGTTGAAGATGAATTAATGATTCTTAGCAAAGAAGTCCAGCAGGAGCTTTTGCAATCTGGTAGCTACAAGGAATTGTTCGCAGATAAGATACACTTTAAAACTTTAATTATCTCGCTTGCGCTTAGAGCAACACAACCATTCAGTGGTATTCCAGCTTTTACCATGTATACACAATACATGTTTATTCAAGCTGGTAGTAATTTATCAGCTTCAACTTCTGCTATTATATTTTCTGGTGTTTTCTGTATATGTATGGCATGCTTTTCCTCAGTTGTGGAGAAATTTGGAAGAAAACCATTAATGATATTTTCTTGTCTTGGTTGTGCTATAGTTTTGGGAATTGAAGCTGGATATTTTTATGTTAATGAAGAAACAAATTTGGATGTTTCCGATATTCGTTGGCTTCCTCTAGCTGGAATGTTAAGTTATATTCCTTTAAGTTCCGCTGGTTTAGCCATAATACCAACTTTAATGTTGGGGGAATTATTTGCCACAAATGTTAAAGGAAATGCTTTGTGCATCTTAAATATTTGCTATTCAGTCTTTTTACTTTTAGTAACAAAATTATTCCAATTGCTATCTTCAAATTTCGGCATGTATGTTCCATTTTGTTTATTCTCAGTATGTTGCTTCTTTAGTACTGTTTTCTCTTATTATTGTCTTCCTGAAACGAAAGGGAAAACTTTAGAGGAAATACAAAGATCTCTAAGAGGAGAAAATATTAAAAAAAGCACAACTAAAATTTGAAATTGTAAATTATTAATGATACATACTAAAAAAGTAATCTTATCACTATTTATGGTATAAATTAATTAATTTCACTAGATTTTAAATAATTAAATCGGTTATATAACTATTGGTCTTTTTTCTTTTTCCTCCTTATGCGATTAGCAAACTTGCAAAAATGATACTTCCCTGGTTGCTCCGGAACTAAACACGCCTTGTTTAAGTATATTATTATATTATTAATATACGCACCAAGTTTGACAAAAACTTTCTCTATGCTGGATTACTCTAATTGCGTATGATCATATTTTGACAGCTTTGACCAACTTATCTAACAAGAGAGTTATAGAAGATTATAACATATTTTTTACGTTAAATAATATTATGTGCTTAATATTTATTTATTCTGTGTATTAACTTTTAATGAGATAATTTAAAAAAAAAGAAATTTTTTAGTGAGTGTTCTTGGTTTATGTCTTAGTTAATATTTAAATAGTTACACTATTAAAGCTTTCGCTATAAATCTCAAAAGGCATTTTTTAAACTAGTGGGAAAATTATTTATTTTAATGATTGGACAATAAAATTATACAATTCTAATAATATTGCTGTTTTTAATTTATATTATATCCGGCGGTAGTTTACGAATGTTCGAATGAGCATATACAAGAATTTTAATGTCTTAATTTGATTAAAATATAAATATGAGAATATAAGTAGTCTATGCCGTAGCTACTGTTTCTTACAGTATTAATACCGAAAAACAAACGCTTTTTACTTTTTCTTAAATTGTCTTGGCAAATGTTCAGAATGTTCTTCCAGAAAGCCTCTAAATATATTTATAATTGAAGAAAGAAAAACTATAGTAGTACATTTTAGTGTATGGGACTACTATCGAATGCAAAAGTTGTAACCCCTAAGTTTGAGAGCATAGCAAAAAAAGTAACAGTTCAAATTAATTCAAACAAAAACAGTTAGATAAACAATTTATTTTTATATAAAGTAGTAAATTTGCAAAATGATCTAATTTTAGGTTTTTTAATTCTCAGGAATTATGTTACGAATAGGCCGGTTTTTTGGTAGTTTTGACATAAAGCGTGTCTTTAATAATTAATATTTCAATAACTACTCAACAGAATTTATGTAATTTTATATGCAAGTAGCTAATTCTGTTGTATGTATGTGAAACTATTTGTAATTTGATATCTGTATTATTTCTTAAGTTATTCTATAAAATGGAGGGTAATAGATTTAATTCCCATATACACAAAACACTATTAGCTACTTGCATATAAAATTGCATTCAATTCTGTCGAGTAGTTATTGAAATCTTAATTATTAAACATACGTGTTGCGTCAAAACTTCTAAAACCCGACTTTTTGCAACGTAATTCGTGAAAATTCAAAAATCTAAAATCAGATACTTTTCAAATTTACTATTTTATACAAAAATAAATTATCTATCTAACTGTTTTTGTTTGAACTAATTTGAGCGGTTAGTTTTTTGCAATGCGCATTCAAACTCAGGGGTCAGAATATTTGCATTCGATAGTAGTACCTATTTGAGCACGTCTTCGCAAGGCGAAGTTACAGCTAGCTAATATCCTTACTACACGGCTGATGTCAACAGTTGGTCAATTTTGTTTAACCTCGAACCCCCGGATACCGAATCGTGTGGAAATTTACTGGGAAATAACAATTCTCAATTTTTTTTATAGGGATAATTTAAATACTCGCATTACAATGGCACGAAAATAAATAAATATGTTTTATAATTTTTATGATTTTTAACTTAATAGTGTCTATATCAGATTTACACAAAAATTAAAATATTACGTTTATGGAAACGAGTAGATGTTTCGTGTTGATGTAAAAAAATTCTATCAAGATAAACATCATTTTGATTTAAAAACTACGTATTTTATTAAATTGTATTTTATGGCATATTCCATTAAAAGAAAAATAATAATATGAGATAAGTACGAGATACCACTGGATGTGAGACCGTTTACAAAGGGAATTCCACAAAACAAATACTATAACAAAAATATACGCCGCGCGATGGACGTCACTGTAATCTTAATAAAAAACTCAAATCAATAAATACTATACTAAATGCTCCGGCTGAGATCTCTAATTATGCAAGTGGGTGTTAACCCCAAAAGCTTCTAATTAATTAATAGAATCAGGAACAAGCAAAAAATAAAAAATAGTGGGCGCCACCAAATTGATGTTACAAAATCTAGGAATGCCAATTTGGAAAGATTCCTCATTTAAAATTGACGTTAATTTAATCAAACACATATCAATCGATACTAATGAATTGTAATTGATAGAAACATCAGCAATTTGTTGACCCAAACTGTATCATACGATAATTGAATTTGAAATCTGTATATTAAAACATAAAAGGAAAACAAAAAAAGAATACAAAACACATCAAATCATAAGTTAGCATTCCTGCAAGCTAATTAATTTCGGGATCCCAAATAAATTTTACATGAAAACTTAATTAAAAATCAATACCTTAGAACATTTTCATTAGTCCAACAAAGCTCAAAAATTCCTTGCACAAATAACTTCAAACACTAAAAGCAATAATGACCATACACAAAAAAAGCACAATAACAAACTGCTGACCTGCAAGTTGCGGGAACACTTATTATCTTGAAGTTTGAACTATATTATCTTAACGAGATTCGTCGAACTTTAACATAATTATTTTATTTGCGATAACTTCCAAACGGAACAAATTCTCAAGATTTATAACGGTAACTGTACTGAAAAACTGTATACTTGAAGGTTGCTTAACAAATCCTTAATCGGTAATACGGAATTATACTTAATATTCCGATATAACGAGACGGCACTACTTTTCTTCGCTAAATTAACTAAACTTGCGAAATAATCCTAATGTTGGATCAATTTTCAAACATCGAAATCGGTACGATGTAACACTAAACTTAAATTGAGGCATAAACGGTAGTACGGAATATTTTATCGAATTCACTAATTCGGAACTAAATACTTAATAATAGGGGCATACATTCACCGTAACAACCCTTTTAAAATATCCTCGGGCCGCAAAGCGCCCGGAGGAGTCTCGAGGCACCAGCCTCTTTGATGGTTCTCTTCAACCGTCTTGTTAAAAACTCTCAACTAAACTAAAAAGGATTTGAATTTTATATCTAGACAAATAAATTTAAGAAGGACATTTAAATTGGCTAATAACAAAAAACAAAGTTGGCTTTCACAAGCCAATCAAAGATTATTATTTCGGAACAAAGGACTTCACCCGTAATTGAGGTTTGCGGTATTTGCAGTAATTTAATACACTGGGATCGAGAGTTTATTTATCCAAAACCTACTAATGAACACGTACAGGAAAATCATAAATTAAGGCCAAATAGATTCTGTTAATGTTTATCTTCTATGAAACAAGGATTATAAACCTGGGAACGTCTTAAAATGATCGTTCACACCAACGAAAACTTTGCTGATTCTATAATATTATTTATAAATCCACAGAGGCGACTCTTAATACTTAAAAGTAAGCGTTATTTAACTTAACGTAATATTTGCAATTTTGACGCAATCAAATTTGTTAGACTTCACAGGATCGTACTGGGGTTCCTTTATTATTTATGCATATGAAATGGTATTTATTAAATTGAAAAAAGTTTAACGTTACAATGTAAATAAATTCCTCTATTGCAAAATTATTTCTGTACCTCTTTATCTTTTGTATGGCAAAACCCTTCCTTCCTGTTTAGCGTTGTTTGCCGGTTAGTTTTAAGTCATTCTTCATAGCTTTTAGAAAAAATATTTTTTCTTGAAATAAGCCAGGAAGTATTATTTCGGAAAATAATTTGAAGATGAATCAAAATAAAGGGTCATTCCATGCGAAATCGATCACTAAAATGGGTCGATCTCACGGATTTCAATGAAAATTACCTATGAGGTAGCAATCAACTAAAGAACATAACTTTCATTCATCAATTTGCTAAATTACGCAGAACTTCGGAAATATTCAAACTGAAAAAATTATCAAAACTGCTTGCACGCCTTTAAAGAAATATAAATATCTCGAAAAGTATTTACCCTAGAGCCAATATTTTTTTGTGTATTGCTCACTAGAAGACGGGCTTTTTGGACAGCCTAATAATTTTTTGTTATCAAACGTATTTTTATTTTTTTCTAAACGAAATATTTTAAAAATGCAGAAAAATCGGTGTGGTCACATTTTTAAAAATCTGAAAAAGATTGTACAGATTCTTTGAACATTTCTGTATTTAAATGCAAAATGGCAAGCTGGACATTTTAATAGTTTTAGCAGGGCAAATTTTCAAAGACCGCGTTGTAGGCAGCCGGCGCATCATAGTTCACGGTCAAGCGGCTCAACCCGCATTCGCTATCTTCTAATTAGTAATAACATGATCCATATTACCAGCGGTCTATCTTAACTAATGTACAGAAGATAAAATATATATCTGTGTGGATATGATTATACCTCCTGATTAGTTAATTACTTATGTATTTAAATCGATTTCTTCGGGTGTGTTACATAAATTGCAATGATCCTATAGCTCAGTCTATAGTTTTTAACGTTAATAAATTTGAATAAATTTGACACTCTAGCTCGATGACTGGATTTTAATAATATAATACAACGTAAGCTGGTGATGGGTTGCTACCTACAATAGCATCCAGTCTAACCCAGAGAACATCTATTTTTTAAATTTAGGATCAAAAACAACTTATCTTCTGTAAACAAAAATGGTATCTAAGCTATGCATTATAATATTTTAGGGTCTTTGATGGCCGCAAGAAAAATGCTTTATGCAACACACCCGAAGAAATCGATTTAAATACATAAGTAATTAACTAATCAGGAGGTATAATCATATCCACACATATATACATTTATCTTATGTACATTAGTTAAGACCAACCGCTGGAAATATAGACGGTATTATTACTAACTAGAAGGTAGCGAATGCGGTTTGTGCCGGTTGACCGTGATCTATGGTGCGCCGGCTGTCTGCAGCGCGGTCTTTGAAAATTTACCCTACCAAAACTATTAAAACGTCCAGCTTGCCATTTGGCATTTAAATAAAGAATTGTTCAAAGAATCTGTACAATTTTTCAGATTTTTTAAAATGTGACCACACCGATTTTTCTGCATTTTTAAAATATTTCGTTTAGAAAAAAATAAAAATACGTTTGATAACAAAAAATTATTAGGCTGTCCAAAAAGCCCGTCTTCTAGTGAGCAATATACAAACAAAAATATTTGTTCTAGGGTAAATACTTTTTGAGATATTTATGTTTCTTTAAAGGCGTGCAAGCAGTTTTGATAATTTTTTCAATTTGAATATTTCCGAAGTTCTGCGTAATTTAGCAAATTAATGAAGGAAAGTTATGTTCTTTAGTTGATTGCTACCTCATAAGTGATTTTCATTGAAATCAGTGAGATCGACCCATTTTAGTGATCGATTTCGCATGGAATGACCCTATACAAAATTGTAAGTACATTCATCCCTGAAAACCATTTTACTATTTACTAAACAAAGCACTTGGTATTGCACCCACAAATCTTAGCATGTCGGTTTTGTTCAGTCGTCATAAATATTTCTCTACGTATTCATCAGGTATACAGGGTGATTAACGTCTCATTGCACACTATAGGTGATTCGAAAACCATAAGAGATACGAAGTTGGTTAAATGAGACAAAAGTTGTACAATTTGCAAGGCCATCCCAAAACCAGTTCCAATATTTAAAAAAAACATAGGTCACTAGATATAAGCAAAAAATGAAAACTTGTTATTATCTTCTTTTTTTTAATATCTCTATCTGTTTATTTTTATTTTTATATTATGAAATTTTGCACATAGCTAGGTATAACCTGACATTGTTGCATGGCAATGTTGACAAAAAACAACAGCGACATACAAAATCTGAAATGTGAAATGGCTCATCTCATGCCAAATCATCAAATTTTAAAACATGACCGTGCTTCGATATCTTATATATTATTTAAAGTTTATTCTTGCATATATACATCTGAATGACATTCAATTATTTTGTCTCGATTATGTTATAATATACACATTATAGTTGCACTACCAACGGTGAATAATGATCGATCACTACTAGTTACAGTCACTACTGTTAGTACATGATTGGCTGTCAGCAGTGATTAATAATTAATTAACAGTCGGGGAGCAGCCTGCTTAAATTCGATATGATCAACATCGTTCGGTCATTTCTAAAAGTATTTTAAAGTTCTTTAACATTAATATTTAATTGTCGCGGACAAACTATAGTATTCTACGCGCATATAATGGTTATTATTCACTTGGATGATTTACAACACTCGCCTAATGCTCGTTGCATAAGATACTATTTTTTAGATTGTTTGAAAAATAAACAGACACTTTGTCTCATCTTAATAAATTGCCATAATTGCCTTGTGTTTTGAATTATCTGGCTCATCAAGGTGTCAAATTAAAGCTAGTTATTGGGTCTTTCATGGTATATTAAAAACATCCAAAGACTTGGACAGTAGAAAAGTAGTTTAGTGTTTGGCATTGCTCCTGTGTTACAACCATCACATCTTTGAAATTTTTTTATAGAATTATCTTTGTCTACTCTATTTTTGTATTTCATCTTTTGTTTTCAAGCTATTTAATATTGGTATATAGAATTGATAATAGGGCAAAACAGGTTAAGGTGCTTCTAATTATCTGAATAGGATTGCATATTATAAAACATTTACAACCTTCGTTACGCTACAGTACAGAACACTGTAGTATGCAATTTAAAATCTATTTTTTGTTTAGTTTTAGCACATTGTGGAAGAGCTGTACTATAACAAAGATGCTTTTACTTGAAATTAGTAAAAATAAAATATGTGGTAAGTAGCATTGTTGGTTCATTCACACAAATTGAATGTTACCTATCTAGTAGATCCTTCATAAAGGAAAGGTGTTATTCTTTTATAAAGGACATAAAAGAACTACCAATTAAATTTTAATAATATTATTTCCTTATATGTAACAAGTACTAGTTAAATCAATAATCATCTAAAACTGGACTAACATTTTTTTAACGCTAAAACTGCATTGCGTGATTTATTTCTTTTATACTTATCAATTAAACCTGTTGTCTTGTTAAGCAAAATCCTATTAATTTATTTATAGACCGATCATACAGGGAAGGTTCTCTTTTTTCTTCTAATTTTGTAATAGAATTTTGTTGACCTCAATGACTTTAAGTTTTTATTAACATTCTTGTTTCGCAAAATGTATTTCATTATAAAAATAAGAACTGAAAGTATTTCTGTATAGTGTGCGAGTTATAAAAAAATTGTTGATCTGAACTTATTTTCCTTGTACGTTGGTTTCTAGAATGTTTAAATTTAAACATCATTTATAATTCGAATAATGATTAAACAATATTAATAATTAATATAAACATTGCACATGCTGTATTTTATAGCTACTGGTCTGGACCAGTCAGAAATATCAATAAACTCATTAATTTGGCTCTTTATAGTTTGTTTGGAAAGAAACATGAAAACCAGAAATAAAAATTTGGAAAAGAATTCTAATTAAAAGCAAAGATAGCTCCAGTATTTACCGACAAAATTTGAAAAGAACAACACATTTGCGACCACTACCAATGTGGTCGACTTTTCCCAATATTGATTCCTCGATGGCTGTAAATATAAACCCCAAATAGCACGCATATAAATAATAAGTCTTCAAGTAAGAGATACAGTGCTTTATTATCAATTCAACAAATTATCAGGTAACTCAATCAGGTGTAATAATTTCAATCAAGGTGGAATAACCTTGGCAAAAAATTAAATGTAGGTGATTGATTTCTATATACATTTGAACGGGGATGAGAATTCATGCGAGCGGGATTACTTACTTTAAATCTGACTTAGCAAGTCTCAAAAATGTAACTGGTACGGTAAATTAATGCGAATATCTGTGATGTAGATTGCGCAAGTGATAGCTAAGCGATTTATCTTTTACTAACATAGCACGCAATTTCTATAGATGGTTTTGCTTACAAGGGGAGGACGTGATCTCTCATTAGCCAATGTTAATAAAACTTTTTGCACATAAAGTACTCTACCTACATATACAGGGTGATTCAGAAATAAAGGTAATCCTTTAAATGGTAGGTAGAGAGGAGGCAGTAGAGCTAATCTACCTTGACAAGTATAGGTCTAAAACGAAGTTTTCCAGAAGATTCATTTTAAAGTTTTATTGAATTTTGGATCCAGTCCTGACCAAGGATCTTTTTGGATCCAAAATTCATTAAACTTTAAAATTAATTTTCTGGAAAACTATTCGTTTTTTACCTATACTTGTCAAGCTAAATTAGCTCTACTGCCTCCCCTCTACCTACCATTTAAAAGATTACCTTTATTTTCTGAATAACCCTGTATAGAAATTCTGCCAAAATGTTAGATGCAATGCTCAAAACTGGCATAGAAATCTACGTGCAAAGTTTGTCGGCAAGCAGCCGCTCGAGGTAATACGAATTGTAGAATATGAAAACGTTTTATATACTTCTAATTTTTATTGCTTTATAAATTAATTAATAATTGTGAATGATAATTATTTATAGAAAATGCTTTTATTATAATCGATTTAATACTGGAAATGAAATAAATAAATGTGTATTATAATATTGTTAATATCAGTTTTTATTCATAGTTAAACGTTGGAGGAATTAATGCGTTCTAACTCATGACACCCTGTATAGTTACAGATATGTGTATCTATAATAAAGTCGATAAAATAATATTCAATGTGAAATCTGTTGTTACTTGTTTTCGGATACTTTCTTAATATTAGAAATGATAGAAAATCAGTTAGCCAACGTCCACTTGGAAATATATTTTTTATAAATTCGACCATAGATATTTATACTTTAATTTTTTAACATTTTCGATTGTCTGTTCTCTTTTTTATGATATAAAAAATAAGTTTATAAAAATCAACGCTTGGGTCATTTAAAATGCCTTCGTTGGTCAGTGTCTGACCCGAGGGTCATAGGTTCGCCACCACTGTACTAGATTGTCAAGGAAGAGCAATTGTTAGTTGACGTCTATTTCTACCGTGAATGTAATGGTTTAATTTAATGGTTAAATTTTATGGTGGAATTTAATTTATTCTTAAAGTCATCAATGTTGCATTTTTAGTATTAAACATCGCGAAAATATCGTCTACTTACCTTAATCAAACTCTCAGAAAATATTCAGATTCTTCTTTCATCAACACTTCAAAATTACCCATGGATAAATTTGCTATAGCGGTTCTTTCACGCTGTTTAAAATATTTATTTTCCATTTACTTGATTATTGTTAAAGTTGAAAAATTATAAATATCGATTTAAACGTAACGTGAATTAAGTTTATATGGGATCTTGTTTTTAAAGAAATTCAAAAACAGAAGTCTTAAAATTAACTATCTTCTAAAACAACATATTTAAGTGTTGTGCTACCTATTTCATAAAGAAAAACATTTTAATAATCAATCATATTAACCAGTGGTGGTTTTAGAAAAACTTTTACTTAATAAATGTAATTAACAATTGAATTTATATGGTTGTTCCGGTTACTTAAAAAAAGGGAATTTTATTGAAAATAGTTTTAAAACAAAACAATTATTGTGAATTTTTATTCTTTGGTTGAAGTAAGAAGCGGTGTCAGTAATCGAGGTGTTTTCCAGATTTTGCAGCTTCATCAAGCTATTAATTTTGGCATTTAGTGTTTAAAATGTGAACAAAAAGGCACTAAGTGTCAATCATTCTGTGAGGTGTTTTCGAATCAAATGATTCGATCAATGTACTGTGAACTGAAGGATACTATTTTGTTAAAGATTGAGTAAGTTGTATAACTAACTATTCATGTATTATTGATTTTATTTAGTCAAATGTATTGGTTACTTGGCAGAAGACCACAATTAAAATTGGAAGACAAGCTTTTACTCTACAAGGCCATTCTTCGTCCAATCTGGACATACGGCATTCAGCTGTGGGGTACTGCCAGTACCTCTAATATCGCAATCTTTCATAGATTCCTAAACAAGTGCCGAATAACATAATACAAAAAGATCTTAGTATTGAGTCAGTGCGGGAAGTTATAACAAACTATTGTGTCAAATAGCAAAGTAAACTCTCTGTGCATCCAAACAATCTAGCAGCCAACCTTCTGGAAGATAGTGCTACGCTAAGAATATTAAAGCGTTTTAAACCCTCCGACTTGTCCACAAGGTTTAATTAGTCTCGTATCATCTATGTGTATACTGTATATACTATAATATGTTGTCAATAATGCACCATAAGTTGGATAATAACTAGTAATTAAGAGAATGGTCAATGGACTATTCTCGGCATGTCTGTAGATCTCTTAATATATAATACACCATTTACCAATTGTTCGATTGTAACAGATTGTAAATTGATTATGAAATAATAATAAAAAAAAATTGATTTTGATTTCTACCTGTATGTGCATATATTCTTTTCCACGTCTTTAAGAATTCTTACGTTGAATACTTATTTTTTTTTTAAATTACAATTATGTCTTAAATGAAAACTTTTTATCTTTGACTTTTATTTCTAGTTCATTTATAAATAAATCTATTTTTGAACTTAACCATACTAAATGATAATGGACTAGATATTTATGAAAGTCTTTAATTATATTTCAACTAATTTGATTTTTGACTTAACTGAAAATGACTAATAACTGAATTAAATTTAATATATCTGATACCGGTTTCTGTTTACGAGTATCGTATTATTATTATTTTTTCATAATCCCCGGACTTTCCTAAACAGATGGCGCCCAAAATATACTTATTTTTGAATATAACCAGCCTTATTCCTTCTTTTTTATAATCTGTGAGCTATGAAACAATACCCGCGTTCTGAATTAAAATTTGTTAAAAAAAGATGTCTCGAGCAGCCGGAGCATTTATAAGTTGTACAGTAATTATCGAATATTTTGTGGGACATTCATTTAATTTTTGTGTTAAAACTATAGTGTTACAATTGGTGCCCAATCGCAGGGCCTTGTTCTTTAAGTATGTTACCAATTGGCGCCCAAGTATGGGGCATTTTTGATTTAAAATAACTTTGTTATAAGATATAAATCAAAATTATGATTTTTATTGCACAAAGTTGTAAATAATAACCGTATCATAAGCAATACACAGTGTTTTCTTTTTGGACGAAAAATTAACTACGACACTAGAATTCGTAATTGTCATAGTTATTTTTTATTTCCATTCATGAAGTGGGAATGAGCGAAAAAGCAAAAGAAGAGAAGTTAGAGTGAGTCAAAAATTTGAATTGTAACTATTTTCATGAACCCAAAAATTCCGTTCGCACTTCAATGATGTATGCATTAATTCATGACGTAAATTTTCTAACATGCATTTTTCACGAATTGATTAAGTCCATAAAATAAAATTGTTTTGTATATTTATTACTTTACTTTCTATAAGCAAATACTTATGGTAGTATTTTTTAACATCACTGTTATGATTTTGATATTATTAATGTAATAAATTAATAATATAATGTTAAATACTTAATAATAAATCTCTTGGGGAAACATAACGTTCATGTCGCTACAAAATTCCTCCAAGTTTGTTTAATTTCCAATTTCCTGCCGCTTTGAATTTACGCTTTCTTGCATAATCTGATTCATTACCGATACATGTAGAAACGGCCATAACAAGTCACCTACTTCTTATTATTACATACCTATCTACTACTTGAAACTTTATTCGTGTTTTATATTACTGTATACTTCGTGTGAACGATCAATTATTATTATTTAAAGTGTCTATATAGGTGTTATTATTAATGAAACAAGTATGCAGTTTTGTAATATATTTTATTTCATAAGACACTTTTAAAGTATGAAATTTAAGATAAGCAATAATATCGATTGCAAATAGTATGCCAAAACAATTACATTGGAGTGGGGGTTTGTGATTTTTCGAAACCATATAAAATAAAAAAGTGGTTTAAGGAATGTATTAAAAATAAAACTAAATTGGTGGCTAAGTAAATACAAGTTGCAAATACTTTTAAAAATATATATTTTTATAATGTTTTATACAAAAGGGAAAAATTACAATCAGAATTGCATAGTAATATTATTCGTGATTCTTTCCTTTCGTTCATAAGCAAGTTTTTATATATGTATTTGAGCTTGAAGTACCACGCGCTAAAATAAATTCATTGTCAAGGTCTGACATAGACAAAGATAGATCTGAAAAGTGTTGATATGTGAGAAGCTTTGCGCGTATAATAAAAGCGCTTATATAAAAATATAAGCTTAATTTGATATAAATGGGAAGTTAACAATAAATCAATAATTATTTTCGAAAACAAATCAAAACAGACAAACTCAATAAACAAAAGGAAGCAACAATTTCAGATGTTGTTTACACTTTATATATAATATAATCTTGACGCATTGTGAAATAAGCAGCTAGCCATATAATTTTCCAGTTGGCTGCACAAACATCGAGCAATGTTTGATGTGAAGTGATGGTAATTCTTAAAACGATTTGTTTACAATAATAAAGATGTATGCAAGGATAAATGAATGAAATGAGTTTTTTTGCCGAGAAGAATACTAAGGATAAGAGGTCATTATCATTTTACTAATCATTTTATGTATTCCACAATAGAAATATCCTAAGAATAACAAATTAGTCACTCAGATACGGTATAACAGTTATTATACGAGGTGTTTCCTACTCCAAATTACACAAATTATTACCTAGATTGTTGTAAAGGAAGTTTGTTTATTACCCTTTTCGCAACAAACTGTGGATTTTTTCTACTCTTATGAACTCATAGTTTAGTAATCAATCTATTTGCTACTGCTACTCTTTGTCCTAACTGCTTGCACAGTTGATCTCGAAACATTTAATTAGAAAAATTGATATTTCCTCTATTTTTTATTATACATAATTTATCAAACCAACCGCCTATGAAATATTTCTATATAGGGACATTCCATGAGAGGATTTCTGTTACCAAACGTATTTTTATTTTTTCTAAACGAAATATTTTAAAAATGCAGACAAAATCGGTGTGGCCACATTTTTAAAAATCTCGAAGAAAACTATAGTTCCTTTGAACATTTCTGTATTTAAATGCAAAATGGCAAACTGGGCGTTTTAATAGTTTTGGCAGGGTAAATTTTCAAACACCGCGTTGCAGGCAGCTGGCGCACCATAGTTCACGATCAACCGGCGCAACCCGCATTCGCTACCTTCTAGTTAGTAATAATGACAGCGGTCTGTCTTAACTAATGTTCATAAGATAAATGTATATCTGGTTGGATATGATTATACCTACCGATTAGTTAATTACTTATGTATTTAAATAGATTTCTTCGGGTGTGTTACATAAAGTATTTTTCTTGCGCCCGTCAAAGACCCTAAAATATAATGCAACAGCTTTTTTAATTAAGTTTTAAGGTCAGTTGGGGTAATTGGCCCATAGCTTTGCAATTCTCTTGCTTCAAACTCTTTATCTCACATTTTTATCATGAAGTATAAGTTAGGACCTTGTTTTATAGTAACTTTAGTATATGTTTCAAAAGAAAATGTAAAAATAAAGGAGTTCTAATGCCAACTACTGCGTTAAAAAATATTTTTTTAAAAACATGTCAGGTGGTTCCAGTCACCCAATAGATGGGCCCATCGGGCCCATTTTATATCCACATTACTTTATAATATGTTCTAGGTAACTGGGATTCCCTAAGGATATTAATTAAAATGTCTCCAAAAGATTAGGGCTGCATTAGGAATAGTTCAGGAATTATCGCAATCAGAAGAGTGTATAGGATAAAGTCAATAAAACTAAAAATTCACGTAATTCTCTTAGACGTTTATCGATGGTTTTATTAAGCAAGATTCCAGTTACCCCATCGCTCCAATAACCTCAACGGACCTTATTAAACATCAGAACCTACAATAGAGATCGCGAATAGTTATTTATGATACAAGTAAGTTAAGTATGATATTATGATAATTTTTGGAGTGGATAATATAATTAACTCACGTGTGCCACAAGTTCAAATATTGAATTTGCAATAATCCTATAGTTTAGTCTGTGGTGTTTGACGGTAATAAATTTGACACTCTAGCCCGATGACTAGATTTTAATAATATAATACAACGTAAGCTAGTGCTTGGTTGCTACCTACAGTAGCACCCAGTCTAAACCAGTAAACATCAATTTTTTAAATTTAGGATCAAAAACAACTCATTTTCTGTAAACAAAAATGGTATTTAAGCTATTGCATTATAATTTTTTAGGGTCTTTGACGACCGCAAAAAATGCTTTAACACACCCGAAGAAATCGATTTAAATACATAAGTAATTAACTAATCATATCCACACAGATATATATTTTATCTTATGTACATTAGTTAAGACAGACCGCTGGTAATATGGATCGTATTATTACTAATTAGAAGGTAGCGAATGCGGGTTGCGCCGCTTGACCGTGAACTATGGTGCGCCGGCTGCCTACAACTCGGTCTTTGAAAATCTGCCCTGCTAAAACTATTAAAATGTCCAGCTTGCCATTTTGCATTTATATACAGAAATGTTCAAAGAAACTGTACAATTTTTTTAGATTTTTAAAAATGTGACCACATCGATTTTCTGCATTTTTAAAATATTTCGTTTAGAAAAAAATAAAAATACGTTTGGCAACAAAAAAATTTTGTATATATTGCTCTTGTGAGCTATATATAAAAAGATATATTTCTTCTAGGGTAAATACTTTTTGAGATATTTATATTTATTTAAAGACATGCAAGAAGTTTTGATCATTTTTTCAGTTTGGATATTTCCAAAGTATTGATTTAGCCTAGGTAATCTATTTCAACATCCCTTTATTGAAGTTAATTCTTATGTAATTGTGGAAATTTTTTAGTGCGTCCATTATTTACTAAAGGAATCATGTGGACGACGCACAATGGTTTGTAACTGGCGATATGCGGAAAAAATTCATTTTTTTCATTGTCCGATCTTTTTTGTTAAAAATATAATTTATAACAAGATTAGAACCTATTCTATTATGAACAAATTGAAATAATCTTTTTCACGTTTTGTATGGTTGTAAACATAGAGGATTTAGAGGTCTATTTTACTTGAAACAAAGGAATATTGTTTTTATCTTTTCCCCATATATTTTATATTTATTGACAAATAGTTTATATAATCTTGTACTTTATGCCAAAATATGTAACAAAACACATACAAAATATATTTCTATATTCTATAAAGTCATCTCCGCTGATGAGAGGACATAAAGTTATTATCTTCGCTGACGAGCACAGATAAAGTAAACAAGCTAAATTTTTTTTCGGAACAAAAATGTGCTTTATGTCCTTCGACTGGTTCGTCTGCCTCACTAACGTCTAACACAGACACATAATCATAAATAATTTTAAGCTTAGGTCCGCCATATTGAATCCGTCATATTTATTTTCAATTTTTAGTGTTATATTCGAATCTTGCAACCTCGAAAACCTTTTAACAAACGTCAAAATATCATTTAATAATAATAATAATTGCTACAACCCATAACCTGGAAACCAGGCCCCAGAAGCTATGAAGCTTGTATTATGTAGGCCCAACGTGCGGCTGCAGCCGACTTACAGATGGAACAGCGCAAATCCCACAATTGTGTCACAGCTAAGGAAAAACTACAGAAAACCTTAACCAGATCTGCCGGTACCAGGAGTCGAACTTGGCCCGCTTGGGTGAAAGTCCAGCACGCTAGACAATACACTATCAAAGCTGTTATAATTTAATAATAATTTAAAAATAAAGAATGTATAAAAATAAAGTTTTTATCTTTATGTCTGCCATATTAGATCCGCCATTTTTATTATCATATTCGAATTCAGTGTCCCCAAAAATATATTAAAAATCATAAAAATGATGTTTTTTCACAAAAAAATTTAAAAAATAAAGACTTTTATACTTCGATCACAATATTGAATCCGCCATTTTAAATTTTAAATTCTTTGACATAAGAATCGAATTCAGCTACCACAAAAACTATAAATACGCATATGTCATTGTAATAACAAGCTCTAAATGTTTTTGCGCATTTTGCTAATTACAAACCACTGTGCGGCGTGAGTTTGTGGTTATGTGGCTGCAATCCTTTTATTTCCCTTTATAGTATTTTTTAAAATTTAATTGCATATTTACAATCTACTCAGAATATACAAGTGCGTAATAAGTTAATGATATCAAAAAATATACACCTACATGGCGTGATTTGGGATCAAGCTATTACCGTCTTCCCAGGGTTATACACTAACAAAAACCAGTTAGGGGGGTAAATATTGTGGTCAGGTACGTTGGAGTCTTCTTACAGTTGCTGGCTGGTGTGCAAGATGTACTACAAGGTCATTTTCATGTCCAGGTAACTTGAGGTTGTACGCTTGTGCGAATCTTTGTATGTCAATTGTTACATACGGGATTTTTAGGTCGGTGTGGATTGAATAGTTGCTTACGTACCATGGAGTGTTAGTGATCATACGGACTATTCTAGATTGTATTCTTTGTATGATTTTTGTGTGGGATGCTTTTGCACCGCCCCAGAGCTGGATACCACAAGTCCAGATGGGTTTTTATGACTATTTTATAAAGCAGTACCTTATTGGATAACGGAAGTTGCGAACACTTTCCAAAAATCCAGTGCATCTGTTTCAGTTTCAAGTCTATTTGTAGTCTTTTTTTCTTGATATGCGTGTTTTGCGTGGTTGGTGAATCAGATGAGTAAATCAGATAGAGTAGAGGGCCTAATACACTTCCCTGCGGCACTCCTGCTTTGATTTTATGGTAATCCGAGGCTGAGTTATTTATTACAACTTGAAAGAATCTTTCGGTGAGGTATAAAATATTAAATAGATCTGAGTTGGGAAGTGTAGTTTAATCTTGAGCAGCAGGCCGGCATGCCAAACCTTATCGAAGGCCTGCTTTACATCCAGGAATGCAGCTGCAGTTAATTTTTTGGTTTCAAGACTTTCTATTATTTGACTGACTGCATTGGTGTATCGTTGAGTGGGCTTCACGAAAACCGAACTGGACGACTGGGATTATCTGGTCAAGATTTACAGTTTATTTCGTTCTTTTCAATAGGAGTCTTTCAAAAAGTTTTGACAACAAAGGTGACAGGCTTATCGGTCTAAAGGAGGATAGGAAGTTGGGTGGTTTGCCAGGATTTGCAATCATAGTAATCTTAGCATACTTCCACTGTAGTGGGAAGTACGTTAATCTCAATATGCTATTGTATATGGTGGTGAGGAGGACCAGTGCTTTTCTTGACAGATGTTGCAATACTTCACCTACGATTAAGTCATAGCCAGGGGCTTTCCTGGTGTTCGTAAGGTTAATTTGCTGGCGAACTTCTGATGGAGAGAAGGGTTGTATTGGCGGCGAATGTTGGCACGGAGCGGTTAGGAAATCTTTAATTTCGGTGTCGTCATAGTTGTTGTGTGGGTTCGGGGTAGTAAATATGGTAGCAAGGTGTTCTGCGAAGGTGTCTGATTTGTTCTTGTCTGTTGTGGCCCATGTATATTCAGGTTTTCTGATTGCTGGTATCGCTATTATGGACCGCTTGAATTTTTTTGTAGCTTTCCAGATTGAATGGTCAGTATGAGAAAGATTGGTAATGTACTCTTTGAAGTGTGGTATGAAGTTGATGGGTAAGTCTATTGTAGATTGTTTTGTCGTGCCTGTTCTTTGTTGTTTGCCATTTTTTCCGGACTCTTCGTTTCTCAGCGATTAGGTTACGTATATGACGAAAAATGCTATTGATTATAGCAGTAGGTGTGGCTTGCCAGGCAGCAGCTTGTATTGTTGTCATAAAATGGTGAACTGCTTCATCAAGGTCATGATTATCTTTGATTCTAATATTTAAGTTAATGTTATCTTCTAGTAGGTCTCTGAACCGATCCCAGTCAGTATAGTTATAGTATTTGAAAAAAACAACTGAGATTTATTGTAATATTCGGTTTGGCAAATATTCAATTTAATAATTCCCGCTTTGAAAAATGAATGAAGAAGTGAATCTAAGATCGAATTTAATTGAAGGGTCTGCTGCGATATAGCGCTTAAAAATTCATATCTCAATCATAGTCGTCCAAATCAGCCACAGGCAGTCGGCGGCTGTGGAAAGTTAGAAATATTATTAATGCAAAACAAATACAGACTAAAGAGCCACTGAATATGTTCTTTGCTGAATTAAGGCCAGCGGACAATAATAATGATATCTATAAAATATACGAATTATAAAATAGTGTAGTACAAGAACTATTTAAAAAAGATAAAAATATAATACTATGTATGAGGTGTCAGCACGTGTGAGGTGTGACCAGTACGAGTACACAAAAACTTACTACAATAAGACATTGTGTGTGGAAAATGTGAAGGTTATATATCATTGTAATCTGCAATAAAGTAAAGAAAATTCAGCCACATGTCCTTTTTGCGGAAAATCTCACTCTGCCAAAAGCAGGCAAATTAATTCTACATTTGGTAAACTATTTCACTACAGTTTCGCTATTGACGTCTGTTGCCTCGAAGCTATTTAAATTATCCTGACTCTGATTTGATTTCATGTTTTATATGTTCTGGGGTACCAGACGATTTTCTTTGTCCTAACTCGACCTTTGACTGATTTATAGACGTTCGGAGGAGGATTTGAAGGTTTCACCGGGGTCTTGCTAAAAAATATACTCATACTATTTAAACTTTTACTATCTACTATCTTACTGTAGAATAACCTTCGAGTTTATAGCAGTTTATAGCGTTCAAATATTTTTTTCTACTTAAATATTACAAAAAATATTCAAAAGGTGACAATCTATTATACTACAAATACATATCGTATCGTTTGAATAAAACCTTTCATATATTTAAATAAAGGTATTTTTTTCTAACCGCACAAATATGACACTATAATATCAAATTATTTTGTATAAAAAGAAAAACATTTAGAAACTGTTAATGGTTACCATACCATGAAACATTATTAGTTTTACTCAACACAAAAGCCCCTCGATCAGGCGTCAATGAAACTTAATAAAAATTTAAATACTTACTAAAAAACCCATAAGTTCGATACTTACTGAACGGTAAATGCTTCGACTTTTAAGACATCTTTGGACAAATTATAACTGAGGACGTAGGTATTGATTTCCATAACACACCAATTGTAAGGATAAGCAAGGCTTAATAGACACAATAAAAGGAAATGGGCGCCAGTTATTTGAAGTCATTTCAGTTTATCACATCCCCGAATAACAAAGGGTTAGATTATTACAATTAAAGATAAAAAACAGAACTAATCAACATTAGTTTGATTGACGTTAACACAAGTAAAAGTATTAAATAACTTCAATCAACGCTAGGTCCATTATCATCATGGCAAAATTTAATTAAAAGTTTGTTTATTCATAAATACAATATTCAATTGTCTCCAATAACAATAGTAAGGTTTTAATGATAATAATTTTGATAATAATACCCTAATAAAAGTTCTTAGAAAGGAACACGTAATACATAAGTTTACAAGAAATGCTCCAAAAAATGATACAGATAAGTTTCACATTTACATAAACTTACTTTTAGCAAACAAGTATCCTTAAGTCCTTGATACAATAGTAGAATTTTATATTCTTCAAAATGTTACAAACAACACTTGCACAAAAAATTACCATAATCCACGTAAACACTAGATATAATACCTCACAAGTTATAGCTGCAAATCGAAAATAACTTTGAATTTTGGTAAAGATGCGCAACAATGAACCAAAATTTCTTAAATGATGTTATGAAAATTATTTCTAAAATAAACTGCAATAGTTCCAATAATTGATTTAATAGTTACAAAATTTATTCATTAACTAAATTGCGTTATTAAAAGGTTGTATCATTTTGACGTAATAATTTTTGTAGAGCTAACACAAATTCTGCTAATTTCACTATATTACTATTAAAACGAAAACCCTCAAAGGTAAGGATTATTATTAACGTTAAATTTCCGAATGCTGTAACCGATCTTTTTTTGTAGCTAATAACACTCTAAATTAAACCTAAGTTCGTTAGTCAAACCAAAAAGCTTTAAGATTCAATTCCAGATCAAATTTTCCTCACAACTTTTTTAAACTCTAATAAACCGAATTATTTGTGTTAATTTATTAACACCGAAAGTCAAATGATAAATTGAAGCAAGTAAGCTTCCTGTAGTACACGATAATACACAAAACAGCATTAGCACAAGTAATTAGTGCTTTTCAAACTGTAACTTTATTACCTTCATAAAACTTATAATTTTAGGAACACCAACTATCATGATGATTTCGCTGGAGGGCTCCCAGCACCCCCGCACTCGACTCTCTAAGTGAAGCTTCAATCTAGGCTGTATAAAGTTCTAATCAAGACTGTATGGAGGGTTGTGTCAAGAATATGGTCGCGCCATAATCTTTTAAGAAAATAATTTCACACTGGCCTATCCAAGAAGAGTTAATATTTCTTCGACCAATGGGAGAGCCGACGCGTAAAAGCTTCTAGAACATTCTATGTAATTTCAGGGCAACTTAAACTTTACCGCAACTTAAATCTGCTTACCAAATAGAACTCGATACCCACACGTGTTTATCAACTATATATGTTTTCGTACGCCTTCAGAGAATTTTGTTTATGCACAATGTCGATAAGCATGAACAGGAAGCCATAAATAAAAACTAAATGCATTTTAGAAACTTAAATCCTTTGTAGGAAAGGCGGTATTAGTTTAAAATATTTATAAATTAAGTTTTATCAAGGTGCTTTTCTACGAATTAACTTTTATACCTATGGAAACGTCTTGAACTGAACTTTAACATTTACAAAGACGTCAACATGTTGCTTTTAGAAGCAATATTGTCTGTAATTTCATTCCAGAAGGAATGTCGTTTAGACGAAAACATTTTAGGGTAACCCCTGTCGTTAAGGAACACCATTTAATTCGGAATATCGTCGTATTTTTAATCTAACTGAAATATATTGAAATACACAGAGCCGTGCTAAGGTTTATTTTACCATCAATGCCTATAAACTTATATTTTTATAAAATTGAAAATTTGAATAGGTTACAACCAACTGTACAAAAAGTAATCATTTGTTTGTACTAGTACAAAAAATAATTTAACGTTGTGCGCATGTATGATATATCACCCGGTAAATATGCATGTACGTACTTCTAAAAAACATCAATTATTATATACCAATAATGCGAAATAAATAGAAATCTTCAATTAAATAATTATAATTTATCTTTTCTTTGATAATACTTGATACTTTGATACCCAATTGCTTGATAATAGAGATAATGAAAATTAAAAACAAAATTGACGTTAATATTCTAATTGCTGATCGCATAATGACGTCACGAAAACGAAAAACAATTCTAATCTCTTCATATTTTTCGTAAACGCATGTCCCTGTCTAATAAAATGGGGTTGAAAATTAAACGTGTATATATTTTTTTAATTATATTAATACTGAAATCATCAGGTTTTACTCAAAAACAAGAATTTCATAACAAATTGCGGCAGAATAAAATGTAACGTGAACGTCAATTAACGTTGTTTTTTCTGAATAATCTATTCATGGAGTTTACTAGTTAAAAGCTGTTGAAGAAAATATAGTACGTTTGATTCACACAAGAAGTGCATTTCTTGGGATTCAAGATTATCAGACTTTGCTACCGCGTCGTCCAGCATCTTTCTTATTCATCTCAAAAACATGATTTTTTGTACTAATTAAATACATAACTATTTTATATATTAACTTATTATCTAACCTATTAATAGTAGCTGACTATTAAATTACAAAATAACTCATGCAAACTAAAGCTTGCAGTATTAATGGAAGTGCAGTATTAATACAAGACACAATTTGCCATTATGAGTTGGAATATGCAGAAGGCTCCTACAAACTATATCAATTAAGATCAAAGCATCACCATTTCTGCATACATTCTCATACATAAAAGTCCATCTGAACCTTTGACAAGATTGATTAAAAAATTTATAAAAATGAAATAATCTTGTTGTGGAACCAAAAATTTAATGATTTAATACTAATTTTAATACTTTTAATGATATTTACTTCAAAGAAGTGTACAAGCATAAAACCTTACAAAAGTCAATATTTGGAATAATTTCACTTCAGGTCACAAACTTTTACAATGAGGAATTTCTAAATAATAATATATTGAAAAATGGATGTTGATAAAAAAATCTGATGTATGACGTCATTTTGCCTGTTTTTGCTTCTTTATGGATGTCGTTTGGTGTAACGAGTAGAAATAAATTGATCGAATCTACGAAGTATGATTTGCAAAATAGAGAAGAAAATACAACAGGAATAAAACTAAAAAACTAAGCAAGTATTCTGTTAATCTTTTGAACTTAAAAAATTAGTATAAACTTTTAATTTGATCTAATTATTGTCAGTTACGGGGTTAAATTGAATAATTATGATAATTTATTTTATAAATGAAAATAATTATGGATTTTCCTTTGTGATATATTAAACTTTTATTCCAGAATTAATGTAGCTATAAAACAATATGTTCACTAATTTTATTCTCCTACTTAAATTTAGCAATTCTTATTTAAAATTCCTATACAAGTTGGCAAGAATAAGGAACTTTAAGTGAAATTTAATTCCCAGGAATTCAAGATTATATATTATTAATCTACCAAATCTTGCTAAAATATCATTAATAATGGATTATTTATAAAAACACACAATGTGAAATTTAATACATTTTATACAATTTAAGAAAAACAATAATGTGGGAGGTGACATTTCAGGTTGTATAAATTCTATTATGTTTCGAATCGGTATCGTTTTTAACCGTTTAAATTGATTTTAAAATTAATTTCCATTTGATCAAAACGTGTATAAATTTAAATTAATTTAGATTAGCATCAGTCTTAATAAATTTATTTTAGGAAATAAAAGAATAAATTGTTTTTTCTATAAAAAATTAATTTTTGTTACTCATTAATATACAAAACATATACTCATTATTAAAATGATCTTGACAATTTTTCTTTTGTAATAAATCAGATCATAGATCAATTCTATCATTATGGTATCATTGAATTGCGAAAAAAATCAAAATGATAATATAATAACTGCAATAAAGTATAATTGAAAGGTTAAAATAACCTCCAAGAAACATTTAGGTTATGATTTTTTTGATATGTTCCAACAAATAATTACATACCATAATGCACCCGGTATGATAATGGTAGATGCAATGTGAACTAGTTTTCATTTTTGTAGAGCGTTCGCTTCAAATTTATGGAATGTTGTTAGAAAGCAATCCAAATACTCTAGAAGGGAGCATTTTTTCTAAACAAAACATAATGAAATTATTTGGTGAATGCTTACATTTTGTAAATGCTACAAAAACCTATAGGGTTTTTATAGTGCAGAACACAAATTTTGCCATATATGATGGCTTGAATATCTTATGTTTAGTGATGACTTTTTTCATGAACATCTCGCTTTGCACTTTAATAGATCTAATGAAGAAAACTAAACTAAATATTGCAATTTTAAATTAAAATAAAACAAAAAACAGATCCTGCAACAATTTTTCTTATTTGCAATATAAAATATTGAACTGGGTAAATTATTTATGTTTACGTATAAATTAGAATGGTGCACTGTCTGATTTAATGCAACACTACAATATACTACTCTAAATACCAGTGAGAACAGTTGAAGTTTACTATTTTTGGGTTGACCTGTTTTGTAACTCTTATTAGTAATTTCTTTCAATATTTTCTTGTTATAAAGGAATTCAGAACAATGGACTGGTGCCTACACCTGTTCAATGATAACCCCATTCAAATGTACGTCAGTTTTAAATTAATCACTTATATGATTTATGATCTCGTTAAAGGAGAACTAGAACCATTTAGAATTTGAAAAAAGTTAAATGAAAAGTCAAATTGAGACATTTATTGATAATATTTAATAAAGATATATAAGAGATATATAAATAAAAAATTCAAAGTTAACTCGGCATTTCATGTTTTCGAAAATATTTATTACCGAATGAATTAACAACTGTTAAGTAACAAGTTGACAATTCAGTAACAAATGCTTATTTGACGTTTCAGCTTAATCTTACACACGTTATAAAATAACTTTGTTGCCCCACGGTAGGTGCCAGATTGTAACCTAACGTTATGTAGTTAGTGCAAAGTAAACAATTTTGCTGTGCTACGACTAGGTTCCAAAATGAAGCATAAATTATTTAAATAAGAGATTTTATTTCAATTATTATTAAAAAAGTGCCGCGACTCGAAAGCCAAAAATGTAAAAATAACAGTTTTTTATATCGCTTTACAAACAACTCCAAAAAACTAAATTGGAAAACAGCGGCAATGGCTTTTGTGACTGAAAAATAAGACACTTCTTTCTAGTAAACACTAAAAATTTTGTAATATATCGTATTGAAAGAACAGTGACAGTCCAGTGTGAGTGACAGTTTTAGTTTGTTTAACCTTTATTATAAAAAAAATGTAATGTAGGTACTACGCTTAAATAGAATTTTATTGATAACTTGTCTCTTGCCGAATTTAACTAGCTAAGCCGTGAAAATCAAACTTAAGCTTGAGATTGATTGTATGTTCATTCTATTCAACTCCAGGGTGGAAAATAAGTTAACTTGACTCGTCATGCTTCATTCAAGGGAAATATCGGTGGAAATTTTTGACTTTAATGAGACTAAATCTAATTACCAAATAAACAAAGGCTGGTCAAAAAACAATTAATGAAAAACAGATTAACAATTAAAGAAATACCTTACATTCACAGATTCGTCAAGTTCTTACCACAATTTACACAAACACACGCACTAACAAAGAGAGTTATATTAATTGCCAATAATCCTCAAGATAATACGTATATTATATTCAAAAGACTATTAACCACCACAATGATTTCAAATACAGCCAAATCGTTATGTTTAACGATAAAGTCAACAAACAAAACAGCTTCTTTTCACAACTGAAAAAATAAAAGCAGCGATATAATGCAGTTCTACACAAGAGTCCATGACGCGTCTAACGGAATAACGCGTCTTTCAACGAAACGTTTGGGTAACAATACCAATTCAACAAAAACTAATGGCGCTGAAGAAAGTGAAGAAAGAAGTTCAAAAAAGTTTGGACAGTTTTAAGAACTTGGGGATTGCTTTTTACATAAATCGTTTTTTACAGATTGAATGTGACACTTTAGCCTGTGTCTGTGTAGTCTAGAATTAGTTTGGATATTTGTCTTTAATTTTCGGAAATCTGTTAAAAACAAAAGTTAGTACTTAGATTTAAAACCAATATTTTAAAAATCTTGTTTTCCAATTTCAGTCCCAAACAATAATATTGTTTTGCTTAAATAAAGTTCGTTTCGCATCGATATCAATACATTCCCAAGTGCTATCAGTTTTCTATTTACTTCTTACTATAGTCTGTGTCACGAACAGATAGAGTAATTATTTAAAATGGATGGAGCTCCGTGACAGAAACCCGTTTCACACTGTAAGGACATTTTATTTAATTATTGCTTTGACATATGTCACTTTCAGGATTATTTTAATTAAAAAAATTGCATTAATTTATTTAGCATTTATTATTACAACGCTGAATAGATATTGACTGCATAATTTGTAACTAAAATGATATTTATTAAAAAATCAACTCCGGGCTAAATAATACGATGAATGAACATAACCTTACTTTGGCATCTTGTACTATTTATTAAAAACGAGTTTAATTATTCTGTATTTAATTTGTAATTAATACATCCAGGATTTACTGTAATAAATAATTAACGTCTTAATTATAAAGAAATTGAATTAGGATGGTTCTGCATTAAATGTGCAATACTGTAAACTGCAATTACTAGGCTCGAGAACGCAATTTTTGTAAAAATTGACCTAGACTAATTCTGCATTAGACTGACGATATAGGTATAAATAAATAACAAAAGCAAAGAAACCTATTTATTATTCCATTAAATCCTATAATTCTGTTAAAAATACAGCACAATGAACACAAAACAATAATATCTTTAGTCGATAATAATTGTGTATTTGTCGTTATATTACAATAATGTACATAAACAAAAAAATTTTTTTTCTGATTGATACAATATTGAATAATATTGCCTTAGTTACAATATGTCATAACACACTAATATTTCCCAAGGGAAATATGAAACGCTTATATTATCCCTAGGGAAATATGAATCGTCATATTTTACTATACAAATGTTTTATTTTTTAATTAAAGCAACAAAAATTATAACAATAATTTATGAACTAACAAAGTTTTTGCATTTGTAACGCTACTTTTCAGAACCAAAATAAAACTTGCAATTCTCAAAATTTCCGCTAAAGCGATTACAACCAGATACAAAGCATCTTGTTCGCAATTCGTCGATGAGATTGCCGCTTCCTTACTAAGAGCATTCAGTTCAGTTGCACTCTTGAACGATTTTCCAAAAACCGTCACCAAAGATTGTGGTGACTGTGCTACATGCGATGCCATCATCGACACACCAGGAACCGTAACAGATGCTGCAGATGGCTCTCCCTCCACACCAGCTATCATCTTTGCTACCTTATTTTTCTGCAACATACTGTCAGCCAGATACCCTTTCGCAACCGACGAACTTTTCCAACCACCGTGTCTCGTTAATGTGGTCATTGAGGCTCCTGCATCGGCCACCAAAATCGCGGATGTTTGTCTTCCACAATGGCCTGTATACGCATTCGGATTATCCAAACCAAACCATTCAGCAACCTTACACGGATTCTTTCTGAAAGTATTTTTGCCGACCGGCTGAAGAGTACAGTTCTTATTTCGATAAGCCACGAAAAACCTAAGAACGCCTTGCGGACGCAACGCCGAATATTCTCTCACCAAACGAGCTCACCAAATCATTCTTCGTCTTTGAAACGTTGATCACGATCACCGACCCACGATCTTGCATATCGGAAGAAAGCATATTCACCAATTCGTTCGTTCTGCAGGCGCCAATGATTTCCATAATTAAAGCGACCTTCAAAATTACGGATGTAACAATCTATTCGACAGAGGAGAATCACAATGAAATCTTTACCTTATACATCAAAAAAATGTCATTAGGAGCTTCTCGCAAGAATTTTTTAAGCTGTTCTGGAGACAACACCTCTGATTTTTTAGGAACGTATTCTTTATTTTTATGACAGGACGCGAAAATCAAACCAGCCAACCATGATATTTACAAACACGGTCCTTAACAACGTTACTAATCCGATAAATTCAAAAATTTACAACCCAATATTTTTCTATTTTCACAACAATAATTGTATCAATCAGAAAATTACTATTGATTACAACACTGGAAATATCAATATATTTCCCTTGCTTGTCTATACATCCCTCGGGTTTCACCCTCGGGATGTAACTAGCCAACCTCGGGAAATATACTATTCATATTTCCCTAGTTGTAATAATAGCTATAATAATGCTACTTTAATGTGATTTTACATCGATAGTGGCAACTGCCATAAAACAATAGTAACATATAAAAGTTCGTCACTTTCAGAAGTAGAATCCTCGCCTACATTTATAATAAGTGGTTCAACCTGCACATCAATGATGTCATCAAATTCCCACATATTATTTTCAACTTCAGTTACATGTTTAACAGCTTTTTCCCAATTAGCCGGTGTAACATTTTGAACAGCTTCCATGAGGAGATGTTTCACATCTGCTAATTTAAATGTGGTGTTTTTTCTTGATACCTCACCTTTTGTCTGTCCACATATTAATTCTATTGGGTTAAGCTGACAATGGTAGGGAGGTAATCTTAAAACTGTTGCTTGATGTTGTTTAGCCAAGTCATCCACTACATATCGTACATCAGGTTTATATTGCTTCACTATTGCAAGCAATTCTGCTTTTACCATGTCATGTTCAAAGGTAAGGGCTTTGCTAGTGAGTAGTCAATTTTGAATATCTGCTTTTCGGGTGTTCCAAATGAACACTATCGACTTTTCTGCTGTGGTATGAAGCATTGTCCGTCACGATCACTGAATCTTTTTTGATTACTTGCAGCATGGCTTCAAACCAGTTTTCAAAGACTTGCATTCATTGCTTTATGATAGTAATCGGTTTTGCTGGATTCAAACATTAGTAACTTATCTTCTACAAATTCCTCTTCTGAACCAATATGCAATAATATGATAAAGCGTTTTCCCTTTCCTAAATGTAAATAGTCATATTAGATATTCCAATGCATTCAAAATAACTAACAATAAAAGCAAGAATATTTACCAGATGGAGTTTTTACTTTGTACACGCTAGCCACACTTACGCATGTAATAAAAGATATAAAATATGGTATAATAATGACATTTGCTTAAAAACATTATAATATGGATACCTGCGGCTCTTCGGTGTCTTCGAAGCGTCTAAGTTATCTTCATTGTAACTTTTGAAAATATTTCTAATGATAGTTTTGTCATCAACTGTAAAATATGTTGAAGTCCGTTTTTTTAGGGGGTGACAAAACCATATTTCCCTCAGCCATATTCAATATAATTACCTACAATACACAATTAGCTTACATCAAATAAATTACAATTTTAATTATATGCTTACGTACCGACTTCAAACTCAAACAACAACGACATTATCTTGCAAAAGACAGTTTTTTGATAAAGAGACGAGCAATGTTAAAACAACAAATAATAACACCTGGATCGAACGTAATAACAACAAAGAGAAGTTAGGTTACAGGCATCCGTCAAGTGTCATGTCTTACGCATCTCACAATTACCGATGTAGCCATTTATTTATTTGTTACTAATATGCGTATTGTTTTCTATCGAATTATAATATATTACATTGGTATAATATAATATATTACAGATTGTTTGCTGTCTAAACAAAAACTGATATTAATTGCTTTAATTTGTAATCTAATAAAAGAATTCTTTGTTTTCACCACAATGTGCGGCAACTTTTTGCTTTTGCAATAAACTGGCAATTCTGTATGAACTGCATCCAATTATCTCTGCACCCCTTTTTTATTGGCTTATAGGCTGTGTTATATTTTCTATTGTAAAACTGTCCTACCAATTACACAACAGCTTTTTAAATGCCCGCTCTTAAGTGGGCATTTTATTTACTCTATCTGTTCGTGAACTGGACTATAGTAATTTATATAAACTTGGAACGGTATGGCACCTTATTTCGACGATGTCTACTCTAGTTTTCAAAATTCTGATGATTTGAATAAAATATAAAGATTTTCTGCTAAAAAAATTTAACCTAACCTGACTTGAAAAGAAACCCGTCCCCCATTTTCACAAAATTCTAGATCTGCTACTGGATGGAAATGTTTACCGTATTTATATTTTTAATAAAATCCAACAAGCCGTATTTTTTAAATGTATTACAAAAATGTGCTCTTAGAAAAAAGTGTTAAGAAAAATATTTATATAACATCCTTCCACACTTAGAACTAATTTTGATTTTTTTCGGTAGATGATGTAAATTTTGATATGTTACATCTTAAGAATTATAAAATTCTCAAAATATAAGTTTTTCCTAAATATTTAATAAAAACATGAAAAAATTAAAGCGTTATTGGTTATCTGATACATTTAGTAATATGTTACTGTTAACACTGATATTATGACGTTGGCGCCGAAAAGACTGTCGCCGAAACGACCCCACGCCGAAACGTTCTGACGCCAAAAGTGCGTCGCCGAAAAGTCCTAAACCGACTTGAAGTAATGCCCGTGTACTTATAAGATTCTAACTTATCAATCAAAGCTAAGACTGCTCTTAACTTAGATTAATAGTTTTTAAGTTGAAGACAATTTTACTTCGGTGTAAAAACAAAAACAATTATAATCCGCTTCAGTAGATTCTTCAGAATAATATCCCAACTTTGGTGTTAGTGCATCACTCGTGTTCCAAGGGTCGTGGGTTCGAATCTCACTTGGGGCAGCGGGGTTTTTCTAATTGGAAGATTCCGTCACCTCAACTATGGATGTGTGTATTCGTGTTGCATGTTAGATGGGGGACAGATGACCTTAGATGTTGGTTCCCCCGTAGTGTAGGCGTCAAATAAAAAAAAAAAAAAAATATCCCAACTTATCGGTAGGTTATTTATCTTTTCTAGTTGCAGGCACATTATCTACCTAATATGATTTGTGTAGGTCTTTATCGTATACATAAATTTACAAACTTTTATAAAATAACTGTGATTAACATTTTAAATCAAATACAAAAATAAGTTCTTGTTCCATTAATTAATTATTATCAATAAATTAAATGTTATAATAAACGTAACTAAATACGGTCCTGATTTAGGTCTGGAACTTTTGTGATTCTTTAATCGATTTTAAAATAGATAAATAGTGATTTCATGTATGTTCGACGTAACCTTTACGTTTTTTAATTATTCGCAACCATTAAAGCTTTCGCTATTAAATAATTGCAGCACATCGAGTTCCCCGCAGTTCATCAATAAAAGGACTATAAATTTTCAAGTTATTATTCTAATTGTGCACGATTTAACTAAATGTTGGATTTTTTCATTAAAAAAAAGAATTAAAAACATTTTCAAAAAAATTTCGCAAATTAAAAACTATGATTCAGAAGACTACATTGACTAATGATTGCTAATGGGCATCAGTAAAAGGAATATTTAAATAGTTGACCATCTCAAAAAAATTGTTTTAACAAAAGTTAGACTTTTTTCAGAAACTAATAGAAGCGGGTTTTGAGTGTTTTATAATTACATCAAAATATTTTTATATTAGTTGAGGAAGAAGAAAAATGTAATTTTGCAATTTGATAAAAATAAAAATGCAATGAGGTTACTTGAAAAGAGCAACGTTTATCCATTTCAAGATAAATTATCATAATTATTAAATCCCTAACTGTCAAAAGTTAGATCAAATTAAATTTTACAATAAAAATAGTTTATACGTACGTCCAAAACATTATCAAAATACTTGTTTAGTTTTAGCTTTACTCCTGTGTTTGTATCATCTTCCTTACTGTAAAATCTTTATCGAGTATTTCTACTCGTTAATCTAAATGATATCCATAAAGAGGCAACCAGATAAAATGGCGTCAGACACCAGATAGTCCTGTTTTTTATGTTATACTAAAGTATAAATTTTTATACGTACTCTTCTTCCAAATAAATATCACCAGAAGTATTAAAATTTTTGTTAAATTAATTATGGTTTATACCCGGCAAAATATTTTATTTTTGTCAATTTTGAAAATAAACATGAATTGTGTTTTTTTTTCTTAATCAATGCGAAAATAGTTTTTCATTACTTGATCCTTTTTATATACAATTTATTATTTCATCGCAAAGTTAAACTTGATTTAATTATTAATTGAGGCTACAAAACGAGTCTGTAGTTTAGCTATATTTTTTTATACTTAAATAATTTGTTTAAAATAATTTTATATTATTATTAAATTATTTATTACAAAAGGTAATATTTATTTATAAAAATTATTATCTTTGAACGATAAAAATACAGAAAACTACAATTTTGGTTGTATATACACTGTGGAAATAAAGTAGCGGATAAATTCGATAACTTCGTTAAAGTTCATTTTTTGGAAAAATCTCGAAGGAGTATAGCAATTTTAATTACTTGAAGCTATACTGTGCCATTTTCAACTTGTTACGTCATTTGTATTTAAAATTATGACGTCATCGATATTTTTTTAAATAACAACCTATATTTTATATTGTCGATTTCGGTAGTACTTTTTATTCTCTTTCGATTTTCAATATGTTACATTTGAAAAATATTGAAAAATTGCCCTAAAGCTCGAATATTAAAAATTCTTTAAATTTGCAAAATGAATCTAGTCACCGTATAAAACAAAAACCTTAGTTACGGCTGTCAGAAGTAAATAATAAAATAAATGTTATTTTCTTGTTCTAAAGTAGACTTTACCTTTAGTAAACTATTTTAATAATAAAAATGGCGCAATTGAGCGACTAACAGCGAATTGAAGTGCTAATGATGATTGGTTATGGCGACAGAATTCAAACACATCAAGAAGTGTGCCAACTTTTTAGAGAAACGTAGCCGGATCAACCCATAAGTCAATCAACGGTTAGTAGGATTGAAAAAAATCTCGAGAACATGGCGTTGTAAAGAATCTTCCAAAAAGTGGACGTGCGGTGACATTAAATGAAGATGTACAACTTGATGTGCTACTAGAAATTGAAAACAATCCACATGGAACTAGTAGAAGCATTGCTTTGGACCACGACGTAAGCCACACTTCAGTTTTAAAAATTTTGAAAGTTCAAAAATTTCACCCATATAAGGTTCATGAATTAACAGAAAATGACTTTGATCGTAGACAAGAATTCTGCGACCAGATGATAGAAATTTGTCTTCGCGATCCAATGTTTTCTCAGCGTATTTTATTTTCGGATGAAGCAACATTTTGTTCAAACGGTACGGTTAATAAACAGAATTGTAGATATTGGGCTAGAGAAAATCCTTATTGGATGCAGGAAACTCGTACACAACACACGCAGAAGCTTAATGTATGGGCAGGGATTATTGGTGACCAAATCATAGGGCCATTCTTTTTCGCAAATAATTTAACTGGAGAAAGACACCTGCAATTTTTACAGTTGCAACTGATGCCTGCATTAGCTGCATTATTTCCCAATGCAAACAATCCCGAGCTACCAAACAATAGCGTTTGGTTACAACATGATGGTGCTCCGCCTCATTACGCAATTAATGTACAACGCTATTTGCACCAAGTTCTCCCAGGAAGGTAGATAGGAAGAAGAGGTCCGATGGAATGGCCGACTAGATTCCCTGATTTAACGCCTTTAGACTTCTTTCTATGGGGGTACTTGAAAAGTAAAGTGTATAAAAATCGACCCAATAATTAGAAGATCTCAAGCAAAAAATTCGACATGAGATTAAGTTAATATTACCTGAAATTCTTCAGAATGTGAGAAATAAATTTCAAAATCGCCTTGGGTATTGTCAGATGGTACAGAGTCGTCACTTTGAACATCTAGTGTAATAAAAACTGTTATTTCAGTGCTTATTTTTGTAATTGATGTTAGTGTTATCAGAGTTTTTTTTCTTGTTAATCAATTTAGTTTCTTTTTAGTCTAATAAAAATTTTAGACTGTTTTTCTCAATTTTTTAAACGTAACGTTTTTTATACGGTGACTAGATTCATTTTGCAAATTTAAAGAATTTTTAGTATTCGAACTTTAGGGCAGTTTTTTGCAATTTTTTCAAATGTAACATATTGCAAATTGTATACTGTTGAAAAGAGAATAAAAAGAACTACAAAAATCGACAATAAAAAATATAGGTTGTCATTTAAAAAAAATATCAACAACGTCGTAACTTTAAAATCCAATAACGTAACAAGTTGAAAATGGTACAGTATAGTGTCAGGTAATTAAAATCGCTATACCCCTTTGAGATTTTTTCCAAAAAATTAACTTTAACGAAGTTATCTAATTTATCCGCTACTTTATTTCCACACTGTATCGATAGTATAGTCTTTAACGTTTAATAAACGGAATCTTTGTTAATAACGAACGTGAATTTCCTAATTATTATGGTTTCATTTGTAGTTTCGCCTAGATGTTTTTAATTAAAATGATTAAAAAATCCTATAAAAACAAAATCTTTCATTTGACGTAATTATTTTTGTAAAAATCTAAAACAAAAAGATAATAAAATTCTATAAAATGTACTAGATCTTGCTACATAGACAGCGATAGAAGGTTAATTACTTATGTTAGAGCTTACGTTCATACTAAAATGTATTAAAATATATAGGAACACATTCCATTGAAATTTTTGTTTGTAACAAAATCTGAAAATTATCAAAACCATACTTCAATAATCAACTTTGATATTTCTTGAACTATATCATTTAACACATTTCCGGACAACATGATTTCCATGCAAATCAGCACGAATTACTTATTTATTCACATCCAATTTATGAAGATCATAAAAAATATCATAAACAACATAGAAGGATAAAGAACTAGTAAAGATAAACGTTAGTATAAACTTTAATAATATTTTTGAACACGTTTCTGTCGTAACCACTCATTGATATCTCCACTCTCCAGTCCATTATTATACATCCCATTAACATTGCTTTGATAATAAATTAACGTTCAGTGTTTAAAATTGTGTAAGAAACGATTCAAACACCAATTATTCAGATAACTATAACTGATTGCATAATAATCGTGATTATTATAATCATCTAAATATTAAATCATATACTTATTTCATTCAGTCCATATCACTCTCACACTTTCCTTTAATGTGATCCTTTAGTTTTAAAGGGTGATTTAATTCAACTTTAAAATGCATTGATTAACTAGAGCAAGGAATTACATAACTGAAATCCTTTTAAAGTCCACCATACATATTTTTCTATATATAAAAATAACACTGAAGTCAATATTTTATCAGCAAGAGAACAGAGAAACGCTTTAAGCGCTTTTTGTCGAGTGAACGTATGCAATATAAGGAAAGCCGTTAGTTAGTAGTAGACCTACCTCTATTACATTACAATGCTCGTTATGCAGGACAAACGTCTAAATGTTAATAACATTACCGTCATTTACACACTATAATCATAATTAATTTCATATTTTGATATGCTTTAAATTTTGTTGTTAGATTAAACACTTGAAAATGTCAAAAAATATGTTAAGAATTTTATTAGTTTTTTTTTCTTCTTGTTGGTTTTTTATTTATTTATAACACATAAATTTTTTTGAACTGAATATGTTACCGTGTAAAATTCAGATTAACTACAACTAGGAATGTCATTCTGCAAGTTACGTAACATAAAATGTTATTAACCCCAGTTTTTATGTGTGTATGTGCTTGTGTGCTATATGCAAGTGGTGTGTGATAATAACAAACCCATGTTGTACTCGATACTACTACTACTTTCATTATAAGCGGTCACTTGATTTCCTTTTTATTGCAATGTTATAGTTTTACTGTAGATCAGTTTCAATGTTGCATTAAGGCGTTTGTGGAATTTACATTCTCTTCTCTTTTGATAACCATATATCACCATGCCTGTGTGAGGAAAGCTTTATTTAGGAGTGCTTTCTGAAAATCTTCTTCAGGATTGCTGTATAGAAATGTAGACCGGAGGCGTAATTCAGTAATGATATAAATTTTATTAAACATTCTTTTGGTACATTTATTTTAAAGAATTTCCAATTCTCACAAATCAAAGTTAATACCAAGTCTGAATGTTACATTTGACAGGTCCTTTCGGGTCGTGTGACTGCTTGCTCCGGAGTGGGCGGGAACGGTCGGTTATGCTTCAATTCAAATACATGCCGCATTGAGACCAAAACGTAAAATACCAAAGGGCCGGATTAAGGCACACATGAAAAGATAACTACTTACGGAGGATTGGGAATCCCCCGTGCCGTCCCACGTTGCTTCTGGATGATTGGAGTCTTCAGGAGTGAAGACCTTCAGTGCACTACCACGATCATGATGACCTGAAACAGATGCTTGCCGCATTGGGCGCCCTTTAGCCGAACGCTAACAGGACAAGGTACACGTAGGTACTGTCAATGTATTCATCTCCCTCCGAGTCCGCCCCTCGTTGGGATTGACATACAAGAACGTAGGGGAATAAGCACCCCATTGCTGCCCAGTGATCAGCTGGGGCCACTGGTGTAACTCTAACTAATTACCCAGGTCAAGGTGAACTTCATGATGCGTCCATCTCTTCGTCTCCAAGCAAACAGTATACTGTGCGGTTAATTTTACAGAGCTCAATTCACATATCATCAACAACAACAGCAATTCTACAAATTGCTAACAAATCAACACAACAACAGGCAATTCCTTAATTGCCAACACATCAATATAACACAGTAATTCTACCAATTGCTAACATCAACATAAAGCCAATATCACAAGCAACAACTCACGTTGCCAAATAATGATGACAACAACCAGTAACAGATACCAGTACATATACGTGCCATTTCCATTTCACAAACACAGTAAATATATTAGCATTGCGCTTATCTACGTTTTTAGTCTCAATACAGAATACACGCACTACACTCGAAACCGCTAACGGCCTTTTTACGTTCAAAGCAGCCCGACCGTTCGCCCAACACTACCATAAGGCAATTGTCCGTTACCGCATAATACTTATCACCGACTGATTACCTATTATCATTTACTATTAATTAATCACTAAAGATGCTAAATTCTCATGCAGAAAATAAATGTCCCATTGAAAGTATAAAATAAAGATTTTGTTAAGAATATTTTATTTATATTGTCATACTCCAAGTTTCGGCTCCATATGTTACGATGGGTTTAGTTATGGATATGTATATTTTCTTCATATTTCTTGTTACTTGTCACATTCTTGCTTTTTAGAAACTGGATATATGAGTCGTATACTTTTCGCCCTTGTTTTATCCTTGTCTCTATCTCTTTGTTTGAACTCTTGTTCGTAGATGATTGTATGTCTAAATAGTTCAAGCTATTCACCTCTTCAAAATTATGTTTCAAAAATTTTAGTATGCTCTTTTCTTGTTACCTATATACAGGGTGTCCCACAATGCTGTTTACACGCAATATCTCCCTTATTTGAAAAGATAAAGAAATCAACCAAAAACTATTGTAAATGACTCAAAATGGACCTTCAGAAAACATCATTAACCGTTGGTTGCATAGCAACGTTTAAGAGATCTTGATTAATTTTTCAAATTGCACCCTCTATTTTTTTCTCGGAAATGTATTATTCACTTCATTCTGCATACGGAAGTATGCCTTACTTAATTATCTAATGTGCATTTAGGGGTTGAAAAAAATATTTTTTATAAATTGTACACTGCATATTCACTAACTAAATTATGTATTCAAAAAATATTATTAGAGCAGTGTCTACAAGGGAACTACTGATGCACTTTAAAGTCCGAGTAGAGTCCGCAGGAGGGCATTTTGAGCATTTGCTTTAAGTTTAAGATAAATTCAATTTATAAAAAATATTTTTTTCAACCCCTAAATGCACATTAGATAATTAAGTACGGTATACTATCGTATGCAGAATGAAGTGAAGAATACATTTCCGTGAAAAAAAAACAGAGGGTGCAATTAGAAAAATTAATCAAGTTGGCATGATCTCTGAAACGTGGCTATGCAACCAGCGGTTAAGGATGTTTTCTGAAGATCCATTTTGAGTCATTTACAATAGTTTTTGGTTGATTTCTTTACCTTTTCAAATAAGGGAGATATTGCGTGTAAACAGCATGGTGGGACACCCTGTATAGTTATTCCTCAATATTATACACATACACAGTAAAAATCAGCCCCGTAAACGATTGTTGGAGTACCGAGTAAAGTTTTTAGAGTAGAAGAATTTACTTGAGTCTTATTTTTATAACAAAAATAATTCTTCACTAATCAAATCTATTTTCTCTCTATAGTTATTATTAATTAACTCTGCATAGATTGAATATTTAATTTATTAGTATTCTGCCCTAAAAGTGTATAAAGGTTCACTTTAACTTGAATTTTTAAGAGAAAAAAGCCGTTAAAAGGTTATTTAAATTGGTAAACAATTTTTTGTTAGTATTTATGTTACTCAAGTTAGAATAAATTGGCACAAATATAGATTGATTTGTCATCAGAAATGTTAAATTTTAGTCCATTTAGACAAAACAATGCACTTAACAGTTTATTTCACAAGAGAAGCGTATGAGCGATATAACGACACTAGCGAGAAAATGGTGACTAGCAGCAGCGTCGCTTCGACCTTCGTTCATTTTCATAATCATAACAAATAAAGTGCATAAAATTTATATTCAGTGTTTTATTTACAAGCAATCAACAAAAATATTGAAAAATTGGGCAAATACAAGCAATAATTATAATTATATCTAATTCAAAAAACAAAATAGTAATTTTGGAAATTTCCTATTAGAATTTCATGACAGTTGGCATGGAGCAGAGGTAGTAGATTATTCTAGCAACACTTAACAGCCATGTCGTGGACCAACCAAAAAATTTCGAAGTAAAGGTTTCGGGGCCTTTAACAAAAATAAAAGTGTTCGAACTATTCTGATTTTTTCAATACATTCGTATGCTTTAATTATTATGTATACTTTTCATGTATGTTTGCCTTGCAATAGATAAATTGCTTATTTTCTTATTGACCCCCACCCCCAGAATAAAAAACTACACTACTTTCACGCTTAATCTTAGTACTTCCTAAAATTTAAATCTAAATAGAAAACAAATGATACAAAAGTTTCATAAAAACCCACTCTAAATAGGTAATATTTTCCCCATGTACAGTAAAGATTCAAAAGTCAAGTGTAAAATCTTACTTCGAAACAATTAGAAATTTCACTATTTTAGTGTGAAAAAGTTACTGTACATAATTAAAGATATAAAGTAGAAGTGGGATAGTAAAAATTGTAATAGAAGGAAAAACTTTAATCTACCGCGCTAATTCTTCTACCATCAAGATTTTTAGTTAAGAGTGACGTTTATTGGGTTAAAAAGGGAGCGAACTTAAGTATCGATGTGGGTGCTTAACCAGCATCGTTTTTTATGTACGGATTGAAAGTATTAATAATACCAAGCTCATCCATATCCAGTCAGTAAACAACATCCAGTTGCAACTTTTTATCAAATACTTCTATCCCAGTTCCACTTTTGTGAGCGCTTTTATATCCCTATACCAAGCCCATCGGCTTCAAGTCTGTATATTACATCTATTGTATAATGTCCCGGTCTAGATACCTGTTGGTATTCACCGATTTGTTTTTAAATATCTTCTTGATATCAGAATTGTCATTACTTTATAGCTTATTATCGCGATCATCAGCTTTTAGCTGAATGATTATAATTATGTTCAATTTCGTCGTATAATGAGTCATTTTCAGCTGTATTTCGCCTGTGTTTGGCAGTTTGCCCTTACTTCCATCTTTCTCTCCTTGTTTAGCAGTTGTTGATAATACATTGTCTATTCCCGTTTATTTTCTTTGTTTTCTTTTATTAAGAACTTTTTTTCGAGTCTTTTTCTTCTTCCCAGCATATTCTGTTAATTTTGCCTTCCTTCTCTGCACCGTAAGTTGTTATTCTGTGTAGGGTTTGCTAACCATTTTATTCTTGTATCAGTTTTTACTTAGTTGCTCTTTTACATTCTTTATCATACTACTTTTTGTTTTTTTTTGTGCAGCTGCAGTAATACTTTCTATTGCTCTCATTCTTGTCGTTTTCATTGACTTCCATAAATTTTTTTTATTTTTTGGCTTGGTCTAGTATCTTATAGTCTATAAGGTGTAGATTCTCTTCAGATAATCTTGTGACAGTATTTGTGATTAAATTGGGTATTACTTGAAAATAGCCTGAAGCCATTTTTCCTAGTATGAAGCCAAAAAATATGTTTTCTAGCATTGTAAGGTATCTAGATGCAGTATCTGGATTCTACATGACTATTTGTATCTGTTCCTGTATCTAGATTCTTTTCTTCTGCATTTAGATACAAAAGTATCTAGGTACATTCATAGCATTACTATTATGTTGGAATTAAATAATATATAATATAAATAAAAAAATATTGTAATGTTTTGCATAGCTATTAATTATTTACTAGTCGTATCTTTACAGAACTTTTATTTTCACATCATTGTCACAATTGTCCATTAATAAATCGGTATAAATAATTATATTACTTAAAAAATACGACAATATGCCGTGATATGTGTCACGTCATTTTAATGTCATTTACTGGACGTCATTATATTACCGACTTTTGGTCCAGTAACGTCTTATGATAAGTTACCGCCAGATGTTGACGTCGTTATGACGTACTTGTGCTACCTGGGTAGTAAGTGTGATGTGGCAAGTTCTTGTGGCTTGTGGAGCTGAATCTTTATTTCTATTGGAACAGTAAATTCCGAATTTTACCTGGAAGAATGTCTGGCAACCTGTTACTACTCTATGGGAAGTGGTACAAAGATAAAGATATTGATTACGTTCCAAACGAATATAATCCACCAAACATGCCAGAATTTTGGCCCATCGAAAAGTTCTGGACAATTGTGAAAGGGATTTTGGAGAAAACAGGTAAAGTTGTTCAAACTGACGATAATTGTCGACGTAAATATGGAGATGAGCTTCAAATAAAATAGTTAATTAACTTTTTATACCTGCTTGATTTTTAATTACGGGAAGTTTTCGGTGTGCGGATTTTGCTGAGTTCACCCTTTATTTTAACGTGTTTTTCGGCAATGGAAACCGTTTCGTGTATATATGTTTAAAAATTATTGTCAAAGTAGCGTCTTCCGTTGCCCTTTTATTTTATGTTTGTAAAATAAATTCTAAATAGTTTCTATGAGTTGTGAGAAAGTCAACAATGGTAATAATATAGCCTTAGTTGTTTGTAGGTGCAGTTGGTCTTGATTGCGAGTCTACAATGAGCGCAATTGTGGTAGAGCTTCGGTAGAACAACCGTCACCCGAAGCTCCTCTCACCGGTCAACTACCTGATCTTGCGATTAAAGATATGTTATAAAATACTGCCGAGCGAAGATATGTCATTTACACTTATAACTATGCTCTTAATAATATTTTACGGTGGGCATCATATGGTATCATTTACTTTTTACCGCTGCGTTTCTTTCGGTTCATTGTCTTCTGAATCTATTAAATATAAGATAATCGGTTGTTTTGACTATTTTATTTATACCTTAAGTTCTCCGCAGTCGAGTGGTAGAGCTCTTGCCTCTCGATCAACGGGACATGGGTTCAAATCCCGGTTGCGACTGAATTCTAAAAATTTGGTGCAATCCTATTTGAGCGCATTTGGATAAGATATGATAGTTGTGTGAATAAAAAGGTATGGAGAGGCATAGTATACTTGCTACAATAGCTCCATTACCTCCATTGCACCCTTATAAGTCATAAATATTTTTAGACATATTTTGTGTTCACCTGCAAATGATTATTCTTAGCTGTCGCTATATTCTATAAAATCTCAGCTAAAAGAAATTGTAGAATCTCAACAAATGCATATTTTAAATGGACAATAAGACGACTTAATCGTTTTTAGAAGACCTTAAAACGCAAAGAAAATTTCTATAAACACACAAACTTACGTATATCCATAAAATTACATGAAACATACAATCACAATAAATCACTACCAATTAACGCGACAGCACCGATTATTAAAAGCAGAGGAATTTACTTACGGAGATTACCGTTGACAGCATCTACTTTAAAATTTGAACTAAAGGTTCTCAGAGTCTTTCACATTTTATCGTAGATTTTACATTTAAGAGCATATGACGCGACCAAGCTTCAAACGAATTGATCTTAACGTAATTCTTATTCTATTTCTCAAAAAACTTCTGTAATAAAAAATCAATTTCTCTTTGTTTATCCTACCGTGCGTGGACTGCTACCAGCAGCCAATAGCATCCGACGCTCGCACACCGGCCACCAATAGATACGAAAAACATGAATCAGTTGCCCAACTGATTACAACCATTACGATAAATGAGCCACGTCAGTATGTGTATCTTATATGGGCGGTTGTAATTCCTTAATACACGTCAAATGCACATTTAGAATTCGACAATATACGACAGAAATAGTGCATTAGGCTTAAAACTGAGGGGAAATGAGATGGGCATTGCAGCTTTTTACTTTAATCTTAATATTGTTATTTAATTAAACAAAATTTGCATAAAATAGAATTATGGGTAGTTACATATATGTTTATAGATTAGAGGGAAGTACTTGATGCGGTTCAATTAAATGTAGTTAGTCTAGAAATTAAATGTTTTAATACATAAAGTAACGAAGTTTTGTTTTTAATGCCATTTATTTACACAAATATTACAAATTTGTTCAGATTAACGTGTTTTCTCTATTCTATAACTCTTTAACTATGCAATTGATTTACTTTTTTTTCCTAATAAACATTTTCTTTTTGCTACATTTGCAGTTTTATAAAAATACAAATAACTCGGTCTATTTCCTTTTAATGTTTCGTATATGGACGTTAGTAGAAATAGTCGCGATGCAGTAGGCGTCTTGTAATGATCATTTAATGTGAGATAAGCGTGTCCTATCGCCTTAAGTTAAACATTGCTGAGCTACGTAATATTTACAAATATATCGTTAATTGCGAAGATTTTTCAAAATGTATTATATGTATGATGTTAAATATTTATAAAATATGAAGATTTAAATGTATTTCTTTGCTCAAAATTAAACATTTAGTAAATATTTTTAATTATGTTAATGTTTATGTTAAGTTTTATTTGTATAACAAATATTTATAAAATATATGCCTTTAAATATTAATTGACTAATATTATAAAAACATTTAATATATATACTTTAAATTTTCATATGTTTTTGTAAATGTATAAAAGAATAAATATTTTTTATATTAAAACAAATATTTAACATTGAAAACATTTTTAACAAATAATAAATATAAGGTACATTAATTCATTATTAGTGCATATTATGGTTATACGAGGTCGCATTTTATTGTTTAACTTAAATTGTCACATTTTCATGAAGGTTTAGTTGTTTAAACAATTTATGTTCAACTGCTTATGGTTATCCTACACAGATTGCTAAATTTATAAACTAAGGGTAACTAGAATATTAATCATTGATATAATTTACAGTTGAAAAAATTTCCGGATCTGTTACTTATTTAGACAACTAGTTTTCCCATCTGAAGGTATTAAACACCTTCTAATACCGTTCACCACATCGTTTATACGTGAGTAAAATACTTTTTTACCATAAGAGGTCTTACTCGAAAAAACCTAGAAAATAATTACAGATTAAAAATATAAATGAAACAATTTAACTAAATAGAAATGTGTTCCGCAAGCTCTAATATTGCGTTATAGTTTTGTGGAAGCTATTACAAATCAAGGCTAACGTTTATTTATGATATGTCAAAAAATTGTGTCTAAAAGCATGAATTTATAATTCATTTTTTATATTTCAAGTATACCACAAAATACTATAAACGTTCACTTTAAGATATATTTTAAATAAAGTTGTTTTCAATATTTGCATATGTAGCTACTGCTATCTCTATCAATCAATGAATAGGCACCAATTCTTTAGTAAAATAATGCGGTCGGGAAGTTTTACCTTCCTACACAATCATTAACCTAAAATCAGATTCAGTATAGTTTGAAACTGTTACAACTCTGTCAATTAGAATGATATAATAATAAATTAACTTTCGTTTCAAAAAGAGATATCTTTTAAAGTTCCATAAACATTTGTCATGGTTATCAACCACAGAGATAAGTGTAGAAAATTGACCATTTAATATTTTTTAATAACGGGTAATAGTTTATATATAGTTTTTAAATTTTAGAACCTAAAAGGAATCTAAATAACATTAATGGAAAGTGTATACTTAATGAATGAAGTTTTCGACATCCTTGTTTCACTTTTAGTTGTATATACGTAAATAATAATTATATAATTTTTTAATGTGTACTTTTGTTTAATTTTGTGTCTAATTAAGCTGTTTTAAGTACATACACTTAATAAGTAATGATCTAGGAATTTAAAGTTCAGTGAAAGCAATTATTTCTTATGAAATATTGTAAAATGCCAATGAAAGGAGAAAAGTGTTGAGCTTAAATAATAATTAATAATAATCTGTAATAATTGATTTGAGCTTTATTAGATTACTATTAACAATATTTTCATTCAATAGAAAATAAAAATAAAGTCAAAATATAAAACCGTTAATAGCAAAGTAAAAAAGTGTATTTATTGTGTGAATTAAGAAAGTGGAAACCATAAAAATTAGAGGTTACAGTATATTTAAATTTCTCGAAAAGAAAGAAGGTTAGAGTTCTATATTTTATAAAGAGAAAACAATAAAAGTATTAGTAATGACACTCTTAAATTATTTGCTACATACTACTACTTATTTTTAAATATAACTGTTTATAAAAAATGTTAATTATTTTGTGATATGAGAGCTTAAAATAATATACAAGGTCTTTGGTTCAATCGTGAAAGAGACCGAATTCTAATTTCTCTCTAGATAATTTGCTTATAGCAGCAATTGCATCTTGTGATAATTAATTTAAATAAGATTTTATTAGTAAATTATACACCCACTTGTGGTTTTAATTACTTGTATATGTATACTAATAGCTTATAACATTTGCAAGCAACAATTATACGAGTAATGGTCGTAATAGTTATACACTAAGCAGATTGAAGGAATTAGAAGTATTGGGCCTTACTAGCAATTACAGAATTTTTTATTAATACAATCATGTTTTACTGGGAACATTTAGGATATTTACTGAAAATGATCAATCTGAACCAATACAGCACGTTGGATCCATCACAAAGAAATGTAGTTCGAAAGCAGTAGCACTATAAATTTGTAACCAGTAGTAAAAGTTCTGACAACTTATTACTATTTCATTACTAACAAATGTCGCATTTAAAAGTGAACATACTAGTACCTCCCTATATGTTTTTATTATTGTGGTGTCTTTTATATTACACAACTTCAATACTGTATAGCCATTACAACAAAATCTGCTTTGGTAAAATCAGTACCGGTAAATTTACTCTTTTACCTTTAATTTCGTTTAATTGATTTTATTCTTAAAATTTATATTGAAAATATGTCAACGTTTAGTTACTCGAAACAAGGGCTATCAATTGATTTCAGTGCAAGTTACGTGTAGTGCAGTACATTGCGTAGTAAAATGTAGTTTACATAGTGCAAAAGCAGAATACTGGGAGACAGTGCAGACATACGTTGTCGTTCGATGCAAGCCATCATTCTTGATAGTGATCAGAACAAGACTGAAATAGTCATTATTACAGCTTCGTATGTTTGTTTGTTTATATTGAGATGATATGGGATCATCGATTGAAAATTTTAACTTTAATAAAACATTAAAATACGAGGGTCATTTTTTTCAACCTCCGATAGGCTATAAATAAAAGACAAATGTATATAAAAAAATCATTTTATTACTAAAAGTTCTGTATACTTATGGTTACTTTTCGACATACTCACCATAAAGATTGAAGCATTTGTTGTATCTGTGAACAAGCTTTCCAATACTGTCTTCATAAAATGTTGCCGCCAACGCATTTAAATGAGTCTTGACGTTGTCTTGAAGATCCTCGGTAGTTTGGTACTGTCCTACTGTTTAAGTACTGTCCTCCTGGCCACGTCTTCAGTTCAGGGAAAAGATGAAAGTCACTCGGTGCTAGGTCGGGACTGTATGTCGGGTGATCGAAAATGCCTGTGTGTGGACGGGCTTGTCATGGATCAGAACAAATTCCAGAAGTCAGCATTCCTCTTATCTTGTTTTAAACGTCTCTCCGCAAAGTTTCGTAGTAAAGTTCCACCATAAACTACCGAGGATTTTCAAGACAACGTCAAGACTTATTTAAATGCTGTGGCGGCAACATTATATGAAGACGGTATTGTAAAGATTGTCCACAGATACGACAAATGCCTCAATCTTTATGATGAGTATGTCGAAAAGTAGCCATAAGTATACAGAACTTTCAGTAATAAAATGATTTTTTTATATACATTTGTCTTTTATTTATAGCCTATCGGAGGTTGAAAAAAAACGACCCTCGTATTTAAAGGCTAAGATTAGGCACAGAAAACACAAAAATAATCATATCATGCATTAAATAAAAGATAAACATGCTAGGATCTAGGTTTATTTAATCTTAAGGCTACATGCTAGGTTACAGATAACAATTTTAAATAGAATTTAAAGAAGGAAAAGTATCATGTAAACATAACCTCATTTTTACAAAAAAGTTTTGAATTTATAAAAAGGATATTAAGTCAATTATGCTATAAATGTAATGTATAAATGTAAATAAAGGTATTGTAGTAGGCTCTACTGCTTATCCAGCAGCAAGCAACATATGTGGTCGTTATAGAAATGAGATATAAATAAAATAAATGCATAATGTACTTGTTGACAAAATAAAATTGAATTTTCCCTTTATTAGTAAAATACTTATTAATTGAAATAACAGTAATATACAGATCAAAATAAAGTTATTAAGCTGTTAAGCTTAATACAACTACAGTATCAGCTGTGCTAATATTCTTTGGTTTTGTCAAAATTTGAGTTCATTTTAATATTTTGCACAATTTTTTGGATGCAGGCACCTGGAGTACTATACTCTGGACGAGAATAGTTGAAGTTATATTCAATTTATGTTGTTAGTCTACTAATATTTGCAGAAGCATCGTTTTATGTCTAAAATGTAAGGGTATATATTTTAAGTTAAGTTTTTCTTTGTTAATGTGTTAGAATTTATGTAAACTCCATGTGTTTGGGTTACTTTGTGTAATTATGTAAATAGTTGATGTACAGGGATAGCTGGAGAGTGATGAGTTTTCAATGCAATTAGTTTTTAATGAGATCGATGACAGCTGATCGTTTTTATTGATTTTCTTTGTTATTGTTCAATTTAGACCACAAGTGTGTTATGTCAATTTAATCGTCTCTTAGCCAGCTACCTTTCTGTCATTTTAGATCTAAGATTAGCGTAATTTATAAACAGATGTTCGAATTCGTGACATCATGTCATAAATGATGATTCCAAGTGTAATGGTATAAAGTTTCTCTTTCCAGATACAGGTATTAATAAGATCAATAATTATGCTCATATCTTATGCTCAATCGAAACAAAACTGAGTCAGTTTATTGGGTAAAGGAAAAGCTTTGGGTTGTTATATTTTCATTTTTATTAATGCTAGCCAAAATCAAAATAAAACATTTATTTAGTTAATAACATCTCAGATTTTAATGGCCCCCAATGTGAGGCTTTCTTTTAAAATCTTATTCATTTATTTATTACGTTAAAAAGCATATAATAAATTTATTTTTAATTATTAAGTTTTTTATCTCTAATTATATTTTAAGAACAAAACATTTGTTTTTTTAAATGGACTACTATTTTAATTCCCTTTCTTGCGCAGAGGAATAATAAAAGCATTAGCATAGAATAATTAAACCAGTTTGGTAGCAAAAGTTCTAGTTTAGGGTAATTAAACTACATTTTCTACTATAAACGACACTACAGGAGTTTCCTGCAAGCTTTAACTTTATTAAATTTACTCTATTAAAACATCACTTTGAAGATTACATTAATTTATTTTATTATAAGTGTAACACTTGGTCTAAAAGTTACACTAACTAAATAATGAATTTACAGCTTATTTTCAACCTTAATTAGATGAACCTGTATAAGCTAGAGTTAATTGTCAACACTGTGTAATGGAAACAAAAGAGATAAAAGAGTTTATTTCTAAAGGATTGAAGGATATTTCCAATTCATCCTGTATTTCGTTTTTTGATTATGGGTGAACTAAAGATTTTATTTGATGCTTTTTAGTTAGATAAAAAAAATTAAATGAAAAGCTGTGAGGATGAGGTGGTTAATGATAGATATCTGACTTTTATATCAAAAATTGTCCCGCCCCAAATATTTGTTGACATGTACTATCGGAATTCCCAGATTTCCTGAAGATTTCAAAAATTCACAGAGATTTCCCAAATGTTTCTCAAGATTTTAAATCTTTCTTCAAGATTCTCAGATTTTTGTAATATTTCTCATATATACTTTATATACTTTACAAAGAATCCCAAATTTGGAATGATTTCGGACAACGTACATTCATGACTGCTGACTGTGGGCTGTAATTATAATTATAAAATTATATTTATACCTTTGTAATATTCGAAAATAAAATAAAATAAAAATAATGTTACAAGATCTTTTTTTACTGGAATTATTAGGCGGCGTTCACCTAAAGTGTTAATACAAATATACCCATTAATACACATTTAAAGAGATTTAAATTTTCAAATTAAAAATTTTGAGACTGCTATCCACGGCATATAACCCCTCTACTTCAAATAAAAATTAGAAATAACTTTTACATTATTTAAAATTACTTTTTCTTATATTTTTATTTTTAAACCTAACCCAAGTAAAGTATGCTAATCTATTCCAAACAATCTTACTTAAAATATTTTAGCTATCGTGTACGTGTGTCCCTTCTAACGATAACTAAAAAAACTTTTTCTAAATATCTACAATTATAATTTTTTTTGTAATAATATTATAATCTTTCCGATTTGATTTAATTCATAAATTATGATAATAAATATCATATATAATTTTCATATTTCCCTAATTTCTAACTGCAGTTCATATTATGCATAATATATTCGTAGTTTATTTATAAATGTACAACATGTCGTATCCTGAATATTATAGATTTTGATGAAATTTTGATAATATTAAAGAGTGCATTTTTAATCGGTTTTAATCTTTTTGTTTATGGTCAGCTTTTTAAAAATCTTTAGTACTTGTTTTTCTAAAAATAAATTAGTATTATTATATAAAACTTATTATATATAAAATTAAAGACAATCCAACTTACTAATAACAAAAATTGGATACAGTTGATATTTGAACCAAAACCAATTATTTGATTCCGGTCTTGCTACTATTTAAAAGCAGGGAAAGATTGAGTTTCCTTTTTATTAAATTACTGTATAACGATTAAGTACACCATGAATATCATAAACACAATACAACACAATGAGAAATAACAGTAATTTTCTTCAGTATCTACAAGATGAATTTTAAGGTGAAGAACGACAAACCTTTTGACTAGTTTAAGATAACACCAAGAGCACAGACAACATCTTTTGGTTCTCATTACAGATACCTTTTGTTTCCTACTGTAAAATTTTTAAATTGTGGTTTCTTACTACTAAGTTACGCGTTTCATAAACAAAACAATATTTACATTGTTGCACGATTTAATAAAGTGCTACCTTTTTTGCAGAAAAAGTATTTTCGTGAGTACTATTGAAGTTATATTTTCTATTTACTTTAAAAGTAAGACTATTTCATTTTTGGTTATTTAAAACCTAATTAATTAGTGTTTATGATTATCATTATTAGGAATAGATAATGGCTACAACATTTGATTTCTGATTGTATGTTCATACAAAAAAACTCTAGCTCTGTTTCTTTTGTATACTACTGTATTTTACTTCTACTTTGCTTATACTGGGTTAAATGGCAGCTGTTTCTTTGTAGCAGTCGGTTGTCGAACCCTAGATCGAAAAACCCTGAAGGGGTTGTTTGAAACATGACTTTTTCAGTAAACAAACTGAACAAAGCCCCACGATTGCACAATTGTCAATTGTAACTAACACTTTTAATTGGTAACTTAATTACTTCAAAAGCAAAATAATTACCCACAGAATGCTTCTGCAACGAAACTTCCTTAGAAACTTTTGCCCCGGCGGAGACGTCCCATTAGCTCAAATTACACTCAGGCGTCGTGGGTGTTAATCACAAAAGCTTCTGATTAGAAAATAGAACACAGGAACAATCAATAAAATAGAAGGCGCCACCCAAACTTTAAAGATGTTACATAATTAAGCAAAGTCGGGAAACCACCAGTCTGGGAAAGGATTTCACTTAAAAAGTTAGATAAATCTGAATAAATCTTTATTATAATAACATTTTAGTTATGAAATGAACATCACTATTTAGTAGTACTGAACTATATCAATAATTACTAAATTTGAAATCTGTAAATCAAATAAAAATAGAAAAATCGTTTACACATAAGAACCATAACGGTTAATTCATTAAAAAAAATCATACTTGCAATATTAAACCATACTAATATCCAAAAACAATTTTAACCAAACATTCTTAGACACATTAACGTATGTGTAACTTTAATCCTTTGTAATAGCTATCCTTAGTAACTCTTTATTTCAGAAAAAAAACTTTTACATCGTTGCTCAAACCATTAAAACAAAAACCTAATGATCACACACAACATTTTACCAATACTGAAATCTGAAGAAACGCTGAATAACACCCTTGAATTCTGAACCATATCTCCATTAAACGAAATCTAAACATTACAATAATTTCCGAAACAAATTAAGTTCATTATTTTTAATATTGTTAAGTTTGAACGGTGCTTAACCTAACACGAAGGCGAGGATTTAACAGAAACTACTCTGCTGTTTACATTTTAATTCTGCACCCGTGGGACGCAGGGGTGTCGTAACCTGGACTGCTTGTGTTGGAGTACGGGAACTCAACTTGAACTAACTGGAAAAGTGGTGCCTTTTCGTGATTTTTTAACTTAAAAATTGGAGTGGTTGCAAATGCTCCCATAGAGAGACACATGGTGTTGCTTTTTACACTAATAGCAAATTACAGGAGATTCTTACTAATATTTACGTTTTAACGGTACTTATCGCAATGAAACGAAAATCTAAAGCTATAAAACTTGACATCTTAAAAAGAATTATCTTTTTATTTTTTTTATTTTATTTATTTACGGTTTCCCATTACAAAGCATAATAACAAATAAGATATTCTAATACTATTCTTAATACCTATTTCAATTATTAACATTATTCTTAAATGCAGCAAAGGAATTATTAAAAAAGTCGATTTCACAATCATTTCCATGTCGCAACATTCTTGGCATAACCGAGTAAAAAGTGTAATTACTAAGATTATCATTATTTAGTCTAAATAGCGTCTGTGTTCTAGTAAACCTTCTGAGAACAGAAAAGTCTACTAGCTGCAGAAGTTGAGTCGATGCAGTCATTAATTTGTAAATTAGTTAATTAATTGTAAGATATAATTAAAACCAATCTCAATGTATGATAAATTACATTTAAAAGCAACATACCCAAGAAATCTTTTTGAACTTTTTCTAAGGTCAATATATGCGAACGATAATTTCAGAACAACGTTCAGCTAATTAAGCATTTAATTATCTCACAGATTCTGGTAAAATATTCTCGTTATAATTAATATGGCTAGAGGGTAGCAAAAGTAGAATAACAAATCAAAACAAAGTTGCAAAATAAATATTATATTAAATAAAAAGAGTATGCTTATAATAGTGTGAAAAAGCTTACTCGATCTGCTGGAGATTATTATTCATCTTTGAGCTTCACTTGAAAGCTGACTGCATGTACACAGCAACTCGATTTAATTATATACAAATTTTATACATGATGCTGAGTAAGCTTATTTTGTATATTTCTACAGGCTGCTATTCTAACTTTTTATTTAGTATCATCACCACCTATCTACTTCGCTCTCATGTTTATGGCTTATTTAAATACTTTCTTCCATTCCAGTTTAATAGCTGATTTAATAATCTACATAATCTAAATATTCCATGCGTTGTAACGTACTCAAATTCTCAATTTTATAGAAATATAATTTTATATTCATTAATGGTAAAGAAACCCTGGCACGGTCCTGCATTCTACAATGCATTTTTCGTTGGGTTAAAATCTGCAGACTTCAGTTTAATTTAAGCGACGCTTTTAATGTTAAGGATCACCTTATAGAATGTTTTCGTATAGATAGAATTTCTTTTAAAACAAATAATTTTTTATTTTAAAGTAGTGACGTCTTCGTAAATATTAAAGTGTTTTCACGGTTGCGAATTGTTTTTTCCTAGTAAGGATTCAGATAATATTATATTTAAAGATTCAGCAATAGTATCACCCTTTTAACAAAGGTATAAAATCTCAAAAAAAGGATATTTAGTTAAAATTTATTAGTTTCTGTACGTGCTATTTGAATAAATTCTCCCGAGTGCAGACGAAAAAATATATAGTTGATAAACACGTGTGGGTATCGAGTTCTTTTCCCGAGTGAAGTCCCTTGAAAATATATAGAAGGTTCTCGAAGTTTCTTTTTACGCGTCGGTTCCCCCCTTTGGCCGAAGAAATATCAACTTTTTTCGGATAGGCCAGTTTTAAATTCGTCTCCTAAAAAGATTATAGCGCGGCCATATTTTAAACACAACCCTCCACATAGTGTTAATTAGAACTTCATACAGTCTAGATCGAAGCTTCACTTAGAGAGTCAAGCGTGAGGGCTCTCTCTTCGGAGAGGCCCCCGGCGAAATTATTATAATAGTTGGCGTTCCTAAAATTATAAGTTTTATGTAAGGAATAATGTTTGAAAAGCAACTATTACTTGTGCTAATGCCGTTTTGTGTATTATCGTGTAGTACAGGAAGCTTACTTGCTTCAATTTATCGTTTGATTTGCGGTGTTAATAAATCAACACAAATAATTCGGTTTGTCAGAGTTTAAAAAAATTGTAAGGAAAATTTGATCTGGAATTGAATTTTAAAACTTTTCGTTTTGATTAACGAACCTAGGTTTAATTTAGAGTGTTATTAGTTACAAATTTAAGAAGATCGGTTACAGCACTCGGAATTTTAACGTTAATAATCCTTACCTTTGGGGGTTTTCGTTTTAATAGTATTATAGTGGATTAGCAGAATTTGTGTTAGCTCTACAAAAATTACGGCATTACGATACAACCTTTTAATAACGAAATTTGGTTAATGGATAAATATTTGTAACTATTAAATCAATTACTGGTATTATTGCAGTTTAAAAGTTTTATTATTGTGGATTAGTGTCGAATTATTTTAGAAATAATTTTCATAACATTATTTAAGAAATTTTAGTTCATTGTTGCAGCATCTTTACCAAAATTCAAAGTTCTTTCCGTTTTGCAGCTATAACTCGAGGTAATATACCTAGTGTTTAGGTGGATTACGGTCATTTTTTGTGCAAATGTTGTTTGTGACATTTTGAAGAATTATAAAATTTCTACTATTGTATCAAGGACTTATGGATACTTGTTTGCTAAAAGTAAGTTCATGTAAATGTGAAACTTATTTTTTTGAACATTTCTTGTAAACCAATGTATTGTGTGTTCCTTTCTAAAAACTTTTATTAGGGTATTATTATCAAAACCTTACTATTGTCATTGGAGACCATTGAATATTCTATTTATGAATATTTAAATTAAATTTTACCATGTTAATATTGGACCATTCACTTGTGAAAGTCTTTAATTTATCCTAACTATTTTAACATTAACGTAACCAAACATGACTATTAATTAAATTTAATCAATATTGCCAGCATTTGTTTCTGCTTTCGAATGCTGACGTTAAAGACTATCAAAGCAGATGGCGCCCAAACATTTTTTTATTGTGTCTATTTCCTTTTATTTTTTCTTTACAATTAGCAAGTAATAAAAATCAGAGCTACGCCTGAACTACAATGATGATGATATAAGAAATCTCAAACGTCGGAGCATTACAGTAAGTATTTGTTTACGAGCTTTACTGTAAGAATTCAGTATTCAGAATTATTTCGTGCGTGTGAAATTTCGAATGTTTCATTGACGCCTAACCTAGGGGCTTTTGTGTTAAGTAATCAATTATGTTTCAGCGTGACAAAATTTTAATACATTACTGCAATTTAGGCCTTGGTAGTGTAATGAATAGCGTGCTGGACTTTCATCCAAGCGGCCTGAGATAGACTCCTGGTGCCGGCAGATCTGGTTAAGGTTTTCTGCAGTTTTCCTTAGCTGTGACACAAATGTGGGATTTGCGCTGTTCCATCTGTAAGTCGGCTGCAGCCGCACGTAGGGCCTACGTAATAATAATAATCGCCCCCTCCCTCCCGCACAAGCTTATGGCTTCTGGGGCCTGGTTTCCAGGTTATGGGTTTGTAGCAATTATTACATTATTATTATTATTAATATTTGCATCTCTTCCACGAGACGAACCTGCAAAACTTTATTTCAGATAATTTAAGAAAAATCTTAACTATTTAGTCGAAACTCATTCAGTCATATCCCTAACCTTCAATTAGACGCTGTGCTTTAGAACTTCATTCTACAACTTATGTTCTTTATAAGATTATAAAACAAATTGATGCAAAATATATTTTTTGTAATGTGTGTTACAGCTCCTTAGTAAATAGAAAATATTACATTGTACGATACTAAATTACTGTAATTTATAACAGAAATGATTGATTCTGATTTTGAAATGGTGTGCAATCAAGTGGTATTTAAAAAGTGATAATGCATGTTAAGTACTGCAAATAATTGTAAAGCTAGAGTATTTTAAAAGCTCATAATTCTAGACATTAAATTTATGCGTTTTTCATATAAAGACCTATTTAAGCAAATTTAACAAGTTTTATGTAATTGCTTTCTATCGATTTCCTTAAAAAGAAAATATTAATTTGTTACAATAATAAATAAGAATAGAACTAAACAATTTACTACTTTTATAAAAATTCTAAATTTGTTTAAAAAGTCTCCAGCATAGATAATAATTTGCTGATCAAAGAACCACTGTAACAGTAACTCACCAATAGCTAATTGGTAAATCCTTTTTAATAAAAGATAGTTGCCTAGAAAGTGAAAATTTTAATATAATAATCAAATTTTTCACTTATTTCCGAAAATGAAAGGTAGTTTAATGTTAGTTATTTAACACAAAAACCAACCGTGCTTGAAATTGCTAGGTAAACACGTTCCATGAATCAGTCACAGGTTTGTAGCAATTTTCATTTTTATATTCAAAATGCTTCTTTTCTGCAACTACATAAATGGTAACTAAAAAATTCTTATTGTAAATCAAAGTGAAAACTATCTCACAGTTACAATATTTTTTTGATACGTAACCACTAGAATGAAACTAAAAAGATCAGTTTATCTGGCGTAAAGGAATGCCTTAAGACATACTAATCACCGCTATTAGACTAGTTAATTATCGATAATTAGAATTACATAATCCTGAGAAATAAAGTTCATTTTACTATTATGGTTATGGATTAGTTTATAACGTACAAGTATTAAGCGATTTAGATTTTTCTTTGCCATTCTGATTTATTGCGAATCATAATAATTGGTCATTTGGGTTATTTTAAATAATGTGAAACTATCTGTCCATAGAAGTTATGCCGCTGTGTAATTATAAATACGGATACGACTATTGATATTATCATTAGAAATGCAACTATAAAATGTACTATTAATTAATTTAAGAATTAGAGAAATATGATTGGTCACTTTAAAAAAAATGCTATTAATTAATAACGATGATAAAAATCCTTGAGCTAATATTTTTAATGCTATTAATTAATCGACCTATTCTCTTCTAATAAATTAAATGTATTGACACTTTAGAGAAAGATATCATCTAAATAGATTAATGTAGGCTATATAAATGTTTTGATAGAAGAATGATTTTAAAATGTGAATTAAGGTAAGTTGTGATTAGAATTGGGCGTGGTTTATAATCTTAGTTTCACAAAATGATAAATATCTTTAAATACACTAACTTGAGTTTCACAAGTCGAAAAATAATCAATACACCCATGTACTGTATCTTATCTATATATTTAAAACACAAGGCTTATTTTTGTTCCAGTTCGTTTGAGAGTTCTACTGGGCCGATTTAAGGGATTCTTTTTTTCATATTAAAGCTTTCGCTGTGTAAATTAGTCAACACTGTTTAATTTTTATATTTTCTTAAGGTTTATATTTTTAATTTAAATAAATATTAAATGTTTAATTTGAGACGCAAGGATTGGATATTCACTTGGGGCGCCATCTTTATTTGCACGGTGGTAAGTTTTAGAATTATTCACGATTATAAAAGTTTGCTGCAACCATTACTTGCGGTTAACAGTTGATTTGTTATTAGGTTGCGTAGACAAATCCACATTAAATAAATTTCCGGAAATTTGCCAACGCTATTTTTATGTCATGTTTTTGAAATATGTACTAATAGACGTTTTCAAGAATTTTTTGAACAAGATCGATTTTTGATTTTATTCTTATCATTTCATAAGGCAGAATTTCCGTATGTATGTATGAAGAATAAATCGGTGGGGAGGGGTAAGCCAGAGATAAAGAGAGGAGGGTAAGATGGGAGACAGGAGTTATGGAGTTATTAGCTGGTTATGTTTGGCTGCATTTATTTAAATGATCATTTGCGAAAATGGAAAGGATTGTAATCACACAACGAATGTTGTATATAGGGAAATCTTTCAATGTATTTGACCTTCATGTCTTGACGAGGTTTTCCTAGTCACATTTAAGATGACAATCCTCTGATAATATTCGCAAATTGTTATACATTTGCAAGCAAACATAATAAAATGTAAGTTACAAAAATAACCAATTAACTGCTAAGCATTGACAATCACATAAACTGCTAAAAATAAAATGGTAAGGACTCCACGATTGACACGGTTAGTTTGATGAGTCACTTTCAATATTAATTAGTGCAAGGACAGAAAAGCGATCTTGACACATCACAGTTCCGTCTTAACATTTTTATGTGCCTCATGGCTGTAATATCTCGTTAACCGGCAATCAACAGAAATTTGAAGGAGTTTGTAGAAATTCTCTTATACTTTTATCATTGCGTGTTACAAACACTAGAAATCCCAAAACGAGAGAAACCTCATGCATCGGCCATTTTTGTTAACTGACTGTGATTCTCATCAGCTTTGACATAATGCTTTGACACAAAATACTTAACATACTAAAACATTCAAAACACCTGTAATCGCTTATTTTACAACAAAAACTATACTTACTGTATTATATTGCACCGGCTAAAGATCTCTTATTCTGCAAGTTTAAATTCAGGTGTTGTTGTTAACCCCAAAAGATTCTGATTAAGTAATAGAGTCAGGAACAAATAAAACCATAGTGGGCGCCACCAAACTGAGTGATATTCATTTTGTTTGCTTTTATTATTTTTTGTAATCATCTTAGAAGGCGAGAAGTCATCAGTTTGGGAATGACCTCTCATTTAAAATTGACGTTAAATTAATCAAACACATTAGTTATTAATTAAATCTTAATTGAGAAAAAATATCAGCAGTTCGTTGAGCCTAACTATATCAAACGATAAATAAATGTGGAATCTGTATATTGAAACATAAAAGAGGTTGAAAATATTACACAAGAAACATATTAGATAAAGACATTCTCTTTCCTAACTTTTGCATAATTTTGGGATCCCAAATAAATTTTACATAAACAACTTAATTAAACTATCACTACCTTGAAACAGTTATCCTTAATCCAACATAATCTTTATAAATTCCTTGCGCACATGGAAGGTTTCAAACACATTACACAAAAAACAATAATGATCATACATGATAATTTTCACTACAAAACTGCTGACCTGGAACATTGCGGAAACACTTTTTATTTCTAAATTCTGAACTATTTCATCTTAACAAAATTCCTTGAGTTTGCAATAATTGCCATTAATGATAAATTCTCTATAATTATTACAGGAACTGGAACGGTATTTAAATTACTTGAATGTTGCTTGAGATGTTTGCTTTAGTTTTTTTAACATTATTATTATAAAAATTCACTGTTGATTAGCATTAAACAAATTCTTTTAAGCCAATACAGCCTTCAAATGCGCGAGATATAACACTAAACTTTAGTAGCACATATTTGGCATCTATGCTATTATTACGTGAATGATAATTCACCAAACTAAAATTTTGGAATAATCCTCTTCACTGGAGATTATTCCCTAAAAACAAAATCGGTACGGTATAACACTAAAATTTTCTTTATTCTAAACTGTACTATAAATATATGTGACGATAATAGCACTTACACGCGACGGCCGTAACCGACGCAGACGTTAGGGTACCCCCTAACTTTGGGCTTTGAGAGCCGGTGTTAGACTGACTCGGGAATGAATAATTTTTTATATGCTTTACAAATAAACTTAAGGGGAACATTTTAAACTAACCTATTGCGAAATAGCCTGACTTTTGTAAACCAATCGGGAACAAGCATTCAAAAAGCTTCGAGAAAGTTCTATATGATTTCGCGGGACTTCACCGTAACTAGAATCAGCTTACCGAAAAGAACTCGATAACCACACGTGTTTATCAGATATATATTTTTTTGTCTGCCTTCAAAGAATCTATTCTTTAAAAAAATGAAAATTATCACGTATAAGGAAATGCAAATTTAACTAAATGCCATTATATCCCTTTGTTAGGAAGGCGACATTATTTCTGAATATTTATAAATTCATTTTTATCTGGAGTCTTTTCTTCGAAACGACGTCTGTGGTCGTAAGAACGCTTTAAAATAAATTTTGACATATGCAAAGATGTCATTTGCTGTAATAAGAAGTCTGCGTTTTATTCTGGAAATAGTTTTATCTGTATGGGAACATATAGAGGTGACCCTTGATATTTAAGAAAACACCATTTGAATTAAACTGAATTCTGCAGATTTTAACCCAACGAAAAATACATTGAAGAATGCAGGACCGTGCCAGGGTTTTTTTCTTATTAATGCATACAAAATTACATTATTATACAATGGGAAATTTTAACACATTACAATGCATTCACCTGCTGGCCTAGTTTTGAAAGTGATGTTAGGTTTATTACTTTGAGGCTCTACACAGTCTTGTGAAGAAATTGTGCTCTGCATCTATTATAATAGTTTATATTTGATTTGCACCTTTTATTGAAGACAAGGATTCCTAACTTCCTTTTTGCACTATTGAGGTCAACGGAATATTATGTATTTTTTATTCTAGTGCACTTTGAATAATACAGAGGAATACTTATTGAAGCTTTTTTTCTTATTTATATAAAAATTTGATGGATAAGGAGTTGTTCTCTATACAATACAAGTTGTATAGAGTATAAATCCTAGCTTGTAAACTTGGTATTGATATGCTGCAAACGTTTTGTTGAAAGTTTCGTTGCTAACAGATGTTGCTATTTGGAAGCTGTTTGTCATAACCCCTTAAATTTAATTAAAGATTTTCTTTTTTATTTTAAAATAATAAGTAATGAAATTTAACATATATTCAGCCTTCAACAATTAATTTAGTCAAGAATTTTTTTGGACATTAATTAATAATCTTAAACGATTAAATTTAGACGAACGAAAAATAGATATTTTAGTATTATTATTCGACATCATTAAATTTATAAAAGAGATTTATTTGATGATTATTTTTTATATATGTTCTTAAACATTTGGGGTTATAGCTTTTGTTTTTCGGAATTATTTGAGAATTTACCAGTTACCAGCTGGGACCTGATCAGATTAGGGCTAATTAATAGTGTTTTTTTCTGTCTCTCTCTCGTTGTGCTATGTAATTAAATTTAATAGGTAATAAAGATTATAAATTTCCTTTAAAGTTAAATAGAGAATTATTGTGAAGATTTAAATGTATATCTGGTATTGGGTACTTTAATACACATTTGGTGTTATTCAGGCCATTCAAACCTTCAAGAAGCTTAAATTAACGCATTTAATTAATTATTTATTAAATAAATAAACAATTATAAATTTAGCAAATAAAAAAGTAAATTTTACTCGCCCGTATTTTTAAGTTTGTTGTGTATCATAATAAATTAATAGTTTTCTTGTATACTTTTGTCTGCATATTCGTTATCGAGTAAAATTACTCATTATAATTTAACTTATCTGCAGTATTTAACTTATCTTGCAGTAGTTAAATAAACTTAAATGCTTTACAACATTAGTACAAAAAACTACTAATAAAGACAATTTCCAAGCAAAATAAATAATATGCATATTTATAGGTATGAGATTTATTTTCAGCTGTTAAAAACCATGTCAATCAATTTTTACATAAAGTAGCATAAACGATTTCTTGCCTTTTTCTAATTTATGCTCTGGTGGGTTTACTTTATTATTTTGCCTTGAAATATCAATAAAACCTAACAATCGATAACGAACAAACAATAAATCAGAAGTTCCCTATTCTTCTCAGCTGTATGTATAACCTTACATATCAAAATTCTGAAAAACGATTACCATTCAACTTTCCTAAAATGTTTTTAATTCACTTAACATTAACTTAAACTAAAAAAGTATAGTTGCATATATGCAGGTTAATAACAAAGGGATTTTTCTCACAAACCCATTCTTAATTAAAGCGTAAGTAAAGGTCATTAACATAGCAACAAAATACCACATTTAATTGTCTACAACATAGAAATTACAATCTTAATTTGAACTTAACATAAAACAACTGCGTAAAACAAGTCTTGTATTCTTGAATAGGATTGTTTTAATCTGGAATAATTTTATTCTCATACATTTTTCTTTTTTCCTAACTTAAACCACCTAATGAGCTTTAAAACGTTACAAGATTTTCAGGTATTGTTTGTCTTATCACGGAACAACTTGGTTTACTATTCTTTGAGCTCGTTTGTTTATTCTCTTAACAATATAATGTGGGAACTATTATTTTATTACGCTTTGAAGCGTGCCTAAATATTTAAACTATGTAAATTACAATATTCATTCATGTTTGTATTAGCAACTATTCCACTTATTCCAGTTATTTTAGTTATTTATTATTATTTACCTATTATGCAATTGCAGCGTGAGATTCTTGATATCATAAACAGCATAAAATAATAAAATTATTATTACAACATTTATCCAGAAGACTTGCAGAGTCTAATGTCAAATTTTATTTTAAATCTACAGCGAATTTCGTTCACGTTATCCAGAAAGAATATTGATAAACATATTGCGTTTGTTAGTAATATTTAAATTCGTAATCAAAATAATTCTAATTTAAAAATGTGTTTACGCACACATATATTGGTAAATTATTATTAATAAATAATAGTAGCCTGATACATGAGCGAATATGGAGCTTGACTACCAATCTTTGGGTCCTGGGTTCGTTTGCCAGAATCAGCAGAACATCGAGACATTTCTTAAGATTCAACCGGTTCAAGTTATGAAAATAAATACCAGAGCGGATTGCTGAGGGACAATTCGTGTTCTTCGAGCCCAAACTTGGAACTGATAAATCCTCACAGCAGCTATAACATGGTTTACATAGAGTGCTGACGGAGCTTGTTTCCTATTTTTGTACGTGCTTTAATGCAACTTCATACCTTCAAGAATATTGCACGCAGCGCGACATAGTTCTACTTTGCTACTTTGAGCACGTGATATTGCAATACCCAGTAATTAACGGAACATGTAGGTTGTAACACTAAAATTATTCGAAAGGTTTTTTAAAATAATCCCTCCTTTTGTTTGGTGTCAATTTGTAGCCTTAAAATAGTAGCATACTAACTAATAGTATGCTAACTAATAGCATACAAAACTATTCATCTAATTAAACCATGATACTTACGTTATATTTAATTATCCCTCGGCTTAGCCTGAACAATAAGCACGGATCTCTTGTTAAATTAAAGCAGGCTGTGGGGGAATTGGAGCTTATTCAGCTGATTCATAGAGCTATAAAGAGGGGCGCCAGCACGATTGATTTAAACAAATAAAATAAAGTATAATGAAGTGCTCGATCTTAACGTGAATCAGTCTCAATCATGCAAAGAACGACTTCCTTCACTCTGTTATCACACAAGAATATCACACTATAAAAAAAGACGTAAATAACACAAATAATATAATTTATTTATTCACACATAAAATCCTTTTCGTGTAATTAGATAAATAGTGAACTAGAAGGCCTTCAGTCGTTAATTAACTATAGTATTACTATGATTAATGATGATATTACATAAAGATGAATAGATAAACACACACTGCTTCTATAAATTAACTTAACGATTTATAACTATGTTTTAAAAATGTTTATAAATCCAACCTTGATCGTTATTAAAGTTTATTAGTTAATTAGTAAATTAAGTTCAGAATCTTATGAAAATTGATTTTTTGATTTCTTATCGTATCATATATTTTCCTCAAATTGATACTTGAACTATTTTAACACATAACTCTAGTAATTTACTCTTAACGTAACTAAGTAACGTTTACGCATAAAAATAAGATGTAAAGAACCCACCTGGTTGTTCCTATAAACTAAATTTGTTTACAAACTTTGATTTCGTTGACTAGTTGCAGATGATCACCAGGTTCTTGGGAACCCTTTGAAGAAGGCTACCAATTACCTCAGAGTAGGTACTCAAAATAGTGCGGACGGCAAGACCATTAATAATACATTAATATTACATCTAATTGGAGCTTTAGAACTTCCAAATTAAGAGGAGTAACGAATCTTTTTAATATTAACACCAAACGAACAAGGGTTAAGCTCGGAATTTCAACTGTAGAGGTCAAACACCAAACTAAATTATCCAAAATAAACACTAGACTTAAACGCCAACTTGAATTAAAGTCTGGATCGATTTCTCTATAAATAATAAGGGTCGTGTAGAAAAAATCTTAAAGATCACGACAATAAAACAAGAAGAAGCTTTGATTATATACAAATATGACCTTCCAAATTCGGGGGCAATTTTTCTAAAATGGTGTAAAATGGCGTGATAAAAAGTGATTCCGTAATGCAAAAAAAAATTATTTTGTTTTATTCCAAAAGTTCGAACCAATGATTTACTACTTTTAGTAGTTCACAAAACCATTTCGTTCCAAACCACTAATTATACCATAATTATCTGATCAAAGGAAAAATTTCCAAAGAAATTTGCAAAGTTAAATCGTGTACTATATTCACTATATATTACTATATTCACTTCGCAACTGTTTTCACAAGAAGCGAGAAAAAAGAAGAAACTTCCTGACCAACATCCAAAGTGATTTGAGAAATCGATAATAAGCAATAAAAATGTTAAACATAATTAACAAAACAGAAAAGTATAATAAGACTTAACTTATAACTTATATTATACTATAAGAATTAACTAATCACAAAGAAAAAATCGATAATGATGAAAATCGAATTTTATAGTATACAGGGTGACTTAGGTGACCACCGTGACTTATAGCATACAAGGATGACCCAATAAAATTTTTATCAATATACAAGGTTATATTAAAAAAATAGACAGACAAAACTGTCTGTTACAAGGTTTATTCATAGATCTCTTATCAGATTCTTCTCGTTGTTGAAGTAATTTGAAAGCTCTTCCACACACAACTGCTACAAAAGCTCAACTTACCGAATCGTTGTCTGTTATTTTGTTTGTATGAAAACAACAAAATAACAGAATGTTATGATTCATAACGTGTGTTAAGGTGCTGTTATGGCAAGCTCAATTCTGGCCAACTATGACATTTTATGTAAATCAATATTTATTTTTAACACACAAAATATTTGATACTTACTGTACCACTCATAGGGATACGGGTATTTTCATAGCTCACAGATTATAAAAAAGAAGGAATAAGGCTGGTTATAGTCAAAAATAAGTATATTTGGGCGCCATCTGTTTAGAAAAGTCCGGAGATTATGAAAAAATAATAAGATACTCGTAAACAGAAACCGGTATCAAATCTATTAAATTTAATTCAATTATTAGTCATATTTAGTTATTTATTTATTTATTTATTAGTAACCCAAAACAAAACGGGCATAGCCCAATTACAGTGCAAGGGGATTCTTATGAATACAATTTCCAGTTACAATTATTATTATACAATTATTACAATAATAATGAGCTGATATCTATATATATAAAAGGGAAAGATTGTCTGTCTGTCTGTCTGTCTGTATATATGTATGTATGTATGTATGCGATTTTCTCCGCAACCACTGGACCGATTTGGATGAAATTGGTATCATTGGAAAGGTCTTGGCCCAGAATAGAAAATAAGACCAAATTGGACTCTGATCGGCCATCGTGGTCCGAAATAACAGCGAAAAACCCATATATGGAAGTTAAAAATGGGTACTGAGATTGATGTGACAAGAAAATATATATAGATATGTTGTCAATTGTCAAATTTGGTAATTTTTGAAAAGCGCAGCAAAGCGCGCCGGGTATTTGCTAGTCTATTATAATTAAAAAAAATTACTATTTAACAGGTCGGGATAAGTTGAGACATATATATATGCATTTATTGTTAAGTAATAATATGTTTAATTGCGTTAGGGGTCGTATCGAATATATTAATGTCATATTTCTCAGTAACTGAATTTACAATTTGTGCCATTCTTATCAAAGGAGAATTACCTCGTATGTTGGTCCTATATTGAGGAATATGCAGAATGTTTTGAGGTCGCGATCTGTATACTGGCACGTACAAATGAACCAAGGGGAGCAACTGGGGACAGTCTATCCTGTTGTTTATTAGTTTACACATAAAGCAAATGTCTGCTACTTCTCTCCTCGTGATTAACTTTTTTACTTTAACTTCGAATCTAAAATTACTATATTGATTATATTCTGGATATCGATTATACATTTTGTAATGTAGATATTTTACAAATTTATTTTGTACTGTTTCAACTTTGTTTTGATAAGTTACTTGCTCTAACTAATCTAACTAATGAATTATATAGAAATTGGAGAGCTGTAGTATTCTTAAAGTAAAGTTCGTGTTGTAGATCTCATTAGAAATCCAAGATTTTTAAGTGACGCATTTACTACATTGTCAATATGATCGTCCCATTTCAGATCGAAACTGAAATGTACACCTAGATCGCGAGAATTATAGATACGCTCTAATGCAACGACGTCTATAGTATATTGAAAGCGATATGGCAGTTTTCTGGTTGTAAATGTCATACATTTGCATTTGTTTATATTAAGGTCTTAATTTGTTTGTTTTACTGCAACGTAACATTGCATTAACATCTTCTTGGTTGTATTAAAAATCAAATTAGTTGAAATACATTTAAAGACTTTCGTAAATATATGACCCAGTATTATCTAGCATGATTGGAATCAAAAATAGATTTATTTATAAACGAAATAAAAATAAAAATTTAAAAAATAATACCCAACGTAAGAATTCTTAACGTAAATAAAAATATATACACATACAACTAAAAATCAAAATTGATACATGAATAACTATGCAACTTACTCAAACTTTAACAAAATAATATCCTTCAGTTCACAGTACAATGATCAAATTATTTAATTCGATACCACTTCACAAAATAATTAACGCTTAGTGCCTTTTTGTTCACATATTAAGCACCAAATAACAAAATTAATAATTCAATGAAACTGCAGAATCTGGAAAACACCTTGATTACTAACACCGCTTCTTACTTCAGACCAAAGAATTAAAATTCACAATGATTATTTTGTTTTAAAAATATTTCTATAAAATTCCCTATTAAGGTAACCGGAACAACCATATAAGTTGAATTGTTAGTTACATTTGTTAAGTAAAAGTTTTTCTTTAAACCACCACTGCTGGTTAATATTATCAATTGTTAAAATGTTTTTCTTTATTGAAAAGTAGCACAACACTTAAATGTGCCGCTGCAGAAGTTATTTATTTAATTGTTAGAACTTTATTTAGTTATTTTTAGAATTTAAAAACAAAATCCCATTTAGGCTTAATTCACATTACGTTTTTAAGTCGATAATTATAATTTTTTGTTAATAATAACTGTATTATTCCTCTATGAAGGTTATTAAAGGAACGGGATCGCGGTAATAAAATGCTTGTTACACTTTGGTTATAAATCTTTAAATTTTGCGAAACTATTTATTCAATTTCGGTACGATATTTATAATAACGATTCTAATTAAATCAAATTAGATTTCTGTATATTTCACAACAACTAAACACGTTACTATATTTTGGGAAATGCCGTCGGATATGGTAATAAACAGAAGAGCTCCGCACTCTAGTAGTGTTTATTGCGGACTGACCAAAAAATTCAACTCTACTAGGGATCCGAATTTTTAAAGAAGTGACCACGTCACATCTTTCTAGAACAAATTATTTGAATCTACGGAGCTTTACCCATATTAAGATTTGCGTCGTCGGAATAACTCAATACTATTTACACGTGTTTATCAATGTGTTTTTATATGTCTGGGCTCAGAAACATTTGTTCAAATAACACGTACAGGAAGCCGCGAATAAAACCCCGATACATTTTATTAATGTATTTTTCAAAGAAACCAAGACTATGTACATGAGAACGTCTCAAAATGAATGTTCGCACCAAAGAAAACTTTACCGATTTTAGAATATTGTTTATAAATGCACCAAGGTATACTTGAAAGAAAGCATTATTTACTTAACGAAATATTTATTGTTCCGACACAAATGAATTTACTAAACTGCCAGAACCGTACTAAGGATTCCATTAGTATTTATACATGTAAAATAGTATTTATTAAAATTGAAAGAAATACGTGACGTTACGAAACCTAATACAGCAAATACGCAGGTCTGCTTATATCATATTAGTTAGACATAAACAACTGAGAGTATTTTGGAAAGACGCTGAGTTGGAGCACTGTTTACCTTGATTATCTTTGAGTAACATTGGACCAATCCCTCCTTATATACAAGATCTGCTGCATAAATAATAAACTAAAGTAATTACTAACTGGATGCCCAACCTCAAACTCCGAAAATGTCAGTCTTACCTCCCTTCTTCTTAGCGGCAGAATATGCAAAACCTGTGTGGTTCAACTTCACACATGCAGACGTTGCGCTCAGTACGAGTTGCCAAATGATAATCGGATGCTTAATAAGACCTGCACCATTAGAGAAGGTCTATTTTGTCGCTGGAGTATCATCTTCCACTATGCGACGAATAGTAGCAGCTAATACCGAAAAAGGCATTGGAAGAGATGGAAACTCATTCTCTCTATGTTTATGACCGAATAGAAAGAAGATTCAAACCAGATAAAGCTTTTATGCTACGACCACTTCTTTGAATACGCACCCAACCTAACTCTGGAAATCATAAATACCTCCACTTGCACTGCGGATATATCAGGGTATACTGAGCGCTGGCAAGCCACAAAAACAAAAAATACCCTACAAGTACAGTTGTTAAACGAAACGACAACTTAGTGGAGTTGAAATTCCTACCTCCACACCAAATTAGTTTAGTTAAATCTAGGGATTCGTTGTTATAAAGAAAAGAAAAATTCGAATTGAGAAAAGAGATTTTTATTAACTACCGCTTTGATTCTCTACGATAGTATTTTTTTTCTGTTAAAGTTTCAGGTTTACAATGAGAAATCTAATTTTTTCGGTTTTTCTTTGTTAGAAAATTTCTGTACTGAATTGCGATCAATTCTAATCTTTTCTCACCTTTTAAAATTAGATAAAGCTATCTCTTTTCTTGTTGATTTTAATTATAACTTTAGTTAACGATACCTTTGATCATGGCATGAAAATATGGCCAATTATGCTAAATGCTTGGTCCAGTATTTATAGGATTACTATACGTGTTATCGGCTGCCACAGCGGCAGCCAAATGAGTTTAAAATTAATATACTATATATGGTGGCAGTGATAACAAATTCCAAATTAAAGTTATTCATATATTTGAGGTTATAAGTGTCAAATAATAAACGTAGACTGTAGACATCAATTTAAAACATTTGTGTTTATTATTTTCGTTCCACGAAATCTCACTGCGCTCAATGCAACTTTTCTTCTTTAAAAGAATTCAACAACGTATTCACTTCACTAAAAAATATAACAGCAGTTTTAATTATGTCTGGTTTATACAATTGTACAGTTACTAACAACTAAAAACTAACGACTAAGACTTAACAACTAAGAATTAAAAAATAACAACTAACTATCGTTAACTACGACTAATGAATTGGCTTAATTTTAATTTAGTTGTCTATAAATTACGACTCTTGAATCCAGAAGCAAACCTAAAGCACATCTATTATTATTCTTAGATCTAGATTAAGATAAAGAATAACACATAATTCGTATGTTACATTTTTTAATTAATGACTGTATTGATTAATTGGGACTTGGGACACAGTTAAATAATTATAATGTTTTTTACAATTGTTTGCAATATTCAAGTTTTGATTCTATTTAATATAGACACCTACATTGAATTTAACCTACTTAATGATCGACAGGAATGGTTAGTCTAAATAGAAATGTTAGTCGAAGACGTAAACTTATAGAGCTGCTGAAAAATACCTTTTTTGTCTCATGATTAGTCAATAAACAAAAAGAAAGTAAGTAATTGGTAAAACGCTGGTAGTTTTCTTGTCATCATTAATAATTTCATAACGTATCCCCATACCCCAGTCTTTTTCTTTCAAATTACTTACAAATTAGCGGTTTTTGAAATCTCATACCTTTTCTCTAAAGAAGACATCTTGCACTTTGTAAACGAAAAGAGTCTTTATTAAAGTATCAAAACAATATGAGCACTTTGGGGGGTTAATTAGAAGTTAATCAAACAAACTCTCTTCACAAAGTAATAAGAAAAAACATTAGTCTGTATAGTAGAGTTGCCAACCTTTGAAAGTAGGAAGTAAGGACAGTCAAGAATTTCCAGAAACGTTATTTATTATATGCAATTACAATAATAAATATTTTCCAATGTTATTTAAATGAGAACGAAACGTCATGCCGTTAATAAGGGCTGTATTACGCGCGAAGCGGTTCTCTCCACATACACACGAGTTTACCTGTAGTAATAAATTCAAGGGATAGTTTATAGAAACCAAAGTTTTTTCGAATTATTTATAAAATCGTGCTACACCGACTTTTGTTAGTTATTGTAAATAATATATTATCAAAATAATTTAAAAGAAACAAACAAATAAGGATGATAAAAATGAAAGAAAGCAATTAAAGCAAAAAAGCATTAAAGAAGCAAAAGACAAGAACATACACCATGACCGACTGGAAGGCGCGTATGGATTTACGATTTAACAACCCCATTCTATTCCCGGTTTGGGTGAATTTTTGTAAATATTTAATATATTTCATAAACAAACAATTTTTTATAATTATAATGTTCTTAAACAGAAATAACTTACAATTAATACTAATATGGTATGCATAATCATTTAGTTTTATTTTTATTTAACATAATAATACATAGTTTAAACAACGACTATAAAATTAAGGGATAATTTTATATAATTATTCTTTTTTATAAATATTAGATTTATAAGAAGAATTATTTATAAAATAAACAATTCATTAAAAAACAAACTAAAAAGGACATGATAAACTATAAAAATAAAACTAAATGATTATGCATACCATATTAGTATTTAATTGTAAGCTATTTCTTTCGATGAACATTATAATTATAAAAAATAGTTTTTATTTATGAAATATATGAAATATTCTGTAGAAAAAAAAACTCCAAACCGCTAATAGAACTGGGGGCTTGAAATCGTAACTCCAGCGCCTCTTCCGGTCGGCCATACTGTCTGTTCATGTCCTTTTACTGCTTTAATGAATGTAATTTATTTCCTTTTTTGTTTGTTTTTATTATTAATTACTTTTTGATGATTTCTTACAATTACTAATTACAATACGTTCACTTATTATTTAATTAATATTAATTAATCAATAGTTCAAATTATTTAATCAAGAAAATTAATATTCATTAATGAACAATTAATATCAATTCATGTATGCATGCTATTTCTGGTATCACTGCCTTAAAATTCTCAATTTCTCTGAATCTATCCCTCTCCAAGAATAATGTGTGGTGTGGGCCCTAGTTTAAGAGGTTCCCTTATCGCTGTCCCCCCAGCAGATGTTCAGGACTGTTTGAATATATACGTAATGGTCAATCAGTCTCAAAATGTAAAACTTCACTGCGCTGCGGCTTGACCATTAATAATTAACGCTGCTAAATTAATATGCCATAGATTAGTTGTTATGTGTTAGTTGAAGTTTATTAAATATTTAGTAAGTATGCTTCTATGCAATTTTCGAGATTGGCTGATCATTAACGAAATTGGCCAGTTTACTACAGAGTACTATACACACATATGTCATCATCCGGTAAATTATAATCCGTAGCTTCACTCATTTTTAATGCCTTTTAACAATAATGCACTAAATCACCTAACTTAATATAGTTCATAGCAAATTTGATTCATTTTGTACGAACGATGTTGGCGGTTAATTTGAAATTTAGAATTCTTGATTCTCGAATGTTAATTACGGTGATTAAAATAAAATTTAAAATTTCGATTAAAATAGTGAATCATTTCCGTTGATTGTATTAAGGACAAAAACCGTCCTTTCCTATAACAAGAAAGGACGAAGGACACACTCTTAGAAAGAAGGACTGTTTTTCCGAAAACAGGTCAGTTTGCAAGTTTACTATAGTGACAAAATTAGAGATAATGTATGCCCACACATACAAACAATACTTTGCAAAAAACAATGGAAAAGATGCAGGTAATAACCTGCAAGACCTGAACACTGAGTCTCAAATTCAATATAGACGCCATTAAAACGAAGAAAAAAAGAAAACTTTTCAACGACAAATATGAAAGAAAGCTGTGCTACTATATCCAATTTACTTATGGCCTATGAATTGTAGAGCTACAGAAATTCTAAAACTTTATTTGATTATTATATATTATTCCTAATATATGTTATTATTTCTAAGCACCCCTATGTTTTGTTTACCCTTGCCTTGTTATAACTGAAGATTATATGTAGTAAAATAGATTTTCGCTTAATTTGATCTACTTTTACAGGCATTTGGAACACAGAAACTGAACCACCGGAGCAAACAAGAAGAAAATAACAAAACATAGGCGTCTTAAATTATTATGAAGAATATGAAAAGGGTAAGTCAAAAAACGTAAACTAAATTTTTAACGGCGGTTTGTTGATTATTGTTATTTTAGGATAGCAATCTAACTTGTAAAAAATATGGTGATTTATTTGTCACCTACACAAATTACTTATTTCAGACTATTTTACTATTGTTTATTTATTATTGCGAAAAATCTTTAAACTAATTTTAATATTACAAAATTAAACTTCCCAGGAAGCTTCAATTCAAAAATTCCAATCTGATTAATTATGAAATTGAGAAAATAAATTAATCATTTTATTGACGGCTTAATCATAACAAAATGAAATCGTTGAGCTTTTGATTAAAACTGTTATGTATAATAATAAAGATAGTAGTAAAGCCTTGGGAATCCGATCATAAATATAAAGAATTTATTTCATATACCACATACAACCGTTCTTCTTAAAAAAGATCTATAATTTGATAATATTTAATACAGTTATTACTTAATTCTAATAATGAACCTTTTATATAGGACCGCACTTTTCAAAATTGCTGCCTATTGTAATTATTATGAGAAAAAAATAAGTACATGTCGATTTGCATAACCAGTCTATTTAGATTTGCGAAACATTTCACTTCATTTGTAATTTGCAAAAACTATAAATTACAAATACTGAAACTATTACATTACAATAGTTGTGTGTTATCGTCGTGTTGATATTTGATTGATTTTGTTGGTAAAATTATGCAATTTAAAATTATATGTCTGGCTAATTGCGAGTCCACTTCCTGCTATAAATAATAATTCTTGAATAAGCTAACGAAGTTTTTTATAGTGCAAAAATCAAACAATTATTATTATCGATGTGTATACTATTTGAAAAAAAAAAACAAAAACTGCAAAACCATTTAATTTAATTATCGTAACTTTTTATTTAGTTGTTTTGTATAAATAAAATATGCGATTTCATTTTGGTTGAATGTGAATTAAGCGTTGCAATGCTCCAGATTTATAGTAATAAATTATTTGTTACTTTACTATTAGTGCGTATAATTAGGAAATCGAAATATTTATGTACATTTGTACATATTATCAAAGTACACACAATAAAAACATTCTATTTTTCTAATTAAACACATGAGATTCCCAAAGATTAATCAATCCTTTCAAGTGTTTCTAAAGAATTTATTTATGATTATTAGATTTTATTTGTATTGGGGTTATAATTAAATAGCAATTATTTAATTTAACAACCATCGTTTGTTAGTAATAGTAGTAAATTTGATTGTGAGTATTATTGATTGAGTAATATATCAATGCAACATTTATGGTCACGATTTTACAGCTATAGAATTAGAGTATTATTACTAATGTATTTTACCTATACTATTATTACTATTATTATCATTTCACCTGCTCTATCAAATTATTATTAGGTGTGGCATAATTACTTTTTAAATCTGAAGCTTTATGTGTTCTCATTTGGGACATACACTACTATGAATTTTCTCGTTAGATTAAAAAAGAAATTTAAAAAAATGACCAGTTAAAACTTTATGAATTATTTAATTTCCTAGTAGATATTTTCACCGTACTCTATTTCCGGAAAAGTAAAAAAATGTCGCTGCAGCTTTGCGGTCTGCCTTTCATTGTCTTTATAGGGCGATAACCGTGTTCAATTTAGTTTCTCGTGCTTGCACTTAAAGGAATATATTTATAATGGGAAATGCGCTTGTACGTCAAATCGGCATCTGATTGATTAGAAAGAAATAAATAAATTATCATATAGGAAGACATTTGTTTAACCATATTAGGTATTTTGTAAACTTAAAAGATAAAAGATAATTTGTATCATATATATGTTTCCTTCATTAATTTCTTAGTAGTAGATCTAATTAGTTTAATTATTTTTAAGATCGTAACATAATTGTATAAATTCCACAAAAATTATGATAAATCGTGCTCGATAAATAATCTTACTGTTAATTATCTCTAGTAATGACGTATTTTGCATAAGTAATAACAAAGTTTATAAAATTAAGTTTTTGTGTAATTATTGTGATAAATAGACGGGAAATGTAATAATAACATTCAATCATACGACAGGACATAACCTAAAATATCTTTAATTGAGCAAAGTTTCTAATTGTAACTTCACATATTAACTTGAACAAAGATTTTATTGTATAATATATTATATTAGTAAATTTAATTACTTAATATTAGTTAATTTGATTAAACTGAACAAAAAACAACGGTATCATTTATGTAGTTGCGTTTGTTAATTTCCGTTTATGTATCCTACATCCTGCCAAATCTTTGTAATAAAGAAGTGTAAGGTAAATCTTAAGCTATTTAATTTTGAAATAAATGCCTTACCGTTTATGCTATTTTTAAAAATCCTTATATATAATCATGTACACTAGGGTGGCCCATCTCTTGGCAGCCTAGATTTTACTCACCGTAATATATGGTTTAGTTTGTTGAAAATTACGATTCCCAAAATGTAAAAGTTTTTAAACAAGAATAACCCGTGTCGCTAAAAGGTTGAATTATTAAATTTATTTTAAATAGGATTTTAGCGTTTTTAGAGAACCTAAGGCATAACTGTTTGAATTTTGAATGTTTTGACTTGAAAACTAGTACCTTCATGGTATCAAAAATAACTTTTGACAGATGAAAATTGCTTCTAAGTAACTTTTTTTATTAAATTTGACAGCTCTAATGGCAGCTGTCATCTGTCAAAAGTCAGTTTTGATACCGAATTCGTGTTCAGCGATCCCAAAAACCACAAGCTACAAGTTTTCAAGTCAAAATATTGACAATTCAAAAAGTTATGCCTTATGTTCTCTAAAAACGCTAAAATCCCAATTAAAATACATTTAAAAATTCAACCTTCTAGCAGTACGGGTTATTCTTGTTACAAAAAATTTTTATATTTTGGCAGTCGCATTTTTTCAACAAACTAAACAGTATTTTAGGGTGAAATCAACCACCACTCGTTATCGATTTTATACTTTTTTATACAATTTCTTACTATTACTTCTGCATTTCATTGTATTAATCTACATGTTTAAAACACAAGGCTTATGTTTGTTCCAGTTCTTTTAAGAGTTCTACTGCGCCGATTTACGTGATTCTTTTATTTATTGAAGCTTTTGTTATATAGATTAGTCAACACTACTTAATTTCCGTATTTTGAAGCATTTACATATTCAAGCATTCATTTCAATACGCACGAAAATGACTATCCACTTGCAGCGCCATCGCACCTTCCACAGTGGCAACTTTTGGCACTATTTACGATATATTTTTATAATTAATGAAAATTGTATTACTTCTTAAATGTTTCTTTCACTTAGCCTTTGTTAGTTACATATACTGTGTATTCATAAATAAGTATTTGTTCTTGGGATTTATTATCTATAATAAATCCTATTTATTTTTATCTCTGTCTGACTCTGTGAGCGTGCAGATTTTTGCTGCAATTTTTACAGAATGGGATATTTGATGAAAAAGCAGAATAGAAATGTCTAAAGGTGCGTACAGACCGCCGCGAGAAACGACGCCAAACGTTCGCAAATGTTTTCGAGCAACGTGCGCTAAAGATGTCCACATTGCTGCAACAGATACAAATTTGTTCGTGTTTGTAAAGGTTCCAGTTTTATTTTTAAAGCAACTTGCTATTACTTATATTGCATTCTAATTATTATTACCAATCTGTCATGAACAAGGAAGCCGTAAAAAACGTTTCACTAATTCATTATTATTATTGATAATAAATTAATAATGCAAATATCTAAATAATTCTCCCGCGACAAGCGCACTAAAGAGATAGTTTAGTAATAATAAAACAGCAACGCACCACATCCACGAACAAAACACGTCCTAACTAGATTTGTTGCAGCAACAAATTTCTTTTGATGTACCGACAGTAAGTCGAACCTGTTTGCTTTGACGCGAAGTAACACGTTTGTGCGCGGTTTGCCGTCCTAACTGACTATATCTGCAACGTTCGCAAACGTTTGGTGCGGCTTGGCGCGGCGGTCTGTACGCACCTTAAGACCTAGTGTTTTATCTCTTAAGGAACATAGACAAAATGACCGAAGTTTAGAAAGCTGGTATATTAAGCATATGAGATATGAATTCAAAGTAGAATTTATGGCAAGAATGGGTGAGTAAGTCAGAGAGTGATAAGTCGTGACAGGGGGTATGCCGGCGGAGGGGAGGTAAATCTGAGAAATAGATACAGTGGTGGGGTGAGTCGAAAAAACGAATAAGACGGGGTTAACTAAGGGAGGAAGGTGGGATAAATCGGGGGTGTTTGTTAAATAATGCGTTCAAAAGTTCGTCTGAGAATGGTAAGCTTAGTATTTTCAACTGTTTTGTTCGATTGCGTTTATTTAATAAATATTAATATTAAATAATTACTCTTGGCAACCCGGAGGATTGTAATCACACAACTAACGTTGTTAAGGATATCTTTCAATAAATTAGCCTTTTGAGGGGGTTTCCGTATTATACATTTATTTATAGTTTATATGGATATGTTATATATTATATTCCTTTATACTTTATTGTACAGTTAGATCCAACGATAGTGGTTGGAGCTAACTTTTCTGATCACTATTAACCGATTACTTTTCATCAGTTTTAATGTCACAATAAAAGTGGACTAATTTAGAGGTGACAACTCAAGTGTAAATTAAACAAAAGCATAAAAAGACATTATAATGAAAACTGAAGTACATACAAAATAAATAATATTCAGACTGACTTACCCACCATCTTGAGAGATGACTTTTAATTCAAATCCAAAAAGTGGTAATAATTACAATTTCCCAAAACACTGGTTTAGATATTGGAATAATTGCTGATAGACTTACTGTATTGTTTGTTTTTTCCATCTATACCAATTCCACTCAGCAGATCCTTAATAACTATTTTTGATGCAATTCTCTGGACACGCGATGACAGCTGTGTATCTGCTGTCACCTGGTCGCGTATCAGAACATATGATCTTGACCTACATATTTTCGGTGATGCTTTATATGCTTGCTTTTATTTTAATTTATTTTATTTCTATGTAAATGACACTTTACAGGCATTTATGGCAATTAAGTAAATGAGTAGTTGAGCGACAGCCATGTCAAATTCTACGGGCTCCTAAAAGAGACTTGTCAGGTTCTACAATGCTTATCAACAAAAAGCTAATGAAAACTTATTTGCTGCTTAATCACAACACCATGACAACGTCTAGCTGAAAACTGTCCTACCACCTTTGATTATAAAATGTCTTTTTATAAAAAATATATAATAAATTAATAAAAAAACGCAGGTAAAGTTGGAAATAAAACTTTGTTCGCTGCACGCTTTGCAATTAATCTTTACTGGGCTTACTGGATCATGAAGGCTCGTTCGCCTCTCAACTTTTTAGCTCGCCTATAAGGATTAATTTAAAAAGCTTGCCATGTAAATAGCTATTATTAACCCGTTTGTAAACACTATTAGTACTAATCTGTTAATTACTAACACCACTGCGACCTTTATTTGCTATAGCAGTAATTTTTATATTATTTAATTTTATTTTTTTATGGGAAATTTTAAAAATTGTGTATTTTCCTTTAAGTAAATAAGGTAGAAGTTGAATATTGAATTAAGAGCTAATGCAAAACCAAGCGTGTAAAGGTAAGGGGCTATACAAAAACATCAAAAGGACGGAGCGATATCTTAAGGTCTTATTATTAAAATTCCGAACTTTAAAATTTAAAGCTTTGAAATTACCAAAAGGCTTATGGTGAACCTACAAATAAAAAAAAACTGAAAATTAAATAGTCTTAAAATCGTAAGAGTATATTAAAAAATCCCATATTTAAATTAAATTTAAATTTACAATTTCGAATTTTCGAATGTGTAAATACCATACAGAATACAATATTACCGAAGTGCTTCAGTGCTTCAATAATAACTGGGCAATATTAACAATCAAAATAAAGCAAGTAAATAGTAATTGATAGTACTGATATCCGAAATCGTAATTCCAAATATACAATTAATTAAGGGAAATAATTGCTTTCAGAACTATATTTCACGTTTTATGAGGTATAATTATAGTTTGTAGTATGATAAACCAGTTTCAGTTCGGATTTTCTTAGCTATATGCATATTTTTGATAGACGAGAAGAAATTTAATTCGATTTTTGTCATTGGTAGAAATGATGTCATGATCAACGTGTGGCTTGTTCTAACCTTTTGAAATATAATCTCCCTCTTACAATTTTAGAAAAGGGAGCTGAAAGGGAATCTCCTATTTTTGATTTGGTGTTAGAGAGGTTTTCCACTTTCTCGTACTGTTGGCTTTATTGTTTAAACCCGTGCGTGGTATTATGTTTGGCTTTTTGAGTTTCAAACAAAAAGAAAATGTATATGTATTTGCCTGCATTAGTTTGTGCACTTTATTTACAATTATTGTTTCTTTTTGAATTTGATTTAAAAACCAAAATTAAAAGTAAACAAACCCTGCTATACGGAGATTGGTACAACAAATTGTTTGCGGTTGGTCCTTGAAAACAACAGGAATTTCTGTCGCTATTTTATTAATAATAATAGCACAATCTGGGTGGCGCCCCCTATAATATGTTCATTTATTCCTGTGTTCTGTATGACATGAGTAAACATTTGTGATTAACATCCACGGAATCTGAGCACAATTTGAATAAGATGGTATCAGCTAGGAGCTAATAGTTCGCGTAATGTTTTATAAATTTTGTAGAATTTTACAAGGTTACAAATTGCCAATCCCAATCGTGAAGCTTTTGTGTTACATATCTTATTTATATTTAGCGTCGGATTTCTTGCTGGTTATATTAGTTTAAGAAAAATTGTTTAGGGATTAACGTAGGAATATAAATTGTATGATTGATGAAACGTTTAAGCTGTTTTTCTAGCTTTTTGCCTCTGGACCATTCAGCTACAGGACTATTCGCTGTCTAACAGCTCGTTCTCCACTCGTATATACCGTCAATCAAATTTTTGATTCGTATATATCAATAAATAGGTTTTCATATCTTGATAATTATATAACTATTCTAATAAATAATTCTGTTTGCACAAACTTTGCAAAAAAAGCGCTGAGATTAATTTTACCCGTGTAATTCATTCACATATCACCTACCTATTGAAACTGTCCACCGTTACTTCTCGATTAGTTTCTCGTGGTACCCTTCTATTAAGTTCGTCACGTCTAAATTCTAAAATGCACGTCTCCAATAATAATACAATTGCACAAGTTGATAAAATTAGGAAAAACTCGGACTTTTATTTTCTTGACTTGCGCGCTTTTATTGTTGTAAACGAGAGTCACTTTGTTTGGCGCTAGGGCGCAGCAGTATGAAATGCATTACAAAATGCGCGGTAAATTAAACATTTAAAAGCATAAACAAAACTGGCATGGTGCACAAACAAATTCTAATAATATTATGACCTTTTAATATCTAACAGGCGCGTGTTACTTTTGGTATGAGGTATAAAGGTTGATGAGTAATTTATAAATGAAGAATATTTTACCGACAGGATGATGTGTTATACAGTGCCAAGTTAAACGTGAGTACAAGCCTGGCGCGAACGCTGCGCTAACTCTAGGTGAAACAAACAGTATAAAACAGTATTATACGCTGTCAACCTCTCTGCCAATGCCGCTGGTCTGATTTACGTAATGACACACGGTTTACTTTTGCTGCAATTCATTGCACTAAAGAGAAGATGGACCTTAAATTGTGTTTATTATACACTGAAATAAATGTTTAACCTTTTTGTTTAATTAAAATATTCTAAAATAATGAAAAAATACTAATGCAAGTAAGAGAAATTAAAATGCCATAAATAAAATAGATTTATTGGAAAAGAAAGGTACAAATATCTTCCATAACCTTATGATTAGAACATGACGCACGGTTTACATTTGTTAATGTAATGCTAACTTATTGCACTAAATAGAAGATGGACCTTAAATTGTGTTTATTATACTGATTATACAATGAAATAAATGTTATTAGCGTGTACACAAACATTTTTTTAATTCGAAGTATTCTAAGATAATAAAAAAATACTAATGCAAGTAAGAAAAATTAAAATACCATTAAGAAGATGGGTTTATTATAAAGGAGAGGTATCAATATATTCTATAACATTGAGATTAGTATATGATGCACGGTTTACATTTACTCTAATTTATTACCGTAAATTAAAAATGAACTTTATTTGCTTTCGCTTTGTTAAAAGTTGTATTATTTCAATTTGTAAGCCCTTTATTTTCACGGTTACATTGGATATTTTTGTAGGAAACAAACAATCTAGTTACTGCAATTCTTCTAATAAATAATAAAATATTTTAAGCAATTTTATTTAAAATGTTTTTTATGGCACTTTTCTTAATTGTACAAATATTGATAATAGATTCGTGCAGGCACTATGAATCCAATAATATTCCTTTCATTTTAATAAACAATATTTAAAAGGGTACGTTAATTACAAATAGTTTCAGTCACAACAGATTTATTGTAATAAATCACAGTATATGTAAACTTTCCGTCATCTATGACCCATCATTTATCCAATTTCGGTAAGAAACGTGCGGGGCTGTTTGCACGTCGGCACCCATGTTAGGCTTGCATAGCTGCATGCATCAGTTAATTAATTCTTCTCTAATATTCTTAATGCTAGTTGTTAGGTTAATACTTATGCATTTTCTCTTTGATATTGATTAAAAATAATTATTAAAATTGTTTGGACAAAAAAGTAAAAATTCTAGTAAAAGGAACAAACAAATCAAAATAATTTTACTATTATAACAACTTTATTCCTCAACAGATATTTCAAATCGTGTATTAGGATAACAGAAATGGTTGAGGGTGGTTTCATTATAAATTTCAGTCATTATAAATTTTAAAGCAATTTTAAATTAATTTTTATAGAGTTAAATTTTATTTTACGTTGTATTTTTAATAATATAATATTAATAATATTAAAAATTGTTATAAAACAACTTAAAATAAATGTTAACTTAACAAAGTTTAATTTCAAATATGATTTTAAATTTGTAAAAACTGGTCGCCATCTGGTAACCAGTAGCATTATTAATCATGATATTGCAGGGCGTCACCAACAAATCAATGCATAGCTACCAGGGTTTCAGAAAACCACCCTCAACCTTTTCTGTTATCCTAATACACGATTTAAAATTTCTGATGAGGAATAAGTTGTTATAATAGTAAAATTATTTTTATTTGTTTGTTCGTTTTATTAGAATTTTTAATTTTTTAGCCAAACAATTTTAATAATTATTATTAATAAATATGTAACAGAAAATGCATAAGGATTAACCTAGCTAGCATTAAGAATATTAGTGAAGAATTAATTGAGGTATCTATGCACGCCTAATGGGTGCCGACGTGCAAAGGGTCTCACACGTTTCTTACGGAAATATAAACTCTAATAATAATAATATTGTATGAATACTATTCTCGTTCTTCATTTATTAACTTAGAACATTATGGGGCCTGGTTTCCAGGTTAAGAGTTGTAACAATTATTATTATTATTCTCCTACTTTTATAATTAAGTAATTACTAATAACTAATAACAAAAATTGAAATACGATGTCTATCGCAAAACGATTGTACTTTTTTACCGTTTTGTATTTTGTTTTTGTTTGAATGAGCTAACATAATGTTTTCTTTTGGCTTAAAATATGGAACATTTTATTTTTTATAATTCATATGTTATTATTTCTTAACAATATTTAAAATTAATAAATAAAATGTTGCCCAAATAAAACGCCTTCCCCACAAAATATTTTCCGTGAGAAAGGGGTATTCTATTTAAATCACTTAATGTCGTGATTTAAATAGAATACCCCTTTCCAGTACATTTTCTTCTTTTTCCACGGTTTCTTGCGTTAGTGCATCTTAAAGTGAATGTGGGGGTGTCTTGTTTCTGGCTCGCAGAGGGATTAGCGTCTTCTATTCTATTCAGTAATTGCAGAGGAACAAGAAATTAAATTAGTTTCTTTAACAATATTTAAAAAGACGTTGAACACCGTATATGTGTCGAGTACTTTTATTTATACGACGCTCAACCCGCTAAAAAACGTTTTGTAATAATTGTTTTTCTACTCCCGCACTCTAATTCAATTATTATGTCTGCAATAGCGGTTTAAATATCAGGTTCATAATACAGCGTGTCCGGAGATAGAACGCATTAATTTTAAGGGGTGATAGAAGACACCAAAAGGAACAAAAAAGTCTGATACAACTTTGTTCTAGAATGTACCACTTTTTCAGAAAAAAATAAGAAGGTTGGAGACTTTAACATCATTTTGCCGCGTTAATAATAGCACTTTAAGTATGGGGCTTTGTCGGCAGATGTATCTCATCTATCACAACAATAAACCTTAATAACGTTTTATCCTATCGTATGTCGTTTCCGCGTAAAATTGAATTCTTTTTACAATTACAAAATCATTTTACTCAATTAATAAACGTGACAACCCTGTAAAAATTGTAAACATATGCTCCAGTTTACACAAAATGCTGATGTGGATGTTTCTTGAACTTGAAAAAAGCACGTTTTGCTTAAGATTATTTGGGTCAGTGGCTGATTGTTGTATAAATAGTACCCGTTTCATGCTATAATGCGCGATAATGCTGAGTTTTAGGTTTTTAAACCTGAAATGATTTGTCAATGCACGAGTTTGTTTATTTAATAACAGTTTTTAGTACCATTTTAGAGCGAGATAAGATAAACACTTTGTCAACAAGCTCTTTAAATCATAGGCGTCCGGTATATCTTGGCTGATTAAATTAATTAAAGTAATAATAATTTTATAGAATTAACTGAATGTCGTATTAAATTAATTGATGTTTTTGAGGAGAATAATTAACGAACTTCAGAATCAGTAATTTTGCAATGGCAACCGGTCACTGTGGGGCGAGCCTTAACAAAAACCGCGTAATGAGGTAAAAATCCAACTTGTTTAAAGAATAAGAAAACATTGGCGTTTGATTATAAAATGTTCAGGGCATCTAGAATCGGCGACAAAATTTAAAAATCTTTCTTATTAATAAAAATGTTGATGCTTAAAGTTGTCACTACTTTGAACTAACAATTTCTCATTTCCAGTCTAAGATTTAAAATTAAATTACTTTTCTTGTATGGAACTTATTGAAACCAAAATTAAAAATGAAAAAGAGACATAGTATTTGTAACTACATAACTTAAAAAGCCATGAAAATGTGTTGTAGCTTTTATTTTAAAAAATTCTAAATTGTAAGAGCTTTTTCTAGCTAAAATTCAAATTTTGCTGGAGTTATAAAAAAACGCCCACTTTAAAATTTTTGAAGAAAGAACCAAAGCTTCCTGGATATTTTCATACAAAAACCAAATCCAACTCGAACCAACTTAAAAAGTTAAAAGCCGTTATTGTAGGCACTGCAAGAAATATTTACTGGTATTATTCGTTAGTTGTTGATGATGCAACATTGTGTTTTTGCACCTTTTATCTCAACTGTTACAAACAACTTAATACCACCCCTTAAGAAGTTGGCTTTTTTTTACCATGATCCCTACCTACGCAGAATGGGGTTTTCTAATAACGCCAATGAAAATTTAACAAAGCTGAAAGCATCATAAACAGCATGATTGAAACCTTTTAGTAAAATGGAGAATCTTTGTGAATGAAATATTGCAAATTATTGTAAAAAGTTCCAAGTACTGTTAATTCTTAAGGGATAGTAATCCTTTAATAAATGCCGCCTTAAAAATATTATCTAAATTCTTTCTTGGAAATTCTTTTAAATATGTATTCAAATTCCTCGTTGTAGTACGTATAAGATTCATGGTGAAGTGATAATACAACTTATACTATTCCTTTACCAGATTAGTAAAATTGAATTACGTATCTTGAAAAATTCATGTCACCCTTAATCTTAGAATGCCTTGCCATGTAGTTCTAAAAAGATTACAATAGAGATATTATTGAATACTTTTCCTGAAATAGTAACATAAATCCTCTAACTTTTCCTAAGAAGTTGCAGGTAAACTTCCCCTAACTAATATGAAACATAACGCCAGAAACTATTATCAATTGCACTTACTCTAATATAATATTGCTAATTAATATAATACATGTTAATTAACAAATTGCATAATCAGATGCGGTATTGTTTTCGTTAAATTGATTTCTGTATTCCCCCTGTTTTTTAATAACTAACTAAAAACTTGAGCAATTACAAATGTTTCTTTAAATGGCTTCATTGCACTATGACACTTAAAATATAATTGTATTTTTAATTAACCCGTTATTTGGGAGTATGTATTCATCCGTATAACGCCGCCGCTGGCGTTATTATTTAGTTCAAATTAACTGCATAGAAAAGTGCTGCTTGTAATCTGATCTGAACTTATATTTACACAGATGTTGATCATATCCTGACCTAAATTCCTCATTTACTGTTTTTAAAAACCTTTTGTAATAAAAAGCTATAAAACGTGCTTCATTTAGCTTTTCCAGCAAAACAAGGGCTGTTCATCGTCTGTTTGTTTAGACTAACCGATCTTAATTCTAAAGCAAGGTCAAGACCTTCAGTTGCAGAATGCGATTATACTTAAACAAGGTTTCCAGATATGGCAATGGTTTTTTCTAAATTACTCGAAAGCCTATTAACATAGAAAAAAATTTATTTAGACTTTTTTGTTCCTTTTGATGTCTTCTATCACCCCTTAAAATTAATGCCTTCTATCTCATGACACCCTGTATAATTTTTTGCTAGAAAACCAAATAAAATCGAATCTTATCCCAGCTAAATCCCCCCATCATGGAGGTTTATGGGAATTTTCCATCAAAACAGCTAAATATTTTCTCAAACGTCTTAGTTCTGACTGTAAATTTACATATGAAGAGTTTTCAACTCTACTATGTCAGATCGAAGCTATAATGAGCTCCCGTTCTTTGGATCCTTTATCATCAGATCCAGCTGATCTCGAACCCTTGACCTCCGGACACTTTTTGATTGGTAGTCCGTTAACCGCACTGCCTCGAACTGATTAAATGGGCACAAGCTCATCATTGTTATCACGAATCGCATTGATTGAAAAGTTAACAGCAATTCGGGAAACATTGGTCTAGAAGTTATCTGCACACTCTGCAGCAACGCACTAAATAGAAATTTAGTAAGGAAGTTTCCGAACTAATTGGCTCCATGGTCCTTCTTAAGGAAGATGGTCTTCCACCGCAACGATGGTCTAGAGAACACCTAGAGGCCGCATCGTAGATATTCATCCAGGAGATATTCATCCCATCCGCGCGCTCGTCTGCTCGACTGGCTTTTTTGGAAATTGGGGATTTTGAAACTTAAAAGATCTATTATTTAGAAATTTTGAAATGTGAAATCTGATAATATCTTTTCAGTTTATTAATACGTCAAACATACTTTTTATACGATTTCTGAATGTTCAGAACTGGACAGAAATAAATTATTTTTTTATATATAAAACCAGCTTTATCCGAATTTCCTATATTTTTCCATCATTAAGGAATAAATAAATACAACTAGTCGAGGCTATTAAAATAATAATAATCCAGTTAACTTACCGTTCTTGATTGTCAAAATGTCAACCGCACCATACAAATAAATCAACTTGACTATTAAATTGCAGTAAAAATTAGATTTTTATAATTAATTCATAATTTAGTCAAAAATTATAAAAATTTTATATTTATAGAACAAACAGTAGTATGGGTGTATGTGTATGATATCGCATATGTCACAATTTGAATATCGAATTTCCAGTGCATGTTTTTTAATAATTATTTGGCAGAAAAAAGAAAAGGGGGTCACCTTGTTACACAAATTCTATCTGCTGGCTATAATATCGTATATTTAAAGATAAAATTAATTAATATTTACGTCAAAATGTCAATTGATAAAAATATAAGACAAATACTTTAGTTAACCGTAGGGGGCAGCTAGGTATTTAAATTTTATCTTTTATAGAGAAAGAAATGATTGCCTGTCTATCACCATCAGTATTATCGAAATATTGACCAACTAGCATTATCCACTGCAATAGTTAGCTTAAAATAATTTAAAACCGCAAGTAGGATTATCTAAATAAAAACAAAAGTTAGCCCATTTATTTTTTGTTTTTGCATTTTTTTCAAGTTGTTTCCGCCGGTGAATTATATATATATATAAAAAAGATTATAACTATTTAACCTTCGCACACTTAAATTAGAATATTACAATATAGTATAAGCAATAAATTGCACAATAAAAAATTTAACCGTTTTAGTATTAAGAATCGAGAGTGTGTGTTTGTTGAATGTTTAAATGCATATAAATGTGTATGAGAAATGACCTATTCGTGCATTTAAAAAACAAAACTAAACAAAACATTGTTGCGTCGCTCCTGTAATTATCTGCATTAGAATTAATTGAAACTGAATTTGAAATTTATAACAGGCGCGTGTTCAAAAACTTATAATTATATTAAAACAAAGTAGAAGTTTAAATTTCAGAAAAAAAAATTAATTAGCTATTGTTAAGGCTTATGTTATATTTTACCATACAAGTTTCGGAATATGAAAGGGTTGGATCATTATTGAAAGCTGTTTTCACGATTATCCTTTAGTGAACGAACATGTAATAATATGGTGTTAAGGTCTTTTTGAACACATGTTTGCGAAATACAAAATTAGTATCATGAGAAAGCATATATTTTAAAAATTATATCTCCTAGTAAGTTTTAATTACACAATTTATACATTCAAATGTTAATCGTTTATAAGATAGAAATGGCAGACTAAATAAAATTTAGTGTGTTGACAATATCAGAACCAAAATAGGCACAAAATTGATTCCTGTGGAACGGTTACATTTTTAGTTGTAATTCATTGCTACATTAAACAGGCCAGCATTGTATGATTGTCAAATTTGTTATATTGTTTTGCCCACCGATTATTCAATTACTGTATCTAGTAGTATCTAAAATTACTATTTTGTCTATCAATCTAGCAGATTTAGAGAAAAACTTACCAGAAATGTTGTAAAACTTCACTGATTGTACAAAAAATTTTCTGATATTTAAAGAACTAATTTTTGATTGTTCTATGAAAAGAAATGATCTACGAGGGATGCTCTGTTAATAGTTAGTAGCAGGCCATGTAAGCTCAATTGGCTAGAAACAATTGCAACAATTGAATGTCGCATTAGTTGACATTCGTTTCCCACAATTGTCAAACGTTACGATTTCCTTGTGAAACGTAGTTAATTTTGTACGATAAGTAGTTGTGCATTTTTAATTCAGTTAAGATGAGCATTCCGCGAACTACCTTTAGAGCTATGATTTTCTACGACTATAAAAGACAGTTAGGATACCAGCAAAGCCATGAAAATTTGATAGCAACTTTTGGTGATGCTGCCCCTTCATTATCCGCTGCTAGTCATTGGTTCCGCGAATATCGACGAGGGTGAGAGCTGCTAGAAGACGAAACAGGACCTGGAAGACCTGCGGAAGCTGCCTGTTCAGAAAATGTTGATCGTGTGGCAAGCTTGATTCAGCCCAATCGAAATATTACTTATAGGGAGATTCAGGAGGAAGTGAAGATTGGATCCTCGGCGGTGAATACCATTTTGCATAAACATCTTGGGGTAAGAAAGCTAGCAAGCCGTTGGATACCACATTTGCTCTCAGAAAGTCAAAAGCAGGCTCGAGTAGACTGGTGTAAATTTATGTTGCAAAAATTTGACGGAGGAGCTTCCAAGCAATACATTGTAACTGGTGACGAATCTTGGGTATACAGTTACGACCCTGCAACTAAACAGCAGTCTAGTGTTTGGGTATTCGAAGATGAAGACTTGCCCACAAAAGTAATTCGTGGCAGAAGCGTCAATAAGAAAATGATTGCTGTTTATTTCCGCCGAAGTAGTCCTGCTGCTGTCATTCCACTTGAAGATCGCAGAACTGTTAATTCTGAATGGTACTGCGAAGTGGCTTTACCACAGATGTTTGCAAAATTACAGACAGGTCGCCAAAGGACTGGTTTGCATAACATCTTAGTCCATCATGACAAAGCATCCTCCCACACTGCTGCCAGAACATTGGATTTTTTGAAAGATACGGGAGTTCAATTGGTAACTCATCCTCCGTATAGCCCAGATCAGGCGCCGTCAGACTTTCTTTTGTTTCCAACTGTTAAAAAAATGATGCGAGGTAAAAGATTTTCCAGCGCAAATGCAGCAGTTACAGAATTTTAAAGAATTTTGAGGACCTTTCAGAAAACGAATTTTCCGAATGTTTTAAAAAGTGGTTTCAAAGAATGCACAAGTGTATTAGTCTGAATGGAGATTATTTTGAAAAACAATAAAGATTTTTTGTTTAAAAATGCAACGGTTTTTTTATAACTAACATTTTTCAGCGCAACCCTCGCATATATCGTGTATGTAGTACTTGAGGCAAGTTGTTTTTTAAATTAAAGATCCATTATTGGTACGTACGATATGGTTTTGGTAAACAGCTTTGTCTCGTTTTATACTTTTCGGCGTTTTGTTCACGTTCGGCCATTTGTGCCCAGATATGTTTCGGCGATTTCACCACTTTCGGCGATTTGTCCACGGATGAGTTTCGGCGTTTTGACCGCATTCTGTGATTTGTCCAAATATTCCTTTTGTTGTTTTATCCATTTTCGGCGATTTGTCCACATATGAGTTTTGGCGTCTTAACCGCGTTTGGCTATTTGTCCAGATATTCCTTTCGGCGCACACACGGCAATTCTTCCAATTTAGCAGGACAAAATACAATTTCCGACTTGCGTTGTATAACAAAATCTACAACAAAAAAGCATTCTCTAATCATGCCTGATTCTTACCCCATCTTATATTAGTTTTTGTTTTAACAGTAAAAACAAAAGACGCGACTAAACTATAATGCATACGTGTTGCAATCTTTATGAATCAGATAATTTGCAAAAAGTTTCGTTTTGTTTTCGTGTTTTCAATTAGTTATTTTATTGATATGGACTTTGCATCTTCGGATATGTGCTCTTATTTTATAAGATGTTATGATAATATTGATTCATTTGTTTATATCATGTACAAAATTTCGGAAAGTAAATTTTATCATTGTATTTTGGTAAATTTCGGACTTTACGGAGTTTTATAAAACAAGTTCCACCGAGTATCACCAAGATAGTTAGTTTAAGTGTTAGTTTCAGCCTTTTAGGTAATTATACTAAAATTTTGGCTATCCCAATTAACCCCTTTATTAATAACAGAATTGTTTTCAGGTAGCCGCACCGATACTATCGGTGCAATTCGACGAAGTACATAGATTAGCGTTACGCGAAAAGAATTCTTTTTAATGCAATTAGTGCTAAGAAAAATAAAAGTTTTTTAAGTTGTCTTCTCCTATGTGTAATTAGACAAATTTAATATTAGTCGCACCATTTCAGACTTTATAAAACATTTAAAAAATATAGTAAAGTATTTAAATTATTGTAAGGCGGAAACGTAGCAAAAAGATTTATAATAGATTTGGATAGTATGGAGATTTAAAAGTTATTTTAGCCAGTTTAGGTAGATTGGTGGTTTGTATGTTTGCTTCATAATCCAAGGGTTGGAGGTTCCATCCCCGACCGAACGGAGAAAATTCAAATGCCTTCCTTTTGGATAGAAAGGCCCTGTGACAATGCGATGTTTGACACGATAAAGATCCCTATTTCTATTACATATTTCTTAAAAGCTTGATATTAAACAGTGGCAAGCAAGAGGATTAAAAACTAAAGAAGTACTTAACAACAGAAAAAGAAAATTATAACTCCAAAATCGAAACGAGACTTTTAGTTGATCAATCAAAACAAGAATGTGGCGATGCAATGATGGGCAACACAGGCAGAAAATTTTTCGATAATCCTGATAAAATTGTTGAAATTACCGGATTAGATTTTAATCTGATCGAAAGATTTTCTGGTATTCTTAGTCTTTTGTCAAGCGTGCATTACATCAACTTGGAGGGGTTTCGGAGATATTGTTTAGAAACCGCTAGACTGCCTATAGAATTATATGGATGATTAGTTATAAAATTAATGCCACTGACCAATAAAATATTATACATGACAGTGACATAATAAAGTCTCTGCCTTTGCCAGTAGGTTATGATAGGTATCCCTGCAGATATTTTAGAAGTTCGTCACAAAAGACTAGAAACACATACGACTAGTATTTCATTTCAGAAAAACGATTAGATTGTAAAGATGTTCTTATGAATAGTTTAATTGTATTACCTATATCATGTATTCCTGTAGCTATTTTCTAAAGGATGAACCTTGATTTGTTAAATTGTATATGTAATTAGATCGTAACGAGTCTTGTACATTGTCAAACGTTTTTCTTGAATATCTTCGTTACGATACATTTTAGGATCATAGATGTACAATACTTTTATTGATCTTCGTTTCAAGCGCTACAATCCTATTATAACAGAATTAGGATTAGTGCTGATCCATAAACAGCTGTTCGGATTAGTGACGTCACGAGCGTTGCTCGATTTTCTTTTATTTTGAAAAAGTGTCATAGACTTAAATTGTTCTGGCAGAAAGTATTTAAGCTGGGGCAATTTGGAACAAAATGAGTCGATAAAACATTGAAGGCAGAAGCTATGCCCGGCTCCGGATAAAATATATCTGTAATTTGAGGTTAGATTGTTAACCATATGTTTTGACATAAATGTCACATTATAAACAAAATTTAAAATAAACTAAAGTGTTACCTGTATATTTTTTAAAAAGATTGAAAGAAGATATTAGTATTGTGCTACAATTATTAAAAGTGAAAGTGATTATATAAATTCAGATTGAATTTATTTTCTTCATCGATTTTGTATCGATTTTATAAACAAGAAGTCAGCTGACTGGTTTTATCGCAGTGTTACCACTAAAGGGATTTTTTATATAAAAGGGAACTATTTTATAACGTACCAGGTTGGTTTAAAAATAAATGGTCTTTGTTGAGTTTCTAAATAATATTCAATTGATAAAGTTCATCCTTAAATATTAAATTATTTGGTTAGTTAGTTTGTTAAGTTCTTTTCAGAATTTATTTGTTTTCAGTTAAATAAAACAATTTTAATTTTCTTTTCATAAAATTTATTTTCATTGGATTTTTTTATTTATAAACAAATTTTATTTGTGTTGGATTGTTCAAACGAATGACCGTAGTTATCCTATGTCAGATCTCTACTACTATTTATAACGTTTGAGCAAAGCTGAGAAGGCACTTCTCAATTTAACATTTGTATTATCTGGAAAAACATTTTCATTTTTATTTTGACGTTCTATTTTGATTTTTATTTTGGTTTGTTTAATAAAGTTTTTGTGTTTTCAATTTTACATATGTGTTTAATTGATGTTAATAAAAACATCCAGCATTATTTTCTTTTAAATTCAGAGTTTAGAAGCAGTTGTCCAGCTTGCAGGAGCTTTAGTGCTTACGATATAAGTTTTTCCTTCCTTCCAGGCATAAAAGTAAATAAGAGTCTCGCAATTCAAATAATTTATGCTTTACTGAGCAAACCTGAGCTAGCTGAGAGGAATAAAGAGTATCTGTGGTGTTTTCTCAATTAAATCCACCGTATATAATTTATATCTTATATTTGGAACGGTGGAAATTGTGTTTATTTTATTCATTCATAGATCACCGCAGTATATTGACTGGCAATTGAACCAAAGTCGAGCTTATATCTCGTTTGGGTTTGAACCGAATTATGTTGAAAATTAATGAAAACAATCAAATCGAATGTAACTTGTCTATTAAATTTCAAGTGTAAATTACACAGGGTGTTCAAAGTTAGCCACTTTGATTCTATCCTTCAATAAATTTGAAATTTCGTCTTATTTATTTCAGTACCAAATTTTACATAAATTGGTTTTTAAATGGAGATATAAACTTGGACTGTTCTATCACATTATAATTCGCTGCCTTCTGTAAAACTGTATGGAAAAGGTAATATTTCCGGTGATTTGGTTAGCAGTAAATGATCCTTAATGTGTTGTTTTTTTTACAAAAAAAAATTGTTATGATATAGCTAATAGTTATTTATCTTCCACATTTCTGTACAGTTTTGCTTTAAATATGGACGAAATACTTAAAATATTATTAATAATGCTTTGTTCTAGATTTGTGGTTACGGTATGAATGCATATTTTATTTAATATTATTAATTTTTAAACTTATAATTAATGTTTTTTTAATAGTTTCAACAAGATTTGTATACAGTGCATTATGAACGAATAGAAGTTATCCGTTACAATAAATCGTACATAAGCTATGCAAAAACACACAATTTTAAGTATAATCGTACTTTTACAGCTACTAACTTAACAATTTATGCAGAAAGAAGCTTTAATAATGAAATGAAGGTAATCATAAAATTCTATTGATACTGATGTATTTCTTACTTATATCTTTATTTATTAGATTTTGGTACAAGCTTATAAATCTTATAGTAACGAATATCGACATTTTCCCCTGAGATTTATTTTCGATTTCTGTGGCACTTTGAAAAGCAACGATTATGGGATTGAACGATTGCTTCAGTGCGGAAATTTTACTTTGTGTCCTATTAAAAAGGTACAGGGTGGCCCACGCAAGATGATCCTGTAACTTATCTTGGAAACTGTAAGAGTTACGAAAAAATGTTAAATATCAAAGTTGGTTGGTGTGAAACAAATTTTAATTTTATAATAGTTTTGTATATACAGGGTGATTCATATTGCTGTGGCTACTATCAACATTTTTATTTTCAATGGAATACCCTGTATATTTTTACTGTTTTTGATTCTACACTTTATTTTAAGTATGTTTGCCTAATGTATTTATCAAAAATCTGCACAGTTTCTGAGCAAACTCAGTTTTTCTGTTATTTTTTCAAAAATCCAAGTTTTTTCAAAAAATAAATTTACTATAATATATATATATATATATATATATATATATATATATATATATATATACAGTGTGTTTTTTGTAAACGATAATATAGGAAATCCAATGGAATTTTATCATTTTCCTCGTAAGTTTGTACCCCTGCAAATGTAATTAGAAATCTTGGTATCAATCGAAAGAAGAATTCATTTTACGTCAAAAAAATATTAAACTTTATGAAGAAAACCAAAATCGATTTAGAAAAAGACTTAAAAAGCTTATTGGTTTACTGCTTTTGGTAATAAGTCATTAAAAAAAGCTGGAAGCTGAACGCCAATTGGTGTAGCGGTTAACGCTTCAGATTCCTAATCAAAAATCGCGAGTTCAAACCCCGTGATCGTATACTTTTTTTTTAATTGTATTGCTTACTAATTATTATTTTTAGAACTTTATTACAACGATTATTAAATTTTTTTATTGTTAGATATTTTTGCTACGGGGGTTTACCGTTACTTTTTGTACAATTTTAACTACCTATCAGAAAGGCAAATGAAAAAAGGGCATAAAACTAATAATCCTTGTAATAAAGTTCTAAAAATAATAATTAGTATGCAATACAATTAAAAAAAAAGTATACGATGACGGGGTTTGAACTCGCGATTTTTGATTAGGAATCTGAAGCGTTAACCGCTACACCATTCGGCGTTCAGCTTCTAGCTTTTTTTAATAACTTATTACCAAAAGCAGTAAATCAATAAGCTTTTTAAGTCTTTTTCTAAATCGATTTTGGTTTTCTTCATAAAGTTTAATATTTTTTTTACGTAAAATGAATTCTTCTTTCGATTGATACCAAGATTTTTTATTACATTTGCAAGGGTACAAACTTACGAGGAAAATGATAAAATTCCATTGGATTTCTTATATTATCGTTTACAAAAAACACACTGTATATATGTTACATTTTAAGTTTCCGCGGATATTATATGATACTTTACCACTTTTCCGGGTTTCACTCCGCGTATTCACTATTCGGCTCCTACAGGAACCAGACAATGGTTGACGACGTTTCGGCAAGATCACACTTGCCATCTTCAGGTCACTTCTAACTTCCTTCTGCTTCGCGTGGTTACACGATGTAGACTGACGTCTTGCTGCAGCGGTTGGTCTTTATATACGGTTACGGTGTTGCGCATTGGTCTCGCTTGATCCGGTGGCTTTCTCTCGCTTTCCCTTTTATCATAAAGGGATAAGAATAAATAAATAAGATAAGAAGGCAGATAAGAAGGATAAGAATAAATTACTACAGTAAAACATAAACTAGTGAACGATTATAATAGTATATCTTCAACGTAAACTCCCTGCATTGCTATGTATATTGGATGATCATGGCAGTGACAAATGACAGTAGTTAAAAACCGATACTATTGAAATCGATAGTAACTGATAATAGTCAATCTAGTTCTTAACCAAAAAAATGATTAGCCAATCGATAGAGCTGCTTCTGTAATGCTGAAAATCTTCTCATCCAAATTAGCACGGAAAATATCGAAAAAACAGGAAAACGGCGATAACTTTGAAACTGTTCACTTTTAGATAAAACATATATACATGAATTGGGAGGGAATCAAAAACTAAATCACATAAAATTTAAATATACAGGCTGTCCCATTTGAAAAAAGTGAGATTTCCCTGTTCAAAGATTTATACCTTTGGTATACTATATTGAACACCCTGTATACTATTTAGTAATAAATTTACGCAGAAACGCTGATTTAGATATATATATATATATATATATATATATATATATATATATATATATATATATAAGCGTCGTGTATTATTATAATCGTTTAAATGTAACTTGCACTATGTAAATTTATTTTTTGAAAAACTTGGATTTTTCAAAAAATAACAGAATAACTGAATTTGATCAGAAACTGTGCAGAGTCTTGATATATACATTAGGCAAACATACTTAAAATAAAGTGTAGAATCAAAAACAGTAAAAATATACAGGGTGTTCCATTAAAAATAAAAAAGTTAATAGTAGCTACAGCAATATGATTCACCCTGTATATACAAAACTATTATAAAATTAAAATTTGTTTTACACCAACCAACTTTGGTATTTAACATTTTTTCGTAACTCTTACAGTTTCCAAGATAAGGTACAGGATCATCTTGCGTTGGCCACCCTGTACGTACTACATTTCGGGCCATTCCGTAAAATAAGGGCAAAAATGTTCTTTGTTGAAAAAATGATATTTGAAACATGACTTTTAATGAAATGAATGATCAAAAACGTATTTTTAAGAATTTTAGCTGCTTTAAACCAAAACTTCGACTGTTGAAATATACAACACAAAACGATGTATATTTCATCACTCTGTATGCACAAGCAAAACATATATCAATACTAGAAGATTATTAATTAATTTAAAAGAAAAAAATAGCTTTTTTCTATCTTTTATACAAAACTCATAGTTTCCGAGATAAAATATAGGCCCATAATAAACGGGCCATCTAATACATTAACTTTATGTCTCACTTGTATATTATTTGTTGTTAATACCTGTGATACGAACTATATAAACGAATCTATATCAACCAGGGCATTATAAGCGGGTATTATCGTTTATAACGCCCGCTCAGCGTTTACCTCGATAGTAGTTTGGATCATTAGAACAGAAACTATATGTTTGCGTACGAGTGTGTTACAACACAACAAATAACGGCTATTTGCTGTAATGCAGGCGACTTCCATCCCGGGCCAAAGGCTCTCGGACTGGAACATCGTTGCCCTTCTTGCATTATTATCATCATAACGCCCTTGGTGCATAAATAACTATAAAGGGCTACTGCATTCTGTAAATTAAAGGTTATTTTAGGAATCCGTTAATGAATGCAAAATCCGTTTCGGATGCACTGTTACCTTTATGATAAATACACACCTTAACGATTACTAAAATAATAATTTTGCAGGGACAGTACCTAGCTTGTAATTTTGCACCTGATGGACGTCGGTTTCCTCCTTTGATTCCTGCCGGAAGTTATAAACTTGATCTAGTGACTCTTTTTTATGAAATAGAAGTGTTATCATTGGAAATATATTTTTCTATTGTGTATCCTGTACTATATTAAGAAGCTCGTCCCGTTAATAGTTTTTAACATAGATAATGATACGATAATTTTTTAGGGCTTATATTTAAATTAGAAAGATTGCCCTTAGATTTAGGAGATTATATGATATGATGTTATAAAAATAAAGTATAATTTATTTGAATACTATACACAGACATAGAAGCAATTGTAACAAAGATGAAATACACAACACACTACTTGCTTACCTTTAATTAAAATAAATGCCCCAGCTAAATATATTGTAGTTGTGAAAAGCTTTCTTTTCCACAGAGACTCCGGCTAAATATATTGTAGTTGTGAAAAGCCCTTCTTTCCACGGAGATACCCGCCTGAGAGAGGCGGGTGGTTTTAATGGTTTATCATATTCTTATAATTATTATGGACAAACAATAATAATTATAACAAATACACAAGCAATACATACACGTACACACAGTAATTTGAAAAATAGTATATATATATAACACAACTTTATTTCTAATCATATACCAAAGAACAATAAACAAACAAAACAAAATGAAGACTGAAAACAGACACAGAAGGATATATTTTCTTTTATGTGAAGTAAAAAGATAGAAACACATCTTAATTATGAATTTATTTTTAAATATTTAAATGCAACAAAAAATAATTACTAAAATCTATCATTAATCTTTTATTAATCCCAAAATACTCAGTTTAGTTTTCTTTATTTGGAGATTACTAATTGGCTTTTAAACGCATATTTAATTTTCTTTAATTATAAAAAATATATTATATTTAAGAATTATAATTTGTTTATATTTTTTTATTGACTTTTGGTATCATGATATTTCTTAATTACTAAAAATAAAACTAACTACAATGAAAAACTCACTTTTTATTTATTGAGATTGTATTCTTCATCTGTTTAAAAAATTGGCGCCACAAGAATGTCAACTTTATTTTCACTAACTCCTCTTGTGTCTGCTTGAGTGCTTTTATTAGTCTTGACAAAAAACTTAAGAAATATATGTTGACGACCTCTTTTAAATATTTCCAAATAAAAGGTTTTACTAATTGGAATTCCAAAGCCATTTAATTCTTTTAAAACCATGGTAAGTACAATTTTATTTATATATATATACAAATCCAATTAAGATTCATTAAATTCTATAAATTTTTCTTGTTAACAGATAATAAAATTTCCATCGAAGAATAAACTAATCACATGATTATCTTAAAACACATTTCACAAAAATATCATTAACCTCAAAATTTTGACATTGATTTGTTTGCATTTTAAATTATAACATAACCTTAAATTATTTTATGCTCTCCAAAGGTTGTGCACTTTTTGAAAGATAAAATCTTAGATTTAAATGTACAGCTGCAGCCGACTTACAGATGAAACAGCGCAAATCCCACATTTGTGTCACAGCTAAGGAAAACTGCAGAAAACCTTAACCAGATCTGCCGGCGCAGGGATATCAATGAGGGTTTTGCTTTTGAGGGGATGCATTTCGAGTCCAGGAAGTACATACTATAAGTTAATCATGTTCCATGTTTTGGGATAAATCCTTGAAGAACTCTTAGATCCTTTCGTTTTGAAATTAACTATTTATGTTTTTTGTATCTATTATTACGAATAGGAATGATCGATTTAGCTCGGCTTCGATCGATTTGAAAAATAATTAAATTCATATAATAAATCTTGCTTTTTAACATCTTGATTCGTTATTTTTTAGAGAGGGTGGTATACCCAAGCAGCATCTAAGTAGCAGTAACTTTATGACTTTATAGGTTTAATTACTTCAATTCCGAATATTTTAGTAATTGTGTAGTTGTTTATACTATTTATTGGAACTACATATGTAGTTCCATTACTTTTGGTAACTTTTAAAGTATGTGGAAATTGGTGCCAAATTGTATCTTAGGAATTGTTATGTATGTAAATAACTTGAAGTTAGCAGCATTTATTTGTAGTGATGTAACTTGCCAATCCTGGCCCGTCCGTGTAAAATACCGAAGGTTAATTTTGAAGTGTTTCCATGGTTCTAAAAGTTATTTCGCTGGAAAGAACCTTGATAAAATTTAGTTTATAAATATTTTAAAGAAATACCGTCTTTCCTATAAAGAATTTCAGTTCTTAAAATAAATCTAGCTTTTATTTATGGCTTCCTGTGCATGTCTATCGGTAAATTCTGTACAAACTTCTGATCCCAGACGTATAAAATACAGCTTGCGGCCACGTGTAAATTGTGGTAACTTACGCGGAAAATTTTTGTTCTAGAATCTTTTCGAAACTTTCAAATGCTTGTTCCTCATCGGGCTTAAAAAAATCACGCTATTTCGCCATAGGTTAGCTTAAAATCTTCCCTGTTTTCAATATTTAAAAAGTAATACAGATTCGCATCTAAAAAGTTCAGTTGGGCAGCGGGTTTCGTACCCTAAAGTAGCGTCCAGTCGGACCGTGGGTGTCTTACTGCAAGCTGGCGGGTTTGCCCCAGCATTTTGTTTCCCGTGCTATTATCGCGTGTAAGCGATTTTACAGTTAAATAATTATAGTCTAGTTTAGAACAACACTACTTTAAGTGTTATACAGTACCGATTTTGTTAGAAAATTAATCCGGTGGAGGATTATTCCGCAACTTTAGTTTGAGTGCAGTGTTAATTCCAGTTTATTTGATCTTTCATTGGTTTAATAGTAATTGTTTAATGCTAATCAACAGTGAATTTTGAATTAAGCACAGTAACTCATTAAATTAATGAAAAATTAATAATAAGAATACATTATTTGTTACTCAACAAGTAAAATAACTATCTTCGAACAACATTCAAGTAACTTAATCATCGTTCCCGTTCATAGTAATAATAATAAAGAATTTATTACTAATAGCAATTATGGCAAAAGTTCAATGAATCTCGTTAAGATAAAATAGTTCAGAATTTAAAATAATTAAGTGTTCCCTCAATGTCTCCGCTTCAGTTTGCAGTGTTATAATTTTGTGTTATGGTCATTTTGTTGTGTTGTAGTGAAAAGTTTTCAGCCTTTTATTTGTGCTAAAAAATTTATGAAAATAAAGAGATATTAAGGAGATTTGTATTAGGATTACGTTCTTGTTGATGTAAGTTTAGTTATGTTTAATTTAATAGTTGGTTTGGGATCCCGAAATATTTTTTGAATATGATGAATTATTATTGTATTTTTTGAAAGAGAAAACTTTTCTAACATATTTTATTTGTGTATTGTCTCTTTATGCAATATATAGAGTTCAGAAATTATCGTATGATATAGCTTAGCTCAACAAATTGCTGATGTTTTTGTCAATTAAAGTTCATTAGTAGCGATTGATATGTGTTTGATTAAATTAACGCCAATTTTAAATGAGGAATCTTTCCACATTGGGATTTTGTTAACATCAATTTGGTGGCGCCCACTATTTTTTTGTTTGTTCCTGATTCCATTAATTAATTAGAAGCTTTTGGGGTTAACACCTCCATGTATTTAAATTTGCATAATAAAAGATCTCAACAGCCGGAGCATTTAATACAGTAAGTATCCAGTATTTTGAATTTTATAGTAATGAAAAAGCTTTGTTTCATCGACGCCTGATCGTGGAGCTTTTGTGTATCGAAAACTGATGTTTCAGTCTGGAGAATTGTCAGCCTGCAATTCTTGGTTCAGCTACCTAAAATAAAAAAGGAATACCTATAATTGAGTTATATCATTAATACAAGGTAATAAACATTTACTTACCAGGAATGTGTCCATCCACTATTTAATTACTTTAAGAAAGGAACCCACTTGTAAGGTGTTATACAAGATTTCATTCATAAAAAAAATAATTACAGGTTTTAAATAAAAAGATTTTATAAGCTACGAAAACTTAGAATCAATACCTATGTAATTGTTCCTAGGTAGTAAATTATAACACTGACCAATTTGTTCGAACAATTCATTATTTCTATAGTGTACTTTATATTGTTCGTTATAAATATGTTTTTGCGGAAGTACTTTCAACAGGTACTGCCTTGACGTCCTTAATTTCTACTACACGTTAAGTACTTAAGGACATTTATAGCAGTTAATAAATTCTTCAAACATGAAATTACGTTTAAGATCAAATGGCACTATTGAAAATGTTATTAAAGGTAAGTTCACATTTTGAAAAAGTCATTGTCATTGTTGATGCACAGTATTGCAATTACCTACCATATCGTTTTATGTGGGATTATGTGGAAATTCGTATTACTTAAGCTTATATTAAAATTTCTTAGATTATTTAAATTTCAAATCTATACATATAATAGCAATTAACTTATCTTTTTTAGTGATTTTGCCTCAACGGAAGTAAAATAAAATAATAAGTACTTAACGTCAGTACCCTTTCACTAAACCCCCCAGTAAAAGCAATTAGAACATAATAATAAATAAATTATAAATTCTTGTTATGGTTATTATTTATTTACATTTATCATTATAATAAAGGAAAAGGCATTTAAAAATCTAATAAAGTTTTATAAGCGCTTCTTTCCGTTTTTGTATATAAACGTCCACTTTTCACTTTCTATCAATGATAATAATTTGATAACATGAAAAGAAAGATTGTGTGTTAACACATGTGAAACACATATCTTCGTCATTCCACGAGGTGTTGGGTTCAGATATTATCTGGACTAATTTAAGATATTACGGTTGAATAATATTAATAAAACAAGAAAAGTAAGATAAAGTGTGTGTATATGTATGTATAATGCATAAACTGGAGTTGACCAATTTAAATATATATTTTAAGATCCATACAAGTGACACAACATTATTACTACGTCGTTTTATACATGCAACATTTTGCATAAGTAAATACTGTTAATTTAATGCGGAATTATGTAATAGCCTTCGTGCTTGATACATATAAACTTACTCATTTAGAACAAGATAAATTTTTTTCGATAACTTATTTTTCTTCTAGTATAAATTTTAGAATGATTATAAACTGAATTTTGTAACGTTTCCTTAATATTTTAAAGCTTTTATATGAATGAATGTCTAATTATTATTATTTACACTAAGTTTACCATGGAGTAATAAAGTATCACAAATTAACTAGTTCATGAGTATTAACTACATACCGTTTTTTTCTAATAAACAATACTGATAATTATTGAATATTTAAAAATCGCAATTATTTATATATGCGCAGTAGCTATTTTGCTTCAAATAGTAAACGTTCAATACTTTGTTAGAATCTATCATATTAGATATTTTTATAATGAGCCTGATAATAGTTTCTAAAGTCAATATAATTGGAAATAAAGCGGATCGCTTTGGTTTACAGTATTTGTGAATTATCAGCAAGAGTATTGTCATTAACTTTATAAGAATTAGTTGAATATTTCCATTCCCATAAAATAATAGTAAAATATAATAGTATGAGAAGATGGTAACCAAAGAGATGACGAGTTGATCGTAGAGTGGATCACGCACTTGCAATGTGGCACGAGAAATTTCCGTTGCTCCATTACTCGCTTACAATCAAATAAATATAAAATGTAAAAGAACGAATTCCGGTGCGCTGTGATAATGAGCCTTTGTAATGTCAATACTTAGCCTGATAAATGCTACAAGATAAATTAACCTGGTAGACCTTTGCTTGTTATGACAATTTTTCTATTTTATTAAATATAAACTGGTTTGGTTTAAAATAATATGTGAGCCTCAGAAATAGATAGTGTTATGAATATCACAAACTAGAGAATAGAAACATCGAGTTTTGCCTCGTTTTTATAAAAAATACCTAATTTCTATAATATTAAAATCAAAAATTTGTTTGGGAATATCGTCATGTTATTTTGATCTATAGAATAAGAATTCATCCACTCAATAGTTTTAAGCAAGCTTAGATATAAAATTTAAAATGACACGTTAGATGGGTTGCCTAACCTTACTTTTTAAATTAGTATTTTGAAAAATTTATTTTTTATGAAGCTAGAAAATGGTTTATTATAAGTAACATGCACACTAGTATACTATAGTTAGAAAAAGGATATTTGTAAAACTGATTTTCCATAGAATTTAGGTAATCTTCCTTGTCCAACTAACGATGTGAGAGACGATGATTTGATAAGGCATTTAATTAAGTTGAGGCCATAGTTAATGCAAGATTTAACCTAGAACAGACAAGGTGTGTTGTAATGGGGAGGTATACAAGTATTTATTACCTTATCTGAGCATTTTTTAAGAAAGAAATATGTTTCCAAGTTAACGAGATTATTGATTTCATTAAATTTCTTCTTCTTTTAAAATTATACAGATCTTGGGTAAATAATCTTAATGGAGGATTGTTTTTTCGAACATAATCGAAACTATCTTAAATGTAGGGGTTGCTTTTTACAAATGATATCAGTAAAACAACATATAAATATGTGCGGGTAAGCATCGTACACTAAAAAAATGTTATTTGCTTGAATTTTCATTTTGTTGATATTTGAAAGTATGCAAATAATGTTTGTTAGCATATAAAGCTCAAATTTGTGACGATAAAAAGATGCGAAAAGGTATTTTTATGTAAACAAGTTAATAAATAGTTGTGTAAAGATGAGATTTCATCGACATTTAATGGAGGCTTTCTTGTGAAATGAAAGCATGAACGTTATATGTCATTAGATAAGGAATTTAATAGCCACTCAGTCTATCTAATGAGTTTTAGTATTAGTTAAAATTTATAAACAATAATTTGGTTATGATATAAATCAAATGTCAGAGTTTTTTGTTTCATGCAAAATTTACAATAGAGTTTAATTGTTTCCCAGAAAAGTATAAAAACCCGTCAATTTTTGTAACATACCCTCTTTCAATTTACATCTTTAGAAACGTGCACACTTGTTGAAGAAAAAAAATTAATTTTGAGTTTTGTTTTGTTTTGAGCTAGAAAACATGTAACCAAAGAAGATGTCAGGATTTTTAGGTTATCATATTTGAAAAACCTTGAAGTGTTTAATATTTAACATTTAATATATAACAAACTTCTATGAATCCAAGAGATTTTCTTTTAATAACAAGTGCATTAAATTTATTCAAGTGACAATTTACTTAGAAATGGATTTTTATTTATTTGATAATAGATTTATCAACTTTTCGTTATGATTGGGTTTTGTAAATTTATATGAACTATAATTATAAAATTAATCGACTTACCACGATTAGACAAGTAACTGTATTTGGAATTGAATTTATTAAATCCATTAATATAGAAATATTTAAAAGAGGTGAATGACTTTCTTTCTTCATTTTATTGTTCAGCCGAATAAAAACAGCGAGCAGAGACTTGCAGATTTTATAACAATACAGTTGGTAAACTGGTGGCGCCAAACATTTAAATATGTGAACGTGAGTTGTTTAACACCAGTTATAACTAATTGTAGTACCTAAGAATTATGTTGATGCCAGAAATGTTAATCCTCAGATAAAGAGAATTAGACTATTTTGGCATTGATATTTCATAGAATTTTGGCATCCAAGTTTAAATTTCCTTTTCATTTTAGTTTTTTGTTTGTGTTAAGTTTATTAAGTTAATTGATTGAAATGCTTCTTGTTGGATAAGTTTACCAAATTCCCTTTCTCCGAATGAGTAGAAATCTGGCCCCGTAACTTCGTCCTTTAAATGTTCTTCAACTTAGCAAATGGAAGCTCAACACTACAATAAACTTGACTGTATATACTTTTCACTAATGATTATCTGATCACCAACGAGCAAAAGTTTTGTATGTATTAGTACAGTAGAGAAGTTTATTCAAAATACAGCGGGCAGCTCCTGTTTCAATCTACGTTTATAATCAAATATTGTGTTCACATCCATTATTTAAGTATGAAAAATCAAAGCCATAATTAGTAGTTTCAAAAATCATCTGTTTCAATCTTTTGTTTTACAATAATTAACTATTTTTCTTCTTCTGGTTCCTCTTCTATCGAAGGTTGGAAGGTCCGAGTAGCCATGATGGTGGCTACTCGGACTTTATTAACCGCTGCTCTAAACAATTCTGCACTTTCTAAGCCAGGATAATCTACGCCTGCCCACACTTCGCTTTCCTCGAATTCTGCCCTGCATTATTAAATGTAGCAATGCATATTTTTGTCCTCTCATTACGTGTCCCAAATACTCCAGTTTCCTTTTCTTGACGGTTATCAGGATTTCCGGTTCATTTTCCACTCTTCTAATGACCTCTATATTCGTCACTCTCTCCGTCCACGCTATTCGCAGGATTCTCCTATAGCACCAAAGTTCGAAGGCAGCAAGTCTATTAAGATGTATTTGCTTCAATGTCCAAGTCTCCAAACCATATAGGAGAGTGGAAAACACATAACACCGGAGCATTCTCAAACGTAGTGTCATGCTTATATCACGGCAGCATAATAGTTTTCCAAGTTTCACAAATGCCGCGCGTGCCACCTCAATACGTGTTCTAATCTCTTTAGTTTGATTTGCATTTGACGTTCCTAGATACTTATATGCGTTAACTCTTTCTATATCTGTGTTTTCGACGTTTAGTTGGGTGTTTTCAATTATTGACTTAGTAATAACCATATACTTAGTTTTGTTTAAGTTGATCTTGAGCCCACACTCGTGCAATTTACATTAAGGCATTGCATTACATTCTGCAGGTCATTGATATTGTCCGTCATTATTACAGTATCATCTGCGAAACGCAGGTTGTTTAAAATTTTTCAATTTATAGATATGTCTTCTTTGGAGTCTGATAAGGTTTTTTGAAATATTTCCTCGCTATAGATGTTAAAAAGTAGGGGAGACAGCACACAACCCTGCCAAACCGCTCTTTGAATTTCGATGTTCCCAGTGAATTGATCGTCTAATTTAACTTTAGCTGTCTGATTCCAGTATACGCGAGAGATAATTTCTAAATTGCGGCTGTCTATGTTTTTCCTATTTAAAACCTCCATTAATTTGCTATGACGGACTTTATCGAAGGCTTTTTCAAAGTCTACGAAACACAGATAGATGTCGTGATTCATGTCAAGGCATCTCTGAGCCATCACATTTAAACCAAACAAGGCTTCCCTCGTGCTCATGCCATTCGTGAAGCCAAATTGTGTGTCACTTATCTCACTTGCTAGGGTTTTAGCAATTCTACCATGTATTATTTTCAGAAACACTTTAAGCGTGTGGCTCATTAAGGCTATGGTTCTGTGGTCTGAACAGGTTGTTGCGTGAGGTTTTTCGGGGATTCCCACGTAGGTCGATTGAAGCCACTGTTTGGGGATAATGCCCGTTTCATATATTTGATTGTAAAGTTCTATCAACTCATCTAAATGGTCCTCATCAATAAGTCTTATTAATTCGATAGGTACTTCATCTGGTCCTACTGCTATACCATTTTTTGTATTTTTTATGGCATAGATTACTTCTTGTCGTAATATTGGTGGCCCTATTTCTTTTGTTTTCTGTACTACTATCTCTTCTCTTTCATCCCTAAATAGTTGTCGAATGTATTAGGTCCACTGTGATAATTTCTCTTTTATTCCATTAATCACATTTCCCTGGTCGTCTTTAAGAATATTCGACGTTGTATTCTTTCGAATTCCCGTCATCTCTCTTATCTTTTTATGTACGTTAAAGCTATCATATTTTTTATCTAGGTCTTCTATTTCTTGGCATTTTTCAGAGAGCCAACTTTCTTTCTGATGTTTCTATGAATTTCTCTGTACCTGTTATTGTCGTCTCTTGTTTTATGTTTTCTTCTTTCTTCCATAAGCTCCAGTATTTCTGTTGTCATCCAGGGTTTTCTTTTTTCTCTAATTCGCTGTAGTTTTTCTTTACCAATGGAGACCATAACATTCTGTATGTCCTCCCATCTTTTATCTGTATTCACTATTCCTATAGGAGTTTCACTAATCTTCCTCAAATTTTCATTTATTTTTGTTTTTGTTTCTGTATATGAAGTATGTTCTTTAAGTCTTCTAGGATCTATGACTTTCTTTAGGGTGGACCTTTTGACTTTCTTCAGTTTAAGTTTCATCGCTGCAACAACAGGGTTATGATCGGAGGATATGTCCGCTCCAGGGTACGTTTTGGCTGACATTACGGAATTTCTATTTGGTTTCTAACAATCTTATCACTGATATCAGCTGGAGATTTCCAAGTGTATAATCTACGCTTATGGAGTTTAAACAGTGTATTTGCAATTATAAGTTGCTGGTGCAGAATTCTATCAGTCTATCGCCACGATCATTTCGTTCTCCTAGTCCATATCGTCCTACACATTCTGCAGCTTCTCCTTCACCCACCTTGGCATTAAAGTCGCCTATTATGATATTTATATCTTGTAGTTTGGTTAATTTAATAATATTATCATGCTGCTCGTAGAAAGTTTCAATTTCATCATCCTCTTTTTCTACGGTGGGTGCATATACCTGTATGATGTTTATCTTCCTTTTAAGCTGGGTGTTGAGTGTCAACATTATAAAACGATTAGAGTATGGAACAACGTTGCAAACTGCTCTTTGACAGTTTTTGTCTATAATAATACCAACACCTCTTTCGTGTTTGGGTTCATTGTTTCCCGAGTAATACATCATTCCATTGCTTGTCATGCACTTTCCCGATCCCGGCCACCGTACGTCGCTAATTCCCAGAATATTGAGCCTCATTTTGTACATTTCGGATACAGCATTATCTAATGTGCCGGCCTCGAACAAACTTCTTACGTTCCAGGTCCCTATTCTTATATTATGTTCACGTTTTTTGTTTATTTTTTCAGGGATTTCGGCCCTACAGTCTTGTGGTATTCCTCCCCTGCCGGACCTTGGTTTCCGATTCCCATGATCAGTAATCGTTTTATCATAATATTTGTTAGCCATGTTGATTCGACTCGGGATGCTCAGAACAACCTTTAATGCAGTGGCTTCCCCTTTCCTTCTGCATCTCCATGCCGTTGACCTGGTAGGTTCATCGATTTCTCAACCCCAGGGCAAGAGGGTACCCTTCTCTTTTTCTGCTCTTCCACCCGTAGCTGTTGGCAGTTAAAAGAGACTGGTTATACCGGCATTAATTCGGTAATTGCTAGTTTTGGTGCATCCCGGGTATTTTATTTCCCCGATACCCACCATATCTGGTGGGCATTCCCCTATCTGCCACCTGGGGAGGCGCCCGATGGGGGGACTAGCAACCCCACACAATTAACTATATATTATGTATATTATTTAAAAATTTCTAAAATGAAACGTCAAAGATTTGTAGCTTAGCTGTATGTTCCTTAAATTTAGTCAAGATCGACCTTTTTGTCTGCTCAATATACTTTCAATTGCAATAATTGCATTCGATTTTGTATGTTCCAGTATCTTTTGAATTGCCTATTAGATTATTTAATGAATTAATAGCTGTGTAACATACTCTCGTGCTCTCACTTTTAAATGGCTTGATTGGCTGTAATGGCATTTTAATACGCTTCTTTCATTCGTTTTCTATCGGTTATAGCGTACTCCCGTTTCGAATGCGATGTTTATATTTGATTTTATCTAATAATAATCTGTCGATGTCTGTAAAAGAGTAACATTATATAAGGTTAATTCTTTGATAAAATTTAATTCTTTATTAACCGATCTTTGTTTAAATAATTTAATAAATCTATTCAACAAAAAATTAAATGCACTGTCCATTGTGATTTATTCCGCTTCAATGTATGTACCTTTTGGTGCTAGTTTCTTTTCCATAAATATTGATTTCCTGTCTAATATTATTGCCATGCAGTTAAATATAATGTTATTGGCCAGATGAGGTCAATAGAAATGTTTATAAAATTCAGAATACCTGCAAACAATTAATGCATAATTCTGTAATTAATAATTCAGTAAATAAGGATATTTACCTTTTATATCAGCTTGAGATTAGGATTGAAGTATTAATAACTTGGGATAAAGATTTTTTTCTTTATCTTAGTTTGTACATATTCTTACAGATACAGATTGTGATTTTACCGAGTAAAGAGTAGGTCACCATGTAACATGTAACGAAATATGTCATTTCGCAAAACATGTCTAATAAGAGTGTTAAAACTAAGTGTGCATCGTCTTCTACTACTACCGACATTCTTACGTAAAGAATATTTTTTGTATTTTATTAATGTAATTAAATAGATAAATCGTAAAAGCTAAATACCTTTTTTAGTACTTTTGTGTCGGTTTTTGCCGTTTCCTGATTTGGTCGCCCTTAAAGCAGTATTATTGTGTTGTTTAATAGGTTGCGACGGCCCTGACCCTAGGCGTCTAACAATAAGAGGACGGAACTGCAAAATAAATAGCTACTGCTGTTAATATTTTCTGCTTTTCTTCATCCTTTCACCATAAACACCAACATTGAGCATATTTTCAGTTTTGTCATTTTTCTGGATTTCCTATATTATAACTAGAAATTTCCACTTTCTTTAATAAATTAGAAATTTAAAAGTTTTATATAACACATTTTTTTCCTTGAAAAAAGCTTCACATTAACCAAATGACCAGTTTAATCCCAGTTCGTAGATCAATGATGATAACGATCTAATTTTCAGATTAAACCAAGAAGAACCGCAAAATGATCATTTCTATAAATTAACACATTTGCGTACATAAACATACTTATAAATTAGGTAGTTAAACAACCTTATGCTTAGCTACTTTCGCATTCTTTAAAAGAAAAAAACGCAGGTACTATGAGTATATATATTAGCTGGTTAAAGAATTTGGAGAGTTCTAATTAAAAAGTGTTATAATAATGTAAGCTATTTTATTATGGATCATTTTTATAACGGCCAGAATGTTGTACACATTCACGGTTTCGCGCCTCCTTGTTTTATAAATGAATTTCCTACTAGAATAGGATATGTAAATTTAATCTTCTTCATTATGTCATTTTGCAATAAGATTATTATTAAATTATAATGTTATTGACCTTGCTTGTAACGACAGATCTTTATTATTATTATGCTTGACTATTATACTATCGTTATTATAAACTAATTAAGATGACAAGATGGGATTAGAAGGGATTTTAAGTAACTTAAGCATAATAGAAATTAATTAGTCTAAGCTAATTCGTTAAGAAATGAATAAATTAATTATTGAACAAGATCAGTAGACGTGATGTTATAAAATATTTTGAAACATTTTAAACTTCTATTTATAAGAAGGTGATTAAAACTAATTAAAACATACCCCATTGGTATGGGTGTTTAAACATAATCGTCGTAGGATTTTTTAATTAAATTTTATTAAAACATATTTAAATTTTAAACTATGTAATTTAGACGACATCGCTTCAAGCACTTCAGATAAGGAAAAAACATTGTTACTAAAATACTAGTCAGTTTTTTACTTATAAAGACTTCTAAAGCACCCTGCATTTGAATTAATTGCTCAACTTCTCTAAATATTTAATCTTTTTCATGAGCTTTTTCTTTATTGAATAGTATTTATACAGTAAAATGGCAGTCTTATCCTTTCATTTTCTTTGTATTTGTTTTTTATATATATTTTTTTATTTGTACATTAGAATGAATTTATATATAACGTATATCTTGAGGTTTTTTTATACAGCGTGATTAATGAAATCGAATTAAATATTTATTAACAGGGTTGTATTCATCTAAATCAACTTAATTTTTATAACAATTTCAATAGGTTTAATCTACTTATTTTTCTTATGCGTGCTGGTGCTGCCATCTCTCATGGCATGTTACCCCACCAACAATGAAATTTATTTGTTTATAACTATTACTTCCAACTTAAAAAAATTTTTGTTTGAGAATTGTGTTGGTGTTAAAGTTTAATCTACAATTTTCTTATTTCTTCTGCAATACCCAAAGGTATCTATTATATTAATTTTGCATTTTATTATTTTAATCTTACGAACTTTCTGAACGCAGCATATTGAAAGAATGCACACAAAGTTTTATGCTCCATCTGTTAGTTGGATAAAGTATAGTTATAGCTTAGTTAGTCTTAAACATTCTAAATGTTTATCAACAAGATACATCAGAGACCTTTACAGGACGTAACTTACACTAGCTGAATTGCTTATCAGTTTTAAGTTCATCGGAAAATACATTGTAACGTTGCATTATTTGGGTTTTAAGACTATACGCAGAGAAAATTAGTAAGAGTTCAAGAAAGTGTCAGTTCTAAATAGCAATTTTGCTAAAGTAATTCCAACGCGCATCTCTATATCATTAGCATTACTTCTATGTATTCAATGTTGTAACATAAAAAAATCTAAAAAGCCAAACCCAACATAAACCTTACATAAGCCCCACGTTGGGCTAGCCAAATTTATATCTTCTAAATCCACAAATAAAGTAAAAAATTGTATACGTATTTAAATGATATTAAAACACCCAAAGTGGCTACTGGTTTTAAATACAGAAGCTATCATTTTTTTAAACCAAATTACTTTCACCTCGTAAGTGTTCATTAAAGAGCTTGTTGATTATACATTAAAGAATAAATAGGCATTATTTCAATAAAGATTGAATAGGGCGCAGCCATATTCTATATATAAAGGATCATAATTATTACGGTCGTATTTACTCCCAATTGGGAAAGACTGCAACCTATTTATAGTTTAAATTAAATCAATGCAGAACAGAGCAAAGCTTACGCGACTAACAACTTGGGATTACCCAAACGGCGCAAGATTATCTGCTAAAAGCTTTTACTAACCATTAGCACTTGTTGACGAAATTCGAACATAAAAGCATCGCGTACACTTACATATTTATTACAAACGGTTTCTGGACAATATTACTTTATTGCTAAATATAAAAGAGGAAAGAGAATCTGGATGCCCAGAATCCAGTAAAAATTATTAACTAGGAAATTATAGGACTACATGTAAAATTGAGTGATTTTCTTAAATCCGTTGGCTTGACAAAATGTTTCTGATTCTTCAACAACTTGTAAAATATTTAGTTATATTTATGAACTTACACAGTGAAAGTCTAATGATAAAGTTACATCTAACGTGAAAATAGCCAGATTAGAAAATTAACTTCCCAGAACCTAACTGATGCGTATATCTTTTGTTTATTTTGAAATTGCCACGTGGGGGTTTCGTGACTGGAGCACGTAGTCAGAGGTAGATAGGAAAGTAAACACAAGACATAGAAAACAACTATATACTAACAACAAAACAATAGGATACAAAAGGTTACAAACATTGGTTATACAGTGTGAGGACGTACATGTCCTCCTAAAACTAATATAATCATGAGGGTCGTCGGAACCAACCCCGCTCTAGCACTAGGTCTACAAACTAAGCACTAGGAAATCAGGTAATCGGCATCCCAAGATGCGCTAGATTCTAGATATTCCTAAATTACAACTAAGCGTGAGGAAACCTGGTCGCAATTTCCCCATAGCTAAGCAGAGAGAGAGAGGGCTTTTGCGCAACCCGCTTATAACTAAGCAGAACTAAGCCATAATTAATAAAAAGACACTTACCCGCTTGTTTCTTGATGAGGCTTCTTCTGAGTCTTGGCACAGACTGACTTTCAAGCCAAACAAGCGGGTTTATATACTGCTGAACGCGGAAGCCTTACTGTATAATTGAATAAATTAAGTAGGATGAGAAGAAATTATGAATGCATAATGAGATGCGAACTGTATAAATTACTTCTAATGAGATGCATACTCGTGTGCGCGCGTGGGAAGAGCCGCTACTTGGTTATTTAACCTTGATGTTGTATTCGCACTAAACGGAATACATGTTGGAAAATTATAAAGATTCAAATCGAAATAATTCCGTTTGTGACAAAATGTTTAAACAAAAACTTCTTTTCACTTACCTAAAATATACTTTTTTAGTTGTTATGAACACATAAGTAACCATATCCAAAGTTCTTCTGAAGAATTGACTCTTTTCACGTGAATGATTGCATCGTTGTAGTAATCACATTTTGAATGTGATGTTGCCCAAGCTTTATGAAAGTCATTTATCGCCACTAACTTAACTCACTTTAGGAATGTTTGGTCAGTTGGGCAATTTCGGCACTTGGCTTTTTTAATCTTAACAGTATTTACTCTAAAACAGTCACTGTAGAAAATGAATTCAGGGAACACCTTCTTATTGTATGCACGTACTACGATACGGTAAAACTGCAAAATATGTCACTAACTCGAAATTGTTTAAATCCCGCCATTATTAATTGGAATTCAACGGAACTGAAGTAACCAAACTACATAAATTATATTGTTCATACGATAGAGTAAAAAATTGTTAACAAAATAAACTAGTATAACTTAATAACCTTAACAAAATGCCTTGAAATATATTTTTAAACGGCTTAGCATAATTGAATCAAACTAAAACCATCATGCAGTTAACGAATAAAGATAATTATTAACCATTCTGGAATATTTGTTTTATGTCACAATTAACCAATGACATAAAGGCGAAAGTTTCCTCATAGAGTATATTTATTTAAAATGGGTTCCCAGATATAAAACATTAGGGTGGCCTTAAAAATTTTTTTTCTACAAACTGGTGAAAACGATCCTAAATGATGAAAAAAAAGATGCAAATTTATTTTATAGGTTTTTTTAAACTAAAAGCTGTGCCACAACGGACTCGAAGTTGTGAAATTTACTGAGAAATATTGTTTCAATTTACAGTATTTTCATAGAAAAACAAAGATTAATTCAATTTAATTTTAACTAATTTGAAACTTTTTACTTTAGAATCATGTAAAAAAGAATTTAAACATTATTTTGAATAGGAGTAAGTCAACGTGTGACTTAAACAAAAAATTACATGCTAAAAATGCATTTTTCCAAAAAGTCTATTGCGGCACGGTTTTTTGTTTTAAGAAAAAGCTAAAATTAATTTGCACCTTCTTTTTTGATCATTTTGGATCGTTTCCACCTGTTTGTAGAAAAAAGTTTTTTTAAGGCCACCCTAATAAAACATACATGTTCTCTTCAACCATAAAATGATTTTAATCTCAGGCTATTAAATTTCTCTCACAAAAAATATAAAACGACGAAAATGGTAAAAATAAAGAAAAGAGTAAATAAAAAGGTTTTTATGACGGATTGGTTATGAACCTCGACGAGATAAAATATTTATATCATGTTTAAATGAGAAACCGCATGGACCTTGATAAGGTATTTCCTGAAAATTTACCTGATAGTAAACTAGATTTTAAAGAAAGGGGAGTAGGAAGACTTTTGTTAAAAATAAGTCATCTATTTACAAGAAGTTATTTTAGATTGATAATAATCAATCCTACATTTAGCAGATAAGCATTTTGCTATATTTCTTAAAATTCTACCTTTTAAACAAATAATTAGTATATAAGTTAAGCATCGTAACTATTTTAACTTATAACAGTTTAATAGCACTTGAACAGACTGATATGCAACCCAACGCAACAAGCAATTTTGTTCGATTATTTAAATAAACGCAACCAAACAAAACCAGTTGCCAAGCCTGGCAGTCATTGTCAGACGAACTCTTGGATGCATCATGTAGCCAACACCCCCGATTTAAATTTTATTTATTTAATTAAACGTCTCGTAGAACTTCTAATCGAAGTACATAGAACAACAATGAGCCTTGTGTTTTAAATATATGGATAAAAAGCTCTACAATATTTATTAATATATTTTCCTGGCAATTGTTTTAATACGACATGTATCGTTATTAAAGGTAGTAATAGTAACCAGATACAATCCATACAATACAATGTCCAACGGATAATTTCTAAGCTCAATTTGTTCGTTCATTGAAGCTCATCTTCTACTTATTTTTGTATATCTAGAAAGCTTCTAAAATGTCTTATTTGTGTTCTATTGTATATAATGTCGAAAATGCCTTTTAATTTAATTCGTTATAATCCGTTTCTGATCTCAAGCGGAGATAACTAATTACTATTTTGATCATCAATTTATTTATTGCTTTATAATTAGAAACAAAGCAAAGGTCACCATCCTCATTTAGCAATTTGAAATTCGTTCTGCATACACATATGTATATTATACATATGTCACGAGATAGAAAAGATAAACGATCCAGAGTGCATGAAAACAGGCGACCGGTTGCAGGATTACATAATAACCAACCTAGCAATAAATTACAGTGCAATAGATGAATGTACGCGATTATATTCGCTCGAGTAAATTCATTAGATCGCCTCGGGTCCCTTCCAGATACAACGACATAATACAGGACAAACTGCAATTTTCACTTGGAATCGACCAATATGTGGAGGCAGTAGGCTGTATGTATAAATGCGCTAATACTGATATATACGTAAAGCTAGCTATAGCTATATAATTAATTCATAATAGAGGTGGCGGCCTTCGAGTGTTCCAGTCTAATTCCAAATTGCACAAAAGTGCATTGAATTCTTTTTAACTATTATAATATTTTTTCATTCTTTCTTCGTATATGTATACAAAAACGCACGGTTGCTTCCATGTAGGTACAGAAGGTTCTTTTTTAGTTGCAACTTGATATATAGAAATATAAAAGTGGGTCATTGCATATTTCCTTCGTTTAAAATTTTATAATGATCTATTATTAAATAAGATTATTGGAATTATTGCGACGTTATTGTTTTGAAAAGCAATCTATAGGTATAATAATTTGTTTTAAATCAACGAGATTGTCACGCCATGCAGCTTTTGAAATAAAGAACGGCTAAATTCCAGATTTATAGTAATTGTAATTAACCAAGTGACTGTTAGCTTTACTTTCAAGAATTTAATTCGAGAAACCAATTTACAAGTAAAGTTCAACGGATATTAATTAAAAGAAAAGTTGTCTATTAACGCAAGTTTATATAAGTGTTTCTAATTTTAGGTTTTTGAATTCTCTAGTACAATATTATCATTAATTATCTTTTGGCATGAATGCCAAATAAGATGATTACATTGCAAACCATATAATCGATACTTCGCAAAATAGATTTGAACGTCTTCTGAATATTTTAAATTTCTTTTAATTTAGTCCTATTTAACAATGTTTTTGTTAGTTTTATGATAATATACTTATTAAAACCATATTTGCATAGAACAATGCACGTTTCTCCCTGGAATCAGTTGAGACGAATTTAATTGCCTAAACTGAAGGTCCAGGATAAATGTGTATAGTGAGAAAAGCGTTTGGCAAAATCAATCGCAACATTCTAATGCATAATTTAGATGTTATAGGTGTGACTTCTGATTTGTAAATAGATACAGCTCTAATTTTGGTAAAGATACTTCAGATGTACCGCAGGGTTCTCATCTTGGACCTATATTTCTCATTATTGATATCAACCACATAATAGAATGTTTTCGTAACTGCCTTTCCTATATGCAGATGATAATAATCTTTTAATATATGTAATAAATATATGATATAAAAATATTTCTTGGGAAATAATAACTTTTTTGCAATTGAGGTTAATCACAAGACGATTTAAATCGCAGATATAGGTATGTAACGTGTTCAAATTCTCAATTTTATAGAAATGCAACTTTATATGCATTAATAGTAAAGGAATCTTAGTACAGTCCTGTGTAGTTCATCATATTTCAGTTGGATAAAAAATGTAGACGGTATTTCGAATTAAATGATATTTTTTAATACCAAAGGTCACTCTAACATGTTTTCGTATAAGATGAAATTCCTTATAGAATAAAATTTACTAATAACATTGCGATGATAATGGTAGAAAAATATATCGGCTTTTTACAAAGAGAATAAAATATCTGAAAACGCATTAAACCCTAAATTTATATATGCTATACGTGTTATTCTTAATTTGGATGAATAGATTTTTCCAAGTGCAGACGCATAAAAAAGCATCATGTGGCCACCTGCAAAATATTGAGTTACTCTCCAAGACGCAGATCTTAGGCAGTAATGTCCCGCAAATTTAAACGAACTATTCTAGAAGATTTCTACGCGGTTATTTCCTGATTGGTTTAAGAAATGTTAACTTCGTTCGGATAGGATTAAAATTTCCCCTTTCTTAAAAAAAATTTTACGCTACGAAAAATCCGTACCCCAAGCAGTTTGTTAGCTACAAGCAGTCAAAGATAGAGTCTAATAGAATCAACAAAGGGCATAAATAACGCGTCGGGCGGAGAGCGGTTTCCCACGCTGACCTGGTACTTCATCTCGGAGAAGCCCCTGGTGAAGTTTTATGTTAGTTCGTGCTCTAATTATTACAGTTTTCTTGTCTAGAAAATTACAGTTGGAGAAATACAAGGGTCAGTTTTGCAATTGGGGCAATTGATTACAGTACGTTTTTTTCAGTTAGACGGTTTAATTGATTAGACAAGTGATAAAGAGAACTTTGAAGAAATTCGATAAACAAATTATGTATGAAATTTAAAATGAGTTCGAATCAATAATCTAATGCATCCAATGAACTTACCGTTAAGCGCAACTAGTGGTTGTTAATGCAGTTCTAATTCTTCCAGTTGATTTAATTAGTAAATTATCGAAATTTGTGAAGTTAAAACTTAAAAGGCGTAACGAAATCTTTTAATAACCAATAAAATTACTCCGAGGATTTACAATTTAAAATCTATACGAGAATGCAATGGTTAGTTAATTTTGAAAATAAAGAATTAATCTTTTCGGTTTAGTTGTGTGTAATAATTAATAATAGAACACTAAAAGTAAGTTTTAGATAAAAATTATTTGTACCATTTTCCCTAATAATTGTGTTTTATAAATTTATGTCTATATTTTACTTTAATAAGAAATCTTATTAGGGTATTATCATCCAAACCATTACTAGTAAACATTTTTACCAAGTAAATATTTTATTTACAAATAAATTAACATTTGAATTAAACCCTACTGTGATAATATTGGACCGTTCACTTGTGAAAGTCTTTAAAGTATTTTAACCAGCTAATAGTAGCGTAACTAAACATGACTATTAATTTAATTTAATGGATATATCCAATATTCTTTTCTGCTTGCGAATACTGAGGTTTAAGGACTTGCAAGTAGATGGCGCCCATAATTTTTATTATGTCTATTACCTATTCTTTTTCTTTGCAATTCGTAAACCATGGGACTCAGACCTACGCCTGTATTATAACTTGATATTAAGAGATCCTAAAAGTCAGAGCATTACAGTAAGTATCGTTTTTATGAGCTTTGCAGTAAGTATTTAGTATTTGAATTTTTAAAGGTTACAGTGACGTCCATCGCTCGGCGTATGTTCAGTATGTTTGTTTTGATTCACTAATTTAGAGTAACGAAACAGTTATATTTCAATGACAGTCCAATCGTGGGGCTTTTCGTTTGTGTAGATATTAAACGTTTCAGGTATTACAATGATAAGACGTTATTTTAAATATTTCAAGAGTTATACAATTTCCTCTACAATTAGTTGGCGCAATTAAAACTTAGAAGTTATTATAGACAATAAAATTCTAAACACATTATTTATATTACATATTTTTTAGTTTTTAAATGTCTGAATGCATTAGAATTAATACAGAAAATCTTTGTAACTTAACATGAAGATGAAGTTTCATATGTCTGCTGTTAGTTACAATGAATCACGCGTTGTATTTAGTTTGTCGTCAATGGATGTGGCTGTCTGCTTATTACATACTGCTATATAAAAAGCTTTCATTCCGGTAAAAAGTGAAAACACTACAGTAAACCTTCTTATCTTATAATAGTTTTATGATAATTCTCTTATCTATAATCCAAATATGTAATTCCATCGAAGTGGTATTTGACAGCTGTATAACATTGATCCAGTAAGTTTGCATCGATTAAAAAAATAGCACTTCCATACAATTGAAAACCAGTTTTTTTATAGTTTAAATAATATATTCTTTCCAATAAACAAGTAAGCTTTATTTTTCATAAATCTTTATTAACTTCTGCAAATAATTCTCTTTCATTAACGATGTAACTTTTATCTTTTAAGATTAAAAATTATTATCTATTATTTATTATCACTTTAAACTTCAATAATCAATGAAATTTAATTATAACCTTACTTTGATCTATTTTTAAAGTTTAACTATAACCTTACTTTAAATTCTGCAATCTAACCTTACAATTTCAACTTTTGGAGTATCCAGAAATACATGTTGTTCTTTGAATAGAATATTGCTACCTTCTTGTTTTCTGGGAGCAGTCTTATTTATAGCTTTGAAACAAAATAATATTGAATGGTCAAAATTTACATAAACAAATTATGTTTTTAAGATTAACATTAAATACAAAACTGTAAAGGCAGAAATGCTGCTCTTCTTTTCCCTATTCCTAAAATGTAGAACAGCCCAAACACATAAGGTTTATTTTTGATATTAGCATCTTTTTTGAATGTCGATGAAGAAATTTAAAATGACTTAAGCTAACTAACTCAAATACTTTTAACACCTTTTTAAACTAATCTACATATACCATTAAACAACTTCATTACATGATTAACTAAGTTATTTGATACTTTTAGCCGCATCTCTAACTGATCCGCAACCCCATTTACATAAATCTATTGAGCAGGTCTACCAATATTTTTGCCAATAATTTTAGAAAATAAACACAACCTTTCCACTATAATTTCTACAAATCATGTGGTTGAGATGAAGTTACACAAAATTTCAGCAATATATTGGATCAAAAAATTAAATTCACTTTTTCAACGAAAATCTGAATTCTACTTTTATCTATACTTTATATAATCTCTTATCTGTATTAAGTGGATGTGTGTGCATGTTAAACTGAAATGTTTTTTATAGTACCACTTAAGAAACTCCGTTTTAAAATTTATTTTATAAATTTATGCATGTTATTTGTCTATTAAATCTAATTGAAAAGTATTATATTTTCCAAGAATATTCCAAATACCATGACAATATGTACGCATTTTTCAATTTTAGTTTACAACTGAATTTATTATGAGCACTAAAATGATTATACTAATTACTCCTAATAAGTCGTTTTGCCTTGCAAAAATCTGTAAAATATACAGAAGTTAGTTGATATAATATCTTTTACAAAAGATTCTAAATTAATTTCATAATTAAAGTAAGATAAGAGTAAATTATTAATCACATTATAAAGGTTGGTTGAAGAAGAGTTTGAATGCAACCAAAAATATCGTTAGACACTGGTTGAGACTGGCCTTACTTGAGAATAGTAGATTTCCTTACTAGTAGACTTTGTGTAGCAGTATCTTTTTGCTCATACTAAAATATACTAAGTTTTGATCTTAACTCGGAGAGCATAAGTTTTAAAGCAAATATGATCTCATTAAATTGTTAAAGGAAACTTGGGAATTATGAATGGGGCACAAATTCTGAAATGAGGTAAAAGTGTTCTTAGGGCTTCACTGAATTTGATACAAAATAATTAAAACAAAACCTGCCTACCTTTAGTTTTACTTAATTAACTCAACTTACTTCAATTTAATTTTGACCCTGGATTGTTATACATATTGACATTAAATAAAAGTCAGAAGTTTATTTATGTTATTTAAATGAAAATAAAAATTTAAAAATGTTTTAAAAACACTAATAAAAAATTCTCACGAATTATTTAAATATAAAGCTACAAATTTTGTAGCAGCTTTACTGTACAAAATGTTTAAAAAGTTACTCAGAACTTTTATAGAAATAATTTAAAAAACGTATTTTTATAATATATTATATTCATAATATATTATATTATGAAAATATATATTATATTCATAATATATTATATAGGTAAGAACTACTTTACTTGCAAGTTAATGAACTCTTTTCATCAATAACTTTGTTAAATAAACCAGAGAAGAGAACAATAAAATTGTCCAACTAGAGACTTTTTTGTCGATTGATTTATTTAAGAGATTTAATTTCCATGAAAATAGGCATTTGGACTTAATTGTTTTTGGACAATTATTTGTGAAAGCAAAAAAAGGTATATTAAAAGGCACGTAGTTCTAAAAGGGTATCACAATTTTAAATTACATTTATACGCATTAAGGTAGGTTAGTGTTACAGGGTCGGACTCGAAATTTATATAAAACTTTAAAATTAATTTTCTCGAAAACTATTCATTTGAAGAACAAACTTTATAAGGAAGATTTGCTCTGCTCTATTCCACCTATCTACCATTCACCCAAAAACCTTCAATTAATTTACACCCTGTATAATTGAAAGAAATTGCTAAAATAATATTTCTTAAAAAAAGAGACTGCACATCTATAAATTCATCATAATCGTTAATGTTTGCATAGAAAATAAACCATTTCACACATCTCATTTCACTTCATTACGGCTTTAGTAAGGCTACAAATTACATTTTATAATGTCACATATTAACTATTAGTCCTGTTACCATTTATTACTATAGTTACTATGCATTGACTTAAATGACTACTCCAAATACCTTTCTTCTTTCTGGTGTAGTACTAACAAATGATTTTAATTTTTCCTTAATGTCAATTTCTTAGGACATTATTTATGCACATGGAATAGTAAAAGTTGAACTAGCCTTTTCTATCCATTTTTAAACAAGTACGTTTTTACACGTCGCAATGCGCTAAATGATCGCTCAGGAAGTCGCGGCTAAAACTGGAACAATCATTAAACAGGGTTACCAACATTTCCACTTGTTCCAGCATTTTTCGAACTGTTGCGTGTAATGCTTTGAGTTGATAAGCAATATTTGCAACAGTGAATACTTTGCCCATGTCGACTACTGTGGAGAGTAGCAACAACTGGACAGAGAGCCTTTCATTATTAAAATCTGAACAATGAATATTTAGTACGTTGTGTAGTTCATCGACAGTTATATTGGTACTGGCACTTCTAAAAGAACACCTTTCAGCTGATCCATTCCTTTCTGCTGGAAACCAAGTTTGCAGTTCTGTTTTTATCAAATCTAGTACTTCGATAAATTCTTTGCAAATTTTAGTTTTTCCGTCGAACTGTACTGGCGGCGTAGGAGTAGACGTTGCTCGTAACGCCGGGGGAACACTTGTACTCTTGGAGGGCTAGGCATTTTCAAGTGTTCTTTAATCTTTTCTGTTCTAGTTATTAAAGGATTAAGATTAAGACGTAGAACTGAAGAAGGGAGACAAGATTAAGATAATTTCCCAGTGTCGAAAAAAAAAATGCATCAAACGCGTATACTTGGTGCTATATCCTATGACTATTTATTTCAATAGGACTTTTATTCAGAAAACGTTTCACAGATGCAATCTGTGACTGCAATGATGCGACCGCAATGATGTGACCGCACAGATGCAATCGTCTGCACCACTGGATCATGGTCAACCCTACTAGAATGTACCCGAATCTAGGATAATTGCACCCCTAGTAGAGATTTCTACCAAATATCGCACGGACGGTTTTACTTGAGGAAAATGCCATGTTTTAAGTTCTCTCTGCTATGGAAGATTATCAGCACCCCCGATCATCGAACCTGCGACCTTTGTATTAAAAAGCATGCTAACCAATAGTTCAGCGAAGCTGAATGTTAAAAATCTAAACAAAAGGTATGGAATGGAAGAAAATGAGTACAGTTAGTTTCAAGCAGTTTATTTCAAATCAAAAAGTTTTAATTCTTACCGTACCTAATTCTAATATTACCTTAGTATGCTTATCAACGCTTATCGACCGAAGTTATCAGAAAATAACGAGACTAATGCTGCAAATCGAAAAAGGAGCTCAAGTTATAACTTGTTAGGTATTATCTACTGTTATTGTCAAGGTAAATGCGACTGAACACTAGTAAATACACTATCATCATTTTCAATCACAATCTTACAACTCGTACACAAAACAGTTTGGTAACAATAGCTCTTTTTTGATAGCATATCTTAGTCTAGTTATATTTAAATAATTTTCTTCTTAATATTATAGCATTAACCAATGTACATCGTTATATCTCTGGATACTTAATTGCTGCATATCCTTGCAGCATAAGTACTTCTTCATTGAAGTACATCAGCTGGAGCTCAACCATATAACGACCACTTGGTATATGTGGTGGAAATCTGCTATAGTCAGGTGCAAAATTGCAGATCTCGTAATAGCCCTGAATATTAAAAAGAATTGATAATTAATAATTTTGAACAGTTTATGAACGTATGTCTCAGAAGTTTTCTAATGAGAAAATTAAACTTTACGCAACTTTTAGAGCCAATAAAGGTGAATCATAAAGTTACACCTATATCCCTACTAAATCAAATTGATGAGCAAAGTTATCTTAATTGCTCGAGACGACTGCTTAAGGTTCATCTATTATTATCATGAAGAATATTCATTCAACGAATCTTCAGTGTTGACTTGATGCACTATTATTTATGAATGCTAAACTACCACATAATGCGAAAACTTTTGAAATATACGTTAATATCTGCCACTACTTTCACGCTTAATTAATCTTTAGGTAATTATTTTTTCATTAACCTTCTGCACTGGACAGCCCGTAAAATTTCCACATTTCAGACTGTTTCTGATTCCAAAGTCGTTTTCCTTTAATGTTTCGCATATGCTGAAACTGAACCTTAATGGAAATTCTCGATATTCATTACTGGAAAATTTGTATGCTTGTGCAATTACCTAAGATATACACATGATTAATACAGTCCAGAGATAATAGTTACATACAATTTATTGATACATACATATAAATCGTTTCCATATCCAACTGGTGTATAATACGACGCATTAACAGCAGTGTCGGTGCGATTGTATTTAAATGCTTTAATATCAACTTTGCAACCAAATTTGTCTGTGTGACGTACAATATTAGCTCTTTCAAATACTAGTTTGTATTGCGCTTGGTAAAACTAATAATAAGAAATATTATTACAGAACTAATTAAATAATACACTTACATTATTGGCCAAAACCGACAAAAACAAGAAGAATGTCACAAGCGTAATACATAACATTTTTCTCTTTTCGGTTAGTATCTGACTGAATAAAGCTGTGGTTGCTGATGTGTGTGTCCCGTATATGTATTACTTTCCCACAATGTAACATACATGTACACAATGTACATAATGTAATTATTCATAGTCATCACGATGACATTGCAGAAACACTCAAAAAAATGTAGTCCGCCTGATTAATAACAACTGAATGTGACAATGAAAATTAATAATAATAATAAATCATCTTTATTTTCCCCAAAGAAAAATACAATTCAATTAAATATTAAATAATAGTAATCATGATAACTGAAATAAATTGGATAAAAAAATTAGAATAATATATGTGAGGATTCGAAATTCGGTGCGAAATCTTGCCAAAGGCTACCCTATTTAACCAGGAAACTCCGCGAACCTAAATTATAATTTTAATGTAATTAATATACTGTAGTGCAAAGAAGTAATAAAATATACATATACACAAAAATCGAACAAAGTCTGAATTTCAGGTAACTATCAATTGGATAGGAAGATGTGAAGTTACAATTTAATACTGTTATTGCTTTTGTAATAAATAGCGTTCTAGGTCATGTTTAAATTTTGTAATATTGTATGTACCATAATTAAAAACAATACCCCGCGATTGGGCGCCAATTGTACCACTATCTCTTTTTAACACAAAATATATACTTACTGTACAATTCTCAAGACTCAATACATCTCTTTTAACAAATTTAAGTTCAGGACGCGGGTATTGTTTCCATAGCTCACAAATTATTAAAAAAAAGGAACAAAGCTGATTGTAATCAAAAATAAGTGTATTTGAGCACCATCTGTTTAGGAAAGTCCGGGAATTATGTGAAAAAATAATAATATGATACTCGTAAACAGAAACTCGTATCAGATCTATTAAATTTAATTCAATTGTTAGTCATGTTCAATTATGTTAAAAATCAAATTAGTTGAAATATATTTAAAGACTTTCATAAGTATATGGTCCAATATTATCTATTATGGTTGAACTCAAAAATAAATTTATTTATAAATGAAATAAAAATAAAAGTCAAAGATAATGAAAGTTCTCATTTAAAACATAGTTGTAGAGTAGATTTAAAAAAGATAAATATCCAACGGAAGAATTCTTAACGGCGGGAAAAATATATGCACACACAGGTAAAAATCAAAATTAATACATGAATAATTATACAACTTACTCAAACTTTAACAAAATAATATCCTTCAGTTCACAGTACAATGCTCGAATTATTTGATCCGATGCCACTTCACAGAATGATTAACACTTAGTGCATTTTTGTCCACATTTTAAACACTAAATACCAAAATTAGTAGCTTGATGAAACTGCAAAATATGGAAAACGCGTCAATTACAAGACACCGTTTCTTACTTCCGACCAAGAATTAAAGTTCGCAATAATTGTTTTGGTTTAAAGCTATTTTCATTAAAATTATTTTTTTTAATTAAGTAACCGGAACAACCATAAAAATTCAATTGTTTATTACTTTCATTTAATAATAGTTTTTCTTAAACCACCACTGGTTACTATAATTAATTATTAAAATCTTTTTCTTTATTAAAAGGTAGCACAACACTTAAATATGTCGTTTTAGAATTCAATTGATTTTAGGACATCCGCTTTTGAATTACTTCAAAAACAAGATCCCATGTAAACTTAGTTCACGTTACGTTTAAATTGATATTTATAATTTTTCCTTAATAATAGCAGTATTATTAATCTAAAAAATTATTTAAAAGAGCTGGAATACGGCAACAAAATACTTGTTATATTCTAGTTATAAATCCTTAGATTGAACGAAACTAATTATTAAATTTCGCGAACTAAACGCGTTACTATATTTGGGAAGTCCCATCGGCATACCACCCCTGTACGTATACAGTAATAAGTAGAAGAGCTCCGCACTCTTTCAGTATTTATAGCGGACTTACTAAAAAAAGGCTTCATACCCACATAGTGACAAAATAGTTTTAAGAGTGATGTTTTAAATGGCCCAATAACGAAAAAACGCGGCTTCCACAAGCCAATCATAATAGAATACGTACGAAAACTTCGAGAGTATTCGATATGGAATTTCAGTCATTCCCCTTTGAATTTATACATTACCCAAAGCACATTATACTTGCAGGTGGCTGTCTGGACAAATTTATTCTAGAAGATTCTGTTTGTCGGTATTTTGTTTACTAGAAAATATTTCAACCCAATCTGTTTTAAATCTGTAAATTCGACGTTCAATGCATTTTAACCATAAGAAAACTTTTGTTAAAGCAAATATTATATTTTAGCTCTAAATAAATACTATATTGAAAACAATTTTGTTCTAAAACATTCTATTCGACAAGAACAATTCCTATTGTCCATCAGAACATGAAATCATAAACATGAACACTTGCAAAGACGGTACTTTTTTAAAACGAAATTTGCAGATTTTTCTAGAAGCAAATTTTATTAGTCTGGGGATATTTTTTGAAAGTGACCTTTGATATTTAGTAGGACTCATATTTATACAGAATACCAACTGTAATTTTAAATCAAGAAAAATATACAATAATATACAGGACTGCACTTAGAATTTTATCAATTATACAAACTAAATTATCTTATTCAAAAATTAGAAAAACGAGCTTGAACGAATTGAAACGAATTTTCACGACACAAACGCGGCACCCATCTTGCACACAGCTTTCTCATGCCCAAATTTTCAGATAATATGCGATGTACCGCACTTTTTGAAATGCCCGTAATGTCTGCTAGGTCGCGCACTTTCAGTCGACGATCATCAAGTACCGCTTTGTGGATTTTCTTCACCATTTCTGGAGTCGTCACCTCATTTTGTCGACCACTGCGATGCTCGTCTTGGCAGCTCGTACGGCCTCGTTTAAACTCAGCTACCCAAAATTTAACTGCTGTAAACGAAGGAGCAGACTCACCCAGAGTAGAATCCAGTTCAGCTTTTATATTGGTTGGGCTGAGGCCTTTCAAATAAAAGTATTGTATCACATAACGATGACCAATTTTCTCCATTTTCACAAATTCACTGACAACGTTCACTATTGATGGCTACCAAACAAATACTGAACAACGTGACGCTTTCAAACTTGAAACATATGCTTTATAGACTGCGTACTTTCCAATACAGTGATATTTTCAAACAACTACCGCCACCTCTTGGTCAGGTCGGGTACTTCTGGGACCACCCTCGTATTTATAAAGTGTATACTCAACCTTCAGAACGAAGGGATGTAGTAGGACTTTTTAATGTTAGCAGAGTGTGTGTGAAAGTTCCCAATTTATATTGATAACGATTTTTCATTCTCAACTAACCAAGCTCCTTAATTTTAAGCAAAACATGTTCAAGTTGACGTAAATTGAAAATAAATCAGCAACACCAATTTTGTGTTACTTTTTGAATACGATATTTATCAATTATTGTGTCAAGACAAGGGTTGTAAATAAAGCTGCAATAGTTAAAATGTCATAAAACTAAGGATTCAGATAGCATTTTACGTTGATTAAAGATTAGAACATTTCGATTGGCATACAATAATTTTAAGGAAGAATTAAGCCTTTTCAGTTTTCAAGCATGTTGCTGAAAACGAATTTTTTACCTACCAGATTATTTACAATCTGTCCAAGCTGTGCACAATAAGTAAATCTTATATCTATGTAGAAAATAACGTGTAGGCAATCGCCCAGTAGCTCTTGTCCTTCTATACTACCATCCTAATTTGAGACTTGTTTTAAATTTACATTTCTCTTAATTTAATTAAATCTAGTTGCTAGATCCATTGGTTTAAACCTCTTAAGCCTACGTGTGTCTGTTTGTTGTGTTAGTAGCCTTTTGGCCAGTCTGTTTGGATGCACTCTTAGTCTTGCACTGTATTTAACACTATAGTTTTTCACTTCTTCTTTCACACTCGGTAATTTTAGGTCTGTTCTAATAATATCATTGGTGACAAACCACGGTTCGTCAACTATCATTCGTAACATTTCAGCTTGCAATCTCTGGATGATTTTGATATTCAAGTTTGATGCTGTACCCCACAGTTGAATTCCGTATAGCCACACAGGTTTCAATACCGTTTTATGTATTAGTATTTTATTTTCCAGTGTGAGCTGAAATTTTTTCCCTGGTAGCCAGTACAGTTTACTGAGTTTGTAGTTTGTAATTGCTGTTTTTTCTTGTTCCATGTATGTACTGTCCAGGTTAGCCTACGGTCTAAATGTATTCCTAGATATTTGGCTGAATCATCCTGCGGTATTTGTTTTCCGTTAAGTGTTAGTGGTAGGCATGTTTCCTTTTTTGTGGTAAAAGTGACCTGTACGAATTTTGCTTCGTTTGCTTTTATCCTCCATCGCCTAAGCCAGATTTCCGTCTTGTTGATTTTGTATAATTAGTAATGGTCCCAATACGCTTCCTTGTGGGACTCCCGAATTAATTGTATGTAAATCCGTGTGTTCGTCTTGTTGTTTAACTAGAAAGTGTCTTTCCTGTATTGGTATATGATTTTAGAATGCGGAATATGTTTGCGACAGTTTTTGTTTGATTTTGTATTGCAACCCCCCATAATGCCATACCTTATCGAAAGCTTTTGTTACGTCTAGGAAAACAGCCTTACAGTATCTTCGATTTTCAATACCGTTGTTTATTTTGCCTACAACTCTGTGTACTTGCTCAACCGTTGTATGTTGCTTCCGAAACCCGAATTGATGTTTTGGAATTAGCTGTCGTTTTCTTGTATTATAGGTTTTATCCTTTTTAATAATAGCTTTTTCATAACCTTTGATAATACGGGTAGCAGACTTATATGGCGATATGATTCCACCTGTTCTGGATCCTTTCCTAGTTTTTAAGAGTACGATTATCTGGGAAGCTTTCCATTACAAAGTGAAATATTCTAATCTTATCACCGCATTGAATATCACGGTTATTATTTTAATTACTTCAGCTGAAAGTTCTTTAAGCATTCGGCCAATTATTAGGTCCCATCCTGGGGCTTTTTTTAGCGTCTAAATATTTGTCTATTGCGCTTCGGACTTCTTTTATCTTAAATTTTTTAATTGGCAACTCCAATTGTTCTGGTGCATCCAGATACTGATATATTTCCTGTTCTTCTTCTACGGTTATTTCACCAGGGAAGGGTTGAAATACTGCTTGTAAATGATTTTCAAAAAATTTCTGCTTTTTCTTTATTGGTTGTAGCCCAACTGCCGTCTGATAATCTAATCGGTGGAATAAACTGTTGTAGTTGTTTAATTTTCTTTGTTGCCTTCCACAACGAATATTAGGTATCTTCAATGGCTGTTAAACCTTGTAAATATCCCTGTATGACTTTATTCTTTTCTTCTTCTAAAAGTTTCTTTAATTCCTTTATAGACTTGTTTAGTTTGGCTTTGTCATGTGGAGAGCGGGTAAGTTGCCATTGTTTTCTTAATTTTTTCTTTTCAGAAAACTTTGTTTTAACTTTTCCTAGCAGTCGCTTTGTTTTCCTCCTGCTTTATTATCTAGTATTGCTTTATGATACTTGAGAATTTATCGTCGCTACAGCGCCGCCACTACGCTGTTTGAGGCGCCGAAGTTGGTAAAATCTTTAAAATCATTCGATATCAACAACTTTTTAAAGTAATATTGGCGCCCTGAAGGACTCTGCCCGAGGGTGCCAAGAGGGCTAAGACCGGCACTGCGTCGCGATTATTGGGAAATGGTCGGACGACAGGTCCAGATATGATACAATCTTTAAGTAGGTATCGGCTATACTCAGGCAAAAGTCTATTACATCCGGTTTCTTTCTTCGGTTGTTGGGCCAATGCGTTGGCTCTTCTGTTGATAACGAGGCGAGATTATTTTTTTGCATTGTTAGGTATAGTTGGCTACCTTTTGGGTTTGGAATATGAGATCTAGAACCCCACCAGGTGTGCTTGGCATTATAATCACCCCCAGCAATGAATCTATTTCCAAGGGTCTTAAAGAATTCTGTAAATTGCTGCTCTTTTATGCTTAAAATGCTTTGGTGAACAGTAAATAGCTGCTACTGTAATTGCCCCAAACCAATCGTTGACGGTGGCACTAGTTGCTTGTAGAAAGTCTTGTCTATAGTTACTGTTGACCTGGTGTTTTATTGCGGTTTTTATGATTATTGCGATACCTCCATGGGTTGTTCCATGTGGGTGCTGCGTGTCATAAATAGTATATTTTCGAAGTTTGAGATAATCCTTCTTAGTATAGTGCGTCTTAGAAATAAGCATTATATGTTATGAAAAATTAGGAATATTTATTTTAAGTTCTTGGCTTCTTTGTGCCAATCCGTTAGCCTTCCATATACCTATTTTCAATGAATTAGCCATTGTTCGATCTTGCTAAGAGAATATGGATAATATTTAGCAATTAGAATAACTTTGTTGTTGCTTGTTGGAACTAAGTAAAGTTGTCTCAATTGCACGAAATGCTTTTAAGATTAGCGTCTTGAAGCACAACTTCTAAGAATATTCATTTGGCGAATCTTCAGTGGTGACTTGATGCACTAACTATATATTTAAAACACAAGGCTTGTTTTTATTTCAGTTCGTTTGAGAGTTCTACTGCGCCGATTTACTTGATTCTTTTTTCATATTGAAGCTTGCGTTGTGTGTATTAGTCAACACTACTTAATATCTGCATTTCTTTAAGTTTTATTTTTTTAAATAAATAAATCTAAAACATTTATTCGAATACCCAACCATCTACTTGCAGAACCCTTAACGTTGGGGGCGTTATTATACAAATATTTGGTGATGTCCTGATGGCAATTGTTTATTTTATAGCTGCTTCATTTATTGCTTGAACAAAAAAAACATCTTTAATGCGTTTAATACGTTGAGATAAGTTTGAAGATTGTTGCAAAAGTTGTAAATGGCTGGAGCGTTTTTTATAAAGATTTTATTATTGGCGATTAAACTGATCGTGTTAACATTAACACTGCTTTAGATTACGAAAATCTTATGTACTTCGATAGTGAATACACCGACCACATTGAACTTTATTGTATAGATCAATGATTATTTATTAATCTATATATTATAACATGGCTCATTTTTGAGTGTGTGGAGTTTCAGTAAGCCGGCTCTCGCAATGATATGCTGCTTTAATGTGTGCGTATGAGCATGATAGCGATACACGTTCCATTGCGAGAGCCCCGGGTTTGACGTATGCACCCACCGCTACTGTCAGATTAGGATATTTGATGAAAAAGTAGAATAAGAATGTCTAAAAACTAATGTTTTATCTCTTATGGGACATAGCGGAAATGACCGATAAAATCTAGAAATCTGCTATATTGTGTATATGATATATAAATTGCATATAGAATTTTATGGTAAGAATGGGTGAGAAGTCAGGAGAGGACTCCGAGAAGGAGGGGGTAAGTCAGAGAGGGACATAAGTCTGGGGGCGGGTAAGCAGGAAGAGAGGAGGTAAGTCTGAGTAAGAGATAAGTTGGGCTGGTAAGCCGGAAAAAGGAGTAAGACGAAGGTGACTAAGGTAGGAAAGAAGTGTCAGTCAGGGTTGGTGAGGAGGGGTAAGTCGGGGGTGTTTGTTAAATAACGCGTTTAAAAGTTAGTCTGGGAATAGTAAACTTTAGTATTTTTAACTGTTTTTTTCGATTGCGTTTATTTAATAAATATCAATATTAAATAATCACTCAAAGCTTAGAAAGCTGGTATATTAAGCATATGCAATATAGAATTTTTTGGTAAGAATGGGTGGGTAAATCGGGGGAGGGTTAATACCCTGGGAGATATAAGTTGGGAAGGGATAAGCCGGGAAAAGGAGTAAGACGAGAGTAACTAAAGGATGGAGGGTAAGTCAGGGTTGGTGGTGAGGGGGTAAATTGGGAGTGTTTGTTAAATAACGCGTTTAAATGTTCTCTCGTCTGAGAATGGCAGGCTTAGTATTTTCAACTGTTTATGTTCGTAATATTAAATAATCACGCTTGGAAACCCAAATAATTGTAATCACCCAACGAACGTTGAATATAAGAAAATCCTTCAATAAATCAGCCTTTTGACCTTCATGTTTTGATGGTTTTTACCTAATGATTTATTAATGCTAAACTACCACATGATGACAAAACTTTTAAAACATACGTTAATATCTGCCACTACTTTCATGCCTAATTAATCTTTAGATAATTATTTTTTCACTAACCTTCTGCACTGGTCAGCCTGTGAAATTTCCACATTTCAGTTCGTTCTCGATTACAATGTCATTTTTTTCTTAATGTTTCACATATACTGAAACTGTACCTCATTGGAAATTCTCGACATTCATTACTGCGAGGTATTCAAATGCTTTAATATCAACTTTGCAGCCAAATTTGTCTGTGTGGCGTACTATTGGTTTAGGACAGCAAGGCTAATTTGATGCTATTTTTTATTATTTTATCCTATGTATTTACACTGAGAAAACAATAAAATAGCATCATATTAGCCTTAGAGCTGTCCTAGATCATTATGAAATCAATAGTACAATATTAACTCTTTCAAATACTATTTTGTATTGTGCATTTGCCTTCTTAAAAATCTGTGATTGCTAATGAGTAATGTCCGTAATATATATAGCCACGATTTTAATTAAATAATAATCTGCGTAATGACATCAAGAATAAAATCACGATGACATTGTAGATACGCTGAAACAAATAGGTCCGTAGCATCAATAAGCAGAGATGAATGTAGTGCTTTAGTGTGACATACAAAAGTGCATTGTAAAATAACAAAGCATGTATAATTGTTCAATGACTGTTTGAAAAAAGGTGAAGTACATTGATTAATTACAGGAAACTCATGCAGTCAGTAAATCGTTTTATATATAGTTATCCGATAGTCCGAGTAGTCCGATGTGTATAATTTGAGTTTCTTTGAAAAATACATTAACAAAATGCATTAGGTTTTTATTTATAGCTTCCTGTACGTGCTATTTGAACAAATTATTCCGAGTCCAAACATACTGATAAATACGGTAAAAAATATTGAGTTATTCCGACGACGCAGATTTTCATATGGGTAAAGTTCTGTAGATTAAAATAATTTGTTCTAGAAAGATGTGACGTGGTCACTCCCTTAAAAATTTCGGATCTCTTTGTTGAGTAGAATTTGCAAGTCAGTCGGGCAGTGGGTGTTTTATCACAAGTTAGCGGGCTTGTCTCAACATTTTGTTTCCCGTGTTATTATAGAGTAAAATTATTCCGCAACTAAAGTTCCAGTTGAAGTTTTTTTAGTTAAAATTCCGCAATAAACACTATTAGAGTGCGGAGCTCTCCTGCCTATTATAGTATATTTTACCGGGGTTGTACTGCCGACGGCACTTCCAAAAATACAGTAACGTGTTTAGTTGTTGTGAAAATTACAGCAATCTAATTTGATTTAATGAGAATCGTTACTATAAATATCGTACCGATATTTAATATATAAGTTCCGCACAATTTAATGATTTATAACCAAAGTGTAACAAGCATTTTGTTATCGCAATCCCGTTCCTTTAATAATATTTATAAATTAATAATACAGCTACTATTAACGAAAATTATAATTATCGACTTAAAAACGCAATGTAAACTAAGCCTGGGTGGGTTGTTTTAAAAAAAAATTCAAAAGAAATACGGAAGTCTTAAAATTAAATAACTTCGGAAACGGTACATTTAAGTGTTGTGTTGCTTTTTAATAAAGAAAATTAGTTTACAATTGACAATATTAACCAGTGGTGGTTTAAAGAAAAGCTTTTATTTAACAAAAGTAAATAATAGTTGAACTTATATGGTTGTTCCGGTTACCCTAAAATGGAATTTTATTGAAAATAGTTTTAAAATAAAACAGTTATTGTGAATTTTTATTCGTTGGTCTAAAGTAAGAAGCAGTGTTAGTAATCAAAATGTTTTCCAGATTCTACAGTTTCATCGAACTATTAATTTTGTTATTTGGTGCTTAATATGTGAACAAAAAGGCACTAAGTTTAATCATTGGTGTGAAGTGGTATCGAATTAAATAATTTGATCATTGTACTGTGAACTAAAGGATATTATTTTGTTAGAGTTTAAGTTAGTTGCATAATTATTTATGTATCAATTTTGATTTTTACCTGTATGTGTATATATGCTTCCCGCCGTTAAGAATTCTTACGTTAGGTAGTTATTTTTTTAAATCTACAATTATGTTTTAAATGAAAATTTTCTATTTTTGACTTTTATTTTTATTTTGTTTATAAATAAATTTATTTTTGAACTTAACTATACTAAATGATAATAAACAAGATATTTACGAAAGTCTTTAATTATATTTCAACTAATTTGATTTTTGACTTGAACTGAATATGACTAATAATTGAATTAAATTTAATAGATTTGATACCGGTTTCTGTTTACGAGTGTCTTATTTTTTTTTCATAATCCCCGGACTTTCCTAAACAGATGGCGCCCAAATATTCTTATTTTTGACATTAACCAACCTTATTCCTTCTTTATAATCTGTGAGCTATAGAAACAATACCCGCGTCCTGAATTTAAATTTGTTAAAGAGACGTCTGGAGCATTTATGAGTTGTAGAGTAAGTATCATATTTTTTGTGTTAAGAAAAATATTTTGTTACAATTTGACAACCATCGCGGGGTTTTGTGTTTAGAGTGAAATAGAACGTTACAACCTACTGTAACAGAATTCGTGAAGTGGGACACGTATTTATCAGTGGCACGATATTCAATGTTAATATCAATTTTCCTACGACATTTAATTGATTTTATAAAATTTTCGACTTTTTAAAAGTTATATTAACATGAATATCAAACATGATATTCTTATAAACAATAAGGGATTTATAATAAACAAATTGAATTCTTATTACAAATTGCTCCCTTATGCAGAAATTTGCAGAAGAATATTTATTTTAATGTTTTAGTAGCTTATAAAAATGAATTTTTCTTAAATCTAGCAGTACATACGAGTTTTTGTGGTTGGCAAATATTGGATTTTTTTTTCATCATACCGTATTTATCGAATACTGTATTTCATCGATCGTACTGTATTTATTCGCTGTAAGTACCTACAGATTTTGTTCATTTCAATAATACTAGACAATCTTTCGCGCCGAAGAGTCCCTGCGCATAAGTGGTCCGCGCCGAAGTGTCCTCGCGCCGAAGTGTCCCGCGCCGGAACGGCCGCGCCCAAATATCCGGCTCCGATATGAAAGATATGATCTCGATAAACCATCATTATTAAATGAACAATTAAAGTACTAATGTTGATAAATATTTGTTTATAAACTCAATGAATAAGATATATCGATCAATAATAGAAAAATATATGCTAATGACGTTGGTTCGCTAGTTCTATAAAACTGTTAGTGGGACAAATTTTAATTATTATAGTTCCCAACGAAGTTTGATATTTGTCAACGAAGTGTGATATATTTTTCGTTGAATGCAACGTTACTCGTTAATGCTCATAATCATCATTTACTCTGATTAAGTTTCTTTCTAGGGCAGGTAGGTACTATTGCGAGACAAATAATTGTTACGGCGGGTTTTACCTGTTTAAATAAGACTTTCTCCATTCGTAATAAAAATATAAAATTTGGAACTGTTACTGTCAAAGTCGGTGTAATATAACTTTAGCTGCGTTCGATTTTACGTTCCAGCAACAGTGTTCTGTGCAACAGTTTTAACACCAATGTGTTCGTTTATTAGAATTGCAGCAAATAGTACATGAACTCATACGTTCGTTTATAATAGTAAAGTGCATAAAGAGTAGACTCTTTCAACTCCAATAGAGATGATGGTAAAAAGGGAGCAAATATAACGACACGGTAACATAACCTAAAAATTTATTATTTATGTGGTAATTCGGGATTATTATTTGAATGTTCAGAATGCAGAGTATTTTTTATAAATATTTAATACTATGTTTTATAAATAAACCTTTTCTTTAATATATTATTATTTATAGTTACTATATATTTTCAAGTTTTATTTTCAATTAACATAAATGCATATACATAGTTTAAACAATGACTATAAAATTAAGGGATAATTTTCAGTAATTATTTTTTTATAAATATTATTTCTATAAAAAATTGTTTATTTATAAAATATATTAAATATTTCTAAAAGAAATTTTATACAAACTGGTATTAGATCTGGGTTTTAAAATTCGAAATCTAGCGTGCCCTGCATTCCGATATGGTGGCTGTTGCCATACATTTCTTTTTTAAAGAATGTCCATTTATCATCGTCGTTTTTGGTTGTTTCTTTTTTATTACTAATTACTTTTTAACTCTTTTTTACAATATTACTAATTATAGTACATTAACTTATCAATTAAATAATATTAACTATACAAAAAATCTGTCTTTTGTTTAATATGTTGAAGGTTCTCTCATGATAATTTTGAGTAAGTAGTTTTGTAGTGTTGTGAGATGCACCTAAAATGATACGCTTTATCAATGGAAACGTTAAATGGAGTGTCTAATATACTACTAAGTTTAATAAGCCCGTTTTTACAATAAATAAAGAAGCTACTGACAATTTTGCTTGAAGGAAATAAAGCTCTGTAGTTTTTTCGGAAAACTCAGTTCAGTCAGAAAAAAATCCCGATTGTCCTTTTTCTCTGAATATTCGCTGTACATCGTACAAGTCGAAACCACTTGGAAGAAAATCGTAAATCAATTAGGTAGTTTCACTTACATTGTCATTTTCGGTTAATATAGAAACATTGTTTATTTTCCAGAATAGAAGGATTAACATATATTGTGTCTTGTTTACGAAGACTGACTTTGACTTAAGAACTTAACATTTCACCGTTTGGTCAGTTGTCTAAGTCTAAAATATCATTATCAACGTTATGAAATTTGATCATGAAATCAAAGTTGTCCTCTCTCTGAATTCCAAAACACTTAGAATTTTTTTCAAGAGGTGGTCCTTAGAAAGTTGTGTTGTATTATTACACCTCAGGAGTTAGACCATATGGAAATTAAGTCCTCCAAAAGGTATGACTTCTAGAAGTTATGACATCCAGAAATTATGACATCCACAGGTTATGTTCTACACCAATTATGCCCTCCATAAGTTATAGACTGGTATTTATCACTCAGGAAGTTAGGGGATCCATAACTTATGCCCTCCTGAAGTTATGTTCTACGGAAGTTATGCCCTTCATAAGTTATAGACTGGTATTTATCACTCAGGAAGTTAGGGGATCCATAAGTTATGCCCTCCTGAAGTTATAGAATCTTTTGAAGTTATGTTCTACGGAAGTTATGCCCTCCATAAGCTATAGACTGGTATTTATCACTCAGGAAGTTAGGGGATCTATAATTTATGCCCTCCTGAAGTTATAGAATCTTATGAAGTTATTTTCTACGGAAGTTATGCCCTCCATAAGTTACCCATAACTGCGGGCCTTATCGTATTACGATTATTAATATCGTTTTATATAATATCAAACGGATAATTAATAATAAATTAAATAAAAATCTAAATCATTTTTCTTTCAAGAAAAATCTTTTATTTTTCTTGTTTTTTGTTCTTTTTTCTTTCCTACCCTCTTGATATTTTAATTCAATAAAACCAATCCATTCCGTCTATGAAACAAACTACTTGATGCTTATAGCTTATTGCAGTATCACTGGGACATACAACTTGAAACGGAAATAACCGTTACAGCATTAATAAAAAACAGAACCCTAGCTGTGTAAAGACAAAAGCAGGTCGTTCTTTGTTCACAGGTACTGACTAAATTGGCCTAAGGGAATGATAGAGTAATTACGATTACTCGGTAGTACTTCTTTTAATGTTCAACTTACATGGTACACTGAGTTTAACTGTAAACAAAACCAATCTGATGAAGATACTGGAATATGATCAACATACGGATGCTTGTAGCAACAGCTTCAATTGTTACTAAGGACATATTTTTTCTACCAAAGCAAACATATTCAGCACTGTTCTTACATGGAATGGTAGAAATGCAAACACTGCAGAAACCGTTATATGTAAAGACATGTAATGTTCTTTTAATTGAATTCAATAAGAAAATAGAGCCTTATCACCTCGAGTATGTCACCTGCTGAGTACAACATCACGAATTCTATGCACAAATATTAAAAAGTGTACCATGAGAACTCTTCTATTGCACCAAGATAATAATTGCAACTAAAGATAAGTTAACTTCTCAAATAAAGTAATCCTGCATGGACAGAAAATAAGAAGAAGTTTGGTAGCTAATTATGTTATGCACTGAAATATGAATATATACTTGTGTTATTCTTCACGACAACCACAAGTTGGTGTGTATGTGTGTGTGATTGTCGGGACAGACTCCTTAACGTGCCCATCACACAGCACGGCAAAATGTACTGAGGCTTTACATGTCTTCGAGAAAGATCCTTTCGCCAGGTCCGGTGCTCCTGATTAGGACTCACATGTGCAGACATACTAGGCCTTCATGCTCTTTCAGGGTGTAATGTTACCGGGCGCTTTAAGAAGAAAGGAAAAATATATTTCTGGAAAGTTTTCCAGACATTAGACAAAGAAATACTAGAAGCTTTGGGAACATTTGGATGCATAAAGAAATTTAAGAGAGAAGATGATGGATTGATAGTCTGTACACTCGACAGGAACAAATATTTTGGGAATTAGGTAACTGCGTTGGTGCATGCTCACAAAAAGAAAGATCCAAAGCGAAAGTTTTTCTCTAACAAGATCCTTTCTAATATCATACATTACCAATGCCGATCGGTAACTAAAGTGCATAGACCTGTGTAGATGTAGTAGCGAATGAATGGTTGAAAATAAACCCTGGGGTTCAAAGGATCGAAAAAACTTTGAAAACCTTCCTAGCAAATTTTTCTTGTATGCTTCCTTGTCAACGCATCCTCAGTGGACATAATTTTTTTTTCGAAAAATTGTCATTATGAATTATTTATGTGTGTACCCAAAGTGTTGTGTTACTTTATTAGTGCAGTGCAGAACGCATTATTGTTTTTGTTTGGTTTGGGTGAGTAATCGGGGTGGCGGATAATTCCTTGTATCTCGTAGCATCGATTACTGTGATTATTTGTTCGACTCTACTAGAATTAACCGAATCTAAGGAAATTTCATCGCCAGTAACGGTTTTTTCATTCTCCCCTTTACGAAAGTGTAACTTTCTATCTTGATAAGGCAACCGAAAGCGAAAGTAAAAATGCGAGGTGGTTGCTAGGTATGAAAAACTTTCGGTCCCTGGACAACGAAGTAAAACTGACAATGTTTTAAAAATATAATATTATAATGTGGCTGTTGTCGACATTACCTTGGTAACAATACTGTTGTATATACAAACGTTATTTTATTAAAGTTACTGAATCATCATTTTATTTATTTATTTAGGGTGGTTAATAAATGTCAAGGGGAGAATGAAAAGTTTAATACATTACACGCTGCGAAAGCCTTTTCAGGTGCTCGGTGTTTTTAACTAACCTCGGCTACGCTTACGCTTCGCCTCGGCCAATCAAAAACACCTTGCGCCTAAAAGTAAACTTTCGCAGCTTGTAATGTAAATAACTATTATCGTGGTAAACATCACATTGACACTGACTCTACGGTTTTATTTCCTTATACGAGAAGAAGGCGCGTTTTTAATTTTTCTACACTATGAGAATTGGAGACAAAAACCTGTACGTTAATTGTCATTCTTGAATGTCAAAAGAAATTTGTTGTGTATCGTGTGTCATAAGTTTATGTACATTTTGTGTTAAGTAACAACCACAATTAAAAGAAAATCACGAAAAGAAGACAAAATCTTGTATATACATATATATCTAAATCTTATTTTAAAAATATACGTCGTTGACATTTAAGGTGTCGGCTGAAATTTACAAAATGCCTAAAAAAGTTAAAAACACTCGTCCAGTATCGTCTCAGAACGATGACATATACAAGGATCGAAAAACATCAACGGACGTAAAAAACACTTCTTTTGGCAGACAAAGACAAGATAACGGTATAAGACCGTACATGTACCAAATGTCTAGAGAAAATAACGAAAGCCGTCCAGCAACGTCTCATATACAGGGCAAAGGCAGTGCCCGAAAAACATCAAATGACATAAAGAACGTGTCTCTGTACAGACAAGAAGGAGATAACGGTATAAGACATTACCAAATGTCTAGAAAAAATAACGAAATCCGTCCAGTGTCCTCTCAGAAACAAGCCAAAGGCAGTGATCAAAAAACATCAATCGACATAAAAAACATTTCTCTGAGTAGACAAAGAGGAAATAATAGTATAAACCTAGGTCAGATGCCTAAAAGAAATAACGAAATTCGTCCAGCGTCGTCTCAAAAACAAGGAAAAGAGAAGCCTTTAAAAACATCAATTGATATAAAAAATATATCTCTGAACAGACAAAGAAGAAATAAAAGTATAAGCTTTTACCATTATGGCGAGAAATCCCTGAAAAGTGTGGTTTTACCAGTATCTAAAGAACAATATGGATCTCTAGACAAACTTTTGGACGACTTATCGGATATCTTTACGAATAAGACTACCTTACCTAACGGAGTTAAATTTCTTTACTCTAAGAACGGATATACGGTATCTAATATTGATGAACTTCAAGAGAATGAAGAATATGAGTGCAGTGCTGGAGATAGTTGGAAAATTACCAAGAGGGATATCTCAACAGTAGGGGATAAGTATAAAAATTATAAATAACTTTTATTCTTTTACAAAAATTTATTTATATTGTAATTATTTAAAATATTAATTTGTAACTTGAACAACATATTATACAGTTTTATAATACTTTTTTGCTTTTCTTTTAGTTACAACTATGAGAGCAACTTCTCATAGAAAAATTCTGACATTATAAACGAAGTATTTGAATATGAGACGATTCGACTACTGAGAAGCATTATATAGCACTAGCTCTATCTCTGACTTCTATTTTATACGTAGAAGCCAATTTGTGATCGTTTAAGAAGTTCCTCGATGTCATTAGGCTATAACCTAACCATACCAAGTCCAAACAAAATATTTCGCATGTTAAATATTTCATTTTAAGGATTTCTACTAATTAAAGGTACGAAATTCTGAAGCTTTTTGTGGTCTACCATTTGATAATCCATGATATAGACAAGGATCATCGGTAGCCTTTTCATAAATGACACTCTTAGTAAGTTCTTATGTTCTTCTTTTTTCTTTTACTAACAAATGTGGGAATTTAAACCTTTTTAAACACCAAAGTCCGAGCAAGGTGCATATATCGTGAAGGGTGAAAAGTGTTATTAATGACAACCACAGGTGTTTGCGTTGTTGCTGAGACTAGCTGGTTTGGGGAGCCCTGTAGCGCCAGAGGATTCAAAACTATAAAGAGGCTAAATGCTGCACCAGAGGTTGTAGGAAAGAAAGCCTAAGTAGTGTAATGGCTTTGTTCAACTTGGGGCAGAGCGGGTATTATACCGGACAAATATTACTCTTCCCCGAATAAAAACACCCAAAAATCGGGTTATTTTGACTTTGAAGCTAGTTTAATATATGAAAGAGTGACTTTTTAATCATGCAAAATAGGTATTATCACTGCCCCGCAAACTAATAAGCTATCAAATACGCTGATTTCCATCACAGAATCTTTACTCCTTAGAACAGGAACGTTTTCCTTGCAAATGAAATTTTCTTGGAATCTCAGGAGTGTAGTCAAGGGCGCTGCAATACATCTTCTTAAAGGAAGATTTATACTTAAAATTTGACTGAATGAATGAACGATTCGACTGAGATAGATTTTCCAACACAAGACTTTATTGAATTTGAATTCTGAACGACGATTGTCCTTGACTCACGCCTTTAGATACGACTCAATCTTTCCTACTTCGAAAACAAAAATTTTTTCTCTGAGTAGAAAAATTTCCCAAAATGATCTCTTAATATTACCTAAAGTGAAAAGAGTTAAGAAAAATATTTAGAGTATTTAGTTTTAGCGTCTTGAAGATTTATTTGTGCTTAAATACGCCAAATGCAAGGTTTTTTCATCGAAATTCGGTGTTGACGTTATAAAGTGATTGGAAAATTGGTCAATTTAACACAATCACATGAAAACAACAGTCGCGTGCCAAAAGCGGTCAATTTCTAAATTCTCGAAAATTACGCCGCCAGTTTGAAAATTCCATCTTAGGGACTTAAACACATTAAGTAAATGAAAGATCTTACTCAATAAAATGAAAGTTTTGAACAAAAGTCTTCACTTGTATATTTATTACTTTTATTATGAGAGGTATAGAATCTCAAACAAAGCACCTATAGATAATTTTCGTCCCACCCTTGGACTTATCGATAGGGAAGACTTCATTTGAAATCCTGCATCTCATAAGCGGTCGTACTTATAAATTGCTAAATAACATTAATGTCAAAAGGTAACCATACTGACATCTAACGACGTCATTCGTGAATTAATTACAGAAATTTAGAATTGTACCCATACTCGATGTATAAAGGTCTTATATCAAGTAGTGGACTAGTTGATTGTTATTACGAATTATGAACATTTTGGAAAATTTCGAAGTTGTAGTTTGATTTTAAAAATATTTAATAAGGATTTTTGTTATAATATTTTTACAAATTTTGTAGGAAGTAAATAGATTATTTACTTTAATAGATTTGCTTAATAAATCAGTTTACAAACTTGGCCAGAAATTCTTAGTATTTCATTTTTAGCTGACTATTTGCTTGATATACCCCACGAAATTTGAAAACATCCAATCACAACTGGTATATTTTACATTATATTTTATATTTGTCATGGTTGCCTTGATAGCATTACATTCGTAGGTCATCCAGTTTTTTTAATATTTTTAAATATTTTCAATGTATAAATAATGTAATTATTTTAGTTTAAATTCGGTGAGAAATCGTATTTAGAAGCGGTACCATCAAAATTGTCAAAGTGAAAAATTGCAAAAATGGGTCGTGTATTGGTAAAATTTTCATAAAAAGTGTAATAGATAAAATAGAAGATTTTGTAGAGCCGGTTAAGGAGGCTGGCGGAATTAAGTAAAAACAACGTCCCACAGACTGTAAGTAATTCATAATCCATAGCCAATTATACGTAGGTTATATGAACAATAATTCATCCTTGGTCGAGGACAAAGTTATTAAAAAATAGTTTAACTTAAATTTTATACTACTAAAATCCACATTTCAAATTATGTATAAGAGGATTCGTTAATAAAGTATTCGACCTGAAGAGATGTTTGATTTAAAACTTTAAACTTTTGTTTACTACAGTAAATAATAAAAAAGACCTTGGTTTATTACATTAAATAATAATAATAATAATAATAATTACTACAACCCATAACCTAAACCAAGGCCCCAGAAGCTATAAGCTTGTGCGGGAGGGAGGGGGCGATTATTATTATTATGTAGGCCCAATGTGCGGCTGCAGCCGACTTATAGATGGAACAGCGCAAATCCCACATTTGTGTTACAGCTAAGGAAAACTGCAGAAAACCTTAACCAGATCTGCCAGCGCCGGGAGTCGAACCCGGGCCGCTTGGGTGAAAATCCGGCACGCCAGCCATTACACTACCAAGGCTGTTAATAATAATAAAATAATAAAAAAATAATAAAATAGAATAAGTATTTTATGTATTTAGGTGTTTGAGATCATTATACAGCTACTAACTAAACCAATTTATTTTCGAAATAATAATTATGACAACTTTAACTTTATTTTAAATTTAAATTTTTAAAATATTAAAAAAACAGGGTGACTCCAAGGTATGCAAAGCTATAACGTAAATCATGATAGTAAAATATACTAGTTTTGATTGGATGTTGTCAGATTCTATGGGGTGGAATTTGAACATGAACATGAAACAAATAACTAAGAATGGAATGCTTTGGTGTCCAGATCTTTATTAGATGTTTTGAAATCAAATTAGAAATTTTCCAAAATGATCCGTAAGGCTTAAAGCAATCAATAAGTTTACTTTATAACAATTTGCAAAGAATTCTATTATCAAAATTTTTATTAGAAGTTTTCAGAATTAAAATAGAACTTCGAAACGGTCCATAAACCAGCAATTGTGTTTACCTTGGTAGTTTTTTTAATTGGTGCTAAAATACACACATTATGATTAGAATGTTTCAAATTTTAAGTAAGTCTTCAGAGGATAAAAAGTAAGTTGCGACACCTTCTTGCAGTAATAGCTTCAAATGAGAGAGCTTCAAGTGTTCATTAGGATTATTATTTTTTAAACTTAAACTAAACGTTTTGATAGAACTTCTATAAACCAGAAAAGTTATTAAATAAAAGTTGAAAAAATTGATGGTTAAATTAAAGTTTAACAAAGACTTTTATCTTTAGAAAACAAAAATAATAGTTCGAACAGAAATTTTTTATAATAAAAGTATATTATTATTCCCGAGCACTGATTTAAGGTTCTCCAAATATTTATCAGCTGACAAAATTTTGCAAAAAAATGTTTGCAGTAAATTTAAACGTTTATTTTAAAACGTTTACATGTCTACCGATCTAGTATTCATCAGTATCACGGACGGATTCAAAGAAATATTTGAGGGGGAGGAATTCTTGGAAAAATAATTGTTTTAATGAATAACTAGGGCTAACGCCGTCAAAACATGACGGTTCAAAGGCTAACTTATTAAAGGATTTTCTTATATTCAACGTTCGTTGTGTGATTACAATTTTTAGGAATTTCCAAGCGCGATTATTTAATATTAATGTTTATTAAATAAAGGCAATCGAACAAAAGCAGTTGAAAATACTAAGCTTACCGCTCTCAGAGGAACTTTTAAACGCGTTATTTAACAAACAGCTCCGACTTACCCCCTCGCCACCAACCTCGACTTAGCCTCCCTTCCTCCCTTATTTACACTTATTTTTCATTTTCCGGCTTACCACCCATCTTATCTTTTCCTCAGACTTACTTCCTTTCTTTCGGCTTACCTTCCCCCGACTTATCCCCTCTACCTAACTTCCCCTCGGACTCCTCCCCCGACTTACCCACCTATTCTTACCATAAAATTTTACATTCAATTCAGATATTATATGATTATGCTTAATATCCGAATATATTATATATAATATATTAACTTAATATATTATATATAAGCAAGCTCTTTAAGTGGTCAGTCGACCTAATGCATCGATTACAAATAATGCTTTTAATTTAAAAATATAAATAATTAAGAAATTACAATACTAAAACTCCACAGACTAAAAAAACCGAACGGCTTTAAAAATATAAAAATTAAATAAAAATAAAAAGTAGTGTTGGCTAATCTACAGAGTCAAAACATTAATATAAAAAAGAATAAAGCAAATCGGTCTTGTAAAACTCGTAGACTAAGTGGAACAAAAATGAGCCGTGTTTTCAATATATAGGTTAATAAATAGCAATTGACCTATACAATAAAGTTCAATATGGCCGGTGTATTCACTATCGAAGGACATAAGGTTTTCGTAATCTAAAGCAGTGTTAATGGGAACGCGATAAGTTTGATCGCCAATAATGAAATCTTTATAATAATCGCCCCAGTCATTTACAACTTTTGCAACAATTTGCAAACATATCTCACGATGATTATGTATGTCCAAATAATAAATCAGACAACTATAAATAAGCAATTGCCATCAGGCCATCACCTAATACTTGTATATATTTTTTGCTTTGCATGGTTTGCAACTATGAGGGTTTGTTGCAGCAAACTTTGATAATCGTGAATAGTTCCAAAAATTAACTGCGAACTGAGAGGGAGCTGCAAGTGGATGGTCGCTCTAGTGCATATCCAAATAAATGTTTTAGATTTATTTATTTAAAAATATAAAACTGAAAGAAATACAGATATTAAGTAGTGTTGACTAATATACACAGCGAAAGCTTCAATATATTAAAAAAAAGAATCACATAAATCGGCCTAGTAAAACTCAAAAATGAACTGGAACAAATATGAGCCTTGTATTTTAAATATATAGATAATAAAACAAACATTATTTGTTTCTACCATATGTATTGTTGTGATCTGACTAAACTCAAAAAAGAAATTTACTTAAATGCGCCGGCTGAGCTACATATAACAAGAAACTACAGGGTCTTTTAAAATTGTAAAGGTTCGTGCAATTAGATTATTTCTCCGCAACACCTCTGTAATAACTTATAAACTACACAAAATTTAAATAAAATAAAATTTGGTATGGATTATTGACCACTTACATTTCGCATTGAACATTAGCTCCAAGATAATCCCCCTTTTGGTAAGTACTCCCAATTTTAATTTTTCTTATTGTCACTTCTTCAGGATTTTTTTTAAATCAATCAACACCAGCACTTTTATTTATTAACCTCATCCACTTTTCCTCGCATCATCACATAACTTTTACACTAGCCTCCGTAGCACAATAACAACCTCAGCACTACACCTTCTACCAGTAAAACTACTTCTTACATCAACTAATCTTCAATATTTAATTTACTACCAAATTAATCACCCAAAAACTTCATTTTCATATTATTACATTTTATGCTTATCCCTTTTTAATATTTTTATAGGTCAACAACCAAATTATAAAGAAGAATTTTTCTGCTACTTTAATTTGCTTTAAAATAAATTTCTTATACTTAAAAATATAATCTTTGCCAAAAAGAAACTAAAAAATATAACTTCATCAAAGTTTTATTATTTTTACCAATCTAACAGAACAAATAATACAACACTAGATTTATTAGAAACGTGTATTTATTTACGTGTATATTCGAAATATTTTTTATGGCGGTTTTGACATAAATATTTAAGATGTTGTTTAAAATAGTATTCTACAATATTTTGTTAAGAAAGTCTGGATGGTTAGTCACAATGAAAATTTGTTGTGATTATAACATTAAATTTTATTTTATTTCTTTTTATTTTTTCAAAATTACAAACTATTTTGATGGGGGGGAATTTCCCTCATTTCCCCCCTCCCTTGAACCGTGCCTGATCAGTATTAAGGTCAGAGTATTATAGAAAAAGAAGAACTACTAAAAAAAAAGATAAGATAAAGAATGTAGAAATCTTAGATAGTATAAACAGTTAAATATAGAAATATTAATCTGGTCAACAAAATTGTATTCAACTGTTTTGTCCCCCAAAAAAGTTATCAAAAAACATTTCATGGGGAAATATATCTTATTCGAGTGCTACTCAATCACTTTGAATAAAGATTAATATTTTTCTTCTATATATGCTGGTCTTTAGTGGTGCTTCCTTTTCTACAAGACGTCAACCTTAAGCCGATTCTCGAAATAACAGCTTTGTGTATTTTAATTGTTCATGCAACAGCAATCTAATACAACTATTTCCATCTATCAATAATCGAATATGCAATTATGTTAATTGCACATAGTAATAAACACAAACCTTTTTCTCAATAAACGCACATGCCTCTTGATCAACCATCGGCTACTATCGTGGCGTCACAGATATACGCTAGACATGTTTGTGTTTTCCCAAAAATTTCTACATATTATTTAGGATACTTAATAAAAATCTGCTCAGTTTAAAAAGTATATGGATTTTTTTATAAGACAGTTAGTATTTTAAAAGTGCAAGATGAAAGTGAGTACCGTAATTGCTTTTTTAATTTAAAATTTATAAAACTTTAAATTCAATTTCCCAAAAACGCAGATATTTTTTAAATGTAAGAGTCAAATCATCTTTACTTATTTATTTTGTGTAATTTTAAGATGAAATAAAAACCATTTTATTTAGCATTTTCTGCTGTATAAGTTGGTACCAATAACTGAATTTAGCATTGGTGGAGTGAAGCGCACCTTTCTCATGACCAGTCATATTTACTATACAGGGTACATTGAAATTTTTAGCCGTACTTATAACTTTTCTCACAATGGAAATTCTTCAACGTTGATCAAGATAAAAATCAATTTTAAATTTGCAAGCATTTTTTATTCGAAGAACAGTTTTTTTAAATTACAAAATCGACGTGTTTGGAATTTTCTTCTAAAAATGGTGTAAAATAAACTATTGCAATATATTTACGCGACTTCTCGTTTTGTTGTTGCATAAATGAATTGCATTACTAAATAGTATTAGAGTCGACGACGGATTAAATAGCGGATGTGTTTCAAAATAAACAGAAATACGTAGACAGTAATGGAAGAAACTTGTACGACAACATAACGTTTGTACTATATTACGTGTCACTGAGCAGCATTGAAAGTGAAACTAAAGAAATGGTCTTCAAAATTGAAGATCGTCTCGCACTATTTAGTTTTACATAGTTGTAAAACTGAAAAATCATTAATGCAGTGATCTTCAAAGCATAAGTATATGTATGTATCTCTTTTGAGAATTCAAACAAATGTGCTCTAATAATAATTATTATCGTTTTTTTTTCTAATTAGATTAACTTTTTTGTTAAAATATGTTATTTACTAAATAATTTGTTTTGGTAGTTACTATAAATGAATAATCTGCAACATTTCTTCACGTACAAATTACATAATCCCGTAGTAAACACTCATTTATATACAGTATCCACCTAATTAGTAATCCGATTACAGTTAAGTGTGAATCCTTGACAATCAATCAATTTACGAGCGCATATGGTTTGTACGACGTCGGCGACCTAGAAGAAGATGAATATACCTAGTAGTGAATCTTGAATGGGACGTGTCTCTTCCCGGCGGTTATCACCGCATTAAAGAACCACCAGCTGATAGCTTCAGCGGCACGAGTTTGTGTATATTATTATTATGTGTGCCTGTGTGACAACCGGTGGGCACCTGCAGCACCAACAGCCTCGCCGACGTTTAGTTGTGGTTCGCGAGTGAAAGTTTCCCGGACCAAAAGCGTCTGGTCGAACAGTGCGGTCAGTAGCACACACACTTCCATTGAGCCCAGTGAGTGACAGGTGCGAGACCGAGTCACAACATCTATACCCACACATACATTAACAAACTCCTCCGAAAAGTACTAGCAGGACTAGCCCCGCAAACCTCTCGATACTAATTTCCATTTTTATTCTAAAAATTTTGTTCGATAATCTAATTTGGTTTAAAACGTAAATATCGAAGGGGTGAAAAACGTGAAAACTCGTACTTGTGAATTCTCCCGCATTTCCTTTCGGTTGAGTGATTTTAGTGAGTGAAAAAAAAAAGAAATAATTTAATAAAGACCATGAGGGGTGCCTTCGCGTGGTGCCTGCTCGTGGTGGTTGTGATGAGTGTTGGTATTGAGGGTGCTGACGGTGTTTCCTCGCGTTTACCAAGGACTAGCGCTGGTCAGCTTGCAGCAGCCGCTGCTGCACAAAATAAGACAGCATCACAATTAAGAAATCCACCTACTACTACTAAACCGTCCACTACAACTACTAGTACTATTGGACCACCCCCAGGACGTGGATCTAGCAGCAGAGCTAGGTAAGGGGATGATTCTTGAAAATATTTTCCAAGAAACAACACTATTAAAAACAAATTTTAAGCAAAAGAAACAAAAACTGATAAAAAGTTGCATTTCAAAAAATCCCCCCTAAAATTTAAGATTAAAATTATTTTATAGAAATTGATCAAAAATATATGTACCTAAAACTCTTATATCAAAAGTTATATTTTTGAAAAAAAAATCTATATAAGTTGGGTTGTACACATTAAATAAAATTTCAGTTTTCTGGCAAATAATAATTTTTCTTCAAACCGAAATATTGACAGCTGAAAAGATATCACAAGGTTTATTTAGTTGTTGAACTATTAGAATTAAAAAAAATGTGTTATTAAATAGATAAGGCAAAAAATAGTAGGTACAGTTTTCAGAAATTACATTTACCATACTTTCCAATTTGGATGCATTAGCATTTCCCACTAAAAATTATGTACAATTTTCAAGTCAGTTTAGCAATTTTATAGATTTCCATTTAGAATAATCCACCTTCAGGGTTTTTCAGTAGACCGTTTATTTTCCTTTTCATAGTTTTCCCTAATAAACTTTGAATTTCTACAAATTTTAGAAAGTTCTAGCATTTACTTGGAAAAGAAAGACTAATATACAAAAACACAAAAACGTTTTTCAATTTCTGAGTTTCTCAGATAATTGAAATCCATGTCGATAACTATTAGTAATTTATTAATAACAACTTGAGGCAGCTTTTGAATATTTACACTGTTCAGACTTTTCAGAATTAGCAATTATTGAAAAATCTATAAATGCTTCAACTTTATTTATTCTTTAGATCTGTATTTATAAACACACAATTATAATTAAATTAAAGTAAGTATTCACAACCAATAATAATATACCCAAACAATTAATAAATAATATTCCATTGTAAGAAATACAAACAAAGCAATCGTAGTTACATTTGAAGCTGCATTCTAATTATAATCATATCTTCGAATAAAGCAAATAAATTATCAATAATAAATTGAATAAATATGAATATAAATATGAATAAAGTAGTATTCACATATTAAATTGTGTTTAAGGGAACTATCACAATAGTAAGACACCTGTTTTAATGATACTTATTAGTATATAGTTACATTGAATATTTCACTACTAATAAAACCATTATAGTATATATTAATTCAATAGATATACCCTGATTAGTAAAATCAAAAAATTATAATAAATTCAAAGTATGATTACTTAATATTTTTCCACGTTAACGGAAAAGTTTTGTGGGGCTGCTAAAGCATAGGGACATGCACAGCAATGGAAAAACAGATTTCAATCTGTTTTGTCATTATTTTTCATAAGATTATTTAAGTTTCAATAAGCTGACCGTCTTGCTGCTGGCATAATACATAATAGTTATTCTACAAACCATGCACAATTATTAATTATAGACATCCTCTTGACCGTACCGTAAAGGAAAATTTCATGCATTATGGCATCCACCGTAATTAGAGATCAGCTAATGCAGTATAAAGTAGTACAGACGTGCTGTACTACTTGGAAAGTGAATTATAATTTTTTAGAAATAGTTAATAGTGATGTACAATATAAATACTACAACAGCATTTTTACTAAAGTGTAAAAGTTTCAAAATTATCTAGAGATCAGCATTTCGAATTTCAAAGTTCTATTTTTAAAGATTTTTACGTTGAGTTTTATAACTTTAAGATTCAAAGTGGTAATGTTTTAAAATTTTCAGTTAAAAGTTTCAGTTTCCTAATAATTAAAACTATCAAAGTATCAAATTAAAGTGTTTAATTTTTAATAGTACAATTTCATTACTAAGTTTCATGCTTCCAGGACTGCAAACATTGAAACTGCTGATAGGGAAAACACTTCAAAATTCAAAACAGTTACCCGTCAGAGTTTTTCATAAATATTTTAAAAATTGAAATTGCAGAATTTAAAATTTCAAGAATTTTTATGACTCGAACATAATAAATTCGGAATTTTAAAATTCTAAAGGTTCATCTCTTTGGTCAATCTTTCATTCTTTTTTATTTATATGCGTGGCAACATTTATAATGAATATTTTAATTTAAAATAGATTATTCTGCGATACATAATATTTTGAAACTTTATTTTAAAACCTGTTTTCAAATATTCATAATAGTATTTGTTGCAGAATAGTCTATTCTAAACAAAAACACTATATAACAATTGTGTTAAAAGAAACAGACTAAATTTAAAATTTCTTAGTTTGATGACCATTCAGGATTTTCGTTTTCAGCAATAATTTCTAATTTGAAAATTACAGGAATGGAGATTACCTAAATTTTAAATTCTGAGTAATAAGCAATTTCATTTTTTTTTAATTATTGATTTTATTTTTAGTAAATTTAAAATCTCCAAATTACAGTTTGTGAGTTTTTATTTTTGAAAATCTAGTTTTAAAATTATAATTTTGAGATTTAAGAATTTCAGAATTATTAAAATTTGAATTTTTGAAACAGTTTCGGAATTCATAACATAATTTATAATTTTATGTATCTTGTGAATTTCTACTTTAAAAGTTACAGGAACTTATTATCAAAACTTCATATTTTCAGAAATTCATAGTTTCACATCTTTTCGATTATCGATTTTTAATTTTAATACATTGGAAATTTTAAATTACAATTGGGAAAATTATGACTTTTTACTTTTGAGTTATAGATTCTAACTAGCTTTAGTATTTTGAAATTGTTCTGAAATTTAGAACCTGGAATTTCCAAATTTTGTTTATTATTTAATCTAAGTTTAAGTTCTAGTTTTCTAAAAAATATAAATTTCCAAAATTTCAGATTCATAATCTTTTTAATTATTGATGTTAATTTTAATAAATTAGAAATTTCAAGATTTCTAATTAAAAGTTTATGAGTTATGAGTAAGATCTCCTAGGTTAGAATTAGAACCTTAGATTTAAGAGTTTTGAAACAATTCTGAAATTCGGAATCTGAAAATTCCGAAAGTTTATGTCGGATTTTATTTATCGAAATACTGACACGTTAAAAATTTAAAATTATAAAAATTCAGAACTGTAATATCCTTAAAGCTTGAAATAGTGATTCTGAATATAAGAGAATTTTACAAATATTGCTTTGTAAACTCTTGTAACTGCATATTTAGAATACTATCGACCAAAAAATTTAAACACATGGAAATATGTATTGAAAAAATTAAAATTATAGAAAATTTAGATCCTCAACTCAGTTTTTGAAATTTTTGAATTTTAAGATTATAAAATCTTGATATATAAAATTCTGAGAATGCAACTAACAGATTCTCTAAAAACCTCTAATTTAAATCTTTAGCGTTTTAGCGTCTAGAATTAAATTTCTGAAATTTAAGACGCCGAGTAGGAATCTGCAATCCTGTGAAAGCCTGAATTTTGAAGACTTGACACTTACGAAAAAACCAACGCCTTAGGACCTAAAATGATCGTGAATAGATTAAATGCCTTATATGCATTATTAAATAAATTGTAGGTAGATAGTAGTGAAAATATTAAGGTCCAATACGTATGGGTACCATCCGATAATACTACAATTACGTGTTCGAATCCCACTTCTTCCTTGCTTTTGTATCTCTTAAATAAATTACGATATGAATTGATTAGAATTTGAACGATAAAATGATTTTTTTTTATCTTAACAAGTTTATTATTTTTATTATTAGCAGCGTCATTTATAAAAAAAGGCCTAGTCGAATTTTTTATTTGTAAACCGATTTCGATGTTTCCCATTTTTGACGACCGGATACACTTGAAGGAACTCAGTAATTCTTATTAAGTCTGTTAATTTCAATGCGACGATATTTTACCTAAAAATTACCTCAGTAATACGAACGCGAGCTTGCAGGTTAGTAACCAGATGGATCATTAGTATGAAATGGAAGTAAAGTATTATTATTGTGTCCTGACCGTAGTGGTGCAGACACATGTTATTAAAAAAAACCTTTTTTATGTAGATAACAGACTATTATCCCGGTCGAGATAAACGCGATTGACAGCCGGGCTAATGGTCCGCAATGATACACGGTTTACATTTGCTCTAACTACAGCAACTAAAAGATGGGCCAGCGAAAAGTCATAACAATAAAATTAAAATAACAATAAAATGTGCGCATTTTTGCTTTCAGTTTGTTAAAAAATTAAGTTATTATAATTTAAAAGCCTTTCATCTTCATAGTTGTATTGGGTATTTTTTTTTCCAAACAAACAATAACGTAACTGCAACTAATAATAAAACAGTTAATAGCTATTTATGTAACAAGTACATAATGTAGGACTTTATAGACAAGCCCAGTTTATAGCCGAGCGAGCGAAGCGAGCAAGGCCTATAAAAAGGGTGAGTCTATAAGGTCCGATTATGTAAGAGTTGCATACAAAGCTTTATGTTCGATTCATAAAATTGACTAATTATCAAAAAAATCTATATATAAATTTGACATCTATTCTTGACAGAAGAAAATTTGACATGTAGTATACAGTTACCATACTTTATTTTACTACTATTTACTTTATTTTACTACTACCACTTTATTTTACGAGTACAATAATAAGCCAGTTTACTGCCGCAAAACAATACAATAAACAGTACTTTATAATGCAATCGGACATAAACAGGTTTATTTAAAAAATACAATAAAATTGCATAATTCTTTTACTTTTTACTGTAGAAGCAAATCAGCCAGCTATCGTGATTCCCGTATGAACTGAAAGGTAAAAATGCATGGAAGTTTTTATATGATAGCCTATGTCTTGGGGAAGAAGTTCTGACAATTCGTCAAAAAATCGTCCTGTGCAGGGGTGCCGTAGGAGTGATTTTAGATAATAATCGACAATTTTTAAAATCCACACTTTTTAATATTTGTATCGCAATATCTTGGGAACTAATTGCGATATCGTTGTAGTTGATTTTTTAAATTAATGCTCAAAAATGAGCGCTTCTAACTGTATAAAGCAGATTGATAAAATTTGTTTAATTAATTTAACAATAAGTCTGAACTTGAAATTTAGCTTTTCGTGTAATATAAATTACACTAAGCGACAAAATTTCTTATCTTTGGAAGTTTTCCTATACATGCTGCGGAAGAATTAATGGGAACGGTTTCAAAAAGGGAGGGAGGGGCGATTATTATTATTATGTAGGCCCAATGTGCGGCTGCAGCCGACTTACAGATGGAACAGCGCAAATCCCACATTTGTGTCACAGCTAAGGAAAACTTCAGAAAACCATAGCCAGATCTGCCGGCGCCGGGAGTCGATCGCGGGCCGCTTGGGTGAAAGTCCGGCACGCCAGGCATTACACTACTAAGGCTGTTTATAATAAATTATAACAATAAATTATGTCTTGACAAATATTCAGAACAACATTATTTTTCCTTTCAGCGTCTGAATCTTCCACTAGCAATTGTATTAATAAAACAGTTTATTTAGAATGTACTCTCTAAAACTGTTGTTACTTAAATCTTTGTAGTTGTCTAATCCCTTTACTTGTGATTGTCGATCTCAGATGTTCCAGAACGACCAATTTGCAAGAAATCGTAAGATTGCAGATCATCTTTCTGTTTGATCTCGTTGATTATCTGTTGAAAAGTTTCACTCTTTGTCATCTTAGGAAAGATGAGCATAAGCTCATTCGGATTTGTCGGCTTTACAAAATCAATTTCTGCACCATAATGTAATTTTAGTTTTTTAAATAGATATGTACGGCATAAAGTATCATCTTCCTTTTTACTAACTTCTAAGTAACGTTTGTACACAACATTACTAAAATATACTTTTCCTTTTGTCAACCCCGTGTCTAATTCTTTTATTAATCTACTTAAATTATTTGGCAAACTTTGAGCAAAACCACCCCTAGAAGACCCCTGCACAGGACGATTTTTTGACGAATTGTTGGAAGTTCATCCCCAAGACATAAACTATCATAAAAATACATGCATACATTTTTACCTTTCAGTTCAGACGAAAATCGTAAATAAGCGACTTTTGTTTCATATTTTCCTCTACTATAATTTCATTTTGACAAACACAATTTAAAACGGACGCTTCAGAAGATTTCTAATTCGGCTGTTTATGAACCGATATTAAGCGAAACTTGGCACATTTATTTCTTTCTTATTTTTTTATTTTCTCCACTACAAACTAAAATAGTTGCTCGCAGGGCAATGCGAGCAAATCCATCCAATCTGTTTACAGTTAATAGCGTGTGCATTTCATTCAGAAAAATGGTAGAATTTTTACGCAGCATCGAATTTTCCTCGACCTTCAGTCTCGTGATTTTTTGACATTAAAATTAATCCTCTTTTTTTCTATGCAACTCTTTCATAATATTTATATAACCATTAGAATATTTCTATGCAGTTAGAAAGCGCATAAGATATAAGGAATTAATAATGTACATATAATATATTTATTACTTTTTTTTTAATAAAGGGCAATATAAAGTCACTTCAATATATAACTGTTATTAAATCTATATTTTCAATATATAGCTGCAATATTGATAATTTGATTTATTCATTGTTCTATTTTATATTAAATTACTTTGTGCTATTATATGAGAGTAAATATAAGTGTAAATCACATCGAGTTATGACACCGACCTTGCAACGCATAATATTGAAAGATATTGTTAATAGAGACATTTTTCATATCATAACAAACTTAACATTATAAGTAACACACATATTGATTTTTATAACATTAATGCTATAATATTTATCGAGTATTTAATTCTATAGTATGATTGAAACCCAATACAAAATCTATGATAAAGATAATTGAGATAGTAAAAGCTTTATAATTACCCGTTTCTTTGAAATTCCTTAATTAAACAGTGTATACATTACATAATAACAATAATTGTAATTTTTAAATATTTATCTCTCAACTCTTATGCATTAGTAATAAGTGTTACCTATAACTGACCTTTTACAATCTTGAAGGCCTACGTTTTAATAGTTTTTCCAGGCCAAGTTTGTGATTTTATAAAATACCTTTCATTTAGATCATATTTTTGATACATAAACACACTTTTTTACCCTTAGGTTTTTTTGGTACATAAATTAATTTTTGCATTTCAGGAATTCAAAATTCAAGATCTGTGATTCCAAATCTTCTGAACTTTTATTAAATGTAAATGGAATTTAACCTTTTCTTGGATTAATTTAAAATTCAGCCCAATTAGTTAAGAAAATAAAATGGCAACAACACATATACACATTTATGTTTGTATTTTAAACAAAAAATCCTTGACTGTCTACAAGGTAATATTATAAAAATGAAATGGTTATTACAATAATGGTACTATTGCAGAGCTTTTACACACTTTTCGTTATACAATAATTAGGAAATAAAATATAATTATCGTTGTTTGGGTGTCTGTGTCGTTTTTTAATTACTTTAATGAATGATTTAAAGAGAAATAATACTAATGACAAAATCTAAAGTGTGACCTTCCATTTTAATTACAGTATAAGAATAGTGTTGAAACTATTTTTACTATTACTACTGTTAACTAATTGCAAGAATTGCGTGACAAAACAATGCACGAATTAAATAAAAGAATTACTTAAGATTATAAAAAAATTTAAATATAAAACAAATCCTGAATTTGTGAACATACAGTCCGTAGCTTTTCTAATTATTATTTTTATAACCTTAGAAATCGTTTTAAGAGTTTCAACCATTAAAATGTAATTAAATATAATTTAATTAAATAAAAATAAATAATAATAATAATAAAGTGATGGGTGAAAGATTAGATATATTAAACGGCAATTAAAAAATTAAATTCGTTTCATTTTTTGCAAACATTTTCAAGCAGGTAAGATTAATGACAATAATTTTTGCACTAACTTACACTTTATTGGTTTTTTAACCAAATGATTTATTTTGAAAGTTGTTTGAAATTGTAAACCAGATTATATTTAACCATTTTAAGTAAAAATCTATTATAAATCAAATTAAGAAAGAAACATACAGGACCACCCATTAGTAGAAAATTTCAAAATCTTCCATTAGTTAAAGGGCGTTACACTTTCTTTTAAATTAGATTATTAAAATGTTAATAGAGTAATATAATAAAAATGTTAAATTTGGAATAATATAATATTTTTTTAGAGCTTGCGAGATTATAGACGGACGTTAAATATTAAGGTAAGATTGATGTTGGGCAGGTTTTTTCGATTTTTGACTAAAAATGGCCAAATAAGAATATTAGATTAGGTCACCAAGAAAGTGAAACTAATAGGTATTAATTTGGCTACTCTTTTAGAATAATGTTGAATAAAATCAGAAGTAGGTTAAATGAAATCCATGCCAAATTTAGCGGAGTTGGATTTAACACATTCTATAGTTTTGTTTTAAATTTCATACAAATTTACGTAGGTTATAACTTTTTTTTTTTAATTTAGTTTTTTGCTTAGTTTATAAGATATCCAAATGAGATACGAATAGTATTCAACTTTAAGCAAATAACTTTCTTAACTTGTATTTTAAAAAACCAACTTACAGAAATTATCAAAATTGCATTGTTAGAATGTTTGTTGAGCGCCACTGAGTTTATAATATTTATGCTCACTAATTATCGTTTAGCAAAGGTTAGTTTATTTGGTTCTGTTTTAGGAAATTACATTGTTAATATAAGCTCCCCGAAACTGAGAGAGTGGTGCTCAACAAGTAATTGAATAGATCTTCTATAACACACGCAACAAAGGGATTCAATTTATTTCTAGAAAATGAACAATTATAAAGAGATATGAAGAAATTGCGAAGACGTTTACTTTACTTTCCTAGTAAAGCAGAAAGGCGTACTAGAAATTTTCAAAAATAATGTTTTATCTTTTTGAGCAAAAATACAGTTCTAGTTCATTTACATTAACAAAAAATGCATACAACATTATAGAATTATAATAATTACAATAAGAATTATCGACGGTGGCTTGCAGATCTGGTGGTCGCCACAACTTAATATTGTCGCGCATTGTAAAGCATATACTAATAAAAAAAATATAAATATTATATTAAAGTTTCGTTAAACTCATGTCAACAAACTACGTTTTAGTCTTGATTTTACGAATTACTAAGCTATGGATTTATTAGTTAGTACGTGTTTTGTCAAAATTTTAATTAGTTTTCTTTGGAATTTGATAATTAATGAGGTTCAAGAGTTTTGCCTATCTGGTGAAGGTAAATGCTTGCCTCCTACATAAAGCTAGATTTTACGAATTTTCAGAAAAAGTTCCTAATAGGAGACATTTCAACTTTTTCGGATAAGTCACAACTGATATATAATAATTAGTTATAATAGAGAATAGGCGGTAAAATGGTAGGGAAATACAGCATCTGTTATAAAAATATACACAGTAAAATTGACATAACATTACAAGAAATTAAAAGTAATTGTGAGTATTTCCCCCATACTCTTTAAATGATGTGGTCCTAATCATTGTCCGGAAGTTCTTCAAACAAAAACAGGCTTTACATGGAATCAAAGAGCAATTATATGAGTTTTTACAGTGTACATTACAAGTGTTCAATGTGAGCACCAGTCGTAAAACGGCACACATCCAGCTGCTAGCCTAATTCCTGCCGCACTCTATTCAGCATTTCTTATGTGATTCAACAGCCACAACTATATTGCATGTTAACTCAGGCAGGTTGTAGGTAGATAGCGGTAGCAAAGATCCACAGTGCTTTATGTACTCTCACAGGATGGAATCACACGGACTCCGAAAGAAACGTAAGGTCCTGCCATGTCCTATCCACCGTTGAGGAACAACATCGTCCAACCATTCCGCACGTCGAACACACGGCAAATACTAGCATTTAGAGTGACAAAAATACTCTTGCATGATATATGAATATTTTGGGTGTGAAAATCAAAAAGTATGTTTGTGATAGATATATCTAACCTTAGCAAAAGTATATATAATCAGCAATTTTATCAGGATTGTCGAAAAATTTTCTGCCCGTGTTGCCATCATTGCTAAAAGTCTCGTTTCGATATAAAATTTTTTAGTCCTCTTGCTTGCCACTGTTTTATATTAAGCTTTTAAGAAATATTTAATAAAAATAGGGATCTTTATCGTGCCAAACATCGCATTGTCACAGGGCTTTTTATCCGAAAAGAAGGCATGCTTTGAATTTTCTCCGCTTGGCCGGAGATCGAACCTCTAATCCTTGGATTATGAGGCAAACATACAAACCACCAATCCACCTAAACTGTCTAAAATAACGTTTAAATCTCCATACTATCCAAATCTATCATTAATCTTTTTGCTACATTTCCACCTTACAATAATTTAAATACTTTACTATATTTTTCAAATGTTTTATAAAGTCTGAAATGGTGCTACTAATATTAAATTTGTCAAATTACACATAGGAGAAGACAACTTAAAAAACTTTTTTTTTTCGCGTAACGCTAATTTATGTAGTTCGTCGAATTGCACCGATGGTGTCGGTGCGGATACGTGGAATCAATTCTGTTATTAATAAAGGGGTTAATTGGGATAGCCAAAATTTTAGTATAATCACCTAGAAGGCTGAAACTAACACTTAAACTAACTATCTTGGCGGTACTCGGTGGAACTTGTTTTATAAGACACCGTAAAGTCCGAAATTTACCAAAATACAATGACAAACTTTTACTTTCCGAAATTTTGTACATAATATAAACAAATGAATCAATATTATCATAACATCTTATAAAATAAGAGAACATATCTGAAGGTGCAAAGTCCATGTCAATAAAATAACACCAACTAATTGAAAACACGAAAACAACACGAAACTTTTTGCAAATTATCTGACTCATAAAGATTGCAACAAGTATGCATTATATTTCAGTCGCGTCTTTTGTTTCTACTGTTAAGACAAAAACTAATATAAGATGGGGTAAGAATCAGCCATGATTGAGAATGTTTTTTTGGTTAGATTTTGTTATACAACGCAAGTCGAAAATTCCGTTTTGTCCTGCTAAATTGGAAGAATTGTCGTGTGTGCGTCGTGAAGTAAATGTGTGCGAACGCCGTCTTGTTGCCAAATAAAGTCTTGAGGTTCGTCCTCAAATTGAGGGAAGCATATTCAGCTTCTAAACGTCTTACATGACAAATAACGGCCTATAAACTTTTCGTACAGAAATTCCGCAGAAAACGTTGACCTTTGGCAAATCCATTTTGTGCTGCACTGGTGAATGTAGGGTCTCTGTCCCCCAGATTACAGACATGTAGTATGTATGTTCACTGTACCGTTCTGAAACTGTACTGAAAAGTTCTTCATCGCTAAACACAATCTTCATCATCTTGCGCTACTAGTATATACCTGCTAAAGTAGCTGCATTATTTTCAGGCGTTAGGGTCATCACCAGTTGCAGACGACACGGTCGCATTTGCAGACGCTTTGGCAAAACCCACCACACTGTTGTTTTTGGCATTTCTAATTCAAAGAATTCTAAGGATTTTGTACGAAAGCAGCTATGCCGCTCGTTTGACATACACCGACGTCCTGGAATTTTGCCTTTACGGAACTTGCTTTGTCGTTGCCATCAACGAATGCTGTTGTCGAATATTTTTTAAATTAACGTCAGATGACCCTCTGTACAGAAACTATCAATTTAATTTTTCTTATAGATTTTATCTGCCATGTCTCCCTATCTAGAACAATCTGAGACTTTGGGTATAAAGCTTGACGTAAAGGGGATCCATCAGTGTTTAAGATTGCTTCCTACCTTAGTATCTATGATTGATTTTAGATTGTTCTTTCATATTTTCCTATCTAGATCAATCTTGTTGGTTTAGTCGTAAAGATTAACTTAAAGGGGATCCACTAGTGTTTAAGATTGTTTTCTACCTTAGTGTTTATGATTGATTGTTTGCTACCGTGGCATGTGAATCTTAGATTTTTCTACCATATTTCTCTATCTAGAACAATCTGCGGGATTGTGGGTAAAAATTGACCGAAAGTGGATCCACCAGTGTTTATGATTCCTTCCTGTCTCCGCATGTAAATCTTAGATTCTTCTGCCATGTTTTGCTTATCTAGAACAATCTGAGGATTTGGGGATAAAGATTGACTTGAATTAATTTCTGATTTTTTAACGTGCTTTAAGCCTGAAGTAAAATGTTGATTTCTTGATTGGTTCAACTTGTTTAAGGTCATTTGTACTAACGTCAATAAACTGAACGTTCTTATACTTTTTTTTCTAAAATTATTCATTCAAAATGACCGATTAAGTAAACGTGTTGGCAAAACATATTCTTTTTCAAATTATTTGAATATTTTGATCTTATTACATAAACTCTTTTAAATCCATAAAATTATAGGGCATGGCATTTCGAATATAGCAAAACACAGCAGATCAGTCTCAAATAACAAGACAGTAATGAAGAAATTTAAGTTTTTTCCCATAATTTTCCCTGATTTTGAAATGGTCTTAAAACACAGACCATTAATGTCTATTTCAAAGAGATGATCCCTATTTGGAAAGGTAAACGTCTTTTAGTTTAACGATGCACGTTTTCTGATACAAAAGAAGCAATCTGGGTTAACATTATACATTATTACTATAAAATTGCAGACGATTTTATTTTCCATGACTTAATCTTTATTTTACACTTTATTTCCTTTTTCTTCTCAAATTCCACTTTCAGAAGTGCTGATTTAATCGCCAATGCTACGGTACTTGCATTCTTTTAACAAAAGTAAAATTAACATAAAAATTTAATGTTTGTAATTTTATTTTTTCATTTTAGTTTACGCTTAAAAGGTTACACATATATTGAGATGGTATAAATTATAAAATTATGTGAATTTGGACAGATTGTTAACTTTATTATAAAGGTTTGCTTTTTGAAAAGGTTGTTGAACTTATAAATGCAATACCAGATAGTGTGACCTTAATTACAGACTTGCTTTAAAATATTTATCGAGTCTGCGTAAGATTTAATTCTCTTATATTATTGTGCAGTAATAAGTTTCGATTTTTTTTACACTGCATTCCTTTTTTGTTTAAAGTCTTGTGGACTTGAAAGGTTTTTCTCCGCTTCACAATTGAGAAAAGCCTGAACTTGGATATCTGCATTTGCATCTAATACAAACTACTAGAAATTAGCACATTTATTAGAATTGCTTGAAATTACTACAATCTCCTGAAGATTCTGTAAAACAAGATAAAAAAGAACTTTCACGCGTATCTTGACATATTGTTTCAATGACACGTTCTCTCTACTGTTTTAAGGTAATTAATTTTTTTAATTTGTACCTGTAAATGCCCACTAAAAGTTCTCTAACCATTAAGTGATAATTCAAATCAAGGTCTAAAAGGTGTTAGAAAATTAAAACATCACGCATATCAGCGAGATATAAATAATATAAACAGTAAAACACTTTAGAAAAACAGAAAGATTTATTTAATTACTTACTATAAAATATCAACACCAGTGTCATTTTTATAAATGAAATAAATGCGTGAGAAGGAAATGTGAGGGACACATGCCCCATATTTCAAGTAAAGATAATAAAGAAAAGTATTTAAAATTTAGGTTAGATTAAGAAGTGTCTACACAGTAAAAGGTCTCTCACTCTAAAAAGTGCGTGTACAGGTCTATACATTTTTAGAGTTAAGTATCTAAACTGTACTTTCGTGTAGACCATACAGTTTACTTCAATACAAAATTAGTGTAAATTTATGACACTACAATAAATTACTTATTTCTATAATCATTTTCATGGTTACTTTTTCACATTAAAACAGTCAAATTTTTAATCGATTCTGAGTAAGATTTTACTGTTGACTTTTGAATTTTTTACTTTACATGGGAAGTATATTGCCTGTTTACAGTGGATTGTTATTAAAGTTTTGTATAATTTGTTTTCTATTTAGATTGAGATTTTAAGAAGTACTAAAATTAAGAGTAATGGTAGTGTAGTTTTCTTTTATTCTGTGGATGGGGGTCAATAATAAAATAAGTTGATTTATTTATTGCATTGCAAGCATACATACAAGTATACATACTTAAGACATAAGAATGTATTGAAAAAATTATATACGAGCCTATAGGAGACACCGAAACCTTTACTTCTAAATTTTTGTGCTCCACGGCATGACAGTTAATTGTTGCTATAGTGAACTAGCTCCATGCCAACTTTCATGAAATTCTATTAGGAGATACCCTCACACCATTCCGTCAAAGTTCAAAAATACTCCTTAGTTCTGCCAATTAGATAGTATTAGATAGATAGTATTGCGAAGTATTGCTTTTACTTACCTAATTTTTACACCTAAAAAACGCTGAATATGAATTTTATGCACTTTATTTGTAATTATGAAAATGAACGAAGTCGAATACAGCTGCTGCTTGTTGCCATTTATTTTATTAATGTAGTTATATTGCGCTAGAGTAACACGAACAACAACAAAAAATCTTCTTATCAATTTAAATAACTTTTTAAGGGCTTTTTTCTTTTAAAAAAATTAAAATTAGAATGAATCTTTTTATACTTTTAGAATAGAATACTATTAAATTGAATATTCAATTTAAAAATAAATTCATGTCATTTTGAGTGAATTTGTATTCTATAAATTTTAACATATTTCTTGAAGCACTCAGTTTCCCTTGATCTAGAAATTATCCATCTGTCGGGAAAAATGTGTACCTTTTTACACTTACTCAGAAATTTTTAAAGCTTTCGGAGTTTTCTACGCATGGCGCTTGAGAGGATACAAAATCTTTTTTTGTTCAAAAAAGTGTAACGGTTCATTTTTTTAAACTTTCGAGAAATGTAATTTTGTTTGCATAAATGATAAAAACCCTTAGTGCGGTTCTGCATGTTAATGTATATCTTTTCTTGATTTAAAATTGTGTTAGTATTCGGTATAAATGTGAGTCCTTAAATATCAAAAGTTTCTTAAAAAGTAATATTCCAGACTAATAAAATTATTTCTAGAAAAATCTATAGACTCCGCTCTGAACAAAGGTACCGTCTTTGCACACGTTAGCATCTACCATCTCTTGTTTTAAAGAATATTCTCAAATAAATTTGTCTTCTAAATTTAAAAAGGCCAACGATTTCAGTTGATGTGAACGAACGTTTTAAATATTCCCATATATGTATAAGTTGAAATTCTATGAAAAAATATTATTAAAACCTATCTTGCCTTAATTTATGATTTCCTTGTACGTGCTTATTGGTAAATTAAAAAAAAAACATCTGCGTTTCGAAAGATATCATGTCTGCAAATCTTGTCGTTGTGAAACCCCCCGGGCTCTGAATCTTTCTTTGTGTAAAAATAATAATTTTGGTTGGTTTAAAAAAAGTCATGTCGTTCTTTTATTGGTCTATTCGAAATCCCCCCCTTAAGATTTCCCATCATCATGTAAGTTTGAATCCTTTTTAAGAAGAGTTGACAAGAGAATCTTGAACTGTAAACAAGTAGACGGGCCGAGCGGAAGATAATTTTTCGCGTTTTCTTGGGGCTCTCTCTTGGAGAGATGCGCCAGGTAAAGTTTTTGTTAATCTTTATTCAGAACACTACAGTTTTTAATATGAACAAAGTTACCGTCTTTAAGAGTATATTTAAGTTATACTACTACCGTTCTGTGTGTCTAGTTCCGCTATCGTATCGGAAGCTCACTTGCTTTAATTTATCGCTGACTTTTTGAGATTAATAAGTTAACCAAACTTTAAAGTTTCCCGTTCTTTAAAAGCTGTGAAAAATACAGAATCTTAAGTGATTTATTTGGAATCGCTCTTACCGGAACTTAATAAATAATTTACAGTGCAGTTAACGTTTAAGCAGAGGCATTTTCAGTTTTAATGGATGATCTTGTTTGATCGAAATGCAGTTATTGAAATGAACAATATAATTATCAAATTTAACTTATCGTGAAATAAGTTCCTAATTGGATTCCATTTTTAACATAATTTAAACTCGAAAGTGTTAAGCTAAACAATATATTTTAGTGTGGCGTTGCTTTTATTAATGAATAATGTTTTTTAATAAACATTAGTTCTAATGAGAGATCGTTATTATAAAATTTACTTCCTTGGAGCAAATTCTAGTTGCGGCATCAGTAAGGTGTTTTCCAAATTCTTCAAATTCATCGTGCGATCGAGTCCGGTGATAAGTGTTTGTACAGATTTAAAAGGCAATATTGTAATAATTGCTTTGTAAAGTGAAATAAGATTAAACTATCTGAATAAGGTAATGTGACTTAATAAATTTTATTTTGTGTGATGTAATTTGAACCATTGTTTCTGTATCGAATTTTTTTGACTACATTTTTATGTGCACTATTTCCTGTCTTTAAGAATTCTTACGTTGGGTATCAGTTTTTTACATATATTTAAACTTTGTACCGATGTGTTTATTTGGAAACTTCATATTTTGATTTACATTTTTCAATAAAGCTATAATTAAATTTAATTAATCTGAATATTACAGGACCATATATTTATGAAAGTCTTTAAATATTTTATTCAACCTAACTTTGACATAACCGATTTTGACTAATTAAAATTAAATTAAATTTATTAGATCTGATTCCAGTTTCTGGTTACTGGTGTCGAGTCAATATTTTTATAAAAATTAATGGACTTTCCTAATCAGATGGCGCCCTAATAAAATATGCATTTTCTTGTGTCTTAGACCTTTATCTATTCTTTTATAATTTGGAGCTGTGGAAATAATACCTGCGACCTGGAATTAAATTTTTAAAGATAAGATCTCAAGCCGTGGCAATCTTGAGTTGTGCAGTAAGTATTAAAAATTTTGTGTTGTACAGTTGCGTAGGAACTTTTGAAAGTTAAAGTAATTTGTTTTCTTGTGTTAGAAAAAGTAGGCTACAACTTGGCGCCTGATTGCGGGACATTTTTTGTGTTAAAATATTGATGTTACAAGAGGGTTGTTACGTTTTGTTATTTTTCATAGTATAAATATGGCTTTAATCTTAAGAGAGTCATAAAGTAAGAGGAGGATAAAAATCATAAAAGTAATTATAGGGGATTCCCCGACATTTTTATTAAATATTTATTTTTGTCCTTTTGGAAGCATAGTTTAACAAGTTAATCAACAGCTATGTGGTTTATTAATTGTATGATTTATTCATCATTTCCATAATCATGGTATGGTCTACAACACTGATAGCATTGACGTCACTTTTCTTCACCAACAAGAACATACATGCATTCTCTATGCGCGTTGAAGGAAGAAATGTTTTTGCTTTATTAGAAATTAATTGAATTCTATTGCCGAAATAATTTGATTTCTTTACATTTATCGAGATATTAAAAGAGAGTTAAAAGAGTGTAAAAAAGAGAGAGAAAAAACGATTTTATAAAGTTTTGTTTCAGAATTCTGTGTTTAACGATTACATGCTCTTGTGCTTCTTTGCACTTTTTTGAAATTAAGATGTTTTGTAATTACTACTACAATTATAATTTTATTTTATCTTGCATGCAGTTTTTCCCAGTGTTTGTCCATAATTATATCCCAATAATTTATTTTTAAATTTATGTTTTTTTTACTCAAATAATATATATAAAGTTCTTTATTGAACAACTGCTCAATACAGTATTGAGTTGCCAAACATGACACAGTTTATCATAACATAGTTACGTCATTGAAAAATAACATAAATAATTATAACATAGATAATAACATAGTTAACAATTAAATTACTGAATTGGCGTTTTTTTATATTTATTATAAATAAATAACTAGGAATGATTGAATACAATATTCTTTTAAATATTTAATATTTATTAATTTGATGTATTATAAATTTATTTGTAAGTTATACCCTATTATGCTTTAGGTATATTTTTTGTCGAAGAATTACTTTTAATCTACAGTACGGTTTAATTGATTTTAGATGATCATGATTAGTACAATTATATAATTGTGGCTCATTTGAAAATTTATTTTTTATTTATCTAAAATGGTTAAACTTTGATTTCTAAGTAAACTTTTTAAGAAGATAAATAAAAAATAAAAACCCTAATTAATATTAAAGAACCTCGAGCCAATTTGAATTAACTTTAAATCTTCTCGTGGGCGTTTTACTTTTACTTAAATGATCTAAAATATACCATTTAACTGCTTATTAGGTATCACTAAAGTCTTTATAATTCGACATATTTTGTAAACGATTTTAATTAAGTTTATTTTTGTCAATACTATTGATAGTACTACTGTTCTATAATTTTTGAGTAATTGAAACATTCCCAATTGTCAATATGAAAACTCCCCAAACTACCAACAAACATTTTTCTATTTAAATCGATGTAATAACTAAAACAGTACTACTGAAGCAATGCTGCGGCTTTTCCCCAATATCAACGTAAGCAAAAATCACAGATTGTCGCCAAATACTTTGCTCATTTAAATACAAAATGTAACTATTTCATTCAGCTATTTACCAAAACCAACACAATAAAGTGATCTTGAAAGGCACAACAAATCACTTTCTAAATTTCCATTCAAAACATAAACATCATCGATACCATCTAAAGGAGAGAGGGAGAGGAAAAAATGTCTGTTTCACTTGAAATATTTAAAAATTCACTCACTAATGGATAAAATTTAATCTCTACACTTTCAATAACAGATTTTTCAGCTTTGTTGAACTATTAATTATTTTCATCCCAATAATAATAATAATAGTAATTATTATAAAAGAATTGGAGAAAAGTCTACGAAGTTCATGGCCTCGGTGAAACTTAACGCAAACACACATCTACATATACGTATACGTACTTGCTTTCAAAAATTAAACACCTAATCGCGTCCGCCAAGATTATTTGCATTTGTAAATTACATCGACTACTTTTACAGCATAAATTAATTCTACCGCGAGAAATGATGCGATAAATTACACGTTTTATAGTGTGTGTGCACTAGGTAGGCAACGATTGATCTGCTAAAAGATAGTTTCAAAATATTTTCACTACATTTTTAATGTGTATAATTTGATATTGCATGTCGATTTTATTTTTTATTTTTTTTACGCAACCAAAAGTTCGTGCTCTCTGTTTTTATGTCATTTTGATTAGATTTCTACATTAGAACAGGAAAATAAAATTATGGATTTGGAAATCATCAGAAAATAGATTTAGAAGGTTTCAAGTCAAAATAAAGGTGTGCACTTAACTGTAAAATTTTTTATCAAATGCAAATGTTTGCATTTTTTTCATGCAATCTCGGCATCAAGCACGATGATCCTTTCTAAAAAGAGTATAACGGTAATAATGAAAAAATAGAGCTTATTATGTTACCGGGCTATCTTTCTAGATTTGTACCGTCACACTAATTTGTTAGAAGATAAAAAGGTATTACAATAGAATAGAGTGTCACAATTCAAGTTTGTAATACTAAACGGTATCACGTTTTAAATAATGAGCCTTTTTCACACAAAACAATTGTTTAACAGTGTAATTTTGGATAATTATTAAGGCACGAGGTTAAAAATTAATCAGAATTAAATCTTAACTTAATCGTGTTTATTCATTTTTTTTAAATGAAGTCGAGGTTAGGTTTGCTGTTGTGCTGAATCTAATTTGCTTTACAAATTCTTGTTTGTTTATTTTCCTGAATAAAACTAAAGTTTGAAAATTGATCAACTTTAATAAGAGATATTTTTAAGAGAATAAGATATCAATACCATACTTTGGCAAGATATCAGAACAAATTGCAACTATAATAAGAAAAACCACCAGTTACAAAATAACCTATAAAACTAACACCAACACCTTTTCATTTTTATTCAATGCTAAAGACAAAACACAAGATATCATGAAATCCGGCATTTACCGTTTGAATTGTTCTTTTTGTAACTCGGTTTATATTGGACAAACACTTAGAAATTTCAACATAAGATACAAAGAACACGTACGCTCTTATAGAGTTAAACATCCAGAAAAATCGAATTATGCCAAACACATTTTGGAACAGAACCACCCAATGACACCTCAAAACAACATTAAATTCTTACATTTTTGCAACAACAAACACAAATTAGACATTTTAAAAGCTTTTGAAATATACAGACATAAACGCACAGTACCTTTAATGAATGAAAAAACTGAGCTTAGTAATTCTCCTTTATTAGAAGTGTTAGATATTTAGTTTTTGTTATGTATTGTATCTAGTTACCTATTTTCTGTATGTATTTATCCTTAGCAACGCGTTTGTTTATCAATCTTATCTACCTTTGATAATGACACAAAGTGTCGAAACAATATTGTCAGGTTAAGATATTAATAAAACTTGTGAAACTTTAACTAATCTTTGTATTTATATTATATTTCATACAGATGAATTGATTTTCACAAGTGTTTGTTTTCTTAAAAGCTAGTTATAACTTCTGTGATGACCTCCTCAATAAAATAAAGAATAATTCGTACACTGGATTGCGTTACCAGTTCAAGAAGCCTGAAGTTATGGATTAACGAAAACGGTCAGAGATATTAACTTGATCATCACGGTTAATTTTAATAAATCTCATTACACAGAGTTTGTTGGAAAAAAATCGGAAACACATTAAATAATTACCAAAATGTTCATAACAAACGAAACTCAGAGAAGTAGAGACCATAAAATAAAAAAAGTGTTATATATTTACTAATGGAAGAGATGATATACAAAAAAAAACTATAAAAATATCAAAAATAAAACTTTCACATTGAACGTGTATGTTGATTGATCATATTATGAAGGATTCAGTTATATCAAAAAGGTTACATAACATATGCATACAATAAAAACTACTACGAATTCACCAAATACACTATTTTATTTGATTTTGCACTACCCAAAGATTATTACCAGCAAGTAGTCACATGAGATCACGTTAACACGCATGGTGTAATGCCGATTGCCAGAACTGGCTAAAACTACTTTTACAAAGGGAACGGACATTACCAAATTGGGAAGATCGAATCTAAAGTATTATATTTTTAATACAATTATTAATAACATTTTAAAAAAATGAAATAAAGGTTTTTAGTTTCGAATGAGGTTTTTATAATTCCACACACGTTTTACATTATAAGTTAAACATTATTAGTTAGACTTAATGAGCTGTGTAATATTTACATAAGGTAATATACGATAATATATTCGAAACTGAAAATATTTTTCAATTCCCTATAGTATTTGCTGACAATCGGTAATTAACTTTCCATGTTATTATTATTATTTTTGTTTCACAATTGTTTAAAAAATTAACTTTAATACTTTGTTTAAATGATTTAGTCGCTTTTTTGACGTTTAGATTATACTCTTTTTGACAGACGCAAACAAAATTTTAATTATTCTTCTTTTCAATATAACCTTACAAAAATCGAATTTGAAGGGCTCCAGAGGTGCATGTTCTCCTTTAGAGCTACTTAAGTGTTAAAAAATGTCTTCCTTTATATACCTTTTGATAAAACAATTGAATTTTTCTTCCAAATTTCCTTTAACCCCAAATTATTTTACAAATTTTGATTAAAGAAAATTACGTATACCATCTTGTAGATAACTAATCAACTAACAGCCCGACACATACCATTGCAGATCTGTTGATATATAACATTTGGTATAAATAATAGATTATTCATCTAAATTTTGTTGTCAACGAAACAATTGTATTGAACATTGTATTCAACTAAAATATTAACATAAATTTATAATAACACGCTTTTCCAATGATCCTTGTTTATAAAAATATGCCTTACACCTTTTATGATCTTAATAAGATATTTTGTTAGATACTACAAAACACTATGAACCCAAATTATATAAAACTACTGCACGTTACAAAAGCGTAATCTGTCAAACATTTTTCCACATATTTCAAAACGAATCAATCTTTATATGATAATTAGTATCAATTATGTGGTTAAGATGCTATTCTATTCAATTGCAATAAAACATCTTATCAAAAAGCTTTAAAAATATCAAACTTGAATGTTACACAAAGGTACTACACAAACAAAACACCTCCTTAAAATGAAACAAAAATTACAGTATATAAATACTACAGGTGGATAGTTATATCATTGTATACATCTTAAATACAACCTGATCTGTCTGTGTTTCAGATAGTTCTTGATTTTGAAAAACACCAAAACTTCATTAAATCGCAAAAACTGTTAACGATCTGCAAAATTATTAGTAAAAACTAATTTTTACCTAGAAATACAGAATTTCACTATATAATTTTTTTGTTTAAAGAGTCTTAGTGTGCGTGTTAGTCTTAACTGGCTCGTTTTATTTATATTAAGAAAATATTTTTTCCAAATATACCAAAGAGTGAGGTTATGTCACTCATAGAATGGAAATCTCTAAAAAGTGCGTGAAATATGCCTGCTAAATATTTTAATACCAGTTGTATCTTCCTAACATCATTGAAAATCATAACAATATGTTAAATATTTAAAGTTTGAATACTTAAATGTAAATTTTCTGAATGAAACATTTAGTAAATATTTCTGATCATGCTAGATTTTATGTTAAATTTTATTTGATATTAAATGTTTATCAAGTACATATAAATATATGTTTAAATATTAATTTTCTAATACCGTAAAACATTTAATATGTATATTAAATTTTTATTTATTGTCCAAATATGTATTAAATATTTTAAACATAAAAATTCGGAAATAATTTAATGTAAAATTACAATCTAATAAATATATTTTTTATATTTTTTAAATACATCTAACAAATAGCTAGAATAAAATAGTATGCTACTAGGGTAAGCATAACATCTTACTTCCACATAGAAACAAAAAAATTTGATTATTGCTTCGCAATTAATCTACCAAAGTTTCTAATTGGTACAAATCAAATTAAGAAAGTGCAAGAAAGCCTTACATCAAACCGATCTCAACGACTTGGACTATATAGACCATCTAATGTAGATTTAACCATTAAGTGCCATCTTTTAAAAGATGCTATAAATTCCAGATCAATTGACTGAGTAAAGTGAATTAATTATATTTGAAAATCGGGTTTCTTTTAGGAATACTTTTATTTATAATACGTTTATTTAAAATATTTATATAATAAAAGCCCAATGTTAAATCCTTGAAAAACTCAGACAGTGAACTCATCAAACAGTGCACACCTAAATTTATTTAATTAATTTTTGCACAATTATCTCTTTCTGCTCGCTGCTTTCAAACAAACGTCTTTAGGAAATTGTAGATTTTAACGTTAATTTAGACAATATTAGTGATTCCTTGAATCTACCGCAACATGTGTTGTTCTTTTTCTATTTGTAATTTTAATTTTTCAGCATATTCTTTAATTCTTTATAAAATTATCTACGGTTCGTTTAATCCAATTGTGTTAAATTGTAACTTTTACAAATTTATATCTTTTCGCCAAATAAGAAACAACATTTGGTTAATAATAAATTAACAAAAACATCTTGATAGTTCCATTTAGAAATACTTTAAATTTAATCTCTAATTATTTGTCCTACATTTTGTTTTCTCGGAAGTCGGTCGATTGCGTTTGTTCATAAAAATAAACATACGTATGTAGGTGTGCCTCACCATTGTACTTTAATAGCTTCTTCCTAACTTGACATAATTAAAAATCTAGTTTTCATCACCTTTGTATTTGTTGAACAAGACAATTAAATTCTTTAAAGTAGCTTTTTATAATTCTAACCTCACTTTTAGAGTGTCACTTTAAACCTAATTGCTGTTTAGCCTAACTTAACCTCATTTTTTCTATAAAATTGACTAATCTCTGTTTATAAGCATGCATATGCATGCATGATGCATGCACATAGATTATTAATTTCTTTATTTCTATTGTATTGACGTGTTAAGGTCATTACAGAAAAAAAAATATATATATTTCCTACTCAGGTAGTATTTTTCACTTCATTAAGATTACACACACGCACACAAGTAAGATTTCGTAAAAAGAATTTTACAATTAAGTGACGTCATAAAACTATGAATGAGCTTAATATAACTACTAAAAAGAGAGAAAGGAACAGTAAAACTAAACAGAGCGGGTGTTAAGTAATTAGATAGCATTGCATAGGTGCAATTCGCGCACGAGCTGGAACGAACAATACGTCGTGTTTTGTATACGTAGTGTTATCTAGATGTCCATAAATCGTGTGCGAGTAGGTTGATTATGAAGTATGTGTGTGCCATAATCATTTCGTGTTTTGTTTTAGGCGGCCTTCAAAAATCTTTGAAATAGTGTGAAAGATTTCTATTTTTTCTCTGCGGTATACCACTACATAGATATGTATCTCCCCTGTACTAGAATACACCTTTCGGCCAAGGATTTTTTAATTATTCGACGATTCATACACAACACGATGGTGTTCCGCAAGAACAAAAGATAGTTCGTTGGCTCCTATTTTACACTACTGCATCATATCATTATTGTTATTGCATCACACAGGATGTATGCACTTGTATTGTAACTAGTACTAATGGGATTCTATTGCAGGTTTTGATTTATAATTATTACTTATGTAAAACGAGGATATCCATGGTTTATATTAAAAATTAGACAATCAAATATTTTGAAAAAAAACACAATGACAGGATAAGTAAGTTAATTATATGTTTTGGAGACTTTTAAAGGTGGTTGATTATTAATTTGAATGCCCAATAGATTCCTTAGTTGGATAGGTCAAACTACACAGCAGAGAAATACCAACCGTTCAAGCGTTAATTTCAGGGTCATTTGAACTATTTACATTTTTCTTTTCATTTTTTCCATAATAACTTCAAGTTTAGAAGATTTTTATAAAATATTTATATGTAGTAAAACCAAATATTTGAAATATATATAATTTATTAGTTATTTCCTTAAATATTATTAAAGATTACCTGTGTGCATATACTCATTGTCAGTTTAAACCCTTTTTAATAATCTGAATTATTATACAATCTCTGAACGTACTTTTGAGAATCTTATTTAAAACAATTTTAAAGGATTTTAATAAAAGTTAGTAGTGCTTAATTCTAGTTTGAAAATTCTTTATCGTATCACAGTACAGAATGGTCCATCTAGTTTAATTATTTATCTATTTATTAATAAATCAATAAATAATAATATTAAGTATTTTATTTAATATTAACTACTTACAATAATAATAGTAAATATTGTTATTAATTTTTACGTTAATATTCTAGAGATTTCACATTTATCAAAAACTAACAAATAGGTATGATGTGCTATTTAAATTGATCTTTTCACAACGCACCAGTAAATATTTCCATGTTTTGACTTGTATATTAATAATTATTATTAATAAAAATATTTATATATAGAGCAATAAAAGTTACACAAAAATAAAATAATAATTTTTTACTCTAATAAATATTCAAAATCGATTAACGTATATTATTAACAATTACTATTCTTTTGAAAAATATACTTAACCTAAAACTAAAGAAATGTTCTACATCGTATTCTAGTAGGTTCATCCCTTTAATGTTTATATTAATTATTGCATGCTTGTATGCAAACATAGTACGTATAAAAGACGTAACCCAGTTGATATCAATATTTGTCAAACATAAAAAATCTACAAAAGTATAAAAAATAAAACTTTGTTTAACATAATAAATATGATATATTTAATAATATTTTTAAAAACTTGAAACACAAAGTTAGATCCGTAAGGTTGCATAAAACATTAAATAAAAATTAATACAATAAAAACCACCACCAATTCATTCAATACGCTGTTTTATATGATTTTGCACCATCTAAACGTTTATTAGCAAACAAAGACCACCTTAAACTTTATTACGCGTGATGTAACTCCAACGGACTAACGTCGATTGTCGTAACCAACCGAAACTGTTTTTACATAGGGAACCAACGTTGCTATTTTTGAGCCTCAAGTTTAAAAATATAATTATATTTTCCAAATAAACCGTTTAAAAAGTTTGATAAAATAAAAAAAGTTTTCAGAGGTTTCCACGCTTCAACACATGTTTACACATTTTAATTGTAAAGTTAAACATTGATAAGCTAGGTTATAGTTATATAATCTATAATATATCTTAAATTGGAAATATTTTTTGAAAATGTACGTTGAATATTTATAAAATATGAAGATTTAAATGTAAATTGTTGGCTTGAAACGAAACAGTTAGTAAATATTTTTAATTATGCTAAATTGTATGTTAAGTTTTATTTGTATATGAAATGTTTCTTCACCCATCGCGAATGTGTTTACAGAGGTAAAATTTAGTAATATGTGGGTAGATACCTAACAGCTAGGTTAAATCAGTGGAGATTGAGCTAATGATTCACAACACCTACACGAAATGATGCACGCCACAGCTTTCTGGATAAAGATGCGATGCGGAATGAAGATTTATTTGTCTTTGCTTGCTTCTTATAGAAAGAACACTTTTTTAAATTGCAAAAAAACGAAAGCCACTATTCTGTTCAAAATACTAAACATCAAATTCTAAAATAACTATACAATACAGTTAATAAATAAATGCTCGAATAGTTCTCCTTTCCTCAACTAAACAGTCTGCATATTATATATCGTACTTCGAATATTTGTCAGTAAAAATAACAAGAAATAAATTTAGTTTTTCTTAAAGTATTTCCTTTTTTCTTATGGGATGGGATGTACTAATAAAAGTTTAAATTAAAACTATTTATTCGGAAAATTATTTATTTATTATGAAATAAAAAAAGCGGATTTATTACCCTTTAACATAGTACGGAATAATGCAGGTAATGATAAACTTTTGTAGCTTGATAACTGATAAAGCTAAAGGAACGACCATATGATTAATTTGGTACTCCTCTACCAACGTTTGTCCCATAAACATTTTTGTTTACACAGATTTATTAGAGTTTCATAAGATTACTGTAAGTTGTACGTGTATAATGAAGTGATATATAAATATTCCCATCATATTTTATAAAATTTATAATAACCGTTTCCATAGAATATGTTAATAAATTTGTATAGATTATTATTACAAATACATAAGTGTCCTAGAGAGAAAGAGATGAAACGGATATTGAAAATTCGGTAACCAATGTTTCTGTTACTGTTGTTTATAAACTCTGTAGTTACGTGCCGTTATTAAACCAAAATGTTTGAAACCCGTTTAAGCTCTTTAAGGGGTTTTATAGAGGAAACAGAAATATTGTCGTTATTAAATGTTTATTAGGCGGCCTATGTGAAAAGGCTGTATATTGAGATGTTATTATTTAAATAAAAAAATTAAATAAATTAAGGATGTTAAAATTACTTTGGCTAGCTTTAATAAAAAAATTTTAAATAACACCCAAATTTTCTTTTATCCAAATAGGCTGACTCAGGTTTAATTCGATAGAGTGTAAAAAGGGTTTATTTGTTAGTAGTTTCAATTATTATAAAGCAAAAGAAAACACAATATCAACCAAAGATTTATTTAACTCCGTATCTCAGCTAACAGCGCCAATGCATCTTAATTAGTCGATCGTTGGGTAACCAATGCCCTCGGCAGTCCTTCGTCTGGTAGGGTTGTCCTCTGTTACTCCCCGTCACGCTTCCGTCTTGGACCGTGAAGTTAGGTTCTCCACCCCCGAGGTCGTACAGAAACGACAAGTTAACAAGAGCATGAGATAAAAATTTACATTGATCTTATTTATTCCTGTACCTGAAAAAAGAAACTTACTACCAATGCACTTGGACTTCTGCAACTGGACAAACAGCAAACTTAAACTCTGTATGTGAAGAAAATAAATGGATGCTTGCATAAACATCCAATAAATAAACACATAGATAAATTGAAACACAGATCTTTATTTTTATTATGATAAATAGAAAATCTATTTCAAAAGAGAAAATAAATAAAATATTTAAACAGAAAATTTAAAAAATTAAATAATTTCCTTGAGCTTGCTCAAATGTGTTAAATATTAGTTACCAACCTGACATGGGAGATGTAAGTGGTCTCCACTTGAACCAACTGACATCAAATAAGTTTATCAGATAAGAAAAATATTTACAATTGTCAAATAAATTTATCTAACGAGAAATTAATTATTTTTGTGAATAAACAAATTGAAATTGTTTAGATGTTACAACTTTGTTATTGAAAACACTCTAATAAGAAAAATAAATTCTGAATTTATTAAAGAAAATTGTCTTTATGATTTTGTTGTTCCTAATGTGAACCAAATCCTTTTATATTCGATTTAGCTTGTATATACACGTCAACGAATCCACTCAAATGTATTTTCTATTGTATTATCGGTAATACAGACAGCTTCAATTTAACAGCTGATCTTTATCCATATATCTTCTTGATTTAATTTAAATAAATTATTCACAATTCCATATATTTGTTGAAGAACGAAAATAAATCTTCTTTGATTTAAATATTCAGGTGACTATTCAATTCCATTAACACACAAAATTGTTTGTTTACAAAAAGCATGTGGTTATCACTTAACCTTACTTTATTTTGCAGATTTTTTGTCTGGAGTCGAGCATGGACACTCCCAATGCGTTTTATCGACGGAAATTGTTCTTTTCCCCCGGGGTTTATATAAGTTTCACCAAAACAATCGAAAAACAACACAAGTTTTCAAAACAATCGCTATCAAAATTTTATTACTAATCTTAAATCTAAGATTAGTAAGACAGAACTAAGATTAGGAAGACTTAAAGACATAAATGTAGCTGGCGAAAAGACAATTAAAACAGTATAACACACTTGTGGTCTAAAATAAACGATAACTGTGAAAATCAACGAAAACGGCCAACAGTCAAAAATCTCATTAAAACTTAATTACAATGAAAACTCTTTAACTCCAGCTATGCCTATACAAGGAATGACTGCATAGCTACCCAAGATAACTCATACATACGCAGTTTGCATAGAAAAATATTTACAATAAAAAAAATAAAAATCTGTTTTTAAGGTCAAACGATGCTTTGCAAGTTCCCATATAAATGATAACATAAATGAAATCAAACTATACTCACTCTTGTCCAGAATACAGTACTCCAAGTGCCTGCATTCATACAACGGTGTAAAATATTATAATAAAATCAATATTTGAAAAAATTGAAGCATATCAGCAAAGTCAATACCTTCACAAAGATCAACACAAATTTTTCAACTACAGGAGTTTGTAAGTTAAATGTACTGTTATAGAGATTACAATAATCACCCGTTTTACATATTTCCAGTGAAATATTTTCCCGGAACTGATTCAGGTTAGTAGGATTAAGAAAATTCTCTTCTACGTTAATTATCATCAAACCCCATATAAAGAAAGAAAGATAAAATCCTCTCAAAAAATGGATAAACTATCCTGAACATGTAACGTGGGTTACATAAACCATGTTCTACTACAAAAACAATCTAACTGATTGATATAGGCCTTTTTATATTTATAAACATTTTATAAAGTGAGGTTAAATGTGTATTTAGACAATCGTACTCCTATTTTCCTACTTTAACTTGATAAAATTATCTGTAACCAAGCATGTACTCTTAAGCACGAATAAAACTAATATCTTAGCATGAGTATCTATATATATATTTTTTATTTCGTGAATATTACGTATAAGTGCTATTTGACTATTTGAAAGCTTCCGGAGCCTTTCGTAGCCTATTAAATGTGTTACAAACTAAACAAATTTTCAATTAGTATTATCTCAATATATTATTGTTTTTTTTATGTGAACTTGTAATTTCTGTATAAACTATGCCAACCAGTTAAAGCATGTCTTTTAATTAATTACGCCTTGAAAAATGCCAAAATGTAAGTTTAAAATTGGCATTCTTTCGAATATCTGGACAAAAAGGGACAAATAGATTTCGCCTTCATCATTTCTTATGACTTATTTACGGTTTTATTACATCTTCCCATAATCGCATGAACTGAACTACAGCCAAAAATTATTATAATTATAACTTATATAAAGTCTTATCTAAAGAAATGAAAGATTTTCAAGGTAGATTTATAAAAAGAAGTTTTCAAACAACAATCTTTTGAAAAAATAAGCAGTGCTTCACGCAGTCAGGTTTTATAAAACAAATTAACTCGAAGAAGGATTTATTTACTAGTTTTTAAACAGTAAGCCTTTAAAATGAATATTTTAAAATTATTAATGATTAAGTTCATAATTTGAGTGATATCGCTAGTTGAAATTAAAATGTGTTCAATTTTCAAGAAATTTTCAGCAAATTTTAAAGAAAAATTAAATATACGAATTGAATAACCTCATTCTGCTTACTACTTTAATCTGCATAGAAATCGCAACTATAACATGCGTAATTATTGCTCGTTTAGGCAATTTCTCATCTTATCTAATCTGGTGTTCTTATTTCTTACAGACAGGCAGCCAAATTAACAAACTTAGATAATTTCTGAAACAGCAACAAGCCTTTCTTGCAATAAAAATTTATTTCGTAATTAAAATAATTTAACAAAATAAACCTACTTTCCGTTTTGCTACTGCTTAATGATTCTAGATAATAGTACTAATTGTAAAATGAGGTTAAATTGGTTATTTGCATAAAAATTAGAAAAGCTCATTTCTTTTATTTGTTTGGGTTGAACGGTAGTTTTAATTTTAGGCAAATTTTTAGCGGGTCACTTCGCAATAAATACTTAACTATTAAGTAGAGTCCCTTAATGCTTAGTCTAATGTACATAAAGTCCCTAAATAATTTACGTGATTAAATTTGCTCCTCTATTGATACAATACTTGGCATGAAATTCTCCGAACTCAAAAAAAGTATCAAATAATTTAATAGTACGCCAAATGGGATATGAGACACGAACAAAATTTCATAATCTTGTGCCTTTTACTTTTTAGAAGGGCATTTTATATTGTTTTTATAGAACCACATTTACGCTCTAGATTTAATTGCGTGCCACTGTCAATACCAACCTTTATGATTAACATGTTCATATAACCAATGTTACTCTATGAAGTGAAAAAGAAGCAAAAGAACATAATTGATCTCATGATCATTAAATATTTAAGTTTTATAACACCACTATGGTATACATAAAAAAATTGAGGCAGACAAAATCAATCAACGCAAACGGTTTTATGGAGATTTAATTATTGTACACACGAAAAAAGTTAATTGAAACTGTCGGATTAGTGTAGTACAAAAAGAGTATACGTTTTTGAACAACTTTTCCTGCTGTCTGTCTATCTGCATGTATGCATGTTGCCTAATAGGATAGCATTAAAGAAGAGAACAACAAACAATAATAAATAATAAATAGTATTGTATGGTAATATAAAGAAATACAGTTAAATTTGAATAGGGCAAGGTCAATAACTTATTAGTTTAAATTAAATAAGGTGTGGGCGATAACAGCATCGTTACCCATATCTGACAAGTAGATTTTCTATTTATTGTTCATCCCAACGACCGGTCGTTAAACGGTAGGTGTAAAAGCTTGTATTGATGTACAAGTATTAGAAATTATGCACTTCAAATGTAAATCTTGTTAAATGAGCTGTTTTATGTTTTATGCAACCTCTTATAGCCTACAGAAACACAAAGGCTATTTTTATATAAATAAATACTTAACCTACCAAAATGTAGGTGTGCTGGAAGTATCAGCTTGATCCAAATAACACTGCTTTAGTTTTTGGCGGCTAACCCCCAATAAGTCGGAGAGGGGCGGGGTAATACAAGATATAAAAGATTAAAAAAACAAGCGCCACTTCGTTTAAAAACAATGCTTATTACTAAAGCTTCAAGCTTATCAGACAAACGAAGAAATAGATCTACTAAAATATGGGCAACTTCCACAATTTCGGTCGTACCGTACATATATATTTACAAATGACTAGCTGGAAAGCAATATTAAAATCATACAAATAAATAAATAATAAATAAATAAAACACACGTAGTGAAATGTAAACTTTCTAAATAGGGCTTTATTTTAATTGTAACTATTGTCTATTGTGCAGATCAAAAATTTTAATGTTTAATAAAAGAAAAAAACGGTGAATGGTGATTTGTATCACAGTTGGCTTAAAACTACCCTAAGACAATTCCACTACTTGAGATCTCGTGTTGTTGTTGTTTTGTTAATTTAAAATTAACATGCATGAATAAATTGTACACATTTAAATAAATATATATAAACATAAATAAAATGACACAGAATACATACAAATTTAGACAAACATCCCACCATTCGAAGACCCACGGCTGTTTTATTTAAAGCCTTGCTTAGGGGTTTTCGCTTCACCCTTCGATATTTGGTTGTTTTGTTCCGACCCGGTACATGTATAAATGTCGGTACGGACCCAAAAGGGAAGGACCTTCTAAATGAACCCACGATCAGAGAGGCAGGAACAAGAATAAACGACAAAGAACACCAAAACCCAAAACAAAAAAGACCTACAAAGAAATCACCCTGTATATTGTATTAATTTTAAATATTTGAAGATTTTTAGCTTTCTATTAACTGAAAGGTCTTTTACAATACAATTCCCTCAAGGTGACGGCTAGGGAAATAATATTACCTAAAATAAAAAGACATTTGTAAGATTTTAGCACATTGGAGAAAACAAAAAGAATTTACCTAAATGGTTAGCACCAGAACGTAATCTATCTCGCACATTCAACTTCTAGTACCAAAACCAGCCATTTTGTTCTATCGAGAGAGCGCTTAACCGCGCAGGTATGACTTTACGATAAACAGAAAGAAAGGGAAACCCAGTGACAACCAAACAACGGAGAAGCTTGGTTTTAAACAGTGACCATCAAACAAACAATGGGTTGTGAATTTCGACGTTATACTCTTATATTTACATGAACCAATTTTGACACATCTTCGTTAAAATTGGTACTAAAAATTACAATTGAAGCTCAAATTTGATCCAAACGGGATTTTCTCAAAATGGCTCAAGATTGTTTTAAAATGTTTCAAATATATGAAAGTCTTCTACGTAATAGATTTTAATAATGTGTCAAGTTTCAAATTCTGAATCACTTTAATTATTTCAGCCATCAAAAGATATTCATGAGACGTGTATCTTTTTCCCAGTATTGTTTTTCATAAGATTGTTTTGCAAAACTGTTATTCATAATTTTCCATATGTGACATTTGAAATCAGTTCTTTCTGTTAAATCTATCTTAGAGCGTCCATGTGTTCATTTCAGAACCTAACGTTTTTGGGAAGTTTATATCTGCTTTACATTCCCTTTAAGAGAGGCAACCTATGTGTTTTGTAATTATTAGCCCGGTGATTAGTTGTAAATAGCCGACTTTTGGGCACTATTTACGCACATCTTTAAAACTTATACGGTATCGATTCTAATTAATGGTTTTTTCATAATTAATAACTTTGGGTTCCTATTTTCATATATTTTGAGCGCATTTACGAGCCTTTGTTACTCGTTTGTTTCGTAATTAAACGACATGGATATAATAGTTATTTATGGTACTAGTGAGATAAGTAAGATATTATCCACGAATGAAAAATTAACCCACGAGGGCCAGATATCCCATTATTATAACTCTTTCTTGTGTATCTCTACGCGCATTATTGCTTCTGATCATTATTCTAAAAGTTTCCCTGCAGAAACTAACCGACCGATCTCCGGAATCTTATGACATACAGTCTCTTTGACTTAAAGCGCTCCGCTTTGTAGCAACTTTATTTTCGGTGGAAAATGGTATAAATTGTATACAGGGTGGGATTAAAGTATGAAATATTTAAAAACAAAAGCGAACTCAACCGGTTTTTTTAAAAACGCTGAAACATGTCGATTTTGTTTTTTAAAAATACACATTAATATGTGCGAGTCACCTTCCGACTGTCTGTGTTTCTAAGTTATGACGTCATCACAAAAAAAGTTAAATGACAATATAGATTTTTTTATAGTGGAATCCGATAGTGATTTCTCTTCCCTTTATGATCATGCAAATAAATCATAAGGTTGCATAACAAAAATTCTGAGAAAAATCGATCTGAACATTTAATGTTATTGATATTATGATATCAATATATCAATATATCGGATCAATTTTTCTCAGAATTTTTGTTATACAACCTTATGATTTATTTGCATGACCATAAAGGGAAGAGAAATCACTATCGGATTCCACTACTAAAAATCTATATTGTCATTTAAATTTTTTGTGATGACGTCACAACTAACAAACATTTACAAAGTTCAACTTGATTTTTCTCAGAATTTTTGTTGTACGTAGCACTTTGCTTTGAAATCTTTCTATAGATTGTACCGAAGAAGTGGCGGCGGTTCCCCAGAGCTGAAGTCCGTAAGACCATATAGGCTTAAAGACGGTTTTAGAAACTAGCACTTTGTTTGTTGTTGATAGTTTGGACTGGCGACCTAGCAGCCAGTAGTGCTTACGGAATTTGAGGCCCAGTTGTTTCCGTTTTCCATATATGGCTTTTCCACGATAATCCTTTGTCCAGATGTAGTCCTAGGTATTTCACTTCTTGAACCTGCTGAAGTGGAGCATTATTGATAATAACTGGTGGGGTGGTCCCTCTGCGTTTTGTGAATGTGATATGCACGGATTTTTCGTTATTGATTTGAACTCTCCATTTTTGCGCCCAGTTTTCTATTTCGTGTAATTCCCGCTGCAGAAGCATGGCTGCGATTGTTGGGTCATCATGTTTAACTAAAACTGCTTTGTCGTCGGCAAAAGTAGCGGTGGTAGAATGGTTATTCCTCGGAAAATCCGCTGTAAATAGCAGGTAGAGTATAGGACTTATGCTTCCTTGAGGAACGCCTGATTTTATTGGATGCAGGTCTGTAATTTCTTGACCATGTTTGACTTGGAACAGTCTGTCTGATAAAAAGGATTTAAGAATAACAAAGTAGCTGTGTGGAAGTGATTTTTTTAACTTGAATAGGAGCCCGTCATGTCATACTCTATCGAAGGCTTGGCTGTCGTCTAAAAATACAGCAGTGAAATACTGCTTGTCTTCGAAAGCTTGGTTTATGACATCAACAATCCTGTGGACTTGTTCTATCGTGGAGTGACCCTTGCGGAAACCGAATTGGAGATCCGGAATTAGTCCCAGGTCTTCAATAATCGACTCTAACCTCTTAGCAAGTAATTAATCAAATAGTTTTCCTATTTGTGACCATAAACTTATTGGTCTATAAGAGGAAGTCGCATTTTCTGGTTTACCAGGTTTATGAATTAATATCACCTGTGCTACTTTCCATTGAGTCGGTACGTGGCCTAATCTTAATATTGCGTTGTAAATCGTAGTTAACATAACTAGGCCCTTGCGAGGAAGTTGCTTAATAAGATGTCGGATTATAAGGTCAAAGCCTGGTGATTTTTTTGGATTTAAGTTATATTTAGTTACTTCCTTTATTTCAGCGACTGTAATTAGTTTTGGTAGGGGTGACATCTGGTATGGTGCATCGAGAGTTGCCTTTATCTCTGCTTCCTCTTCAATGGTTATAGTTGAAGGTAAAGGTTGGAAGACTGATTCAAGATACGCAGCAAACACTTCTGCCTTTTGTTTATCAGATCTTGCCCAAGTTCCGTCTCCTCTTTGAATAGGAGGAATGGGCTGGTGTTGACGCTTGATGTTTTTGGTTGCTGTCCATAGTGAGTAGTCTGAAACAGGAGTGGTGTCCAGGTTAGCGAGGTAATCTTGAAAAGATTCGTTCTTAAGGCTTCTGATTTGTTCTTTAAGTTCGTTGGAAGCTTGGTTGTAACGTCTTTTATCCGAAGGCAATTGTGTGAATTGCCATATTCTTCTCATCCTTCTCTTTTCGGCTATTTGTTTCTTTAGTGCTATGAGGCATTGTTCCTTGACTCTTTTAGTGGTAATTTCTGGAGTGGCTTCCCATGCAGATTCCTGTACTAGTGGGGTGAAGTTTGCTACTGCTGATTCTAAATCCTCGAAGGTTTTTAGTGGTATCTTTAGATCTAGTTGGTTTTCCAGTAATTTCCTGAAGTGATCCCAATCAGTAGATTTATTATAAAGCTTTGGTGGGGGAGTTTTGTTGGTTATGAAACTATTTACTGTTGCAATAACAGGTGAGTGATCTGAGGATAGATCCCAGCAGGATGCAATCGTGAGGTACCCTGGCGCTACGCCTTTCGTTACGAAGCAGTCGAGTAGGTCCGGTTTTTTCTTCGGATCAGTGGGCCAGTATGTTGGTTCGTAGGTTGAAAGGTGTCCTAACCGGAGTTCTTGTACAACGTTGTATAGAACTTTACCGTTCTCTTTTTAACCATAATAAATATTCATACCTTTACATAAAAAAATTTCAAGAAAAACGTGAAAAATGATTTACGACTAGTAGGCTTTGATTTCTAGTTCTCCAATTAATAAAACAGAATTATTTAGATTTAGAATTATCTCACTATTTATTTCAAAGGGCGGTTCGATGACAACTTGTTTGAAATGTCTTAATATTGCTCAATAAATTATCAAAACTTTAAGGTGCTGCCATCGTCCAAACAAAGATGGCGGTTTGTTAGATTTTCCACTGTTTGTTCAATCGAATGACGCCCAACCGCCCTTTTATAAAGATATGTCTTTTGTAATAATTAATGGATGATGTTAACAGTATATAATGATGGTAAAAAATTTAATAATTAAATCAAATCTATATTGTCAAACAATATAAAATATATTTCTTATAAAAGAACCAAATAGTAAAAAACAATTATGGCGGATTTTAATAAATAAACAATTGAAATTGATGAAAGTGAAACATCTTGGTGGTGTACCGAAATTCGAATTACTTTAATAAGCATTATAATACTTAAGGTGATATGTCTGCGGTCACAAACTTTTGCAATAAATAGTTTCTATAATATGGCTGTTGATTAGAAAACCTGTAGGTGAATAATTCTGATGTTTAACGCCATTTTTCTTGTTTGCTTCTCTATGGATATTGTTAGATATAATAAAATAAAATAGGAATAAAAACTAAAACTAGGCAAAGTATTGTGAGAATATTTTGAATTGTATAATAAATTACCATAATCTTTAGTTTTTAATATCATTGATCTGGTATTATTAGGCTAGCATCATACATACATGAAATATTTAATTCTAAATATGTATAGGAATAATATAATAATTTTCTCAAATAATAGAAAACGAAAGATTTTTTTATTTAAAAACATTTGATTTTTAATATTACGTAAATATTGAAGTTAGAAATTTGTTTAAATATATTGAGGTGTAATTTATATAAATGATAATTCAGAAAGCCCCACGTTCGGGCGAACATTAAAAGTATGAGATGTTTTAAGTGAAAATAAATATAGAATTTCATAAAAACCCTACGTTGGATTTAATAAATAAAAAAAATTAATATAACACCCCACAATTTTTTCTTTCTCCCAATAGACTGACTCAGGTTTAATTCGATAGAGAATGACATAAAGGAAATATAAAAAAAAATGTTATTGATTCTTGTACCTGGAAGAAAAGAACTTACTACGAATACACTTGGACTTTTGCAACTGGACAACAGCAAACTAAACTCTATATGTGAAGAGAAAAAAATGGATACTTGCATAAACATCAAATAAACACATAGATAAATTGAAACACAGTTTTTATTTTCTATTTATGATAGAAAATCTATTTCGAAAGAGAAAGTCGAATAAAATACTTAAACAGAAAAGTAGAAAAAATTGGAAAATCTTCCTTGAGCTTGCTCAAATGTGTTAAATATTTTTTACCAACCTAACATGGGGGTTGTAACTGGTCTGCATTTGAACAAACTGACATCAATTAAGTTTATCAGATAAGAAATATATTTACAATTTCTAAATAAATTCATCTAACGAAAAATCAATTATTATTGTGAATAAACAAATGAACTTGTTTAAATGTTACAACTTTGTTATTGACAACACTCAATTAAGAAAATAAATTCTGAATTTATAAGAAGAAAATAAGTAATTATCTTTATGATTTTGTTATTTTAAAAATTGAACCGAATCATTTTATTTTGACCAACCTTGTATATTATACGTCAATATCCACGTTTGTACTGTAACGTACAGAAGACCAATGTGGTAATACAGGTTGCTTGTATGTGGTCTTGTACACTACTTATATGTTATCTCTTGTAGAAGATAATAAAACACATGTAATAACTTCTATGAAATATTTATTTCTTTTCTTGTTGATTACTCTTGTCATGGCAATTACTTAGCATGCAATGCCTTCTTGAGGTAATATCATGTAATATCATTACAGTACCATCGGTAATGTAGGAATCTTCCAAACAGCTGATCTCCATTCCATTCAAGGTCGAAAACCAAATTGTTAAAATGGAAATCAATAAAAATCTTCTTTAATTTATTTTAATAAAATTGTTCACAATTCCATATAATTGTTGAAAAACGAAAATAAATCTTCTTTGATTTAAATATTCAGGTAACTATTCAATTCCATAAACACTTTGTTAAAAATTGTCGATTGTTTACAAAAAAACAGTGGTTAACACTTGAGCATGGATACTCCCAAAGCGTTTTATCGACTGAATTTGTTAATTTTTCCTGGTCTTTTATATGTTTTACAGAAAGCAATTAATAAACCAACAAATCTCTGCAAAATAAAGACGAATAGTCAAACTCGTGACGTCACAAACGAAAAACATGTGTTCATAATTTGCATTAATCTTAAATCTAAAAAGACAGTAATGTATCTGGCAAAATAACGATTAAAACAACATAAGACACTTATAGTCTAAAATCAACATTAGCTGAGAAAACAAAAACGACCAAAGCCAGCCTCGGTGGATTAGTGGTTTGCATGTTTGCTTCATAATCCAAAGATCGCAGGTTCGATCCCCGGCCGAGCTGGTAATTTTTCATAGCGGAAAAAAATTAAAAACATGCCTTCTTCTCGGATAGGAAGTAAAGCTGTAGGCCCAGTGTCAATGCGTTTGGCACGTTAAAAATCCCTACTGGGGGTGGAATTCCCCCAGATTTGGCTAAATTCTGGTAGGGTCGGCCAAATGATCATAGCAATCGGTGCCATGAGGTACGAAGGATGCTCCTGATTCCTCGCCCAAAAACAAACAAACAAACAAAAACGACCAACGGTCAAAAAATCTCATTAAAACTTAATTGCAAAGAAAACTCATTAACTAAGTTGTACAAGAAATGATTATATGGCTACCCAAGGTGACTCATACATATGCAGTTTACATAGAAAAATATTTACAATAAAAGAAAAACAAAAATAAAAATCAGTTTATATGTTTTTAAGATCAAACGATGCTTTGCAAGACTCCATACAAATGACAACATAAATGAAATCAAACTATACTCAAACTTGTTTAGCATACAGTCCTCCAAGTGCCTACATTCATACACCGGTGTAAAATATTATAATAAAATCAATATTTGAAAGAATTGAAGCATATCAGCATAGCCAATATCTTCACAAAGATTAACACAGATCTTTCAAATACAGGAGATTGTAAGTTAAATGTACCGTTATAGACATTACAATAATGACCCTTTTACATATTTCCAGTAAAATATTTTCTGGAAACTGGTTCAGCTTAGTAGGATCAAGAAAATTCTCTTTTGCGTGAGTTATCGACAAACCCCATATAAAGAAAGAAAGATAAAATCCTTTAAAAAATTGGATAAACTATCCTGAACATGCAACATGGGTTGCATAAAACATGTATTACTATAAAACAACCTAAATAATTTATATCCTTTTTGTAAAAATTGACGTTACGTCTGCATGAAACTCTTCCTTCTATAATTGCTATTTAAATTGATAAATCTATCTGTAACCTCACATGTAGCTTTTAGATTAAATAAACCTAATATCCTAGCATGTCTATCATTTTATTTAATGCATGAAATAATTATATTTGTGTTTACGATCAAATCGTAGTCTTAAAATACTTCAAGATTTCAAATCGTCAAGTGAATTTTCAATCTGATGATTCCATATCATCTCAATATTTTATTGTATATATTTTTAATATGAGCTATTTGATATAATATGAATATATCCCATAAATATTGAGTGAATCTGACTGAAATCTGCATGAAAGAAATAAAATATAAATCATTTTTCTTTGATTTATTGTCAGGAGAAAACCTACAAAAATATAAAAAATATAACCTTGTTCAATATAATAAATATGATGTAATATTATTAAAAATTTAAAACATAAAGTTATATCCATAAGGTCGTCTAAAACATTTAATAAACATTAATACAGTACAATAAAAGCCACCACTAATTCATAAAATACACTATTTTTTTAATTTTCCACCACCGAAACGTTTATTAGCAAACAACCACCATCTTCCGCTTTATACGCGTAATGTAATTTCAACGGACTTACGTCGATTGTTGTAACAATTTACGCAGAGAACCAAAATTACCGCTTATGAGCCTCAAGTTTAAAAATATAATTATATTTTCACAATAAACTGTTTAAAAACGTTTTATAAAATGAAAAGAAAGCTTTCAAAGGTTTTCACGCTTCGACACATATTTTGCACGTTTTAATTGACAAGTTAAACATTGATTAGTCGATGTAATATTTATAAAATAAATAAATAAAGATTAATAATTTTTTTTTATTAATCTTTATTTATTTCATGATTATAGAATTCCACAAAGAAAGACTAAAGACAATAAACAAGAATATGTAATATTTATGTAATCTATATTCTATAATATATCCTAAATTGGAAATATTTTTGAAAATGTACTCAAAACGAAACATTTAGTGAATATTTTTAATTATGCTAAATTCTATGTTAAGTTTTATTTGTATATGAAATGTTTATTAAATATATACCTTTAAATATTAATTTTTTAATATCATAGAAACATTTAATACATACGTTAAAGTTTATATCTTTATCCAAATATGTATTTATATATAAAGATTCAAATATAAATTATTTGATGTAAAATCTTCTTCAGAGAGGCTTAGAGAATAAAAGAGGACAATCTTTTGCAAAGAATTTTAGATTTCAGGCGATAATAATTTTATAAAACGCAAAAGAACTATAGTAAACAAATCGGCAAAATATGTTTACCATGGAAATATCCAAATAAAGCATCAACAACAAAAAATTTAAACAGGAAACAAAATCATCCATCTTCCTTTTTATACATGAAAGATGGACTTATTACAGGATGTCTATGAACCTTTAAAGATTCAAAGGTCAAACTGAATCTCTGAACTTAATTTCTACAAATGTGAGTCATTTTTTAATAGCATCCTATTTTTTGGAAAAAACTATACCAAAAGTTATTGAATTGAACAGATCTTTTAAAACAAACTGTTCGTCCAAAAAAAGTTTTGAATATATTAACCTTTTTCCATTTGCCATTTTTTGCTTCTAAACAATAAAAAGACACAGAGAAACAAAACATAAGAATTTTTCTTGTGTCGTTCATAAGCAAACTTAACAAATGTTAAAATATATTATACACCTGATCACCTTCTTTACAAGGTCTTTATTTTATCGAACTTTGCTTGGAGCCAGCGAAAAAGTAAAAAGAAAAATATTATTAAACCAAAGCAAACCGTAAGGAACATACTTATTTGGATTAAGGACGTTCAATTGTAAAGGTCACTTACGGATAATTTTCTCTTGCGGCAAACTTGGAACACCTGAAACTCTTTGAGTAGATACAAGTTTTATTATAGCAAGCAATCAAATAAAATGTATTTTATTGAGATTTCTTAATATAGAAATAACATACATTTTTAATTAGCGTACACTATCGTTTATGGAATGATGGGTATCTGTAATTGGATTAAAAATGTATATATTTTTGATTTTCTTGATGAAATGTCAAACTTGATTTCCTGTTAAAGTGTGCAATTTGTGTATAGGTTAACGAAACAAGCTTTAAAAGTGAGGAAAATATCGAAATAATAAACTTCTGGTTTATAAATTTTGGGATAAAGGTCACGTCATCTAAAAAAATATCTTAATGTGGAGGAAACATTAAAGTTTATGAAGTAAAATTATATTACATTAATATAAGGATGTATAAATTTAACTGAAATTAGTTACCTATTGTTTTAAAGTCTGCCATGCATAGAACGACTGGTTAATAAAAAAACAGTTAAATTTGTTGATTTAATTTCTACACCGTAATTGTATCATCAACCTTTAGTAACTACTTAACCTAACTGTCTGTTAGTGAATTTTTGCGACTTTCACTTCTTCTTCTGTAAATCACTCTTTTGGAGACCTTACTGGTCATAATCACCACTATTCAATTTCTTTAACATTTCAGATTCCTTTCTCTCCTTTTCTTCCGAAAGAATTCCATTGTTAGACAGTACAAATGCGTTCACAGTTTTCGCATATTTAGTAAAAACCTAATTTTTGCTAATCTCGCAACGTCCTTCTTATCAAGAGATTATGCGAGTTTACATTTATTTTTGTTTTTGCGGTACAATCGACGTTACCGGATGGTCAAACGTGTTAATCATAAATTCAAAATAAGATAATAGTAAAATCTGATGCATCTTTATCCTTATTTCAATTCACCTTATAATATGGTCTAAAGTATTGATTATGTTACCTTAACTAATAATAACTTATGGGTTAAGATATTTTTTCTTTTAAGGAGATTTAAGTCGGCTCCAAATCTGGAACTGCCAATGGTGACTAGTACAGTGGTCCGGATGAAAAGCAAATCTTTCACACTTATGAGTAAGGTCGAAGGACCTTCTAGGCTATAGTAGATATTCCTTTAGATACCAGGCGCCAAATCCGGACTTAATCTCCGGTACCTTAAAGCTTTAAGCCTCTGCCTAATTGAAAACCACAATAAAACAAAAGTAATAGGTAATTAAATTCATTTTATTGATAAATTGATAAATTTATTTTATTGACTATAGTTTGCATCCATTTTTTTATAATTCTTTGTTTTACTTTTACTTTACTGTTTACTACTTACTAACATCACTTAAGGATTCATAACTGAATAACCTTTGGGAGTTAACATAAATAAAATGATTCTCATAAGATTATACTATAAAAATAAAGGTAAAATATTAGTTAATAATAAAGACAAGACGGAAAAGACAAGGCCTGGTCAAAATCTGACGTAGATAAGAGTTACTGTAGGATTTCGGAACGTTCTACATTGGACAAACTGGTCGAAATAGAAAGAGTCGACTTGCGAAACACAAATGTGATATTTTACACAATAAAGAAAAATCATCTAGAATATTGGCAACAATCATTACACGGACATTAAAATAAATTTAATACATTTGAGAAAGAAAGGAGGAAGGTTAGATTTACTTAAACGATTAGGAAATTAGAAGTAAAAAATAATAATATATTTATTGTAAATAGTTTACGACCTACGCGTATACTTTTTGAGATTTCAGTATGCAACTCAATTAAATTACAAACAGTTTTTATTGAAACTATTAACACAATGTTTCACAAGAAGATTACCGCGTTAATTTCACTTATTTACAATTATGTTTAAAACTTGGTAATTCGCAAAAAAACACTTTTTTTTCAAAAAATTGTTTTCAGTAAAAATAATTTTAAACTTTTAATAATCTCTGTATCTACGAGGGTAGATCAGTATTTACGGTCCCTGACATAGTAGGCTTTGCATGATATCGTCACTCATTTTTCTATGAGAACTGTCATTACTAATTATTTGTTGTGTCAAGTTTTGCGTAGGTGCGTGTTGTTTTTTGAAAGTTATTAATAATTAAGCTGGTCGATAACAGACAATTTTTAAAAATGGAAAAAAGTGAAGGCAGAGCGGTGATAAAGTATTTGCAAAAAAAAGGATTAACACCTACTGAAATTCACAAGGATATGACAGACGTTTTAGGGGACTCTGCCCCTTCTTACCAAGTGGTGAAAAATATGTCTCGTGAGTTTAGATTAGGCAGAACAACTTGCGAACATGCGAAAGGTGCGGGACGTCCAGTCTGTGTCACCGTTGACAAAAACATCAATTTGATCCATGATATGGTAATGGCAGATAGAAGACTGACTATTCGCCATATCGCGGAAATAACGAACATCTCTTATGGGTCAGTTGAAAATATTTTAAGAAATGTTCTTGATCTCAGAAAAATTTCGGCGCGTTGGGTTCCAAAGATGCTGACCGTCGATCAGAAACGCTCTAGAGTGCTGCATTCGGAAGCCAATTTGGAGTACCTGAAGGCCAATCGGAAGCAATTTCTCACTCGCTTTGTGACTGTGGATGAAACATGGGTGCACCATTTTGATCCTGAGACGAAAAGACAAAGTATGGAGTGGCATCACAGAGGTTCTCCACCTCCACGCAAATTTCGAGTTCAACGGGCGGCTGGAAAGATTATGGCCACAGTGTTCTGGGATGCAGAAGGAATTTTGATGATCGATTATTTGCAGCGTGGACACACAATAACGGGTTCTTATTATGCAGGGTTAATTCCAAAATTGCGCGAAAGCATCGACCGAAAAAGACCAGGAAAGTTGGCACACAAAATTTTGTTCCATCAGGACAACGCTCCAGTCCACAAGAACTGCATTGTCATGGCTGCCATACAGAACGCTGGCTTTGAAATCCTAGAACACCCTCCATATTCACCAGACCTGGCACCCAGTGATTACCATCTATTTCCAAAATTAAAGGAAAACCTGCGTGGAAAAAAATATGGAGACGATAATGAAGTTATGACCGCAGTAAATGGCTGGTTTGAGGAGCAACCGGAAAACTTCTTCCTGAAAGGCATTGAAGCATTGGAACATCGGTGGACCAAGTGCATTGAAGTCCAGGGAGATTATGTTGAGAAATAAATAAATAATGTTTTAAAAATTCTTTCTCTTTCTATATCAGGGACCGTAAATATTGATCTTCCCTCGTATATCAATCAATCTTTAATTTAATTTCATTTAATTATAAATATTGCTTGGATAATTCGTATTTTGTTTTTGAGATATGAGTACTTAAAGTGTAAAAAAAATAGAGAAAATTAATTAGGAAAACATTTGAAAATGGCGCTTAAAAATCTGCATAGCTTATTAATTTTGCACCGGTTCAGATCAGATTAGATTATTTGGATCCATCAGGTTTTCCTAATCATAACTATTTAAAATTAGAATGCTGCATTTACGGATCGTAATTGATGCGGAATTGAAAAGGATACATGACATATTTAAAATATGATAAGCTTGTGATATCAGGAGATGTATATACACTAAAGGATCTTAAAAAGAATGCAACAGAAAATGAATTTCAAGAAAAGACAAATATGAAAGGAAAAACCAATGGTAGAAAAGGAAGGACAACAAGTCAAAGATCACCTGAGGAGAAAAGATGGAAAAGGTGTGAAGTACTATAGGTTAGAAGGAGATCAAGAGCAACAACCAACAAATTCAAAAACTATTAGACAAAAAATTGAAAGAACTCAAAGACAACGACATGGCAAGAAAAAGGGAAATGAATTTGGATAAGATAATAAAGCCAGCAAAGAAAAGAAAAGAAATAAAAAGAAACAATGAAAAGAACAAAGCAAGAATAGCAACATGGAACATTAAATCAATGCTAGCAATAGGAAAAATGAAAAAAATAGCTAATAGGGAAAGGGGAGGGTAAAATAGAAAAGGACGACTTTACATTGCACTATGGAGGAGAAGACAAACAAGGACAACGTGGAACTGGTTTTATGGTAGATAAAACATATAGAAAGAGAATATTAGAATTTAGAAGAATTAATGGAAGGATATCTTATTTAAGAATGAAGAATAAAATATATAATATTACAATAATTAATGTGTATGCGCCAACGGAGGAGGCAAATGATGAGGAAAAGAATTATTTCTATGAGATACTAACAAATGTGTGCGACAAAGTACCAAAACATGAGGCATTAATAATTATGGGGGAGTTAAATGCGAAAATAGGGAAAGAGGAATATCTGAGTACTGTGACAGGAAAACAAACACTACATGATAGAGAGAATATGTAACCTAGCTACAGAGTTAAACATGTTTATAGCTAGTACAAAATTCAAACATAAAAGAGAGCATAAGGAAACATGGATTCTCCCAGGAAAACATACGGAAACCAAATAGACCATGTGTTAATAAATAAGAAGAGGGAAAACATGATTCAAGATGTGCGATCCTATAGAGGAGCAAATGTTGATTCCGATCATTACTTGGTAATAACAGAAGTAATGTTACGAATTATGATTAACGAGAAGAAGAGAACAACAAGAATGAAATGGAAAATAGAAAATCTACAAGTAGAACAAAAAAATAATAAATATGTTGAAGAAATACAAGAACACCTAAGTCAAAGACAGAAGAATGACAATATAGATGAAGAATGGAATACGATAAAGAACAGCATTATTAATACATCAGAGAAGATACTAGGTAGAGCAAAAATACAAAGAAGACATGAATAGTTTTACAAAGAATGCGAAATAGGTTACAAAAAAAGAGGGAAACCAGACTAAAATGGTTAAGGACAAAGGAAAATAATGATTATGAAATATACAAAGAAATTAGAAAAGAGGGTACAAAAATAGTAAAACAGAAAAAAAACACAATGGTTAGAAGAAATGATGGATGAGATAGGGGGTGAAAATAAAAACAATACCAAATTGTACCAAACAATAAGAAAACAAAATCGAAAACCAGTAACAGCCTACAGTAAGGTGTGGGAAAAGCATTTCAAAGACCTACTAAATAAAGGGAGTGATGAGACAGATTATGAACAGAACAATGAGGGACATAACCACGGAGAATTAGACGAAGACAAACCATCAAGAGAAGAATTTTATGAAATAATTAAAAATTTAAAACGAAACAAAACAGCAGGACCTGATAATATATGTAATGAATTAATTCAAAGTGGTGGAGAGCAGTTAAAAGACAGAATTTTTGATTTGATTAAACAAATATGGAATGAAGAACGAATGCCTGAGGAGTGGAGATATGGATTAATTATACCAATATTGAAGAAAGATGACCCAATGATGTGTAATAATTATGGAGGAATCAGTTTATTAAACACCGCATATAAAATATTAACATCTACAATTCTAAACAAAGTGAAAATATACACCGAACAAGTAATAGGGGAGTACCAGCAAGGATTTCGGTCAGGAAGATCGGCAATAGATGCAGTACATATAATAACGCAAACTATAGAAAAATCTTATGAGAATAACATCGAACTACAAATACTATTTATTGATTTCAAGCAAGCTTTTGACAGTCTAAAGCGCGAGATGATCATAAGAGATGCAAAGAAAATAGGAATACCAAATAAATTAATAAGATTAATTCAAATAACAATGCAAAAATCAACAGCAGCAATCATGTCAGAATCAGGATTATCAAAAAGATTTGAATTTGATGCAGGAGTACGACAAGGCGATGGATTATCGCCAACACTATTTAACATCACACTTGAAGGCATTATTGGAGACTGCAAATTTGAAGGATCTATTGTAGAGAAGATGGTAGGAGTGGTAGCGTATGCAGATGACATTGTAGTAATATCAAGAAGCGGAAAATGTCTAGATGAAGCAATTTTAAAAATAGAGAAAGAAGCAAAAAAGAGAGGTTTAGAAATTAATGAAGACAAGACCAAATATATGAGAGTAAGTAGAAGAGATCTCGACATCAACAAAAAAGAAAGAGAGATAGGAAGATATAAATTTGAAGAAGTTGAAAGCTTTAGATATTTAGGAATAACAGTTAACAACAAAAATAACAGAAGTCTAGAAATAACACATAGAATTCAGTAGGGATTTAAAGCTTACTACAAGTACAAGATGTTCATGCAAGATAAAACAATAAGCAAACAGACTAAATTAAGAGTATATAAAGTAGCAATAAGACCAGTAGTAATGTATGCAGCCGAAACTATGTGTTTGACTAAGAGAGACGAAGAAAAACTGAAAATATTTGAAAGGAATATAATCAGAAGAATATTTGGCCCAAAAAAGATAGGAGATGAGGAATATAGAAGACTCATGAATTTTGAAATAAATAATAATAATAATAATTGCTACAACCCATAACCTAAACTAAGGCCCCAGAAGCTATAAGCTTGTGCGGGAGGGAGGGGGCGATTATTATTATTACGTAGGCCCAATGTGCGGCTGCAGCCGACTTACAGATGGAACAGCGCAAATCCCACATTTGTGTCACAGCTAAGGAAAACTGCAGAAAGCCTTAACCAGATCAGCCGGCGCCGGGAGTCGATCGCGGGCCGCTTGGGTGAAAGTCCGGCACGCCAGACATTACACTACCAAGGCTGTTGCCTTAATAAAATGATTTATTGAAAGGGGAAGACATAGGAAAAACAATCAAGGCACAAAGAATACGTTGGTATGGACATCGCAAAGAAGACGCATCCTTACCGAGACGAATTACGAGATGGAAACCACAGGCGGATAGGCAAAGAGGCAGACCGAAAATACGATGGGAAGATCAAGTATTACAAGACATTAAAGTTCTAGGAATAATAAGATGGCTGAAGAAATGCAAGACCGGAAAGCATGGAGGAAGATAGTGGGAAAAGCAAAAACACACATCAATTTGTAGATATAAAAGAAGGAAGAAAGCAGTGGACTGACCCCCCACACGAAAAAGGTCAACAGAACCCAATAAAGGGTGGTTAAAACTCAAAACGAGTGTACAACCTGTTTATAACAACCATATTTAATTTTTATCGAAGTTAAATATAAACCCTAATTGATAAATTTCTAATTATATCTTATTCTCTGAAGTATTAAAAATGAGTGAGTAAAAATATTTTATAGTTTATTTTTTTATATAAATAATTCATGAAAATAAATCTTATTAATCCAACATATTTCTATATAATACATTAGAAAACACTATAGCTACCTTTTATATTATTTAATGACATTTAATCGTTTCAAATGAATTAAAATTCGTGAAATTACGATAAAATTTCTTTTTAAAGTATAATTGTAATATTATATGAACGAAGTTTTCACTTTAAATACACTTTTAATATTATTTAAGAAAATTATTGAAATTAATTCTTCAATTAAAAAAATATCGAAATGAAATATAAATATATTTTTCTATAATTTCGTTTTTTCTTTCGAATTTTTCCCTTTCGTTTGTGATTTGAATAATATAAAAATAAAAAATAATATTTATATCATAAATATATATTTATTGCAATTAATTAATTATTTCTTAAGAAAACACTGATTACCATAGCAACAATTAGAATTAAAATCAAATAATTTCTACCTTTATAAAAATTTAAAACAATTTCTAATGTTTGCTTTTATTATTTACTTGCACAGCTCTGAATTCAAAGACTTTCTACTGACATACCCACATCAATAGCATATTATTCTGCTTTATAAATATTTAACAATTACTTTTTATAGAAATTATATTCACTGTCACAATTATGTCATCCATTCATCATCGTTTCTAGTGTAAGTAAAAGTGCGACCTTTTAATTTTCTATATCATCGTGATGTGTGCTATTACATCTTCCTCTTTTTAAATCTTCTGCACACTTTCGATCAATCACTTCACTTACCATTCATTATCTCATCATCGTTTTATAATAATTTATAGACTCTCACGACTTGAGAAATTGCAGACTTTAAAAGGGGCTAGCTAGCTATCATTACCGTTCTGATCATGATGTGACCTCAAGATGAAATGATAAATTACACAAATAATATTTTATTGGGTTATTGCAAGAATCTGATGTCCAAATGGTATTGGAAATTCTTAATTAGTTTAATTAATCAGTTTTGTGTTTTGTTGGAATTTGTGCTAAATGATTAATGAAACTTATATAGTGCCAATTTGTAGATTTATAGAAGATCGTAATTTATAAATTTATTAAATAAATAACACTCATAATAATAACATAAATAAACGTTAAATTGTTATTACATAATGGTTAATTAATAAATATACTGTACAAATCAATTAATCTCAAAGATTAATTATAAGAACCTATTTATGATAAATCTAGAAAATATTAAAAATTATTAAGTTGAAAACTAAAAGTTTATATACAGATTTATTTATACTTATATTCGACATTTTAAAATTAATTTTGAGCTAGGAAGCACAAATTAAATAGCATGTAGTGAGCAGTTAAGGGCGTAACTCAAGGAAAAGGAAATATTCTTCTTTTTCATTTTTTCAAAGCTACAAAACTAATGAAAACCATATAAAGGTTAGCAAAATTTCTATTTTGCAAACAATTCCACCTTATTTAAGACACTGGTTTCCGGATTGCCAATTCCTTAAAAACCTATTGATTCTTTTTTTCTTCTGATCAACAAATTCAAATAGTATCTATTTGAATGAAAACTTTCTTTTTCACACTTTAAAATTTTACTAAATGCCAATATCACATACTGCGCCACATAGGTAGCATTCATGCTTAATAGAAATAAAGAAATAATCTACTTAAATGGAAAAACTTAATTAACTCAAAGTAATTGGTCGTTAATAGCAACTAACAGCAGGCACGAACGAGAATGTTTATAATCTATATATTTGAAAAAAGTATATATGTGAATTACATACTACATATACTGACTGTATTCCGCAAGGACGATCGACTAATAGAAGGCTCAATCGTATAACACTTTTTCTTAATTATCACCGCAGTGTAATCAAAATTAATGATATGAACATTAGAAAATTAATATGCAATGGTGATAATCATAAATAATAATACCAGAACAGATGTTTGAATATATTGAGAAATAAATACATATATGCCTTACATATTGATTTGTCATATGAACTAAAGTTTGCTTTTGTGTTGAATTATTATTATACAAGGCTAGAGGGTGTGAAATTGCATGCAAACGTGCAGGGAATGTTGCTACATGTGATTTACTAGTTCAATGTCATATAAAAATTGTTTAAGTATACCTTTAACTGAACTGTATGTTAATAATTGTTTATAGATAAGTAGAAACCAATAAGAGTTGGATTTATAAGCATTAATTATTATAATATTACGGAAGATAAAATTAAGTTACGTTCCGCAGGATTCCACCATAGGTCCTCTTTTATTTTTTGTAACTATTAGAAAATATTTTTAGAAAATATTTTTCGCTAAAGAAAAATAAAAGATAAATAATGCCAATTGCTAGCACTTGGTGGTATATTCGCAGTCGTCAATTAATTCATATTAAAGTTTTGAAGGTACTGGCATAACGTTTGGTTTATTCATTTACTTAGTTAATGTAACAACACTCACATTGAGATGCCATTACTATAACAAATGTTAATTTTTGGAAAATCTTAGAGTCACCGTTTTATTTATTCAGTCTTAACATCATAACGATTTTCATTATATAGATTTTCACGATTACTAAATAAGGTACCGGTTAAGTTATTGTGAAAAGCTTGACATTGTTACTATTGTTTCTGCTTTTTAATGCTGCTTAGAGTTAAATCTAAAAAATTATCTAATCTTTGATTCTTTGTTTCAGGTGAGTGTGCAAGGTCAAGTGCTGAATAACTGCTATCAATCGTAGTGTGGTATTAAACACGTATAACAGGTAGATATTAACTGTATTTCAGATTATTCATGTTGTATATATTATTAATTATTTAAGTTAGATTTCATTGATTTTAAGAGGGAACTTTCGTACCATGGCCTCGTTCTTGCGAGCTTTTCTTCTTTAAAATGTAGTTTCTGGTATTAATAGACTAATAAGTATATGAGAAGTATCAAGATGTACCTCCCTCCCTTAAAGGTTACAATGCTCTTTAAAAGGATTTTGCTATTTTTGTATTTTTCCACTTACAATAAATTATATAACCTCGACATTAATATTAGTATACAATCCCAAAGTCAGCATTTTTGGTTTGCGAGTATTTTGATTTTTACTAAATTGATTTAATTAAAATTTTTGGAAAAAAGATTGTCACTAACTTTAAAAATTTTGTTATTTTTCCATTCTAATAGAAGATGTAGTGCTTATTCCTAACCCCCACTGGCATTTGGATGTACAGTGCTTTATCATCAATTAAATAAACAAATTAGCAAGTAGATCAATTAAAGTAAATCAATCAAGTATGGTTATATCTTAATCAAGGACAAATAACATTGGCAAAAATTAAATGCAAGTTGTTGATTTCTATATACAAATTTGATCAGGGTGAGGATTGATGCGAGCGAGACTATAAATTTATTCCAAATCTGACTTAACTTCAAGCCTCAAAAATGTAACTGGCACGGTAAATTAACGTGACTAGCTGTAATGTAGATTGCGCAATCGTTAACCTCAAATTTTAATTGTTTAACCAATTCATTACGGAACAAGGTCATACGTATTCACTCGCAATTATTCGTAACAATGTAATAAAATAAATAATATGTGATAAGATTATATATATGAAATAGATACCTAGATATAAGTGCTACACGCACGCTGGGGAAAAATCATTTAACACACACAATTATAATATACAAATATACAGTAATGCTTTATATACAATAAGAGTTGTCAAACGTTATTGTTGTTGTAAATAGTTGCTACAATATAACTGACTCACGATACAGATGTTTGTTCTTCGAACTGAAGAGGAATGTCACCAACCAACCAACGTAGCGTGATCCAACGACACAACAGCAAACAAGTCAGCGTAATGTTCTTTTAATAACCCAAATATACAACGTAGTATATGAAGTTAACGTAAGATTTATTAAATAAAAAGAAAAAGGTCTGTAACAAATAAAATCAATTACCAGAATGCACCTAGCAAACATCTAATAAATACCTTACATAAAAGGTGACCTTCTGAAAGGGTTATACCGCTCCCAAATGTGGCTAACGTTGATTATATATCGAAACCTGTCAAAGATTTATAGTATAAGAGACTGAATGTAAAGAAAAGTTAATCTATAAACTTACTTGATCCCAACCGTCAAAAAAGAACTAGTGGAAAATTCCCTTGCGGCTACCAATAAACTTGGAAATCACCACCAAAAATTAATTATCGATCTGCACAAATGCAATTCCCATATCACAACATAAAGGAAAAACTAATTTAAAAGCGATGCCACTAAAATATTCTTTTTAAAGAATGTTCTTCACACGAACGAAAACGAAGTGAAGTCTCTCATCAACAACAGGAAGTTAGTTCCAAACAAAATGGCAACTAAAAGGAAAGAAAATGCGAAAATACCTAAACGCTATACAAACTAACACAAAAGCATAGCTGTACAGGGTGCTACAAAATTAGCACGTAACAAAATGATATGACTAAAATCTATCAACTTTTCGGAAAGAGTTAATTTTGATACGCATAAAAAACGAATAATTATACAAAAAAGAAGAACCGTAACAAAATATCGTCTTGTACGAATTTTTCACTTTTTCCGTTCATTTCAGCAATGAGATTTAAACGTCTCGATTACTTTACACATTTTTACAGTTGATTCACAGTTGATTTTTACAGTTGAATTCTTTTAAAGTTAATACTGTAAGTGCACTTAAGAAATCACACGCACAAAAAAGAGGTTACGGTACGAAAGGTTCCCTCTATAGAAAACTATTTTAAAAGTTTTAACATTGATGGGAATCTGATGGGAATATTTTTTGTATATTTATGCAATTTAAATACCATCGTATTTTGCTATCAACGCTTATTCCTCTGTGATGAGCTAGCTTTTTGTAATGTTCGATAGGAAATTAAACCGGAACAAAATTTACCACTTGGATCTGAGACAAAACCCTTTGAGGCAAAATTTGTCCTAATAGTGACGAAAGGATCGTCTCCTCCAGTAGTTCTTTTATCTAATGTGCAATAGTAACGTACGTATAATCACACTACAGATAAGATCATGTTTCATGAGAATTGTTTAGGAATGTGAACACACGATATCAAATTACATTTTTCTGCTAAGTCTATGTTATCTCTATGAGAACTTCTTTGGCATTTATTCTCTCATGACCATGAGAACTGTGTAGGCAGATAAGGTATAAATACCTCTGTTTTAATCTTCAGTCTTTATTAAGTATTTATTCAACTCACAACAAGTGTTTATCCAGAGTGAGTATTAAAACTAGGTGTGGATTTTAAAATTGTCTTGCTAGTAAAAACATAAAAGCTCATTCGAGTTTTTAATTAATTATTTTGCTTAATGTCATTTAAATGTGAATTCTAAAATTGTTCTGTTAAGTGTGTTAATTCAAATCTAATTATTTAAACTCGTCTTAAACTCGTTAAATAAATTACTGACAAACTAATATTAATACATTTGTAATCTAAATGTTAAAAGAGATAAAGTTTTCTATTAATTAAAAATAATAAAATATATTCTACGACTGCAAACGAAATATATAAATGTGTTTTATTATATTCAATAAATAAAGTTTTAAAAAAAGCTTCGGCCACAGAATATAATCAAAACTCAATACCGTTATGTAATTAGTGACATTTGTTGCCGATCATTTACTTGTTACAATTCTCATTTTCCGCCATTTTTTGGGCTCAATGGGCATTAATATTTTCTGAATCTTCTCCTCTTTCTTTAACCTTTCCTAAGTCTAGCAGAGTTCAATATTTGCTTCCATTATTCTCTATTATTCCAGACTTCCTGTTTTCACCTTTATTCATTTTAATCTCTTCTTGGTCGTACTCTCTGTCTTCTTTCTCTCGGAAACTTATTGTTGTGAATTCTTTGGATATGCCCGTCCCACAGAAGCTACTTTTTTTAATTTCTTCAAAGATTCCTCTTGTATTTCTGATTCTTTTTCTTTGTGATTTTCTTCTCTAATAATTCATTTTCATGACTAATTATTAGTTTTTGTGTTGCTTCGAGAGCTGCTTAATTCGGATTCATAAAATATTGCTGTTCAATCTTGTTTTTTCATTCTATTATCTCGGTATAATGTATAGTCCTTGTTTTCCAATAGTTCCTTCCAAATACTTATATTCTTTGCATGCCGATACAAGTTGTACGTGTACTTGTTTTTAAGGTATGTAGATTCCATGTTCTTGTGACGCATCACAATCTAAGATTCATCCGCCTTGTTAAATCTGATCTTTCGTATATTTAGTTGTCTTCCAATAGCTAACTATCTAGCCCAGCTTCTCAACTCTCAACCTGGAAGGTCGTATATTGGATCTCGTCCCTAGATGGATTGCTCTACCGGGCTAAGGAGATCTATCTATCCTCCCGTTATCGATCTTTCACCTATTCCTCCATTGGGATAGTAGATCCTCGTCTTTATTCTTCGCTTTTCCTATTTTTAAATATACCATTGTGTAGAAATCTGTTAATTTGTGAATTTGGATGCATCTTACATATGTTGTAGCTCACAATCTCCTGAATGTAATACCTTATGGACACAAAGTTTTAGAATGAACAATTACTGAGTAAAGTTTGCAATAATTGCAGTGCTTATATTCTACGAATATTTTGTGGAATTACTCTAGGAATATTTGTTGAAAGTACTATGAGAAGTAGAGGGGTTTTTTAAATCTTAAATCTCTTAAATTTTAAAAACATTATTCTCATGTATGAATTTGTATGCAGTGTTTTAATTTGAAGCATAATGCTCTGCATTACTCAATAGTAGATGTGATTGGAAATTACCTGTCCTATCAATTATTTATTGAAATCGCTTTAATTTAAATAACGTGTTTTATTAAAGACAGTTAAGAAGGGAGGCATGGATAATGTGCAACAATTTAGTATTTTAGTAAGTATCTGTATTAAGTAATTCATATTTTTGATACAATAATATCTTCAAAGAAAACATCCTACTACTGAACAATTGCTCCTATTTTTATGAAACGCTCAGTCCCGTATGCTCTTTATTCACAGCGTATTCACAGAACTATCCCACTCTATGACTTCACAACAATATTCGTAGAGCATGTAAATTTCACCAGTGATATCTCAGTAACCACCCATTATTGAGCTTGAATCTGATAACACCTTTTATTCAGGATGTTCGTGGAAATTGCTCAAATCTTCCGGTATTTGAGTTCTCACGTATTTACATACGCACAATTAAAATCTCATTTAATTTAAACTGTGCAATACACCCCTTTTTTTCACCTTCCCATCGCACTCTATATTGCACTCATCCACGATTTACTTGATGCTTGGTAAATAATCTTATTACAATTCAGCGCAGTCTAGATACTTTTGGTAGCATGGCCAACTACAAATAAAGTGCAGTGAGCATGAGTAAAATATTTCTTCACTAACCTTAAAATCTTACTCAATTTTGATGTGATGTTTAGAATTGCTCTATAAATCTTAGAAAAAGAGTTTGGTTTACTTCCTTACGCAATGAAACATGTGCATACAGCTTCAGATTTAAGATGTATGGTTTATTACTCTTGCTGCATTTTACTTGTTACTCAGATTACTCAGGGTAATCTAAATCAACTTGATCTGCACATGCAAACGCTATTATATACCGTGTTTGAATTTGCTTCTACAAACATAACACATGCACAAACGCGATCGAAAAAAGAGACTTGTTCTAAACCAGGCGAGGCACACTTCTGCAGTGGTGCAGCTCTATATACGTAGAAGCGGTTTCAGACCCAATATATCTTGCTCTAAAATGTACACATTGAATGCTCCCGATAGGTTAGGTCACAAAAACATACAAATCTCTTGCTCTTCCAAACAGTACTTGCATTACGCATTTAAACGCACTTAACACAATATCCGTTTGGACTTTCACCGGTGGTCTTCCAATATCGGTACGATTTCTAACTAGCAAAAGTTATGAACATTACTGCTACATACTTACTTAAGAGGATCTTACAAACAGAAATAAATCGTGGTAGATGTATTGTGCTCTCTTCACATCTTCCCTAATGACCCAAAGTTAAAATTTCGACGAATGTAGAATAAAAGTGAGTGGATACATAAATGATTGCTGCTTAGAACGTACACAACATATAATGCAATAAGACACCTGTTCTGTCCTGATACCGTTTAAATTCTTTTTGCTAGAAATTGAATTTTATTAAAATGTGAACAGGTGCAGTATTCCTTCAAAAAAAGGTAGTTTGTTTTAATTAGTTAATAAGATCAATTAGATATTGTTATAAATTACTCTTGGCTATTTTTGGAAAAATCGTGAATGCGTCAACTTTAAGATCTAGGGAAAACAATTGGGCATAAAATGTTGTTTAGACTCCCTAGGAAATTTCAAATGGAAAGTGATGTCATATGATACAGCTTCGAAGAGGATTTTTGTTTTATTGTAATAATTCTCTGTAGAACTCTTGTCAAAAATACTTGCGCGTGCGAAGAGAAGGCAGCATCATGTTTTGGGGTTGTTGTTCTTGTGCTGTGGGTGTGTGCTTGCTTGTTTCTTTGTGAATATGGAAGAGTTTGTGGTCAGACTTATACTATCTTTTTTGTGATTTTTGTAGTTCTTATTGTGTTGTGTGTAACAATTGCTTTTTATCGTGATTAATTTAACAATAATCCAAACACAAAAAACAAAATGCGTCATAAAACGCTATACTTACTTTAAAACTTATGCACCGGCAAATACGTCTTATTAACTCAAATTAAGCTCAAGCGTCGTTGGTGTTAATCGTAAAGGCTTACTGATTAAAAATAGAACCCAGGATGAAATAATTAAATAGAGGGCGCCACCCAAACTGTTCGATGCCGTTATTTAATGTTATGTTATCTTAATCAAAAGTGGAGAAATCTACAATCTGAGAAAGGATTTTTCTTAAAATTTATGTTAAATTGATTTGAACAAGCCTTTCTTTTAATATTAAAAGTTTGTCGTGCGGAACTATAACAATTATTATTAAGTTCCAATCTCAATATTGAGATCTGATACATTTTATAAAAACCATATTTGTTAGTTTATAAGAAAACCTACATGTGTTAATATTCTCTACTGCATTTTTTCATTTCACAATAACCTCATAAATAATGCTCAACTCACTAAACCACAACACCAAATATTATTACTACTGCAATCTGAAAGAACCTCTGCGTGAACGACTTTTGAATCCGGAACTCTGATTTTATTGCAAATGAAATCTTCATACGCTGTAATCATTTCCAATATTCTGGCCTCACTATTATTCTATATTTTTAATCTATAGTATAAGCAAATAGTAACTCCATCAAAAAGGTGCTTTTGGAATTTTGAACTCATGTGTATTATAACACTAAAAGATTATATCAAATTAATAACAACTGTCACTGTCAAAGGACTCTGATTATTTTGTATAATTTTTCTGGTGTTATAATACACATGAGTTCGAGATTTCAAAGGCACCTTTGATGGAGTTACTTTTTGTTCATGCTATTGAACGGCGCTTAGATAATGATTTGAAACGTTTCTGAATTTTTTAATAATCATCTCTAAAAGGAGATGATGGGACGTTCAGTTATTAATAGTAAAATGAGTCACTTTCTGAGTTTTTACAATATTTAGTAATTTAAATAAGTTTTCTAAAAAATACCATATTTAAACACTATGAACCAGCAAAAACAAATTGTTCAGATCTTCGAGATGTTCAAAGTTACACAATTCAATCTCTTCGTTAATTTTAATTTTTAAAACAAGAAAAACTGTAGAATCTTCACCAAATACTGGTCTCTACATAGACTGAATAATCTACGATCTATTTACATGAATAATCTACGATCGCATTTTAACTTTGTTGATGAAACACGGGCAAATTCGCCGTGTCCGGCCCGAGAAGGCTTTTCTAGATTTTTAAGTGGTGTATTATGAATTTGAACTTAAATATGACGACAAGCTCAGCCAATAATAAAATTGCATAGATTTCTATAATATCAATTTTAAAGGGTGCACAAAATTAATAAAATGGATATTTAAAACGATAACTAAAAAGGATTAATACAATTTTGAGCACTTATTTTTTTGTATTGACGTTTAACATAAATAAAATTTGCTGCCAACTGCAGATGAACATGTATTTGGTTTAATGCAATTTAATAACAAGTGGTTATTTTTAACTATGCCTGAAAAAGGGTACATATCTTGTTTTTATCAGACGCTTTTAATAGTCTTGAAACGTATCCTAAAAGAAGGTTTCAACCATGGGGAAGATCCTGTTTTCTTCTTCTCAAAGCAAGGAACCTCACATAATTGTTCTAGAGTTTGTTGTGGCAGAATTTGGATGCATGATCTAATCTTGTTATGGCAAAAAGGAAGGCAGGAATCAACTGGAGGAACCTTAAACTGTTGGTATAAACTAAAATTCTGAATATAAATGAAATACATGAAACACAAATGAATATTCAGGAATGATGTCAGGAATGATGTTAGGAATGATAGGTGATAAGGGAGCTACATTTTTACGAAACTACATTTAGAAAACGAAACTGACAAAGGCTCTTATAAAACATCCTTTTTTCCGTGTAAAATTACTACGGACCTACCCTTAAACTTTAGTTCTAGCCGACCAGATGCGACAACCTCTTATAAAGGCTCTTCTTTCTTTACTCTGTTAATAAAATCAATTTATATTAATTAAAGTATATCATAATCAAAACGATATTACGAGCTCGATCGATCTTTATTGAATTCATAATATGAAATAAATGTAGCAAATAAATTTATGATACTATAAAAGCTAGGGTAACCCATGGATTAATGGCATCCCAAGAAAAGGGTGCCAAATCGTCCAAGGGTGTGGTATATGGATTACAAAGGACAATCGATTCCAAATTCTAAAGTATAAAATTCTATAACAATGATGCTTTGAAAATTTAGATTTTCAACTTTAAAATTTAAATTCAAAGATTTGAATCTTTTCAATTCTGAAATTTTTCGTTACGCATCTCGGAACCTATAAAAGCTGAAAATTTTAAGTTTATTGCTTCTAGAATTCTTAAGCTCTCAAGTTTTGAAAACTACAAATTCTAAACTTGTGTAAAAGTAAAATTTCTAATGAAATATTTGTACCTCCAAAACTTAGTCGTTACTTTCTGAATAATCGAAAATAATTTAATATGAACAACTTCGTTCAACGTTTCTAACGTTTGGGATATTGCAGCTCAAAGACTAAATCAAACAATTTCCACCTTTTTGGAACATTGAAGGTATGTCACTGGAAATTTAGAACCTGGAAAGTTTGAATCCTATAATCATTGAGGTTAACATTTTAAATTTTGAACATTTTCAGCTTCTAGAAATTTGATATGACGTATAAATCGATCCTGTGCTGTTAATGAGCACAACTAGTAGATTTTCGATTTCCGTTTTTTATCTGGTTGGTCGAGACATTTTATTTTATTATAAAACAAAGACGTTAAACACCAACAAAATTTCCGGATCTAAGGCCGTTAAGAAAGTGTATGACAAATAGAAAGTGATCGATAAAAAATACCTAACTTTTGCAATGATTGTTATCAATTTATCTTTTAGATACCTTAAATATTAACTTCTAATTGCAGAAGTAACGTTCATAGCTTGGAGATTTTAAGATACCAATGATATCTCCAGTAAAAATCATAGTCACGCCTAATTATAAGACTCGTATTCAATAGAAAAGGCAACAGCAAGTCACTAGTTTGCAAAGTCACATTGCTCCTATTTCCTTCTAGATGAAAATCTGTTTAAAATAAAACTCGAAGCATTATCTTTCATCACTTTCATTAAAATTAACCTTCAGATAATTATTATCTCAACTGATTATCAAAGGTTGGTTGTGGTACATACCTTGGATGCTTCGAGCTAATTTCCAATTTCCTATTCAATTATGTTGTAGAACTGATTTTAGATTTTCTTTCAAGTCTGCCGATTTAAAACAGTCTATATTGCACATATGAAACAGTTTTAGATTAATCAAAGTCAATTAAGTCTATTTTATTTGTTGTTATTAAATATAATTAATACTAGTTGATACCGTGCGGAAGAACTGTATATCAATAATATGCAATTAACTTTTCAGACTGAAGGTAACCCAGATCTAAATAAATTTTAATACATGCAAAATAGTTTAGGAAAAAATTCCAAATAACTATTGACATTTAATAAAAAAGCAGTACCAGTGTGTTTTACTTTAATAAACCAATAAATTTTCTAATATGAACTAGTTTTAGACAAAAATTTGTATTAATAAAAATTTCAAGGTGAAATATCTGATTTTTGTACATGCATTTTTATTTAGTTAAATCAAAAAATTAATTTCAGTTTGAACAGTGAAAAGCATTTCATGGACAGGGAACTAACAATCACAAATTGTAACCTTTTATGTTTCAAGTTTGACAATACATTCGTGAATATCTGAAAATACACTAATCTTCAAGATGTTAGATATTTGATATATCTTTAGGCTTGATTTTCTTAAAATTATAATTAATAATTAATGAAATACCAAAATTGAAATTAAATTTACTACGCAAATTAATTTTTGTATCTATTTTGTAAATCTAGAGGAGTGTTTCATTGCTGTTCACTAATTTGTATTTAAATGAAAACGGCGATGATATTTTTGCTCAGATTGGAATGAAACGAAGAAAAAAGAAGAAGAGCAAGGTCTTCTTTCTTTAGGTTTGGTTGGATTCCGGATTCTACAAAAAATATATACCGTTAATAAGATTTTTGTTACAGATTCATAGATTATGAGGTGTGTTTCATCTCCTAATCAACAAGGATAGTTTCTAATCTATACACAAACAAATTTTTGCATAGTTAATAGCTTTTGATTACTTTAAATTATGATTCGTCTCGGTCTTGCATGAACTTAGTCCTTTTGGGGAAATTTTTATTCGATTTTCGAAACATGTGTTTATCGAAACCAATTTTGATCTTGAACCAAATATTTCAAAAATATTTTTTAATTAATATTATTAATGATGGTGTTGGTTGGCATATGATGAAATTAGAAATTTCAGTAATTAATACACATTTTAATTTAATTCGCCCTTTCTTACAAAAGGATGGATATTGTTTAACACTTACAGACTTAAAAAATCTTCAAAGTAACTAAAAGATAATTTAAAAAGAGTATTAAACGTTCCATTTTCCAACGTCCAATAAGCAATAAAACAAGCCTTTATTATAAAACTTATTATTATATTCGTCATAATGATAATGGGGTTGCTTATCTTTTAATTTTTCACCAATCGCTTGAGGTGTTTTAAATTATTTCGTGTAAATCTGTGTAATCTATGTAACTTCGTTGCGCATCTTCTGCTTTCAGATTTTATAAAATTTAAAGAGTTTTAAAGAGTTTACTGTCTCCAGCCTTACTTTGTGGAACTCCATAATCATTATATAAGAAAAAATTTAAAAAATCTTATCTGCCTTTAATAATGACATTCTTAATGTTGAAACAAGTTTCAGGTTAATAATTTAATAAAACTTCTTTTAACTTGTAAAACTTCTAATTAATCTTTTTATTTTTATTATATTTTATAATAAAAGAGTTTGCAAGTTTGAATAAGTGCATATATAGTTTTAAGTGGAGATTGTAGCAATAAGAATCTGGTTATATAATAAAGCAATTTGATATTCCAGAATTGAAAACCAAAATGTGTAATAAGCAAAATTTATTCGTCGCTACTGGACGTCAAAATCTCAAAATGTGCAATCGCCAAAACTTCTCGGATATTTAAATGCTAACAAAATCCTACAATTGCGCATAAAAAATTTAATTCTTACGTTAAAATTTGAATTGTAAAATTTTTAATTCACACTCAAATATGCTTACCACGGCTGAGTTAGTCAAAATGGGGCTGAGGCAAGCTCTAATTAAAATTATTTTTGGTCATGGAAAAATTAAAAGGTTACTTCGAATAGAACCACGGTTTGAGCGCCAGCTTGTTTAATGGTAGTATTCACAATTCTGTAATTTATCGATAAATTTCCCATCATGAGAACACAATTTTAAACGGTTCATTTCGAGTTAAACAAGCAACTCTTGGGAATGCAACCTTTACTACCACATAAGTAAACAACACATTAAATAAAAAACAGAATAATTTTCAAATATTTATTTGATATAGAAAATAAAGAAAACAAACTATAGTTAGATTTATTTGATTATTGTCGATAATATGAAAATGTTAATAAAATATAATTTCTCAAAGAATAGATTATATTAGAAAATAATAACAAAATAATTTGTCAAACATTTATTATACTCTTAGGGCCGGCGGTGGAAGAGTGGTGTCAGTGCATCACTCATGTTCCAAGGGTCGTGGGTTCGAATCCCACTTGGGGCGGCAGGATTTTTGGAAAATTCCGTCACCTCACCTATGGATGTGTGTATTCGTGTTGCATGTTAGATGGGGGACAGATGACCTTAGATGTTGGTTCCCCCGTAGTGTAGACGTGAAATAAAAAAAAGAAAAAATTTATTATACTCTAAATAGCTTTGAGATATTACGAGTATTTTAATAATTTTATCTCTTTTTATTATCTAATCTTCTTAGTTTTCTTTACACAATAGATTTAAACAACTTAAACACTATCACTTACGTTTTTTTTGCTCTGTCAATAATAAAAACAGCTACTTGAGTAATTATTGAAACAATTCCGGAATCCGTCGATTCCCGGTGCCAGCAGATCTGGTTAAGGTTTTCTGCAGTTTTCCTTAGCTGTGACACAAATGTGGGATTTGCGCTGTTCCATCTGTAAGTCGGCTGCAGCCGCACTTAGGGCCTACGTAATAATAATAATCGCGCCCTCCCTCCCGCACAAGCTTATAGCTTCTGGGGCCTGGTTTCCAGGCTATGGGTTGTAGCAATTATTATTATTATTATTATTAATTCATTGTACAAGTTCAACTGTGCCACTTGTTGTACGACTTCAAATGTGCTTCAAACCTTCAAATTTATTTGTGAAACCATATAGATTTCTAATCCCGTCACACGCACGTTATATTTTAATTGTAGTTTTCTAAAAACATCGGCCAAAATTACTCAAAATTTAAACTTGAATATCTTTAATCAGAAACATGGATTATAATTTTTTATTTTAAATATCATCAGAAATGTACTGGTCAAGTTTGGTGCAAGGCGAGGGGTTTCATCTTTTATTCACATTTTTCAGACATTTGTTATATTTTCAAGATATTTGTCCATTAAACATTTGCCACACCTGCTACAATTGAAGAAAAAAATCTGGTTGAATAGCAAGATGTTGAAGGTAGATCTGCGTATCACATGTCTCAAACTCCCAATATAAGTTAAACGTACATTTGGGTTTATGTCCATGGTGTAACAAAGCTTTTTTCTCAAACACAAAATACTGAACAGTTCCGTACTTACTTCAAATGGTACAACTAAAATGCTCAAACTTTCACTAAAAAATACTTACGGTACTTATGCCTCGGCAGAGATCTCTTATTAAACAAATTATAACTCGGGTTCCGTAGGTACTGGTTTCTTAAGCTCATAAAATGCAAAGAGGAATCCAGGAATAAGAACAATAATTAAAAATATGGGCACCACTCTCTTGTGTTGGTTTTAGTTTTGTCTTTGTTTACAAGATACCCACAAGGGATAAAAGGTTCCTAGTTTGATTTAATTGGTTTAATAGCATAGTCATAACTCGTTATTTTGGTATTTCATTAAACTAATTGAAAGCTAAAGCGCCAACAATTGATTGGTCCTATATTTTCACAACAAAGTTAAACATTATTTATTTACTGAATAAATATATCGTGTTCAGTTATACATGTAAAAACTATTAGTTGATTTCAAAATAGGCATCTCTTAAAAAAATTGAAGAGTTTATAAAATTATAGATTGCTTAAGCTAAAGCAACATATGTTATCAAGTGCTAACTTTACTGGTTTACATCAATTTACATGAGTTATAACAGAGAACCACTAGTCCTGATTGCATCTACTTGTCAGGTAATCCTTAAAAGGCACAAAACTGCACAATAATGACCTGAAGCACTGTACCTTTATATCACTAATAACAATCCAAACACTTCTTTTAAACGCAGAACTTTGAAGACTATAACACTGCAACGTTCTTAACATTAATTATAAACTGAAGTTTACTGTAATTAAATTGTTTCTTATTCTTAAACACGCATTTTAACATAATGCCATTGATTAATAACTTTATGTAATTCTTTAAACAGCTATCAAGATCAAACAGAATAACCAAAACACTAGGCTCTATTCTAGATAAATTGTATCGAAACGAAAAATTATTAATCTATAATTAGATTATACTAAACAGGAAGCACAAATTTACACCTACTGGTATCAAACGAGATTCACTATACGGAAACTATAAACTAATATCATTCACCAGATTAGCTTCTTACTCGCAGCCACTATTAATGACATGAGAAAGAAAATATTCGCTAATCTACTATTAGATTAACTTGATAAGCACGAAAACTGTTTATCGCGCTTTGTCCCCAAGGGGCCAGCAAGTAGCAGGCAAAAGGCCTCTGCTTAAGGCTTCAATAGCCGCTGTCAGACTGCTGAAGGAAAACGAACTTTTATGACATTTAACATTTAATAAGAGAGGGTTTTTATACGATCCAAACAAACCAAATTTGACATTTTTAACCCATGAGAAAAATAACCGAACTTCAAATTATATTAAATATTTTAGAAAGGCTTATCAGCTCTACAGCAGTGCCAAGCCATAAAATTCGACGCCTAGACAAAATATTGTATTGTTGACTGATAAAGATTTTATTCGTAACTTAGGATACAAAAGAATATATCACTATTTTAGCTGCTGTTGCCCCATAAGTTAAATAGCTTTTAGTTTTATTACTAAACTAAGAAGCTGAAGATGTCATTCCGTGGGAATTGCAATCGAGATATAGCTGCTATTAAAAATGAGAACTAGCAATTGTCCACCGATCTACATCAATGCTATACCTTTACCAGTTAAAACTGAAGCTAAATATCTAGGTCTGCATCTAGACCAGCCACTCACATGGTACAAGCATATTCAAACATAACGCAAGCATCTAGATCTAAAGTATCGAGAAATGTATTGGCTCATTGGTAGGAAATCCAAATTGTCAGTTCGTAATAAATTACTTTTATATAAAGCAGTTTTAAAGCCAATTTGGATCTACGGAATCCAGTTCTGGGGATGTGCCAAGCCAACAAGACTCAAAACACTACAACAATTTTAGTCCAAAACACTCCGCGCGCTGGTTGATGCTCCTTGGTACGTTAACAACAAAACTATACATGATGACCTGGATATTCCTTTTGTCATCGATGAAATCAAAAGGTTCGCTCAAAATTATCACAGCAAGCTTCCTGGACACCAAAATGAACTAGTGCAGCAATTATCTAATGATTACCCACCTCATAGACGGCTAAGCAGAACTTGGCCCCGTGACTTATTGTGAATAATCAGCCTTATGGAACTCTGTTGGGGTATCATCGATGGATGATTGCTCCTAGCGAAGTATCTTTACATATTACATCACATTTACTTAATACTTCTTTGTAAAGTAGATTGTAGATAAATAAACTACAAATCAATACAAAAAAATCGTAGCTTAGAATACAAAAGAATATATCACTATTTTAGTTGCTGTTGTCCAATAAGTTAAATAGCTTTTAGTTTTATTACTAAAAAAATTCCGTGGGAATTGCAATCGAAATACAGCTGCTATTTAAAATGAGACGCGAAAACATTTAATTTTTAAACGAGACGAAATATTCTTATTATACAGGGACGTAGTAGGATTATTTCTATAAATTGAACTTTCAAATTTTCGGCACTTTACAATGGGCACCCTTGACTTTGGGCCCGGTATGCCAGATTTGGGTGCCGGCGGATTGGCTAAAATATGCTATATATCTATGATTTAAAGGGCTCTACTTGCAGCAACATTACTCCTTATCAACTTCGGCTTTATTCTTAAGTTGTCTAATATAGTTACTAGAAACATTGATTTAAATCTTTTAAATTTTTGAACAGAAAGTCAAAGATGCAACGGAACACTCACAAACAATTAAAACGTTTAGGATCATCGTTTCCTTTTCTCTTCTTGAATCTTCAATCTTTTGAAAATAATATAAAGCACACTTTTCTTGGTGCGGATAAAACCGCCATCGGCAAACAGTAAAACCGATATGCGGAAAAGTCATTTTGCATTTTATTGAATTTTATAATGATATGTTGTTGTATGAGTTATAAAGTATGGGGGAGCGTAATGTACTTGATACAATAGCTCCATTACCTCCGTTGCACTCCCATAAAAGTTTGTGTGGAACCCCGACACTGCAAAATGCGGTAAAAGGGAAGTGGATTATGTACGTATGTATGTATGTATGGTGTTTATTGCTGCTAGCCTTATATAGTGAAACTCCATAATCATAAAATAATATGCAACTACATTTTTGTAATAACAAACGCAAATTAGACATTTTAGAAGCTTTTGAGATATACAAACACAAATTCAGAGTACTTTTAATGAATGAATAGATTGAGCTCAGTAATTCTCCATTACTGGAAATGTTAGATATTTAATTCTTATTTTTATCTTATTATCTAGTTATCTGGCACGTCATCAAAGCTTTACATCACAAGCCCACCGACAAATACTCCCTTTAGATTGTTACCTAAAAACTTTTCATATTACAACGTGTTTCTAAAGTATTGATCACATATATTGATCAATAAATAAAAGGGTGACACATATTTTTTGTCCTAAAACTCGCCGATTTTCTTTATAAGAATTTGTATGTAAAAAGAAATGCTTGAAAATTAAGTAGTACAAGAAAGGGTCATTTTTAGATTCCAAGTTATGATCTATTGCAGGTAGTGTTGTAAATGAATGAACGTTCTGAAAATGCCGATGAGCACTCTCGCGAACGTTTGCGCATGATAAAACCGTATCAATAGAATGTTCTCTTGGGGAGCATGATCAAGCACGTTCGCGAACGCTCTCATAAGAATTCTCAAGAATTTTCAAGTAATACAGCACAAACGAGCATAAACAAGAAGATTAAAAATGGAGAATAAAACCGAAACTAAACGATCTTAAAAAGCATGCCCACTCAAAATGTACACGTATTACTCACAGCTCCTGTCAGCGTCGGGCGTTCCAAAGACAGGCATTTTTATAAGCATAGTTTGCGCAATTTATGCCTTTGAAAGCGTTCACAAGAAATTTGGGTTACCGCCCGGTAGCACCACTTTTATTTTTGATCTAGTTATAATATGAACTTTATATTTAAATTTTTTCTATTTTGTTTATACAAAAATGACAAATGTTTGTAAAGTTTTTAAAATTTATTGCTTGTGCACACTTGTGGGACACTGGACCCCGGCCGTGGACACTACTTTTGGAGATGTTGCCGACCGTGCACACTACGCCGGCCGCAAGCGGTGGACACTTTGCCGACCGTGTCAGCATATTTTCCACGGTCGACAAAGTGTGGATCACAAAGTCCAGACTTAAATGTGTAAAAGAACCGGTGTGGGTGGCTTTGATTCTTACCTGGGACAAGGTCATTTATAGTAACCGTGAGGAACCCACTGTTTGTTTGGCTGAATCCTATGGAGGAGAATTGAAGTGAGGTTTATCCCGGCTTAGAGGGGTAAATCTGAACCAATGGGAAACTGCATGCCACCAGGTACTGTTCTGGAAGCTATTCGGGTCACCCTACGATCCAATACTAGTTTTGGGTACTGTGATCTGAAGCAGCTCTAGAACCTTACTCTTAAAGGGAGCGATGCGAAAAGGAGTATTACAACATCTCACTCTCAAGACAATCTTCACCTGAAAGGGTACATACCGGGGGTCTATTAACGTGTAGACTTGAAAACGAAGCCCTGTCGAGGGTACACCAAGCCTATAACTGGGAGATCGAGGTGGAAAAACCAAGTCCTGCTACAATTGAGGTTGCATTCCATCGGGCAGTGGTCCCCAACTTTATAAGTTGGGGGAAAGTCCAAAGCTGGAAGAAGTACCATCTCCTAGGAGAGGGTGCCGACGGGTGAGCACGTTTATCGCTCCAGTACTAGCCTGGAGAGCTAGTAGAGGATGGATAGTAACTTCGCTTCAACCAGTGAGTTACTGGTAGCATCGTGACGTGTAGGCGATGCGCGCTAATTGAGCGTATCTCAATTCGTGTTTGATAAGACGGGACGGAACACCCGTGCGTTTATTATAAATAGTAACACAACACCGAAAGCCTCAAATACGGCCTATTTTATATTACAGGCAATAGGCTATAAGGCTCTGCAAGAATGAACTGACTCCGAATTGGCGGACGATTCCATTCGTAGTGCAGTTAGTGCGGTTAGTGCGGTCGACAAAGTGTCCATTAGTAAAATTTATTGCAAGGGTCGGCGTAGTGTCCCCGGTCAGCGTTGTGTTCGGTAGGCGTAAAGGTGCATACCTGAGCTTTCTAATCTAAATATAATGGGACGTATTCACATGCCATGATTAAAGATGCCTCTAACTAAAGTTCTAATTAAAATCAACAAGAAATAAGATAGCTTTATCTCATTCAAGTGTTAAGTAGTTAGAATTGGTCACCATGGTAATTAAACAAGTTATTAACTTAATAGCGAGATGTGAATACGGACCAAAAAGTTTAACACGTTAGATTATAATACATAGCATTATAAATTAGAAAAGGAAAATTGGAGAACATTCGAGCATTTTTAACCTTTTTAAGAATATTTAAAAACTTTTGAAATTATCCTTATTTTGGGTATATCATTCCAAGTTAAAGGTATATTCTCCAGTCCTGCCCACTTTTAAGGGTTTATTCTCTTTTTTTCTCGTTTGTGCTCCGGGAATATTCTCCAAAAATAAATGCTCGGGCATTTTCCAACACTAATTGTAGGTAATAAGAATTTGTTATCCTGACGCTTCTATTTAGTTTCTCTGCTTATGGCACATTTGCACACATTTTCTAATATATTTAACATCGCATTTAACATCAATTACTAGACATTTGCCACTTTACCGAATATTTACTGCAGTTAGCAAATATTTGCCACCACTACAGAACGTACTTACCAAACATTTCCACATTTACTAGACATATGCCATATTTACCGGATATGTACTACACTTTATCACACATTTGCCACATTTACCAAATATTTGCCACATGTCTCAAATATTTACCACATTTGCAAGATGGTTAATCCCTCAGTGCATTATAAGTGCAGTATAAACCTTTAGTGCAGGGCCAATGGAATTTATTTCCGAGTATAACGGCAATTGGCACGAAGAGCCAACCTGGGTTCGATCCCTAGTCAAGGTGATAATTTTCTATACGAATTTGTATTTATAATATGAGTTAGGGTAATTCTATATCAATAAATAGAACTACAACACGAAGAAATTATTCCAATAAGATTCGGATTAGCCTTGTTATTCGGTAGATCTCATCAAAGTTGGCTAAAATACGAAACTGCAAAATCATCGTCTTATAAGATGCACAATAGATGTGATGATAACATCAAGGAAGATGCACCAAACACCTTAAGTTTGAAGATCATTACGTAGAACTTATTAATCCTATTCTTTATCTGCCAATCTTTTACTGCATTTTCTCTTCGCTAATAAATTAATACGGAATCGACAGACACCGCTCCAACCAATTAATTTGCAGAAGATTAGATTTCTTTTTATTTCCTAAGCAAATTGCGAAAGATAGAAAAAAAAAGATTAAAGCAACTGTTTTTCATATATAAACGATTATCTTTATATCGATACGGACAGAAATAACCTGTATCATAAAAGCGATCCCCCTAGAATTTTATCTTGTATACACTTTCTTATTTCAAAATTTTATGGCTTCCAATGATAAAATTAATTTTAAATCAATATTTATTGTTATTATTAATTTTTTAATAGTTCATTAAATTATTTTCTAATCTAATAAATGATAAAAATCAAAACATAATTAACTATTTTATATATGTGTATAAAAATTATTATGTGCATTTTATTAAGAAAATATGGTGTTTCCGGTTTATCTGATCGATTTGATCTGTAGGTTGCAATAAATTCGCCTATAAGTATTAGCTCACCATTTATCATAAAAAAGAAACGAAAGTGTTCGAAAAACAATATAAAAATTTCATAATAGTAACACCTATTGTTGTTTTATATATTTCTTGTTGTGTCTGATCTCAAAAAAAACACAAAAAAAAGTTGACCCAAGGTTAAATGATAGTAATTTATTAAACCTAATTTTCATTAGAGTGCGATTTATTTCTAATGGTGGTCATTAGTCATTCTGCCTAATGTTACATTATTAAACGATATCAGATTATTATACAGTGATAATAGAATTTTTTTAAAGTTTAGTAGAACGAACACGATCCAGTTTTTCCCAAAGGGGACTATTCGATTACGTTGTAATTATATTCAAAATTAATGGGTTTGATAGGTGCATATGGTCGAATGATCGAATTATGTAAAATAATAAACTAGATTTTGATTTTCTTAGTATAGCTCATATTTGCGTGTGTATAATTGTGTACAGAATTAATGAGCAATAAAGTGAGAATTAGCTAAATGTAAACTGAAAATTATAAAAATTGAGCAAATGAACCTTCCTGTTGATAGATAGATGATGAATCTGTTGTACTTAAGAGCGCCAGAGTAACTTTAGTAACTTTACAAATTGCAAAGTTTTAACAGTTATAACTAAGACACCTGTTGCAAATATGTTCACGTCGTTTTACTACGTGTGAAACTGCAGTTTGTTTTAATTTGTAATAAGGGTTTATTAGTTAGAAACTTTAATTGTTATAGAACAAAAGAAAACTCAATATCAAACAAGGGAGATTTATTTAACTTCGTATCTCAGCTAACAGCGTCAAGGCGTCTTAATTATTCAATAGCTGGGTGACCAATGGTTCCGGCAGTTCTTCGTCTAGTAGAGTTGTCGTCTGGTACTCCCCGTCTGGCTTCCGTCTTGGGCCGTGAAATTAGGTTCTCCACCCCAGAGTTCGTTCAGGTCTTCACGGCATGATGAAGATGGAATCGACACGTTAACACGGTCTTTCATGATTTGCCAGAGTGTCCTCATTCGACCGGCAATCCAACTGACTGACTTGACAGAAGCAATCTGTAACTTACACACCAGACTAAGTAACTGCGGGAAAACAATTTTTTGTGATTTGATGATGTCTCTTTTGGAGTTCCAGGAGCGTACCTAAACCTGTAAGTTTTGTACATGGCGCAAAGTCGAAAAATTAATATTAATGCATGTAAATTATGACTAAGTTAAAAAGGGAACGATAAACCTCTTAAACTAACTTAACATTATCAACTCGGGATGAGGACTTAAACTACTTGGTCACCTTGCCCCCTACCAAGGTGCGGACCGTGTGACCCAAGCTCACACTCCCGCGTATTAAGCTGGTCAACACCTCATAAGGAGGTGAAAAAATGAACAACCACCATGCCCGGTGATCATTCCCCTCGCTGACGGCCCCCGCAGGAATGAGCCTCCAGGGAAGGGACTCACCAACCCTTCTTCCCCGCCAGTACGTGGACCAGTACTGCGCTGCCTAGTGGATCCACGACTTCATTTCTCGGCCGCCGCCACTCCACATACTCCAACTGCGACTTCTCCGCCAGTACTGCTCCGCATAGTGGGTCCACGGCTTTCTTACTCGGCCGCCGCCACTAGCAACTTTCGACTGCATGTACTGCCAACTCTGATCATCACCAGATTCCCAACAACATATGGCTGAGCTCGGCACCGGCTTTGATCAAAACTTTGTTTTTGTTCAGCCTGATATTTAGCAGTTCCTTTCTCCATACGCTCCCGTAATTAAATTGATCTGGTCTTTCGAACTTCGAGGTACCTTTAATTGGTGTATGAGCGCTAACTTTTTAAATGCGTAGTCATACAATATCTGATTTTGCTTTGGTACACAAGATATCATTTTCATGAGTGATTTATCAGTAAAGACGAATATTTGACTTAACTATTAACTATGCAATTAAACTAGAAGTTGTGAAGCTGGTGTTTTTATTGTTTCATAAAGTGAGTTCTCAATGAAATTAAATCTTACACGCTTAAACTAATTAATTAGTAATTCTTCTACTACGGCACAAGGTACTTAATAATTCATATCAGCGCTCTTAATTAAGGAGAACTTGGTAAAAAGGACTGCGCTACACTTTTCTATATCTAAAAGCTAAACTATAATTGACAAAATGTAAGGGAAAATGCTAAGTTGGCAGTCCATAACCTACCATTGCCTAATCAATAACTGCATACAAACTTTATTCAAACATTACATAAAAACGAAGCATATCGCAGAGAGTAGTGACTCTACTCACGACAACAGCCATTTAGTAAACTAAAGATTGTTTTACGGTAAGAGTACATAGTGCTACGTTATGTACTTATGTAAGTTCATCGATGTACTTTTATCTTGAAACAGTCTCTAATATAACAACTTGCCTTCTTTATACTAAGTAAATAATTTAACCTTTACTTTATTGCGTAGACTACTTACTTTTCTTAAAAATCTGTTCTTTATTAACTTAACCATTTCTAATGAATTGATAAAATAAATTAAATGTAACTAAATACAGTTTTTTTTTAATTTTTGTTACCAAGTTAAATAATAAATTCAGTTAACCGGAAATTTTGAAATAAATATGGTTACTAATTTGGTAAGCTTATCCTCTTAATTAGAAATTGCATTTAGATCAAATTATCTAATAAATTAATTATTCTACTTTTTTTTATCATATTGGTAACTATTTCTAGGTCTTCCCCTCCCGTTTAAATATTATTTATTAGTAATTTTAATTACGAAACAAATAATTTATATTTTTTAACAATGCTCGCTTTTGAAACAGCTTCTCGTGTTGTTATTTACTTAAGTATACAAACTTTAAATATTTCGGTAACAAAATAATTGTAATTCAAATCTATTCTTTGCCATAACGATGTCAAAATCTGCACGCACTATAGAAAAAACAGTGTTGAAATGTCTTTGGGAGTTGCGTTAGACCTTGTTATTTAGATATTCAACGTTTATTTATTATCGTGGGATGCGGAAGTTTCTCATTAGTAGTAATGAAAAATAAGGAAAAAAAAGAAAAAGAAATCTCGTTCGCTGGGGTTATCGAAAAGCCTCACATGTAAAGTATCATTTCATTATCGTAAACTTATAAAACGTGAGTAAGATAGTAAAATATACGTACGTATAGCACGGAAAGTTGTTCTTATTTGGTTACGTTTTATGTGACATAATCCTCGCCGCTAACGGGTAATGGATTTTAGACACGCTTCGATTGGTTTCTCATATTAACATGCGTTTATATTTCCCCATTTTATTTTAACTTTTTATTGATAAAATTGCATAGAGTATATTTAATTCAATCCTAATTAGTCTTAAATTATGTGGTGAATATGGTCTTATTGTAATTATTAAAGAAATATTGAAACACCTTCTGCATAAGTGCTTCCGCTGAGTGCAATTAGTACACTATGCAATGCTTATTCACCTGTGAATTATGACCAACTACTTACAGGATATTTAGATTTTTAAAATTGCCTTGATAAGACATTACATAATACACTTTCAAAATTGATTAGACCATTCATGCAATACGAATAATAATAAAATTTTATTATTAATTAAATATATAACATAAAAATATCTCTTTAAACGCTCATAAAAATCAAACTATAAAAAGTATATTTTTTTGAAACACCAACAAAAGCTTCTTTTACTATTATTCAATAAAGGAAAAAAGTAGTAAATTTTTAGAAAGCTAGTCAAATGAATGATTGGATTTTTTATTTGAATTGACAGTTATACCCCCTAATTTGAACACTAAAGAAGTAACAGCAAATCCATTAAAATTTTATTTTAATTTAATGTAACCATAAAAGGTTAACTTTTACTACCTTAATTCCTAATCTATCTCTCCATCGATTTTATTTTTTAAAAGATCGTATCAAATTTCATGGTATGGACTTAAAAAGCGACTATCATGGAATGGGTCCGATTTACTTTTATGAGATAAATTTATGCGTTTCAAATAAATTTCCGAATGAATTTTAATAAAAAATAATATTGTTCCGCTGTTGGTAGGCGTTTTAACCTTTTACCAAAAATGCCCACATCATATCTATTATTTCTTTTTTCCCATTCTTGTTCTCTTGGTTGTGCAATAAAATTCAAAAAGAATGCGTCTATAGTATTGGACTTTTATTATGTCATCCTTGAGACTTTTAAATATTATTATCGTGGTGCACCTGTTTGCTGGTGAATTGCATACACGTATAAAAAATACATAAACAATTATTATTTTATGTTAAGTTGAATGACACGTTTGATCGGTTGTACTGCAAGTGTAGGTATTACCTTTTATAACAAAAGTCTACCATGTTGGGGATTTAGCAATAGAGAGGCATAAATATAGTTTAATGTTTTATGATAGATATATGGTCGTTTAATTGAAACAGTGTAATAGATCTTAATCATGACAAGTACAGTTTTATTGGAGTATGTATTTTGAAATAATAGAAGGAGAAGTTAATAGTAAAAGAGTTTTTTATTAGATGAATGTCTATTTAATCCTTTAAAATGTTGAATTGATCAGTTGAATACCTCCTACTTCATTTCTAATAGAATAATTTAAAATGACATAGTTTACCATCAATTATAAGCATTACTAGATATTTATTTAATATAACACATTTTCTAGAATATTTAATTAACAAAATAACTTCAATTAACAAAAAACTTTAGTCAGAAAGAAGAGCTGATAGGAGCTATAAATGTGTTCTGAAATGTACTGATTAAACTCTTCGAACACTTGAACTCGGCAGAAGATAGACTAATAACACTAAAAATAGTAGTGTCGTCAGCTGACACAACATTAGTGTTGGGCGCAACTCACCCCTCGATCACATGTCTGGGGCGTGATACTAAAAGCTTCATGCATAGGAGTGAGATGGAAGATTCGGTAACGTGTGCAACGTTTGTATGAATGTAAAGATTACCAGATTTAGCTGACTAAGCACCTATTTAAGCCTTAATGGAGTATAACCGAGCTGCACTTAACTTCAGTTCCATTCTTGGAAATCGAATATGAGCTTTTTAACATTTTCTATTAATTATATTTTATTTTATTTTAAGTATAATGAGTGGTAGCGCGATATTGTGATTAAGAACGATTAGCAAACGTCTAACCATTGGAGGATACATAGGTTTAAAAGATGTATATTCTCAGTAAACTTAAAATTACACATGTCCGACATTCTAATCGACATATAAATTCTCACCTTCATTATGTTTTTAAATTACAAATTTCAAAATTTTAACTCTGAAAATAGTTATTATTCAATAATAAATACAATATTTTCAATTTTAAATTCATATTCTACATTTTAATTTCGAATTTAGCTCTACATAATCTTTCTAAATTGTAGATTTTTTAGTTTAAATTGTTAGTCTGAATTGAATAAGTTTTATTTCAATTAAAAGATTTTAATTTTTATTTGACTTGATTTTAGATAGAAATATTGCGTTTATTGTACATTTAATTACTAAATTATACATTTTACATATAATGCAGTTAGACTATAAAATCTGCATAATAGATATACATTACCTCGAGTTTTCCTTAAAAATTTTAAATTAAATTCTGATGATAAGTAAAATAATTCTAAATTCTGAATACAAGAATTAATTCCACCACATCTTCCCAATTTATTTCTAAATAATTAAATTCTAAAATCCATTGTAGTACATTATTAAATTTTAAGAACTCTCCAATTGTTATTTGTAACTGAGTTTTTTTCGCTAAACAAATCAACAAACGAAAGTCCCCGCATGGGCGCCAATTAGAACAAGGATTTTTATCCAACTTAATTAATCCGAAATCAAATACTTAAACAGCTCAATCTATTAAAAACCATACTTACAGTACACTTATGCCACGACAGAGACATCTCTCTTATTCTAATTGAGTTCAAGATCGTAGGTACTAGTTCCCAAGGCTCTTAAATTACAAGTAGGAAGCAAGAAATAAATAATATTAAGGACGCCACCCATTTGTTCGTCATTAGATATAAGTAAAGAAATCCGCAAACCTGGAAAAGATTTCCGAAAAAGAGTAATTGAGAAAATCTTCACTGCCTATTTAAAAATCTGTTAAGTTCCAAATGAACTGTTATTTAAAATTCGTCAGAACCAAAAAAAAACAGTTCATATATCAAGATTATCAAGTAGCGCTTAAACGGTTGTTCAGAAATTTTTTAAAATGTTGTTTTTAAATTGTAAATAAAATATGTGCGTAAAAATGTTTGTGTACCGAATGTTAGAATTTTACATCAAATTCAGATTTAAAAAAATTAAAATTAATCCACACCAACATACTACATAGCAGTCGCTAATTTATTAATTAAAAGACATTAAACTTTAGAATTATATTGGAAAATCTGGTTTATATAAGAATAATAAATAAATCTATTTCTAAATCAATTTAATCTAAAAAATTACCTATTTAACAAAAATCTTCTCAAACAGCCTTGGTAGTGTAATGTCTAGAGTGCTGGACTTTCACCCAAGCGGCCCGCGGTCGATTCCCGGTGCCGGCAGATCTGGTTAAGGTTTTCTGCAGTTTTCCTTAGCTGTGACACAAATGTGGGATTTGCGCTGTTCCATCTGTAAGTCGGCTGCAGCCGCACTTAGGGCCTACGTAATAATAATAATCGCCCCCTCCCTCCCGCACAAGCTTATAGCTTCTGGGGCCTGGTTTCCAGGCTATGGGTTGTAGCAATTATTATTATTATTATTATTATAATTTCAATTCTGCTAATTCATATTTATCGAAATTGCAAAGTGTCCTAATTTGTTAGTAAAATGTAGACAAATTCACGAGAATGTGCACATTTCACAATCAAATAAAAAGCATTGTAAATTCTTAAAATAGCTAAACAAAAGATTAACTGTGCTAATCGTAAAATAATATAAATTAATTGAAATTAAACATTGCTTTTATCTTTGTGTGCTGCAATTTAAATGGTTTCAATCACGACCTGCATTCCTAAATTTAATCGTTAAAAAATAACTTTCCAAATGTTAACACATTTTTCATCATTAATCAAATAGAACCGTTCAACTGTGCTGATGATAGCTCCCCACAGGTGAAAACATATTTTGGTCAAAACAGAAGCTCAACACCCACGTGAAAAGAAGAATTATGTAGGAGCTTGACCTGACCTAACTATGAATTAATGCAATATTCTCAACGAACTAAGAAACGGTAATTATTAATAATAATAATAATTAATAACAAATGTACAAATCGTCAAGAAAACCTTTAAAAACTAACTTTAATAGAATTACTTAATCTAGGAATAATTAGATTGACATGTAAAATTAGTTAACCACCTACGGAGTATTCTAATTAGTGTTCCAAAAATATTTCTAAACATATTTTTTGCGTTTTTAATTAAATACAAGTATTTTAATTAAAAAAGAATCAGCTTCGGCTTAATTTAATATTAAAAAATGCAAACGATGCATTTACTCTACACAGTACAATAATAAATTAGAAAAGAATCCAGTATAAATAATAAAAAAAATAGAACGAATATTAGCGCACGATATCGTTATTTATAAGCGTATACAAGGAAAGGTGAAAATGTTGCAAAATCCATTTGACCGTAACATTGGGAATAAAATAAAAGAAAATAATAATAGTAATAATAAAGAAATAGTAACAGAAGCGGATAGAGAAAGTAAAATTGATGTTTTACGTAAAATCTCATTCACTGAATACAATTGAATAAAAAGTTAAATTTGAGAATTATATAAATCACAAAAAAATGATATTCATAAATTCTGATTTCTTCCTATTTCACTTGGGAATATTTCAAATATTTTTGTTAAATTGGTTATGTAATTTAATTAAATTAAATAAAGAAATGTATTCAGAGTGCATTCCAAATAGGAATCTCCTTCCTGTAAATTTTAATTTAAAATTATTTTTTATTAAAAAGAGATTCTTTGAATTTATGAATGAGAAATTTAATTTGATTTGATTTTTTGGAGCTGTGACATTTGGTGGCAAGATTGGGACCGCCTACCTACTTACTTCCATAACCATAATAATAAAGTTGTATGAAACATGACCTTTCTGTTATAATAATATTAATAGAAATATCGGTCATGTAGATTTTGAAGATACATAATCTGAGGGTCGAATTAATAGAAACTTGTATAATAGTGTCTAGGCATATATTATTGGGCATTTGCGTGTAATCATATAACGTTGCATATATTATAAATTTTAAAAGCTGATTTACGACAATAGTCTCTAGGAGTTCATCTAGTTAAAAAGAGTCCCAATTTAAATTCCACTTTTATTTAGAAAATTTCTTTAACTGTCAATAGTGTTAAAACTTGGAAATTGAAGAAACGGATTTTATAAATATTTAAAAATTTCGAGGTGTCTATAACCAAAGACAAACATTTCTTGATGAAGGACAATGAAGGTTATGAAAAGAAACAATTGCAGCCCATACCGCGTGCTCCCAACACAGAAGATTATTCTGCGAAGAAATGATTAGCAGAATTAATAAAAACGAAAATTTTTAAAAAACATTTTTTAGAGGGATGTAACGGAGTCATCATTCTCTACATCTGGCATATGTAATAGAAAAAATACACACTATTGGGCAACACAAAATTCACATGTCGTGGGCCGTGGCACAAGTGAAAAAGCAAGGGTGTATAACAGTGAGCTGTTGGTGTGTAATTCCTAAATCTAAGATTATTGGTCCTTTTTCATTGGTGAAAGATTAACAGGTCAGGTTTACCAAATCCTTCAACCATTGTTGAAGATTATTTAGATGAGTTACGACTATTGCATATGATAAGGGCTTCTTGGCAGCAAGATATTATATATATATATATATATATATAATATCTTATAATATCCATAATATTCTTAAATGGTAAATATCGTCTCTGGATAGAAAAATCGTCCCATTCGCTGGCCCGCACGGAGTTCAGACTTGAATCCTATCGATTTCTTTTTATGGGGAACGCTCAAAGAAAAAGTTTACAGTGAACCCATTGAAAATATTGAATAATTAAAACATAAAATTGAAGATGCTAAGTTTGGATGTAGCACTTTTTCAAAAAAAAATATTTTTTGTGTACACTGTATATATATATATATATATATATATATATATATATATATATATATATATATATATATATATTGCTGTGGATGGTAGTTTCAAAATTTTGGAAAATTTTGAAAATTCTGTAAAAATCTAAAATCTTTGCTGAAAACTAACACTTTTAAAATATTTGTATCAACATTTCCAGTTAAAAGTAAATTTAAGTTATTTAATGGTGTGTCATTGATTTTGAAATCAATGTGTATACTTTTTAATAAGGTTAAATAATACATGTTTATTTATTTATTATCAAATAGCTTAATCACCAAATTACTCAAGTATACGTAACATCCAGTTGTGCGCAAGTTATTGTTATTATCTAATTCATTTATGACTAATTTTCAAATGAGTATATCGACGGGTTATGTGATTCTTTTAAGGTTTTGTTTATATAAATAGATCGTTATTATTGCGTAAAAATATTGTGTAATTAATCTGTAATAGATGTGTCACTTTTATAAAGAATATTAATCTGCTATTATGTATTATGAGTATACAGTTTGTATTAGTTCGTAAGGTGACGTCAAATTGTGTAATATAATTATGTAAATAAGAAATAGTATATAAGCTTAGAAAATTATAATTTTAAGACACTTCATGTTAAACGACGACAGAGTAAAGTCGATATAAGAAATATAATAAAATCATAATTTTAAGACAGTCAGGAAAATAAAGCGATGCAGTAAAGTTGTATTAAAAGTCAGTAAAATAAAGGACGCAGTAAAGTCGTGTTAAATACAATAGTAAAAATGTAAATAGATAGTTAAGTTGATTGATGAATTGAATGCGGCGAAAGTGTAAAAAGTTACAAATTGTAAAAGTGTGTAGAAGTTTATAAAGAACCAACCTTTTAAAAGTTAATTTACTTGCTAAGTAAGCAAGATAATAAATCTTCGATTAAAACTATTAATTGGTGTTTTATTTAATTAAACACAAAAACAAATACAGATTCTTCGAACAAGAGAAATTATACCCGCAAATAATAAACAAAAGTGAGTTATCAAAATCAAGTTTTGGATGATATTATATGGGAAATCCATGCAAAAGGAAGAAAGTCAACCGGAATTGGAGACCAGCCCTGGGTCAACATAAAGTGATTTACTCTGCCAATGGTTTGGGAAAGAGGACATCTATAGTAAAAAGGAAGAAGAAATATTATAAAAAGGTAGGAAGTTATTTCCTTTTTGTATTGGCATTTGTTGAAGAAAAGACTATCGTTTTTGAAGTGTAGTAAAGTGATTTGAACAATTTTAGTAATAGTTAAAAATTAATTAAGATTTCAATTTTTAAAAGTGATTTTAAATTTCAATTTGTATATTTTTTTAATACCACAAAAATCCACATTCACCCTGAGATGAGTCTTTATTAAATATAATTCTGTTATTTTAAGTTATTTAACTGGCGCCCAACTCTCTTACGTAAACTTGAGTTAGTTAAGAACTAACGTAACATTGTTTATTGTTTCCAGCCTTATTTTGTGGAACTCCATAATCATGAAATAAATAAAGATTATTAAAAGTTTCACAGTTTTATTAAAATATACCTGACAATATTGTTTCGACAGCTATGCTGTCATTATCAAAGGTAATATAATTATAAACAAACACGTCGCTAAGGTAGATACAAAATAGGTAACTAGATAAAATAATAATAATAATAATAAAAATTAATAATAAAAATCATAATTAAACATCTAATACTTCCAGTAACGGAGAATTACTGAGCTCAAGTTGTTCATTCATTAAAGGTACCCTGAGTTTGTGTTTGTATATCTCAAAGGCTTCTAAAATGTCTAATTTGCGTTTGTTATTACAAAAATGTAGGAATTTAATATTATTTTGAGGAGTCATTGTGTGATTTTGTTCTAAAAGGTGTTTGGCGTAATTCGATTTTTCAGGATGTTTATTTTTGTAATGACGTACGTGTTCTTTATATCTTATGTCAAAATTTCGAAGTGTTTGTCCAATATATACCGAACTACAAAATAATAAAATAATATTAAATTCCTACATTTTTGTAATAACAAACGCAAATTAGACATTTTAGAAGCCTTTGAGATATACAAACACAAACTCAGGGTACCTTTAATGAATGAACAACTTGAGCTCAGTAATTCTCCGTTACTGGAAGTATTAGATGTTTAATTATGATTTTTATTATTAATTTTTATTATTATTATTATTATTTTATCTAGTTACCTATTTTGTATCTACCTTAGCGACGTGTTTGTTTATAATTATATTACCTTTGATAATGACAGCATAGCTGTCGAAACAATATTGTCAGGTATATTTTAATAAAACTGTGAAACTTTTAATAATCTTTATTTATTTCATAACGTAACATTAATTTTATATAACCATTGCATTATTAAATCTATTAAAAGGTATTTTCAAATCATATTAGAATTTATAAAAGAGGGAAGTTGAAAAGCATTTCCAAAGTTCAGTCATTTTTTTTATAGAATATTATCTACGATCAAACGGCAATTATTCTCAATTTTAATATATATTATAAAATTTTTTTAAAATGATTTTTATTTTTAATTAACCAATATTACAGCATTTATTTATGTCGCGAACAAACGCGGGGCATTTGTTAATGTTGTTTGTGAATACAAAATTATATCCATAGATTAAATTATATTATAGATTAATACAGTGCAATAAAAATCACCACCAATTCATTAAATACACTATTTTGTAAACGTAAACGTTTATTAGTAAACAAACACCATCATACACTTTATTACACGTGATGTAATTCCAACGGATTAACTACAATTGACTGTAACCATATATACAGGGAACATCGCCGATTATGAGCGTTAAGTTTAAAAATATAATTATATTTTTACAATAAACCGTTTAAAAACGTTTTATAAAATGAAAGGAAGGTTTTCACGCTTCAACACGTGTTTTACATATTTGTAAAGTTAAACGTTGATAAGCTATGTAATTTTTATATAATCTGTAATATATCTAAAACTCGATATATTGAGATGATTTGTAATCATCGATTGAAAATTTCTAAAGCATTAATAAAACACTAAAATATTTTAGATGCTACGATTCGGCTCGGGAAATACAAATATAAAAATATCATGCATTAAATAGAAAAACAGACATGCTAGGATATTAATTTTATTTAAATGATAGGATACATGCGAAATTATATGAAAATTTATAATATAGAACGAGATATGTGAGTATGTTAGGTATCGTTGGTCCTTAACCTCACCTTTTATTAGAAGATGTTGAATTTATAAAAAGGATACAAAATATTTAGGTTAGTTCATAGTAATACATGTTTTATGCAACCCAGATCACATGTTAGGACGGTTTTTCCATTTTTCTGGAAAGTTTTGTCTTGTTGTTGGAGATGAGTTGTACGAGTTTTCGTCGCAGAACATAGTTTTCTATCTCCCAGGAAACTAAGTAAGTTTCGGGTACATGTTTTACTGGAAATAGTTATATTAGATCAGTAATTTGACATGTATAGTGTTACAATTTGCTTACGGAGTCTTGCATTTAAAAGATTTAAGTTCATAAGAATGAAGGTATTTGCTTTGTATTGATTTTTCAAATGTTGGTTTTATTTTAATGATTTGCATTATTGTTTGGATGCAGGCACATGAAGTACTGTATTTTGGACAAGATTAATTCATATTTGAATTCATTTATGTTGTTATGTTTATTGTACTTGCAAAAGCATCAGATGATGTCTAAAACGGAAGATTATTTTTTTAGTTAAGTTTTCTTTGGTAATTTGTTATAAATTGTGTAAACTTCATATGTTTGGGTTACCTTGAGTAATTATGTAAATATTGTGTATACAAGTATTTATAGCTGGAAAGTGTTGAATCTCAACGTAATTAGTTTTTAACGAGATCGGTGACAGCTGATCGATTTTCTTAGTTATTGTTCAATTTAAACCGTAAGTGTCTTATGTCATTGTAATCGCCTTGTTTATAAAATATCGATGCGTAGGTCGATGTCAAAAAATAAGTTCACTTGAATTTATTTAAATAATCACTTTCACTTTCAATAATTTTTACACAATAATTAAATCTTCTTTTAATCCTTGAAGATTGTCCAGGTAACACTTTTAGTTTAATTTTAAACTTTATTTATACAATGACATTTATATCAAAACATATGGTTAACTATCTAACCTCAAATTAATTGCAGATATTTTATCCGGAGTCGAGCATGGGTTTTGCGTTGAACGTTTTATCGACTGACTTTGTTAAAATTTTGCCCCAGCTTATATAGTTTATGCCAGAACAAAAGAAAACTATGACACTTTTTCAAAACAATGAAACATCGAGTAAGCTCGTGACGTCACTAATCCGGCACAGCTGATATTTTTTATCACTAATCTTAATTCTGTTATTATAGGATTGTAGCCCTTGAAACGAAGATCAATAAAGTATAATACATTCATTATCCCAAAATGTATCATAATAATAATAATATAATAATTACTACAACCCATAACCTTAACCAAGGCCCCAGAAGCTATAAGCTTGTGCGGGAGGGAGGGGGCGATTATTATTATTATGTAGGCCCAATGTGCGGCTGCAGCCGACTTATAGATGGAACAGCGCAAATCCCACATTTGTGTTACAGCTAAGGGAAACTGCAGAAAACCTTAACCAGATCTGCCAGCGCCGGGAGTCGAACCCGGGCCGCTTGGGTGAAAGTCCAGCACGCCAGACATTACACTACCAAGGCTGTTTTATAACTAATCATAACTAATCATAACGAAGATATTCGAGAAAAACGTTTGACAATGTACAAAACTCATTACGATCTAATTACATATAAAGTTCAACAAATCAAGGTTCATCCTTTACAAGCTAGTTACAGGAATACATTAATCTAATCTGACCGTCACAAATCGACCAGAAAGTTATTTCTACATCTTTCTTTCAGGTATATACTTATACTAAATGATTTATTTACTAAATAGTAGCAATTATAGAAACACCGCATTACTGATATCTAAGCCTAAGAATTTTGCCGTCGTTTAGTTCTTGTAGTAGTAGTATTTTAGATCTTACATGGCCGGTTTCACAAAGCTTGATTAAGTTCTGATTAGCTTAATCGTGATTAAATTTGAAATCCAGAAATTTTATTAGCTTAGATTTAAGAGACCTGAAATTGGGTGGGCGGAGCAGACCACACGGCGCCTACCCATAAAACTGGTCCGACCTCTTCTATCCCAGGCTTGTCTGGGTAACGGTTATTTAGTAAAAAAGGCTTTTAGGTTTCCCGCCTAGGCCTCCCAGTATCACATGTGTGGTAGAGAAACACGTACGTGTTCTCGACGATTACTCATGAACGTTGCAGAGGAAACTCTGTTAATATGAGAACCGGTGTGGGTGGATTCGATTCTCGCCTGGATCACGGTCATTTATGGTCACCGTAAGGAACCCGCTGTTTGAGTAAATCTAAGGAGAAGAATTGAAGTGAGGTTTATCCCGACACAGAGAGGTAAATCTGGACCAATGGGAAACTGCATGCCACCAGGTACTGGCTCCGGAAGCTGCTCGGATCAGTAATGACTCGAAATGGCTCTAGAACCTTTACACTTAAAGGGAGTGATGCGAGAAGTGTACATAGCACCTCACTCTCAAGACAACTTCACCTGAAAGGGTACATACCGGGGGTCTATAACGTGTAGACTTGTAAACGAAGCGCTGTCGAGGGCACACCAAGCCTAAAATTTGGTAGATCGGGGTGGCAAAACCATTAAAAAACCAAGTCCTGAAACCTATTATTATGCATGAGAAAGCTAGGTTATGTTTGCATGAAGTCTTTATTCTTAAGTTTTTAATTTAGACATTAATGAACCTAACTGTGGTCCTATCTATAACCTTTATATTAATTATGCCCATGACATAGCATGTCCCTCTTTTAATTTACATCCGATATAAAAATATTTGTGTTAACATTTCAGTTCGGTCGTTAAAATTTTCAATACGGTGATTTGATATCACCGCAATATTCTCGTTTCTAACACTGTTTTATATAAATATTTAATATATGTAATAATAAAATATATATAAATAAATAAAAATGTTTAGAATGAATCCTTATTTAAAATTTATTTTTCATTTTTGCACTACTTGTTACATAAAAAAAACTGATAATTTAAACATCTTTTTATTATATTTTTCTTGTAATTGTTCAAAGTTTAACGCAAACGGGAGTGTGGCTAATTATTTTTCTCATTAATCCATACTGTTTATATTAGAATGTTAAAACTTTCTTAAATACATAATTCTGAACTAGTAGAATTGCAAGCTGAGCTTTTTTTTATAATATTGCATTCCTGTATAATATGTATAGTTTTGCGTGTATTTTATTTGCTAAATTCTAATTTCTTTTTCTATTTTCAGGTAAGACAGTATGAAGTAATGCCAAATCATGCCAAAGATACAATTTAATGGTAAAGTACATTTTGTAATTATAGCATTAACAATTCACTTCTCTACGGCGGTACCTTTTACTTGGGATTTACAAGATAAGCTATACACTAAGGTTCATATTTCGCAATTTCCATGGTAAAATTATTTTTAATTGTCAAAAAGTAACTAAATATTAATTATAAGAAGTTAAATGAACGCTTGTTCGAAGATGAATAAAGACATTGTTCGCCATCACATATACTTAATCACATATAATTTAACAATTGAAGAACCAAAATAATATATGTAGTATGTAAATAATGTAAATTTACGAGAAGTAGTGGCTCTTTTCACGTGACTAAACTAACCAATCTAATTCACATATTAATCAAAATGTTAATATTATACAAAATAATCAACCATTTATCATCTTGTACCTTTTCAAAATATATTAACATTCAATGTATTAATTAAAGCGTATAAACTATATTAAAAAGGTACTTCTGTCCAATTCCTATCTGAAATCTTTAAATTCTCCATCATATCAATATTTATTAATGTAAGAACTGATCAAGATTACTCCAATTCATAAGTTTTTACGTAATAAATGAATCACGAGACCTCATGAATATTTAAAATTTAAAAATGTCAACACAAAAAAGTTCGTTTAACTCTTCGCAAGTAAACCTTTTAACCTGTCCTGGGATACATACACAAAGCTCGTTTTATAATTTAAATTTTAAAATAACATTCACTTGTTTTGTTGGGTTTTACACCTTCAGAAGATCACGTCGCTGGGTCATGAGGTCAACAAGTTACTTGAATAATATGATACAGAATAAATTTGTTACCAAAAATTATTTAATATTCAAACTAATATTCTACATTTCTTTCATTTCTTTATCTTGATTAACATTTTGTTGAAAAATTAAGCAAATTAGTGACGAGATTATGTAATAATGAAAAGTTTATTGGTGCTATTGCTATTATTATTAATCTTTTAACACGTTTTAAAATTGCACTCTATAATTATAATTATTATTGTAAAAAATTAGCTTTACCTGCAACTAGTACCAGGCGCGAAATACATTATGTATTTAAAATACAAAATGAACAAAACCAAAACAAATTCATTTTATTGATTTGATGGAAATACGATTTCTTTTTTAATAAGAAAAACATTTTTAATAAAAATCAACTTATGCTCTAACTAGACCATAAAATTAACACGTAAATTTTAAAACTTTCGATATAAAATTATTCATAGGTATTTTTTTTTTCTAAAAGTAATAAAAGAAATTTTTGCACTAAATATTTGAGCTTCCGAAAAGTTAGGTAACACATTTCTTATGTGAACACCGATAAAATGTTTAGACACTTCTAAATAGGCTTTAATTTAGTTTTAGATTAGTTATCTTTTAGATTAATAGTTGTTTTGGTGCAAATTAAATTAATATTCGTTTTTAAGTAAGTTGAAACTGGATGATAGATAACCAAGAAACAAGAATTGGTGCGAAAATATTTAAATGTGTTAATTAATTTTAAGTAATGATAGATAATAAAGAAGGTTGGGTTGGGTTTCTGAGTTTAAAGAAAATGAGAAACAGTATTTCATGTGATATCAATGGTTTTTTTCTTCAAAGATTAGTCTTGTATATCCCTTTGTTGTTAGAATATACAAGTTTTTCGTCAGTCTTATTAATTAGGAGTAAAATATTACATAAGATCAGAGCTGCTTAGGACGAACAAAACAAACGAAATATTCCGTTTAAATAAATGCAGAATATACTTACGATATTATAATAAGAATACTGTAACAGTTACATTAGATCACCATAAGTATGAGTGCAGATTGTGTATGACACAAAGGTGATTTGAATTTCTTTAACAGGCTAACCTAAGCAGCATTTTTAGTCATCGCCACGTATCAGCAACTACTGGTGGAATTATTAAGTTTTTGTCACTAGTTGCAAGCACGTACTTACTACGGTTTGATTACGTGTCTGGAACCAGAATGGGAACAATTTTTGAGTAGCAGATACGTTGCAGTAACCTCTCTGGAACTTGTCTAGATACTTTTCGGTTACGTTTACGCTACGTAGCGGGAACGTGGCGGCGTAGTTATTGCTACTTTCGTGAAACTTCTGCAAACGCTGTGAAACGCGTGGTTGCTCTCTCTTACTCTTGCAATTTAACAAATATTCTATCATTTTCTATACTAATGCTGCGATCATGTCACAAAATGGATTACTATCTTATTTGTAATACGTACTTAGTAATACAAAGAGCGATAAAATGTTTGATTGTTTTGTCAGTCCAGTATACCAAAATTATAAAACCATTGCAACTTTTCTGTTAAATGTGATGAGAGATCGAAAAATAACAACGCGTCTTCTTTAAACATATTTTTTAATAAAAAATATGTTTAAATAAATGTCTCTAATAAAATATGACAAAAATACTTATAACTTGATACACATGATAGGAACCATTTTTATATTATTTCCACGGGACAATTTGTTATTTTTATTGAAGGTTACATAGTAAAACGTTTATTAAGAATCATAACAAATTGCATATTGATTAATGGCCTCCAACATTTTACAAGTAAATATGGAGATGGAGTAGTTTACGAAAAATCACTTTAAACTGACTCTCGTGGGTAGCAAAAACGTAAGTTTTACTTTCAATACTACTGTAAGGTTCCGTTACTTTAAAGGGTTAAGCACTGACAACAGACAGGTGGCAGGAACTTTCAGTACTATTTTAAAGTTTTCAAAACCTTAAAGTGACTTCGGCCAAGTTACTGCTACAATCATAATATCACTTTGAAGTTGCAGCGGCTTTAATGTAATTATGCTAACAGGCAATACCGTTCCACATACTTTAAGAATTACTAAGAAGTAATGAAACTATATGCAGTTTCATATGTAGAACTATGGTTCCAATAAATAGTAGAAACAACTACGTAATTACTAAAATATTCTGAACTGAAGTAATCAAAGAAATAAAGTCATAAATTTAGTTGTAGTTACGTAACAACTACTCAATCAAACTCCCGATCTCAGTTACTGCTACTTAATGCTGCTTGGGAAGTGCCATGGTGCCTGCTACGCTTCGATCCACCTGGGCTATGGCAGATACTTGTCTGTGCCTTTTTCAAACTTTATCGAGGCAGAACCAAGCCTATGAGATTCGATATGTAGTAGCGTATCTGCTGTACTCTGCATAATTGCACTCTGGTACCAGGTTCCAAGTGGCGATTTTTTAAATAGAAAATGAATTTGGGAAAAGATATTCTGGTATACAGGGTGTAGAATTGCTTCATGCACAATATAGTTTAGTCGTAACTCGCTTCCGAGTATCGTGACTCCTCCAGTTAATCAGAACCAGCCCGCCATAGTTCCCTATCTTCTGCACTTCTCATTATTTCGGCCATCGATAGATTAGAGTTTTTTTTATTTGATCACTGAATCTCACTCAACCTTGCCTTGTATGCACAATTCTTCCATTCCATTTCGTCTGATTATGTGGCCAAAGAATCGGAGTATTTGGCGTTTAATTGTCGGTAGTAATCGCTGGTTGGTGTCAATATTTCGGTCTCTTAAAATGGAAAGATTAGTGCTCCGCGCAGTCCAGAGGATTGTTAACATGCGTCGGCAACAGATCATCTCAAATGCTTCAATCCTTCTGCGGCACGCTGCATTAAGAGTCCAGAATTCCGAGCCATAAGTGGCAATAGGAAACACCAAAGAAACCATCAGTCTTTTCTTATTTCGTTTTGAGATATAGTGATCTTTTCAGATTTTAGTCAATTGAAATAGTGCCTATTTCGCCATCTCTATTCTTCTCTTTACTTCTTCACAGTTCCCAGTGTTCGAAATGCGTGCCCCTAAATAGATAAGTTCATCCTTTCTTGGTATGTCCCGGATGTCTTTAAATTGTTGTGGTAGAATATTTGCTCTGTCCACTACCATAATACAGCTTTTGTCCGATTAAGTTTAAGGTCAGCTTCTTCAGTATATGTTTCGATCCGTTGTAGTATTTACGCCATATCTTATTCTGAACTAGCATAAAAATCGTTGTGTCTCACCATAACGCAGATTCGAGATCTTCTGGCCACCTATCAATATGCCACCATTCCAATCTTCTGTTGCTTTACGAATGATCCATTCTCCGTTGATGTTAAACAGGATGAGAGAGCCTTTGCTGATGGTAAAACTCTCTGATGTCCTGTTAACACGTATGAAGGCGCTATTGAAATAGTATAAGATTTTTATTAGGTGTATAAGGTGTTTAGGTACTGCCATTTGCATTAAAACCATCTATAGGTGGTTCCACTTGGCAGTATCGAAGGCCTTTGAATAGTCCAAAAAACAGAAAATTGCAGGCACATAGTATTCATGACATTTCCCAATTATTTGTCTAATATTGACAAGTTGATCTCTGGTGCTTTGACCGGGCATAAAGCCGGCTTGTTCTTGAGAAATCTGCGGGAGTAGATATGGCTTTAGACATTTGTGGATTATGTATAGCATAATATAGCACTCGCGTGACTTATTAATGCTATGGTTCTATAACTTTCACAAACATCTTTAGCGCCTTTTTTGTGTAGAAGAATGTATACTGATTCTGCGTCTGTACATATAGTTTCACGTGCATTTTTTTTTCAAACCTTAATATTATCTCCCCTAATTATGTTTTCGCCTACCTGATCAGAAAGTGCTTTCTAAATGTCCTGTTTTGAGGGCAGTTAAGGCTTCTTTGCGGGCCTCTTATGTCAAACTTTTTACCTTGCTCTTATGTCAAATACATAACCTCTATACTACTACTAGATGAAAGCACGATTTATTTATGTTAAGTTGGAGATACTGTAAAAATTGAAATTGTTTTTTAAATTATCATACTTTGACCACTCCTGTGCATTATCCTAAAAAGATTTTAATCAAAAAATGAAATCATTAGTTTTTAACATTAAATTACAGCATTTTTTATCATTAGAGCACATATTAGTACCAAATAACACTCAATAGCACTAAATAGTACGATAGAATCAGCATTTATCGATTTTTTAAAACATAACCTAATTTAAAAAATTTTAAAACATAACCTAATTTAAAAAATTTTAAAACATAACCTAATTTAAAAAAATTTCGGCGAGGGCACACCAGGCCTATAACTGGAAGACCGGAGTGGGAAACCACTACGGTCGAACAAAGATCCCCGACTTGAGTTGGTGACTAAATACTCAGGGGGGGCGGTGCAGACCACACGGCGCCTTCCCATAAAACTGGTCCGATCTCTCCTATCCCAGGATTGTTATTAAGTAAAAAAAGCATAGGTCCCCTGCCTAGGCTTCCAGGATAAAATGTGTGGTAGAGATACACGCAAGTGTACTCGACGATTACTCATTAACGTTGCAAAGGAAACTCTGCTAACATGAGAACCGGTGTGGGTGGATTCGATTCTCGCCTGGATCACGGTCATTTATGGTCACCGTAAGGAACCCGCTGTTTGAGTAAATCTAAGGAGGAGAATTGAAGTGAGGTTTATCCCGACACAGAGAGGTAAATCTGGACCAATGGGAAACTGCATGCCACCAGGTATTGGCTCCGGAAGCTGCTCGGATCAGTAATGACTCGAAATGGCTCTAGAACCTTTACACTTAAAGGGAGTGATGCGAGAAGGGTACATAGCCTCTCACTCTCAAGACAACTTCACCTGAAAGGGTACACACCGGGGGTCTATAACGTGTAGACTTGTAAACGAAGCGCTGTCGAGGGCACACCAAGCCTAAAATTTGGTAGATCGGGTTGGTAAAACCATTAAAAAAACCAACTCCTGTCACAATTGAGGTTGGATTTGATCGGGCAGTGGTCCTCGATTCTACAGAATCGGGGGAACGTCCGAAGCTGGACGAGGTACAATCTCCTAGGAGAGAGTGCCGACGGGTGAACACGTTTATCGCTCCGGTACTAGCCTGGAAAGCTAGTAGAGGATTGATAGTAACCTCGCTTCTACCAGTGAGTGACTGGTAGCACTATCTTTGATAGTCGCGCGCTAATTGAGCGTAACTCGATTCATGTCTAAAAGACGGGAAGGAACACCCGAACGTTCAAGCATACAACAATTAGTATCATAATACAGCCACATCAACTACGGCCTATTATAAATTATAAGGCAATAGGCTATAAAGTCACTGTTAGAGCGAACTCACTCGTCTGAAAATCACTCTGTCTCATATCCTGAAACTTCAGGACTTCTATGCAGCGAAGTAGGACGGTGAAATTCATTCGCCAGAACAGTTAGTTAGTTAGTCACAGACCTGAAATTTTATCCAATTATACAGGGTTACTACATAAGAAATAGACACTTTCAACGTTTTATTAGTCCAAAACAAACAATGTTATTATTAATTTGTTGAACTGTGGTATAAAGTGATTTTTAAAGTTTACTTTGGCAACTCACAATTGCTCAATATGTGGTCCTCTTGACACACGGCACACATCAAGGCGATAGTCTAGTTCATTCCAAACCCGGTGTAACAGATCTGCATTGACAATTTCCACGGCTCTCGTGATGCGTTGTTTTAACTCATCTAAATGATTAGGAAGTTGAGGGACGTACACCAGGTCTTTTACAAATCCCTATAGGAAAAAGTCACACGGTGGACAAGTAGTGGACACAGTAGTGGACCCGGTGTGGACATCGATTATAAGACGGACCATGGCTTTCCGTCTCATCGCCGCGGTAGTCCGTCTTTCAACGGGAACTGAAATAGACATCCGACTGCGGTGTTGACTCTTTGGTATATAGTTTTCGTTTCATAACTAACAAAAGGCTTATTTTTACTCCCACCGATAGTTGTCGAGGTTATGAATGATATTTGATATGTATCTATGTATGCGTATCCTTCGTAATAAAATTAACAGTCAGAACAGACACATAAAAATAAGAAGTTCTAAACAACAGATGTATTATTATTTTTTTTTTTTATTTATATATAGTGTTCATTTTATAAAAAAGTTATTGAAACAACTATTTTGTTAACTGTATACCTACCAAGTATCTTTTTGCTACTCTGAAACACTTCCGATAATTAAACAATAGTATATTGTGTTACAAGTGCAGAAAAGTGCCAATTTCTCACGAGTGTGAAATTGGCGTTTTTACACGTGTTACACATTATAAAAAGTGTGCACTTTTACAGTGTACACTCAATTTTCAATCACAATTCAGTTGCCAATGTTATTTTGCAAAGCAAACTTTTAGAATTGGGACAAGCCAAATATTGACGTGCATTCTGGCGCAATTTTATAAAAACTAATTATGTGGTAGGATAATTGCCATATTGAAAGGTTTCAAGGTTATGTTACAATTAAGGCATGTATCTCAGTGGTTGTCTGCACAATTACCTACCGCATATCGAAGTCAGTTTTTTTAATTTTGTAGCTGTACAACGCCATCTATATTTATTGGCGCACCCCAATTATGTTTTTAAGTTATAAAACCAAATAGGCTATAGCCAATATAATTAAACAAAACGTGCCATCTATTTCTGTCACCTACATCTGCAAAGCGCTATCTTTTATCTAACCCCCTTTCCGCGTAATGTAAATATATTCTGGCATTCATTGCAGGTGTTGTGGGTGCTTTAAGTGTACCGATCGCGCTTGTACTTGTGAATTATATGAATGAAATGTTGCAAATTATAAAAGTTCTCATTGTTTTTATTGTAATTTATCAATAACGAACATTAATAATCCATATTAACAATTATATAATGTTAAAAATTAATGAATTTTACGTTGATTTAATAACAATTTTATAATAACTTTATATAGTAATAATAAGTAAATTATAATAAGTCGCATAATTCCCCGTAACAGTGACAATTTTTCTATATGAATTTGCACTCAAAATATAAAATTCTTCTATTTTGCATGTATAATCAAGCTATTAAAGCACCCAAAACAGTGCGTTAATAGCTCATTTGAGTGCTTTAGTAGCCCAACTTTTTCAACGTTAGTAGCATTAAAAGAAAATTGAACAACAGAAAATTGACAAAAACGTCACTCTAGAAATTTGAATTTTCAAAGGTCACATCAGTGTTGCCAACCACCACAAAATTTGATAAATTTTGAAATTGCGATTTTGTTTATTTAAAAAAGGAATAAAAGGCGCAAAATAGAAAAATAGCATAAAAAATTCTTTTCATAAGTCATTATTGCACTAGTCTTTTAGAAATGTCTAAATTTAGACTCGCGATTTGAACCTTATCTTATGAAACGCGTTCTTTAATATACTATTAATGTAAAACATTAATAAAACAATAGTATATTACGTTATAAGTCCGGTAAACCCAAGTTTACAGTAGCGAGTTGAAAACGTTTCGGGACGAGGCGACGAAGGAGCCGAGTCTCGAATGTTGAAACGAGCTACTGTAATGGTTTACCGGAAGTATGACGTAAGGCGTTTTATTTCATACTGCCTCACATTGTTCATTTTTTAAAAAAATGCATTTAAAATTTTCAGTCCGGTAAAATTTTTTACCGGACTCAAATTAGATTTTCAGTCCGGTAAAATTTTTTACCGGACTCAAATTGGATTTTCAGTCCGGTAAAATTTTTTACCGGCCTTGTAACGTAATAATTCATTTACCGGACTCAAATGAGTCCGGTAAATACCCTTTTACCGGACAGTATGAAATAAAAATAAATTAACTTTTATCAAAAATTTATAATAGGCCAGTAAAATAGAATCCGTTGGTGGAAATAAATGTTGGAAAGCTGGAGATCGTTTCGATCGCTTCGTTTAAGGTCAAATATAAGTATCCTAGGTTTGCACGGTCCCTCGACTAGAGCTTACCTGAGGGCATCAAAAGAACCACGAAATTTTCGGATCTTTTTTAGTTTTTCGCTTATAACTTTAAAAAGGTGCTTTCCAACGAAAACTTTACTATTACAAGAATTAAAGAGCATTAAATTCAGCGTCGGATGAGTATCCAACACTTTAAAATCGCTCCAGTGGTATGGTCGAAATCGACGGTCGAGAAACGACAATTTTACAAATTTTCGATTTTCCGTCAGACCGGACGCCCAGAGGCTTTCCGTATAAAAAAACCCGTTGGACTCATTCTGATTGTTAATATAAGTCGAGAAATATCTAAGCTCTGATATTATAGAGGTTGCCGGATTAGATTAATGGCCATTTTTCCATCATTCCCCATCCTAGCAATTAGGATCAATCCATATGAAGTAGTGCAGTACTGGTCGCTCGATCATTTCGAAAAAAGATAATTTTTTGTGTGTTATCACCCCTAAGTATTGGTAGATCAAAACCACTGTCATTTTATTTTTATTCCATTGAAATATGGCAGCCATATTTGTTTCGTGGTGCACGACGTTGCTTGCAGTTTTTAATATAAACGTAACTCTTGATATCTCAAGAACGGTTCATCCTAGAGACCTGCGGTAAAAATGATTGTATTGCTCACATATCGTACTACATTTTTAAATCTAAACATAATTTTTGTAGGACACTTACTTATGGGTGTGATTTAATCCAGGAGATTAAAGTTTTTACAAAAATTTCCGCTTTTATGAGAGCATATTTCATATATCCAGATAAAAATGAAGTCTTATGGAAGATTTTCTATTTAAACGTACATGGTTAGAGGTAGTTTATGTATAAAATATTTTAAATCTGAAATTTTACTATTTTGGTATTTACGGGCTTTTAAGTTCTAGTTATGATACGTCATATCAATATTATGTTTATGATTAAAAAATGTAGTCCGACATGTGAGCAATACAATCACTTTTACCGCAGGTCTCTAGGATCAACCGCTCTTCAGATTCTCAAGAGTTACGTTTACATCCAAAAACTGCAAGCAACGTCGTGCACCACGAAACAAATATGGCTACCATATTTCAATTAAATGGAATAAAAATAAAATGACAGTGGTTTTGATCTACCAATGCTTAGGGGTGATAACACACAAAAAATTATCTTTTTTCGAAATGATCGAGTGACCAATACTGCACTACTTCATATGAATTGATTCTAATTGCTATGATGGGGGATGACAAAAAAATAGCCATTAAGTTAATCCGGCAATCTCTATAATATCAAAGCGTAGGTATTTCTTGACTTATATTAACAATCAGAATGAGTCCAACGGGTTTTTTATACGGAAAGCCTCTGGGCGTCCGGTATGACGAAAAATCGAAAATTTGTAAAATTGTCGTTTCTCGGCCGTCGATTTCGACCATACCACTGGACCGAATTTAAAGTGTTGGATACTCATCCGTCGCAGAATTTAATGCTCTTTAATTCTTGTAATAGTGAAGTTTTCGTTGGAAAGCACCGCTTTGGAGTTATAAGCAAAAAGCTAAAAAAGGTCCGAAGCTTTCGTGGATCTTTTGATGCCCTCAGGTAAGCTCGAGTCGAGGGACCGTGCAAACCTAGGATACTTATATTCGACCTCAAACGAAGCGATCGAAGCGATCTCCCACTTTCCAACATTTATTTCCACCAACGGTCCAAAACGGGTCTTATTTTACTGGCCTATAACTTTTATATTTCAAATAATTAATAATAATTATAATAATATTGCATGTGCTGACATATATAACGTTTTAATAGAACTACTGATCGTGCGACATCATTTCCCACAGAAATTTCAGTTTAGTTTAGAGATTGTGAGTAGTGGGTCATTTTCATGGTAACTAGACTGTGTGAAATGTGTAATTTTCTATAGTGGTCGTAGATAAAGAGATTTGAGTAGCAATTTTATGAAGTCAATAATATCCGTTTCAGCAAATTACAGCAAATGTAAACATTACGTCATTAACAAAACCACAAAAGTGCTTAATTGACAAAGCCATTTTTTAGACTCTATTAACACGTCCTACGGAAGTCCGTTAAGGGACGGGCCAGGGCTATTAATACACAACCGATGAAGTTTGCCGCGGCTGTTCGACGGATACATTTTCTTGTGACGTTCTAGGAAAGTCCGTTAACAGACGGCTTATCGATGCCTGATTAGACACCCGAAAGGTCTGTCCGATGGTCGTATTTTCTTGTTACAGTTGGCCCTTTACTGGCTAACCGTCGTGCATAACTACGATGTCGCTTCGACATCCAACGGTCGTATGCATCGGCAATGGTTAGTTGGTAAACACAAGTGCGCTATAACGCCTTATGAAACAAATACTTAATACGAAATTGTTAGGGAAAACTTTGTTAAGTACTTGGCAATATTGAAAATTCAAATTCTGCATTTGTTTTTCAAATTTGCATTGTAAATAAGTTTGACATTTTAAGAACAGCTGTTCAATCAAAATCAACTTTAAAATTTTTTTTTTCTGTTTCCGGTATTCAAATAAATTTCTTTTAGGTATGCAAATGCGTGTCCAGATGGCTTCATTTAGTAATTTTAATAATAATAACTATAATAATATTATAGGTAACATTTTTATTGGTAGCGTTATACGAATTTTAAAAATACCATCTAAAAGAAACCACCTATCGTCCATATTTTTATTAAATCTTATCAATAGCATCATTTCGCAAACATAATTGTATGCTCAGTGTGACAAAATTTTATGCTAATTTCTATTTTATTGGAATCGCATTTTTCCATTTCTTACAATTTAATAAGTTTGCATCTTTGGGAAAGTAAAAATATGTGTTATTTTCTTTTGTTTCATATATGATGCGCCATTTATAATACATTTGCGACGACTCACATTTTATCCTGTTCGTATATATACAGAAGTCTGCCAAATTATTATACTTACATTTGAAACAAGATTTCCAGTAACAGCTTATATATATTTTCTTAAAAATACAATAGAAACTGAATAATTAATACTTAGTAAAACCGCCTTTTGCTGCAGTCAAGCCCCTAACTTTCCTTGGTATGCTTGAGATGCATCTTTTCGCTAAGTTTTGTGGAATTGCTGGACTTGCTCATGCTGAATTTATTTTCTCTATTAGTGTATTCCGATTATTAATAAAAACAGCTAATATTTGTATTATAATAATTTGGCAGCCTTCTGTAGGTATCAGTCAAAGCATGAATAGTAAGTAGCTAATTACGTTTCCTGAAAATCACGTAGTGTAATGATTCTTAGTCAGCCACCGTTAAGACGGTTTTATGCCGAGAAAAAGGTAACATCTTTAGCGAAATACGTATTAGCAATAAGTGAAATACGATGTGTGGTTAGGAGACACCGTTAAAATAAATATAGTAACCTATAGTAATCATAAATACGCCGTGGATAGTTTGGGGTCGAACGTTGCATCGTATGCCTTTACACAAGCCAGAACGTCATACTCCAAAATTTATCAAGAGCTGTTTTTGTTTGTTGAATCCTTTCTCTGTATAAGAATTTGATTGAGACTGAAGTTTGCTTCGAGGTAAAATTTATAGTTATTTATAACTAGTAAAATTTTAACGTAAACGTTTTAAATGTGTTTATTTCTTGGGAATATATCATACTTGTTATAAAATGTAATATTATAAAAGTTAAAAAAAATACGTTAGAAACAAGAATACTGTCAAATGATTAATAGATATTTAAGATACAAATATAAAAAGTCATGCTTTATTGCGCGAACGGTTTAAGACACGAGCGAGGTACGAGCGAGTGTTTTAAAAGGCGTGAGTGCAATGAAGAGACTTTTTATGTGTGTATCTTACAACGTTTTATCAACGATCATAACGTTTTAGTTAAAAGTTAAAAGAGTATTCATTTATATCTTTTAGAATTTGTGATATATAGAACATGTATATCAGCGTGCTTTGATTTTTACGTGCTAAGTTGTTTAGCAACCAGTTTGTAAAATATTAATAAATCGTTTATGATACATCTTTTGTTTATATTAGCGTACAATAAAAATTGTATAACACTAGGTCAATAAAAGTTAATTTTTTATACGGAAATCGGTGTAAAAAGTAGATAAGATAGATCGTAGATAAAACATTTATGATTTCCTGTAAACTTTAAATCAACAACAACAATAAATTAGAATAAATTGACTGAAAGCCAGATTCACATCGCATTAAAGGAAGAAGTTAGAAGTAATAATAAATGAAGAAAATATTAACAATATGGTTAGCAAAAGTTAAACTTCATGTTAATCTTAGTAAGCAAACTAATCTAAATGAACATTAACGACATCAACTCCATAATAATTTTGTAAAGTTATTTATTGTTTCCACAATCCAATAAAAATTAAAATTTTCTAAATACCATCCTCACTAAAATGGCGATAACTAATATAGAAAAATTTCAATCTTGATAAATATGCCTTACGGAATGGACAATCGAAAATATAAACATTGTTAACTGATTTTATTTAACATAAAAGATCTCAAAGAGGAGATAAACCGGATTAATAAATAAAATCCATTTAAGGAACGTTCGTTTGTTATTATGAAACGCATTTTATTATTGAAACGTATATTTTATTTTTCTCCTTTGATATGGAAATTCTTTTAATTTAATAATTTATTTTTCTATTACTTTTGTGTACAGTTTTGTTCATTTTTAATTTGAAGGCGACCGTGAACTTTTGATGAGTCTTCTTACCAGAATGTGTACGAACTATGAGAAAATAAGTCAATTTCAGGTGATTTATAGATTTTGATTTAAATATTCTTGTAATAAAATTTATATAAACAATAATTTGTGTATATGTAAATATTATAATAAGTACTAGTTAAAAATAATTAACTAAATATAACTGCAAACTTTTTGCTCTAATTCTTAATAGAGCAATAAGTATGGATTTATTCGATGAATAAATCAAGAGGAGCAATTTGCAATTAGTTTTATGAAATGCTCTAATAAACAAATGCGCGATTATATCAGCAATAAAGGGTACGTTAACTTATTTGCACAAAGCCTTAACAAGAAAGGTATAATAGAGATTTCCCATTATCATCGGTAGTCATTTTTATTATTTCTTGTTCGTTTTTAAATATATTTTCGTGGCGTACCTCAGGGTTCTTGCACCAACCCTATTTGTTTTGTCAAAAACAACAAAAATAGCAAGTGGCCTGTCCCAAAGTCCAAGTGTTCGCCATTATGACATCAATAATTGCCAACGTTTAGACATGAAAGTGAAAGGTTTGATATTTCTTTTTAAAAAATCCGTCTCGTGAAATTCATACATGTGTTTCTTTTTGCCGGTGCCACTGCACGCATAATATATTTAAAATCATAGTAAATTGTGGTACCCAATAATTGGTACCGTTAATAGCAACAGCAGAGCGGTAGCTCTGTAATACCCCAGGTGTACCTTATTAGTTTTGCATGATACCTCATTTAACTATCAAATTATTGGTTATTAAATGTTATCAAATATATAGGAAGGAAAACTTTATAAAAAGTGCACTGTAATTTTAATTTCTTTCCTGTGTGAAAAGCTACAATTATTAAGTTACTATCGATTAGGTTACGTTATCGAAAGAAATTTGTCATTCAAATTATTGGCCGAAAGAGAAAATATTAGAACAGTTGTGGCATATATTAATTTGTAATATTAAACTGTAATTAAGTACAAGAAATACTAATTAAATACTTTGACATTGAAGATTCAGAAGAAGTTTCATGTTTAAAAGTTTTGCAGAACAATAGATGTTGCATGATGAAAAAAGTCGTGTTTTGTTATTATTTTATCATTTTTTCTAAGATTGCTTCAGATTTTATTATGGTTACTTAGTATTACAGCGAAATTACCGTAATTTTTTTCTTAAATTGCCAGTTTGCTGAAAAGCTTAGTTGTATTTATAATGAATTATTTTTGTTTCTTTTTCTCTGCAAGACTTGTCACAATGCATCTCGGGCAATTTTCAATGACTGAATCATTGTCTGTGGATTTATCGTATTTTCGGTTGGAGTGTGAGATGACACAATTGAATAAATTCTTCAGATATTAATGTAAACTTAAATTACTAGTATGATATTAATAAAAAAATAATAATAATAGAAATGTGACCCTTCGTACGTGTTTGTACAAACATCGAATTATCCGTATTAAAACGATATCATGATTGACAGACAAATATGTGTCAACATTTCTCTGAATTTTTTCAAAAATGTTTACATGCCTACATTTCATTGTTTAGATAAACCTTTTTTTTTCAACGCGCCTTTTATTATTTGCATAGAATGTTTCAGAATTCGAGAAGCCGACTGAAACATTAACGAGATTCTTAGAAGTAGCGATGGAGGTGCAATTCGTGATGGTACTATGGAATGGTACTCGTACTTCTCAGAGTCTGAGAGGTGTAACGGAATTACATTATTGTCCACAATTTCCAAATTTCCAAACTAAAATCGTCAATTTAAAAATTTTAAAATTACGGAACCTTGGAAATATGCCGCGAATACCCTGAAGCTTGAAAGTTCTCTGAATCTATGCCACTTTAGGGAATTAGGGAAATTTATCATGGGAAAAATACCCACGAAGCTGTCAAAACTCTTGGACCTATACGTTTTCTTTAAACTACATGTACTCAAAGTGTGCTGTCTAAATTCTTTTATGTTCCAAAGCCCTGAAAGTTTTGAAAAATTAAAGAATGGATAAGAAGAGTGGAATACTTAGTTTGTGGAGCTCCCAACGACGCCCACTGGACTAGGTCCCGATTCTAGCCGAACAAAATTATTTTATAGACTCAACTGGGATCAAATGCTGGAATGACATAAAAAATAATAAAGAAAATTAAGTCTACGAAAAAGTCAGCTTTTCTGCTCCTAGAACTAAATTCTGTCTGTATTTTCTGACCCTTTTTGTACTTTTGTAAAGTAAAATTGGTATAAAAATCAAGTTATTAAAAATTCAAAAGCTGAATCATTATCCTCACTGGATATTTCTGTCCAGAAGCTTCTCCATAATCATCTCCCGTAAATCAGGACGCATTGACGAGAATTCTGAAAGTCCCTAAGAGCTGTAATAATTAAGTTAAACAAAATCCTGTTCATGGCCTACTTTGGCTCTTCAGAAAGCTGACATATTAGAAGAAGGGCAAGCCTGATCTTTAAAGGGCCTTGTAAGAATATTATAAAAGGGGGGGGACCTAAAAGAAACCAGAATCGTTCTCTGTTGAGCGGGCCTGTTGTAGCCCCGCTAGATGCCTTTTGAGGAGACTCTTCTGAATCAGTCTACCGATGGGCGTCGTCGTGGTGCCGTGTAGTATTTTGTTTTGTTAAACTGCTTTTGCTTGTTCTCCAATTTCTGTGGTGGCTGAAAAGTTGAAAGAATCCGCGGCTGTGAAATTCTGTTCTTTGTTGGGGAAATGACAGGGGAAGCAGTTTTAATGCTTGAAATAACTTACGAGGAAGTTTCTCTGAGGAAAACACAAGTTTACGAGTAGTTTCCCCGTTTCAGGAATGGCGAATTATCACTTGCAGACCCCCCCGAACGGATGAAAACATCGCAAGAATTCGTGACCTAATTTTAGAATACCGTCGCAGAACAATGGAACAACTGACTGATTTGTCCGGTATGTCCTGGTGTTTCTGTGTGGATTTTCCACCACGAAAACGCGCCAGCACACAAAGCCTTGAGTGTGAAACAATTTTTAACCAAAAGCAGCATGCCCCAGCTTATCCACCCCTCAAAGGTTACAAGTTAAAGTCTTGTAAGGATAATGTTATGCGGACGTGGAAGAGGTCAAGAAGGACTGAGGAAGTATCATCACTGTCTCGATAAGTGAAAAGCACGTTTGGACCGGTGCATTGCATCAAATGGACAGTACTTTGAATGAGATTCAATTTGTAAATAACAATAAATGCACAATTTTTTATTACAAAATGTACGATTCCATAAATAGTCTGAGAATATATAAAGTGAGCAATTTGAGGAAGTTTTTAGAAACACTTGACAATAATCCCGAATGTTTTTTGTTCGAGTTTTTTTACTCTCTTCGTCTCCAGCTGAAGAGAGTCAAAAAACTCCAAACAGCTGTCCTGTAGTACACGCATATCATTACATTTGTGGATTAATTTGTAATTTTAATTTGTATTTGTTTATAAGTAATATTTTATTAAGCGCTTTTGGAGAGCATTTCACTAGAATTTAGGCAACTTCTAGTAGATTTCCAGTGCGACGTTATCAACGTTGATTTTTTTATTTGATAATTGTATATCCATATCTCTAAATGGAGTAAATATTCTTCAATAAATTTAAAAAATACACAGGACATGGAGAGAACCCTGCGTACTTATTTGTTAAATTTATTGATTTATTTAACTATTATCTGCCTTAATTACTAATGCCGCAATTATGCATGACTTTTGTATTAGCAGGGGGTTTCATACAATTTCGCTTTCAATCGGTTTTCATTTTATTCACTTTATTCTGATTGTTACAAATGATTAACAAATTTTCTTTGTTAATATATTTGTAAAGGCTTTCTAGAGCCAAGTAATCAATTAAAGGTCTTTATGATGTGACGTTACGATGACCTATAATATTTGAAAAGTTTTGGGTTGCGTTTAGCAGATTTGCTAGGTTATTAGGTTTTGGGTGTTTAGTTTACTTAGTCTTCCGATTTCTTCAAAACTATAAAAAATACAAGCAAGCCGTTTAAGACCTTGAGTAAGTGATTTGTTTTCTATTTTATATTTATTTATATTTTATTTAATTAAATTGTCAGCTAGACTATTTTCTAAAATTCTAAGCTAATGTATGTTTACAAAACTTTTAAACCTTCGAACTCCGATTCAACTTAAAAACTTTAAATTCTCTTTGAAATCTTGGAATGGTTAGCACTTACTTTGAATTTGAAAACTGAGCAGTCCTGACTATTTTTCACTTTTAAAGTTTTTGAAACTTTTAATGTTTCATATACTTTCATCTATTTACTCAATTGTTGAATATAATTACCTATATGATGAGTTGCATATGTGGTCCTAGTAACTTAAGTGACTATTACTAATTTGTCAATTTTTAGAAATTTCCTAGTTATGTGATACCATTAGGTTATTTTTGTTATACGCTTCAAAGTGTATTTTTCCTTTTAAATTATCAAATTGCGATTGAATCTTGCGTGTAGTTTGTAGTAAGTTTGAAACAATCTATCGGATTAACCAAGGATACTCTGGTATTTTGTTTAGAAGCAATAAAATCTATAGGACGCACGCCATCTGCAATTAACTGAATTATGTTCTCTTTTTCTTTGCTGTAAATATAATTAGAGTATTGATTTATTAAAAATAAGCAGTTACTAAATCATTCTTATTGTTAATTACTGAATATTACATTAATTATTCATATACAAATTTCACTTAAATCAACTGTTATTTTCTTTGCAAGCCAGATGTCACTTGCAGCAGAGGTTAATGAAAAAAATAATTATATTAGCCTTAAAAGTTCTATGCAGGACTGATAGCCCTCCGGCCAGATCTAGGTGTAAACAATTTTTGTTTAAATACACTAATTATATCAGCCGAGGCTATCAAAAGCAAGGCTGGGTTCATACAAAAGAAAATACGATTGCCATTTACTTTAATTTAATTAAGTACTTGCGAAAGGTGGAAGTTATAAAGAAATATAAAAATTATATACACGTATAGATAATGTATAACGGCACAATGTATATAACAAATTTAATTACTAAAAACATTCATGTAACAAAAAATAATAACAATTTTTGTAGAAAACCTTGAACATATTTAAAATTAAAAAAGGCTGAACAATTTAATTAACTTCTATAAATAAAGAAATGATAAGAAATTATCGTTGGGGCAGGCGGATAACGCCAATACGTGTTATCGGTATATAAACCCTTGGATTAAAAATGCAATACAATGTTGACAAAAAACTTTGTTTATTCCTTAATTAACTTTGCAACAGAACATGATTTTACTACTAGGTATAGGGTAGGTGTAGTGCGCCCGTTCTAGCATGGAAACCCGACAAAATGGTTTATTTGAAATTACAAGATTTTAGGTAACTAACGTTGCATGAGATCTCAGATAACACTTTATAGATTAACTCATTTAAAATAGTATTAATACATACATTTCCACATTAACCATTTACATCAGATCAATAAACGATTACTGTACTGAACAAGAAGTCAGAAGAAGAACAGGGAAGGTATCCTCCTCCAAACACCTCTAGATGACGGACGAGCATAGCTACTCTAAACGGCAAGATCCCATCAAACACAAGGTACAATAGGGCCAAACTGGTCGCACAATCGACTTAATAATCAATACCCATCGGACTGCTAATGAAGTTGGCGTAAATTCAAAAAAATAAACAACATTTACTAAACTTCTGCCGGATAGATATGTTCGTTGCGTGCACTATCGAACGAATTAAAATGTATTTCCACGTTCCTGCTAACGAGAAGACGGGAAGAGGAGAGAGGGGAGAACAAAATTTTAAAGAATTTACAATAGTGTGCGGACTATGTCAACAAAGCATAACAATTTCGAATAGTTTTGCTCCCTAAAGCGAATCCGTAAACAATTGGAAATGATAATGTAACACACTGTAGAGTACAATCAATAACTCGTATTATTATTAATTCTGATAGCAACGTTCAGCTATTCTCTTTTTCAAAACAATTTTTTTTTATTAAATAGAAAAAGGGTTTTATTAATTCAAGCATCTCTAACTGTAACTATAATGCAGAAGTTCTTACATATCAATTTATTGGTTGCGGATTAGTACAACAAATTTATAATACATCCCGTTTTCGTTTTACACAAAGGTCCTTCGTATAAACGGAATCTCGATTTAACTCGTCGTCAATTAAGAATCTTTATTTTGCATAAATTTTGACTAACGCTTATTAATAAATTATTGTTTGTAATCTTTCAAACTCCAAATTTTCGAGACTTTGAAACTTCCAATCGCTTTGAAACGTTCCACATATTGTAGGCCGGGGGCGCAATTCAATAATGATTTAAATTTTTGTTAGTCTGAACGTTACATTTGACAGGTCCTTTCGGGTCGTGTGACTGCTTACTCCTGAATGGGCGGGAACGGTCGGTTACGCTACACTAACAACAATTCATATGCGAGCCGTGTTGAGACCAAAACATAAAATATCACAGATAATTACAACACATTAGTCGCTTACCCTTTACATGGAAATTGGCAGTACTTACTGGGGGATTGGAGATCCCCCGTGCCGTCCCACGCTGCCTCTGAATGATTGGAGCCTTCGGAAGTTAATACTTTCAGTGCACTAACACGATCACGATGACCTAAAACAGATGCTTGCCGCATCGGGTGCCCTTTAGCCTAGCGCTAACAGGACCAGGTACACTACGGGGCACCGTCATGTATTCACCTCCCCCTATACCGCGCCCCTCGTCGGGATTGACGTATAGGAAGCTAGAGGGGAATAAGCAACCCAAGACTGCGCGGTTATCAACCGGGGCCATTGGTGTGACTCTAACTAGTCATCCAAGTCGAGCCGACTTTGAGACACGCCCATCTCTCCGTCTCCAAGCAAACAGTATACTGTGCGTTCACAATAACAGCAATTCCACCAATTTCAAACAACATAAAGTCAATATAACACATTGGCAACAATCACAATTGAAGCAACATCTCATGTTGCCTAACAACAACTAGCGAACAGGTACCAGCACATATACGTGCTATTTCCATTTCAAACACAGTAAGTATTAGCATTATGCATATCTGCGTTTTTAGTCTCAACACCCTTCTCGCATAATATCACCGACTGGTTCCCTAACAACCCTAATTCTTGTAAACTTTTGAATATGTGTTTTCTCTAGCTTCAGAGGTTGTGACAAAAACTTATTAAGATGTGGACGTAGAGTCAGAGGGGTGACTAATTTATGGCTACACATTCTTTCGTATTTCATAAATACATTTTAGGTTCCTACAAAGAATTCAAAACTGAACTTATTTAAGACATTACCTATTATCATTTACTATTCATTAATCACTAAAGATGCTAAATGCTCTTACAGAAAATAAATGTTCCACAATATAATAGCGATTTTTAATTGATTTCTTTTAATTTACTTGTTTAAAGATTAATAGAAAATGCAGCCATAAAATGCAACAATGCCAACTAAACGTTGTAATTCGAGATCTTTAAAATTGATTTAATCATTTGATCAATTTAAGCAATAAAACAATGAAAGCTTACCCAATTTGTTTATAACCCATTGATTACGTATCTCTGCACCCTGAAAATGCAATAAAATGTCTTCCTCGATTGTTCCGTGAAACAATAAATCGCAGTTATCATGTCATTACTAATTTTTATAAATTTTCCCTCGGCGACTAAACGAGCTATTGTAGTTTATATGAAATATTTGCACTTTCTCCCCTTACAATTTGGATCATTTCCTGCTTTAGCCAAGATCCAAAAGTAATATAGTAGCGTAGTGTCTACTGTTTTATAACCTCATTGTAATAGCATTGCGTTATTATTACCATAAAATATGAAACCAGATGATCTAGTTTTTTGAAAGTAGTACTAAACAGCAGCGCCAGTTTGTTGATTTTCATTCATTTTCACGTCTCGATCTAATTTATTACAGCGTGTGTCAATACTTATTTATATACTAACTAACATGTCAATACTCAACACGTAATTTCCACACACGGCTAAATTCTTGTGCAATATAAAGTTTATATGTTGGTACTAGTTAGTTATCTTGGTTTTTACGCATTTCCTGGTAATACTAGCAAAATTTAATCTTTTTAATTCTCTTGTTATGTTAATGTTATTACGAACGAATTTACTAGTTTGTAAATTATATAATTTCGTGATTTACAGCAACCAATGTTGAAGATAACTATGTTAAACAGAAAACTAAAAATAATCTAACCGAACACACCTCTATCATAAGAAAATTCTAATTACATTATTGTATAAGTGATTACTGATTAACTGTTGCAGTTTATGGCATTTTAAACTTTCTATAATGTTACTGATTGATAGATTAGACAGATTACATGAATGCCCTGCTAGTATTTTTTTTTTTTGGTTTTAATGCAAGTCGATTGTCTTTTAATAAAAAATTCTGCAAGTCCTGACGGAATACTTTTCTTGATATTTAGTGAAAAGTAAATCCTTTTACTTATGAACTGTAGGTACTTGTAATGATGGTTATGTAATTTTAATAGTTAGTCAATGTAGCATTTTAAAATATACAAAAAAGCTATTTATTACATTAATTTTTTAGTACGTATAATAAAGAGATTTCTAAAAGTTTTGCGTTGTGTCTAATTTTTTGCAAAATTGCCAATGGTATCTATTGGAAATTAAAACACTTTCAATGTATTTTCCAATAAATCAATGACCTTAAATTGTTAACAAATGAAAGTTAATAATAATTATTGTAATTGGAACAAAGTATAACTTATTTTTTTTAATGAAAACCGTACTAGTAGCATTTACAAGTTTATGATATTAGATCATTATGATATTATCATTAGGTAACTAATGGAACAATCGATGAACTCGAAATTGGATTACAAGGTCAATCTAATTTCTGTATTCAAAAGTTGGGAAAACTTTCTAATTTAATTAATTTAATATTAGATAACAGATTTAACGTAGAACAGTTGGTCAATAATGAATGGGATCACATTGAACATAATTAGTTGTAAATATGAGTAGTGCGCGAATAATTTTGCCTAGAAGGAGTTTTCAACCACTAGTTGCCAGGGCTAATTTGACTAACAGATGGAAAACCTAAAAAGCGTTTGTTCTGTACCTCGTATATATAATATACAGTTAAATTTTCTAAAACAAAGATTTTCCTGTCATAACAAAATAACTACTGCAGATTTCAGATATAAAAAAAACAGTAATGGGAAATTTTAGATATTATATCAACATCATCATTATTTCATTACAGCCCTTTATGGCCTTCCTCCATTTACTTTGCTTTATCCTGTTCTTCAATTGTTGAATGTCCAGTGTTTCTACTGTTGTATGTTGCTATGACTGAAACTGAAGTGCATATACTTCAAAGTAGAGATTCTTATACTTTTTGAACAAATTATTTTCAGGTCGCATACGAGTTTAGGTTATAAGCAGGAATAATAATTGAACAAAAAATAACTTGCTGATCACCACCAAATCGTTTATATGAACGATTGTAATTAGCATAATATTAAGTTGCAATATTTGAGGCACGTATCTGCAATTTAGAAAAGATATTCGTCGTTTAAATTAAATCTATACAGAGCATATATTGAGAAACGTGTTCCAAAACATTACGCGACAGACAATCCGATGACCCTTGTATGCTGGCTTATTTATTATTGTAAAATCACTTAATTCAATTTTAGTACTTGTTGACACACATAATAACACAAAACAAAATCAAAATTTGGTAGGTTTTTAAAACTAAGCTGCATTTATAACTACTTTGAAACTACTTATATAATTTTTTGTTTATTGCCAAACAAGTTTAAACATAAAGCCTAATTCGCTCAACCAATGTTGCTTTATTGTTGTATGTGGATGAAAGCAACCATTTCCAAATTTTGCCACCATTTGAAATTTCGTCGTTCTAACAGGTCGTAGAAACATTGTTACCTAAATATAGAATTATTAAACTGATCAACAAATAACTTGTTGATCACCACCAAATCGTTTATATGAACGATTGTAATTAGCATAATATTAAGTTGCAATATTTGAGGCACGTATCTGCAATTTAGAAAAGATATTCGTCGTTTAAATTAAATCTATACAGAGCATATATTGAGAAACGTGTTCCAAAACATTACGCGACAGACAATCCGATGACCCTTGTATGCTGGCTTATTTATTATTGTAAAATCACTTAATTCAATTTTAGTACTTGTTGACACACATAATAACACAAAACAAAATCAAAATTTGGTAGGTTTTTAAAACTAAGCTGCATTTATAACTACTTTGAAACTACTTATATAATTTTTTGTTTATTGCCAAACAAGTTTAAACATAAAGCCTAATTCGCTCAACCAATGTTGCTTTATTGTTGTATGTGGATGAAAGCAACCATTTCCAAATTTTGCCACCATTTGAAATTTCGTCGTTCTAACAGGTCGTAGAAACAATGTTACCTAAATATAGGATTATTAAACTGGATTACATACATTCCTTAATTTTAAATTTAACTTGAACTTATCTAAACTTTTTACTTATTTATGAATTGATTTACCTTAAAAATTACATTGCACCTTTAAGTTTCGTGCTGTCTAAAGTCTGTAGGGTGATCCGCCACGCTCTGGCTTCCTATCAAATCCTGATTGCCGTTAGGCTACGAAGAAACAGAACATATGCATATACAAGAACATATTTCTGGACGTGAATTAGACAAAGCAATGGGTGCCTATAGAAATCTTTTGAAACGTAATACAGCTGTTTCTAGAAAAACATGTCAGCATCGACCAATATCTAACCGAAATCTAGTTCTTTTTTCCATCTTTAAATGGGTTGTCAGAATAAAAATGGTTTTTCTTAGGTCTTTAAATTTTATTACAAGGGTATACTAAAGTTAACTTAATAAACCAAAATCATCTTATGATTAAATTTATTGTAACAACCGTCTATAAATCTGAAATATGTTCTGTCGTAGATCTATATTTATGAAATCCACTTTGGTAGCATCCAACTTTTTCTTCTATTTGGGCTGGTATTCAACATAGAAGTATGTTTGTAAGGATCAATATCTTTTACTTTTTGTTTCTCGTACAATTCTTGGTTCAATAGTTGATTAGAGTGAGTTTTGACTTTGTGTCTTTGTTTCTGCATTTTCATTTTTCAACGTCAACGGGAGATTTTGTCAAGGAGTTTTACGAATGAGAAAATTCTGGATATACAGAAGTACAACTTCTTTTCTACGCTGGTCGTGTCGTAGGCAATTATAGTTTACGGGGCGGAATTAATGGGGGATAAGGTGTTCGTAAGTTCAGACTAGGCGCAGGCAGCTGCGAAAGACGATCTACTGGATACCCTGTTTTGATTTGGTCAATTTCAATGTCTGAATAATAATTATTAATAACTAAATCAAAATCTTAATTCAAGGGTCAAATATAGCTAACTAATTCAACTATGTTCAGAAATAGTCTTTCTGATGTCAACATCAACCCCAATAGAGGCCACCACCGATCATCAACAGTCGTCCCCTAACATCAACCAGCTTGCTTGTCTAGTTATTTTATCTCCACCAGCCGACGCATATATGTGGAGATGACGAGACGAGGTACAGCGAGAGACAGCGCAAACAATATCCCAATGGCTAATTACTTCTCCTACTGAAGAGGCATGACGACCCTAAAGCAACCGATGCTCTGCTTCGCAGAACAGAAATCATCAGTCCGTTAATTATCATAATTACCAGTCGATGCCCTATGATCTCTATTCAGTCAGATACATTTCGGATACCATAAGGTCTAGGAAGCTGTAGTTTGCAAGCAGCTAGCACTTCGCTCAAAGGGGTGCATCAATATAACTATAATGCAAAACACAATTTGAAGGTTATTTCACAAAAAATTTAAATATAGCTATATCTTTTAACAGTCTGACTGTTCGAGTATTCTCAGATAATACATGAAGTAATTTTAAAGCTTGAAAAATACTAAAATTATCGGCGTTTATTATTATAAAATAATATTCTAAAAATAAATGGGTGATAAGAACCTATCGCTGAGGCCGGCAAGGTCATAACTCAGTACATGGCTATCATAAACAAAACCTTGGATGCAAAATGCAAAAATATAAAAATAAATAGAAATAATTATTTTATTTCATAATTATAAATTCGCAACATAATGACTTTGTTAAAAAGTATAGGGTAAATGTGGTACGCCCATTTAAGAAAAGCAATTGGAGGAAAATGGTTTACTTGAAGTAATAAGAATTTATGTAAATAACGTTGTATGAGATTTCAGATAACGTCTTATAGATTCATTAATTCCAAAATATTAATGTAACATAAATTCCCACATTAGCCCTTTACATCAGATCAATAAACGATTACACTGTATATATATTTTGCTTGTTCTTAAAAGAGTTTAAAATAATTTTAGCATTACTATAAATCGGCCCCTTTGAATTAAAATATGAACAGAATCTCTAAAATGATTAGATTAAGTTTTGTCAATTCTAAGCGAAAGTCTTTGTCTCTGTCCTTGTTTGTTAAAAAGAGGATTACCATCTCGACGGAAGATTTCCTACGGGCGGCTTTTAATGCAGTTTCATCAGCTCGCAGGTTTATTCACAATTATTAATTTAATTGGGAGAAATGATAGCCTCATCCAAATACTTAATTTACGTGAAAGAGAAAAACAAATTAGCCAAAAATTAGGAGGTCGCTTAAAATGAGAGTTACAACTTGCCCTCTGGATGGGGACGAAACAGCTGTTTTAAGGGGTAAAATCATATCAAATGGAAGTTGCAATAAGACAAAACGAGTCTAACAATCGACCTAATAACCAAATGAACCCATTGAACCACTAAAGAAATTGACGTAAATCTAGAAAATAAAAAATTTTCCAAACTTCTACCGGATAGGTTTCTTCGCTGCGTGCACTTAAAGCATAATTTTTTTTATAATGAATGTAACGGCCGTATAGTCTTGACTATATTGATTCTAGTTCGTCATGGATGTTATCAATAACGACGGACATCTGACTGCCGCTAAATTAAATTAAGGATACTTAATTATTAGAAATATGCAACAAAATCAAAGATTTAAACCAATTTGGAATTTGAATTTGCTTTACTGCATATATTTACTTTCGGGTATTAAATCGGGTGGAAGGGGTTACTGTTACTATGCGTTTACTTAATGCTTGATTTACTAGGGGTTATGTATAACTTTGCTTTAGGAGGTACCACTTTTTCAGAAAAAAATATAAAATGTTGTAAACTTTAACATCATTTTGCCGCATTAATAATATTAGTTTAATTATGGAGCTTTGTCAGAAGATGCTTCTCATCTAGCACAATAAAAAACTTTAATAACATTTCTTTCATGATATGATTAATCGTTTGCGCGTAAAATCGGATTTTTTTTACATTTAAAAATTCAGTTTTTTGCAAAAATTTGTAAATGTAAAAAGAATTCGATATTAACTTCTTCCACCAATTTCTATGTATGAGCATACGGGCAATCAGACAGCAATCTAATACCATATGGGTTAAATGTAGACAGGTGTTTCCTAATAAATGAGTCTCAAATATAAGTGAAAATAAATAACGCAAATTAATTTAATAAGATATTAAGCTGCAGTAAACAATATATTAAAAGTCTGCAATTAAATGCTCAAATTATTATTATTTTATTAGTTAAGAATAATAGTACTAATTTATCTCTGTAGTAACATTTGGTTTTCATTTTTCAGGTGAGTACACAATACCCGTTCAACAATCCAAAGAAAACATGTTGGGTGACATGTAAGTACCTTATGTAACTCCAGTAGGTTTTTAAAAACATATCCGTATAATCCACACATATATCACACCGCTACCAACCTGCAAGAATACAAAAACTGACATTCCTAGCAACGCCAGTCGATATATCAAAAGTATAAAATATTCTAAAATGACTTAAAAAGAAACATTTGTTCAAAAAGCGATCAATTTCATCCTTACATTCGCATTAATTAAATCAATTGGCAATCAGGTCGCGTGCTCTCTTCAGGGATGGTCAGCATTTGTTATTTCCTCATATAAAGTCAATGTAAAACAACGAGAAAAAAGTCCTTTTTAAGGTCAAGGCAACTTTTACCGAGCCAGACTATTTTTTATTAATTTTATTATTATTTGGATTCTTCCTAATTTTTAAATTCCACCTACTTTTCTGCATTTCATCTTTTTTCATTGCAGAACGCATTCATTTAAAAGGACAATCAAATCCGGCTGCAAATCATTTCACAGTTGTCTAATAAATGATCTAAAACTAAAATTTATATTTATAATTAATTTTAAACTTATAGAAAGATCAATAGCAATAATAATTGAAGTCGATTTTAATTTCCTTAGAAAAAGCATGAGAAACTTGAACAAGAATTTAGATAGTGGCCTTAAAGGGAGATGATAAATTATAAATTTCAACATAAACGATTAGGTTTTTGTTATAAAATTGATTTATTATTTAACACAATGTTGAACACTTAAGGTAAAATCAATCACGAATAAACTATTGTTTATAAAAAATACATGTAAAGTGTAACTGATAATAAAGAAAAACAATCTAAAAATAAAATGAGGTTAGGATGACGTTTTTATTATTATTTCTATTTCCGTTCATCAATCTTGTTTGTATTTTATTATTATTAAAGCTCTATATCAAAGTAAATAAATCAATAATAACTATTTGTGTTAAAGAATAAATTAGTATAACGGATACTGAATTCCCTATATAAAATAACAATGGCAATTACCGATTGTTCTATTATGATAATTTGCTTAAAAGGTGTTCACGATTTATTATTATTATAATTTTTACCGAATGATCAAGGTCGTTCAATATTATAAATTTTATTATTGAAAATTCTTGTTAAGAACTCACGCTCATAGAAACCTACGCAATACATGATTTCATTTTATTTATAGTTCTTTCTGGAACATAACGAAAAATAGGAAAATCGTCAAGGCTTCACATCTTAAAAATCTCTGTAGGCTTTAATTCAGGAACTATGAGCATAATGATCATAACGCTCTCATTGATGTTGTAATACTAAACTATAATTATTGTTATTACTGTTAAAGTGGGACTAACAAGAAATCTAAGAATTATAATTATCAGTAAATGAACTCTTAAACGATTAACTCGAACACCCTGTAGCAGTGAAAAATAAAATAATAATTTTTTTAAATTTGAATTTACGTAATGATAATAAGTGCTCGTTTACGCTACAATTCGAGTAAAGTTAATTTATGGAAAAAAAGAAGAATTTCTGAATTAGTCATAAATTATATTATATACGGTGGATTGAAATGAGAATACACCACAGATATTTTTCTTTATTCCTCTCAGCTAGCTCAGGTTCGCTCAGTAGAGCATAAATTATTTGAATTACGAGACTCTTATTTACTTTTATGCCTGGAAAGGAAGAAAAACTTATATTGTAAGCACTAAGGCTCCTGCAAGCTGGACAGCTGCTACTAAACTCTGAATTCAAAAGGAAAGAACGCTGGATGCTTGTATTAACATCAATTAAACACATATGTAAAATTGAAAACACATAAACTTTATTAAACGAACAAAATAAAAATTCAAATGGAAAGTCAAAGTAAAAAAAAATGTTATTCAAAATAATACAGTTGATAATTGAGAAACACTTCTCAGGTTTGCTCAAACGTTAGAAATAATTGTAGTGACCTGACATAGGGCCAGTACGGTCATTCGTTTGAACAGACCAACACAAATGAAATTTATTTATAAATAAAAATATTCATCAAATGAAAATAAATTTTATATAAAAGAAATTTAGTTGTTTTATTTACTTCAAATCAAATAAATTATCAAAAGAACTTAATGAACTAAACCAAATAGTTTTATATTTGAGGATGAACTTTACAAGTTAATTATTATTCATTTAATTAACAAGAATCATTTATTATGACCAACCTTGTATATTACGATATAATTTCCCCTTTTTAAAAGTTAATCCTTTTTATTGGTAACACTGCGACGAAACCAATCAGCTGACTTCTTGTTTATAAAATACCGTCGATACGTAGATCGATGTCAAAAAATAAATTCAATCAGAATTTATTAAAACAATCACTTTCACTTTCAATAATTGTTACACAATAATTAAATCTTCTTTTAATCCTTGAAAATTGTTCAGGTAACACTTTAATTAATTTTAACTTTGTTTCATATATGACATTAGCGTCAAAAACGTATGGTTAAATATCTAACCTAAACTTAATTACAGATTTTATCCGGAGCCGGGCATAGATTCTGCCTTGAACGTTTTATCGACTGATTTTGTTACAATTTGCCCCAGCTTATATAGTTTATGCCAGAACAAAAGAATACTATGACACTTTTTCAAAACAATGAAACATCGAGTAAGCTGGTGACGTCACTAAACCGGCACAGCTGTTCTGGATCATCACTAATGCTAAATCTAATATTATAGAATTGTAGCCCTTGAAACGAAGATCAAAAAAGTATAATACATACATTGTCCCAAAATGTATCGCAACGAAGATATTCAAGTAAAACGTTTGACAATGTACAAAACTCATTACGATCTAATCTATATATATAAAAGGGAAAGATTGTCTGTCTGTCTGTCTGTCTGTCTGTATATATGTATGTATGTATGTATGCGATTTTCTCCGCAACCACTGGACCGATTTGGATTGGTATCATTGGAAAGGTCTTGGCCCAGAATAGAAAATAAGACCAAATTGGACTCTGATCGGCCATCGTGGTCCGAAATAACAGCGAAAAACCCATATATTGAAGTTAAAAATGGGTACTGAGATTGATGTGACAAGAAAATATATATAGATATGTTGTCGATTGTCAAATTTGGTAATTTTTGAAATTTTTGAAAAGCGCAGCAAAGCGCGCCGGGTATTTGCTAGTTACATATAAAGTTCAACAAATCAAGGTTCATCCTTTACAAGCTAGTTACAGGAATACATGATACAAGTAATACAATTAGTTTATCCATAGAAACATCTTTACAATTTACTATAAACATAATTCTTGAGTACGAACTACAATAAATACACCAATTAATGCATATACAAGTGCCAGCTTATATATTAAGTCAACGTTTAAATCAATTTATGCTCAAAATGTCCAGCATACAATGCTCTAAGCACTTTCATAAAAACAATGGTGAGGAAAAGCAGGATAAAAGTCTATAAGAGTCATATCAACACGAACGACAGGATTTAATACCTTCATTAATTGAAGTGATTAAAAATCTTATAAACAAATTCAAAAATTAATTGTATTATATGAGTCATAACAAGATTGACCTAATTCATCTATTTTCAGCTAATTAGCAACATAAACTTGAGCTGGCCTCCTGGAAAATAGAAAAATTTATCTAACGCTAAACATAGTAATCTGTAAATTTAAATATGGAAATTACTTCCTCCTAACAAGTGGGAAACCGTCCCAAAGTGTAACTTGGGTTGCATAAACGTATTTATGATCAAGAAATCTAACTAATTGATATCCTTTTTCTAAAATGAAACCTATTTATTTATGCATAAGAAAGCTAGGTTATGTTTGCATGGAATTTTTATTCTTAGTTTTTAATTTAAGTATTAATAAACCTAACTGTAGTCCTATATATAGCCTTTATTTTAATTATGCCTACAACATAACATGTCTCTCTTTTAATTTAAATCTGATATGTGTGAAACATTTATTTTTAACGTTTCCGTTCCGTTGTTGCTAAAATTTTCAATGCGGTGATTTGACAACACCGCAGTATATTTTTCTTAGATGATGTAATATTGGCTGTTCTTAAACGTCCCCATTTAGTTCATGTTTGCGTATGAATCTTCATAATGACCATTGAAGTTGTTCTGAGATTGGAAGTCCGTGGAAGCTACCGGAAGGAAAGCACGTGCAGCCGACCTACTGATCGGGAACAACTTCATGCAACCATTTTTTCACCATCATTATTTCCGTACTAAATTAGCTGCGTGCTAAAATGCTAGAATACGTTAGGCCTGTAAAGCGTTTTCGACATTTCGAGTTTACACATGCGACACGGCTCGCAGGTTTCTGAGAAGCCTCTCTGACATCGTCCATTTGCTGGTCTGTTTGCCTTTACAAATGCGCTTTGTCGTCTCGACCTGCTGATACTATCGACGAATGCTATTGGCGAATGGGGGTTCTCTTCTAAATCTACGTTGAAACAGCCACTGTACAGAAACTACTCAATTGAGCATTTGCAAGTTAGTTGCAAGATACGAAACGCTTTATGCGCTCGTGAGTCGCCAAATGAAACTCTGACACTGTCACGTGAAAAGCAGGAAAGACGTTTAGAGTACAGGAACTTTTACAGCTGCACTTTCATGACATGTAAGATTTTTACATGCACGTCCTGACAATAATCTAGGAACACGGTGTAAAGAATTTTGTATATTGCGACGTCTACTTTACGATCAATATTAGAACACGTTTTAGAACGTGCTGATACCGCACATGACGTCATCGGGATTTTCTTAAATGGGACTATTAGATTTAAATATGAAAATCGATAGCATGTGTGATTCTGAATTAGAAAGTATTAAGGTACCACAGAATTACTATGCATATTAACGAAGCTAGAGCCAATTAAACTGGTTCTGTCCCGTTTAACAGTCTATATTTAATCATTCGGATAAACTTTTGGTCATGGCATTGGAATTAAAGGAACTTTGTATATTTCGAGTTTTTGTTTACTAAATCAATATTAGAACCCATTTTAGAACATGTGTTTTCTTAAATGGAACCATTAGGTTCTAAGTATGAAGATCGCTAGGAAGTGTGAATATAATTAAAGAAGTATTAAGTTATCACAGCACTAAAATGCATAATAACGGAGCTAGAACCAATTAACTGGTTCTGTCCCGTTTAAGTCTACACTCAATCATTCGGACAAAGTATTGGTTATAGCATTGGAATTAAAATAACTTTGTATATTTTGACCTTTAATTTACGAAATCAATATTAGAACCCATTTTAGAGCATGTGCTGCTACCGCACATTACTTTATCGGGATTTTTTAAACGGTACCATTAAGTCTTAAGTATGAAAATCGATAACATGTAACACAGGACTAAAATGCATAAAATAACCGGAGCTAGAACCAATTAACTGGTTCTGTCCGATTTAACAGTCTACACTCGATCATTCGGATAGTATCGCACAGCGCCGTCCTTTGGATTTTGAGGCCCCGGGCACAAATATGGAGTGGGGCTCCCAGTAAATAAGAAAGTGAATAAATAAATATACAGGGTGTAACTAATATAACTAGAAACCTCGTAATGAGGGGCAGCTGTAATAGAATATTTAGAACAATGTACCAACTTTATTGTTAGTAGGTACTTTCATAACAAAATGCTATGACGCGCCTCTACTGTTTATCTTGATCTGTTGATCTGTTTATGTTTCGAGAAGTAAGACTTCTGTCTGCGAAAAGGATCATTTAGTCCTTCTCTACAGCAACTTACAGCCTATTACTTTTTAACTATACAATAGGCCGTAGTATTGTATTTCTAGGTAAATGTACGTGACTAATCTATAAACTTTAAGGAGTTCTTTCCCGCCTTTTAGACATGCCGAGGCATGAATTGAGATTACGATCAAGTAGCGCACATTGCCTATACTTGACAATGCTACCAGGAACTCACTGATGGGAACGAGATACTATCCATACTCTATTAGCTCTTCAGGCTAGTACCGGAGCAATAAACGTGCTCACCCGTTGGCTCCATATCCAGGGAGGCATGAGGGACGTATCATACGTCCAAGGAGACTTCACCTCGTCCAGTTTCGGACTATTCCCCTATCATGCTGTCCCTTGCTGTTAGGAGCCACTGCCCGATCGAATCCAACCTCAATTGTGGCAGTACTTGGTTTTTAAATGGTTTTGCCACCCCGATCTACCAAATTATATGCTTGGTGAGCCCTCGACAGAGCTTCGTTCTTAAGTCTACACGTTCTAGACTCCCGATATGTACCCACATGAGGTGAAGTTGTCTTGAGTGTGAGAGGCTATGTATTCGCTTCAACACTCCTTAAGAGTAATGGCTTTCGAGCTTGTTCAGATCACAGTACTCAGTCTGCAGTCTGAGTCGTAGGGTGGTCCGAATAGCATCCTGAGCACAGTTAGCTGGTGGCATGCAGTTTCCCATAGGCAGGAATTTACCCCTTCCAACCGGGATAAACCTCACTTCAATTCTGCTCCTTAAGATTCAGTCAAACAGCGGGTGAGCTTAGCACCAATAAGAGACCTTGTCCCAGGCGAGAGTCAAATCCACCCATACTGGTCCTCATGTTACCAGAGCTCCTACTGCTCGGTGATGAGTAACCGTCGAGAATTCGTTAACCGTACTTTCTCTACCACACATTTGACCTGACTGCATCATCCGTTCCTTGTAATGTTTCCATCCGTATCCAGGTTCTAGGGATAGGGTAGATGACGCTGTGTGGTCTGCTCCGTTCACCCGTAGTCTCGGGAAATGTTAGAATTCTTTTTTATTTGGAAATTTGGTACGCTTCATTTTAAAAGTAGGCTTTAGCTTTGTGTATAAGGACTTGCATCAAATGCCGGTCTCTCAGTCTATTTTATTAACGCATAAGATATATATTGTGTTGTTGATTAAAATAAGGTAGCTCGGTGCGGGGCCTCTCTAGCTTCGGGGCCCCGGGCATACGCCCGGCTGACCGACCGTAGGGACGCTTCTGGTATCGCACATGACGCCATCTAATTTTTTTTATGCCAGTATGCTTTAACTATGAAGATTGGTAGCAAGTGTAAATTGGAATAAAATAGTATTCAGATACTACAGGTCTATAGTGCATAATAACGGAGCTAGAACCATCTAACTGGTTCTGTCCCTTTTAACAGTCTACACTCAATCATTCGAACTCAAAGAACTTTGTATATTTCGACCTCTAGTTTACGAAATCAGTATTAAAACCCACGTAATAACGGAGCTAGAACCTAGAACCTTAACGGGCTCCGTCCCGTTATAAAACAAATGAACTACGCGATGAAATAAATAAACAAAATATACTTCGGCATTTTTTTTATTAGTTGTGTATATTTTTAGCGGTAGAAAAAATTGAGTATTAGCTAAGAAGAATTCGATTTCTAAATTTTGCTATAATTGAGAAAACGGGCTTTTTTTCGCAGAAATGAATCTGTTTATTGTTTAAGATTAATTTAATTTTTAAAGAATAACTAAACTAGTCACAAAGTGTATCTCAAAAAAATACCCAGACTAAACTTACCCAAATAATACCACTGTCGGCATTGAAAAAGACCAGGGAATTAATCTTAGTCAAATTTTAGTAAGAAGCAGAAATTATAAGACTACAGAGACTTGGACGAGGTTAGAGTGTTAGTTAAACGCCACTGAGCTTGCTAAATTCATGGTTATTAAATAATTAAGTTGTTATATTTAAATTTAACTTAAATTGCGACAGAAGAATGTTTTAATACGAAGGTAGACGGCAATCTGTTTTAATACAGAAAACTTTAGGTAATTACTTTTAATCAATAGTCACCTGACGAAATATACAATTTAAGTTAAGTTGTACCTAAAATATTCTTTTAGTATTTTGATATTCATATAAACAGAAATTATATATCCTTAAACCTGCATTGATTTCCACGATTAATCAATATCCCAAATGAGGTACATTTACTGAACAGTTCGGTAAAGCCTAACAAAGTAAACAAACCTTGTCTGTTTTGTTATCAAATTGCTTAAAAGGGATTTAAAGTGGTTGTGACGAGAAGTCCAAGCTGCCCGCTTCTCTTCCCTACTAAGATAAACCATTACAACAACTTATATTCGTATATATAACTTATACAACTTATACAACGTATATTCTTCTATAAACAAGCAGCAGTCGATAAAAATCTAAAACAATGATCAATAATATCGATGCACTACGCGGCAAACCGTTTCGGTCTCCGTACCTAACATTTTTGTTTTCTGCAGTCAGTAAGGATATGGTCTGTAATATCCACATCTGCAAATCATTGGTCGTCTGCGATATTTATTTTGGCAATCTTTGCTAGAGAACAGTATTTGCTAGATCAGGTACCAGAATGTAGATCGTCGAGTCTTATGTTAAGGAAATTCTTCATTCATTCTTCAAAATCAGTACATAAATAAAGAAGTTGCAAAAATTAGGTAATCTAATGACGATGAGATGCTCCGCCATCTTGTATTCACCATCGCAATTTTCTTATTCGTTTGACGCGAAGGCGTGATATTGGGGGGGGGGACATCGACAGCTGAATTACTGATCGTGGTACCGGAATACTTCACATACCTAAATGAAAAAATCTTCTGAAAAACTTAAGGTTATCAGGCATCTGAAATGTAAGCATTTGTATGGAAGCACAAAGCATTTCAATGCAACTTTTTTTTTTCGGAGAGAATTGCACTTTATTTCCTTATTGTGATCACCCAATATATGTGTTGTTCATTGTTAAAACAAGAAATGCAATGAAAAATATTAAGTCGCAAATTTTTCCAAAATATATTTTCAACTTTCAACGTGCACTAACTGCAAGAATTTAGGTCATTTAATGAAAAGTTGTTCTGAGTGAAAAACTACATCGAAACATTTACTCTCGAAGCAAATTGTAGGTATTTTGATATATTCAGGGGGATAATTAAAGTCATATTACACTAATATATAACTAACAAATACTTAATATAAAAACATCAGTACAAGTTTCGAAATACATTATTTAGAGATTATGCAATAATAATTTGAATACGTGTAAAAAGCACTTATTAAAACGTGGCAATTAATAAAATTACCCATTTTCAATAAAATACTAACTATAATTATTATTAATAACATAATTTACCCTTTTAGTGGCATTTTTTCAAAAAACCCTGCTTCCTTGTTTTGTTTAGCACAGACTGAGAATGATACACAATTAAAAATTAATAAAAATAATGATCAGTCAGAGCTGAGGGCTTTCGGCTCGACTGCTAAATCATTCCTCTTATAAGGATATGACCGTATTACGATTATTACTTTTAATATATTTTATTTTCTCGAAACAAAATATAAGTTCCCTTATATAGACTTAAAGGTAACTTTCGATTTTAATTCAGCACCGTTTTCAATTTCATTGATATTCATTAGTTCCAGCCCCTCGAGCGTTAAGAATAATCGATCTCCTTTTTTTTTAAGTCATGTAGCTGTTAGATAATAATAGTTACAGTGCAAAAATATTATAGTACGAATATGTTTGGCAGTTAATGTTATTACAAAGCTAAAAATTATTGTTAAATGGCGTTATGTAATTTTCTTTCTTTCACCACTAGAAAAAAAAGAAAAGTATTAGAATTGTGCTTGTAATTCCTCTCACATTAGAAGAGAATATCATGTGCTTGTTCTTCTTTCTAATGCAACTCTTAAATCTTTAAATACAGGGTGTCCAGTAGCTGCTTTATCTTTTTTACTCCATTCTACTAGAAAATAACTTTTTGGGCAACGTTACTATGACTCCTGATCATTATTCGTAAGTAGTTATTTTGTTCCTGGACAATTGTCATGCTGATTTTTAACAATCAGACAGTCCACTGAAGGGAATTATCGTTCGCTCCCATAGTTTTTGAAGATTCCATAAATTTCAAACAAAAAGAACATAACGCAATTATTGACAGATGAATTGCGTGACGATGAACTTATTTACTTTTAGCAGGACTCTGTTAGGTCACATGGGACTGAAATACTTGAGAATACCAATTTCTAGATTGTCAACTATTAAAATATCTAATTATAACCCCTCGAATTAATGGTTGTCTTAATTTTAATAATTAAGATTTACTGATAACGTGGATATATCAGCAAAATTGCCTTTATTTTGAGGTTAGGTTTCTGGTTTACCATAGTCTAATTGAAATGACAGTAATATTATATATTATGACTGTGGGGGGTACACATCACTATTGCTATTAAATATCATGATAAAGGTTGCTCTATGTAAAATAAATGTTACACAACTCGTGGACACCCTGTATAATGTGCAACTTTGAAAATATATTAAGTAATTAATTTACATTGTGTAGGTGGTAAATTAACAAACAATGTGGTTGTATACAGAGAATATTATTGTTTCAAATGTTTGTTTTATGTAAATAATGACAAACAACAAAATAACAAAATAAATCCTAAATTATCATTCATCACACACCCACAAATTGCAGTAATTTGATACAGAAAAAGGTAAACAAAACTTTTGCTTCCATTCATGTATTTGTAACTATTTATAATGTGTTTACACTTTCTATGTAAAATCTACGGTATTAAGATTAAATAAACCTGCTATGAAGTAGTTGACTTTTAAATTTGTGAAAGAAGTTGGCCCCATAGTACAGGGAAACCTTTTTTAAATGGTACAGTAGTGAAAACTGTGGAAGAAAGTAAAGTCTTGTTGACAGTAGCTACGACATTAAAACACCTCGACACGTTTAATTTGATCTTTATAAGGAAGCTTATTTGATTAAGAAATTGGAATCTTAAAAATATTACATACGGAGAAAAATTAGAAACAACCTTAGAACAAGAGTAGAAAATATATTTTTACTCTTTCCTCTTTAGGTTTCTTGCTATGTTGTTGTTATTTGGGTATAGAATGGTAAAAATAAGTTCTGAATTTATAAATCGTTTTCAAGTTTGAGAATGATTAACCTGATTAAATCGAATAAATTAAGTATCTGATAGTTGATCAAGGAAAATTGTGTTGAGCGCCAATACACTATCGTTTGTTTCAATTAAGATTGAAATTAAACTAAAGATTTACCATTGGATTTTATAACAAGATTCAGTTAAACAAACTCCGAAATGTAGAAGAGCCTTTGGAACTTAATGCCTTGTCAAAAGATTGATAACCATTATTGCGGAGAGGTTTCTTTGTAACATTGATTTAAGGTTCTAGAATAATCTCTTCTCCAAAAATTCGTTGAATATACGGAATTTCTTGTTTTATTTAAAATCTTATTTTTTCTGCGATGATTGGAATATTTACCTTAGCGAAATGACCTTGACAATAATTTCCAAAACAAGATTTTTTCCTACTGTGCACTTACAACGATTTTCTTACTTAATGTAACAAATGTCTTAGCACAAATACAAAAAAATTAATTAATGATAATCAAGTTGTGAATGGGACATTAGGATTATGAATAAGATACAATACATTAATTGTGAACTATGCTCTGAATTCAGAAAGAGCCAACAATCACATCTAATCCTTGTTATATATCAAATCAAAGTCACCCATGATACATCACACAGATTTATTTGCTTTTATTTCAATTAAATTAAATAAAAATAAAAAAATTAGTTTGTATATAAAAGAAACTTATAATACGACGCCTATTCATCGTATAGTTTGTCACGAGACCTCTAGTTCAACTAGGATAAAAATAAAATTTTACGAAATCAAATACGGAAGACCAGTGACATCGTGTCGTCAAAAACCAGCAACTGGAAGGGGCGCCTTTGAGCCGTGCGATTTCAAAATGGGAATAGATCTAAATAAAAAATAGTTTTAAATTAACTCTTACATCTTACGAGCAACTGAGGTTGTTACACGGCAAATTAATTTTTACAGTGTACGAGAAGTACAGTTGCGGCCGAAAAAAACGGTAATTTAACTAGTTAGCACATTTTTCTGATACTTACATCGAATGAATCTGGATTGTATGCCATTTATGACATTTCAGATGATTAAAAGTGATGTCTCTTATGAGAATTGAAAAGTCAACTTAATTAAATTTAAAATTGAAAGAAATAGCTTCTGAAAATAATCCATCAATAACAAACAAAATGAAAGAGAGTTTCAAATGAACACTTAGAAGAGCGTATATCCAGATAGCGTTACCATTTTTCAGGCCTTACATCAGGTTTTACAAATCATCCTTTTTTTGTATACTCTGACTAATCGGGTTTAGTAGATTAGCTACTACCAACCCGAACTGTGTAACGTATACAAAATTAGGCATTTAGCTTATAGCAAAATCTTTAAATACCCCCCTGTATAATAGTGAATATTTCGTCTCGTTTAAAAATTAAATTTTCTCTTGTCCTATTTTCAATAGCAGCTGCGAGTACAATTCCCACGGATAAAAATTATATTTGGATGCAAGTTTTCGTAGAATCATTCCTGTTAAAAACATCTTCAGCTCCTTATCTTGGTAATAAAACTAAAACTATTTGATTAGTCTACAGCAGTTCAAATAGTGTGGTATCAAATTAAACCCCTTTGTATTTTAGTGGCAAACAAGCTATTGTTTACAATAAAATATTTTATTCAAAGAATTTTAGCAATCAAAAAAAAATTATCTTATCAAGTTTTATTACTTGTTTCCGTTTTAAATTGATAAATATCTTTTAGATGTGCTTATTAATAAGACATTCTGCATTTTATTTATTGGATAAAAATGTCGTCAAGTTTGGTTTGTTTGAACCGTTTAAAAAAAACCTTCTCCTAAATTTGTAAAAATCATATAGTTTTTCGCACCCCCCTTCAAGTCAGTCTAGCGAAGGCTTCGAGAGTCTCAAGTGGCGCGAACGGGTGTTTAGCCCAAGCAGCTACCGCGCCGCGGCGCCCAGCGTCGGTCCGTAGTCTGAATGTTTTTTGTTTAGAAAGTAAAAGTATAATTCCCGTTTGGTAGCGTACGTTAGTTAGAAACTACCTATGTAATTTAGTGAAAAAAAGTCCATTAATTCTGTATTGTGAATGCATAATCCAATTAGCGATTAGCAGTCATATCGTGCGGAGCGTTTATTTGCATTTTGGTATAGTTTACCAAGTTAATAGAGATCAGTGTTAAGGTCAGACCGTGTGAACACTGTATTTGTTTAAACAACTTGTACAAAGTTATTCAACAATGTACTAATAATAAAATGATGAACTAAATTAGAATAATTCAAGCAACATTTAAGTAGCTTTTTAGTACCGTTCCAGTTAAAGTTAATAATTCCGTAATGGACTTTTATTACACAGTTTAAAGCATTTCGTTAAGGTAAAATAGTTCAAAATCAAAGAGGTGTTTCCGCAATGTTTCTTCTTCAGTCTGCAATTTCAGCGAAATTTTCTGTTGTAGCCAGTAGTTTTAGTTTTAATGACATGAACCACATTTAGCGGAATTTTGTGAAATTAAGAAGTGTTAAAGATAACTGTATCAAGGATTAAGGTTACTCAAGTTGTTTATGTATGTATCTAAACATGTTTAACTCAGATTGTCTTTGTTGTTTACAAAATTTCAAGTTCTCTATAATAGCTTAAATAAGTTATCTGTGCAAAAATTATTCAGCTTGAGATCCCGAAATTAAGTACTGTGTAGGCATTATTATTGCATTTAGGAATGATGAATTTAACTAGTTATGGTTTTTTGTAATATATTTTCAACCTTTATTTTTTTTTTATTCAATATACAGACTTCAAATTTAACAATCATTGATATAGTTCGACTCAGCAAACTGCTGATGTTTCTGTCATAACCAAAAAAAACTTTAAATCAATTTAACGTAAATTTTAAGGGAAGTCTTTCCCCAGACTATAGAGTTCCCGACTTTCCTTAATTAGGTAATAACATCTAATAAGTTTGGCTGGCGCCCTTTATCTTTTTATTTGTTTCTGTGTTCTATTTTCTAATCAGACGCTTTTGTAATTAACACCCACGACGCCTGAACTATAATTTGACTAATGAGATGTCTCTGCCGGAGCATAGTTTAACGTAAGTATGATTATAAAAGAATTTTGTCTTCAAGCGTTTGATGTATTGATTGATTTTAATGTAAATTAATTTACCGAATAAAAGTAGTTTTTTTTACTCTTACAAGATTTGAAAACACCATCACTAGTGAATGAATAAGATCAGGCAGTGAACTCGATAATGGTAGTGACGACTCTTTAATGACTGAACTCATTAAACCAGATAAGTAAGGAAGATGTATCGAAGTTGGATGATCACGAAGTGTGAATTTAACAATCTCTACCATCTTCGAAGCTGTTACGACAGGAGTTACTGAGCTTGAACTTGCCGAACTTTAAGTTCGTGCATGTTTTCAAGAGTGCTACCTGTAAATGTCTTTATTTGACACAAGCTTCCATGCACTGCGGACGCATTTATTTATGAATCGATAATATCTACTCTAACTCCTCCGATACGCTTCAAGAGAGAATAACAAGATTATAGTAAATACTGATGGGTAATAATGTGTAGGTAAAAGTATGGAGACATTACAGATTAGTTAAGTTACAGCCCTTCCAAGAAGACTACACATAGCTAACGTTAAAAGGAGATACATAGACATCTATTGTAGATACTGACAGTATCTAGGTGTCTAGGTGTGGATATCAGTCTATTTAGCTCCACATCAGCTGTGTCCTTTTGTATCAGCTATCGTCCGATATCGTATGCTGATATTTCCGAAGGAACGCAATTTTTCGTGTTATATCTAAAGGAGGTACATGACTCAAAACAGTCCAATAGATAGAGCTGAATCATATTGCCCCAGTAATACGTTGACCTGGACTGTAGTACAACTAAGATTCAAAAAGTAGATTAAAAAAATTATTTCGTTTGTTTGATTCCGACAGCACCAGGAATAAAAGCTAAACGGATCGTCAGAAGCAGAAAAATCATAAAGTAGTTTATGAGTTTCAGTCAAGACTTCCATTAAGATGAAATTATATAATGCGTAATGATATTATGCTTTTATTTATACGTAAATAGTGAATAAATATTTTGTACCAAAGCCAATCAAGTTCTACTGATCACCCATCCTCGAGAAAGTCGGAGAAATATCTTCAATCTTTGTTGTTTTAGATGAGTTTTAAAGGATAACCATTTTGCCTATTTCTCCATATATAAAAAAAATTAGTCGGTTTTTCGGATACTTCCGGAACGCGTTCAAAAAAAACCTCTATTATACTTTTGTGTGCTCTTTCTGATGCTGTACTTAACTCAATATCGTTCACATGCAAATTTTAAAAAAATAGTCTTTTTAAGGCTTCCAGTACTTATGATTGACAATTTATGATTACGATGATGAAATTTCCATTTAAATTATTTGTTTACCTTGACATCTCTATCGATGTAATTAGTAATTACGGTCATGTATCGAAAACTGGTACAATAAAAATACTATTAATTACTCTACTAACTACATTCAAAGTATTTTTTAATATTATCCAAAAACCTAAAGAGTTAAACGCCTGAAACTAAATCAATTTTATGGTTTGAAGTAAAAAGTACTAAATTAAAAAGGTTATTACTTAATTAACAAAATTAGAAAATATAGACTCTTTTTAAGAAATCCAATTAATAACTTTAAAAGGTCAACTTAATCTGAAAGAAAAATAACACCTTATTATTACCTAAATGCTTTGAGCTCGTTTCCTCAATATCCTGCTCGATTAAAAAGGAATTTACATCTTGCATCATAAGAAATAGTTATAAATTAATAATAATAAAAATACGTTGCTCACGCATTAAAACAACCTTTGTTTTTTTTGTGAAGGTCACCTATTTCATTCAATTTGAATTGCAAAGTCGCTCTAGTTAATTGTCTTGATTTTCTTGGATTTTATTGAGGAAATCAGTTCTGATCTAGTTATATCACGACAATTGATATACATTTTTGCAAAATATCGCGTTCCCGCAACAAAACGAGTAAATAGAAAACGACCCATTGATAATAAGAATCAAAAGAATTGTCAAAAAAGTTATTAATAATAAGTGAAACTTCTGATTAGAAAGGAAATTAGTTCCGCAAATCAAAACTATTGACAATTATTTGCAGATATAAAAAAACTCAATATCTCGATTCATAATTTAAAAAGGAAAAAATAAAATAATCAAATTTGTATCGATTTTGATAAAAAGTAAAATAAATATGGGTTTTTTACGATTCGAAAAAGGAATTAATGAGAATTGACTTCCTTATAGATAAGAAGTTTTTAGTGCTTGAGAAACAAATTGGAAAAGGATATTAAAGTGTTAATTTGAAAAAGAACTGATATATATTGAAATATATTCACGTTTTCGATAACCTTTTTTCACACTCTTCATATAGTAGTTAGTATCCGTGTTCTCGAAGTGACTCTTTTCCTATGTGAAAAATCTTTATTTGCTTTTTTTTAATTTATATTAGTCGATGTGGGCAAACTACTAAAATTTGTATTTTACTTTTGTGATATGTTAACGAGTTAGCCTTGTCGCAGGAGTTTAAGTGTTTTGGAAGAGACATATTAAAAAGGAGCAATCTGGAATTAATTTAACGAATATACTTCAGTTTATCTAGACGGTAGCATTTGAGAATGCTATAAAATTAATTTATCCGACTAAAACTAACTTGTCTACTTACAAAAAAGTTTAATTTAAGTAAATAACAAACTCTAATCTAGATCATAAAATGGAAAAAAATTCCCATATAATTTAACAATTAACCAAACAAAGTTTTTAAAATTACTTATCTACGAGAATGCAGCTACCAAGCTTAGTAAAATAGAAGGAAACAGGAAATATCATCACACCAATTCAAACAAGAAGTTGCGAAATAAAGTCATTTAAAGTGAGATAAAATTTAAAAAGGTATATGCATGGTATAAGATGTAAATCATGTCAATTTAAACAAAAAGAGGCAAAATAAAGCAATTAAAAGTAAAGTTAACAAGGGGATACAATTTGAGAAGGTATATGCAGCCTAATATTCATGTGGATGTGTTCACAGCAATATTGCAGAATGATCCGATAAATGTAATTAATTCCTTCTTGATAATTGAACAATAATGAGAGGTCAGCTGTGGGAAGCTTGAATAGTATAACTGGTTTAGTAATAAATTTTCATCGAACAAAACACTACATCTAGAAAAGAAAATCGTATTTCTAAGCAGTAAGCGATCAATTAATAGTTAAATACTGAGTATTCTTCTGTTAAACTTTTGCAGCTTTGATAAATAACAGCTAATGTTAGTTTGTTTTGTATAGCAATAAATTAATTTTAATTAATGAATTATTATAATTAATTAATTATTGAAACTACTTACCCGTATTATTATTTTATTATTTACAATTTGGTTAACTTAACTGTTCTCCAACAGAAATGTCTTTCTTTCGGATTGCTTCATATTTTAATTAAAAGATATTGAATTTTGGCGACCTTATTTTTTTAATTAGTAATAATTATATTCACTAATAGCTATTAGATCACTCATGTAACTTGATAATAATAATAATAATAATAATAATTACAACCCATAACCTAAACCAAGGCCCCAGAAGCTATAAGCTTGTGCGGGAGGGAGGGGGCGATTATTATTATTATGTAGGCCCAATGTGCGGCTGCAGCCGACTTATAGATGGAACAGCGCAAATCCCACATTTGTGTTACAGCTAAGGAAAACTGCAGAAAACCTTAACCAGATCTGCCAGCGCCGGGAGTGGAACCCGGGCCGCTTGGGTGAAAGTCCGGCATGCCAGACATTGCACTACCAAGGCTGTTAATAGAGTATTTATTTACCGTTTACATTATTTTGTCAGTGCTTTTAAATTCACCCATCCCCCTTTTATCTATAAAAACATCTACTTTGAAGTTTTCAGATTTAAATCGGATACTTTGGCTCATCCAGGGCTTGGTGCTGATGCTATTCTATGGACTAGCGGATTTTTTGGATTTGAATGGGCTTTTCAGATCATGTTACATTTGTTTCTGGCGGATGGGATCTGAACTTAAATTCTTAAGCAAATGAAACCTTCTCATGAAAGGACATTCAAACTTTAGACCCACGGTATATCTTCCCTACCCAGTATTCAGATTATAAAAATCCAATGCAGTATAGTGCAATGCCTATATGTGAGGTGCATAAATCAGAAACCATAAAGATGCGGTTTTTATCATCCAGGCACCCCGCTGCTTATTTCCGTCCACTGACTATTCTGTCATATTTTTTACATAAATTAAAGTAATCTTTAATCTGAACCCCTTATAAAGGAGAGATAAGGGTTATGGGTTCACGCGTTCACTTGATACTTACCACAAATACTTAATAAATATATTTGATTTTAAAGCCTATTACAACTTTGATGCGAAAGAACAACAACAAGAATAAGAAGAAATCTCATTCTAAACTGAAATAATACAGAGGTTTTCGAATAAAGAAAAACATATGAAAAGGTATAAACATTAAGTTACTAAACAAATTGTGTAATTGAAAAATATTTACTACAAAAGATACAACTAGAATAGAAAGCGTAGTTAGTGCGACCAAAAATCCAATCTGAAAAGGTATAAGGATATATTTAAATTAAAATGTTATAATTGAAACGGGAAAATAACTGGTATAACTAATTCGCAATTTCTACTATAAGTCTCTCGCTCTTGATTTATAAGGTTGATAAGCTTTATATCAAATGCTTATCTAACGACCTAATTCTGATTCATATCGCAAGTTACGCGAAGAAGATGACAGATAGACACGCAGGGCAATACAATACTCTGCGCGTTCTACTAGGCCGTTATTCCCAAGTTCAGACGGAGAAATGTTTTATAATAAAACACTCTGCAAGGCATGCAGAACACAAATTAATTTTATTATACCGCAGAATATATAAAATACCTTGTTTGCTACATGAAATGAACCACACCTGACAGAAGTTACGTAATCAATCCAAACGTAATTTCATAAATACACAAATCTACTAGCGATGCATAACCACAGTTCATGCATTCGCTGTGCTAAATGCAACCCTAAGACATAAAATAACAAGCTACCATCACAACAAGACTCAAATATTTAGCGAAAGTCGATCATGTGGAAATTATCATTAGGACTTACCTTAACATAAAACAGTGATTCTAATCCATACTAAACAGTAAATACATGCTTAGTAAAAAAATTGAAAGCAGGAAATTTAGATTCATAAAGATTTAGCCTATGGTCGCTCAAATCTGCTTGGTCAGCAACAAAGTGAGAGCATGGTAGGCTAATACATAAACAGATCTACTCAATAGAAATATCAAATCGTGAAACTTAGTAGGTCTGCTTTAAACTAGAACTTTGCAATTATACAACCTCAATTGCAAAATATTACTTTAGGGTGATACAGAAACGATGAAAAAATATCGAAATCTTATCGAGACACCCTCTAGAAATGGTTCCTGTAAAATCTATTAAAGCCGACTCCGATCAATACTGTCGATTCTGTTTATTTTTTAACGAAATAGTAAAAATGGCCGTTTAACGAATATCTGTTAACTATAGTTGAATTCGGTATATAAAAGAATTTAATTCCAATGTTGTTAACTCTTTTACTCATTTTTTTTAATTATTACTAATTAATCTACACTAAAAAAGGGTACGTGTGTCAATTTTTTTGGTGATGTTAAAAATCAAATGATTATTATCAGAGGTTACTATTTACGTTTTATCATAAAATAGTTGTGAAAAGTCTGACTGTCCACAAATTGAGACTCTCTTAGGCGGGTCTCTTCAGTAGATAACTAAATTCTTATATTAGAGACACAGTAATATAAAAACAGATACACAAATTTTCAATATAATAACAACACAATTTTATTTTTTAATTTAACAAATGTCAAATAACGAAAAAAAATGTTTTTTGTGAAGTAAAAATGCTCCTTAATTATGAATTTATCTCTAAATATTTAAATAATTATATTAAAAAATTGCTTACTTAATCTAAACTTTTTTTAAACATATGATTAAATTTTTATGTTAATCCCAAAATAGTTCCCAGTATTCTTTATTTGGAGATTAATATAATATCATCATATTTCTAAATTACTAAAAATAAAATGTTACTATTTAAAAACTCACGTTTATATTTTAATTCCTTTTTAAATATTTGCCGCCACAAAATTGCATATTTTATTTTTATAAATTCCCAAATATCAGCTCTCTGCTTTCAAGAGTGTGTCAACGACCTCTTTCAAATATTTCTACATAAAGGGCTTTACTAATTGGAATTCTAAATCCATTTAATTGTATGATAGTGGTAAGTAAATTATTCTTTTATTAAAGTCCAAATCCAATTAAACTCCAGTCAAGATTTTCTTTATTAGCAGTTTCCATCGAAGAATAAATTAACACTTGACTGACTTGAAGCACTTAGATTTACCAACTTTCTTAAATGTCAAACACTTTGACGTTTCAAAAAAATAACATTAACTTAAAATACATGGCATTGATTTGTTACTATTTTTTTATAAACATAACCTTAAATTTATTTAATCTCTACAACAGACTCGCTCTTCTTGAAAGATGAAATTAGAAGAGAGTTTGTTACAAAAATAAAATTGAATATGATAGGAATTTTTGCATGAAACAAAAGAAACTTTGACAATCAATTTAACACAAAAACTAATTAGATAATCTTATAGATAAAAGAAATCACAATCTAATGGTATATTGCATTTATTTTTTAATTACTCAATTGCGCCTCCATTGGATGTCGATGGAAACTAATTTTCATACAACTATTTATTAACTTAACTACTTAAAAATAACTTTTCACACCTTGCTATCTTCACAAATTTAAACATATCATAACAAGCATTATTTGCATAATTTTAGGCATCAACAACATGAAAATTCAAGCCAATTACAGTATTTCAATGTACGATCTAAAAGCACAACATAATTAATTATATGTTGTTTATACGAGATCATTAATAAAAAGCAGCCCCTACATTTAAGACAGCAACAATAGTGCGGTACATAAGCAGCTTTACAATCCTCCATCCAAATTTATCCAAGAACTGTAAAATTTTTAAATAGAAGAAACTCTTGTTAACATGAAAACACATTTTTTTACTATTAATTGCTAAGGTAAGGTAAGATAGTAAATACTTGTACCCCATTACAATACACGTCTGTTTTAGGTTAAATCTTGCATTAAATTTGGCTTAAACTTCATTTAAATTGAAAAATTAACTAAATTCTATGGAAAAATCAGTTTTCCAGATAAGCTTTGTATCTGACTATAGTGTACTAGTCTTCAAGTTAATGATAATACTTAACTTCATAAAAGACAAATCACCCAAAATTATAATTTTGAAATTGAGGTTATGCAATCCTTCTAACGTGTCGCTTTGAAATTTCATAAATAAGCTTATTTAAAATTATAGAGAGGGTGAATTCCTTTTTTGGTTATGTCAAATATCATGATAATATATAAAAAAATCAAATAAAAAATTTATCACTAACCAAAATATTGTATTTGGTTTAATTTTATAACTTGGTATAATTTTTTTTTTTATTAATTACAATTAAAATCGGGTTGTAAATAAATAAGTTAGTAAGTATATAAATGTTCAAATATATTTATTATTATTTAATTATAAATGATTTTTTAAATTTTTATTTATATTTAATTAATATTTAACAAAGCAATTCTAATGTAAATTACATCTAGTTTTGATTTAAAAATATAAAAACATATATTTATGGGGAATAATTATACAGAAAATATTACTACTTAAAATTCGACTCCTTACTATCCCTATTACTATCATTATACAGGGTTATGATAATGTAATGCACAAAATTCATAAAACGTACAACGATCACTTTGGAACAAAATGCAAAAACACGTCAAATGTTTTTTTTTATTCCGCATCTTTTGACATAAGTTACAAAAATAACACGTCAAATTTGTCAAAGTTATGACGTCATTAACATATTTTTTTAATGGGAAGCTAAGATTTTTATTACATTATTGGAGAAAGCTTGTTTTGTTACACTAGGGAACAATAGTTGCAGTAGGGCTCACATAAGAAAAAAAAAACGAGAAAATGAATAAAAAACGAAATAAACGTAAGTTTCATAATAATCGTTGTACGTTTTATGAATTTTGTGCATTACATTATCATAACACTGTATATACCTGCAGTATTCGGTAAAATAATTAAAAATTTTAATTTTTTAAATAAAATTTAAATGGTAATTGCATTAGAATTAATTGTATTATAATATTTAATTTTCAATGCATTTAACATTGAAGAGAATTATGCGTGAAATTAAAGACATAAATATATACAATTTACTTAATTTTAGTGTATGAAACCCTGTTTTACGAAAAACGTATAAAATTACTACAAAGTGTGTTAACTCAAACCTATAATAAAATTTCGATAGTCACCTGTTTTTTTATTACCCTAGTGTGCAAATATAAAAATAATTATTTATATCATATTAAACATGGAAAACATGAAAAAGGAGATAATAATGTCAATGTTAAATTAATAAACACCATTTTGTTGCATGAAATTGCCGAATAAATCAAACATAATGCGCTTATTATCGAGCATTGTTTGGAGACTTCAATGCTAGATCATACTTGAAGCACATAAGGATCTATAGTAAGAGATTATCTAGCAATTTAAAAGACCTTTCAACTTTTTATAAATCGCGTGTTAAGTAAATCACAAACTAGTAGACACTAAAAACGGTTATTTAATAAATTATTTGAAAACTTAATTAAGTAGAAACTAGAATCTAGGATCAAGCAATACTTGTAATAACCATAAGTACCCATATACTACCTACTTATAATAAATAAAGTAAAAGTAAGAAAGCAATCATTATTATTATTATTATTATTTTATCCACGTGTTATGCATAACAATTTATTTTTAGAAATTGATTACGGTTACCGCCCATCATAGCTAGCTGCAAGCGTTATTAATCTTGCTAGTAAATATACCGTATCATCATACGTGCACCCACGAGAAAATTTACTTCGTTTATGACTTGCGATGCCGATAAACTCAAAAGCGCTACATGAAAGCTAATTTAAATAATAATATTTACGGATGAATTGCAATGAAGAAATACAACAGCAACAGGCACGCTTATTTAAATACCATTTTATTGCCAACAAAAGCAACCGAATATAACACCAACAAAAAAAATGTAAAAACGAATCCAGGAAGTGGCTTTAATTGTATTACGTGCAGTTATTTTAATGAGCATTCTTCGTTAGGTTAAATTCTTTCTAATACCATCCAGAAGAGAGTAAAAAGAACCTCAATGTTTATTTATATTTATTTTTTTCCATTTGTAGTTTGCACGCGATTCTTAAATTCTAACTTTCATTGTCTTCGCGGTGTTGTGTACTTAATCATGCAATGTCGTGATTTTAATCTTGACACAGTTTCCTCGTTTTGATTATATAATTAGGTTAATCTATGTTCTCGAGTTACTTTTAACTGTGTTTTTTTTAATTTCATTTGACAAATTGTGTTGAATGAACATGTAATGTCAGTAAACATGCAAAAACGTATTTATTTTTAAATAAAAACTTTTGGTAACTAACTATACCATTTTTTTGGCATTTTACTTTCCCATAGCATATGTCCTTGCGGATGTAGTCCTATATAAATATATTATTTCTAAAAGTATTACAATTCAATGAATTTGAGACTACTCTATACGTATATAACATATATAAAATATAGAAAACAAAAATAATCTGTTATTGCAGACTGGTTCAATTTCTTTATTAATTAGGTTTGAATCAAGTAAATAGGTAAAGTTTATTTAAAAATTTATCAATCTTTGTAATATTGCTACGCTATATAATTTTGTTACACAAAATACCTCTTAACGTGGAATAAGATGAAACAGTAGAGACACTACAATACAACCTGTCCTGTGAGATGGTCCTATAAGGGCCCCTAGATTCTGTGACTTAACTACATGCGATTTTTTCTGCAAACCTTACCTTAAAAATGCTATTTCAAAAACTGCAATGCAGGAAAAGACTGTAGGCGAAGAATTGCATAGATTCTTGAAATCAGGACTTTCAATTAAATCTGATATGGCAAAGAAATGGTTACCAATGGTAACTGTTTTCCCCCAAGCATGTTCTATTAAGTTTCTAACCTGTTCACATAATGAACTCTTTCCATGACCAACTTTAAGGTGGATTTTTTTGGATTACAGGTTACAAGCAGTTAAGCACGAAACGGCATCTACAATAAAATTCTGAAAAAAACAGATTTATAGTTTAATTTCTATCTCAGGTAATTCAGCAGGTAGGTGTAAATAATATATTACGAGAGTCTACCGAGGGTAAACTGTAAGAGTCGGTAGAAAAATCGATTTAGAAATAATATAGAACCAATAATAAGCATAAGTACGTCCTCCGTAGTTGAGTGGTAGAGTTCCTGCCTCTCGATCAGAAGGACATGGGTTCAAGTCTCCGTTGCGGCTAGATTTTAAAATTTTTGTACAATTTTAGTATTTGAGTTGATCAAGATATAAAGTATGAAAGTTGTATGAGTGATAAAGTTTGGAAGGAGCGTAATGTACTTGCTACTACAGTAGCACCATTACCTGCATTGCACTTTCCTAAGAGTTGTGTGCAAGAGGCTAAATTTCACAAAGGCTTATAACGCCAATACGATATTAATGATATTAATGAATACGCATAAATAATACATGTTCTATACGAACAACCGTTCTCAAGATTTATTACTTATAAGGAAAGAGTCCTTAGCAAGCGTTTAGTATTTGTCTAGTTAGTTTTTTAAAGGCGGACGGGGTGAGCTGTGTGAAGTCAACTGTGAAAGTACTTAAAGTACTTAAGAGATAATTTTGCACAAACAGCAACTATGCTAAGTAGTTCTGAAAAGTACTTGAAGTAAGATAGTCTAATACCTTAATACCTACTTGCAGTACTTATTTCAGTGAAGCTGTTTGTCTGTACTGGGAGTACTTAAGGTACTTGAAATACTTAAGAGTATTGGGAGTACTTAGGTACTTATTGTATGATTAAATAATTAAGTATTACTTTAACAACCCTTTAGTATTTGTCTAGTTAATTTTTTTCAGAGCTGCGTGAAGTCAAGGTTGAAAGTACTTGAAATATCAAGTGTTTAAGAGGTAATTTTGTACAAACAACAACTTGCTAAATAGTTCTGAAAAGTACTTGAAGTAATATACAAGTAATATATTACCTACTTGCAGTACTTCTTTCAGTACTTGAAGTTCTTTGACTGTACTCGGGGTATTTAGGGTACTTGAAGTACTTAGGCACTTATTGTGTAATTAAATAACTAACTATTACTTTAGCAAGTAGTTAGTATTTGAGAGATACTAAGATTTACTTAGTAGTTATTACTGATGCCGTTTCCTTTCGAAAGGTCCATCTTTTTAAATTAAAAACAGATGTTTGTAAACACAATATGATTTTCCTTCACAGATAGCCCCTCAATCACATTCAAGTCATCTTGAACTTTCAAATTATCCTAAAAGGTTGCGTAGTTTTACGAAGAAATAAAAGTAGTAATTAAGATGTTAAAAATAAATTATTAGGTCGAACAAGATGGCTTTCAATTGAGTTACTATCATCCTTTGCGTTTTTTTGCGAGATCTGAATATTACAGGTATATTATCTAATCTGTTTTTTTAGATTTATGTAATACATCTGGTTTTTTAAATGTTACGGGCCCTAGGCTACCAATCGAGATACGCTCTATTAGCGCATAGGCGAGTCCCGCTAGAGCTACCCACCTGGAGTGTTCGGGTGTAGGGGTTCAAACCCCCACTTGGGAACCAAGTAATGCATAAGGAATCCATAAATACGTTAACAACCTTCTACCTGGTGGTACGGTTTCCCATAAGTTTAATTCATCGAATCGTACACCAATCTGACTAGATTCTCCGTACCGGAGCAAGACCCATATCAACAAGAGAGTCATTATTTGATCGGACTGAAATATTATTCAATGCTAACATTGTCGACAGGCAGTGTCAAGAGGAATTCGCTCCTTTCCCCTTCTATATCCAAAGAATTATTAAATTTTTTATATTTTCGATAAGATCTAAGGTTCGTCTCATACTTCATATAAAACCCAATCCCATCATGCAATTTTTGATGACCGATTTGAGACTTTTGTTGCATTTTTGATTATTAAAAATGATCCATCTTTGTTGAAATGTAATTTTTTAGCCTAGGAAGACCTATGAGAGAATATTAGTGTTTAGACATCCTTGTGTATGCTTCTATGATGGACCCTTGGAAATATTTCTACTTTCGTCTACTGATCCAGGCAATCGATTTTGTCGTAGACAGATGTAAATATCCTTTTCATCGCAGGGTCTTAATCAGTTAATTATATTCAACAAAGTTGAAAATCGCTTTTTTGGGTTTGTTGTGAATTATGATAAGGGGTGCAACTCATCCTGGCATCATAACTACATTTCTAGACCCCCTAAAAAAAAGTATTTTCTGGTCCCAGTCCGCATTTCTCATCGTAAACAGTCTATTTTTGACGAAAAACGAATTTTTAATCTTCTTAAGTTAGAATTGTGGACGTTTTAGAGGGGGGGCTGGCTAAACATTCCTTGAGTTGCGTAATTGGTCACGTGGATATGGAATTTTTGCTTTCGATGCGTGGTTTTCGATCTTTGTTGTATTTAATCGTTTTAATAAATTAAGTGATAATAAGAATTTGTGGTTTTAACATGGAAAAGGTATTACTAACAAGTACATTCTTATGATTCGAAGACAACCACTTCGCATTAATGGGTAAGTAATTACGTTTGAAATTAATTTACAATGTACTTGCTTCGTGTTTGTTTGTCACGGTCGACAGTGGCGTACAAATTCTCGGCAGTGATGACAGCAATGAATTAGGCATTGTGGCATTGAACAGAGCAAGTAAGGCAATAATCTAGGCAGTTGAGTGGGCAGTGCCGGAAATGTGACCGATACTATCGGCATTGACGGAAATGAACTCGGCAATGATGGAAATGAATTCGGCAATGACGGCATTTAAATGAGCAATGTCAGCACTGAACTGATCAATGAGGGCAATGGTTTACGGTTTTTACAATTAATCGCCGTTGCAAACATGCGCCTGGCTGATATGACTGAAATCTCGGACAAGTAATAAATAATCCAAATGAGCTGCCACAATTTTCAATTTTTATCGAGGAGATTATGACCATGAACATTCAGTTTGAAGAATCTACACTTTATAGTGCCTTCCGTAACTTTAATTATACATTCGGCATGTTTCTAATAGGAATATATTACAAGAGATTTGACTCGAAAAGAATTAGCATTAATTTATCCCGTTTGGGCAACATGAAGTGCGACTACAATTAAACTGCCCCTTAAAGAATTATTAGAAGATTATTAGATTATTAGAAGAAGATTATTTCTTCTAAATCAGCGCCGGATTACCCAATAGGCCCGAGAAGCCTGGCCCTAGGGCGGCAAACTTCGGTGCGATTGCCCCCAATTTAGGTGTTGAAATAAAATTGCATGAGATTTATCGAAACTATTAGCCCCTTTGGGTCATTCAGTAAAATAAACACGTATTTTACTGTGGAAGTGCAAAATCTTTTCAACATTTTAATATCATATTATAATTTCTTTATTCGTTTGCTAATCTTTGTTCAGTTATCTCAGTTGTGTGTAATTTTACTTTCGCTTGATCAACGTCTTTTTAAATATTGTTAAAGAAACTAATTTAATTTCTTGTTCCTCTGCAATTACTGAAGAGAATAGAAGACGCTAATCCCTCGGCGAGCCAGAAACAAGACACTCCCACATTCACTTTAAGATGCACTAACGCAAGAAACCGTGGAAAAAGAAGAAAATGTACTGGAAAGGGGTATTCTATTTAAATCACGACATTTATAAGTGATTTAAATAGAATACCCCTTTCTCACGGAAAATATTTTGTGGGGAAGGCGTTTTATTTGGGCAACATTTTATTTATTAATCTTAAATATTGTTAAGAAATAATAACATATGAATTATAAAAAATAAAATGTTCCATATTTTAAGCCAAAAGAAAACATTATGTTAGCTCATTCAAACAAAAACAGAATACAAAACGGTAAAAAAGTACAATCGTTTTGCGATAGACATCGTATTTCAATTTTTGTTATTAGTTATTAGTAATTACTTAATTATAAAAGTAGGAGAATAATAATAATTGTTACAACTCTTAACCTGGAAACCAGGCCCCATAATGTTCTAAGTTAATAAATGAAGAACGAGAATAGTATTCATACAATATTATTATTATTAGAGTTTATATTTCCGCAAGAAACGTGTGAGGCCCTTTGCACGTCGGCACCCATTAGGCTTGCATAGATGCCTCAGTTAATTAATTCTTCACTAATATTCTTAATGCTAGTTAGGTTAATCCTTATGCATTTTCTGTTACATATTTATTAATAATAATTATTAAAATTGTTTGGCTAAAAAAGTAAAAAATTCTAATAAAACGAACAAAGAAATAAAAATAATTTTACGATTATAACAACTTATTCCTCATCAGAAACTTCAAATCGTGTATTAGGATAACAGAAAAGGTGGAGGGTCGTTTGCTGAAACCCTGGTAGCTATGCATTTATTTGTTGGTGAGGCCAGTTTTTACAAATTTAAAATCATATTTGAAATTAAACTTTGTTAAGTTAACGTTTATTTTAAGTTGTTTTATAACAATTTTTAATATTATTAATATTATATTATTAAAAATAGAACGTAAAATAAAATTTAACTCCATAGAAATTAATATAAAATTGCTTTAAAATTTATACTGACTGGGCTGCCATCTGGTAACCAGTAGCACTATTAATGATGATATTGCAGTTTGCGTCCCATACGGGGTGTCACCAATAAATCAATGCATAGCTACCAGGGTTTCAGCAAAACCACCCTCAACCATTTCTGTTATCCTAATACACGATTTGAAATATCTGATGAGGAATAAAGTTGTTAAAATAATAAAATTATTTTTATTTGTTCCTTTTATTAGAATTTTTACTTTTTTGTCCAAACAATTTTAATAATTACAATGTGTGTTTTAAGATCACACCCTCTTATACACTTAATTATAATTATTTGTAATAACATTTGTAACCACATATATTACATTCAAATGGTTTTTCACTACTATGAATTACAATGTGTGTTTTAAGATCACACCCTCTTGAACATTTGTAACCACAGATATTACATACGAATGGCTTTTCATGACTATGTATTGAAATGTGTCTTCTAAGATCACACCTTCTTGAAAATTTATAACCGCATATATTACATTCAAACGGCTTTTCACCACCATGAGTGAACATGTGTGTTTGAAGATTATACTTGTATGAACATTTATAGTCACATACATTACATTTGAATGGCTTTTCACCACTATGAGTGATAATGTGTTTTTTAAGATCACTCTTTTGTAAACATTTGTAAACACATATACTACATTCAAATGGTTTTTTACAACTATGCCTTAATAGATGTTGTTTGTCCGCACACGAAATTTAACACTACATAATCCGCCATTTCCGGCAAATACAAAAAGTAAACGTTGGAATTGTAGGAAATCACAGTGGAAATTAACAATATTAATTAACAACTAATTATTAACACATATACTACATTCAAATGGCGGATTATGTAGTGTTAGATTTCGTGTGCGGACAGACAACATCTATTAAGGCATAGTTGTAAAAAACCATTTGAATGTAGTATATGTGTTTACAAATGTTTACAAAAGAGTGATCTTAAAAAACACATTATCACTCATAGTGGTGAAAAGCCATTCAAATGTAATGTATGTGACTATAAATGTTCATACAAGTATAATCTTCAAACACACATGTTCACTCATGGTGGTGAAAAGCCGTTTGAATGTAATATATGCGGTTATAAATTTTCAAGAAGGTGTGATCTTAGAAGACACATTTCAATACATAGTCATGAAAAGCCATTCGTATGTAATATCTGTGGTTACAAATGTTCAAGAGGGTGTGATCTTAAAACACACATTGTAATTCATAGTAGTGAAAAACCATTTGAATGTAATATATGTGGTTACAAATGTTATTACAAATAATTATAATTAAGTGTATAAGAGGGTGTGATCTTAAAACACACATTGTAATTCGTAGTAGTGAAAAACCATTTGAATGTAATATATGCGGGGTTACAAATAATGTTATTACAAATAATTATAATTAAGTGTATAAGAGGGTGTGATCTTAAAACACACATTGTAATTCATAGTAGTGAAAAACCATTTGAATGTAATATATGTGGTTACAAATGTTATTACAAATAATTATAATTAAGTGTATAAGAGGGTGTGATCTTAAAACACACATTGTAATTCATAGTAGTGAAAAACCATTTGAATGTAATATATGTGGTTACAAATGTTATTACAAATAATTATAATTAAGTGTATAAGAGGGTGTGATCTTAAAACACACATTGTAATTCATAGTAGTGAAAAACCATTTGAATGTAATATATGTGGTTACAAATGTTATTACAAATAATTATAATTAAGTGTATAAGAAAGCCTTTAAAAAATTGACAAACGTCAACGCGGCGGCGGCTGTTGCGCATGCGGAAGCCAAGTGTAATTCCTGTCCGTAGACGCTTGTTTAATAATGCTACTGGTTACCAGATGGCGGCCAGTTTCTACAAATTTAAAATCATATTTGAAATTAAACTTTGTTAAGTTAACATTTATTTTAAGTTGTTTTATAACAATTTTTAATATTATTAATATTATATTATTAAAAATACAACGTAAAATAAAATTTAACTCTATAAAAATTAATTTAAAATTGCTTTAAAATTTATAATGACTGGGCTGCCATCTGGTAACGATCGTCAATATGTACCATACGGGGTGTCACCAATAAATCAATGCATAGCTACCAGGGTTTCAGAAAACCACCCTCAATCATTTCTGTTATCCTAATACACGATTTGAAATATCTGATGAGGAATAAAGTTGTTCTAATAGTAAAATTATTTTGGTTTGTTTGTTGCTTTTATTAGAATTTTTACTTTTTTGTCCAAACAATTTTAATAATTATTTTTAATGAATATCAAAGAGAAAATGCATAAGTATTAACCTAACAACTAGCATTAAGAATATTAGAGAAGAATTAATTAACTGATGCATGCAGCTATGCAAGCCTAACATGGGTGCCGACGTGCAAACAGCCCCGCACGTTTCTTACCGAAATTGGATAAATGATGGGTCATAGATGACGGAAAGTTTACATATACTGTGATTTATTACAATAAATCTGTTGTGACTGAAACTATTTGTAATTAACGTACCCTTTTAAATATTGTTTATTAAAATGAAAGTAATATTATTGGATTCATAGTGCCTGCACGAATCTATTATCAATATTTGTACAATTAAGAAAAGTGCCATAAAAAACATTTTAAATAAAATTGCTTAAAATATTTTATTATTTATTAGAAGAATTGCAGTAACTAGATTGTTTGTTTCCTACAAAAGGCTTTCCTACAAAAATATCCAATGTAACCATGAAAATAAAGGGCTTACAAATTGAAATAATACAACTTTTAACAAAGCGAAAGCAAATAAAGTTCATTTTTAATTTACGGTAATAAATTATAGTAAATGTAAACCGTGCATCATATACTAATCTCAATGTTATAGAATATATTGATACCTCTCTAGTGACTTTTGGAGATTTTTAACCTTAGGCAACATTTGCCTTTTGCATAAATTATACTTACGTGTGTAGTAAATGTATAGAGTTAAATATTAATTTAATATTTTATGTACATAAAATATCGAATTGTTATATTATATTAAGCGTCGTATGCAGGAAGAATATGAGATTCATTCATGACCTTTATTCATTGTCATGGAATATTAAAATGAATTCGTGAAAATTTAGAAAGGGTGAAATAATTCTTGGGACTATTTTATACTAGTATTCTATTGAAGTAATTTAACCCACATTTTTACTTCCTAAACCTGCAGTCATTGTCCTCGAATATTAAAATCAATTCGTGGAAATTAAAAAAGGGGGAAATAATTCTTCAAACACTTTCTTTTTCTATGAAAAGGTTTAACTGTTTTATAGTAGTAGCAAGAGCGTACCCAGCGAGGAGCAGAAGAAAAATCAGAGAGAATAGAGTCCTCTTCAAATTGATGCGTATGTGCCGAGGCGGGATGCGAATCAGTACGCAATTTTTAGTGACTACTAAAAACTGTTTTGCAATAGTTTTGAGTTTTATTTTGCACGAAATCGTTTTTGAATTTGCCCTCCTTCCTCGAAACTTATATGAGTTGCCCCCCCTCTAGTTCAGATCCTAAGTACGCCCTTGGCTTCAGCCCTACGAGTTATGTGCTAATCTAACATGTCATAATTTTAAATTCTTAAACTTAAATTAAATAAATTAAGAAATAAATAAAAATTAATAAAAAGTTTCACAATATTTATTAAAATATAACATGACAATATAGTTTCGACAGCTAGGTTGTCATTATCAAAGGTAATAGCTTAACTGTCGAAAAATATTGGCAGGTTATATTTTAATAAATAATGTGAGACTTTTTATTAACCTTTATTTATTTCATGATTATGGAATTCTACAAAGTAAGGCTAGAAACAATAAACAATAAATAAATTAAGATGATTTATGTGACACAACAGATGACAAGTAACACCTCGACATTGACGCATGTCTCGGTACATGTAAGTGTGGTACGTTCACAAAATAACTAATTCATAGTTAACTTGGACGACAAATTTAAAAAAATACCTTTTATTTACAATACGCTTGCTTATTTATTTAATAAAATACATGCAAGTATAATAATGTCTTTTTGTTAAGAACGTAAATATGAGTGGGCCTATAAGCGACAAATGACATAATCCGGCTCTGTTCCAAACAATTATTTTCTTTTTTCAAGCTAACAACTTTAGCAACATAAAAATTTCTTCTATAGATTACGACTAAACGATTCACTGCACTATTCTGCACAGACCCATAGCTAGGTGATTAGTTTTGTGTATTTCGTCCACTTTCAACGAAAATCTTTGATGGAAGTTGCACATTTTACGAAGTCTCAATTTGATATGGACGCAATATATTTCTACTTGATTCAACTCAGCACAAATTTTCTAGGCATTTGTTGATGTATGTGTTGATGTTAATGGTTCCACTACTCATGAAAGGAGCTATCTGGGGCTACCCATTACCTGCCGAACCAGGTGCCAGAAACTATGAAGCTTGTATGGGAGGGAGGGGCGATTATTCCTATTACGCAGACCCCACGTGCGACTGCAGCCGACTTAACAGATGGTATAAGCAGATAAGCACAAATCCCACATTTGTGTTATAGCTAAGGTAAACTGAAGAAAACCTTAACCAGATCTGCCAATACCGGGAGTCAAAACGAGCCGCTTGGGCGAGAGACGTGAGCACAAGTCCCTAATAGCGACTCCCTGCACTATCAAAGATGTTTAGCTTACTGTGATAGATTGCAGCAAATGTTGTCTGTGCATCGTCCAATCACTCAACTAAGATGCCAGTCGCGTTGATAGTGTGGTAGGTTTCTACAGTGGCATTGTTATTATTATCCAATGTCTACAATACAAGGTAATCCAAAATGATTGAGGGCGGTTTCAATTTACCGCCACGTTAAATTATTGTCACGAAATAAAGCTAAAATTCAATCAAAATCCGGAACAACGTGGTAAAGCACAATATAAACCAGAAAGTGACGAGTTGACGCTGTAATTTGACGCAACACACTTCAATAGTGCTACACTAACAACGTGAAATACACTAAAACCTATGGCACGAAATTCAAACCGTCCTGACTCATTTTGGATCACATTGTATTAGATTTTATGAATAAATAATTGAAATTTTCCATGTATTTGTTTTATTTAAAAATCTTACCTTTTCCTTTTTTTCTCGATTTATTGATAAGTGATAACATAACATAATAAAGATCTTCATGGGAATCCTAGAAAGTCAGAAGTTCTGATGCTGAGCTACCAGACGTTACTTTTAGATTTTATAAGTTTAAGCATAAGACTGCATTTGCGATATGCCGAGTATCATCAAAATTAAGTATTAACTCTTTACTGAGAACTACATATTCTGCCTTTCGCAATTTATGTTTGTTTATATCTTGTAACATTGAACATGGCATATGACGGTTTTTTTTGGCAAAAAGGGGAAGCCGTAAAACTTTTCTTTGCCTTCTTTTTTCTATTGGAATTTATTAAAGTATCTTTTAACCTAAGATTTTAAAAATATGAATATTTCAAGGTCAGTGTGGATCAATGGTAAAAAGTATTGTTATGATATCATCAGATCGGTATAATCTGCATGCAGTGAAAGAAATAAGGGTAATATTTACCCATAATAATGACGGCAATATTCATGGTAGTAAAGGCAGTGTTATTGGCGATGAAGGCAGTGAATCGGCAATGAAGGCAATTCTCGCTGCAGTTGAGGCATTCTTGGGGCAATGAAGAAAATGTAGCGGCAGTAGTAGACAGCAGTGAGGCAATGATAACTAAACATGTCGGTCATTGCCCAAAAGCGGCAGTGGTGTACAGATTTGTGGTAGGTGAAACACCCCTGGGATTGATCCATTGAAATTTTGGTCACACAGTATTACTACTCACATATCTAGATATACTATCACACCCAATACCGTTTTACTAATTTCATCATTTCGACAGACTGGCACTGTTATAATAATTATACCAATAAAATAGCAAGTTGCTGAACTTTGCGAGAGGTTTTAGTTGGTAATTATCCTAGAAATGAATAAATCTCAATTTTCCCTTGTTACATAAAAGAAATCAAATCTAACACTTAAACATAATTGGTTAAATTGTAAACCCTTTCTAATGTAAAGTTCTTATTTATTATTTTACATCATGAGAAAGTAGATTCATATATTTTTCTTTAATAGACACCAACTAACACTAAATATCCCTATTAGGTTTATCTGTTTTATACTCTTAATTAACAAGTACAAGTTTAAACTGCAATAATATTTCTTATCTCATAATCACGAACTTTTATAATATCATTACGATTCTTAAATACAACAGTTTCCTTTCAATTAATCTCTAATTATGGTATGCTTGTCGTAGTTAGTTGTTTTTCCTAATAGGTACATTTTTATAACCAAGTAAATTACATTTTTACTTTTACCTTTTGATTTCCATTTTTTATTTGCTTTATGTTCGTTAGAAAGAGGAAGAGCATCTTTTAATTGCATTCTTTATTAAAATACTTGCATCAAATTAGCATTGTTTAAAATAAATGCATGTAATTAATATTTAAATGTCTATTTTACTTATACACCGAATACCACTCACGTATTAATTATTATTTATTATTAGAATCCTATATGTAGAAGAGCATATAAAAATAAAAATAAAACAAATTATTACACGGATATTAATTATAAATTAAGTCAATTAAATGCTAAACATACACTTTAGTAAGTGATACACTTTATAATATTATAGCTTCGGCATAGCTAATTTTGTAATAATTATTAACATAAAACGCCACACGTTTGAAAAATTTAAAAAGGGCAAGGTCGATCTTTTAAAGATTTAAATTTAGACCAGATATTGGGCGTGTAACACGCTATTGTCAAATGTCACTCGATTATTTTTTTCTCTTTTTTCGTTGGCGCACCTGGGTGTTCCATATTAATAGTATTTTATTTGATACTATTCTATGTAACTTCTTGTTTTTATAACTCATTATAAAGTCCAAGATGCAGTATGGATACATTTATATATAATACATCTATAATAAAATTTATTAGTTGTATTGTTTTTTTTTTGTCAAATCCGGTTTTTGTTATTATTACTATAAAAAAATAATAAAAGTATTTTGTTTCGACATTTGCATTTAAATTAACTTAAAATAGTTTCCTTGTAGATAGATCATTAACGTGTTCACTATTCACACTCTTGAAAATATTGGTAGGAAACCGTTCAAAGATTGCACAATTCATTTTGATAAAGTTCATTAATGTTGAAACAAAATGCATCGAGGACAGTTACAATGGGAAACTTTTGTAATTCAACTTTTAGTTTTTATATAGGTATTAATCTGATTCGCCATAAAAATTAATAGTTCGTTTTTTTTGTTTCAGGTGAGTTCGCACAAGAAAGTGGTCAAATTTTTATTATTCCGACGTCGATGTACATAGGCCCTTAGTCAATTATCATTTTCAATACATCAGGTATGAAGGTTTCTTTAGCATAATAGTTGTTAACAATTTAAGTTTTATTATATAAAAATTTTTTGTCTGATATAAGATTTAAAAAATGACTGAAATATAACTTCTCAAGTAAACAGATAATATTTTTTTAAAGGTCTTCCTAAGTAATTTTACGACAGTCAACCTTAGCTTACTAGCATTAAATTCCTAGTCATCTCAAAACTAAATAAAATCTAAACAAATTTCTTTTGTACCATTAGGAGTATTGCAAAGATTAAACTAAATTGTTTAGAATGATTCCGATTATTTTACTTCGGAGAAAATTCGGTTTAAAAAACTTATCGTATAATTAGATACCTTAACAATAAATTTTATGACATTAATTTCCTTTTGCTTATAAACTCTAATTTTACCAATAAGCTATTGGTAAATGAATACTAACTAACCTTCTTGATTTCTTTGCACAATAGAAGTTAAAACAATTTGAAAACTGTCGCATATGTGTTTATTATACAGTAAGTAATAATAATTGCTTGAATCATTTCTTAATTGTGGTTTCTCCTTAATTTACTCCCAACAGGAAATTCCCAAAAATAATGTGCTCGGGGATAGAACGAATTCCCAGGTCAAAAAACCTTTAAGAAACGAATTCAAATTGGATTGTTGCAAAAACAAAGATTGGCCAACAACTTTCTTAAATTGAAGAGGAGACGAATAGTTAGAGAAATATCTTACTTCTCAAATTGTAGAAAGTTTTTTTGTTAATTCTATCCGCCATTTGCACAAGGACAGGTGCAAATAAACCAAATTCTATATTCGGTAACGAATTGCCACAAAAGATGCCATAACCAAACTCAAGACAATCGATCAATCCTGATCGATGATCCTAAAGTGAATTTCAACTAAATTTCTACGTTTAACAGTAGATAGCCAACAGAAAACAACTTTTTACAATTCGCAAAATGAACGCTTATTTCATCTCGTAACGACAACGACTCTTGTAAATTATGCATTATCTTATAGGTATGGCGATGTGAAACTCAAAAATTTTAAAATGTTAGTAGCTTCTCTAAATTAAAATGGGAGAATGCGAAAGCGAATGCGTTTTTCTCTTTGTAACCAAGCAAAGCATGCATTATTTTCAATGAAGGTAGTGTATCTTATACTTACCTTAATAAAGATACTTAATGCTTCAGGCAATACAACAAGAGAAGTGTTAGTCTCAGAAGATAGCGTAACGTTAAAAATTACTCTAAGGTTTTTAAAAACAGTGGCCTCGTGATGGACCGGCAATTTGTAGCCATAAAATTCTAATAAACAATAATACTTATGTTATACTACTTATTTATGCCTTTGCTTATCTTAAACCCAGTGAATGAGAACTCTCTCTCTCTTTTAGAACTAAGGCAGGTCGTAGGTGGATTGGAGCTTCAGTAAATTCACAGAACTATGAAGAAGAGCGTCAGCATGATTGGTTTAAACCAATAAAATATTAGCGGTAATGCTCTACAATATTTCTAGAATCTAAAATGAATCAGTTTCAATCAAGCAAAGACCGAATTCCTTCACCCCGTTATTACACAAAACTACAACATAAGAAGAATTAGACAATAAATAAAACAAATACTATAATTTATTTATTCGCACATAAAAATTGTTATCGAATAATTGGATTGATAATGAACTGGAAGACTTCAGTCGTTAATTAACTAATGTGCATATTACTATAATTAATAATAATGATGCTACACAAAAAACAAGTCGGTAAGCATCTAGTGCTTCTATAAGTTAATCTAAAATGAGTTACAACTAACTTAACTTCAGAACCTTATAAAAAATGATTTCGTATCATATCATCTTCATTATGGATCTTCATTAAATTGTAACTTTAGGAACATTCTAATACATAAATCAAATAATTCACTCTTAAATCTTTATACAACGAACTAAGTGACCCTTCCACATGAAAATAAGATATATATATATATATATATATATATATATATATATATATATATATAAAGAACCCACCTGGTTATTTCAATAAACTAAATTTGATTTATCCACGTTACTTTGGGTGATTTGTAGTAGATGATCGCCAGGTTGTTAAGATCCTTTGGAGAAGGTTCTCAGAACTCACGAGTAGGTACTCAACAGTTTGCCGAATACAAGACCAATATTAATGATTTATATCCAATTCTAGCCTGAGGTGTTCCATATCAATAGGATTAGATCTTCTTTATAAATAACAGGATGCATTCGTTATTAACGAACAAACAAGCGTAAAGCTCGCAGTTTCTACTGCGAAGGTCAAGCATCAAACTAAAGTATCGTCCTAAATATACACTAGACTTAAACGCCAACTTGAATTAAAGTTTGGACAGATTTCTCTATAAAGAATCATTATCTTTTAGAACAAAGGCTTATTGATCACATCAGTAAAACAAGAAGTAACTTTAAATAAAAATATTACCTTTCAAATTCAAAAGGGAAATTCAAGATGGTAGCCAGGACATCAATGCTCTTGAGAAAGAAATATCTAATTTCATTATATTCCAAAACATTTTTAAATAAATAATAATAATACTACCGCAAAAAGTTAAACCGTCTACCAAATTCACGTGTTTACTCCTCCAAGTCTGCAAAAGAAGGGAGGGATCTTTACCTCTCTTCTTAGCCTCTTGAACGAATAAACAAGCGTGGGTCTCGTGATCAACATGCTGCCTTTTAATTGGTTGAATTCAGTCATCAATCTGATCAACTAGGCGCGAAATTGCCAAACCAGAGATTTATTATTGATTAACGAAAAAGGAAAACCAAATTAATTCGAAACATCGATAACTAGCAATGAGAGCGTTAAACTTAATTAACAGAAGAGAAAAATATAATAAGAATTAACTTATCGCAATGAAACAATCGATAATTTGCAATCGAAAATACCAAGCCTAGATGCCGTTGCAAATAAAGATTGAAAAATTGTATTTTATAATATACGTCTTCCAAACGATAACCCAATAACATTTTTATCAATATACGAGGTGAGTGATATTAAAACAAACAAATAGACTAAAGAAACTGTCTGTTACAAGAGATTAGAAATAGAGGTTAGATATAGAGAGACTATAGCGGTAACAATATAAAGGCAGAAACTAGGGGAAAATAATTTATCACCACCGGCATTTTATGCAGAAAGATTATAAAAATAGCCATTATAGACAAAATCATATCAAGATAGACATTATGGGGACAAATATTGCAGAATCTACAATCGAAAGAGATATGTGTAGTATAGAACCATATATTATAGAGAAGTATATTATAAAGACAAAGACTATACAGACAGAGATTAGAAACAAATAAATGGAGGCAAAGAGACTAAAGTCGCTCGGTTTAGAGATAGAGCAAGGCTACAGATCCAGACTATAAAGAAAAAATCTATAGAAATAAAGGCTATAGAGACAGACTACAAAAAAAACTGTAATGCATAGGCGCGAAACTTAGCTAGACATAGGTAAATATAGTAGACAGCCAGAGAAGCTAGAAATAGTGAGATGAATACCAGAGATAGAGCGAGTGAAAGCTAGAAATAAACTGACTAGAGGCAGTAAATACAAATTGTTTCTAAAATACATAACAGTAAAATAAAATACAGAAAATAGTCTACAACGAAGGAGATCATAAAGATAGCAACTGTAATGATAAAAAACAAAAATTATGTAGATATATATGAACGAGGTTATATGGAGATGAGAGACATATAACTATAACTAGAGACTATAGAGAGAAAAATTGTAAATCAATTATAGACGTTACAGATTGTTCGACTAGAGACACAGACTGTAGATGGAGAGATTATAAAAAAATCAGTTCTGTATAGAGAAATATGTGTATTTCGATGGTAATGGTATAAAGACTGGGATAACGTGAGGCAAAAACGGACACTGTAGAGTCATAGACCTAGGACATATATAAACAAAAAAGATTCGTTTGTTTTAGACAGATGCAGTCAGAGAGACTTAGTTACATTAGAGAGACTAGAAGAAGAAAAACTAAAGAGAAAGAAAAATCAGTACAGTTACACTAGACATACTTAAATACTGTAGAGAAATAATCTAAGTATGCTGTTAGATACTATAGAGACTCAGATTATAGCAGAGATTATAATATCGAGATATTTGTTGTAAAGACCAAAGCCTGTTTTAACATATGCTTAGAGATGGAGACAAGAAGATAAATAGGAAACAAGGTCTAAAGAAAATAAACACAGTCTAAATATCAGAAAGACTATTGGAGAAGACTATTCCAAGAATATAGCTGTAATATCGACCACTGGTCACCCACTACTGGGGTCACTAATGTGGCTTCATTTATGTCACTGAGATTAAGAGCGGGTGCCAGGTCTCGCTGGACCTGTACCATACAAGAAACAGTGCACTATTTATTAGTGCAGTCATACGTACTGTTGTGATAAAGAGGGGTCAAAAGGAAAAAAGGAAATATTTATTATTGTGAACCCTCCAACACTTTCATCCAAAGATGAAATAACCTATGATGATAACCTATAAATTGCAAAATAAATTTGTTATTCTTAAGGTTCACAAACACAAAATCATGGTAAAACAGTCTGAAAATATACACAACTAAATATCACTTACCTTTATAAAAAAATTCTCCGGCTATAATTTCTAAACTGGAAAACAAGTTCCATAAATGTATGAGACAAAATCAGGCAGGTCGCTAATTAATTAGGAAGATGTTTTACAGATATAATTTAAATATATCTGTAAAACATTTCTTTTTAAACATTTAAATGGATAATTTTATATATTAACACAGAAAAGAAATAAAAATTTAAAATTCCATGAAGAAAAAAGAAAACAACTATTAAAATTCAAAATTAAAATTGAAGAAAATCAAATTAAATCTCGGTGTCAACTAGATTTAACAAAATAAGAACTAAGAGACATTCTAATTCTCTTTGTCCTTTTTAATTTTTATCTGATCAATCCAACAATCTTAAATTACTATTAATTAAAAAAAATGAAATTTGATAATTATTTTAAATTTTAAAATTATTTGGCGCCACACAAAAAGGTCAATCACTCTAACTTGAAAGTTAGCAGATTCCTGTTATAGTTAGTAAAATCACCTGCTTATCTGTTGATAAGATGTTCACATTTCATGTTATCCTTCAAATAGATTTTATTTGTGATTGTTGAAGATAATTATAATTATTAAAGGAGCAACAGGTATCTTCCATGACGTGAGTACATAAAATAATTCGGTTATTTGCAACAAGATTCCATTACTTTCCTGTAATTCGTTCCATACAAAATAAATTTCCAAACATTTCTACAAATAATAATAACAGTCCGAACACCAAATTTAAATACTGACCTTTCGTTTATTTGACTTTGAGTTCACTTTGATTGTTCATTATAATTATTATTAATCAAATTATTAAGAATAAAAAAAAATTAAAACAAGATGACATTTGTCATAACCTCACTTTGTTGGCATTTAAGTGATAAAATCCACCAACATAACCTCGAAATTTTATGAAAATAACGTACAATCTGACATAGCTTCTGCTCTGTATGAAGATGCAAGAAGAAAGTAACCAAATTTTCGTGCTGTTCTTATAATAATTGGAAAACAATTGCGAATCGCTAGTGATTTTCCTAGTTCGGAACTAGATTAGTCTGGTTTCTAACTGGAAACAAAACAACATCTTTCTCACTAAAAACCTTTCTAACCAAATTGTTGATAAAATATTAAATTAATTGTTTTAATAAATGTTATAAAATGAAAGAGGAGAGTTTTTCCTCCATTTTGGTACCTAACACGGCTATTAAAATGCAAATTTAGAGTTAGGATTCATTGACAACCATCTTGAATTTTCTGACAAACATTACTTCACAAAAATTCAAATAAAAACATTTTAGGGCCGGCGGTAGACGAGTGGTGTCAGTGCATCACTGGTGTTCCAAGGGTCGTGGGTTCGAATCCTACTTGGGGCGAAAAAAACATTTCAACATCTTGCTACATCCTTTTCTTGTCATAAGATTAATCCTAAGATCCTATCAAACAAAAATTACATAAATTTTGACACCAAAATTATGAATATAAACTAAGTTTTAACATTCTAGCAGACCCTGCTGAAACGTTACAATTTTGGGATTTCAGAGGCCTAAACCTTCTCTATATAAAGTTCCCCACTTTAACATTCTAGTGTCAAATGCACCCTAGAACCTGGTGGACAATATTGCAGTAAAATATTTTACTTAGAAATTCAAATAACATTGGAAAATATCCATTTATTATGGAAAATTATGAATCGTCAAAGAAATACAACACTTTCTTGAAATTCAATAATAAAAACTGTATGTAAAGTAATAAATACTTGTGTATACCTTCTCGCCTATGCCTTTAATAATTTCCAGGTAAAAACATGCCATGGCTTCAAAATATCTAAATGTCTAAAAAAAAGATCTATAGGATCGTCCATCATGAAATTGAGTCTGTGAAATTCAAGTGAAGAATCAGTTTAAAATCTCTTGTCATCTTATAGTGTTGTCGTGTGTATCTTCAACATATTTAATGCAAGATTTTATTGTTTTTTAAAATAAAAAAAATTGTGGAATCCTTTCGCCTGGAAGATAGGCAACACATCGTGCATACATGTTATGCGGGATGCCGATACCACAACAATGCATAGTGCAAACATCAATAATTGCAATGTCTCACATTACTCAACGACAGCAATACCACACGTTGCCAAACAATAGTAGCACTACTAATAGCAACATATCACATCGCTTTACACTAGCCATTTTTACCTAGTAGCCTTTAGCCAGTAGCCTTTAATACTACATATCGTCGACGTTACATGAAACGTGCATAAGTCCGAAAAGACTGTTTGCAAGAAATATAACACTTTTCGTGTTGTTGTTAATGCTTTTGCACATGCGCCTAATTTTATTTTTGCTACTTAAGCGACATCTACTAATAATTTTCGAAATTTCTCGCATTTATTATATAGAAAGAATAATATTAACCGGATGACGTAAAAAAATCTCAATCTTTTCAATTTTGACACTTACGCCCTTTTCATATGAAGTGAAACCGACGATGTAGCCAAACAATAATAACAACATTACATCTGCTAAACAATAATAATAATGACCACAATCAGATAATGGCATCATCAATAATAATAATTAGCGCTTAATTATCACATCACAATCAAATTAATACATAAAGCAAATATTAGTGCTGTATTTCTGCATTTTGATCTCTATCTACAGCACTTCATCCGATTGGGGTCTCTTTTCGTTTGAAACCCTCTCCTCTCTCTCCCGGATAATACCGACTGTCCATTAAGTCGTCCTGTTTAAGAGATATACGCATACTACCTGTGTATGAAGTGTAGAAAGTTTTTATGAGAAGTTATTCAAAAGGTACCCTTTTCTAGGTAATTGTAGTTATGCTAAGTTCGAAAGCTGGATACTCATTGAACATCAAAACCAATTAATACATTGCTATTATCTTTATATAAAAAAGTTCGATTCCTAAGATTACATTTTCTAATAATACTAATAGTTTAAACAATGATTATTTACCATTGCTCTATTATGTAACATGATGCCTTTCATCGATAATAGCTAACATTAACATAAATATTGATAGAAATATCCAATATCCGCAAGCTTGATATTGATTCCGTATATTTAGTTTTGCAGGAAAATGTGAATATTGCAAGATAAATCTTTAAAAGTGTATAATTTATTCCCCTCGTAGGCTTGTAGGATTGTCTTTCATGCACCACACATATTTTGAAAGCTGAAACAATACCATTTCCATGTAAAACTAAAGACTTTTGTTTTCTTAATAAACCACACATTTACACATTATACGCATTATGTAACCAACAAATGTAAAAATTCTTAAAATACACGAACTTTGCACTTTTGAGATTTGAAATTGTAAAGCACGCCCATATTTCACTTTTCCAAACGTGTTACGCTCTACTACCCTCGCATTTGGATACCATGCTGAGCATTAATGCCATTTTTCCATTAGCACAATTCACTTGTTGGTTGCATTTACATTCTTTCTTTTTTAAAATTCATTCCCTCAATTCGCCGTCCAGTGCATTTAGTAATAAGATAATTATTATTGTTATCGGTTGTTCGAATTCCATACGTGCTTACAATCAAAGTTTTACTTTCAGTTTACATGTACGTATTATGCCATTCTAAACAGCAAGACATATTTGTAAATTTCAACAGGTACAGGTCTATATATCGAAAATAAATTTATCGGCAAGGCGTTGGCCGAACGGCCTAAAGCGTCTTACTAATAGTAGGGTAACTGCCGTGCTCGCTATAAGCGGTAACTATAGTAGTATTTAGTAATAAATGTAAGTAGCCTTGGTGTGATGAATGTGTCTAACAAACTGTTACATAAACAGACCGCTATTTCAACGACACAACTCTACCGCTTAAAGAGATAAAAAAAGAACAGAAATAATTACGATCGCTATCGGTGCCGCGCGAAAGAGTTACCACGAAAGGAGATCTTGTTTCGCGCGGGGTGTGGAGTTTCACACAAATCTCGTATGAATGTGTTATCTGTGAAGTGCTGTCGGTGTACTTCCGAAGGTCGTATTGTATGTTAATGTACAGAAGGTTGTCGACGATGACAACGCCTCTCATAATGCCTTACTTTTTTAATGGCTAGCGTAGTAGATGAGAATGTACGACAAGATCCATTTATTATATGCGTACGAGGAGTCAAGTTAACAGTACCAGGATCACGTTTTTATTATTATTGTTATTATATAATATGATCCGTTAACCTTAGAATTATTATTTAATAGTAATAATAAATATATACAACAAACAAAGACAGAAGATATAATTTAGTAATATTTGAATAATTAATAAACAAGACAATTAGAGAAGGAATTTAGAATGGCAAATGTAAAAAAAGGCAATACAGTGCCTGGAACTACCTGCAATAATTGTTTTCTTTATCATATACTCAATACCAATATTCTTGGGTCTTTTACTTTTTGCATTTCAAAGTTACATAATGGACTATCACAACTAAAGCTCTAAAACATTGCTGCTTTAACAATGTAAGATATCCGAAAATTTTCATGTTTTTTTGCAGAAATCCGGCATTTACCGTTTGAATTGTTCTTTTTGTAACTCGGTTTATATTGGACAAACACTTAGAAATTTCGACATAAGATACAAAGAACACGTACGCTCTTATAGACTTAAACATCCAGAAAAATCGAATTATGCCAAACACATTTTGGAACAGAACCACCCAATGACACCTCAAAACAACATTAAATTCTTACATTTTTGCAACAACAAACACAAATTAGACATTTTAGAAGCTTTTGAAATATACAGACATAAACGCACAGTACCTTTAATGAATGAACAAACTGAGCTTAGTAATTCTCCTTTATTAGAAGTGTTAGATATTTAGTTTTTGTTATGTATTGTATCTAGTTACCTATTTTCTGTATGTATTTATCCTTAGCAACGTGTTTGTTTATCAATCTTATCTACCTTTGATAATGACACAAAGTGTCGAAACAATATTGTCAGGTTAAGATATTAATAAAACTTTAACTAATCTTTGTAATTACATTATATTTCACCTCATGTTTTTGTCATTTTCTACAGATACCGAGAACAAATTACGGAGGACGTTACCGTCTCACCCTCACTATAACCGTTATAACCAGTAACACTATTAAAAACAAGGCCCTGCGATTGGGCGCCAATTGAAACGTAATATTTTTCTCAACACAAAATATTTGATACTTACTGTACATCTCATAAATGCTCCAGCTGCTCGAGACATCTCTTTAACAAATTTAAGTTCATGACGCAGGTATTGTTTCCATCGCTCACAGATTATAAAAAAGAAGGAATAAGGCTAGTTATAGAATATTTGTTACTTATTTTAAAAGTAAGTATATTTGGGTGCCATCTGTTTAGGAAAGGCGGGGATTATGTAAAAATATAATAATAATATGATACTCGTAAACAGAAACCGATATCAAATCTATTAAATTTAATTCAATTATTAGTCATGTTCGGTTTAAGTAAAAAGTTTTTATTTAAGACATAATTGTAGATTTAAAAAAATAAATACCCAACGTAAGAATTCTTAACGGCAGGAAAAATATATGCACATACAGGTAAAAATCAAAATTAATACATGAATAATTATACAACTTTAACAAAATAGTATCCTTCAGTTCACAGTACATTGATCGAATTATTTGATTCGATAACACCTCAGAAAATGATTAACACTTAATGCCTTTTTATTCACATTTAAACACTAAATACCAAAACTAATAGCTTGATGAAGCTGCAAAATCTGGGAAACACCTCGATTACTGACACCGCTTCTTACTTCAGACCAAAGAATTAAAATTCACAATAATTGTTTTGTTTTAAAACTATTTTCAATAAAATTCCCTTTTTAGGTAACCGGAACAACCATATAAGTTCAATTGTTAATTACATTTATTAAGTAAAAGTTTTTCTAAAACCATTACTGGTTAATATGATTGATTATTATTAAAATGTTTTTCATTATGAAAAAAGGTAGCGCAACAGTTAAATATGTTGTTTTAGATGTTATTTAATTTTAAGACTTCCGTTTTTGAATTTCTTTAAAAACAAGATCCTATATAAATTTAATTCACGTTACGTTTAAATCGATATTTATAATTTCTCGTTATTAATAATAGTATTATTAATCTCTGGGAATTATTAAAAGAACTGGAATACGGTAACAAAACACTTCTTACACTTTAGTTATAACTCTTTAAATTATACCAAACTAATTATTAAATTTTGGTACGGTATTTATAATAACGATTCTAATTAAATCAAATTAGATTTCAATATTTTTCACAACTAAACACGTTACTGTATTTGGGAAGTGCTATCGGCAAAACAACCCTTGTATGTATACGATAATAGACGCAAGAGCTCCGCAGCTTATTGCGGACTTCTTTTTAAATTGAAAATTCTTCGACGATCGTGTGGTTTTGGGAAGAGCAAATTTTTAAATGAACCAGTAAAAGAAATGGCGGGATTCTCCTAAGCCAATGAGGGATAATTACGTCACATTGTTCCCGAACATTTCCAACGAAAACTTTCGGGATTTGAATTTATACATTACCCAAAGCACATTATACTTGCAGGTGGCTGTCTAGACAATTTTATTCTAGAAGATTTTGTTTGTCGATATTTTGTTTACTAGGAAATATTTCAAACCAATGTGTTTTATAGCTGTAAATTCGAAGTTCAATGCATTTTGACCATAAGAAAACCTTTTAAAGCGAATATTATATTTTAGCCCTATATAAATGCAATATTGAAAACAATTTTGTTCTAGAACATTCCATTCCACAAGGACAATTCCTATTGTCCATCAGAACATGAAATAACTAATAAACATTAACACTTGCAAAGATGGTACTTTTTCGATTTTTCTCGAGACAAACTTTATTAGTCTAAGAATATTTTTTGAAAGTAACCTTTGATATTTAATAGCACTATATACACTACACTAGAAGAAGGGACAAAACGTAGAATTGCGTAGAATTTGACAAAACGACTTTCTCATTAACGATTTTTATTAACACATAAAATAAAAACAATAAAAGACAAACAATCTATATTATGATATTAATCATAAGTTGTCAATTGGTCACTTTTATTAATACGCATGTGTCTTTCAGATGTCTTTCTGAAATTTGTAGTTATAAAAAAGTTATTAAAGAAAAGGTTCTTTATGCCTCCTTTCACAGAATATTGGCATTTTCTCATTTATTATTTGCTGTCTTGAATTTACGAATTTCGCTGACGTAGAAAGTTAAGCAAAAAAGTTTAGCAAATCTAATAGATACTTATTTTAGATTTGGTTTTGATAAATACTGTTATAAACATTTAGTTTATTACACATTATTTTTTCTTCAAGCTCAGAAAAGCATTTTCTAACTCTATACATAACAATATAGATTTATATTTTAGCTGCCGATTGTCAACGGCAGTAAAAATAGTTTCGTAGCCTGATATCTCTGCTTTTTCGTCTGATTTTGTCTTGTTTGCACCCCGAAATCAGAAAGAAAAATGGTACTTTTCCTCCCTAGGCAGACAAAAATGGCTGCTTTCTTCCCTAGGAAGACCAAGTGGATACTTTTCCTCTTTAGGTAGGCAAAGTATTATTTTGATCCACGATTTCGTTTTGCAAAATATTTCTTTGTGTGAAGATAGTAGAAAAAAGTAATTTTCGTCAAATCAAATTTCCCAAAGTGAAACCACAGTAACGTGCTCCAAACTATTCTTAAATATTTCGAAGTTTCTTTTGTTTATGAGGTTCTGAATTAATTTCAAATAAAAATGAACATGAGAGATGTAGGCATTTTAAACAAATACTCTCAGACAATTGTTTCGTCTTTAACCCGAGACTCATCAGTGAGAGAGGCAATGTTTAAACTACCTACATCTCAAATCATTACAACTACCCCCCCCCCCATTACAAGATTTCTAGTTATATCAGTTACACCCTTGTCTGTATACAGAGTATTCTCATATAATAATTTTATATTTTACAAAATTTTAAAATTTGTTATCAAGTTGTGTAACTTATAGAAACATTACTAACGTTCGTTACACCTCCCTTTCACTTTTGAGTCTTTGTTAAATAGTACATATTCTTTTCTCAAACTAAACAGTGAAAGATTCAGAAAAAGTCATATACACTTCAATCTTATTTTAATAACTTTTGGAGATTTTAGAAATAATTAAATAATTTTTTATGACTCAATTTTAATGATTTTTTTTGTGATCAAGAACTGTACTTTCAACCTTGCATTTACACTATTTCTTTTAATTTAATGTCAATTTATTGACAAAGTAAGTTGGGGTAATATTCAGTGGTTATACTGCAATTTCAAGTAAAACTAATAAAGAAATATTGAGAAACTGTTTCTCAAAATCTTTTAATCTACGTACATGCATTGCACATATATCGTTAGTTTATGCTCTACAATCTTGCTCTACAATGTTTGTCTTCTATTGTGGTGACTATTATGCACTATCGCGGTCAAGAAAACTGAAACACCAATTTTTTTGTATTGTAAAGGGATATATTAATTTAAAATCAAGATTGCTGATGTCATATTATTTTCTAATATCTTTGTTAGTAGTTACCAAAAGTCTCTGATATTTAAATAACCTTGAAAGAATTTATAACACTAAAACCCCACTTACAGTGTGTAACATTATCAAAAAGCGTTAAGTTGATTAATGCTGATGTTTCCATTTTTTTTTGCCGCGATTGTCTCTATACCCAAGCAGCATCTAAGTAGCAGTAACTGAGATTGAGAAATTTGATTGAGTAGTTGTTACGTAATTACAATTGTGACTTTATAGGTTTAATTACTTCAGTTTGGAATATTTTAGTAATTATGTAGTTGTTTCTAATATTTATTGGAACTATGTAGTTCCATTACTTCTGAGTAACTTTTAAAGTATTTGGAACGCTATTGCCACTTAAGTCTTTAAGCCAGTATAATTACTTTAAAGTCGTTATAACTTCAAAGTGGTATTATGATTGTAGTAGTAACTTGCCCGAAGCTACTTTAAAGTTTTTAAAACTTGATGTGCCTGATTCTATATTGTCAAACGTAATTTACTTAATTTAATTAATTTAATTCTCTGTAATACTATTCTTTTCTGTAGAGTCTCTCTATTGTAGTTTTTGTGTCTCTATAAACTACTTCCTTGTGGCTATGCTATCTTTCATTTCTGCGTGCAGCTGTTTGGATTGAATAGGTGTCTATTTTTCATTCCTATCTCTGTCTCTGATTATCTATAGTCTCCATAATCTTCGCTTATATATTACTATAATTTTGCTTCGTGTTTCTAATTTCTCTAACTAGCTCTCATTTCTAATCTCTCTATATCTAGCTTCTACCTGTAATCTCTCTCTAATCTATCTCTCTGTAGTGACTCTGCTCTATTACAGTGTCTGTTTATTCGTGTGTTTTAACTGTATGATAAATGCTTGTTTTCTTTGTTACTGTTGCTAGCATTAAAAATTAATTTGCAACGTTGTGCAGAAGGCATACAAAATAATACTTTATTTGTAAACTTTGCCAAAATTTCTTTTGGTATATATTTATTGTAAAGATATTTTAAGAGTTCTTAAGACAAGGATCGTAAGTTTGCTTGCTCCTTTATGGGCGTGGATGGTCGATTTATACGTATCACTAGTGACAACTTAAGGATCATGTGGTGTTGAGTCGTACGTAAAACGTAAAATACCACAGGATCAAATTTAGGCAAACGTGAAGAGACAATTACAACATTTTAGTCGTTTGCCCTTCACATGCAAATGAACAGTACTTGCAAGGGGATATCCCCGGGCCGTGCTTCTGACCGATTAAAGCCTTCTGGACTGCAGGCCGCAGGTGTAATTCAATAATAATTTAAATTTTATTAAACATTCTTTTGGTAATTATGGAGTGGAGCAGTGGACTGTAATGCGTTCTTTTATATAATTCGCTGGTCAGGTCGTAGAGATGTTGCAGCAAAACTCTTGGTGCTGGTTCCGAAGAGGCTACTTATTGGTATAGCTGTAGGTCTACATTCCAAAATTATGGTGAAAGTTCTTTCGGCCAATATCTTCTTAATCGTACTTTTCGATGTTGTCAAGAAGCTTGTCAATTTTCCAGTAAATGCGGGTTTTTTAGCGTTGCGGGTTTAATAATAATTAATAGGCTATTTTTATAAATAATATGATGTTTAATTATGGAACTTTTATAACATTTACAAATAATATTATTTTATATGTCAATGATTTAAAAAATGTGTTGACAATTGCAAAAAAAACAAAAAAAACTTAAATTAACTTGATCCGTTAACTTGATCGAGTGCTACAGATATTTTGGTCCAAACACGATTTAATTACGCGACTGCGGAACAACTTTATTATAAAGAATTCTAATTCTCACAAAACAAAGTTAATCCCAAGTCTGAATGTTACATTTGACAGGTCCTTACCGGTCGTGTGACTGCTTGCTCCTGAGTGGGTTGGAACGTTCGGTTATGCTTCAATTCAGATACATGCCACGTTGAGACCAAAAACGTAAAATACCACAGGCCCGGATTAAGGCACACATGAAAAGATAATTACAACACATTAGTTACCCTTTAAATGCAAATTAGCAGTACTTACGGGGGGATTGGGGATCCCCGTGCCGTCTCACGTTGCTTCTGGATAATTGGCGTCTTCGGGAGTGAAGACCTTCAGTGCACTACCACAATCATGGTGACCTAAATACTGTCGTGTATTCACCTCCACCGAGACCTCCCCTCGTCGGGATTGACATATAGGAAACTAGGGAATAAGCACCCCAAGACTGCCCAGTGATCAGCTGGGGCCACTGGTGTAACCAGTTACTCAGGTCGAGGCCGACTTTGAAATACGCCCATTTCTCCGTCTCCAAGCAAACAGTATACTGTGCGGTTAATTTTACAGAGCTCAATTCACATATCATCAACAACAACAGCAATTCTACAAATTGCTAACAAATCAACACAACAACAAAACAACAACAGGCAATTCTTCAATTGCCAACACATCAATATAATACAGTAATTCCACCAATTGCTAACATCAACATAAAGCCAATATTACACGCTAGCCAATAATCACAACATTATCATTCTACATAAATAAAATCACCAACTGATTGTCCTATTTTTGTCTACATTTGAATGTTTTTAAGGCCAATGCATGAAAATGTAGGATCACAGGGGTTACTAATATATTGCCTTTCATTCTCTCTATTTCTTAAAATACATTTGTGGTTTTCAACAAAATCAAAAGCTTTGACGATTTAAGTTTTGCATACATAAATCATTATCGACCTTTCACTATTTAATTAATAACCTAAAAACGCTAATTTACATAAAGAAAATAAACGTCCCACAGTTGTTTCATGATCTTAAATTAACCTAAGTCCAAATCTATTGTAACATTGTATGTATTAAATTTATACAAAATAACCAAACGATTTCACACAAATACACCTTTAATTTAAAGTACCAAACTTTGTTCTCATTCATAAATTCGAATTATGAATTTTTAAGCAGATTAAGGATTTCCTAATAATTTTAAGAAATGATTTAGTTTTCAACTAAGGTTAAGTGGTTGATACACCTTGAAGTATTAAAAAGTCACCAAGTGAAAGATTTATGCTACGGTCACCAAAATAAATAAATATTATATAAAAAAAAAACACTTCATTGAAGTGAAAACTTGAAATCATAATGATTTATACATATATTTTGAAATCTTAATTTCTTAACTATGACAAACATTACAAAATGTAAACATATATTTTAAGTGTACTGGTAGTAATAGTAGCAGCAGCAACTAGTGCTCCCTTTCCAATTATATTTATCTTATTAGATACGGGCGCAGAACTCGGAAAGGATGTTGCTCAATACTCAATAAATTTGTTTATGAGAAATGTGCATACATATGTCGCACGCTTTTGAACTTAAATATTTCTTCAACAAAATTAATGTAAAACGCATAAATAATTTAATTAAGTTAAAATTTTTATATATATAACACAATTTCTTAGGAATATAAAATTATTTAGCAACAATTTTGAACTTTTACGAAATTAGAAATGTTTTAATGACTTATTAAATATCAACTCTTGAAAGTTTAAGTTTTTATTTATAAATTTTTTTGTTTCGTTAACAAAATGTACTTAAAAACCAAATACTAGCAACCTTAATAAAAATGTTTAAAATAATGATACTATAACAACTTCATAAGTGTGGGAGGTCTTCAATATCATGTATGTAGGAAAAAATAGAAAAGTAACAGGAATACTTATATTTTTAATGTTACTCAAGACTTCTCTGAATATCTAATTAATATAACATTTGAATTTCTTTCTATTGACCAATACAAAGCGCCTAGATTCGAAAGATTGTCCCATTGAAATCCAATTATGTTATAATGTTGTTCTATTATATGTAGGACCACGAACATATGTTATTTCGATTAAACTTAAGTGGACTCTCGTTTTTATTAGATTAAAAACAGTTGAGAACAAGTTCGATTGTAATTTTTGTTCGAAGAACTTGTACAAGAGTTCGAAAAAGGACATATCTCTCAAGGTTGTTCTTTAATGTTATATTTGTATGTACTCACCTTATTTAATTTGTTTTCTTTTAATTGACATTATCATTGTTATTATTAAGCAATATTATAAATTAGAAACGTTCTAAAGAACAGATTTATAAGTCTAGAACATGAAGCAATTTATTTAATAAGTGATTATCAAAAAGACCTATCAAAGCAGTTCTGTACTTGATCGATTGCTTCTCACCTTTTTTATTTAAATAACACAGCCTTACTCGTAGATAATAAAATATCGTAAACTCAAGACATCTACAGATTGTCTCTTATAGATGAATGATCATGTATGATAACAATTGATCAATTAGTAGGTAACCTTGCCGTTTAAACTAAATTAGACTAAAGATATGACACAGAAAAGTTAAATTACCAAATTGAATGATGAACTCAAATAACTTTTAATTAACTTAGCTGTAATGATTTAGAACATATTTTCCTTATCAACGTATGGTCGCTTCATACTAGTTTTCGAGAAAATCGCATTTCAAATTTTAAGTACGCCCGCTGATATTGCATTAAAAATACTAAACTTTTTTTTTTAATTTTGTTTTTAAAATCTATTGTAAATCATATCAGCTAACGTTTGTACTTATACATATTCTTTCTTACTTACTTACGTTACGTTTCCGCCGTGTAAAATATAATTTTCTAATATGTGTAATAAAATAAAAATCTAAATGTAATAGATAAATCTAAAATAAATAATCTATTTTTCTCACCTTGTCTTATCTTTCTTTCTTTCACTTTCCTCTCAAAATTGTCTGAACTTAAGTTAGTTAAACTAGTCTAGGAACTGTATAAGATTATTCTTTTCCAAAACACAATAAACACACATTAATAGGGCAATAATAAACATGGATCTAAACGGAACAAAATTAAACCACACACACAAAACAAAATAATAAATCAACAGTTACTTTAAAAATATTTAAATGACAAAATTTATTTAACAGAACACAAGAAATAAATAAACAAATTAAAATTGAAATACTAAAGATTAATGAAATAAAAAGAAATCTGGATATCTTGAATAAAAGAAAAATCAATTATAGGATAGTCTACTTCTTTTTATCTTCAGAAGTAATATCTCTATTATTCGTATTACTAACTTAAAATTTAAATAAATACCTTACATTATTTACAAATAATCAAAATTTTGGCGCGTTTTAAATTGCCAACTGAACTTAGTAACAAACTGTAAAATCTCTGTTTCCATGTGGTTTTATAACAACATGGTGGAAATGCAATAACAATTCACCTCCCTTCATAAATAATTGTGTATTACTGGATATAATTGAAATTATAAAAAGCAGCTATATTTCAGACCTAAGGTAAATCCATTTAATTAACAGAATGATAAATCTCCATATTCCATCCGAATTCTAATGAAAATTATTAATCTGATAACCCAGAAAAAAATTACTATTAACTATTAATTCACAACACTGTTTATTTATTTCAATTAAATTGTTTTTTATTAAAATCATTAACTAATTTCAAAAACTTTAACAATTAATAAACACTTTGACGTTTCATCAACGTAACCTAGAAATTTTGAAGTTTGGTTAATGTTGACATTTTGAACTCGCTAATAACTTAAAATTTTTAATTATGCTCTGGGCACAAACGAATGTTTTGGAACAACTAAATTTACAGAGCGAGAGTTGCCAAATTGCTTCCCGCATTTATTTTAGATTTTAAAAAATAAATGAGGAAATTGGTTATTTTTCTAGTGATTTCTAGTGGCAAAAAGTGCAAAAAAGTTACTAAATCTACATAGCCATATTATTGTTTTTAATTTTTATTAATTGTTTAAACAAATTCTATAGTTAGATAGAAAAAAATCCTAATTAATTTTTATTAATTGTTTAAACAAATTCTATAGTTAGATAGAAAAAAATCCTCTTTATAATTGTATATAATACTTATACTGAAATATAAAAATAAACTGAGGAGAGAATGTCAATCAAATACATTTTATAATGCTTATAAATTTAATTAAAAATCTAATTAATTAAGTTAAATCCTTATTTCCCTTTGTTATGATTACAAAAACCATTCTTACATCCTATTGAACAATATTTACACAATTTTTGATATCCAATCAACAAAATAACAACTAAATTACATAATTTCAGATTACTAAGGTTAACTACAGAAATATGTGTTTTTTAAACCCATAGATCTTCTATAAGAAATAATTCCCACGTTTGCATTTATGTCTCAATTGTGCCCAAGAAACTGCTTGACAACATGACCACAAAATATCTAAGCCCACAGACTCTTTAATCCTGACAAAACACAAAATTATAATAAAACTACCCAAATCGTTAACTCTCAAGAATTTTTTTTTAAATTTTTATAAACTAAACCTGCAGGTAAGGCAATAAATATCTGCATACATCCTCACAATCATGCCTTTGTCTGTTTTAGGCCAAAACAAGCCTTGAAATAGCTTCAATACTTATTTATATACAATAATTTATGTAACGATAATAAATCGTCAGCTCACCAAGAAAATTTAGCAAAATTAAGAGAAAAATTACCTTTTAAATTTACCCTTTTCTTACTTAGTGTGTTATAGAGTGTTTGTTTAACAAAATGAAACATATTTATTTTATTTTAATTAAAAATTGTCTTATAAAAATCATTTCCCTTGGAAGTTGTGCAACTCATTTAATGTTTGTACTTATTTCTCATATGACTAATTTTATTTACATACAATTTAATGCTTTAACGCTCAATCAGCTATCGATTTTTTAATATTCTATCAAATTTTCAACGTATGTGCAATTCATATGAGTTCTTAACAACACTTAATACCTTTCTCATATGACTAATTTTATTTACAGAAAATTTAATGCTTTAATGCTTAATTAGCTATTGATTTTTATCATATTCTATCAAATCTTTAACATATGTGCAATTCATATGAGTTCTTAAAAATACTTAATACCTGCAAATGTCTCATATGACTAATTTTATTTACATACAGTTTAATGCTTTAACGCTTAATTAGTTGTTGATTCTTATATTTCATACTATTTTCAATGTATGAGCACTTCATATGGGTTCTTAACACATACTCAATACATACATATTTCTTATATGATTAATTTTATTTACATAAAATTTAATGCTTTAACGCTTAATTAGCTATTGATTTTTATCATATTCTATCAAGTTTTCAACGTATGTGGAATTCCCATGAGTTCTTAAAAATACTTAATACCTTCGTATTTCTCATATGACTAATTTATTTACATACAATTTAATGCTTTAACGCTTAATTAGCTATTGATTTTTAACATATTCTATCAAGTTTTCAACGTATGTGCAATTCATATGAGTTCTTAACAATACTTAATACCTGCGTATTTCTCATATGACTAATTTTATTTACAGAAAATTTAATGCTTTAACGCTTAATTAGCTATTGATTTTTAACATATTCTATCAAGTTTTCAACCTATGTGCAATTCATATGAGTTCTTAAAAATACTTAATACCTGCATATTTCTCATATGACTAATTTTATTTACATACAATTTAATGCTTTAACGCTTAATTAGCTATCGATTTTTATAATATTCTATCAAATTTTCAACGTATGTGCAATTCATATGAGTTCATAACAATACTTAATACCTGCGTATTTCTCATATGACTAATTTTATTTACAGAAAATTTAATGCTTTAATGCTTAATTAGCTATTGATTTTTATCATATTCTATCAAATCTTCAACATATGTGCAATTCATATGGGTTCTTAAAAATACTTAATACCTGCAAATGTCTCATATGACTAATTTTATTTACATACAGTTTAATGCTTTAACGCTTAATTAGCTATTGATCTTTATCGTATTCTATCAAATTTCAACGTATGTGCAATTCATATGAGTTCTTAAAAATACTTAATACCTGCATATTTTCATATGACTAATTTTATTTACATACAATTTAATGCTTTAACGCTTAATTAGCTATTGATTTTTATCATATTCTATTAAATTTTCATCGTATGTGCAATTCATATAAGTTCTTAAAAATACTTAATACCTGCATATTTCTCATACGACTAATTTTATTTACATACAATTTAATGCTTTAACGCTTAATTAGCTATTGGTTTTTATCATATTCTATCAAATTTTCAACGTATGTGCAATTCATATGAGTTCTTAAAAATACTTAATACCTGCATACTTTCCATATGACTAATTTTATCTACATACAATTTAATGTTTTAACGCTTAATCAGCTATTGATTTTTATCATATTCTATCAAATTTTCAACGTATGTGCAATTCTTATGAGTTCTTAAAAAATACTTAATACCTACATATTTCTAATATGACTAATTTTATTTATATAAAATTTAATTCTGTAACTCCTTTTCGGGCTCTTATTTTCCTTTATATTCAAGGCTTTAACCATTTATTAAATTTATAAAATGCAGCATTTTTCGATTTATTTTTTAAACTAAATTTATTTTTATTGAAATTGGAATATTATCACGTTTATCATAATTTGTATTTTTCAAGTAAGTAAATGATTAAATTTACAATTTGGTAGTGTATTATATTAATACAGTTAAAAAAGTCTATGTCCACTGTAATTCTGCAATTATAATTCTTAATTGTTATTATATTTAATTCAATTTCATTTTTTTGTTAAAATGGTTTGTTATAAACATTTTCTAACTATTTGATTCCCTTCTTTATTTAATAAAAAAATGTATTGATCTCTTTTTAGATAAACTTGGGAGTTCTTCAAGGGTCAAAATGCAAACTATGTCTAGTTGTATTTAATATCATTAGTCAACACTTTAATGGCTTTTTCAGAGGAAATAATCTGATTAATAAATAAATAAAAACTTATTTTAAACACGTTTGAGTGTTATAGTTTAAATAAAGCAATTATAGGAACAGGGACGAAAATTTATTTTGACTCTGATAGTCAATACATTTTTAAAATTGCGTAACCCCAGACAGTTATTGGCAAACCAACCTTTTTCCAAACACTTATAAATTTCAAATCCAATTAAGTTGTGTTCCCAAACCAGAGAGGAAAAAAATACTAGCAAATAAAACATTTCGGACATGTTTTATCATAAGGAAATGCTTTTTCAGTTGTTAACAAATTAAAAATATCAATAAAACACGTTAAATCATTTCGACCAAAATTTATGTATTTCCTCTAATGAATACAATGGTCAATCTGGTTTTCCTATCGGAACTTAGATATAAATCAAGTAACTAACAAGCTAAAAAATGTTTTAATGTAAACTTTAACTATACGTACAAGCAGTAATGGTTGGTAATACCTACCTCTTGCTTCGTGGGAAAAACATGTAGACCGCCTGGTTTTTTCTTTTATTTTTCAAGTCAGTATTTTAATAATTTTGATAGTTGTGTAGGCCGGGGTCGTAATTCAATAATGATTTAAATTGATTAAACATGCTTTTGTACATTTATTTTAAAGAATTCTATTCCTCACAAATTAAAGTTAATCCCCAGTTCTAATTGTTACATTTGACAGGTCCTTTCGGGTCGTGTTACTGCTTGTTGCGGAGTGGGCGGGAACGGTCGGTTACGCTTCATTAGCAGCAGTTCATATGCGTTCCATTTTGAGACCAAAACGCAAAATACCACAGAGCCGGATTAAGGCACACATGAAAAGATAATTACAACACATTAGTCGCTTACCCTTTAAATGGAAATTAGCAGTACTTACGGGGGGATTGGGGATCCCCCGTACCGTCTCACGTTGGTTCTGGATGATTGGAATCTTCGGGAGTGAAGACCTTCAGTGCACTACCACGATCATGATGACCTGAAACAGATGATGCTTGCCGCATCAGGCGCCCCTTTAGCCGAACGCTAACAGGGCCAGGTACACACTTGGGCACCGTCAGTGTATTCATCTCCCTCCGAGTCCGCTCCTCGTTGGGATTGCAATACAGGAACGTAGGGGAATAAGCACCCCATTGCTGCCCAGTGATCAGCTGGGGCCACTGGGTGACACACTTGGGCCACCCAGGTCGAAGGTAGACCGGAGAAACACGCCCATTTCTCCGTCTCCTAAGCAAACAGTATACTGCGCGGTTAATTTTACAGAGCTCAATTCACATATCATCAACAACAACAGCAATTCCACAAATTGCCAACAAATCAACACAACAACAACAGGCAATTCCTCAATTGCCAACACATCAATATAATACAGCAATTCCAACCAATTGCTAACATCAACATAAAGCCAATATCACATATTGACCAACAATCACAATTCAAGCAACAACTCACGTTGCCAAATGATAACAAAACAGGTACCAGCACTTCCTAGTGCCGTACCACAAACACAGCAAATATTAGCATCACGCATATCTACGTTTTTAGTCTCAATATAGAATACACGCATTACACTTGAAACCGCTAAAGGCCTTTTGTACGTTCGAAAGCGACCGCCCGTTTACCGCACCACAATGCAACTGCCCCTTCTCGCATCATAATACCGATTCCTTCCCTAGTTCTTGTAAACTTTTAAATATGTGTTTTCTCTAGCTTCGGAGGGTGCCGACAAAAACCATTAAGACCAGCTGTAAGGTCAGAAGGGTCACCACTTTATGAATACACATTCCTTCACATTTCGTAAATACATTTTGGTTCCTACAAAGAACTTAAAACTGAACTTATTTAAGACATTACCTATTATCATTTACTATTAATTAATCTCTAAAGATGCTAAATTCGCATACAGAAAATAAATATCCCACATTCGGCCATCCTGAAGACTTCTCGTCCCCGAGAATGGTAGGCTATGTTTCTAGACAAGTATCTTATGTACGGGATACTATCGGAGTGCTATCTCCATCGCGTTTCTTTGCTGAGTTATCCGAGATTCCAAGAATTGGAATCCAACTTTGAAGGCGATCTATAACCACAACGTTAGGAAATACCTGATCTACAACCATGGGTCTCACGTACTTGGGAACACGCTTTTTAATGTGACTATTAGTAGTTATGGTCAGTATTATAACAATCCACTAGATGTTCTATGAATCACTCTGTCAACGATGTAGTAATCGTAAATTGTACCTTGGGGACCGCTTTGTCCCAATTGACATTACGTCTATTACCGTGAGATCTAGCTACCGCACACATGTTGAATTCTTATTTTGCGGCACATGTTAGAGAACTCTCATGACGTATGCACATGGAATCACGATCTGATCGTCTTGTTGTTCTAGTGACAAAAAACTGAGTGGCGAGAAACCGAACAGCATATGTAGATTTTGTTGATCGTACCGTTGATCAGAGCCTACTTGGTGAATGTATTTACCATCACTAGCGCATAACGCAAACTACTGTTAGTTTTGGTAAATGGACCCAAATAGTTATATGTAGAGTATAAAAAGGAATAGACTGTTTGAGAATAGGATGGAGATATCGAGGGTACTTACTGGAAGGATTGTTGGTGTGCAAACAAAGAGGACAACACGCAATGTATACTTCCTACCAAATACTAATAATTTTCAAATTAATTTCTTTAATGCTCATTTCTAACGAAGTCACCCACATCATCATGGGCACTTCTTACCACGCATTGACACATTGCTCGTCACCTGAATTATGTCTGGAATTGTAATGCGATACACATGATATTGCAGAAAGATCGGCAGATCTTTCTGTCGTATTCGGTATTTGGAGATCGAGAAAGAACCTCCTGAATGTCTCGCATTTTTGTTACGTGTTACTATACTGATGATACCCAATTCGCTGGCTCGATATGCAAAGAACGAGTGACTGCTCTTGTTGAATTGGATTCATGCTCAGGGGATCTACGTGATTCATTGTCTATCCGCCCTGTACTCTACACCGAAATCATATTACTAGAGCAGAAGCCACCACCTAATAATTCTTTTTGTAGGAGCTTAGCATTACAATCGGTAGCCACTTTGAACTTACACGAGATATACACGAAACATTTCTAAGGGTCTCTACTACAACTAAAGTTTCTAGTTCAAAGCATTTGTACTTATGTTTACTATATGTTTGATGGTTATTGCCATCTCTGCATAAGAATGCAGAGCTACTAACTACCAGCCAAACCTACTCGCCGCTGTATAGATCCCAGTGTCAACGAGGGGATTGTATATAGCTGTACTGGACGGTGTCTATAATCCATTGTAAACTTGCTAAGTAATTAGAGCATAACCTGAACGAAGTATTTAAGAAAATTCGTTCACCCTAACTATTGACGCACCTAACGATTTCCCTTTGAAGCTCAGAAATATTTTACCAACTTCGCCCACAAAATAACTAAACTTAACCAATTTCTCTTCGCCCAGTTTACCAGTGCTCGCAGACACTTCCATATCCACGTAGTTCACGCTTTGTTGAAGGCATGAATATTACTTCAAGTAAAGTGGTAAACATTTACCCTATAATCCTTGCTGCGCCGCTGCTAACCTATTGAGATTATATTGCACAGTGACAGATGGGAGTAATATATCGCTGAGATACACGCCTGCTGTATCTTCACAAGTTGCCATGACAGGGTTCTAATCGCATGAACACGCAAAGTGCATTGAAGATGCCAAACGGGATTTTCTTCAATTTATAATGTGGCACAAATACTGTATACTGTGTTTCACGCGAAACCCCTTCTACGGAAACCTAATGATAATCCGATTCTGAGATCTGATGATATGCAACCTGTGTTTCTGAGCATTCTATCATCCGCATCTATCTATCTAGCTATTCTGAGATCTGATGATATGCAACCTGTCTTCACCATGTGTCTTGTTTTCTTTTTATTTACTAATGAAATATAAGATGCAAATGAAATTTGGAATACAGTTTATGGATAGAAACAGTTCATCGTTAGTTGACCTCATGTCGATCTCTACACTGACAACAAATCCTACTTTGCGCGAGTCTAACGCAAAGCAACCTCTATACCAACGTCTTACAAGGTCTCCTATCCTTGAGTTTACTGTTTCAAGTCGTACTGTGTGAAACTCTATAATCGTGAAATGAAATAGAAGCAAAATAACTAACATCAGTCTCACAAGGCCCATCGAGAACCCTACACCTAAAAAACTGCCCTAACACTACGCATCACTATCAAATGCAAATTATGGATGAGAATGATACAACCGCACCGAAGCAACCGCCAGGTAGAAAAGTCCCAACAACTCCCACGAAATTCCCATCAATTATTTCCTTCTACCTATGTGTACCTAACTAACAATAAGTAAGCTATATTTCAGTAGCCTAATGTTCTCTCTTTCTTGGCAAAAGCTTACACTATAAAAAAACAAAAGATCTCTTGATCATGAGGTACCGCACACGACTTGAGCGTCTATCATTTCCCTGGCACTACCTACGCTTAGTTAGTATCGATCTTCCATATTGTTAACACTTACTCGATTTCAAAACTAATTGAACAGGGAGAATAATTTCCGATAATCTCACCTATTTGAAACTTTTAATGATTTTGCTGGTTATTAAACCACATCTAATTTCATTCTGCCTTATCCTAGAAAGAAACATTGCGCATCGATGCCCGAAGCTCAATTGTATGCATGGATCTGTTTAGTTGAATGGATCCAGAATGTCCATTACAAAAGGTTGTGTAGTAAGTGATAATTACAGTAAGATTGGATAAGGAACAAAACAGGAATGACCCAAATGTAATAACACGATAATGAATAGGCGTTAAACTCAATAATAAAATTAACAGAGCACATAATGGATCATGATTGTTGCATCACATAAGTCAATAAACCATTGAATGATCAACCACCGATTTAGTTCACATAAACACCCTTGTATCTTTTTTTTTTGTGAACTATTTTACTAACTGTGTACTTCGTCTAAACTACACAATGATGCTGTACATAACTCAAACGGAAGTAAAAGTAAAAACTTGAATTGGATACTCATTGCAGTACGTGCTCACATAATTTGAATGTACGTAAAATCAAAATTGCAAATATCAACGAAAATAACTCAAATATACGTATAATTATAAACGCTACCTGGATTAATGGAAACATGTGCGTAATTAAAGGTAGGTAAAAACAAAACTCCGAATAGATCACTTAAAATACATACGCAACTCAAATCTAGGAAAAATTATAAACTCTAATGTAATAATTCTACGTAAAGCAATTTACATAAAGGTAAAACTCCGAATAGATCAATTAAAATACGTACGCAACTCTAACTGGATCAATTGACACATGTACGTAAATTAAATGTACGTAAAATTAAAACTCTGAATAAATTAATTAAAGTACGTACGTACCGCAAATCTAGGTAAAATTATAAACTCTAACGTAATAATTCTACCTAAATCAAATGTACATAAAAGTAAAACTCCGAATAGTTAAATTAAAATACGTCGGTATCCCAAACATGCCTGAAATTAAAAACGCGCAGCATATTTAACGATACGTACATACATAACTCAAACGTAAGAAACATTAAAACTCCAATCTAATAATTGAAACATATACGTATTTCAAATGTACGCATGAGTAAAAACTATAATCATATTAAGATTCGTTTTAAGGGTTTGCCCTCTTTACGGCATAAAGTCACACTTGGTAGTCAATGTGGTTTGTAACGATACGATATCATTTAAAACCCTCATAACCAATTACAATGCAATATAGAATTTCACGCAGAAACATTAATTTACAACGTGTGTATGAAAGGAGCAAGCAGTTGACCTAGCAATCCCACTTCTGACATTTGTAGGCCGGGGTCGTAATTCAATAATGATTTAAATTGATTAAACATGCTTTTGTACATTTATTTTAAAGAATTCTATTCCTCACAAATTAAAGTTAATCCCCAGTTCTAATTGTTACATTTGACAGGTCCTTTCGGGTCGTGTTACTGCTTGTTGCGGAGTGGGCGGGAACGGTCGGTTACGCTTCATTAGCAGCAGTTCATATGCGTTCCATTTTGAGACCAAAACGCAAAATACCACAGAGCCGGATTAAGGCACACATGAAAAGATAATTACAACACATTAGTCGCTTACCCTTTAAATGGAAATTAGCAGTACTTACGGGGGGATTGGGGATCCCCCGTACCGTCTCACGTTGGTTCTGGATGATTGGAATCTTCGGGAGTGAAGACCTTCAGTGCACTACCACGATCATGATGACCTGAAACAGATGATGCTTGCCGCATCAGGCGCCCCTTTAGCCGAACGCTAACAGGGCCAGGTACACACTTGGGCACCGTCAGTGTATTCATCTCCCTCCGAGTCCGCTCCTCGTTGGGATTGCAATACAGGAACGTAGGGGAATAAGCACCCCATTGCTGCCCAGTGATCAGCTGGGGCCACTGGGTGACACACTTGGGCCACCCAGGTCGAAGGTAGACCGGAGAAACACGCCCATTTCTCCGTCTCCTAAGCAAACAGTATACTGCGCGGTTAATTTTACAGAGCTCAATTCACATATCATCAACAACAACAGCAATTCCACAAATTGCCAACAAATCAACACAACAACAACAGGCAATTCCTCAATTGCCAACACATCAATATAATACAGCAATTCCAACCAATTGCTAACATCAACATAAAGCCAATATCACATATTGACCAACAATCACAATTCAAGCAACAACTCACGTTGCCAAATGATAACAAAACAGGTACCAGCACTTCCTAGTGCCGTACCACAAACACAGCAAATATTAGCATCACGCATATCTACGTTTTTAGTCTCAATATAGAATACACGCATTACACTTGAAACCGCTAAAGGCCTTTTGTACGTTCGAAAGCGACCGCCCGTTTACCGCACCACAATGCAACTGCCCCTTCTCGCATCATAATACCGATTCCTTCCCTAGTTCTTGTAAACTTTTAAATATGTGTTTTCTCTAGCTTCGGAGGGTGCCGACAAAAACCATTAAGACCAGCTGTAAGGTCAGAAGGGTCACCACTTTATGAATACACATTCCTTCACATTTCGTAAATACATTTTGGTTCCTACAAAGAACTTAAAACTGAACTTATTTAAGACATTACCTATTATCATTTACTATTAATTAATCTCTAAAGATGCTAAATTCGCATACAGAAAATAAATATCCCACAGTTGGTATGTATATATACAACTATTCATTAGTTTATGTCTTGGGCGTGTTCTTTTTAAATAAATAACGTGAAACAACCTAAAACTTGAAGTTGCTACTATTACTACTACTGCTACTCTGCACAGGTGCATCATTAAACTATTTTGAAATGTGTAATATAACTTGAATAATATTTCGAGTATTTCGTTTTCTCACAACAATAAAACCTGCAGAGACGTCTAATAATAATTAAAATTTCTAAATAGTTATCCACGTTTTATTAACGAACACAATGTCAAGGTTCATTTCTTTTATATGACTACTACTATAAAGCGCGTTAATCGCCAGTGTGAAGTCGTAACCTTTTAGTTAAACATCATTAAAAACATCTGTTTTCATACTTGGTGCATTGACACTTAATTTGCATTAGAAATCGATTCGAAAATATATTTTTAATAACTTTACGAGTATGTCTGTGTGTAAGTATGAAAATTATAATTTACTTACTGTGCTGTGACTAGTAGGTAACTTTTGATGTCGAAAATTTCTAATTTTAATTAAAAATGAAAGGCTAATGTAATATTTATTTATTTATATTTACTTGTCGATGAAACGTCAATTTATTTCGGAGGTCCACTTGAATGTATCTTTTATTTTCTATGAATTGATAAGTACGTATAGTTATAAATTATTCAAAATGCAATAATGGTATATTAATCAGCATTGAGTATAAAACTTTGTAATAATTTATAAAATAATAATTGTTTAAGGATAACACTAAAATCCACACAATCTTATTAAATTATATAATTAAACTGTACATTCTGTGTAATGACATATACTTCCTCTATTTTACTTTTACTTTTATAATTCTTCTTTCCTTTACATTATTCTTATTCTAATTAATTCAACTTTTATTGCTCTGGACGCGTGCTTGTGAAAAGTGCTTTGATTTCGTTTATTGAATCCATATTAATCTAGATATTTTGCAATTGCAGCTTTAACTTCCCAGTATACAGTTACTAATTTATTGCACCGTTAAAATTTATCCAAAACTTTAATTTTATGGGTTAGCTTTGAGTTACACATATACCGATCTTATGTGTAATTTATTAAGATTATAAAAATAGTAGCGTTGATATTTGCGTACCACATATTCGTTCACATGATTCTAATTTTGCATATTTCTTATTCAGGCTATTAACTCATGCTTTTTATTCTTAGTTTTTTTTATACCCCCGTTTATTAATAATAAATGCAGTATTATGACCATTGTAACATCTCTTTCAGCTTTTAAATGATTTGTCGTCTTATTAATCAATTATATGGTGATATATTGTAGGCATACGGCCTTTCTTGCCTTTATCGTCTTGTGATGAGGTGGTGTACTGCAACTGTCGCTTAGCACGTAAATCAACACACAACTGGGTAACTAAATACTTGGATAACTCTGGTGGTGGGTGTAGAAGGTGAAAACAGATCAAAAACTCGTCACATTAAACGTTAACGTCACGGTAAAAAACGAAACATTTATCGAATTTTTTTTCACGGTAGTTGGTAGTAACTACATATGATGCATCAGCAAGATCGTCAGAATTGGCGAAGGAGAAGGTGCAGCACTGACTTGTTATTTATATCCCGAAATACACTACAGACTGGAATTTGCATTTGATGTTCATCAAAGATTTTTGTTTGCTTAAATGCCTATTTCGAAAGATTTTTCCTTTCTCCACAAACAGTCCAATTCTAATTTCGTAAAATTCCACATTCAGTCAAGCTTGAAAATCAAGCAAAATAGAACTATTTAATATGATAGATATCGCATTGATATGTATCCTACAATTTTACTTATATCCGGAAGGAAACCATGATTTAGCAAACGGTGAGTGTTTAATTTGATATCGTCATTTAAAAAATGGATATTTTGTAGTGTAAAAGTAGGATAGAAATTTTATAGGTATCGCCAGAGAAAAGGATGTATATTGTCTATACTACAACTAGGTCTATACAAGTTTCTATTTTGAACAAATATATTCCCACAAAAGTATCCCCATAGTGTTTAATTTGGTTTCTAGAATCATTTAGATTTCTGTTTCATACAATTCCAAGGTAAACATTATTATTAGATTATTAATGCTTTTAATTTACAATTCGGCCAAGGACAGGTACCAACAAAGAAAAATATATTAATTGCCAATAATCCTCCAGTTAACGTCACAATTATATTCAAAACAATTGTTAATTACCACAATGCATTAAAATCAACAACACTTTTTACTACAGATAGAATGGAGGCACCAACATCTAAGAATGCGCGTCTTCTAACGAAACGCTTGGGATAAAGATACGACAAAAATTAATTTAAGTAAATTTTGGTGTTTCTTAGCTATCACAAAGCAATATAAGCAAAACTGATACGATATCACAACATTTCTGAGTCCTTGGATATCGCGTTTTATATAAACTTTTAACTTTACTAAGAAATAATCTATAATAAAATATTAATGACTTCTATAAATTATGAAGAGGACATGTAAAGTTAATCAATATCATTTGATTTAATTGTAATATTAATTTTTTTATCGAAATACAATGGAGGATTTTCATCTAATAGAGCCTTATAGGAAAAAATGTATTAATAACGAGTACAGGGTATTAAACGTACAGAAATGAGGGATCGCATTTTAATGCACTCATATAAGCTAAGGGCTATACCTCATATCTGATATATAATATAAATAATATAAATAAATTTTAATTGCAAACTGGGTAAAATTAAATGGATAGTTTTGGTCAGAAGAATATCTTGTTACACATTGTCATGTTATTTTGACCTACAGAATAAGAAATTTACCCACTCAATAGTTTTAAGCAAGCGATTTAAAGCGACACGTTAGATGGGTTGCCTAACCTCACTTTTTAAATCGGTATTTTGAAAAATTTATCTTTTATGAAGCTAGAAAATGGTTTATTACAAGCAGAGGCGCTGACTATGTGGTAGCTCGAAAGCTGTGGTCCCTATTAAAATAATGTAGTGAGGGCTGAGCCCTCATTACCATGGTTAGTATGTTTTAGGTAATAAAAATTCTAAATTGAAAATCGTTTGCAAAATTTCCCTAAGTAAATAAAGTTATTATTTTTGTTCATCATTTTGTTTATTAGTTTAAACGGTACTCACATTCTGAAAATGATGAAAAGAAATTACACTTAGTCTTTTTTTTTTTAAGAAAAATTATTTAAATTAATACTTTTAAATTATTACTACTTTTAAAATAAGTGTGGCGTGCCCGAGTGCCGACATTGGGAAGTTCGGCATTCAGCTCTATTTAACTCGAAGAACTCGGTTTCCATAGTATCCATTATTGCAAATAATTGTAACTATGGCAATAGAGCTTTTGGAGCAAAAAGAGTTACAATGCCAAACTTACCCTTTATAGCATAGCTTAGTTAGCTAGAGCGGAGTGACAATGACCCAAAATCACTTCCTCCTCAGGTTCGATTCCAACTAACAGATTGCTTAAAATTTATTTTTTACAAAACACAATTTAAATTCGATATTTCTCTTCTAAAATGTTTTTCTGCGTAATTTTAATAAATTCTGCATGTGACTGGTAGTTTTTCTGAATGTTTCGGTTGACTGCTTATTACAACTGAATTCTCTCGTGCATTTTACTTTAGTTTTTTAATTCGATAAGATAAATATGTACTCAAGTTATTATGTAGTAATTGAATCAGGAGTGCGATACATGCCATTTTCCTGAAAACAAGATATTACAAATTTAATAATTTTTATGAAATAAATAAAGATTAGTAAAAGTTGCACAGTTTTATTAAAATATAACCTGACAATATTGTTTCGACAGCTATGCTGTCATTATCAAAGGTAATATAAACAAACACGTCGCTAAGGTACAAGTACGTAGATACAAAACTAGGTAACTAGATAAAAATAATAATAATAATAATGTTATATTACCTTTGATAATGACAGCATAGCTGTCGAAACAATATTGTCAGGTTATATTTTAATAAAACTGTGAAACTTTTACTAATCTTCATTTATTTTATGATTATGGAGTTCGACAAAGTAAGACTGGAAACAATAAACAAGATTAATAATTTTTGTTAATTAAGTACCTATTTAGGTTGTTAATGCAAAAAAGATTACCATTTCTTATTCAACCTGTTTTTAGTGTGCAATACTGTGAATCAGAACTACAATTTGAAATGTGATTTATTAAAATTATGTGCGGACTGAATATTATAGAAGAGAAAAATTGTCATTTTAAATTTTTTGTTTTGTAAAATTATATATAAAAAGAAGTTATCTCCCAGCTGAAATCAAACCTGGGACGACAGCGACTTGGAGTTATTATGCTCCGGCTAACTGAACTATGGAATCAAGTTGGCACTTGACCAAACTTATTTTAAGTTGCACTAATTGAAATGATTTTCTTTTAAAAAAAGGGGGACTGAAAGTTTATTTTTTCATTTTCGGGATATGAGTACCGGTTTTTTACGTTGTATTGTTTTTTTAGTTTAGTATGGTTGGTAAAACTCTAAATTTGCCAGCCCTCATTAAAATCTTGAAAACTCGGCGCCTATGATTACAAGTAACATGCACGCTAGTACACTATAGTCAAAAAAGGATATTTGTAAAACTGATTTTCCTTAGAACTTTTCTAGAATTTAGGTAAAACAGACAAGGTGTGTTGTAGTGGGGAGGTTTACAAGTATTTACTACCTTACCTGAGCATTTTATAGGAAAGAAATATGTTTCCAAGTTAACGAGATTATTGATTTCATTATATTTCTTCTATTTTAAAATCTTACAGTTCTTGGGTAAATAATGTTGGTGGAGGATTGTGAGGTTGTTTCTTTACCACAGAATTGAAACTATTTTGAATGTAAGGACAGAAAGATAACATACAAGTATGTGCGGTTATGCATCGTACATTAAAAAAATGTAATTGGCTTGGATTTTCATTTTGTTGATATCTGAAATTATGTAAATAATGTTTGTTAGCATATAAAGTTTAAATTTGTGACGATAGGAAGGTGTGAAAAGGTATTTTTATGTCAATAAGTTAATAAGTAGTTGTGTAAAGGAGAGATTCAATGTAGGCTTTGTTATGAAATGAAAACATGAATGTTATATGTCATTACTTAAGGAAGTTAATAGTCTATCTTGTCAATATTATATATTATAATAGTCTAGTTTATCTAATTAGTTTTAGGATTAGTTAAAATTTATAAACAATAACTTGATTATGTTATAAATCAGATTTCAGAGTTCTTTTGTTTCATGCAAAATTTCCAATAGAATTCAGTTGTTTCCCAGGAAAATATAAAAACCCGGCCATTTTTGTAGCTAACTTTTCTTTAGAAAAGTGCACACCTGTTAAAGAGCAAACATTAATTTTAAGGCTCGAATTTTTAGGTTATCATGTTTGAAAAACGTTGTAGTGTTTAAATATTTAACAAAATTCTGTGAATTCAAGTGATTTTATTTTAACAAGTGCATTCAATTTATTCAAGTGACAATTTCCTTAGAAATGGATATTTTTCTTTGATATTATTTTTATCAAATATTCGTTACGATTGGATTTTGTAAATGGATATGAATTATAGTTATAAAATTGGTAATTGACTTTAGACGATTAGGCAAGCAACTGGATTTGGAATTCAATTTATTAAAACCATTAATATGGAAATATTTGAAAGAGATGAATGACTTTTTCTCTTCATTTTATTGTTCAGCCGAATAAAAGCAGAGAACAGTGACTTGCAGATTTTATAACAATACAGATGGCAAACTGATGGCGCTAAACGTTTAAACGTGAGTTATTTAATAATAGTTATATTTAAATATAGTACGTAAGAATTATGTTGATGCCAGAAGTATTAATTCTCAGATAAACAGAATTAGACTGTTTTGGGATTGATATTTCATAAAGTCTTGGTATCTAAGTTTAAATTTCCTTTTAACAGTGTTAAGATTATTAAATAAGTTTGTGTTGTGTAAAAAAAGAAAAAAAAGAAAATTGCTTTATACTTGTTGCATATGACTGTGTCCCTAGATTTATATAATTTATTAGTGTCCTATTAAAGCGACCTGCCTGGGAGTCTCAATTTGTGGGGAGTTAGACTTTTTACAACAATTTTATTTAGCCTGAGAAATTATATCAAATGAAAGGTAGAAAGTGGTGAGTTGTATGTTGTATACGTATCTGTATTATTGCCACCGCCGTCTGTTTTTAAATCTATAATTCCGGTGTCGTAACAATACGTATAATTATCTGCAGCTAAATAGTTTATCGCATAAGAAAACCTGACTTGTTAATAACTATTGTTGATAAATGCATTTTTTTCTTTACAATACAGGAGTAGCATCAAAATACAAGAGCGCTAAATGTACTGATATGTCTGTTACAAACGTACTGGCAAGTAAGCGCCGATTTCACTGTTTGGAATAGGACAATTGGTAAATCACTGCCTCAGTCCAATTATGAGCTAAAACAACTCTTGATAATAGAAAGTAAATTTTGTATAGATGTATATATAATGATCAATAGTCAATTTTCCGATTAATTTAGTCAAATAACAGTTCCATTAGTAGTTTACTCCAAATTGACGGCTATTGTTATGGAGACTTTAATGATAACTCAGGAGGGTTACCATTGAAAATGAAACCAAACAATGTTATAGAAAGAAAAATCTGAAACTTTTTTTCAACCAATGGAATGTTTTTAAATGACTAATTTAGAATTGAACAAATATTTTAAGTTCATAGCATTAAAGCAAAAAAAATAAAACCCACCCAAATAACTACGATTATTTTATTAATGTTCACCAATTGCTAAATATCTGTAATAAATCTTAACAGCACAAGATAAATAAAAAACTGTATCAGAAAAAAAATCAAAGAACAGGTTCTATTATATTCTGTCACTCTGAAAGTGTTTACGGAAATGTATCAAATAGAATTTATCTATTATTAAATATCATTTAATTTGCGTGGCTTGATACTTGTTCAACACAATCACAAAATCTAAACAATTACCTTCTGAGATGACAAATCAGGTACACTTGGCGGCCTCGTATGTTATGTGTTATTATGTATATGATATACAATTATTGGTATTTTTATTTTTGATGTTTCTTTAACGGTCTTTTCTTTGGAGGAGGAATTTATTATTGTATTTTATTGCAATATCACTTTTTGTTTGTTTGGACAGCTTGCAGGCGGGAAAAATTTGAAATCATTATGATATTGATCGCTATAATTGTATAATTTTGTCCATTAGAATTAATGAAGCAGGCAGATACCGAAAAAATGAATGATACGAACAGTAAGTGAAAGTAAGTGATTTTTATGACTTATCGTTATCATAGTCAATTAAATAAGTTTTGAAATTCGAATTTTTTACCAAGGGCCTTTCAGTTTCAATGAAACTTTAAGCAAAGTGAGATTTTTTTATTTTTGTATTGTCTAAAAATTAACATATTATTATACTAAAATTGTTTTGCATAAACCCAAGAAATTCCATGCTCCAGTTATTGGTAAAAGAAACGAAAATAACAAAAGGTTTAAATATTTAAATCTGATAGCGATTAAGATTATACAACGATAAGTCACGTTTTCTCAAACACAAAATTCAGGAAGTCTTTGTAGACCTACGCTATCTGACATTTCCTCTGAGAATGGTAAGAAGTATAAGTAGTGAAACTTTACTTTTGTTTTCTAAATATATAGATATTTTTTAATTACTGAAATTTATTGTTTTTATGAACATTTCCTGTTTAACTATTCGGAATATTAATGTAAAATATTAAAAATGTTTTATTTAATACGTTGATTGTGGTTTCTCGTCTGTTTCCGTGTTGGTGTTAAAATAATAAACTTTTGGAATTTTGATTGTTGAATAATACAATTTGTACGAATAAGAACAATTTCTTCGTCAGAATAAGTTCTTGAGTATTTGTTTAAAATTTAAATCAATACATTTGAAATTTACACATTTATATAATTAAATTTTTTTGATAATAAAACTTGGAAAGCTTGGAAAACATAGAATTGAATTATAAATTAGATTGTTATTAAATTGATACTTGAAAAGCGAAAACGAAAACAGAGGATTACATATAACTACGTTTTAATTCATCCTTACAAGTGAAGATATGACCTTACCGCCCTCTATGAAGAATCGTTTTAATATATAATATATAACGATTTTGACTTCTATTTCAAATTGCATTGAATAATGTAAAATATCACAATTAATTAATTTATTTCTTTATTTATTCAAGTAGTATATATTATAATTTATTTAGACATTAATTAATAAAAATTTCTGTATTTACTGTATCCTGTGTAAGTTTGGGATTTTTAAGTGTGGAAATGGAGTAAATGCTGGATAATTATTTCATATTACGTAATAATTATTATCTGTGAATGAATATTAATATTTTCCTATAATAATGCAATTTAATTAATATTTTTTATAGTTCTGGAAATTATGGCTTTTTTATTATTACATCCTTAATATATATTCTAAATTAAAAGAAATCACGTTGAACCAAAAAATACACATAACTAAAAATTTTAAGTATTATGTAAGTAAAAAATCTTTTTTAAGTACGAATGCACAATAAAGTAAAATTTATTTATAAATTATTACGTAAGTAAAAAAACATTACTGAAGATGCGACGCGAGAGCATACAATTATAACTGCAGAGTGCAAAGAAAAGAGTTGTAAATGATACTGCTATACTTTTTTCCACTAATGCAAACACATTTATATTTTGTTCCCACCTGGGAAAAGTGGACATGTAGATTGATTTCTTCCAAATTGTATACGTATCTAGTTACTTAAAAATGAAGATTTGGGATACCTGGATCTACGTAACCAAATTAATAGTCTTTAGAATTTAATTTACTATGTACATACTTTTCCCAGGTGGGAACAAAACATAAATATGTTTGCATTAGTGGAAAAAAGTATAGCAATATCATTTACAACTCTTTTCTTTGCACTCTGCAGTTATAATTGTAGGCTCTCGCTGTTCGCGATATTTCAAAGGACCAGAAATAAAGATCGTTTACGTTTAAGTCTTTATTTGTTGACTGATTGAATGTTGAGTTTTGACTGTTAATGCTTACAGTAAATATGTACAAATGTAAGGGCAGGAGGAGGAGTAGCAACCCCTACTCGCTAAAGGCGTTACTTAACTTAAATAACATACTAGAAAAAATTGATATATAAACATATTAATGTAGAAAATAAAATTGATACAGAAAAAAGCCAATGTAGAGCAGAGAGGTTGTCCTCGACCAGGACTACCAAAATGTTTGACTGGGACAGCTGCTGGCCTTTCGGACGCTTTTGCAGCTGTGGTAAATATTCCTTTTGCCACCTTTTCCAGAAATGCTGCTGCAGTTGCTGGTTTCGCTGCCATCTTGTTTACTTCTGTAGATTTCCCGTTTTTTTGAGACAGTGGTTTAGGATTGGCGCGCGTACATCGTACACATAAATGTATAATTTTCCTTACTATATGTTATTTCTAGCTGATATTGGCCAGAACATTTGACTTACAGCGGCTAAAGTAGCCTCTTTACCTGCTTGTAATTCGTCTTCATGATGTTGTCGAATAATTATTTTAGTAATGTGATGTTTTTCTGGCAAAAGAATTGGAAATTTACTGTCAAACCATAATGGTGCGTGCTTTAAACACCCGCATACTCTTACTACTAATAATCCATTATTATCAATAAATGGGTCTAATCTGGATATTTTATTATAGTATCTACATTTTTTTTGAATTTTGGACACATTGAATCTCATCTGCAAATGCCCTCGATTGACTATATCTTACAATAACTAAATTAGAATTTTCTATTTCGTCAACTGATAACGATTTTTGTATATTTTTAGTTTTATTCTTTAAATTACTAAAAAATCGCAAACAGAACGCGAAGACTCGTAATTTTCTAAAAGAAGAAAATCTAGACATGACTGGTAATTCGCGTACATACACCCGAGAAAAAAACGCACCACTTGAAAACGTACCAAAAATACCAAAATTCTAAACCGCCATAACTCGGCAGATTTGGGACGAAAATGGATTAACCTTTGAGTGCTAAAAAGTTCAGAGTGTCTAGTTTAAGGGCGTGTCAGCGAATGTTACGTTTAAGCTTTTCCGCTCCCCGCCATCCCCCGAAGAAGATGCCAGCACTCGTCAATAAAAGCTAGGGAATGTAGTTGTGCATCTTTTGACAGGTACTCACCAAATTTTCAGCCATTTTGGACCCGCAGTTGTTATTTGACAATCGTTTGAGTGAGTCGATGTGAGTGTTTTTGTGAAAATGGAAAAAATCGAGTATCGACCTGTCATTAAATATTTGTTTTTGAAAGGCAATACGCCTACGCAAATCAAAGATGAGTTGGACTCTGTGTATGGGGACTCTGCGCCATCATTTACCATAGTGAAATTTTGGACAACTGAAATTAAATGTGACCGTACCATATTGGGAGACGATGAACGTTCGGGACGTCCAAAAACTGCAACCACTGACGATAACATCGCTAAAGTTCACTAAATGGTGTTAAACGACCGTCGAATTAAAGTGAGAGAGATAGCAAAGGCTATGAATATGTCCAAAGAACGTGTTTGTCACATATTGAATCAAGATTTAGGCATGAGAAAGCTGTCCGCGCGTTAAATTTGCAAATATTGCACATATTTTTGATTAGTGATCACTTTTTTTGTAATGCATACTTCATTTTTTTCTAGTCCTATGTTATGATAAAACATTTTGCATTTAGATTATTTAGTAGAGAGTACACTGAAGTTTAATCTCTGATATGTTACCGTTTAGTATTTAAGAAGTATTTGTATTGGGTTTGGCCTATAAATACTTTATTTTCCAATAAATAAATAAAAATAAATAAATAGCTAGAACAATTCCGATTGTTTGAAGGCTTCATCGTTATCATGAACGCCTTCGTGTTGACTATTAAATATACTCCTATATTAAGAGCATAGGATGCGACCACGCTTTAAACGAATTGATCTTAACGTAATTCTTATTCTATTTCTCAAAAAACTTCTGTAATAAATAATCACTTTCTCTTGTTTATCTTACCGTGCGTTACCTAATCGAACAGAGAAGGGCACTCGACTGCTACCGACAGCCGATAGCATCCGACACTCGTACACCGGCCACGAATAGATACGAACAACATAAATCAGTTGCCCAACTATTTCATTATGAGAATGAGCTACGTAAGTATGTGCATCTTATATGGGCGATTGTAATTCCATAATACACGCCAAATGCTATAACACTCAAAATTCCTCTAAACATAAAATATTTGATACTTACTGTAATTGCTCATAATACGGTACTTACTAAACTAAATGCTCCGGCTGAGATCTCTGATTATGCAAATGTAAATACGGATGTGGGCGTTAACCCCAAAAGCTTTTAATTAATTAATTGAATCAGGAACAAATAAAAAACATGTTGAGCGCCACCAAATTGATAATAAAATCTAGGAATTTCAATTTGGAAAAACTCCTCGTTTAAAATTAACGTTAGTTTAATCAAATACATATATCAATCGATACTACTGAATTTTAATAAAAGACAAAAAATAAACATCAGCAATTTGTTGGACCAAACCATATCATACGATAAATTAATTTGAAATCTGTATATTGAAACATAAAAGAACAAATTGAAATAATAAGAAAATTAAAAAAAACATAATTATCATTATTAAAAAACTATCATAGTAAAAGTAATTTAGGGATCCCAAATAGACTTTACAAAAAAACTTAATTAAAAAATTTAATACTTTATATTTTCAATAATCCATCAAAGTTCAAGATTTCGTACACAAATGACTTCATACACTAAAAACAATAATGACCATACACAAAACACAATCACAAACTGCTGGCCTGGAAAATCAACACGGAAACAATCTTCTGAATTAATATTTATTCATCCTAATGTTTGTTCACTCTTCACTATTATTATTTATCTCGAATAACGACGAGCTTCATATGATAATTTCTAATAACTAATAATTCTTTATTAACACAATCATAACTGGAACGGTAATTATTATTTTATTTGCACTAACTTCCGAACGGAACAAATTCTCAAAAATTTTAACGGTAACTGTACTAAACAAACTGTATACTTGAAGATTACTTAATAAATTCCTATTTTGTATCTATTTCCAAACAACGGCATCGGTACGATACAATACTAACTTAGATTGAGACATTAACAATAATAAGGAATATTTTGTCAAAATCTCCAATTCCGAACTAAATATTTATTAATTAGGGCGTACATTCATCGTAACGACTCTCTTTGTATCACTGGAACACGAAGCGACCGGAAATGCCTTAAGGCAATAGCCTTCTCGATGGTGGTTTATTACAAACTTTTAAACTAAAAAAAACTTCAACTACAGCTCTAATTACGGAATAATCCTTCACTGAAATAATTTTATTCGATAATAACACGAGAACTAGAATGTTGGGGCAAGCCCGCTAACTTGGGGTAGAACACCCAGTGTCCGAACAGACACCACTTCAGAGTACAAGATCCACTGTCCGACTGAGGCTCTCTCTGCAATTTTATAAAAATACAAATAACTCTTTCGAATGTTTTGTATATGGACGTTAGTAGAAGTAGTCGCGACGCAGTACGCGTCTTGTAATGATCATTTAATGTGGGATAAGCGTGTCCTATCGCCTTAAGAAATCCGCTCGTTCACGCAGTAAATTGTGTTGATCAGCTTATATTCTTATTTTTATTATATTGATTAATTCCATTCATAATTTCAATAATTGTATAATTAACCTGTTTATTTTCATGATAAATTAATAATTATTTGTCTTGTATAGTATTTATTTATTTAAAATATAAGTTTTAATAGAGAAAACGAATACATTTTCAAATATATAAAACGATTTGACTGAATGAATTCCCTATTATTATTTCAGTACTCCACTCTATTATAATCAAATTAATAAAATATCTCAGTCTTCTTCACAAATATTATTTGTAGAAAAGACAGGTGCTTTATTAATTTGATCCCTTCAATGTAGTGTACTTTCTTCAAACGGTGATTGAATAACTGCAAATGGTTTGTTATAACAATGAATTTTTTCAGTATCACAATTATTAGTATCATGCAAAACAATCACAACAATGACGAAGATTATATTTTTTTAGCGTATCTACAATGTCATCATGATGATTATCAATAATTATATTATTTACTCAAAAATCATCCGTGGACAACGGAATATACACAACAGCAACTATATATTTTGAAGAAGGCAAATTCAGTCAGAAAATAACCGAAAAGAGAAAAATGTTATGTATTACTCTTGCTACATTCTTCTTGTTTTTGTCGGTTTTGGCCAATAATGTAAGTGTATTATTTAATTAGTTCTGTAATAATATTTCTTATTATTAGTTTTACCAAGCGCAATACAAACTAGTATTTGAAAGAGCTAATATTGTACGTCACACAGACAAATTTGGTTGCAAAGTTGATATTAAAGCATTTAAATACAATCGCACCGACACCGCTGTTAATATGTCGTATTATACACCAGTTGGATATGGAAACGATTTATATGTATGTATCAATAAATTGTATGTAACTATTATCTCTGGACTGTATTAATCACGTGTATATCTTAGGTAATTGCACAAGCATACAAATTTTCCAGTAATGAATATCGAGAATTTCCATTAAGGTTCAGTTTCAGCATATGCGAAACATTAAAGAAAAACGACTTTGGAATCAGAAACAGTCTGAAATGTGGAAATTTTACAGGCTGTCCAGTGCAGAAGGTTAATCAAAAAATAATTACCTAAAGATTAATTAGGCGTGAAAGTAGTGGCAGATATTAACGTATATTTCAAAAGTTTTCGCATTATGTGGTAGTTTAGCATTCATAAATAATAGTGCATCAAGTCAACACTGAAGATTCGTTGAATGAATATTCTTCATGATAATAATAGATGAGCATTAAGCAGTCGTCTCGTGCAATTAAGATAACTTTGCTCAGCAATTTGATTTAGTAGGGATATAGGTGTAACTTTATGATTAACCTTCATTGGCTCTAAAAGTTACGTAACGTTTAATATTCGCATTAGAAAACTTCTGAGACATACGTTCATAAACTGTTCAAAATTATTAATTATCAATTCTTTTTAATATTCAGGGCTATTACGAGATCTGCAATTTTGCACCTGACTATAGCAGATTTCCACCACATATACCAAGTGGTCGTTATATGGTTGAGCTCCAGCTGATGTACTTCGATGAAGAAGTATTTATGCTGCAAGGATATGGAACAATTAAGTATCCAGAGATATAACGATGTACATTGCTTATTGCTATAATATTAAGAAGAAAATTATTTAAATATAACAAGACAAGATATGCTATCAAAAAAGAGCTATTGTTACCAAACTGTTTTGTGTACGAGTTGTAAGATTGTGATTGAAAATGATGATAGTGTATTTACTAGTGTTCAGTCGCATTTACCTTGACAATAACAGTAGATAATACCTAACAAGTTATAACTTCAGCTCCTTTTTCGATTTGCAGCATTGGTCTCGTTATTTTCTGATAACTTCGGTCGATAAGCAGGTTGATAAGCATACTAAGGTAATATTAAGTACCTAAGTACTTAAGAATTAAAACTTTTGATTTGAAATAAACTGCTTGAAACTAACTGTACTCATTTTCTTCCATTCCATACCTTTTGTTTAGATTTTTAACATTCAGCTTCGGTGAACTATTGGTTAGCATGCTTTTTAATACAAAGGTCGCAGATTCGATGATCGGGGGTGCTGATAATCTTCCATAGCAGAGAGAAGTTAAAACATGGCATTTTCCGCAAGTAAAACCGTCCGTGCGATATTTGGTACTTTAGAAATCTCTACTAGGGGTGCAATTATCCTAGATACGGGTATATTCTAGTAGGGTTGACCATGATCCAGTGGTGCAGACGATTGCATCTGTGCGGTTACATCATTGCGGTCACAGATTGCATCTGTGAAACGTTTTCTGAATAAAAGTCCTATTGAAATAAATAGCCATAGGATATAGCACCAAGTATACGCGTTTGGTGCATTTTTTTCGACACTGGGAAATTCTCTTAGTCTTGTCTCCCTTCTTCAGTTCTACTTCTTAATCTTAATCCTTTAATAACTAGAACAGAAAAGATTAAGGGAACACTTGAAAATGCCTAGCCCTCCAAGAGTACAAGTGTTCCCCCGGCGTTACGAGCAACGTCTACTCCTACGCCGCCAGTACAGTTCGACGGAAAAACTAAAATTTGCAAAGAATTTATCGAAGTACTAGATTTGATAAAAACAGAACTGCAAACTTGGTTTCCAGCAGAAAGGAATGGATCAGCTGGTAGGTGTTCTTTTAGAAGAGCCAGTACCAATATAACTGTCGATGAACTACACAACGTACTAAATATTCATTGTTCAGATTTTAATAATGAAAGGCTCTCTGTCCAGTTGTTGCTACTCTCCACAGTAGTCGACATGGGCAAAGTATTCACTGTTTCAGATATTGCTTATCAACTCAAGGCACTACACGCAGCAGTTCGAAGAATGCTGGACCAAGTGGAAATGTTGGTAACCCTTCTAATGACTGTTCCAGTTTAAGTCGCGACTTCCTGAGAGCTCTTTTAGCCCATTGCGACGTGTAAAGACGTACTTGTTTAAAAATAGATAGAAAAGGCTAGTTCAGCTTTTACTATTCCATGTGCATAAATAAGGTCCTAAGAAATTGACATTAAGGAAAAATTAAAATCATTTGTTAGTACTGTTGTGAATAGCTCACAACTTGCATTCATTGCGTAGATACGGAATAGTACTAGGCAACAAGAATAATAAACAAATCATATAAAATATAAAAAGTAAAATAAATATCTCATAGAAGTAAACTTGTGTTTTATTACTCCTATAAGAGATATATGTAGCCCTAACACCACCAAATGTTAAACTATCGCTACATTTGGTGATCCCGACGTTCCTGAAGAAGAATTTACTGAATTCTCCAGGTGAACAACTACTAGTTCTACCTTCATCATCTGTCAACAACTACTACTCGACTTCTGTCATCGTGAGATACTGCTACCTGCTTCGCTTACGTGACTTGCCGTAGCTGGTTAAAGGTGACCGTTGGAACCAGAACTAGTGCTCCTTCTCATCCGATAAGTTTCAAATTTTTATTTACTTATTTAATATTTCAAATGGCGACTGTCAAAGTTCCATTTCCAGTTTTTACGAGTAACGATATCGAACTGAATTTTATTTTAGTGGAAAGATACTTTACTCGTATGCTGATCAACGATGAGCTCGCCAAATATAACTTATTAACCCTAAACTTACCTTTCGACGTTTTAGGAGCTCATCGCGACCTGACCATTAATACACCGAGGCAACGACCATATACTACCTTGAAACGGGTAGTAACAAAATCTATCCTAGGACCACGAGAATCTCGAATTAATAATCTTTTGGAAACTCTTCAATTCTCTGGTAGTGTCAAAGAACTACTTTTTAACATCCAAAAATTAAATCTGGATTTAACTGAGGAATTAACCAAAGATTTTTTAATAGCTAAACTACCACCAGAACTTAAGATTCAATCCTTAAATTTCAATGACTTACCGTTAGTATCCTTTGTAGAAAAATTAGATTTAATTTATTCTATGCAAAAAGCACCACAACCTTTAACTACTTCTGCATTAGAAGCTAAGCTAGACAATTTGACGACCAATCCTATAACCATTTCCAATGAGCTTTCTACCATGCACAAGCAACAATCCCTATAACTCCCAAAGTCTCTTCGTACCCCCAAAATCCTCAACATTTCAATAAACGCCGTTCCATGCCTTCGGGCAATGCCAATTCCCAATTACAACCGTGCTATTTTCACAAACGCTTTAAAAATAATGCATGTAATTGTACGGGAAATTGTTCATACCAAACAAAAAAACTAACTTCGCACTCTCCTGGCCTCGAGGGAGGGCCATGCAGGGTTAATTCAATCCCTCCAACTTCTCCTTTACCAATCACTTATCCTTCAATCTTTTTACAGGACCTAACCTACAAAATTAGTTTTGTGGTTGACACTGGTGCGGATTATTCTATTTTACCCACCCACGTTGCAGTTTCCTGTAACCAAACAATCACGCCTGCCAACATTTCATTTATGGCCGTGAACAACACGTCAATTCCTGTGACAGGTATTGTAACTTTGAGGTTACATTTCCCGATTCCTGGCCTACAGCCATGCCCCTGGAAATTTTATGTCGCTGACATATCTACAGCCATTCTAGGCCTGGATTTTTTGCAGCAGCACAACCTAACCATAGACTGCTTTTCTCGACGAGTGATTTGCAAGGCAGATGTCAAGCTCGCCCGAAACCGCAGCCAGGGTTGTCAATTTCCAGCTCCAACAGTGAATCCTCTCACTGACTGCTCTTCTCAGCGGGTCATTTGTACGGCAGATGTCCAGCCCGCCCGAACTCGCAGTCGAGGTTCCACAACCCCCCCAGTTAAGACTGACTGCTCTTCTCAGCGGGTCATTTGCACAGCAGATGTCCAGCCCGCCCGAACTCGCAGTCGAGGTTCCACAACTCCACCAGTTAAGACTGGCACTAAACGCAAACTATTTTCTGCTCAGGCTAATGTTTTGACTCCTCCTTCTGAGTCAATCGTTACTCCTGCAATTTCTTCCCTTACCTTCACCCATTAACGTACCCTCTTCAGGTACTGTTAACAACATGTCTAGCGATCTTAATGTTTATAGCAAGATGCTAAACACACACTTCCCAGAGCTTTTACGTAAGTTCGACTACCATCAACCCGTAAAACATACTGTAGTCCATCACATTGACACGACCGGCCCTCCGGCTAACGCACGCTGTCGCAAACTGAACCCTAATCATCTTTCTTTCTAGAAGATCATCTTAATGAGCTCTTGGACGCTGACGTAGTACGGCGGTCATCATCTAGCTACGCTACGCCAATTCACATCGTCGGGAAGCGAGCAGTAGGCACAGCAGAGACGCTACCTCCTGGTGACGACCAAGACATCACAGTCCCCCATCGCCGCAACAGACAGTTATCGCTTGGTTGGCGATTATAGAAAACTCAATTCAGTGACAGTACCAGATCGTTACCCGATTCCTTTTTTAACGGACTTTACAAGAAAACTTGCTGGCGCAACCATATTCTCGAAGCTAGACGTCCAAATGGCCTACTTCGCAATACCAATCGCAGCAGAGGACATTCACAAGACTGCTATTATCACACCTCTGGGGCTCTTTGAGTTCAAACGGATGTGTTTCGGACTACGGAATGCAGCCAGCACCTGGAGTCGTTTCATGGACACTGTATTATCAGGGCTTCCAGTTTGTTTTTCATACCTAGACGATATACTAGTCTTTAGTGCTGATTCGCAGCAACATATTGAACATTTACACCAAGTGTTTTCCCGATTAAAAGACAATGGCCTAATTATAAACCTACCAAAGTGTCTCTTTGGAGTCAATGAGCTCGATTTTTTAGGACATCACGTTAATACACGCGGTATCAAACCAATGGCTTCCAAAGTCCAGGCTATAATTGATTATCCATTGCCTTCAAGTCAGAAAGCACTCCGCAATTTTATTGGCTTAATTTCGTATTACCATAAATTTGTACCAAACTGTGCGAAAATTTTGGCACCGTTAACCTCTATAGTTATTCCTGGTAAAGCTTCGCTAAAGCCTGTCCAGTTAAATCATGTGCAAATAGAAGCCTTTAGGCACGCGAAGAATGCTTTGATTACCGTTACTTTATTGGTACATTCGCGAATTAATAACCCTCTCAGTATAGCTGCAGACAGTTCGTCTTCCACTATAGCTGGAGTATTACAACAGTTTGAAGATGGCATGTGGAAACCACTAGCTTTCTGTTCCCGGAAGTTAACGACCACAGAGCAAAAGTACAGTATTTTTTCTCGGGAACTTCTTGCAATATACTTTGCTTTAAAGAAGTTTCGTTACTATGTTGAGTGCAGAGACTTTCAAATCTTTACGGATCACAAACCTTTGTGTACAGCGATCAAGAATAATGGTGATCAATATTTACCACGTGAGTTTCGACAACTAGAGTTTATTTCTCAATTGACAACTGACCTCCAATATATCAAAGGTCAAGAAAATATTCCGGCGGACGCTCTGACAAGAGTTAATCTTATTAACGTCCCTGGATCTGATCTTAATTACGACGAAGTCGCTCTATCTCAAGAACAAGATCTCGAGTTAAACTAGCTCCGATCTCGTAGTAACTTTCAATTCATTTCCCTTCAAACTGCCAACAAATCAAGCCTCTCGGTGGATGTTAGTATAGGACAACCACGACCCTATATCCCGCTCAAATTCAGGTACCCCTTATTCCAACAACTACACAACATCGCCCATCCTGGCATCCGTGCTACTAAAAGATTGATTACTCAGCGATATCTGTGGCCATCTATGCACCACGATATTCAGAAGTGGGTCATATCTTGTGCTGAATGTCAGAAACATAAAATTCGACGTCATACGAAAACCCCTCTACAATCTATTGTAGAACCAGATGAACGTTTTACTAAGGTCCATCTCGACCTAGTACACCTTCCTTCTTCGGGAGGTTATAGATTCCTCCTTACTATTATTGACCGCTACAGCCGGTGGCCGGAAGCAATTTCTCTGAAGGATTCTTCCGTGGAGTACCACACTCGCTACAGTACCACACCAGAAAGAAGAAAGGTATTTGGAGTAGTGCATTAACTCAATGCATAGTAACTACTGTAATATTTGGTAATAGGACTAATAGTTAATATGTGACACTGTAAAATGTAATTTGTATTTTGTAGTGATGTAGTTCTATAGCCTTACTAAAGCCGTAAAGGAGTGAAATGAGATGTGTGAAATGGTTTATTTTCTATACAAAAATTAACGATTATTCGAACATGCGAGGAATTCATAGATGTAATCCCTTTTTTTAAGAAATTTTATTTTATGAATTCCTGTTTATATATGTAGGATTCAGCAATACCAATTGTTTTTCCAAGTATGAGGAATGTTCCGCAACCCCCATTCTTTGCCATGACACAGACAAACAATTTTGTATGAATTAGTTTTATCAATTGTGTTTTTGGAAATCATTTTAGCAAAATGGCTGACGTCTTGTGTAAATCTTTATCAGTGATTTTAATATTTTTATATTGCATTTAATTTTTCTTCGTTAATTAAGTTTATTAAAAGGTGATCAGTGCTATATTAAGGAAGTAGTTTGTATTGACACGAACAAAAGTAATGCGACTTCTTGATACGTTGTTCGTGATAGGTATAGTTATTGTATAACATAAATCTCGTTTCAATGGTTGGTAATACTTTAGTCTTCGTTAATACCGACGAGCCGGAGCACAGCGCAATGACGCCCTTTGCTAGTATTACTGTTTCCGATTGCTGATCTATTATTAGAATCGGTATCATGGTAGTTAGAATCTCCATTTTCTATAGAATGATATGGTGTTGTTTTTATGAATCATATCCAATATAATTGAATAATTTGTGCTATTCCAACATAATGTGCTGGTTTCACGCATGCTAACTCCTACCTCCAAAAGAGCAACAATTCGTGCACGTTGAATGCCCGTTAAGAGCGCTGTAGCTCAGCTGATCAAGGTATGGAAAGCCACCAATACACCCCTCACCATCAACAAACTCAATAATTAAGAAAAGACGTTTGCTGTATTATGGCATCTTTCTTCCTCTTTAAATTATCGAGTGCTGAAGACGCGTAACGTTTAAATTTCTTTGTTCGGATGCAAGGCCGTCAATGTTACAGCGGCAATAGCGCAAACACGTGACTGCAATCTGCATCTTATATCGTTATATCCTTCGATAAACTTCAGTAACACTTGAAACTTGTTGGGGTTATGCTAATTATTTTATTAGTGGATGTCGTATTGCGGATTTGAGATTTTAACCAATTTTTAATACGAGTATACATAAATGTACTTTAGGTCATTAGGTGGCAGCGTCCTCCTTATTGAATTAAAATGCTAGGTAATAGTTCTTCCAGCTTACCATAAAATATTGAAAAAATCGAAAAAGCAAAACAGACAAATTATAAAAAGAACCTTTTAATACATACTACTTTATTTAAGTTGTAATAAGCACCTAACAAAAAGTATTGTAAAATATCTTTTTTTGCATATTGATGACGAAATCTCATTTTCTTAATCGTAGTTTTAAACATAAAGTAAAACTTTTTTGCATATTGATTATGAAAGTTTTTTTAACGAAAAATCCTAATGAAAGTAGCACCTTTTTTAATTATGTTTGTAAAAAACAAACTTCAATCTCCTTGGAGATTATTGGCAAAGAATAATATGTTTTCCTTATTTTTAAAATTTTGCATAAATCCTTTTAAGACAAATTTCTCAGCTTACAATACCTATGCAAAAAAGTGTCGTGTACAGCACGTTATGAAAGTCTCTTTTTCTTTAAACTATGACTTTCATAATTAGGTGCACTGTTATAATTATTTAAATGAATATTATTTTATTTTACATCTTTATCTCGTTGGAATTCGCTGTAGGTGACTATAGTGACTATCAAGCACTACTATATATGTACTTTTTCGTTGACCGTTTGTTAATGTCAATATTAATGAATGATTTTTTCTAAAAAAGGATGTATTAATGGACGTCATTAATACACTCTTTTTTATTAAGTAACTGTTTTGTGAAAAAAGGATGCATTAATGGACCTCATTAATACACTCTTTTTCATTAATAAACCCGTTTGTGATTTTGACGTTTTGATGATGTTTTACTTTGGGCAACCAGATATACGCACAAGTTTGGATTCGGTATTATTTGAAATTTTCTATCTTAAAATCGAAGAATTTTACGGTCAACGAAAAACTGTTGTAATCAATTCGTTTGTTAATGAGCAACTAATGATCTCAACTATTAAAGGCACTCACTCCCTATCGCTCGTTCGTGCTTTAAACAGTTTCGATCATTAATCGCTTTCATTAACAAACTAATTTATTAAATAACTATTATTTGGTAACTTTTAGTTATATAGTAGGCAAGTTTTTTGAAATCAATCGTAAACAAAAAATTTATAATTATCATTTGACAGTTGTAAATTCTAAAGCTTTTTAACCAAATTTCGCGTTACAATCAATCTAATCATCATATCAATCTGCAAGAAAGTTACAGCACATATTATGAAAAATTTGTTTCACTCGTTTAAACTAAAACAAAAAATATGTTCGTACAAAAGCCATAATGAGCTTGTCAGTCGAAATATTATTGTTTCTATTCACAGTGATTCTATGTTGATTGACCAATCAACAATTATTATTATTTATATTTACTAATCCTGAAACTGCATTTTGAGTACTATTGCCACTAACTGGTATCATAATGATCTAGAACAGCAATGCTAATATGATGATATTTTTTAACCATTTTTCTAATAAAGAAAAATAACCATATGAGCCTTGCTGTCCGATATAGATAGTTATGAAACCAATAGTACATACAGTGTGTCCACAAATGCGGTTCTCAGGAGGAAAACTTTTATTATTGATTTTATGACAAAAAGACATTCTTTATAAAACTTTTTGCTTGATTTAAAACTACTTAAAAGTATAACGAAATTTTAATATTAGGTACTTAGAATAAAGTAGAAAATAAAAAAATGCATTATTTCTTAAAGAAAAGACAACTAAGTTCAATATTCTTCAAAAAATAAAATCTCGTTGCTTGAATAAATCGTATGTAAAATGAAATAAGGTAATATTTCTCAATATTATTAATATTGCTATTTGATTGTTACTGCATTGATTCAAGCAAGACATCATGATAAAAAATATAGTAAATACAGACTTACATTGGTCGTTTTTTTCCTTAGAAAAAATGCATTTTCTTAAATTTTTTATTTTATTATAAGTAATATAAAAATTCCGTTATACTTTTTAGTAATCTTGAATCAAGCAAACATTTTCATAGAGAATGACTTTGTTATAAAATTAATAATAAAAAAGTTTTTCCTCTTGTGTACCGCACCTGGGGGCACACTATGTGTGTGGTTGGTACAAATACGGGTAAACTGTTGTGTTGTGTCATGTATTCCATTCTCAAAATGAACTTGGTAGAGGTAGTTTGCTTCGCGATTTTAGCTTTAGACACCGAGAAAATCAAAACAGAAGATATTGGGTTCATCCAATAACCTGCCAACGCTTACTGGAGGGTCATTTTCAACTCTACGAGGAGTTCCTTTACATGTAGATGATCTTACGTAACACCCACTATTAAAAAAATGTTGTCAAAAAACTAGTTTTTCAGTACATACTCTCATCTTGCGCAAAAGCAATATTTTGTTATTTAGAAAAATATAAATTTTTTCAAGATCTTTGACATTCGATAGCGCATTAACGAAGCACTTTTGGATAGAGGTAAGTTTGGTTAAATCGTCCTAGTTTGGTCTCAGGAATATGTCTTAGCATTTTGTACAGACCTTTTAGAGACACCCTATATAAAAGTAAGTCTCAAGAGAAACACTTCAACTTCTCAAAAAATCTTCATGTTATGTTCTACCAGAATAGAAGAACATAATAGTTATTTATGTGTTAAGGGCATAATGAAGCTTTTATGGCCAGAAGCGTTATTTCTAGCCCGAGGCGTCAGCCGAGGGCTAGGAAAAGGCTGTAGGGCCCTAAAAGCAAGTTATGCCCGCTATACATACACTATTTTATGCACAGATTAAGTTCTTAATGTCAAATATATTATTGTGTAAAAATATAATTAAATGAGTACGTAGGTACATCAAGCAGCTGTGCGTATACTTATGTGATTATACGAAGTTCGTTACTATAGTTACTGTTCCAAAATATTTAATTTTAGTTTATTTTCATTGGTGATAAGTTTACAAACTATATTAAGAACCAATCAAGTTCTACAAAAAAACTTCTGACATTTAATTGACTTTTCGTTATTGCCCGTCTGACCATAAAGATGCCCTTGGGCCATAAAAAGACGTTTATGTTTAGATGAGTGTTGCAATAATAGTCTAATTAGAATGCATCTGTGCATAAACTAATATATTAGCATAGCAAAATCATAGATTCCATATAATCAGTATATAAGGGAAATTAATATGTTTATGCACAGATACATTATAATTAGCCTAATATTGCTAGACTCATCTAAGCATAACCGTCTCTTTATGGCCCAAGGGCATCTTTATGGTCCGACGGTCAATAAAGAAACGTCAATTAAATGTCAGAGCTGTTTGTTGTAGAACTTGATTGGTTCTTAAAATAATTTGTAAACTTATCACCAATGAAAATAAACTGAAATTAAAAATTTTGGAATAGTAACTATAGTAACGTACTTCGTATAAGCACATAAGTATACGCACAGCGGTTTGATGTACCTACGTACTGATTTAATTATATTTTTTACACAACAATAGATTTGAGATAAAAACCTAATCTGTGCATAAAATAGTGTAGGTATAGCGGGCATAACTTGCTTTTATGCCCCTACAGCCTTTTCCTAGCCCTGGGCTAAAGGTAAGTACTCACAGCAGCGGATGTCATACGATTGGTCAGTTTGAGTCAAATCGACTCAAACCGACCAATCGTATGACATCCGCCTGCGGATCCGCTGCTGTGGGTACTTACCTTAACGCCTCGGGCTAGAAATAACGCTTCTGGCCATAAAAGCTTCTTTATGCCCTTAATACATAAATAACTATTAATTGCTAATCGTTTTATGGACAGGTTTTTAGATTTAAAACTTGTAAAATAATACCTCCTTGCAGTAAAATGTTTTGGTCAAAAATACTTAAAAATATCGAAAATAAAATCGAGAATTTATTTTAGAAAAGTATTAGATATTCTGCGACATAGACAACATTTTTTAAAAGATTTTGTTGAAACCGCATGTTTCTATCTCAATTTATAACCATGTTATAGGTAAATTGCTTATACGATGGGCACCAGGAGTAGAAAAATTATAGTTTTTAAATAAACTAATACCCATTGCACCTTGTGGGTAGTGGCTTTTAATTTATCGCTTTATTAAATCTTCGAAAGTGTACGTTGTTTTCTTTTAGTGGAGTTGAATGTTAATAAATAGGGTTGAATAAAAGCTTTTAGTCTTCTCCACGAAATAATTTAAAACATAATAAATTTTAAAAGTTGAATTTAGTTTGGGCTTACTTATGATGAACCCATTCTCAAAACAATATTAACCCAAAATATGTATTAGGAAGAAGAAACGTTTTTTTGAACACTCCATGGAGTGTAGTTAAACATGCATGTTTAAATATAAAGAACCTATAAAGAAAATTAAAACTACTACATGATCTGGGAACAGAATAATCTAATATCTTGCATTTCTTTCTCTTTTTAAAATTTTTTATCATGATTTTTATAATTAAAGAAAATAGAGTAAAAATCATGAGAAGTGCAAGTTGCTTCTACAACTTGCTAATAACCAAACATGGATTGCATAAAAAAATGTTTCTTCTTCCTAATATATATTTGGTTTAATAATGTTTTGAGAATGACTTCATCTTAAGTAAGCCAAAACTGCAGTCAACTTTAAAATTTATTGTTTTAAATATATTTCGTGGATAAGACTAAATTTTTTATTCAACCTTATTAATTTATTCTCGCTTTATGTTTAAGATATTTTCATTTGCTGCTAATAGTAGTTAATTCGTATATTATGCTCAAGTACCTGAGATCGTAAAATTACAGTTAAAAAGATGTTTTTGTCATCAAATCATTTTCAAAAATGATGCGGTTATTGTTTGATATTACATTTATATCACTGTTATGAATAAGCTAATGAAATGTGATCCTGCAACTTACCACATTTAAATTATCGCTTTAGCTCCCAACGCCAAACCTTCACGTCCAGCGTTGCCACATAAAATTAACCCGAGTTTAGTTTCGAAATATAACAGGATGGCGCCACTTTATTGAGCGCTTAAAGAATTTATGGGAATTACGTGCCATTTAATTGTTAAAAGGTTTCTGATCAAAATTTTTCGCTTGAAAATTATAAAATGAATACCTGCATGTGGCAAAATGTCCTAAAGCCAGAAATACTTAAAAATAAGCAAAATAAAAATCAGAAATCTAATTAAAATTTTTTTTAGATATTTTGCCACATGAAGAAAATTTTTTAAAACATTTTGTTAAAAACCGCATCTTTCTATCTTAATTTTTAACGATGTGATAGGTAATTTGCTGATACGGCGCGTAGAGAGCGCTCTTAATTGTGGCATTGCATCGTAACGCTTCGAATAACTTTCTGATACTGATTAATTCCAACATTAGTAAAATAAAAATCAAAACATTAATTTAGGCACTTGCACATCGGGTAACGTTGTCGGCGGTTACACGATAAAAAAATGAACGTTAATAAAAAAATGTTTTTTTTTATTAGACATTTTTCAACATTTTTTGAATTTGGAAAAGAAAAGATTCAAACCGATAATAATATCGCTGGCAGAAGAGGAAAAACACCCGACAAAATGCAGGGTGAATTTCAAAAATTCATAACTTTGCGCCAAAAAATTGTAGGCACTCGTAGTTTTGAAAACTTGACAGAAAAAGGCCTGAACTTTATTGCCTTGGCGGTCGATAGCGTCCACGATTTTTTTGGTACGCCGTACAAGCTGTTAAAGTTTGACATTTTTTTAATCAAAAACTTTTGTTCTGCGGGAGGTCGCGCGGGGGCGGAAATGCCTTTACGTAACATTCGCTCACACGCCCTTAAACTAGACACTTTAAACTTTTTATTACTCCACGGTTCATCCATTTTCGTCCAAAATCCGCCGAGTTATGACGGTTTGCAATTTTGGTATTTTTGGTGCGTTTTTTCTTCGAGTGTACATACATACATACAACTCTGCACTTCTAACGGAGTCAGCTATTCTTGCAGATCTTATAGCCTATTACATATACATACAATATACAAGTAAATATACAATAGGCCGTGCTTGATAATTTTAGTAGTATGTTTAATTATCACTGAACGTCCGGGTGTTCCTTCCCGTCTTATCTCTAAGAATTGAGATACGCTCAATTAGCGCGCATCGCCTACACTTTACGATGCTACCAGTAGCTCACTGGTTGGAGCGAGGTTACTATTCATCCTCTACTAGCTCTCCAGGCTAGTACCGGAGCGATAAACGTGCTCACCCGTCGACTTCCTCTCCAAGGAGAAGTTACCTCGTCCAGCTTCGGACTATCCCTCGACTTATTAGGTTGAGGACCACCACCCGATCGAATCCAACCTCAATTGTGGCAGGACTTGGTTTTTTAATGGTTTTGCCACCACGATCTCCCAGTTATAGGCCTGGTATGCCCTCGAGAGAGCTTCGTTTTCAAGTCTACACGTAATAGACCCCCGGTATGTACACTTTCAGGTGAAGTTGTTTTGAAGGTGAAGTCATGTTAGCAGAGTTTCCTCCGCAACGTTTATGCACATTTGAGCCTGGAAAACCTAGGCGGGGAACCTAAGCCTTTTTTACTAAATAACCGTTACCCAGACCAGCCTGGGGTAGAAGAGGTCGAACCAGTTCTATGGACAAACGCCGTCTGCAAAGCCCCCCCTGAGTATTTCGTCTCCAACTTAGTCTACAACGTTTTCAAGTCTACACGTTAATAGACTTCCGGTATGTACCCTTTCAGGTGAAGTTATCTTGAGAGTGAGAGGCTATGATACTCCTTTTCGCATCGCTCCCTTTAAGGTAAGGGTTCAGAAACTGCTTCAAATCACAGTACTCGGTCTTGCGAGTCATAGGGTGATTGGAATAGTTCCGGAAACACAAACTAGATGCAGTGACTCTACTAACTGATAGAGTCACTGCATCTAGTTACCTAGGCCAGCTGGTCGACCAGAGTACCGCCAACCGCCGCCATATTGGGGCAAACGAAGCACGAAATTGTTCATTACTTGTTCTGTATTGAATTTAATCAAATCCACGTTTACTTTAAAAAGTTTTTCTTATTCTGAAAGATCAAACCTTTATGTCAAACACGTAAAACGTGATTTAAATTTGTCCATTGTTAAAAATCACTATTCTCTGCCCCAATATGGCGGCGGTTTGCGTTACTCTGATCGACCAGCTGGCCTAGATGACTAGATGCAGTGACTCTACTGACTTCTGTTACTTACTTTTTCATAAATTGATTAAGATGTAAGGGTCGCATTTAGATGAATTGAACAAAAAAGTGAATAAGACGAGCGTAAAAAGCGGAAAAAGGGCTATCACAATCAGCCCTTTAATATTAAAATTAAAAATGTCAATTTTTTCGAATATCTTAAAAACTAAAGGGAGTACATATTTTGGATTTCTTTGTACCATATTATTGGTCATTACATTTGGCAAGTTTGCTTCAATTAACCGTCCTCGTGTTTTTTGCCGTTCTCGAGATCCCAGTAGTGAGCATCGAATTTGATCAGCCGCCTGTATACTTCTTTTATTTTACACTAATAAGTCGGTTAAACTAACTGTACAGACGCTACCCCTTTCTATTGTCTAGATTTTTGCTTGAAAAACTTACCTAGTTATGAAACTTAACGAAACCATCAGAGCTCTTGCATAGAAATTCATAATCTACCTAATACCAAAACACAATTGAATCTAGTCCAATTGTTTACAAGTTAATAATAAAGAAATCATGTTACACTATGTATATTTTGTAAAGTCGATGACCACACCTATCAATTAGCATGTTGGGGATCCCAGTAGGTAGCCATCAAAAGCTGACATGTTCCTGTATGGGTGCGGCCTTTTTGTAATATGTATCAGCAGGACATCTCTTTGCACTGCTTACTGACAAATTTAAGGTCAATTTATACTGTTCCACTTTGGATGATCTGGAAAAGATACTTAAAACGACCTAACGATGAAGATGAAGAAATCGATCTGACCCATTAATTATACAGTAACAATAATTATATAGGCTAAAGGTGCAAACTTGTAAAAAATATAATCAATCAAGTGCTAATTATGTACAAGTTAAAAAAATACGTTCACTTATCTAAGAAAGAACGTGCTTGCTGAACGTGCAGATATTTCCTAATTCGCACCGTTAATTATAGACTCCTCTCTTATGTGTCTACTGTAGAAGACATCTGCAGAAAAAGCAAATTTATAAATCTTACAATATTTGAAAATGAATGGCTTCATAAAGGCAAACTCGATTTTAAGAAAGTTTTACTAAGACTACTTAAGAAGCGACAGGGCAGCGGCGGATCTGGGCTTTGAAAAACGAATCCTTGACGCACGCGAAAACTTTCTATAATAAAGCTCACACTTGACCGCCAGTCATACCAAAATAATACCACCAAATCTGGCTTGATTATTGGGTTTTTTCGCGTGATTGATGTTCTCGATAGATTTGAATGTAATCGCTGTAGGTAGAAGACCGGTTCGTTCATATTTCTTCTTTCTTCCTCTGGCAAGTCTATAGTGTCTTTTTTCTTGTAATCTTAAACCAAATCCACGCGTATGGTGGCTGAATTATAACCTTAAAGTATAAAGGAGGAAGCAGTTGCATAAAACAGGTTAAAAATATTGTCAAATAAATTAGTTAAAACTGTTTTGACTTCTTTTATAAACACAAAACTGGACGTGTTGAATTAATAGGGTATAAGAAATTGAATAATAAATTTTGTGTGGACAGGTACGTCGTTTAAAACTTATAAAACATTTTTTCTGTATAAATTTTTCTACGTTGCTAATTTATCATTTTTGTATTTTACATAATTTATGTCTTATGCAATGCTTTTGATGTTATCACTGGTTTTGCTTGACAAGATCGTGCTCTGAAGTTTTGCATAACCGCATAAAAAATTGCGATGAAAACATTTGAAACCACCGTCAGACGCTATTAGAAAATTAAATGGTATTTCTTTAAAATTGCAAGCATTCAGGAAGAAATTTAGGCTCGCTTAATAACTAGTAATTTGCAACTTTAAACTGCACATTATCAGTTATAAAAAGCAGAAAATTCAGCAAATAAAGGTCAAAAGTTTACATTAAATAACAATAAGTAACGAAATGAATCATTCTACATGACTTCAACTGCATTCAGAATTATAACACTTGTTTTCAGCCTTGATTACATAAATCTGGGATAAGTAGAGTGAAACGACTTAAATCTGGCCCACGTTGGACCGTCAGTGAAACTCACTAAAATCTCCCAAACGAAATAATACCCCGCGGTAGGGCGCCAGTGAAACTAAAGCATGCAAACTACACGAGAACACAACTATAAAATTATCATACTTCCATTATCATATATGCTCAAAATGATTGCCACAGCTTGATATTTAAACTCTCTCTTACAAATTTTAAATGTTCAGGTCGCAGGTATTGGTTCTGCAGTTGTCTTATTTTGTGAAAAGGAGTAGATAAGGGTTTAGAACACAAATAAAAACACTAAAAGGGCGCCATCTGATTATGAAGCTTAATATTGATGTTTAATTAAGCCTGATTTGATATTAAATTCATTAATCAGAAAATGAATTAAATATAATAGGTTTTTGGATAAAAATTTAGAAATGTTTAGAAAATTTTAAAGTAAAATTTGAACAAAACTTTCATAATTATATGGTTCCGTTTTGATCATTAGTATAAACTAAACATATTTATTAAATAATAAAAGCAGAAAATAGTTCAAACACAGGTATAATAATAATATTCAAACACATAAAAAAACACATAAACAGTATAAATTTATTAAACTTAAGACTTAAAATTGATAGACATAAGGCAATTTCAAAGATAATTTGAATATTTGCCCAGAATGGTAGTTATTAGAATTTTAATAAATATAAATTGTTCTAAAAGTTCAACAAGATCTGAAGGATATCCGGATTTATTAGCTAAAAAGTATTCCAACATAATATTAGACTCAAGAATTTATTTAAACCAGAAATCTTTTGAAAAGTTTGACGAACAAATATCCATCACTTTAAACTAAAATAAATCTAATTAAATATTTCGAAGATTTATAAATTTAATTTTCACTGTTAATAATGGACTAAAATTAAGTACTACTGAGAGCTCTCTTCTAGTAAAGAACAACAAAATTCACTTATTTAAAATAATCCAACCTCAAAATAATAAAGATAAACAATTCTTAAAGTACAATACCTCAAACCTTGGTTTATTTGCTGTACAAAGCAAATCATACTGGTCAATCAGAAATTGGAAAAGGCCTCACTTGGAAAGAACCGTAGTTGATTCTCGATGATTCGATGGTATTAAATTGCAGTTTGATGGTAGCAGGTCCAAAGAAATACTTTATAACAATAGTCAATCATCCATACAATTTTCAGCACCAATGTTCGTTAAACACAGTTTAAACAATCTTGTTTAGTTAATGTTTATTGTTTAGAATTTATTCTCGAGGAGTAATTGTAATCTCCTTTATTTAAAACTCGACGGATTAAACCAAATAACTGTCTGTCATTATCGCCAGATAAAATGACAATCCACAATTTTAAACTATTACCCAAATTAAGTGATTTTAAGGACTGTATTCTCAGAATATCAACATAAATGCTTTTATGAAAGTAGATGACCAAACACTTCCCACAGTTTTTTTTATCAAGGTCTTTCGCGAAGTAATTGATATTATACCAAAACACAAATAAACAAAACACCAAAAGACATCATTTTTATGACTCTACGTTCTTTAAATGCATACACCTTTAAAACAATCATTTCTAAAAATATTTTTGTAGGAAATATATACATGACAGAATTTTATTTTGAATAAAGCGCAGTCTTACAGGACCGAACTTCGGATTTTTAATAAGTATAAATGTAAAATTTTACGAACTGAATGTCGATAGAAAATGTACCGTTACAAGAGCTGGATCGTCAGTTTAAACTGCAGTTGTCGTCCTGTTTAGATACAGCGTATCTTCACGAACTTATCTTTGCGCAGATTCCTCTTACAGCAATTAGGTTCTCGGGTTAGATCTTCTTGTGGCAATTAAACTTATCCCAACCTACTTTGAGTATTTATAATTTACATAATCAGAAATTGCCATTCGCCGCTTAAGATGTCTTTGTAATTCAGACAAGAATTTAGAATCCAGTGTCTTTCTGTCTATTGTCTACAATTAGAAAAAATGTTGAGATTAAAAAAATCTTATAGCGTTTTCAATTGACTGCTCTGGAGTGCTCTTAGATTGCTCTGAGAGCAAATTCCGTATTCGATTGGTTCATCTGACATTCCGGTCATCAAGATTTGCGTGTTCGATTGCGGCAAGCGCTCTGTGTAAAAGCACACCGAGAGTGCTCTTCATTGATCTGTTCCACGAGTCAGATCAATTCAGATCAAAACAAAAACCTAACCTCTAATTCATTCGTATCTGCGTTACTTCAACTGGAAAAACGCATTGAAAGTATTATTATGGATGATGAAAGGTGTCGTTTGGCTTTATTAGAAATCTTTATCATCAGATTCGTCTAAGGATAAGGAAAGTGAAGCTATTATTGAATATTTAAATGAGAAACAACGATTATGCAAAGTTCGTAATTTCCTGGAAACGATAAATTCATTTTCTGATGAATCGGTAGGTTTACTATAATAATAGGTACGCAGTACATAATTTTATTAATCGTTTTTGTTCATTTTTGCGACAACGTTTAATAAATAAATTCCTGAGTATGTTTCAAAACAGTTAGCATTGCCAGGTGTTTTATTATTATTAGTTATAATAATTTATATAATGATGGTCACACAAAGATACTGCGATCGAAATGATTATATTCGGTTGTGTATTGTGAATCACTCTTCGATCAATCTGAGATCAATCTACATAAGAGCAATGACGTCATACTCGTTTTGCGAGCAACCGCAGAGCAATCTGCAATTGAGCAATCCTGGCTCCAATTGAAAACGCTATTAGATTGCTCTCTTCAGAATCGTAACAATACTACGCGAAAAGTTCACTGTCATTGTTGTGGGAAGATAGAGATTTTTTAAGAGATTTCTTGTAAGAATATATAAGAATCTTTATTTTTTACTGGTTTATATATTATGTTTGCTTTATGCTTCAATGCGTAATCATTTATATAGCAAGATCATTACAGTGCATAGGTTTTTACTTCTTCATCGCAACCTGTTCGAACACCATCAGCAACCTTAGTATGCCAGAAACTTCAACTCATCCACATAAAGCGAGACTGTGACTAAGGATTCAATCAACAATCGCCCGTATGCTTCACATTTGTCCAAAAAATGAAATAATTTTCTTTGCTTCCTCTACAACCTGTGCAACAGATTTTTATTTCTTTGTCATTACTGTACGCGCACTCGATAATGTCCTCGGGCGTGAATGTGGAAGAATGGCCCGAAAGGAAACTGACGTACACAAAAATGACTTTTTTTATTTTTATTACATTTTATAGGGACTCTAAATTCAGCTTTCGAATAACGACCTCTAGTGGACCTCGATTTGAGGGACAAATGTCTCTTATACGGCCTGTCGCGAATGTAGTGCCAGGAATTATTTCTGTTTTGAGGTTATTTCTGTTGGGTCGGCGCCACAATATAAAATATTCAGGTTGCCTATTATCAATATCCCATTTGAAATATTACATTGCTTCCCGGTTGCAAATTCTCCAAGTTGCTAAGAAAACATAACCTCTCATAAAATACGTGCTTTTATATTGTGTTATTTTATTTATCTAGATATAGAAACTAAAAAAAAGGAAATTCAACAGAACAAAATAAGTAAAGCTATCTGCAGAATGTTAAAATAACAATTCAAATATTTGCTAGAATAATTACAACAAGGCTCGACAGATGGCGCCACTATACGAAAGCTGTCCAACAATGGAGGTTTTTCCAACGCGACCGGTCGTGTAAGAGTCGTTTGTCTTTTAAATCGAGGAGGCCGCGGATTCCACTTTGGATGTCCACTTTGTATGCCGTATCGATTGGAGACGTCATCTTAAGAGAAATAAATAAGAAAGTTGAAAAATTAGTGGCCAAATTGACACAATCGAGACAAAAGATTCAATCATCAGTCAATTTTGATGGTAGTCTCTGGGTGTAGTTGAAATCCTGACAATAAATGAAAAAGTTAAATAAAATGGAGGCCCATGTGGTGGGAATATTTTTATATCTCCATTGTTTATGGACCAATTGAAATGCGACTTCTTTTGTGCGATTGAACTTGATGTCAACACTATCCCCTTTATACTGTCTCCTTGCTGACGCGACAATGACGCGAATTCAACAAAAGCGCATCGAAATGCACCAATAAATGAAAAAGTTAAAGCAGATGGATGCCCATGTGGTAGGAATATTTTTCTCCATTGTTTAAAGAATTACTTATTTATTAATTCATAAATATTTTCAAAATTTCTAAACTATTTTGTAAAAAAAATTGATTAAGGCACCTGAACACCAGAATGAATTATCCTCTATCTCATAGAATAAGTTTAGAAATAATACAGATATCAGATTATAAAGTAGTTATTGAAATATTAATTATTAAAGACACGCTTTATGTCAAAACTCCCAAAAAACGGACTTTTATAACATAATTCGCGAAAATTCAAAAAAACCTAAAATCAGTTAATTTTACAAATTTACTATTTTATACAAAAATTAATTGTCTATTTAACTGTTTTTGTTTGAATTAATATGAGCTGTTAATCTTTTGCTATGCGCATTCAAACTCAAGGGTCAGAACTTTTTCATTCGATAGTAAATATATTTTAAAGCTAATACTCATGAAGTTTCTTGATACTTGTGACCTTCGATAGTGTTGTTAGGTTAACCTGTGTTACGGCTAAATAATAATATAAATTTTACCCAAATAAAAGCAATTATAATATATAAATATTATTAAATCACGTTTTGTTTACATCGAGACACTCATTATTTTTCCGGAACAAAACAAAAAAAATTTTTCGCAGTCTGTACAACACAAAATATTTAATACTTACTGTACAACTCAAAATTGCCTCGATTTGAGATATATACACTACAAATTTAAATTCAGGTCACAGGTATTGTTTCCACAGCTTACAAATTATAAAAGAAATGAGTTATAAGTTTAAAGACACAAGAAAATGCATATTGCTGAGCGCCATCTGTTTAGGAAAGTCCAGGGATTTTATAAAGATAATGACCTGATGCTCGCAAACAAAAATCGACATCAGATCTATTAAATTTAATTCAAATATTAGTCATAATCAGTTATGTCAAAAGGTTGAATAAAAATATTTAAAGACTTTCATAAATATATGGTCCTATAATATTTAGTTTAATTAATTTTAATTATAGGTTTATTGATAAATGAAAATATAAAAATAAGAAATTTCCAAATAAAACATCGTTACAAATTTGAATAAAAAAAAGATACCCAACCTAAGAATTCTTAACGACAGGGAAATAATACACATACAAATAGTGGTCAAAAATATTCGATACAAAAATAATGGTTCAACTTACATTAACATTACCCAAAAATAAAATTCATTAAGTCACAATACCTTAATCAAATAGTTCAATCCAACTTCACTTTACAAAGGAATTGAAACAATTCCCAAGCCATTTCTATCAGAACAAACACTTATTACCAAACTCGCTTAATGAAACTGAAGGAATCTGGAAATCACCTTACTGATGCCACTACTGAATTTGAACCAAGGAATTAAAGTTCACAATGACTGTCTCTCATTAGAACTAATGTTTAATAAAGTTCTTATATTCTTATAAAAATATAGCGGCAATAACCGTATGAATTCGATTATTAATTATTTATTAAAAATATTCTTCTTTAATAGAGGTAACGCCACACTTAAATGTATCATTTAAGAATTATTTAGTTTTAAAACTTCCGATTTTAAATTACATTAAAACGCAATTCTGTAGAAGCTTGCTTCACGATAAGTTAAATTCGATAATGAAACTGTTCATTACAATACCTGTATTACGATCAAACAAAATCATTCAACAAACTGAGATGTAGCCGCCAAATATTAACTGCACTTTGACTATAATTCGATAACTCATACGGAATTAATTACTAGATTTCGGTAAAAGCGATTCCAAATTAATCACTAGAATTTCTGAACTTTTATCGATAATTAAACACATAACTAAATAATTGGGAAGTGCTAAAGGCAATCAACCCTATAACAATTCTCTTCACGGAGAGACACGAGGCCTCCCGCGTGGCAAACGCAACTTCGCTCAGTTGAATTCAACCAATCTTAAACAAGCTTCGACTGACTGTCTAAACTAAAAACTATTTCGCGGCGAAATGATTTTTTGAGGAGGGCGAAATTTTAAATAATCCAATAAAAATATAGCGGGATTTTCATTAGCCAATAAAATATGTTTACTTCATTTTGTTCTATAATAGATTCCCTTTTGAATTCGTACATTATACTTGCAGGTGGCTGTCTAGACAATTTTATTCTAGAAGATCCCGTTTGTCGGCATTTTGTTTACTAGAAGAGATTTCAACCCAGTATGTTTTAAAGCTGTAAATTCGAACTTTCACGCATTTTAATCATAAGGAAATTTTTGTTAAAGCCAATATAAGATTTTAGCCCTTATAAGCTCGGGATTTAAAACAATTTTTATTCTGGAACATTCTATTTCTCGGAAAATAAGCATTCGGTTAATGTGGGAACGCCTTGTGGTGAAATATAGGGTATTGCTAACGAATATGTTTCGAGGTGACTCTTTTATACTTGATGGAAACATTATTTAGCTTAATGTACTAAATATTTGCAGTTCCGACATAATTGAATTTTACTAAACTGCCAGGAGCGTACTGGGATTCCTTTAGTATTTATTAGTTTCAAAAACGTAACGTTACAATAGCAGACCATTTGTTGCTATGTATTCGGCTATTCTGTTAATAAACAGTAAAGACAGACCGCTTATTATTTTAAAATAAAAGAAAATTAAATTGTGGAAACATTAAATTTCAATCTTGTTGCATTTTGTTTGAGTATAACTTGTTTAAGATACAAGGGTCGGTCGTTTGATTTATTGTTTCAAATAACTTTTTAATTCGAAAAATAAGTAATAATAAATTGTGGTAGATGTATGTATTTCTAGTAATTGCAGCAATTGGTTATTATCTAAAAATCTACGAGGGAAACTAGATAAATTATCTACCTAAGCATGAAGCAAAAGACGCATGATTTTTTAAACAATTTTATTTTTCAATATAATCTCCCGCAACTTCAACGCACTTTCGCCATTTGTCTTGCAATGAATTCATACCATTAAAAAAATGATTCTTCCTGATTGCCAAAATAGTCATTGATGGTTCGTTTCAAATGGTCATCACTTTCAAAATGGCGACCTCTCAAATGTTTTTTCAGATTTCGGAATAAGTAGAAGTCCGAGGGTGCCAGATCTGGGCTGTAAGGTGGGTGGTCTAACTCTACAAAGTTACATTCGTTCAGAATTGGACGAACTTTGGCGGCTTTATGAACCGTCGCATTGTCATGAAGAAGGAGCACATTTTTATGCCTCAAGTGGGGACGTTTTTTGGTAATTTCCGAATGTAACTTTTTGAGCGTATTACCGTAAACCTCTGCATTTATTGTAGTGCCCTTAGGCATATATTCGATCAGAAGAACTCCATGCAAATCCCAGAAAATTGTTGCCATAAGTTTTCCGGCTGAGGGCTGTGTGCGAGCTTTCTTTGGGGGTGGAGAACCCTTATGAATCCATTGCATAGATTCCAGCTTTGTCTCAGGGTCCCAGTGATGTACCCAGGTCTCGTCTCCAGTCACTATCCTCGTTAGGAATTCAGCATCAGCTTCCAAAAGATCTAAATTGTTTTGACAAATTTGCTGTCTTCGCGTCTTTTGCTCTGGAGTCAACAACCTGGGAACCCACCTCGCTGAGACTTTATTCATGCCTAACTTTTCGTGCAATATGGTAAAAACGCTAGGTTCTGATATTCCCAGAGCAGTAGCAATGGTGGAGACCTTCATGCGGCGATCCTCAAGAACCATAGCTTCCACTTTGTCACACATTTCACTGTTGGTTGCCTCAAGTGGCCTTCCACTTCTAGGGTCATCCTCTATGGATTCACGTCCCCAACGAAACTGTTTTGACCAAAACTTAATCGTAAAATATGATGGGGCATCATCTCCATATACGGCAATCATACGTTCTCTTATAAATTTTGGACCATTGCCTTCTTTTGTGAGAAAGTTAATCACACTCCTATGCTCCAATTTCAAAACACTCATTTTTTGTCAACTAATCGCGCACAAAACAAAAAGTAACAGGTCAATTTCACTGAAACTTCAGATACAATTATAAAAGACTTGCCACTATTTGACATTAAACGCTGAAGATTGTCAGTTGTTTCAGTCATGGCTAGGTAGATAATTATTCTAGTTCCCCTCGTATAAACACCAAACAAAATAACTGAAAAACTTGAGCACCTTTTTCTCTAATACTATTTATTTCCGATGTATTTGTGCATTATATTTATGTGCATGTCATTCTGTAAGATTTATTTCAGGAATACCTTTACTAAAGTAAAGCGAAATATCGAAAAAAGCGATTCTTTAATTCAGTAACGTTACTGTGTCATGATTAACCTGAAACTGGTTATCAACATAAAAAATGTATATATTTCTTATTAAATTATTAATAAAGTCATTAGATTTTCTGTATTAAATTTTAATCGTGTCAACAAAATTATACAAATAAAAACAACAAATTAAAGATCTTTTGATGAACTAGACCTGTTCATGTCGCAAATAAAAATTATACAACGACCTAACATTTTCTCCTGAGTCCATAACCTGACATTAATATGCATAATTGAAGGTTATAATTGAAAGTTATTTATAATTAATTACTGTGTAGCTACTTTAAATGGCGTTTTTTATATATGGTTCATATCGATTTATTCATATTGAACTGTTTTAACAATTTTTTTCTTCAGCGATTTGAATGAAAATGAAAATCACAATTCATATTATATTACATTCACCTCTAATAAAATGTATTGTTAATTACATTCATTTTTATTTATTAATTATTACTAATTTTTTCTGAGACATGCCCTTCTAAATTTTATAACAGTCATATGTTATTTAATTATTACATGTCATTAGTTTTTCGTTCTCCAATTTGTATTTTCCTCATTCTCAAAACTAGATAAATATTTTCAATTCAGCACGACCTTGTGAAGGTCGTCTTAATCTATCTTAAATAACTAGTTTTCTTTTTTATGGTTAGGTTTGTTATTATGGTTTTGAGGATTTTTAATCGATTTTATCCTTTAAGTTAGTTCAAGGAACTGCTGTTTAATATAACTATAATATAAAACATATTACATGCATTTCTACTTTTCAATTAAAAACAATCACTTCATTAATTATTTTGATTTTAATAAATAGGCTATTATTTATTAATTTACAAGATATTAAATACACGCCCAACTCATTAAAAAGCTTAAACATTACGTCCGATTTCCGCAAATAATGATAATTATTAATAACAACACGTGTATTTCGCTATATAAATTAATCGTTTTATAATCTGCAATTTATTTGCATGTTGTATAGTTGTATGTTTATTTTTATTTTTAATTTAAAAAGGTAAAAAAGAAATTAGTACTATAACTTTTTCATCAATGAAAGTTAATCTCCGGAAATAACTCTTGATATTTTTTATAAAATTATGAAATAGGATACAAAGAACTAGTACCTATATCGGATTATGACGAATTTCTTTTTATTTTTTGTTGTCATAGGCAGTTTCCGAGCAGTTCGTGAGAAATAAATGATACTTTCTTTTATTAGATGTGCTATGTATTTGCATTCGTTAATCTTTTTACTGCTTTTATTAATAAATTTGATTTTCTATTCACATTTTTTAAATGTTCAATACTAATATTCACTAATGCGAAGAGGTTGCTTCGTAACTTGAATTGCATGTTTCGAAGAAAAGTTGATATCTTAAAAATATCAAGATTTCTTAAAAACTCAATTAAGACGAGTGACACAGTTGGAATTACGTCAATGAGATTAAAAAAAACAAATTATTTCCTATACATTTAAATTTGAAAGGACAAGAGGCAAATAAAATGACAATTTGTCATTTCGTAGGGATCGATTCAAACATGGCACAATAATAAATCTTGACCTTCTGAGCAATTTCTAACAACCCTAAAACCGATCCGTTGGTCCAGAAATTGAACAGAGGTACCAAAGTCATATAGAGGAATTATTCATTATATTCTGCACCCCCCCCCCTCCCTATCTTTCTTATTATTGGAGATAAGAAAGAGAGTTTCATATAAAAGTTGTACTGTTGTATTTTTCTAAAACATCACCAAAAAATAACAATTGCATGTGTAGTCACTGACAACGAAATATTAAGTTCATCACCCAACCTTCGATGACCTCTAGAGGTTTATCCGATCATCAGATCACTCTCAGAGTAATTTAAAAGTTGCTCATGAGGTCAAGTTCTGTGAATTTGCTGCGTTTGGAGAAATTCTATGGTATATTTTTATTTACATGGTGTAAACTGGCCATCGAATCAGTTTTAGAGTAATTTAGAAATAGTCCAGGAGGTCAAATTCTATCATTCTGCAAAGTTTGGCGCAGTTTTCCACAAATTTAACACCAATCCCACATTTATGTTACAGTTAAGGAAAACTGCAGAAACGTTAACCAGATCGCCAGCACAGGGATTCGATCCCGGTCCGCCTGGGCGAGAGACTATATACGAATTAATTAAAAAATGATAATTAAGCCCTAATGCTCCTTGTCTTCCAGCATCTGATTAAGTCTTATTCTTTATCTCTGGTACCAGAAATAACATTAAAAATCTCAATTCTTGAAATTTCGAAGATTCTGAAGCTATTGATGCTTTAAAAAGTAAACATAGTAACATTAACTTTGAAATTTTTTGTGCAAAAGCCATGAAGGGACCATCCGAGTTCTTTAGTTCATTTGACACACAAGATCACCTTTTAAGTTTAAACGATAATCTTGATGGAAAATGAGCGGCTTCAAAAACTATTGACCACTCATCCTCAAGAAAAGTGTCAAAAATAACTCCAGTTTTTAGCTAAATAACTCGGTTGAATCTTTTGAAGCAGGGGTTTCCAAAATGCGGCCCGTGGGCCAAAGCCGTAAACCCTAGGAATGCGGCTCTCGATGTCAGATTATCCGCGATCTGAGAAAGAGTTTGCTTTATTTTCTGATCCATTTTCTGGCGATCTACAAAATGTTTCCGAAGATATGCATCAGATTACAGGAACATGTCGGAGCCAAGAATTCTTATCGCAACAATTCCTTAATTGATTTTTACAAAGGATTATCTTCACAGGATTTTCCAAAATTGCGCAAAATGCTCAACAAATATTTCATGATTTGGTTAGCTCTCTTCTTTGGGAAGCTCTCTATATATGGGAAAAAACTGCCTTAATCATGGATATTAATAATTGCAAATTGAGATCAAAATTAACTGATAAGCGGTGTTAAGAATACATTCAACCGGCTTGGAACAAAGATAATAATATTATTAAAAGAAAACAACTCCAGAAGTCACACACTTCAGATTGATGAATTTATTATTTTTTCGTTTTTTGTGTGAAATTATTTAGTTATATTTGTTTTAAATGTTAAAACAGTTTGTAGCAAAAAGTAATTATTGTCATAAATCAAGAACGACTATGTTATAAAATTATATAATAATAATTGCTACAACCCATAACCTGAAAACCAGGCCCCACAAGCTACGAAGCTTGTGCGGGAGGGAGGGGGCGATTATTATTATGTAAGCCCAACGTGCGGCTGCAGCCGCAATTAGTATAAATCTTTCCCTTGTGTTTAACTTTTTATCAATTTGAACGTACTTTTCCATAAAACTTTTTTTTGGCACGCCAAATATTTTGGAATTTACAATTTGGTCCACCTAGGCAAAACTTTGGGAACCCTTGCTTAAAGTTCTTTGCGCAAAGAATCTGCAGAATTAACCATTTTGCATAGCTTTCAAAAACAAAGCGCCGTATTTTTAAACATTGGAATTTTGAATCTCAAAACTTTTAGAGACTTTTCGCTATTTTTGAAACCTCGAAAACTAAGACCTTAACATTTAATACATAGAATTCTGAAATATTGAAACTCTTGAAACTGAATCTAGAAACTTATGTTGATATGCACAATTTTGGTATTTTGAATCTTTGAAACCTCGAAGTTTGAAGACTGCGAATTCATAACGTGTTAAGAACTTAGACTTCAAAAACTCTAAATCTTTGAAACGTCACAATTATGAATTTCTGTTATTTTAAGATTCCCAATCTGTCATATCTCGAAATTCTTTTTAACTTTTTAACAGAGTCAGAAAGTTGTCAGGTAACAAAGTGTCCTTACACTTACACTTACGGGGAACAGTTATAGACGAAATAACAACTTACCAAGAAAAAGGCTTTCCAATCCCTGCGCAAGCAAAAGCCTAATAGATAGAGAAGAAGATAGGGTTCTCGAGAAGTTGAAAGTCAAGATTTATTTTATAATTTACAATCCTAGAAGATTGCCTTACAACTTCTCTCCAACAACATCTTAGCTTAGTAAGAGAACACAGCCAACATATAAGCCTGAACATTAATAGTAAGAGAACGAACTTCATGATTAGCAGGCACATTTAGAAATGCCAGTCTAGCATTCATTAGTTTACCAATAGGATGAATGATCTAGTGGTGTGATTTTTGGGAGGACTAGATTTCAGGCTTGGAAGCAAAATGCCGGATGAAAAATATTCGTAATGCATTGATAAAATTAAAAAAAGCCTCACCAATACCAATTTCGATCTCAATCTTAAACTATGATTCGTTAAATGCTGTATCTGGCCAGTAAAGGGTAAGTAAAATAAGCTAGGGGTCTTCGAAGTGTCGGTTTACTGCAGCAACAATGACTAACTAGGAAGTTTAGAGACAAATGAATAGAGATTGAGAACTGTTATAATAAAAAGAAGGAAGACTGTACATCTAGGATATATCATGCACAATACAAAACAGTGGATAGAAGTACGAACTGTAGAAAGTCAACATACGGTAGGAAATGGAGCATGTGGTCGCGAACATCCTTTAGGGAATGTGCAAAAACAAAAAAAGTAATTAGATTTGTATTAAGTTTCTGCGGAATTGAAAGATTCCCACGAAGTGATGATTAGGACAGGAAAAGTCAATGGTTGTAGGGTTTTTAAACTACCGGAAGAATCCCAGATGTTCTTCGGTATTTCTCAAAACATATATATGGGTTAGCCTAGGTAACTGCTAAATAAAAAGTCCTTCAACAGCTCCACGCCACCGGAGTCGGACGACAAAGATAAGTACCAAGTAATTTACCAAATCTCCTGTAAGCCTCTCCTGTAGCTTTCACAACAACAAGGTAAAACAATTGATGTTCATACAAATGCCTAAATAACTATATAAGCAATTAACTGAAAGAGATAAACAATTAATTAAATACGTCAACAATTATAAACCTTTAATAAAGGCTTCCAAATACTCTATTAAGGTAATAAAGACGATTCATGCGCGAGATTATAATTCAGACTAGATAAAGATTTTGTAAGGTACTGACTGACTACTAACTCAATAAGGTACGACAGGGCCTGTGGATATCTATTGGTTTCAAGAGAATACAAGTAAAGAACATTGCATTTAAATTCATACCACACGTTCACAAATTCATAAATTCATTCAAAACACGATCTTGGCCACTAGTAGCTATTTACCTCTAGTTATTATTTCAATGTTAGTCTCTTTCGCGCATGCCCGCATTGTTTCCCACTATTCTGTTTTTGCACTATTTAAAGTACATTTTACTTCGTTGACTACGAGCGCGGACATATGTAAGTTTACTTGCACTGAGATTACTTGGTAGCCCTTGTTTAGAGTCAATAAACGTTGAAACTTCAGCTTGCCAGATCACTTTTCCTCAATTTTCTAATAGATTCTGCTAGATTCTAACGAAATGCTTTGGCGCCCTATACTCCAATGGACTAACACGAAGAAGCGGAAGAAAAATAGAGAAGTGTCGCATTTTCGTATTTTGACACTTTTTGTCAAAGTTACTCTTAAAGTGAAAATTACCAAAATGCAACGTGAATATGACGTCACTTAGCAGGATTTTCTTCTCTACCTTAACTAATCTTCTTCCCGAATAGTTCCCTAGATTATTCTATTAAGATATAATCACTTATAAAACTTTGAATGAGCATTTTGTTCTGCTTCAACTGATCTTATTCCCGAGCAGTTTCCTGGATTCATCATAAACACTTACAAAATTTAACTTTAGTTAAATTTATAATTAAATTAATAAATTTGCCAGATCACTTTTTCTGACTGAGTTATATTTGCTGCTAAAATTTCTTTTGGTGGTCAAAGGATCTCGTAGTCATCTTTTAGAGATTGGATACTAAAGAAATACGACGCAATATTACAATGCCCAAAGCATCTCTCTTACCAAACCGCAATTAAACAAATTAAAAAGAAATCGCTTTCAATAAATTTCCCAGTAGTGACACATCAGCTGAAACTTTCTTTTGCGGAAATTTATTACATAGAAAATTGTCTTTTATCTCAGCTACAAATCTTCCTAACATACTGCAATTGCTTTTAATGGTAACAATTTAAAGAAGTAATTATATACCCGAGCAATTATAGAAAATGATTTTTTTAATGACATACCTACAGATCGTTCGATGTGTGTGGTCATCGATCAAGATTACACACCTTTAATGATCGAAAATCTATATCTCTTAACTTTTTATTCTCTTATTAGATAACTGCAGCATGAAATATGTATCTTTGAGAAACATAAAAAAGGTAAACGCCTTTTTAATTCAAAACATAAATGAGAAATTATAACAGACACCAAGCAGTTGCGATTAATTTCTTGCGTGCAAAAGAATGGAGTCCTTGTGTGGTCTTGCTCATTAACCGCAAGGAAACGCTGTCTTGACTTTATAATTTTAAAATCTTGAACATGCACTTTATAATAACACTTTAATTGAATTTAGATAAGGCTATGAATAATAAATAATTTTCCTCTTTTATTTTCAGGGAGCAGTACCTCTTCTCAATTTTCGAAGCAATAATATCAACATTAGAATCCAAATTGCAAAGAATAGAAAATTTGGATAAGGCTGTGGAGCATTTAATGAGAAGAGTCGAGGGTTTAGATTCTAGAGTTACAGATAATATAGAAAAAACAGACTCTGTAATTTCAAAATTAGGGTATCTGGATTTAAAATTGTTTAATACTCCTAATAATGCTCGCATTTTTGAATCTTCAACGACTTCCGACGAATTAAATCCTTTAACATTGAATAAAAGGTTAGTATCACTAGATGAAAAAGTCAGCGACATTGACGATAAGTTGAGCACGCTTAAGAATCAATTAGATAGTAATTATCTTCCTGGAGAAGACATTAATGCAGAAGCCAGTGAAAAGAAACCTGTCAGCATGAATGTTGTTGAAATTACAAAAGCCTTAAACACGGAAGTGATGAATCATGTTAGTAAAGAATTGGATCAACTTAGAACAGCCACAACGAGCGTTGACAGGAAACTTCAATACCATATAGGTTTAGTAACTGATAATCTGGGGAAAATTTTACGAATGATGTCGGAAGTTCACGAAGCTATCGTAGAGCCTGAAGAATTAAGCGAAACGCAAGTCAAAACGTACAGAAATCGCACTACCACAACTACTCCACAGCCTCTACAAATAAGAAGCAGTAAGCTAGATGCTTTAGTAAAACAAATCAAACCCATAATAAACGTTTCTGAAAAAATGGACGAAGTGTGGGATGTTGTAGTTGGTACCAAGAGCTCCGTTGATGATCTAGTACCAAAATCCGACGAGCTCCTAACTCAAACCCAAAGACAAGAACGAGCGATCGGAGAGATCCATAACGATTTAAGGGCGAAAGCGAATAAAATAATTGCTAATCTAGATATGGTCGAAAAGAGACTGAAAAAGCAGGAAAATGATGTGGCTACTTTAGCCCAAAGACCTGTACCAGCCGAACTACTTTTGGATCCTACTATTGATCGTTTAGTAGAATACGACCCAAGCAGGTATATTGTAGACGATTATCCCCCGGCGACCGATACAACATTACCAATTCCCTACACAACATTACCACCACCAACAACGGTAACGTTATCATCCGCCACTATCGCTCAAAGCAGTACGGTTCTGACGGCGTCAACGCAGCAAGCGTCCAGTGTTACAGAAAAGAGAACAGAAAAAAGAAAAGGTGGAGTTATCTTCCCTAGTGTTAAGAATAAGCCGTCTCCTGGAAATACTACATTTACCACGGATTCTATACCCAGCTTAAAAGATATTAAGGTAAGATTTCAGTTTTTAGTTTTTAGACAAGATTTGAGATCTTGACAATTCCTTGCATACATGATTTTTTACAGCTAGGTATACAAAGCTTATTCGCACGACATTGAGAATTGAGCTTCTGGATTAGTCCTGATCCAGTGATGTTAATGCTCAGAATCTGATTATTTGTAAGCCGAGACTTAATTGGTTATGTTTTATAAAACAATTCTTTGGGCACATTTTGTTTTCCAATAGCCACTGCACGTTTTCAAGTTGAAATCTGCTACCTATTCAATTTTCAATGGTTGGTCAGATCCAATTGTGGAATTTGGAAACCACCTCTTTCTCAATAGCCAAATTAAATGCCAACCGACTCTGACTGGATCGAATCGAACCAAAATACATTTATCTTCAATCTTTAATTTTGGTTTTAGCCAAATTTTTCCTGATTCATCAACAAAATCTACAGCCTAATAATGCTCCGAAAAGGTACCAATTTCAGTCTAACGTCTTGAACTCGTATCTGAAGGATGAATTCTCCTTGTCATATCCATGGATTTGGCAATTTACCAATAAAGATTGTCTGCAATTTAGACTCACTTATTTGCTATTCAACGATTTTTAATTCTCTTTAATATTCGGCACTTTGAAACTCTGGTATTTTAAGATTCTCAAAGCACTCTTTGAGATTTGGTGCTATTGTATGTTACATTTAAAATTTTTCGTTTTGACAACATATTGAGACCCAGTAATTTGATAGCCGATTCTCTAAGATTCTGCTATTTATTGTTTGACGTTTTGAAATCTAGATTTCGGATAATAATAAAGCAAAAGCTGGTATTAGAGCAATACCAGCGCACTTCAATAGAGACGCTGCTCTTTCGAAATTCGGAAATATATACTAGTTTCAATTTAACATCTGCTATTTGAGATTTACCTATGTGATATTCGGTATTTAAATGTTTACAATTTTTTTATATCCGGTATTTAATTTGTCAATTAATTACTTAGCGACTTGAGATTTGGTAATATTTTTTTTTTACAATCTGCTGTTTGGTGTTTAGTAAGATGGTATTTAGCATCTCGTAATCGTCAACTTCAGATTCAGCACCTTTGTAATCGGCACTTTGATATTTGTCACTTTAAGTTCGACGTTATATCTAAAATCAGAAATTTTGATATTTTGCAATTTAATATTCAACGTGTACTTTAAAATATCTTTTTGATATTCACCAGTATATTCAGCACCTCAACACTCTTATGAAATTTCCAGAAATTGGAAATTTGAAAAGGTAATTAAAAAAAGTATAGACGGGGCTTTTAAATTCGCCAATTTCAAATTTAGAATTTTTAAATTGGGCTTACGACAATTAGATATTCGCCGCTTTGGTCTGTTGTTTGATATTCAGCGATACAGTACTTCGATTTGAAAATTGGTATAGCGAGATTTTGCATTCATAATCGTCCTTTCGGTATTGGTAGCTTCAAGTCTGACGTTACGAATCGGTTCGGCATATTGAGATTCGGCTATTCGATATTCAGCGTCTTTATTTTCGACACTTTGAGATTCTGCTGTTGGTATTTTTGGATTATCAAAGCACTCTTTGAGATTTGGTGTTATTGTATGTTACATTTCAACATTTTTCGTATTTAATTTATCAATTAAATACTTCGCGACTTGATATCAATTGATATCAATAATAATTAATAGTACGTACTTAGAAATATTTAAGATATTCACCGATATGATATTCAGCACATCAATATTCTATTATATCCAATTTTTAGAAAATGGAAATTTGAATAAGTAATTTAAAAGTACATACTTGAAGCTTTGCGATCCGCCAATTTGAAATTTAGAATTTTTATATTGGGATTACAGCAATTAGCTATTCGTCGCTTTGGTCTATTGTTTGATATTCAGCGATACGGTACTTCGATTTGAGAATTGGTATATCGAAATTTTGCGTTCATAGTTATCGTTTCGATATTTGTCGCTATTCAAGTTTGACCTTATGAATCAGAAACACAGATATTCCGCTCGTTGAGATTCTGCTATTTGATATTCAGCGCTTTTATATTTGACATTTTGAGAATCTGCGCATTGACAGTGCGCCCATTAAAATATCTATTTGAGATTTGAGAATCTGAATTGAACTTTGAGATCAGGAAATTTCAAGCATTTAGAATGAGGTTTCAGCAATTAAAGATTCGCCGCTTTGGTCTGTTAAGCATTTGATATTCAGCGATATGATTTTCGATACTTCCATTTGTGGAGTGGTATATCGAAAATTTTGCTTCCATATTTATCGCTTCTAGTTTCGATATTATGAATCGAAAACACTGATACTTGTCATGTTGATATTTAGCGCTTTTATATTTGATATTTTGAGAATCTCCGTATTAATAGCGATAATTAAATAGTACGCACATATCTGTTTGATATTCACTGGTGTGATATTCAGTACTTCAATATTTGATTATATGAAATTTTTGATATTTGATATTTCCAATAAATGATTGAAAAACGAAAAAAACTTCTTGGTGTTTTCAGATCCGGCAATTAGAATTTTAGAATTATTAAGTAGTCTCGGCAACTAAATATTCGCCGCTTTGATCTGTTATTTGATATTCAACGATGTAGTATTCGATAATTAGTTCTTTGATTTGGTATATCGAGATTTCACGTTTATATTCATCATTTCGATGTTTGTCGCATTAATTTCGTCGTTATTTAATCGGAAACTTTGATATTCGACACTTTAAGATTCCATTATTTGATATTTAGAGTTGACATTTTGAGAATCTGCGCATTGATATCGATAATTAAATAGCTCGTTCTTTAAAATCTATTCGATATTCACCGAGATGATATTCAGCATTTTATAATTCGATTACATGAAATTTAAAAAAATTGAGAATGTGAAAAATAAAAAGAAAATACTTAGTCATGAAATAAATGAAAAATTTATAAAAAGTTTCACAAAATTTTATTAACATTAACTTCACACGCATTTTTTAAATAACAAACGCAAATTAGACATTTTAGAAGCTTTCGAGGTATACAAACAGAAACCCTGGGTACTTTTAATATATTACCAGATTGAACTCAGTAATTCTCCTTTACTGGAAGTGTTATTAGATATTTAATATAAATATTTTTATATATTTAACTACTATTAGCTTTATATAGTTATTTATTTTTTGTATTTACCTTAACGACATGTGTATTAATTTTTAACTACGATACTAACAGCTTAGCTGTCGAAACAATTGTCAAATAGAACAAAATAAATTTGTCAAACCTTTTATAATTTTTTTCATTTATTTCATGATTATGGAGTTTTGCCAAATAAGGCTCGAAACAATAAACAAAATACTTAATCCTTTGGCAGTTCGAAAATATGATTGAAAAATAAAAAGAAAACACTTGTGCTTTGAGATCCGGCTATTTGAAATTTAGAATTTTTAAGTTAAGTTTCGGCAATTGGCTATTCACCTCTTTGGCCTGTTATTTGATATTCAATTATATTGTATTCGATTCGTCGATTTGACATTTGGTATACCGAGTTTTATCGTTTTAAGACCAGCATTTTGTTCTTTTGTTCATTGCTTTGCATTTTTATATTTGAAATTTAAATCCAATTGATGTCTTGAGATTCGGTAATTAGATTGAGCGCATTGCTGTTTTCAAATTCTGAAATTTTCAATTCGATGTCTTTATTACGATATGCATCATTTCGATATTCGGCACTTAATGTCTTGAAATTCGTCAATTTGCGGTTCTATTCGTTTATATGCGAAATTCTGATTTTCTTTTAATATTCGATTTTTGAGACTTCGTTACTAGGTGGATATACAGCGCTGTAAACAGTCAGTAACATGGCATATGGCATCTTTCGTTTATTACATACGACTCTTTGGAATCAGCACTTTGAAACGTTCGTTATTTTTCCGGAACAAAAAACAGATTACTTTAACTTCAAAAAAATCTTAGGAAAACTGTACAACACAAAATATTTAATACTTACTGTACAACTCAAGATTGCCTCGGCTTGAGATATCTTTCTACAAATTTAAACTCAGGTCGCAGGTATTGTTTCCACAGCTCACAAATTATAAAAGGAATAGATAAAGGTTTAAGACACAAGAAAATACATATATTTGGGCGCCATCTGATTAAGAAAATCAATAATTTCTTATAAAGATATTGACTCTGGTTACTGATACCAGTAACCAGAAACTGGAATCAGATCTAATAAATTTAATTTAAATATTAGTCATAATCGGTTATGTCAAAGTTAGGTTGAATAAAATATTTAAAGACTTTCATAAATATATGGTATTGTAATATACAGTTTAATTAAATTTAATTATAGTTTTTATTGATAAATGAAAATAAAAAATAGGAAGTTTCCAATTAAAACATGGTTACAAATTTAAATATATAAAAAAATGATACCCTACGTAAGAATTCTTAACGACAGGAAATAATGCACATACAAATAGAGATCAAAAATATTCGATACAAAAATAATAGTTCAACTTACAATAACATTACCCAAAGATTATATCCATTAAGTCACAATACCTTATTGAAATAGTTCAATCCAACTTCACCTTACAAAGCGATTGAAACAAAAAAAATTGCCTTTTCTGGCAGAACAAACACATATCACCAAACTTGACTTCTTGATGAAACTGAAGGAATCTGAAAATCACCTTACTGGCGCAGCTACTGAATTTGAATCCAGGAATTAAAGTTCATAATAACTGTCTCTTATTAGAACTAAAGTTTAATAAAGTTCTCTTTTTCTTAAAAACATATCCCAAATAACTATACGAGTTCAATTATTAATTATTTATTAAAAATATTCTTGTTTATTAGAGGTAACGCCACACTTAAATGTATCATTTAAGAATTATTTAGTTTTAAAACTTCGGATTTTAAATTATATTAAAGCGGAATCCTGTAAAAGCTTACTTCACGATAAGTCAAATTCGATGATTAAACAAAGTCATTCAACAAAACTGAAATATAGCCGCCAAATATTAACTGCACTTTGTCTTTAATTCCATAACTCATACGGAATTAATTACTAGATTTCGGTAAAAGCGATTCTAATTTAATCACTGAAAATTCTGCACTTTTATCGGTAATTAAACGCACAACTAAAACATTGGGAAATGCCAAAGGCAATCAACCCTCGTACAACTTTCTTCGCGGAGAAGGCGCGGGGCCTCCCGCGTGGCAAACGCCACTTCGCTCGGCTGTGTATTCAACCAGCCCCTATCTTAAACTATCTTCGACTGACTGTAAACTAAAAACTATTTCGCGGTGCAATAGTTTTTTAAGGAGGGCGAAATTTTAAACAATCCAATAGAAAAATAGCGGGATTTTCATTAGCTAATAAAATATGTTTACGTCATTTATTCCAGAACAGTCTCAACGAAAACTTACGGGAATTCCCTTTTGAATGTGTACATTATACTTGCAGGTGGTGTCTAGACAAATTTTATTCTAAAAGGTCCCGTTTGACGGCATTTTGTTTACAAGGTAATGTTTCAACCCAGTGTGTTTTAAAGCTGTAAATTCGAGCTTTCATGCGTTTTAACTATACCGAAATTTTTGTTAACGCTAATATTAGATTTTAGCCCTTATAAGCTCGGAATTAAAAACAATTTTGTTTTTATGGAACATTTTATTTCTCAGCAAATAAGCATTTGTTTAGTGTGGGAACGCATTAAAATAAACACTCACATCAACAAAAATTCTACAAAAATATAAAATATTGCTTACGGATGTGTTTCGAGGTGACTCTTTTGTACTTGGGAAAACATTATTTAGGTTAATGTAATATTTGCAGTTCCAACATAATTGAATTTTATTAAGCTACCAGGACCGTACTGGGATTCCTTTAGTATTTATTAGTTTCAAAAAACGTGACGTTACAACTTATTGGTGCTTTGATATTCAGCTTGATAAACACTAATTGTTTTGAGATTCAGCGATTGATACTTGATGCTCTATTATTACACTATTTTATATTTGGAATTTTAAAACTAGGAGCTTTGGCACACACTTTCAGTACTTGATATAGATTCTGGACTTTTCGGCCACTGACTATTCAACTTTTTAATACCTATTACTATGTTTAGCACTATGATATTCAGCAAATAATATTCGCCGATTCAATATTCTATGAGTGTTTAATGTGTAATTAATTTAATTTAATTGGTATTTTATTTAAAATTTGTACTTTGATGATTATGTCCACATCCTATACTTTGATATATCCGTCATTTCAGTATTTCTTGGTTTAGTATAACGTGGTTTAATATTCGGCGTTTTGGTATTTTTCATACAATGGTCTATGCTGTGAGATATTTCATAATTGTTAGTTTATGGTTCCAAAACTCGAAGTACTGGGTCCTAACATTCAGTGAGTTAATATTTGAAACTTTGTGATTCGATGATATGTATTCGGCGATTTCTTGACAGTTTGCTCTTTAAGATTCAGGAGTTTGATAGTCTGGCGCACTGATGCATAGCGTTTTGAGACACGACAATTATACTGTTTGATGTTAGAAATTATGGGGCGGTACTTTAAGAGTAACATGGTTATACAGTGCTTCGCCAGACTGTATTTTTAACTAGCACCTTCTTATAGGCACTTTGATATTCAGTAATTTGAGATCTGACAATTGTATGTTGATATTCCTGCGTGTTACATGTACGCCGCTTGAACATTTGTAATCAACGTAATTAAATCTGCCTGATCTGAAAATCTGGTAGTGACTGCACAAATGTCACCTATACTGTCTAAATGCCACATTGTGCGTAATTACTTACCGCAAGAATGGCAATCTTGTCCACTGGTCCGGTTACCTGTATCGACACCAGTGCAACTGTGAATATTTAAAATAATAATAATTTCAAATTAACCAATTATAACGTTCTGTTTAAGTATAGCGTTTTCAGTTCTCACAGATTTATTTTACAACTGAAATATTTACTCAAATTCCAGCGGAAATGTAGTCTAAATAGTGCTTTTGCGTACATATCAAGTCAAAGGGGGGGTAGTATAGAAGTAGTAAGCTATATTAAAAGATAAATATAATGTAAAGATAGACTCTCTTTTATATTTAAAAGATTAAACAAGATTTATACTATTAATTGAATTGTTAATGCAGAAAAATAAATTTGTAACAACATACATATTACATAATTAGTCTTTTTACAGTATAAAGACTGCGAAAGCATCTAGTGTTTAAAGTAATTATTCAATTTTTAGGTTATTTAAAAAATTATGTTGACAATATCTTTTGGAGTTTTCTTTTATTATATAAATATTTTAATCTGTTCGCGCATTTTTTTACAATTTTCAATACAAGAAGTATTAGGTATATTAGTATCTGAACCTATACGTTATTTGAACACAACTACTTTTTGAACATATCAAGTACAAACTTGAACAGTGTTTTTGATTTTGGCTTACGTGATCATATATCTCTTTACACAAACGATATTATAATAAGTGAAAGTTATTATAATATATGTACATAATCGTTTTTTCTACGGTCTAAAGACTTCGAAAGCACCCAGTATTTTAAGTAATTATCCAGTTGATATAAATTATCAATATTTGTGGTCTTTTTGAGTTTTCATGCAGTAAGGAAGAGTATGAAAATTATCCCCTTTTTAAATTTACATTAATTTTTGAAAGTTCTGGTTAGTCAATGGGCTAAGATCGCGAATGATTTAAAGAAAATAGGTCCAATCATGCATGAGCTAGACTTGGCCACGGTTACCTCCGCTAAGTAAGTAGCCGCTACTTTATATATTCTTTCTTCTACAACTTTATGTTACTGATAAAAATTGACGCTTATTTAAATTTCTTTGTGATAAGGATATAAATCCTTCAATGACCTTCATAACAGTGGTGGGGTAACAGCCCTGGAGCCCCCACCAAATGAAAAACATTTTTTCAACAAACAATTTTTCTAAATTTAAGAATTTGTTTTTTTTTGTTTTATTTCTTTATCTTTAAAAAAATATTGTCGGGAAAAAGACCGAATATATACAGTCTAATAAATAACATCATAAAACTTTATTGAACATTATAATTTAATAAATATTGTGAAACTTTTTATTATCTCATGATTATGGAGTAGGGCTCGACACAGTAAACGCTATGATAATATATTTTATCAATTTCATGCAATTATTATAACTTAACTATTATTGATTTGAAACAATTAGTTTATAAAAACGAATTAAATTTTAAATTTGATTTCCCGCTTGCAATATTAAGTTTAGCCTTTCTTCCGTTCGCTACGCTGCGCCGTGTATCAGTAATGAAATTTTAGTTTAAAACTTTTAGGCATATAAATTATATATCGTTTAAATCAATACATTGAGCAATTAAGTTAAACAACTCAAGTCATTTAAAGTTCAAGTTTTCAATCCGATTCTGCACTCTGGTAGACATTCTCCTTATGTCGCATAATGCTGAGGGTTGTATTTTGTTGAACTTGAAATAATTTGTCAATAAAGCACGATTCTGTCTATGCCGCAGAATACTAGAAATGACTTGACGAAGATGATTGTTAATCTTGAAATACCGTCCTAAATAAAACACATGTCTTTTTTACTTATGTTGCAGTTTCCCAAGCAAAACACAATAGTTTATACGTAATTTTTGTTTATACCAGTAGTATAATTATGGTTGAATGTCAACTTCTTATAAAGGATAAAATGTCCGCAAGATAAACGTTGAAATATAGTGTACAATATACAAATAAATAACGTTTATGAAACACGCTAAATAGTTGTTGATGCAATAGGTTTATATTCAGTACCAATTAAACGTCAATGCAGGTAGGTAGAATGGACGTTTCATGTTAATTTTGTATACTGTAATTAAGAAAAGATAAAAACAAAATTGCAGAAAAAGGAAAAATATTATTTATTTATTATTTAATAATAAAACGGTTCCATCCTGTTTATAATAAAAGTTATAATAACGTTATAATAAAAGAATATTCGTTTTTAAGAACAGCTGATCTTGCAGGTAAATGGGAGAACAGCCACGGATGGGATGTAGTATACCCTGAAAAAAATTTAAATAAATTTTACTGCAACATAAAAACAGTGACAGGATATACATATCAAATAATCTTCACACAAACACAAAGATTGAGGCTGAAACAATTAAGTAGACATAACAAATATTTTAAGATGGGTACCACGTTGACTTCATTATAAAAAAATTATACAAACCTAAATCCGACTAATTTTTATTTATAAATACATAAAACCTAACTTTAAACTGAATTTGCCGCGTAAGTTGTTTTTCTTACCTTCAGCTGTCAAGTTACTAGTCATTAATGTTTTTTTATTGATATTTATAGAATTTGCGAAGACTGTTAACAATGCGTATACGTTTTAGTAGGCCGGAATAATGATTATCGTAATATGGTGTGAAAATTTACAGAATGAGCACGTCCATTGCAGCAAACGTCGTTGAGAGAACTAGCCAATAATAGCGTAGGTAGCACATGACAAAAGATTCGTCATGACAACATATAACTATAATAATAATTGTACTCACCTTATTAATACTCCACTCCAGCGTTAACAACCTACTGCTACAAACTACAGTAACAAAGCACAAATACTACATACACGTATACACCGCCATTGCAGCTACAAATTGTAACGTTAATGGGGACGCCGATGGAGGCCGATGACGCGTGAAATCATCACGTGTTCAAACCATCAAACGCTATTGGTTTAGGCAAACGAAGAAATGCGAATAATACCGAAGACGGCAATAAACTTGATCGAATGTAGACGCTTAAATTACGTATAACGTATACCTCAATGAAAAACATTTATTAGTGTATTATAAGTACCATTTTTGGTGAACCTTAGTTGACCACAAATGCAACACGACACAAAGAAATATTAATCTGGCGCCAGTACATGAAATAGCACAAAATTTTCACCGTGAAATGGTTAACAATACACGTATATTACACGTTTCAAAACATATAGATAGATCGTACACGTTTAATAAATATACCATAACTAAAAAGTTACCAAAATATGATTGCATACACGTATATTAAACTATAACTATAATAAATTCAAGGTCTAAAACAGCTTTCAAATAAAAATATCTGATTTTTAAAGATAAGATTTGGTTTCCTAATAAGGTAAGTTAATTAGATTAAAGATCAATTGTCATTAATGTGGGCGGCTTTGAATTTTATTTAAAAAACATGAAAAGCATTCAGCTTTACAGGCAAATTACATTACGAGTTCTTATCTGCGATGCTAGTAGATTGTTTACAACCTCAATAATTACTTCATTCCAGTAATGCTTTTTAGTAAAACTAAAGCCATCATGAAATAAATAAACATCAATCGTATCAATGTAGGTATTGTTTATGATCTGATAACGGCAAGTTTGTATAAAACAATCTTTGTTTTGTATTCTATGCTTGTAAATAAAATATTTCGTTCTGGCTTCTGGGTTATGATTGTTATGAATAATTCATAACAATCATATCATAATCTTCATTTCTAGATTTTAATTCTGGCGCTCTTTAACTCTCTGTGTTATTGCTAGTTTATTTTGAGACACCCTGTATAGTGATATATAAAGGGCCCCCACCAAAACTTCAGCCCTGAATTTAAATTAAAATCGGACCCTATTCTTCTGTTACAACGTTCAAACAATTTAATTATAGAAATAAATAATGAAGGGAAAGATCATTGAAATTCATTGCTATCATTATATCTTGAGTACTGTAGCATAATGAAACTATATGCACAGTTAAAGGCCGCATTTACAAAAACAAATCGCATTTAATTAGAACATGTAGACGTTTTTATTATGTACATTTACGTAATATTGATTAAATAAAGTTAAACACAAACACACTTATTAAAAGTTAAAAGCGAAAAGGAAATGAAACATGATGGGTGGTCACTTTATGCGTTCCAGATATCTATATGTGCACCTATACAGTAACGTTACCGACAATATATCATTTCGTATCGATCGCATTTGGATATACACAAAAAAGTTAACAGAGAAAGTAGTTCTTTAATAATATTTAATTATAACATAATTATTGACCCTTTTGTTGTTTGCTCGAAGGCTTGCATATATATGTAGTATGTGCATACATAAACCTCTCATTATCACAGTATCAATATTTTATACGAACACTTTATTTCTCGCATAAAGTGATGCCGATATTTTTATTTAAATAATAAATTTCGCCCGCTTATAATGTGCTGGTTTTAAAGGGTATTAATTTAATATTTAGTACCTTGTAATAATACACGAATAGTCGTTAATAAAATGATTTAAACAAAAATAAAACAACCTGTCGTGCAATAATAATAATAAAATGTACTCTTATACATATGTACGTGCTCGAGATCATCGTCTCGTTTCGCATGCGATTGAGGAAAATGCATCATAGCACGTCAACTCATTTTAATGCATCACTTACACGAAGGCTTTTTGAAAGGTGATTTATTCTGATTATATTGCCCGAGAACATGTATATCACGAATAACTGATAAATATTGATGAAATCGCGATTTTAAAAATGGTTCTTCCATTAAGATTGTGCAGCTTTTATTTATTCGGTTTGAAAAGGTTGTAAGTGCAATAAAATGAGCAAATCTTTTATTGTAGTTGAAAACTAAAGAAGCTTTAAATTTGTCGAGATAAAAAGAATAATCAATAAATAAGAATAAATGGGGTTTGTGAAACCAATTGAGTGTTGAGTAGGTACAATACCAACGAGGAAGATGTTAAAGCCTTAAATAGAATGGCAAAGAATCGAGTTTTATTGAAGGAAAGGGTGCCTTATAACCTCGACATAAATGATCTCATTGAAATGATTAGAAGAGACAATATTTTTTATAAATTTCCAGGATTTCAGCAACCTGCCAACAGAGTGGTAGCATATCCAGCTGCTGGTAAGGTGATTTGTAATGTAGCGTGTCAGCTGTGTTTGAGGATCTGATAAGTGTTGATCTGTATCGGAGTAGAGTAGGTCGGCGTAAGCACCCAGCCGATGTTTGTTGGTCCAGAAGTCGATTGTAGTTGAAGCGTCTGGTCCACCAAGACAGACGAGTATGTCTCTTATTATGACTGGACTCAAGACTGGCCTTAGGTTTCCCATCGCTTAATATGGAGTTGGTCCCACAACACTGGACTCTAGCACGGAGAGCTTATAATGTTCATCCCGTCGGTGGTCCCCTTACCACTAGCCTATGAGAAACTGTGTAATCAGGCAGTTCTCTGGTGTAGCAAGACACTAGTGGATCAGCTATATTCAATTTGTTCAACCTACCTCCTGTGTCCTGCGTCCGGCCAGTAGGACAGGACGCTGGCTCATACACTGCCCTGCTAAGCGAAAAGGTCGTATCTGCAAAACTGAAATATAGCAATGTACTATGTAGAATGTTAATGTGAGTTAAGAAAAGATATGGTATATTCCTGAGTTGATGTTTTCAGATACGACCTTTTCGCTTAGCAGGGCAGTACAGCCTATAAGTTAGTAGGGCAGATGGGCGGTTCTAGGTAGTACTAGGCCCACATTTGAGGTTAGACTCGGTCAGGCAGTGGTAGGAGTCCGTATGCTGGAAAATGACGCTCTAATGCTAAAGAGAAGATCCCCTCGGAACCCGGATCCCGACGGGTGAGCACGTTAATAGTACTAATCTGGAGAGCTAGTAGCTAGTGGATAGCAACCTCGCTCCTCCAGTGAAAACTGGCAGCACTCACATAATAGAATGACGCGCTAATTGAACGTAATTCAATTCCTTGTTCAACAGAGGACCGTGACTATAAGCTTAACACAGGTGGGTCAATAACTCACCAAGCCTTTAATTGGCAGGCCTAGGTGGCCAAATCTTAGGTAAATCATAAGCAAATGCCAGGCCAAGCCCTGCCTAGTGTTCATATTTGTAATGGACCCGACCAGGCAGTAGTCCGCATTGCTGGACTATAGATGAAGGGACTCTCTAGTTAGCACGTTAATAGCTCTGGCACTAGCCTGGAGAGCGAGTAGAGGTGGATAGGCAGCCTCGCTCCCACCAGTAAAAACTGACATCAATCGCATATGTAAGAGACGTGCTAATTGAACGTACCTCAATTCCTTGCTCAAATGAGGGTCGTGGCAGTCGGTTTAACGTAGGTGAGTCACGTAAATCTGCAACACGCAAATGACAAGATAGATAGTGGAAAACTAGTGTTTGGTTAGAAGGAGTAAAAACAACCCATTAAAACGACTCGTCGAGGTGCAACTATCGATTAATTCTGCAATCCGAGTTGGTTGGCTATTACGCTGCCTGTGATAGAATCATCGTTTGATGGAACCCAAAAATGGATCTAAAGACTGGCGTCGAAATCGAAAAACGATTACCTTGCGAGTGGCACCTTTCTCGGATGAAGCCCCGTACTCTTGACATGTCGAGGAGATTGTCTGGGTTATACTTGACTGTCTCGGGTAGGCGGAGCAGACCACACGGCGCGTACCCATAGAACTTGTCCGGCCTCTCCTATCCCAGGCTTCTCTGGGCAACGGTTACACAGTACGAGAAAGTCTAAGCCCCCAACCTAGACTTCCAGGAAAAGAATGCGTGGGAGAGATACACGCAAGTGTTCTCGACGACTACTCATTAACATTGCGGAGGAAGCTCTGCTAAAATGAGTACCGGTATGGTTGGATTCGATTCTTACCTTGGACTAGGTCTCTTATGGTCGCGTAGTTGCACCCGCTGCTTGACCGAAATCCTATGGAGGAGAATTGAAGTGAGGTATCCCGGCAGGTAAGGAATCTTCGAAGCCAATGGGAAACTGCATGCCACCAGGTACTGTGTTCATGAGACTAATCGGAGCACAATATGCTTCGTTACTTGTACGATTATGGTGTTCCAAAGTGTCACTAGAGCCTCTATTCTTAAGGGGAGTGACGCGCAAAGGGTACATAGCCTCTCACTATCAAGGCAACTTCACCCGAAAGGGTACATACCGGGAGTCTATAACGTGAAGACTTAAAAGAAGCGCTGTCGAGGGCACACCAAGCCTATAATTTGGTAGATCGGGGTGGCAAAACCATTAAAAAACTAAAAAATTAAAAAAAAGTCCTATCACAATTGAGGTTCGATTCGATCGGGCAGTGGTCCCCAACTAGAAAAGTTGGGGGAAAGTCGGAAGCTAGACGAGGTACAATCTTTTGAAGATTATGCCGACGGGTGAGCACGTTTATCGCTCCGGCACTAACCTGGAGAGCTAGTAGAGGATGGATAGTACTCTCGCTCCCACTAGTGAGTTACTGGTAGCTTGCCTCAGGCAACGCGCGCTAATTGAGCGTATCTCAATTCAAATGTGGACGGAACACCCGGACGTTCAATCAATACTAAAAAATGAAATACAGTGTAGAATCAATTACGGCCCATGCATAGTAATTCAGTAATTGGGCTATAAAGAGCGATCCGTCAGGATGGTTAACTCCAATCGCCTAGCACAGATATGATGATGATGATGCTACTTGACTGTCGTGGTAGAGATGGGAAGCCCTTCGCCTGGTAGCATCTGCCGGTACCCCGAAACCGCGAATGTTGTACACCGTCAGAAAATTGATATCACCTGGATTGTTGGGTGTTAAAACCCTTCTCGGACTTAAGATTCTTCAGTTTTGCTGCTGACAACGTGGGCGTGTACGATCGACAATTGGCCGACAACAACATCAATATTCAAAGCATCTAGATTAGTTTGAATCATCCTATAAGGAAATTAATTATATAAATTTTAGATAAAGGTTAATTTTTATTTGTTGATTAATGTTTTACAATAAATTATGTATAGAATGCAAATTCATACGGAATCGAACTAAGGGCCTTTAATTCAATTAAATCGGCCCTAAATATGATATTGTAAACATTACAATGAATGACGCATTAAACGTAATAAAAAAAACATATTCAAGAATAAATTAAGCGTTCTTATTTTTCTTAAATAAATAATTACATATCAAAAATTACCAACGTGTTCATTTATACAATGGGATATTCAGAGCCGTAATAATGATACTCATCACCAAAAAAGGACTTGCTGGATTCTTTGTCGGAAGAGAGCGGGTGTAACCGGTTTATGCAGGAAGTGAAAATTTATACATTATTATTGATCTGGTTCATATACGTCGAATGTAATCAAAAATTTTATAAAACTCGTTCATTGAGAGGTATATCGTATTAAATGAAGGTGAGAACAAAAAAGAGGCTGTACGTTCATAAATGCATGTCTGTATGTATGTACGTCTGTATATTATGTATATGAGCGTATTGTGAATTTCTTTTTGGATAAATGGATGTTTATAATAATTTTCGACGAAAGCTTTTTACGGCATAATTATCCCTTCTTTGCTTTCACCTTTTTATTGTTGACAGGCGTATACGATAATGTAATATATCAAGATTTGGTTACTTTTATGTTCCTCTGTACGGTCATTATTGGTATTTATTAAGATATATGTATCGCATTGCGGAGTTGTATTTAAGAAAAATTATTGTGAGAACTTTTGCGGTATTAATTCCTTTTTTTTAGTAACGTGCCGGGAAATACGATATTGAGAAACCAATAACCCGCAATTATTAATCATACATACTTATCTGAGCACATTACCTGTACTATTATTAGTACCCTGTCTATAATTTTCTGGACTCTGTTTACAAACTGGTACATATAAATTTGTGTCGTACATTTTGCAATGTATTAGAAATTATTTTTTTATATATTATCGCCTACACTATGGGAGAACCAACATCTAAGATAATATATCTCCCATTAAACATGCTAGCACACATACGCGCGCGAACACACTTACGCACGCAGCCTCGCGGCTATGCACACAGACGCGCGAGCGCGGTTTATAACAATGCATAAATGAATCTTTATTTATGTTACTCTAATTTTATATATTTTATGTCTCACCTGCATATTATTTGCTGTTTATACCTGTGATACCAACTACATAAACAACTCCATAATAACCAGGGCATTATAAGCGGGCGTTATAATTCATAACGCCCGCTCATGGTTTACTTTCAATCGGAGCCTGCGTTACTTTCAATAGTAATTTGGATCATTAGATCAGAAACTATATGTTTGCGTACGAGTATGTTGCAACACAACAAATAACGAGTATTTGCACGTAGTTTCTGGGCGCGTGATCCCACGAATTCTTTTGTGCCGACTTAATTGCCGGCAAAAATTTCTTAGCTAAAATTTACCTATATTTTAGATGACATTAGTGCTATTAGGGCTTTTTTGTTTTTATGTTGGTAATAACAAAAAACATTTGAATTTAAATTGTCATTTATCTGTTTGACTTTTGCAAATTTAATAAAAGTTGTTACCATCGGATAAACAATAAACATTCCTAATTCTTGCCATGCTTAGTTTTTGGACTATTTTGAGATCTGCTATTATAATAGGGAGAAGAAGTGCATACGTCATACCGTGCCTGACGTCATAATTCTTTCCTCGCAACGCGCATGTTCGCATCGCTCTACTTCGCTGTAAACCGTTTGTTTGACAGTTTTGACACTGTTGACAGTTGGAAGAGAAAACGTGACGCTACTTTGTGAGGTTAAAATAATAGATAGGTACTATCACAAATAAAATATTGAAACAACAATGGGTGAAAGCCATTGGGTAAGTGTTTTTATAGCTTGTAAACATCCTTTTTAACACTATCAATAATCAGAAATGAAAATATAATGTTCCTTATTGAAGTACATGCGCGTTGCGAGGAAAGAATTATGACGTCAGGCACGGTATGACGTATGCACTTCTTCTCCCTATTAAAATAAAATTGGACGGCGGTACAAAACTTTATTTTTACATAGTACATAAGTAATTATTATTACAACATAAAAAAACATATACATTACTTGGTAGCATCTTTTCTAACATGGAATTGACAGATATGAAGCGTCCCTGAAGACGAAACAGATCCAACACAAAACTTTTGTGAATTTTTAACGATCTTCGATATATCGTCGATAGTCATCTTAACCATTTCATCCCTTCTCAAAGCACCAAAAACACCCCTAACCAAAACTACCTGTAATTATGCATTTACGTAACAATACGCAACATAAATAAATCTTAGCCTTTTACCTTATGTAGAAGATATGTTTCATTAGGTATCCTTTATAAACGTCAAAACCTGATCTCCTGTAGACTTTTTTGGAATATATCCTTTTGATTTTTGTTTCAAAAATGAAATCAAGCGTCTATAGTGAGAAATGTCAACGTTGTCATTAACAATTAAAGTCGACTTTAATATGGAATATTTTGTCCACAACGAGTTGGGACTATATTTGTCAGACTGCAACGAAGGAACAAAATAAACAAACATATTGTAGGGAAGTCATTAAGTACACGATAATAACATACCAATTCCTGAAAGTAGGCCAACATCACTGTCCCGTTTACCATTTTAATCCCACTTTTCAACTTCCAGTTAACAAATTCTTTTTCATAATTTACTCTAGATTTTGTTGGCAATAACTTTTCAGTGGTCCTTTTCGTTTTTCCAAAATACCTTCCGGAACATCAAACTTTTGCTCCATCATCGTCAGCGAACAAAACGGATGTATGAAGTCGACGATAGTTTCAACTGTTTCAAAACAAATAGAGCAACACTTAGCAACACCAAGGTTACTATTTTTACGCGTTTATCATAATTTTATTATTATTAGATAAATTAAAACTAATTCTACATAATCTTGTGAAACATAAAATTTTGTATGCACCACGAGCGTTACTAGATGGTAATGCCCATCGGGCGACTTCCAGCCCTCGGGCCCTTCAGGCCCTCGGGCTGGAACATCGTCACCCTCCTTGCATTATCATCATTCTAACGCCCTTGGTACATAAATAACTATTATATACAGCTGATTTCAAATAAAACTAGGGCAGTCGGTACTCCATAGTGTAAATGTTGCTTTTTATTTTCACTGATATTTAATAATTTTTATGTAGTTAGCTATAAAAATATAATTAAAAGCCTGAACCACACATTGTTAAAAACACAAAAACTTCTCTCAATACTTGCCCTAGATTTATTTGAAATCAGCTGTAGATATAATTACTTGTAGAATGGTAAAGGATTCAGCTTTGCGTATCTTTCACCCTACCCCGGCCGATCAGGCAAATTCGAGCTAGAACTGGCCCGGATTTACATTACCCACACGATCGTCGCGTATACGGTCGATATACAGGGTGTTTTGGAAAATGTGCCCGTCCCGTTAAAGGGCAATAGGGAAACACCTGTACAGTAACATCTTACTAACAATTTACTAAAATGTCCCTTTGAAATGACAACCCCCTTATAAAAATAATAGGCACGCCACTGCAAAGTAGTAGATAAAGTTGTATGAAAATTATGCCTATTAAATAGTACATACTTTTAAAAGTCATCAAAAAAATAATCATAATAAACCCAAGCCGGATTAATTAATTCTTCGAAATTGTAAGCAAAACAAAACATTAGGACGTGCTTTTAAAACGTTTTAGCTAAATAATAAACAAGTCATTTTGACCATCTGTAAATAACTGTTAATGACTCAGATCTTTGAAGCTTGTAATTTGCAGTATGCAGTTTATTGTCAACTTTCTTTGTGTTAAGGTGGTCGAGAACTTGAGTTTCGATTACGTATTAATACACGTTTTAGAATTAATAACTTGAGTGAGGTGGTGTTAGTAGTTTAATTAATCGTAGTTAGTTACTGTTAAAATTATGGCAGAACCAAACACGCCTGCTGAATGAACGGAACTTTTCAAATCAACCATTTTCAAAAAGTACACTCCATATACCGCGAGTGCAATCTTGTCAATGGCTATTGGAACGCAAACAGGAAAATCCCTTGTTTGCACAAAATGTTTTACTCGGGCGGGTGTTTTTAATTCACACAACAGCCACATAAGACCTTTTATTGTGCTCCAACGATTAACCGGTGACTGGCGCCTACATTTTCTGGTCAATGAAGTGTTCGACGGACTCCCACTATTAAGCACCACTACACTTTGCTCGACAGGTACGGGAGTTTTTGAACACATGTTATAAAGATTGTTTGCATCAAAACGGTAAGTTTTACTCATTTTGTTAAAATGACATTCGTAAAATAAAAAACAGGCAATGGAATTTCCATCACAATTAGGCCAACGAACGTATGTTACATTTTATTTACCGACCTTAACAAATGATCACGTCATCACGGTAGTGAGTCACTCGGCAACCATTGCTGAAATTCAATTCTGTTGTTTCTGTAAATTGATACGTACGTAGCGGAGGTTAGTTATTAATTTAGTAGTGCAGACGTGAGATCATTGTTTGCTTTATCAGTAATTTTTGCTTAACATCTTACAAACAATCCATAGTCGACTCGTGTCTTGCAGAAAATACGGAAAATCCGAATTGTATTTATTTTTTTTATTTTTATTTTATGAGTTTTGGGGTCTCTATATAGTCACCTTTCACCCCCTTAAAGCATTGCATATTTATCCGGAACACCCTGTATATACCTACTGTACAGAGTGTATTTTAATTGAAGGTTTTTTTAATTTTATTCAATTCCGAGTCCGGGCCTGTAACAGTAACCTGCCTTAAGTTGTACAAATTTAATTTAAAACTGTGATACCCTTTTAGATGTACCTGCCTTTTAGAAATTGTTGTATGTCACATAAAAAAGCTTATTTATGGCTGTATGCGTGGTTTAACGTAAATAATGTAATCGGAAGTTATTACTAAGTAAATAAATACTTTTTATAAATATGACCCGATCTAAAAACCTTAACCATGCATTTGTGTTTATATTAAAACAGATGTTGCAAAGAAACATGGCATTTATTTTTTACACCTAACGGTATTAGTAATTACATATTGCTATGTTGGTTCTCCAATTCGTATTTTACCGCAATTGGGTGTAATTAATTCTTACACGAGTGGTGTCATATTTCCAAGGATTTGAAGGAAGATTAGAAATGTAAGAATACATTTAAGGAACTTTTATACAAATCCAGATGACAATAATTTCTGAAAACTGGTAATTCGATAAACAGATTCCCTTTTGATAATTTTTAATACGTATTTTATTTAATATTTAAAATATAACTAAAGTGCTTTTCAATGCGGTAGACTTTCAGAAAAATCATATTGCAACCAATTTGGGTTTGTCACTTACTATTTATTGTTAAGAAAATAAAATAAAGATTTATGCATTTAGTGAAACCTGGAGTGTTTTTTTACACCTAAGTATTTTGTGAATGAATTAATTATTACGTCACGTCATTACTTATTACGCTGTTTTAGTCGATAGAAATGATCGTATTATACCATTACCATACCATTGTTATTTTTAAAATGAACTATCTTTTACATTTTTAAGCAGTTTAATTGCAGCTATGCAAATGATAATTTCGGGATAAGGACATGTCATGTTTTTAATGTTTCGTTTTACAGCAATTTTAACTTTTAATTGATTTTATTAAGCTACCGATTTACTTATTATTTCTAACGATGTCCGAGATTAAATACAATTCAAATTGATTATCATTAATAACGATTTGCAACCTAATACGGAAATGCAGTAGTTGTAATAATACAAGAAAACCCTATTTATTTAGGTGCTGTCATTGTATGGTCTACTTGCTGACACATTTATGTATTTATTACAGTTTAAATAGTAAACATTTTTTGTTTTGAAATAGATTAAATGAATGATCAGCATATAAATAATACCTCCTCCGGACACCAGAGCCGTCTTCAATTTGCTTAATTTTCCGGATGCCCAACAATTTTTAGTGAAAATTTATTTTTGAGTTAGTGCGGAATTTTATGCATTGTTGCCTTCTTCCTTTATTCATATGTTGCCCATAAGCCAAAAACCATTATTTAATAAACACCCTGTATATGCGCATCCTCACGCATGCACGTATACACACGCTGTTGAGGCGTACAGATTGTCCAATATAGAAAAATTCTGCTGTCCGAAGTGGGATTTGAATTCACCATGTTTGGTTTATGATTCGTCCGCCAGCTCAGTTTTATATATTGTCCACTTGCTGAGTGCACTTTTAGGTCCAGACTATCAGCAAAATGCGCCATTTCAATAGACTAACTTCATTTTTGGTAGATTTAAAAAACTGTCAAGAACTTGAAAGTAATTTACAGTCGCCAATTTCTAAAATATCACATTTTTAAGACCACCCGTCAAGATTATCCTAACATAAAATATCAGATATAATTCCAGAGAGAGCCGGGAGTTTCAACCTATTAATCAACCCATCTCCCTTATCTTTATGGCAGTTTGTTTTTTTACTGATATATTGTTTCCAGTTTAGTTAACTGTCGAGGTTCAGTCCTAGATACTTAACTTTGTTTACTTGTGAAACTTTTGTTGATATACACCTTTGTTGCGTTTATCGAGTGGACTGTGTAAACAATATTATTTTTGTGACAGGTTTATAATTTATTATTTTTGTATAAATTGACCGAACTTAATTACATGGCCTACCTGTAGATCTGGTGGTGTTGAGGAGATCTTCTTGTAATTTTGTTACGTATTGGTCGGAACCAGAAGCGAGACACATCAGCGGTAACGGTTGGCGGTAGTTGCGGGAAGTCGCGTGTGGTTTTTTCACAATTTCTTGAAACTTGACATGTACACAACACACTCTTTGCTTGGCTATAGCGCCCAAAAAATAGAGCGGTTAATTCAATGTTTTTGGCGCGAAACAATATCAAGCAAAATGTAGTATGAAAACGCAACAATCTTAGAACAGTAGGCTGTACGAAGCGCGAATGTTTTATGTTTGGATTTGTTTCCATTTACCCTTTGAGCTCGTGAAGATGTTTTTGTATATAAGTTGAAGCAACTACTGGATTGTCGCGAATTGCGAAAATAACAGTGTCGATGTCGTCATCAAAAGCGCCCAATGTTGTATTTTTTATCGTTGGTATACCCCTGTGAATAGTAAGTAGAGCATTGGGTCTGATACACTGCCTTGTGTTACGCCTGATTTTATCTGATTGGTACTGGATATTTCGTTGTTAACTTTGGTGTGGAATTGATGATGGCTCAAGTACGATTTTAGTAAACTGAAGGATGGTGTCGGAAGGGCACACTTCCGGAGGTAAAAAAACAAAATTGATGTTCTGGGATCTAGTCTTGTGGTGCTAGATCGACATTAATTCTTTGGAGCACTAGTCTTTCGATGAGTTTAGATCAGTGATGGCCACGGTAGGGGGCCCCTTACGCGACTGCTACCCCCTCTCCTCGCTGGCCGCTAGCAGTGGTCTCCGAGGTAGGCGTAACAGCGATCCGAAATAGCCAATCAGACGTAAGCGCCCGGCGGGCTTATAATAATTAAATAAAATAATAAGTTCGCATGATTAGATTAGAAATATATCACATATGCAAAATTAGAGATTTTCATAAGCGCAAATTTCATATAATACTTCATTTTATAATTAGATAATTATCAAATTACATTTCCAAATAATTCCCAAAGAAAGCAATTTTATTTAGGTATATACACATATAGAAAAACAAGTTGGAAGTATCTACGAAACCATATGTATGATAAAGAACGCGCTAGTAAAATAAAGAAGGGTTTATATCGGGTCACGCCTTTGCTCTTCTTAGATTGTATTAGTGGGGGAATATTCGAGCATTAAAGTTGTTTAGTAAACTACAAACCAAGCATTGGTGTAGTTGTTTGTAATTGAAAGAGAATTTCATGATATTAAATTTTCCCAGAATTAAAAAAAATATTTGGCAAATTAGGACCAAATCACTTGCTTTTTAAATAGCTTACAATTTTTAGCAATAATGACTGAAAATAAAATAAGTATTCTTATGCTCGAATATTCTCCCACTAACACAAACTAAGACGAACAAAGGCGTGACCCGATATAAACCCGTCCTTATTTTACTAGCGCGTTCCTTATCATACACACATATGGATTCGCAGATACTCCAACTTGTTTTTCTATATCTGTATAAATAATTTAAATTAATTTAAAACGCTTAAAAACAGAATAAAAAAACAGAACAATAGTTAGTATATTTGAATTAAAATAGCGCGCGTCGCGCGGATGCTCCGTCCCCTCCATTCAGGTTTACTCACCAAGTGGATTACATCATCCTTTTGTGGCAAAGGATTGTTATTCAGCGACACTGGCTGGCACATTTTTTTCTTGAGGGTGAAGGTAAAGTGAGTGAATTTTGCTGTTTACTTTGAGGCGCCGTAATTTATGCCATGTCTCAATTCTATTCAACTGTATTTGTAGAAATCCAGAGGCAAGATTGCTGCAAATATGACGATTGCCGTGTCTGTGTCGGTGTCTCGGATTGAATTGGAACCAGAGTAATTTGAGCTTCACGATACTTGACCAGAAGTGTCTTTGGATTAAATAGTAGTGTAGAAGAGGTGAGATAGGCTGTTTTCTACTTCAAAGTCCAAACCATTATACCAGACCTTTCAAAGGTCTGTGAGATGCCAAGGAAGGTCGATGAGCAATACCTTTTGTTTTCGAGGTTTGGTTTGAATATTTAGCAACGTAATGATCCTTTTTGGAATGATGCAAGCAGAATCTAAATTCGTGGATTAGCATGAGTCGCTTTTTTTCCACGATAGGTTTCATCCTGTTTAAGAAGCATTTGTGGAATATCTTCAAGACAAGTGGTAGGCAGCTGATAGGCCGATAGGGAGTTACTGTAGATAGATCTTTTTCAGCTTTTGTACAATGATTATTTTGTACTTCCACTTACCAATTTCCATCCAAAGCTAAGCCAATTTCATAATGGCATTAAAGATGAAGGTGGGCATTTTCATTTCTTCTGGCGGTAGGCGTAAGGTTAGAGTTGTTCAATATTACTGAACTAATATCAGCATTCTTAAAAATTGGCACTTCTTCTTCTGTTAGAGTTTCTGCTACAAAGGATTTGAAGACATTACCGAGATGTTCTGCCAATGTGTTTGTTTTCTCTATATTGTTTCTGGCGCGGTCCTCATTTGTTCTGAGAGGCAGATCTGTTTTTCTTTGAGGCCACTTGATATTTTCGTAGACTTTTCACAGCGAGTATTTAGTTGATTGCGTAGCCGAGAGATTTTTCAGGAAATGTTTGACGCCTAGGTTTTTATATTCATTTAGCAGTTTTTTTTAATTGTCATGTAGCCCGGTTCAGCTTGGATTATCACTAGGGGTGAGGGGACTTCCTCGGAGACCGGCCTCAAAGGGTAACTTGACGTTCATGTACCGCTTCTAAGGAGGCTTTGCGTGTTAGTAATGTTTTCCTTGATATGATACACATAAATGTATCAAACACGATATCCAATGCATGCAAGCTGCTGCAATTGACCGGTTTACGAAACATATGGTTGAGAAAGATCAAACATACTTCATACTATTAATAACACGTTAAGTAGCACAAGTTCCAAATGTCATCAGATGCCACAGCTAGAATGTTTCTTGAATTTCGGTTTGAAGTATTGTAGGTCTTCTGAAAAATGTTGCTGTAAAGGAGGTTTATCTCAGAATACACCTTTTAGCTAGGTACTCTTTTTCTTTATTATCTACTCGTTAAAGGATGTTAAATACTGGGTCAAAATCATCTAGTCTTTTAATCAACACCTTTACGAAGATTACCGTTAGATACCCCCCTACAGATCCGATTTTGTGACTACATGGTTATTCTTCAGTTTATTTCTAATAACGAAAAGTATAAATTCATACATACATATTCTTCAAAGTTATATTTCAAAAACGTTTTTTTGAAATACTTTAAAAGTGTAAACATATGTTTGGTGAAGTTATTGTTCGAAAATTGCCATTTTTTCCGAATTAAAAAATATATTTTGATACATTTTGGTGGGAATGTCAAATTAAAATATTTTCGAATATTTCATGAATATAATAAAAATTTACTGATGGTGTTTTTAAAGACTTTTCATTATAATCAAATAAAATATATCTAGAATAGATCGACTGTCTGATTTATACAGTAAACCAGAAAGGTTAGAATTTTAATAGTTCAACATGTAATACTGAATTAATCAATAGTTCTTCTTGGGAAAACTTGCAACAGTTGAATAGTGGAGATTTCTAATATTAAAATTTATGTGCTCACCTGCAGAGGATTAATGTAAATAAACTAGAACTATCTATGTATTTATTTTATAATTAGGTAGTTAATACGTTAACCTTTATGTAAACATATAGTTTTTCAATTCTTTATTTTCTTTTGCATTGCAAACTTCAAGCTTAATCTGACATTAAGCAGTTCCTAATCGCTAGAATATTCAGAGATTTTTATTTATGAGAATTCTGATTTATGAACTAGTTTAAAGCTTACTTTTTCAAAATAAACTGACCAGGAAAAATGCTAGAATATATGTTTTTAATCTAACCTAGTCCAGGAAGAAAAATAACTGGTGACTATTGATCCGATGAATTTAAAATGAACAAATTATAAAATAACTCAATAAAAATAAAATTTTATATTTGTTGTCTCTATGCAATCATTTATTATTTTTAATTTCAGTTTAAAATAGTCACAACAGTATCTCGAGGACTCGTGATGCACGTATCATTTAAATCTATTTTAATACGCCAAGAAAATTTAAATTATAAAGTAAATAAACACATACGGAAAAAGACAATAACTAATTATTATTCTTAATTGTAAAAATCTTCACAAAATATTGTAAATATAAATAATTAAACAAAGAATTTAAACACTTACACCATAGGTACTTTGGAAGTTTTATTCTAAGAAAAACTTTAAAATGTGATTCTGTATTTTTGCATCTGTATTTTTCTTAAGCTGGCATAATAACACATGTAATTAATAGTTATGACCCTAGAAAAACCTAGTTAACAGATCGACGAAAATCAAATAAAAATAAATCATGAAACTTACTCTAGATGTGCAGAAGTATTCTGAATCACACTATTCTATACTCAAATATTGAATTTTTGAAGAAGCTAAGAAGTTTTACTCACAATTTTACAAAATTACTCATACATGTCACGAATGTCTAATCACAAGGTGTGGTGTCTCTTCTCGCGGTGACAGCGTAACATAAAACTTCGAAAATCACATTTCAAATAACAAAATCCTTATTGATAACTTATAAAAATTAATTTATAAATAAAATAAATTATATTAGATCAATATATTTTGATGAAAAATTGTCAATAATTTTGCGATAAGATTTCTATTATTATTATCTCTAATTAAGTCACAAGTAATAAAATTTTAAATGTTATACTTAATTAACATGTTACAAGATGTTAAACTCAGGACCAACAATGAAAGTCCATTAATTTAGTGCATCGAACTGTTCATTTTCGACGTGAACATCTCTTTTGTCTGTCTATGTAATATGCATGTGCTCTTACTTTCACACCTTAAAATCAAGCAATTTATATTTCATTATGTAATATGTCACACATTATAACCATAATAAACTTCAACTTCGTTTCTTTTGTTAAGCTGCTCGAAAAAATCTTGCCTATTTTCTGCATTAATGCATATAATTACGTGCAATTAAGTGTTTGTATAAATAAATTTAAAAATTGGCATTTACTCAAAAACTTGCACTTAGTGGTTTATGCACGGTTGGATTCTTACTTTTCTTTTAGTTAAAACATGACTTTACTTTTTAGTATTTAACATTCCAAAAATGCAAAAAATTGATTGATTGATCTTTTTACATTATACACTTATTATACATATACATTTTTTCTACTATTATTGTGTTTTCTTATTGTGTTAATAAACAACCTGATTCATTTTTTATGTTGACGTAGATTTATCTAAAATGTTTTATAACAAGAAGTACGTATTGATATATAATAATTTTTATATTTATTATTATTTTAAATGCTATTTGACACAGACATGGATGAGATTGTAATAAAGATATAATAGACAACTCACTACTTGCTTACCTTTAATTGAAATAAATGCTTCCGTTAAATATATTGTAGTTGTGAAAAGCCTTCCTTTCCACAGTCTCTCTCGGGCGGGTCGCTTTAATGGTTTATCATATCCTTATAATTATTGTGAGCAAACAATAATAAAAAACATATACACAAAGTAATTTTCAAAATCATACAACACAACTTTATTTTTAATTAATATATACCAACAAACAACAAACAAATCCAAATGAAAATTGAAAATAGATACCAGAAAAATAGATTTTCTTTTATGTGAAGTAAAAAGATAGAAACACTTCTTAACTAGAATATATTATATTCTATATATTCTATATTAAAATAGATCAGTTTTTTTTATTTGAAGATTAACACTTTTGCTATCATCATATTTCTTAATTACTAAAAATAAAACTTAACTACTATTAAAAACTCATGTTTATATTTTAATTTATTTTAAAATATTAAATACTTTATTTTTTTCCAAATATCAGTTGTTTGCTTTCATTAATCTTGACAAAGAACTCAATAAACCTTGTCAACGACCTCTTTCAAATATTTCAAATGCAGGGCTTTACTAATTGAAATTCCAAATTCATTTAATTGTACATTAGTAGTAAGTATATTAATTTTTACTCTTTATTCTTTAGAGTTTAGACTTAGTCTAAATCCATCTATAATCCAGTCAAATTTTTCATAAGTTTTTCTTTTTGGTAATATTTCCATCGAAGAATAAATTAAACACTTGTTTAACTTGAAGCACTTGTTAATTAAACTCTTTGATTTATAAACTTTTTAATTTTATACACTTTGACGTTTCTCAAAAATATCACTAACCTTAAAATCTTGACATTGATTTGTTTACATTTTAACTTATAACATAACCTTAAATTACTTTATGCTTTCCAAAAGGTTATGCACTTCTTGAAAGACGAAATTAGAAGATTTGATACAAAAATGGCCGTGCTCATATACGATTTTGGTAAACAATTGAACTCTGTACCAAAAATACTAAAACAACAAGACTGTTGACATTACATGAAAATTATATTATAGGAAATTAAATTCCGAATTCAATGATATATAATACTTGTATGAACAACCAAAATTCGGAATGTTGATGACATCCCCTATCTTCTTAAAATTTACTTCATTACTTAAAATTACCTTTTCACACATTCCTATCTTCACAAATTTAAACATTATATCCTAACAAACATTATTTGCATAATTTTAGGTATCAACAACATGAAAATTCAAACCAAATAACAATATTCATTGAACGTTCCATAAGCGCAACATAATTACATATTTTTATATATTATTAATAAAAAGCTGCCCTTATATTTAAGATAGTAACACTTATGTGATAATGAAGCAGCTTTACAAACCTCCACCAAAATAATTTAACCAAGAGCTGTAAAATCTTTAAATGCAATAATCTTATGCAACTGAGAAATTTCGTTAACATGAAAACACATTTTTAACTATTAATTGATATGGTAAGATAGTAAAGACATGTATACCTTCTCATTACAATAGACCTTTCCGTCTGTTTTAGGTTAAATCGTACATTAAAATTGGCTCAAACTTTATTAAATTGAAAAATTTGATAGTCGTTTCCCACATCATTAATGGACAGATTAACTAAATTCTATGGAAAAATCAGTTTTCCAAATATCTTATATCTGACTATAGTGTACAAGTGTGCATGTTAAATATAAATAACCATATTATACTTCGTAAAAGAAAAATTATTATTTTGAAATTGAGGTTATGCAACCCATCTAACGTGTCGCTTTGAAATTTCATAAACATGCTTATTTAAAATTATATTGCGGGTGAATTCCTTTTTGGCATGTCAAATATCATGACATTATGTTATGAAATTGAAAGTAATGTGGAAACTTTATTCTCTGAGTGATAAACGGCACAATAGACTTGTTTGACTTGTTTTGACACAAAGTTTCTGAACAAAGAAACTTACGAGCATCTCTTGAAAAAGATGTAACAAACCGATACACGTGTAGAGAGTATTCTACATAATTTATGGAAACATTTAAATACAACAGTTTTTCTTAAAACAATGTTTCACAAAGAGCCTACCGCGACTTCAATCTCACTAATTAAAAGTGCTAGTGCAGTAAAATTAGTCGTTTTCTACAGGAGGTGCCTGCTGAAGTTTAAAAAGTTTCGAACCACCTGTGGTTTATTAAAGAATATTAAATATCATCCTAATTAATTACTTTGTAGTGTCTAAAATGTTTATTATTATTTGCAATTGAAAGATATGTTTTTGTGAATACGAACTTGTATATAACGTTATTAATGGATACAATAATAATAATAATAATTACTACAACCCATAGCCTGGAAACCAGGCCCCAGAAGCTATAAGCTTGTGCGGGAGGGAGGGGGCGATTATTATTATTACGTAGGCCCTAAGTGCGGCTGCAGCCGACTTACAGATGGGACAGCGCAAATCCCACATTTGTGTCACAGCTAAGGAAAACTGCAGAAAACCTTAACCAGATCTGCCGGTACCGGGAATCGACCGCGGGCCGCTTGGGTGAAAGTCCAGCAAAGTCTAGACATTACACTACCAAGGCTGTTTTTTAATAATGATAATTAATAATGATATTAATACCATAGTATATGGGTTATATTTGCTTTGCGTGAGAGAAATATTCCTATGAAGGGGGTTCAAAGAGGTACCTGGTTCCCTCAATTATAAATTTTGTGAAAACTACTCCGTTACTGAGACTTGCTGCCGTTTTCATAACCTATACGTGGTGAGAATAAAATGTTCAAAATCGCTCATTTAAATTGGAAGAATGAAAAGTGATTTTTAAGTTTTTATATGCTTATATTTTTAAACATTATTTTTTGCGCTTCCATTTTTAATTCATTAATTTTTAAATCGAGTTAGTTTGAAATTTTATTCCTGGTTAGTTTCTTCATTTTTTCCGTTTGTACACAATTTTAGTATCCTAACCTAGTTTTCCATGAAATTGTTCTGTTGGAAATGTCTATCAAAGCACTTGAGGAACTTTGAGTCAAGTAAGCGTCTCCTCACATGGTATATAAAAGGAATTATAAAATTTCCCATTTTTTCTTACTGTAATTTTATTGTAATTTTAAAATGAAGGCTGCTACACAGATTTCGAGGGGGAGAAGAATCGTTCATTAAATATGTTCTATACATGTTTGACGTACCTTATCAAAGAATATCAGCTCAACGGCTAATTACAGATAAAAAGTTTTAATAGAGATATTTATTGGCTGATTCTGCCTTTCTATTTCTTGCAAAATTTGTTTGTAGTGGCCTTCCATACATTTTTTTGAAATTGTTTGAATTTTCTTCATCGGGAATTTTAAGTGTGTGTTAAAGCTATAATATTTTCCAGCACGTTTAGTTTACGTAGGTGAAATTATATTCCGCTGGAAATCCATTATTTTGGGATTTATTCATCTCTAACTTCAAGGTACTTTTAATAAACTACAAATAATTACTAATAAGGGTTATTTCAATCCATTCCTTACTTTTCTAGGAAACCTATTGCTTACCAAATATAAGAGGCAACATAGAGGGCCTCTTTTGAGTATACTAAGGCCGAAGACTGTTGGTACAGGCCTTGGTTTATTGTAAAAACCTTTTAAATAATTATAGGATTTTCTTTATGCGTTTTCCTCTTACCTTGGGCTTTTGAACCTTTCTTTTCCTGTTGTAAACACCAGACCTTGAATCAGTAACTCGCAGTGGTTGCAAAGGAATTTTATTGATGACATATCGCACCTTTTTACTTGTCATTACTATTTGCGGTTCTGTTTACCTACTATAATAATTGTAAATCTTTATTTTCTCTTACTTTTTTGTTTAATGTGATTACACAGGTCAATAGAATATTTACATTGTTGCACGATTAATATTATTGCTACCTTTTCTGCAGAAAAAGTATTCGTAATCACTACTGGATTTTTCCGTTTGTTCTAAAAGTCAGATACAGCTTCCTTTTAGGTAATTATTGAAGTGATTGATAATTGTTTGTGATTTATTATCGAATACAGATATAACTTTGTTTATTTTGTAGTAGACGTTTGCCGGGCATTATTATTCAGGTTATTGTTTTGTTTTATAAATGTAAATATAGCGGGACTTCCTATTAACACCGCAAGTTATCCCATCAGAAAGGCTAAACATTAAGTTTTGAAATAAGTGAACTTTGTGCTTATTTTAATTCGTTCAATTTTTGAGCCTTTAAATTGAATCTATGAGGCATTAAAACTCTTAATTTATAAAATTTCGTAACTTTATGAAATTACAACCTTAAAATATCTAAATTTTGAATCCTCCAAATTTTGAAACTCTAAAGATGTGCGAATCTGAAGCACTGCAAGCTCGAAACCTTGAAGTTGTGTGTCATGATAACTCTTTTTTTCATAATTCACTTCAACAGTATTAACAGCAGCAAATATGTCTTACTAAGCATCCTAGAGGTTTAAGATATTAGAACGTTGAGACTTGAGAAATCTAGAATTGCAAAACTTCGAAACGGGGAAGAGAATCCGTTTATGAAATTTTACAGGCTGGAGATTTTTTCATTGATTTGAACTTGCAATTGTAACTAAACCAAAACTAATAGTTGTTTACTGTTTATTTCAGGGATACTCTTGCGTGGATTTATTAAACGCCGGTATGAGACAATCCGGAGTGTTCTACCTTCAAATCCGTGGAACAACATATTGGTTCTTAAAAGTGTTCTGCGAACAAGAGATTGCTGATGGTGGATGGACTGTAAGTCACTTTCTTAATTTCTTAACAATTTGTACTAATTTAGGGTTTTTTTCCAAAGGTAATACAAAGAAGAGACGATTTTGGCGACCCAAGAGAAAACTTCAATCGAGACTGGAACGATTACAAGAATGGCTTTGGCGATCCCGCTAAAGAATTTTGGCTTGGAAATGAAAATATTTATATGCTTACCAACAATGAAGAATACATCCTCAGAGTAGAACTCGAAGACTTTGAGGGAAATAAGAGGTAATTAATAAAAGTGACCTTTTGCTTGTCTATTTTTTTATTTTAATTTAATTTGTACGCTTGGATTTTTTGAATAAATCATAAGATGCGTGGCATTTAAAAGTTTAAGATTAAAATAAAAAAAGAGAAGTGCAATAACGATCACGATTCGTTCATTTAGTAGCTATCATTAATGTCAATAATTCCATTCTTTTCTATTTTCATTAACATTAGCTAATATATCTAACACACTTTTCTATTTTTGGTATGCTCCATATTTACACTACCGCGTACTCTCAAGGTAAACAAGCTCATCTTCACTTTCACTGTTCTTCATTATTTATACTTGACTCTCTTGCTTGAACTATTTCCATATTCATACACTGAAATTTATTTTACTTAATAGATTTTGCAATTTTAATTGTAATAATTAAAGAATGCTCAGGGTGGTATTGATGGAGTTTATGTCTCTTCTCACGTTTGATTTTTTTTCTATTATTTAGATCGTGTTATATGTTCTGCTGAATGCTTTTACTTTCAAATAGTTTTTACTTTTTACTGAAATATTTTATTAAGCTTCTCTTTATATATCGAAACCTTTCACTTGCTTTGCCGAATCAATTGTTTCCTTTAAAAGTAAAATATTTCTGCATTTTATTAATATAAATAATAATAATAAAGAAAAGTATTCGCTAATGATAATAATATTATATAGTTGCAACGTGCATTTGTGTCCGTCTTACTTTTTTTCTCACAATCCGACAGCCTTTCCCTGTTTTTGTACAACTTTGCAACTTTCTTATTATTTTCTAGAAAATATACATTTTTAAATATTACTTTATTTTTATAAAAATTGCATTTCTAATTTGCAAATAGTTTTATAACAGATAAAACTATTTAACCTTAATTTTTCTAAGTAGGTAGTAAGAATATTTTGTTGTGCCCCATTTTGTTTCCACTGTTTTAAAACCAGTTTTTGAAAGAATTTCGAATAAATTAATTTCCAATCAATGGTGATGCTATAGCTGTAGAAGACACTCTAAAATCAAAAATTTATTTTTGAATCTATTTAATAATTCAATTCTTTTGGCTATTGATAAAATTGGCTCAGTTAGAATTGATAGTACTGCCAGGCAATAAAAAGTTGCCGGACGACGCTGCAGTGGAGTCTGACAACCTTATGAGTTCCAAAAACGCATTTTTTGTATGAATTAAACACACTATTTTGTCTCCAACCTTTTTAAATTAGTAAAAACATACCGTTAGTTACCATTTAGTCATTATTCAAGCGAAGTGTAGCCTAATTATAAATGTATGCAAGATAAACGCCTCGAGCGGAGCGCCAACAATTGCAGGTGCAATATCAAACCCACGGCCATGTGTGTGCACAGCAAGCAGCTGCAATACTCAGAACTGTATCTAATGCATTTTCTATGAATTCCTAGAGGAAGTAGAATGCTATCATCACGTAGGCACAGCCCACGGCCACGTGTGGTCAACTGAAGGATTTCTACGCCCACAGAAAGAGTATATAAAGACCAGAGCTTCGTGGGACAAATCAGTCTGAGTTACGACGAAGCTTGAAAGATAGAAACTGTTTACCAGGGTAAATGTTTACCTTCTTTCAAGCCATACTCACCCAGAAAGCCGTAGAAGCCATCTTACAAAATGTAACTTTTGATGGCTTTGTAGACGAATGTAGTTGTTGTACGAAGCAATGTAAGGAATAGCCGCATGGAGATTCTAGCCATAGCGACTCCTGAGTCATCCTTTATCGTCTCTCCTTTAGGGCTGAAGAAGTTTAGAAGCTGAAGACTAACTAGCTTGTGCTTCGTCCGCTGCAGGTGTTGTAACAAGAGGCTCACAGCCCTGCGCTGGTGTAGATTGGGCGACTCCATCTTTCCTTTGGCCGCAGTTGGGATTCACGGTTGAGCCCCTTGCCTCCTTCCATCTCCAGGTTTGTCGCTGTAATTTAGCTTGTGGCATGGTTTCGTACTGTCACTGACACCACACCAAAGGAGATCTTTTCGTATGCACCTATGCGATGTCGTGGTTCGAACAGGCAGCTGAATCATAATTTAGCTTCTTTAACTAGCTTCCACTGTGCCTCGTTGATCTTCTTGCGGCGAAAATCCAACATCCTACATCAATGTTGATAACATGAATCCCTGTCGGAGCCCATTTGCAACACATTTTCTTCTTTTCTTGTTCTTCCTCTTTTTTTTTGTTTTGGTAGTAGGTATGCAGCTCTTTTGAGACGTCAATTTCTCTTCATTCCAGGAGGAAAATACTTCAGGTCCCTTTTCCGATTAGCTCCACTCCGTACCCATTTATCCAGTTGGACCGCATCCATGGGTTCAGTTCATCTTGCCCCACAAGTTTTCTTGGCAGGAACGGACTGTGGTGGTAGCTGCTCTTCTTGGAGGCGTGGCAGTAATAACAGGGGAGTAGACTGTCCAACCAAACTTGATAACACTGTAAAATTTGTTCAGATCAGAAGCTCGCACTTGTTCTGCACGGTTTACGAGGGTATCCAGAATTCTCTGGCATTCCAAACTCTTTTTCCAAGGTTTTCATGATTTTCGGTACATTTTCAAAATTGGTGAGCATACCTGTACTGCTACTTGGACTACTTGGAGGCTTTTCCACCAAGTGCCTTCATCGCATGGGATTCCCGTAGAATTTTGGAAGGTCCTTTTCCGCTGACTGCCGCATTACGACGTTCCTCCTTTTGTTGGCACATCTACCGGGTGCATCCGTAAAAAGAATAAACCATGTACCAGAGTACCTGGTTTATAGTTACAGGCTTATCTGATTATCTTTATCAATACGAGACAAGCTGGATCTACCTCTTTTCTTTTCTTCGATCGGTGTAGTTACCTTTTTTAGCATGGCAACAACCAGTAATATTTTGAAAGTTTCAGATATTATAAGGGTTTTCAGTTTCTAATCCGCAAAGATTAAAAATGTAAAATCGATATTTAAGACCTTTAGTATTTAATACGTATAATTGATACTTACTAAGTTTCAAAGTTTAAAGGTCTTACCATAGGCACCCGGAAGGGGGAGCAAGGAGGGGCGCTTGCCGGAATGTAAAGTTTCGGAATGTAAACACTTTAAGCCTTCTCACTATAATACCCTCTGTGATTTATGTGAGGTCAGTTCAGTCATGGCAGATACGATCAGTCTACCTCTCGGTCTAGCACAACATCATCGAAAATTAAGAATAATTATGCACATTCTTCATGTACGTCTAAACTAGGACTACCCATTCTGGTTTTTTATTAGATTTGAGATTCTTGAGGTTTGAGAGACCATCTTCATTTTGAAATTTAGGTCTAGAATGCATACTGTTTATGCTTTGCCATTTGGTGCTGCAATGTCACTACAAGATGAGATACATGTGTAATTGTATAAGTTCTTTCAATTTGAAGTACAAACTGGGTTAAAACTGTGTAATGATATTTTCAATGGGGATCATGTATTCATGTCTAGCTATCAAGAAATACAAAGGATACATTAGATTTATATGTTAATTTCATTCTTAAGAAGATTTTATATTTTGGTTTTATAAAGAGAGATCTCATGTAAACGAAGTTTTTGATAATAATAAACATCTTTTACAGATAATAAAACTAAATATATTTCAAGACGATTAATTAATTTTAAGGTGTTTTGTTTTAAAAGGTGAGTTTTGGCAATAAACATCTCTCATAGAGAACTATAAACAAGTTTAGATTATTAAATGTTGTTTAATAAAATATACAAGCATAATTTTGAGTTGATAAAAAAATATAAAAAAAATTACATTTAATAATTAAAAAGTGTAATAATCTTATATTAATTGTAAACTACTCTAAAAGTGGAAAAAGAATATTAAATATATGTATTTACCAAAAAAAGGTGTACGAAGATTATTATTCATGGTGGTTGAAAAAATCTAAAATAAGATTTGGAACCCATATTTCTTGTCAGGCTCTTACATCAGACTTTATTTATGCTTAATACAATCTGAAGTAAGAAAAATATCCGCATTTTTCCAAAGAGAGAAGGGGTGGGTCCAACCATTACATAACTAGAGAATTTGTGGTGTTGGCTAAAATAAAGTGGTATCTAATTTAACATTGGAACTTGATATAAAAGTAGAAAAGTTTATTTTAATTTACTTGTGTATTACTAAATTTATTTTTAGAGATAATAAATATCATTCCAACTGTTAAGTAAGTTGCAAACTTGATAAATTATAGAAGTTTATCACCTTAAAAAAATCAAAAGTTATTTAATCAATAATAAAATCCTGAATAAAATTTAATATCTACCTGATAAAGTGAGATTATGTTCTATTGCTTGATAATTCTTTTATGCTTGAGTCATTAGAGGGCGCACTATTTGGTGGCGCGAATTATTCGAATTTTTATTTATTGTGAAGTGAATTTTTAAAGAGTAAACAAAACTCCGTTTTTTTTAATTATACTAATATCCTTTATATTCCATATAAGTTAAATAGAATTTAACAATAAACAAAGAGAAACAATTAAATATTAATTTATTTTATTCAGAGTTTCATACAAATACAGTTATTTTATAGAACAAGAGGTTGGAGTCTCTACAGATACAGGCTAAGATATTATTATTGTTATTAAGTAAAAATATATTACTGGGTTTTTCATTCACTTAATTGAGCTAAGCCGTATAATTGAGTTAATTACACAATAGTTGGGGATATCACTGCACATAAATAAATTTAAAGATGTGGTGTAACACCACTCATTCACTACAGATGGTTGTCAAACGACGGCTAACATGTTTACCGTATACACTGGGAGGTCCTGACGGATTACATTCGCCATTTTTCACATGTCATCTTCGAATATGAAATACCTTCTAACAAAATAATCCGCCGCGTATTAATTTCCAATTCGTTAGCAGTAAGGGAGGATTTATTGTATTTATTTTATATTAACATCTGAGAAGTATAACAGATGGATTATTCAGTGATATGCATTCAATACAAAATAATTCAAGACTGATTAGACGGAAGTAGAGACGCACCGTGACTGATAACAGGATGCAGGATAACAGATATTGGATTATCCGCGTCGGACCTGTCGCCCCTTCGCCAAAGGTTAGAAACTGCAGCAAACGTGAGAATTGCAACTCCAGGTTATCTATTAGAACTCGAATACACTGTATTTGTCCGCAGCGGATTATCGACGGTAGTTTATTTGTCAGAATTGTACCAATTACGTGATGTTTATGACAATGACCAGTACTTTTTATTATCATTTTTATTAAAGTAACTTGTCCTATTTTTTATTATCGTTTTTTACTAACCTTAACCAAAAGCTAATAACTGCAACAAACGTAAAAATTGGCAAACTGCAGGTCATCCGTTAGTTAGATAATCCGCCAGGACTTTTAATAGAAAGTATACTTGATTATCGATGGATATTGAAGTGTATATACAAGTAACGACTAATGATTATTAGATGACAAATAAATTTCAAACGTAGTAAATAAAATACAACCCCCTACGGATTATCCGCCGTTCCGGGCGTAAAAGCTATTTACTCATCAGAACTTGTTTCTTCTGTAAAGCTAAATAATTGAAGCAAACATGAGAATCCGTCAGAATAACCGACAATATCGTATACTGAATGTAGGGCCGATGAATTTTGCGATTACATGAGTAGATTATAATAGAAAGTAGGCTTGATGATAAACGGACGGAACATCCGCAACGGATTATCGACGGGAGCTTATCCCTCGAAATTGTACCAGTTGCGTTATATTTATGGCAGTGTCAAGTAACTTAACTCAAGTAAATCTCAAGCAAAGTAACTGAAACATTAACCGGTCGCAGATTATCCGCCGTCCGGGTCTATAAACTATTGACTTTTATTACCATTTATATCAAAGTAACTTATTTCGTACTATTTTGGTTGGTATTTGAAGCAAACGTGAAAATTGGCATGGATATCTTCGTCTTTCTATTCATGGGAATGCTATTAAATCGATACCTTTTGTTGTGTCAGTTTTCCTTTTTTTTTCTTTTCTCGCTGATTAATTTTATTACTCTTTTAATGTCACGCAAAACCTTATTGAAGAAAGGATTCAATACATCTGCACTAGTATTAACGACCTCTTAATTATCCACAACCACTTATAATAAACTGTAAGCTTTCTGACAAAGGTAATCCATTATTCAAATATGACATTGAAGAGACAACCAATATTTGCAATTAAGATCTAAATGTCTTGCTATAACGATTAAAGAAACATTAGTATCAGCATGTTTTCATATTTGGTCAAAAGTATAATACTGAAACATTAATTTTCTTATTTCATCATTCATTCCCATCTAATTTTCTTGGTATGTTGTATTACTATGTGCCAATGCACTAGTGAGATCCTCACCTGCTTCAATTTTTCTCTAGGCAAAACTCTTTTATTAAAAAGTTGCTTTTCACATAAATTAAAATGTAGCAATGCAATAAATAAATATAACTACGTTGTAATTTCAAGATAAATTTTAATTATGACAATTTAAGAACATTATTAGAGAGTAATGAGCAAGTGAATAAATTAAACAACACCTACACTTCTAATAAATCTCAGTTAAATTTGCAGCACTCAGCAAGATAGATAATATAATGGATATTTGCCAATTTTTTCATGATTTGCTTATTAACCTCGTTTTTAGTAAATGAAGGAAGATGATATGAAGTAAAAAAATTCTTCCAAGTAATAATGAATGTTTCACGATGAGAAATGCAAATGTCATGTTCCTAATAACGGAATCTTTCTGTGAATGTGAACCTAAGCTTGTACTGTTGTTATTCAAGACTTTATTCATTTTTTCTTTAATTACTATTAATCATAATCATTCATTCACTTGTGGCAAGACAAGTATTACATACAAATTACATGTTAACATGTATGGTTAGATAAAAGTAACTTTTAGTGCTGGTTTCGTTTGGGGACGTATTCGAAAGGATGTGAATGTAAACCTACCTATCCCATTTTCAGAAATAATGCAAAGATACATTAATTTTTTGTTAATTAATGATAAATGTTTAGAAATCTTGATAAAGTGGAGAACGTTAATAAAGAACGAAATTTTTACTAGTAGAGCTATGATAAATTAGGTACCCCTTCGAGGGCACTCAGATATAGAAGATTATTGCATAATTTAATTAAAATTATCAATGATCATAACCAATTGCTCATTTGTATGTAATAGTATATGTGTTTGGGATAAACTCGAAAGACTCTGAACCAATTTTCAAAACCTTCAATCATCAGTAGCCTATATTTTCAGAAATAACTAGGCTAAGCTATTATATTATCACTGAAGAAGAACGAATAGTGAACTTTGTTTATCGCGGAGGAAAATGTAGGTATTAATTGCTTCTACAAAAAGATTCGTGGGAACGACCAACGTTACATGTGGAAAATTGGCGTGGTTCAGATTTCTGTACAATTTGGTAAAGATATAGAACGTCTGAAAATTGAATCATACAACGACGCACGTCTAGACGACTTTGCCGAAAATAAATAAATAATTGAGAAAAGACCAAATAAATCGATGATGATTGAAAAGTGATAAATTTTAAATTTGATTTCTAATTGTGTAGAATCAATACCAGATAAAATAGACTGTGGCAAAAGTACAGTGAAAACATATACAAAATATAAACCACCTACCTTTACGATCAAAGAAAAATGCTCCGGCTATAAGTAAATTTGGAAAGTAAGTTCCTTACATAAATGAGACTTTTCAGACGGATCGCTTCAGTAGGGCACTAATCACATTAGATCTATAAAAGATTATTAACTGACCGCACAATTAATATAACAATATTAATATTAACAAAATAAATAAATCCAAGGTTACTTTTAAAAATATTCAAATGAAAAAAATGATTTAAGACCATACAAAAAAGAAGAAAACAAACTAAATTAAAATTGAAAAACAAATCACTTAAAATTAAATAAACAAAAAAGAAAATTGGATACCGTATAAAAAATGAAAGAAAAATGAATTATAAGACAGTATAATTCCCTTTTTCTTGTTAATTAATATTTCTATTACTACTAGAACTAAATAATTACCTTACATTAAATTCAAAATTCAAAATATTGGCGCCTTATGACATGACCGATTTGAAGTAGTAGTAATCTGCAAAATTTCCTATTTCCATATGATTTAGAATAAAAATGTACAAGATGCTACAAAATTCCACCTCTCTTCATTAAAAAGATTTTTTGTTATTAAATAAAGTTGAAATTATTAATACCATCTGTATTTCAGACATAAGGTAAAACTATTTAAATGTATTCCTCCGTCCCAATTCCAATGACCAAAATCCATTTTTTTCAAACAAAAAGAAAATTCAGTCACTAATTAACTTTTACGGCACTAATAAATGAGAATGACTTATTAATAATTGCACTACTTAAATTTTAAAAAAGTCTTTAGAACTCTTAACATTTTGACGTAACATTATACGTGTCTGCCATAAAGTTGGATCCATATGGGAAATTTTTTTAATATTTTGCTTAGAAAAAAACTTCGTGGGGCAATCACTTCTGCTTCCAAAAATACTTGAAATATGCCATGTCAAAGTGGACAGGTGACATTAGGTATCTATCAAATTTGTCATTGTTTTTTATAGTCGGCGAAAAATGACCTTATTTGTTAAAATATGAAAAAAATTTATTAAGAAAAAATGTTTCTAATGGCACTTTACGTTGACACGAGATATTCCGACATAAGGAAAATTTTGTTTTTTAACATTTTTTGATACACCCCCGTAACTGATTATTTTGAAATAATTAAAAACGCTTTAAATGAGTAAAAAGGCAACAACTGCGTAGCATATTTTGATAATAATATTGGATTGTGTAGGTATTCTTGACAAATATTAAAATTATCAAGAAAAAAATGGAAGGTTCTGGATTATTTTCCAATTTCCAAGAAAATAACTCATAATTTTATTAATTTTTGGCACGTTTGACTAATACAGGAATTGTTGTAATCATAATTTAAACAACTTAATACTAAACTACTGCTTAAAAACTTAATAATAAGAGATAAATAAAATTGTGCTGGTTTTCTTGGAAATTGGAAAATAGTTCATGTCGTTTTTTGATAATTTTAATATTCATCATACAATATTATTAGAAAAACTCTTTTAACGCGTTTTTTATGATTTCAAAATAATCAGATACCGGGGTATGTCAAAAAATGTTAAAAAACAAAACAATTTTTATGTCGGAATATCTCGTTCAAACTCGGTATCTGAACGTAAAATGTCAGAAACATTTTTTCTTTATAAACTTTTTCCAAATTTTAACAAATAAGGTCATTTTTCGCCGATATTAAAAAACAATGGCGAATTTGACAGATACCTAATGTGATCTGTCAACTTTGGTAGACGTATTTCAAGTATTGTTAGAAGCAGAAGTGATTGCTCAGCAAAATTTTTTTCTAATCAAAATATTTTAAAAAAATTTCCATATGGATAAAACATTATAGCAGATACTGTACATAACCTTCAATTTTTGACAGGAGGTTGACTTTGACGTATCATAATACAACATAACCTCAAAATCTTCTAATTTTTGCTCTACATGTAAACGCCTGTTCTATACAACTGAATTTTCTCGAGAGAAAGTTACCAGATTTCGATCTCAATTTATACCTTTTTAATAAACAATTGAATAACTTGTAAACACAAGCTTACGATTGAATGGCAATCAGCTTAATTTTCTCCTACACAGAAACATTAAAATTTGAAATAAATGTTTTAAAAACACTTTGTTGCTTCCTTTTCTTATTATAAACTTTATCCTTAAATCCTATAGAACAATTATTACATAAATCTTTGGTACCTAACTCTTAATTAATAGCTAATCTACATATTTTTAGAATACTATGAAAAATCGCAGTAATCTTTGATTTTCAAATGCCCAGATCTTCTACAACAAATGATCCCTATATTGGCATTTATGTCTGAATTGTGCCCAAAAACTTGCTTGACAAAATTACAATAAAATATTCAAGTCCCAAGACTTCTCAGCATTGAAAACTATAAATTTAACATGAAACTATCTCAAATCGTTGATTTTATAAAAAAAATTTAATTTTCCCACAATAAAAAGAGCAGGTAAAGTAATAAATATCTGTGTACATTTCCACAACCATACCTTTTATCTGTTCTAGATGAAAACAAGCCTTGAAATGGCTTTAAAACTTATCTATCTACAAAAATCATGTAGCGATAGCTCAACGTTGGCTAACCAAACTTTAAAATTTATCTTTTTTTTTACTTAGTGTGTACTAAAGTGTTTCTGAAACATAACTGAATCATATTTATTTTTTTTTTAATAAAAGAAAATTTAACTCTGAAATCCCCTTTCAAGTTAGGCAACCCAAAAAACAAGTGTGTAAATGTAGTTGCTTACATTTTCTGTTGGCATACTAATAACATGACAATATGTACCTATTATACAGGGTGTTTCACCTGAGATCAGTATATTATTATCAGTATCATTTTAACAGGTCATAGTAAACATTAAATGCAACAAGAAAACTTAATATCATAGTGTTTATCTTTTATAATAACCAAAAGAAAGAATTGTTTTTGAAAAGTGGGTCTGAAAACTGGTTTAAGAATCACAGTTAGAGCTGTGTACCTAGAATGTACCTAGACTGCATTCTTAATATGATAACGGATACATTGATGAAGCAGACGGTAGGTGATGTCACAGTTTATTTGACTATTATTTTCGTTTCATCCTATTTAGTTCACGAAAACCAAAACTCAATGTCAGGTAATTTTTACTTTAAACGCGTTCCGCACTTCGATCTTTCACGAAATAGATCTTACTGTATTATTTTAAATTCTTGGTTTGGTAATGCAAACAATGTTACGGTTGTATTAAATGTATGATTAATTGATTATTCTCCATGTTCTAAGTAGTGTATCTAACACAAGGGATAATTAATAACCATTCAGGAAATGAAAGTATTTGCTTAATGTTATTCCTAGAATTAGAATTACCAATAATAAAATACATATCTCCAACAAAGGGCAGTCCTATTTATATTGTTTTAAAAAGTTTATTGATAGGTATGTATTTTAAAAGTAATATCTGTGCATTTTATTAGGATTTACTTATTACTGGAGAAGCTTCCTTTAGAAAGGCAGTTATTGTTATTTAGTAATTCGGTATTTTGCATTGAATTGATATTGCGATTTGTTAATTTAGTATTACTTACTTAATAATTATTTTTATTTAAAGATAAATTAAAACTCTTTGCTAGTTTTGTATAATACAACTTCCAGACAATGAAACTCTTAAACATAGTGGGTATACCTGCTCGAACAAAAGGGTGATTGAGCGATATTTTTGTTGTTTATTAGTTAGTTTTCAAAATAAAGGTTAAGCTTTCGTTACACCTAAAGAACTTGTCCCTAATGCAATAGTAAAGTATTACACGAATGTAAACATTCGATTTCTTTCTGTGGCATCTTCAATGCGTATAATTGCCCAAATATTGTTCTTAAACGTACTCTTTAGTTTGTCAAACACGGTATTTGATCTCGTATGTGAGAAAGGTCGTGACACGTTCCAGCAGTCCCCAAAGGAGTGCCGTTTTAGCTATTTTACGTTAGCATGCAAAAACTGGCATGAGGACTTCTTGTTTCTACTGGCAAGTACTATTACAGATTAAATTAATGCTGAAGTTAACTGAAGCACCCTGTAGTACAATAATTGATTAAACACCAATGGTCACTTGAATAAGTATTTCCTATACTTTTCATGTTATCTATTTCTTATTTTATTAGAAGTATTTTGGCCTCCAGCCTATACTGGTTAATGCGGCCCTGATAATAAGAAAGTACGTTTCGTATGTATCTAAAGGTAAATTTATGTAATATAAAACGAGCTTTGTTTTCAAAACTCGGTAAACTTATTCTCGCCTCAAGTCTTGCCTTATTGTAGTCATCACTATTTCACAGACTGTTGAAGAAGTATCTGTTATTACTTTCACAGGCCTTTCAACTATCTGAGTGAGGCGTGAAAAGTTTTCACATTCATGTTCACTTTCTTGGTCAGTTATTCGAAGAATCTGGAATGGGCCTAGTGAGTGGAGGTTCTGTTACAGACTGAAACCAATTAACTAAATCCATGTAGTGCTGAGTAGCAAAATTTATTTTTGGTACTTTAATTATCCTGATGTTTCCCTTGCGTTGCTTTCTAGTATTCTTATAGCACGTGCTCTGACATGTGGTCCCGAGAGTAAGACATTTTCTGCATGTGCAAAATCCGTGTTGCCTTCTGTAGCTGTCAATGACTTTTTTAAAATTATCTGGAGATTGTCTAGAAACACGTATTGTAGCCCATAAATGTCGTGCTCCATGGTCCATGTATAGTTTTAATTTATTTCCGAACCATAAAGGTGCAAACCTCAATTCCTCTACTATCTGGAAGTTTGCATATGAATCTTTTGTAGAAATATACATATGTATGATCTTACCTATAATAGTAGTCAATCATCTTGAGTGACTCATTTTTCTTGGGTTCCTGGTAGTAAGGCCTTCAGAGCAAGTACCATTTTTTACCATTGCTTCACAAATTAAAAAACAATATTGTTGATTGTGCCCAGATCTTTTTTATCTAAGCCTTTTCGCATTCACCGAGTAATGAACCGATTGGTCTTAAAAAAATAAACGACAAAGCAGCAGTGGAGGTCACTAGATATCATTTTGGATGTTAACATGAAAAATGAAACATCAAAGAAAAATCATGCCTTAACTCAATCACGTTAAAGTATGGCTCCAATGAGAACCTGAAAGTCACCTGCACGCACAACCTACTAAGATCCGCCGCGGCCGACCATTGTTTCTCTAACATACTATAGATGACCTATTCCTACATAAGTAATTCATCTCGAAACCGGATGACGTAGTTTTTTTGCAGCCGCGGCTACCGGTCTAGAAGTTTTCTCACTTGCTGTGAATTGCGTGAATTTACTGTGTTGCACAACGATAAAAATTAAGTACCTTATTCATGAAAATGCAAGTATTTTATTAATGACTATTACTTCCTATATCGTAATAGGCAAAAACATTATTTTACGATACATACTTAACGCAATAATAATGAATATGAATAACAATCCTGAACGAGAACAAAAACAATTGTGTTGAGTGTACTCTGTAGTAATGTTTAGCACTTTTTACCAATTTGACGTTTTTGGCTAAATCTTTAGATTCTTAGTCTCTTATCTTTAGCTTTGATAATTTTACTTTGGGTGTTTAAGAAAAATTTATTTTATCCGCAGTTTCTAGAGTTCGAACTAGGGTTTTTGACCTGGGAGATTCCTGGGACACAAGTCCCGGGAATTACTCTCTTTTTTGTTGTTTCGAGTCCCAAGAAAAATAATTCGAGACAAGGGACCTTTGTATACAAGGTATTCAATTAAAATTCTTACTTTAGAATTAAGGTTTTGTTTGTTTCCATTTCTTGAGCAAATTATTAGTTAAAAAAGGTAATTTTGGTTTTCTGCACCAGTGTTTTTTTAAGCAGTAAATAGTCTTTGCAAACACATACAAACTATATACAACGTGTCTATAAACAATAATAATAATAATAATAATAATTACTACAACCCATAACCTAAACCAAGGCCCCAGAAGCTATAAGCTTGTGCGGGACGGAGGGGGCGATTATTATTATTATTATGTAGGCCCAATGTGCCCAATCAATAAAGGTAAAGGAATTAGCTTTAGTAAGCAAGTACCGTTAGGCATGATGCCTGGCCACAGCATTCTTAATAACAAGCAGACTTGTAGTTTTTATTTAAGTACATATATTATTCAAAAAGGGTCTCCAACCAGAATTTTCTCTTATTTATAAACGGGTAAGGTAGTCTTCTTAAACACCTAAACAAAATGTTTTTACTTAAAAACTCATATTGAAGTATGATCTGAATCTCTTGAAAAATTGGTCGTTTTCAATAGGTAAAGGGTTCGAAGAAGATTTTGATAGTTCTTGTAATGACAATAGCGCACTTTCATAATTAATTGATTATAATGTGTATTTACTAGATTTCTGAATTTGTTTCATCTGATTTTTATTTACCTATTAAAATAAATAAAATGTTTTCTGTTTAGCTTCAAGATGAAAATAAACCAAGTCGTAGTTTGAAATCGTTTTAATAATGTAGGAACGGCCAAATGTAATTATTGCCCAAACAAATTTCGTCTGAGGTTCGTATTCTAGCGGGCTCATGCGGCATTTAGAATGCATGGATGCATGGATCGTATTTAAAAAATATTGAAGAAGATATCGTACCTTGTACCTCAAAAAAAATATAAAATTTAACAATCAATTTTAAGATTTTGCAAAACAAGGAATTTATGTGAAATTGTATGTATCTCAATAGGAGGCAGAAGATGGAATATCAATTCGAACTATTGCTAATAATATTTATCGTGTTCATATTCAGAAAAAACGTTTTATAAAAGCTATGAATAGCTTAAAACTTACAGACAAATAATACAACACTAAACAGGCAAAGTTTCGCCGATAGGAGAATTTATTTATGTACTGCTGTGCTTTTCATTAAATAATTGCCGTTATTTTCCAATGGGGGACTTCTGGGAGAAAGTGATTAGAAGATTAATTCAAGCAAATTTAAAAAATAAATATTTGGATTTTGTGTTAGGTACCTATATAAAATTACTATCCGGGATTCCCGGGACTTCCGGAAAAAAGTCTCGAGTCCTCGAAAGCTCGGGAATAGCAAAATTGTCAAGACCCAGAAACCCTAGTTTAAACATTGCAAAATGAATTTTTGCAAAAAACGAAAGTTAACATAGTGGAACCGAGGTGCAGAAAAATAAACTTGTCTCTGGAAACCTTCAAAATAAATCTCCAAGACTTTTAAACTTCTAGAGTCCTAGGCATTAACAACTGTAAATCTCTTCAGTTCGTGTAGTCTCTGCAAATTGAAACCTTAACCTCCAGTGCTGTTGTTATTCTCAGAACCTCAAAATCCTGATATTTCAAAACATTAATGTTCTGGAGGTGTGGAAGTCTGAAAGATGAGATAACTTTGCTGAGATTCTCTTCAAATAACTATAACTGTGTTATTTTGAAAGTTTAGAAAAATCTTGTAATTCTGAAACCTTGGAGTTTCGATACTAAGATGGTGAGCATTGAGGCTATGGCACTCTAAATTCCTGAGAATTCCAAACTTGCAACCTTGAAACATAAATTTGTTTTTTAGTTGCGACACTGCAATTTTAAGTAATGAAAATCTAAAATATAAATCTTGAGACTCGTTAAGAAAAGTATTAGATTAAAATCATGGAAACTTGAGAAGTCTTGTTTCTAATATTCTAAAATTAAAACTGTATGTACGATTTAAACACTGATATACTTACTGTAATGTTCAACCTCGGAAACTATGAAGTTTAAAACCCTGAACTCTAAAATCTTGCAAGTTGCAAACTGAAACGCATGCTGAAATTTAAGTTTCTAAATTTTATAACTATCAAACCCTGTGATGTTGAATATTCACTAAACTATAAAACTTCGAAAATTTGATGGTTTAAAATATTAACAAATAGTTTTTGCTTTCATTGCCTTACTTTCTATATATCTCTAGATACTTCCTAAAATGTTTCTAAAGAATTCCTTGAATACCGCCCCAGGTTTTCAACTATAAAGCTTATGGTTATAATCTTTAGTCAACTACTTCCTTAGTCTTAAGCTACAATACTTTTTTATTTTTGTACAATAGCGAAATCACAATATTTTTTCTAAATAACACCTTCATTGCAGTAATTCTAAAAGATACATTTGCTACTTTTTACCCAAAACACCCACTTTTAACTAATTAAACAACTTGTCTTTGTTACAGATACGCACAATATTCTCATTTCAAAATTTATTCAGAAGCTGAATATTACAAATTAGAAATTGATGGATACGAAGGTAATGCAGGTGATTCGTTGAATGATCCTTGGTATGGAAGCAACCACAGTCCATTCTCAACTTACAACAAGTAAGTGCAAACAATATTAAAATATATATATTTCATCCAAATAATAACTTTTTTCTTTTATAAATTTTACAGAGATAATGATAGATCAAGTTTAAATTGTGCTTCAATGCTGAAAGGTGGCTGGTGGTGGAAATCGTGTGGAAGAGGATTAAATGGATTGTATTTGAATGATCCACAAGATTTAACAGCCAGACAAGGTAAAATAACTTTTTGTTTTTTATTCCCAATGTATTACTAATACCAATTTTGAATTTTAGGCATCGTATGGTTCCGTTGGAGAGGATGGGATTACACTCTTAAGAAAGCCATGATGATGATCAAACCCAAAGGAATAACGAATACAAATACAAATTCCAGTTAAAAATTTTACTTTTATTTTTTTAAGTTGGCCAATTTATAATCATTAGTATTTCATTGTTTTTTGCACATTTGTATAAATCTCATGGTATCATAATTTATTTAGATCAACCTTTCATTTTATCATTTCGAAAACAAAAAAACCTATTTAATCATTTTTTGTTACCTCAGATGTGGAGTATGTTGTTCAAAGTTTTTATATTTTTTTTTTAAATAATATTGTAAACATAAAGTATTATTAATTAGATAATAGAAATTACTTATAGTTTAGTGTACACAGTAATAAAAATTAATCTAACGACTAGGCTTTCTTCTACCCCTAACCATGTGTAAATAAGGGAGAGAGAAATGTATCATTTCCTGTATCGTTTGCACCACTAATAAAAATCTTTTATCATACACTTATTAACTCTTCTATACTAACAATAAATTATACGAAAACTGAAACAAGGTTTGCTTGCTTATGATTATAAATATGGCTATATAAAAAATAAGTATATAAAAAAAGCTATTCGTAAAGAGAAAGGATTTAAGACTGTGTTTACTTAAAGGAAAAATTATTTTCCACATACCCACTCCCAAAAATAAAGAAAGACCCCGATAGATTTATAAGGTAATTTCTTTCACTTTTTGTTTTTAACAATGAGGCTATGGGACGCAGCATGCAATGATGTGCACTTGGTCTTGGCAAAAACCTTGTAGTGCAGAAATTCTTTAAATTACCTGTTTTGTTAAATTATGTATTTACAAGAATTATTTCTTTTTTTATATAAAGGTTGTTGTATTTTGTAAATAATATATTAAAAATAATTATTATTATTATACACAGAGTTGTATAGAATTTATATTTTTTAATGTAATAAATAAGTATAAGTATTTTTTGATATTTTTATTTTTTGAAACATATTCATCTAGCCAAAGTATTATTAAAAGTCATTATTATGATCAGTTTAGAAAAATCGACCAGTTTCTAGCTGCAGCGTGGGTTATTCCATATCAATGTAACATTCCTTTTATATCTTACGCTTTCAGATTCCAATGTGTTATGGTTTATGACTTATGCCTGTGGAGTATGTAAAAAATTAAAAAAACCCTTGAACAACACTAACAAGTATAAAAAAATCAATATTGAAACATTAAAGATAAACAAACACACTGTTAGAAGAAACCTGGGTGAACGGCCAAGCAGTGGTTCGAGGTGTCGGACTCCATTAGTATCCGAGACTAGACCCAGTATGACAGAAGCCTGGACAGTCGTTAGAGATGTCGAGGAGCACTAGTATCCAAGACTAGCTTGGAGGCAGACCACAAAATGGCATTGGCGTTCACCCATAAAACTGGCTGTTGGCTACCCAATCCCAGGTTTAGCCTGGACAACATATGACGCAGTCAGAAAGTACTGTGTGGTAGAGTTATACGAAAGTGTTTCTTGACGATGACTTAAAAACGTTGTGGAGGAAGCTCTGCAAACATGAGGGTCCGGTGTGGGTGCATTTGATTTTAACCTGACGTCGGGGTCTTCTATAGAGCTAAGTCACCCGCTAACTGGCCTAGATGAATGGAGTAGAATCGAATTGAAGTGAGGTTTATCCCGGACAGGGGGTTCGCCCACTGGCCCATGGGAAACTGCATGCCTCCGGGTATCGTCTCGAAGATGAACCGGGCAGTGATGTCCCATGTAGGTTTAAGGGGTTTGCTGACGGGCAAGCACGTTCATAGCTCCAGTACTAACCTGGTGAGCTAGTAGAAGGTGGAGAAGCAACCTCGCTACAACCAGTGAGTTACTGGTAGCATTTGCTTTGCAAATGCACGCTGATTGAGCTTATCTCAATTACTTCTTCTTGGAAGGAACGTGGAGATTAAATCTCATGACAGGTGCTCCACGTAAAACAAACTTGGAATCATGTGAAAAGAAACACACTAAACTAGAGGAAGTCCTGAACGACATAAAATGGTATTGGGATTAGCAGAAGGAATCTATAATTAAATTTTATTTTTTTAAGCACACTATTGTAGGATTAAACTGATCTCACTCTAGCCAATAAGTCATACACTTGAGCAACATGGGTTATCTTGGTAAAACTTAATAATACCTTCCTATTTTTAATAAAAAAATGAAATTCTAAATTCCTAAAGATCTTTAAACCACCAGTCACTTCTGCTAGGTTGTCAAAAGATATTTTATAAAAGCAAATGAATTTATCTGCAATTTTTATATCAAAATCTTTCTTTGCTAAACTTTTACAATTTTGCACTAAAGAAGTAAACGTTACTTGACGCTGTAATGGTTCTTCCACATCATCAAAACTTGCAGTAGGAAGTTGGAGAGATGGAACTGCATCTTCCGTTAAAGATACCTACTTTGGTATTTGAAGAATTACCGTATTTATATTTTTCTTCGAAATGAACTTCGCAAACTCTGTGTGATGGTTTACTTGTAAACCCTAAGCCAATACGTGATTCCCAGACTTTTTTGTATTTTTTGTTACATATTTATTAAAAATAATTATTAATATTGTTTGGCTAAAAACGTAAAAATTCTAATAAAACAAACAAATAGATAAAAATAATACTATTATAAAAACTTTATTCCTCGTCAGAAATTTGAAATCGTGTATTAGGATAGCAGAAAAGGCTGAGGATGGTTTTTGCTGGAATCCTGGTAGCTACATTGACATATTGAAGACCCACCCGTATGTAGCATCGACAGAAACCAGTTGCAATATAATCATTAGTAGTGCTACTGGCTATAAGATGGCGCCCAGTTTTACAGATTTTCAAGAATATTTCAAATTTAACTTTGTTAAAAGTTAAAAATTATTTTGAGCTATTTTATAACAATTTTTAATTAGTATATAACAGAAAATGCGTAAACCATAACGTAACAATTAGCATTAAGAACATTAATAAAAATAATGGAAGCAGGAGTGTTTCCAGGAAATTAAACAACCATTACCTTGTTAGATGGCGCGCAGTACGATTTCTTGGAGACACACCTGCTTCTCTTAAACTGTCAATGATCCAATTGCCAATTGTAAAGGTTTCTCACTACTTAAAGTGTTATTCATGAAAAGCTTTCACTTTAAAATCCCTTGATAGCGCAGAACTGCAGCAGAACATATGAAAAGGCTTTTCACTACATAAATTACTACATTTTAACCTCTCTTAACGTATAAAGTCACAACACTGAAACCATCGCTGGACATGAGTTTCTACCTGAAAACTACTCACACCAGTCGTTGCATAATCATTCTCTTAACCTCTCTCAATACATAATATACAGGTAGCAAAACTGTCAATGATCCAGCTGCCAATTGTAAAGGTTTCTCACTACTTAAAGTGTTATTCATGAAAAGCTTTCACTTTAAAATCCCTTGACAGCGCAGAACTGCAGCAGAACATATGAAAAGGCTTTTCACTACATAAATTACAACATTTTAACCTCTCTTAACGTATAAAGTCACAACACTGAAACCATCGCTGGACATGAGTTTCTACCTGAAAACTACTCACACCAGTCGTTGCATAATCATTCTCTTAACCTCTCTCAATACATAATATACAGGTAGCAAAACTGTCAATGATCCAACTGCCAATTGTAAAGGTTTCTCACTACTTAAAGTGTTATTCATGAAAAGCTTTCACTTTAAAATCCCTTGACAGCGCAGAACTGCAGCAGAACATATGAAAAGGCTTTTCACTACATAAATTACAACATTTTAACCTCTCTTAACGTATAAAGTCACAACACTGAAACCATCGCTGGACATGAGTTTCTACCTGAAAACTACTCACACCAGTCGTTGCATAATCATTCTCTTAACCTCTCTCAATACATAATATACAGGTAGCAAAACTGTCAATGATCCAGCTGCCAATTGTAAAGGTTTCTCACTACTTAAAGTGTTATTCATGAAAAGCTTTCACTTTAAAATCCCTTGACAGCGCAGAATTGCAGCAGAACATATGAAAAGGCTTTTCACTACATAAATTACAACATTTTAACCTCTCTTAACGTATAAAGTCACAACACTGAAACCATCGCTGGACATGAGTTTCTACCTGAAAACTACTCACACCAGTCGTTGCATAATCATTCTCTTAACCTCTCTCAATACATAATATACAGGTAGCAAAACTGTCAATGATCCAGCTGCCAATTGTAAAGGTTTCTCACTACTTAAAGTGTTATTCATGAAAAGCTTTCACTTTAAAATCCCTTGACAGCGCAGAATTGCAGCAGAACATATGAAAAGGCTTTTCACTACATAAATTACAACATTTTAACCTCTCTTAACGTATAAAGTCACAACACTGAAACCATCGCTGGACATGAGTTTCTACCTGAAAACTACTCACACCAGTCGTTGCATAATCATTCTCTTAACCTCTCTCAATACATAATATACAGGTAGAAAAACTGTCAATGATCCAACTGCCAATTGTAAAGGTTTCTCACTACTTAAAGTGTTATTCATGAAAAGCTTTCACTTTAAAATCCCTTGACAGCGCAGAACTGCAGCAGAACATATGAAAAGGCTTTTCACTACATAAATTACAACATTTTAACCTCTCTTAACGTATAAAGTCACAACACTGAAACCATCGCTGGACATGAGTTTCTACCTGAAAACTACTCACACCAGTCGTTGCATAATCATTCTCTTAACCTCTCTCAATACATAATATACAGGTAGCAAAACTGTCAATGATCCAGCTGCCAATTGTAAAGGTTTCTCACTACTTAAAGTGTTATTCATGAAAAGCTTTCACTTTAAAATCCCTTGACAGCGCAGAATTGCAGCAGAACATATGAAAAGGCTTTTCACTACATAAATTACAACATTTTAACCTCTCTTAACGTATAAAGTCACAACACTGAAACCATCGCTGGACATGAGTTTCTACCTGAAAACTACTCACACCAGTCGTTGCATAATCATTCTCTTAACCTCTCTCAATACATAATATACAGGTAGCAAAACTGTCAATGATCCAGCTGCCAATTGTAAAGGTTTCTCACTACTTAAAGTGTTATTCATGAAAAGCTTTCACTTTAAAATCCCTTGACAGCGCAGAATTGCAGCAGAACATATGAAAAGGCTTTTCACTACATAAATTACAACATTTTAACCTCTCTTAACGTATAAAGTCACAACACTGAAACCATCGCTGGACATGAGTTTCTACCTGAAAACTACTCACACCAGTCGTTGCATAATCATTCTCTTAACCTCTCTCAATACATAATATACAGGTAGCAAAACTGTCAATGATCCAGCTGCCAATTGTAAAGGTTTCTCACTACTTAAAGTGTTATTCATGAAAAGCTTTCACTTTAAAATCCCTTGACAGCGCAGAACTGCAGCAGAACATATGAAAAGGCTTTTCACTACATAAATTACAACATTTTAACCTCTCTTAACGTATAAAGTCACAACACTGAAACCATCGCTGGACATGAGTTTCTACCTGAAAACTACTCACACCAGTCGTTGCATAATCATTCTCTTAACCTCTCTCAATACATAATATACAGGTAGCAAAACTGTCAATGATCCAACTGCCAATTGTAAAGGTTTCTCACTACTTAAAGTGTTATTCATGAAAAGCTTTCACTTTAAAATCCCTTGACAGCGCAGAATTGCAGCAGAACATATGAAAAGGCTTTTCACTACATAAATTACAACATTTTAACCTCTCTTAACGTATAAAGTCACAACACTGAAACCATCGCTGGACATGAGTTTCTACCTGAAAACTACTCACACCAGTCGTTGCATAATCATTCTCTTAACCTCTCTCAATACATAATATACAGGTAGAAAAACTGTCAATGATCCAACTGCCAATTGTAAAGGTTTCTCACTACTTAAAGTGTTATTCATGAAAAGCTTTCACTTTAAAATCCCTTGACAGCGCAGAACTGCAGCAGAACATATGAAAAGGCTTTTCACTACATAAATTACAACATTTTAACCTCTCTTAACGTATAAAGTCACAACACTGAAACCATCGCTGGACATGAGTTTCTACCTGAAAACTACTCACACCAGTCGTTGCATAATCATTCTCTTAACCTCTCTCAATACATAATATACAGGTAGCAAAACTGTCAATGATCCAGCTGCCAATTGTAAAGGTTTCTCACTACTTAAAGTGTTATTCATGAAAAGCTTTCACTTTAAAATCCCTTGACAGCGCAGAATTGCAGCAGAACATATGAAAAGGCTTTTCACTACATAAATTACAACATTTTAACCTCTCTTAACGTATAAAGTCACAACACTGAAACCATCGCTGGACATGAGTTTCTACCTGAAAACTACTCACACCAGTCGTTGCATAATCATTCTCTTAACCTCTCTCAATACATAATATACAGGTAGCAAAACTGTCAATGATCCAGCTGCCAATTGTAAAGGTTTCTCACTACTTAAAGTGTTATTCATGAAAAGCTTTCACTTTAAAATCCCTTGACAGCGCAGAATTGCAGCAGAACATATGAAAAGGCTTTTCACTACATAAATTACAACATTTTAACCTCTCTTAACGTATAAAGTCACAACACTGAAACCATCGCTGGACATGAGTTTCTACCTGAAAACTACTCACACCAGTCGTTGCATAATCATTCTCTTAACCTCTCTCAATACATAATATACAGGTAGCAAAACTGTCAATGATCCAGCTGCCAATTGTAAAGGTTTCTCACTACTTAAAGTGTTATTCATGAAAAGCTTTCACTTTAAAATCCCTTGACAGCGCAGAACTGCAGCAGAACATATGAAAAGGCTTTTCACTACATAAATTACAACATTTTAACCTCTCTTAACGTATAAAGTCACAACACTGAAACCATCGCTGGACATGAGTTTCTACCTGAAAACTACTCACACCAGTCGTTGCATAATCATTCTCTTAACCTCTCTCAATACATAATATACAGGTAGCAAAACTGTCAATGATCCAGCTGCCAATTGTAAAGGTTTCTCACTACTTAAAGTGTTGTTCATGAAAAGCTTTCACTTTAAAATCCCTTGACAGCACAGAACTGCAGCAGAACATATGAAAAGGCTTTTCACTACATAAATTACAACATTTTAACCTCTCTTAACGTATAAAGTCACAACACTGAAACCATCGCTGGACATGAGTTTCTACCTGAAAACTACTCACACCAGTCGTTGCATAATCATTCTCTTAACCTCTCTCAATACATAATATACAGGTAGCAAAACTGTCAATGATCCAACTGCCAATTGTAAAGGTTTCTCACTACTTAAAGTGTTATTCATGAAAAGCTTTCACTTTAAAATCCCTTGACAGCACAGAACTGCAGCAGAACATATGAAAAGGCTTTTCACTACATAAATTACAACATTTTAACCTCTCTTAACGTATAAAGTCACAACACTGAAACCATCGCTGGACATGAGTTTCTACCTGAAAACTACTCACACCAGTCGTTGCATAATCATTCTCTTAACCTCTCTCAATACATAATATACAGGTAGCAAAACTGTCAATGATCCAGCTGCCAATTGTAAAGGTTTCTCACTACTTAAAGTGTTATTCATGAAAAGCTTTCACTTTAAAATCCCTTGACAGCGCAGAATTGCAGCAGAACATATGAAAAGGCTTTTCACTACATAAATTACAACATTTTAACCTCTCTTAACGTATAAAGTCACAACACTGAAACCATCGCTGGACATGAGTTTCTACCTGAAAACTACTCACACCAGTCGTTGCATAATCATTCTCTTAACCTCTCTCAATACATAATATACAGGTAGCAAAACTGTCAATGATCCAGCTGCCAATTGTAAAGGTTTCTCACTACTTAAAGTGTTATTCATGAAAAGCTTTCACTTTAAAATCCCTTGACAGCGCAGAATTGCAGCAGAACATATGAAAAGGCTTTTCACTACATAAATTACAACATTTTAACCTCTCTTAACGTATAAAGTCACAACACTGAAACCATCGCTGGACATGAGTTTCTACCTGAAAACTACTCACACCAGTCGTTGCATAATCATTCTCTTAACCTCTCTCAATACATAATATACAGGTAGCAAAACTGTCAATGATCCAGCTGCCAATTGTAAAGGTTTCTCACTACTTAAAGTGTTATTCATGAAAAGCTTTCACTTTAAAATCCCTTGACAGCGCAGAACTGCAGCAGAACATATGAAAAGGCTTTTCACTACATAAATTACAACATTTTAACCTCTCTTAACGTATAAAGTCACAACACTGAAACCATCGCTGGACATGAGTTTCTACCTGAAAACTACTCACACCAGTCGTTGCATAATCATTCTCTTAACCTCTCTCAATACATAATATACAGGTAGCAAAACTGTCAATGATCCAGCTGCCAATTGTAAAGGTTTCTCACTACTTAAAGTGTTGTTCATGAAAAGCTTTCACTTTAAAATCCCTTGACAGCACAGAACTGCAGCAGAACATATGAAAAGGCTTTTCACTACATAAATTACAACATTTTAACCTCTCTTAACGTATAAAGTCACAACACTGAAACCATCGCTGGACATGAGTTTCTACCTGAAAACTACTCACACCAGTCGTTGCATAATCATTCTCTTAACCTCTCTCAATACATAATATACAGGTAGCAAAACTGTCAATGATCCAACTGCCAATTGTAAAGGTTTCTCACTACTTAAAGTGTTATTCATGAAAAGCTTTCACTTTAAAATCCCTTGACAGCACAGAACTGCAGCAGAACATATGAAAAGGCTTTTCACTACATAAATTACAACATTTTAACCTCTCTTAACGTATAAAGTCACAACACTGAAACCATCGCTGGACATGAGTTTCTACCTGAAAACTACTCACACCAGTCGTTGCATAATCATTCTCTTAACCTCTCTCAATACATAATATACAGGTAGCAAAACTGTCAATGATCCAGCTGCCAATTGTAAAGGTTTCTCACTACTTAAAGTGTTATTCATGAAAAGCTTTCACTTTAAAATCCCTTGACAGCGCAGAATTGCAGCAGAACATATGAAAAGGCTTTTCACTACATAAATTACAACATTTTAACCTCTCTTAACGTATAAAGTCACAACACTGAAACCATCGCTGGACATGAGTTTCTACCTGAAAACTACTCACACCAGTCGTTGCATAATCATTCTCTTAACCTCTCTCAATACATAATATACAGGTAGCAAAACTGTCAATGAACCAGCTGCCAATTGTAAAGGTTTCTCACTACTTAAAGTGTTATTCATGAAAAGCTTTCACTTTAAAATCCCTTGACAGCGCAGAACTGCAGCAGAACATATGAAAAGGCTTTTCACTACATAAATTACAACATTTTAACCTCTCTTAACGTATAAAGTCACAACACTGAAACCATCGCTGGACATGAGTTTCTACCTGAAAACTACTCACACCAGTCGTTGCATAATCATTCTCTTAACCTCTCTCAATACATAATATACAGGTAGCAAAACTGTCAATGAACCAGCTGCCAATTGTAAAGGTTTCTCACTACTTAAAGTGTTATTCATGAAAAGCTTTCACTTTAAAATCCCTTGACAGCGCAGAACTGCAGCAGAACATATGAAAAGGCTTTTCACTACATAAATTACAACATTTTAACCTCTCTTAACGTATAAAGTCACAACACTGAAACCATCGCTGGACATGAGTTTCTACCTGAAAACTACTCACACCAGTCGTTGCATAATCATTCTCTTAACCTCTCTCAATACATAATATACAGGTAGCAAAACTGTCAATGAACCAGCTGCCAATTGTAAAGGTTTCTCACTACTTAAAGTGTTATTCATGAAAAGCTTTCACTTTAAAATCCCTTGACAGCGCAGAACTGCAGCAGAACATATGAAAAGGCTTTTCACTACATAAATTACAACATTTTAACCTCTCTTAACGTATAAAGTCACAACACTGAAACCATCGCTGGACATGAGTTTCTACCTGAAAACTACTCACACCAGTCGTTGCATAATCATTCTCTTAACCTCTCTCAATACATAATATACAGGTAGCAAAACTGTCAATGATCCAGCTGCCAATTGTAAAGGTTTCTCACTACTTAAAGTGTTATTCATGAAAAGCTTTCACTTTAAAATCCCTTGACAGCGCAGAACTGCAGCAGAACATATGAAAAGGCTTTTCACTACATAAATTACAACATTTTAACCTCTCTTAACGTATAAAGTCACAACACTGAAACCATCGCTGGACATGAGTTTCTACCTGAAAACTACTCACACCAGTCGTTGCATAATCATTCTCTTAACCTCTCTCAATACATAATATACAGGTAGCAAAACTGTCAATGATCCAGCTGCCAATTGTAAAGGTTTCTCACTACTTAAAGTGTTATTCATGAAAAGCTTTCACTTTAAAATCCCTTGACAGCGCAGAACTGCAGCAGAACATATGAAAAGGCTTTTCACTACATAAATTACAACATTTTAACCTCTCTTAACGTATAAAGTCACAACACTGAAACCATCGCTGGACATGAGTTTCTACCTGAAAACTACTCACACCAGTCGTTGCATAATCATTCTCTTAACCTCTCTCAATACATAATATACAGGTAGCAAAACTGTCAATGATCCAGCTGCCAATTGTAAAGGTTTCTCACTACTTAAAGTGTTATTCATGAAAAGATTTCACTTTAAAATCCCTTGACAGCGCAGAACTGCAGCAGAACATATGAAAAGGCTTTTCACTACATAAATTACAACATTTTAACCTCTCTTAACGTATAAAGTCACAACACTGAAACCATCGCTGGACATGAGTTTCTACCTGAAAACTACTCACACCAGTCGTTGCATAATCATTCTCTTAACCTCTCTCAATACATAATATACAGGTAGCAAAACTGTCAATGATCCAGCTGCCAATTGTAAAGGTTTCTCACTACTTAAAGTGTTATTCATGAAAAGCTTTCACTTTAAAATCCCTTGACAGCGCAGAACTGCAGCAGAACATATGAAAAGGCTTTTCACTACATAAATTACAACATTTTAACCTCTCTTAACGTATAAAGTCACAACACTGAAACCATCGCTGGACATGAGTTTCTACCTGAAAACTACTCACACCAGTCGTTGCATAATCATTCTCTTAACCTCTCTCAATACATAATATACAGGTAGCAAAACTGTCAATGATCCAGCTGCCAATTGTAAAGGTTTCTCACTACTTAAAGTGTTATTCATGAAAAGCTTTCACTTTAAAATCCCTTGACAGCGCAGAACTGCAGCAGAACATATGAAAAGGCTTTTCACTACATAAATTACAACATTTTAACCTCTCTTAACGTATAAAGTCACAACACTGAAACCATCGCTGGACATGAGTTTCTACCTGAAAACTACTCACACCAGTCGTTGCATAATCATTCTCTTAACCTCTCTCAATACATAATATACAGGTAGCAAAACTGTCAATGAACCAGCTGCCAATTGTAAAGGTTTCTCACTACTTAAAGTGTTATTCATGAAAAGCTTTCACTTTAAAATCCCTTGACAGCGCAGAACTGCAGCAGAACATATGAAAAGGCTTTTCACTACATAAATTACAACATTTTAACCTCTCTTAACGTATAAAGTCACAACACTGAAACCATCGCTGGACATGAGTTTCTACCTGAAAACTACTCACACCAGTCGTTGCATAATCATTCTCTTAACCTCTCTCAATACATAATATACAGGTAGCAAAACTGTCAATGATCCAGCTGCCAATTGTAAAGGTTTCTCACTACTTAAAGTGTTATTCATGAAAAGCTTTCACTTTAAAATCCCTTGACAGCGCAGAACTGCAGCAGAACATATGAAAAGGCTTTTCACTACATAAATTACAACATTTTAACCTCTCTTAACGTATAAAGTCACAACACTGAAACCATCGCTGGACATGAGTTTCTACCTGAAAACTACTCACACCAGTCGTTGCATAATCATTCTCTTAACCTCTCTCAATACATAATATACAGGTAGCAAAACTGTCAATGATCCAGCTGCCAATTGTAAAGGTTTCTCACTACTTAAAGTGTTATTCATGAAAAGCTTTCACTTTAAAATCCCTTGACAGCGCAGAACTGCTGCAGAACATATGAAAAGGATTTTCACTACATAAATTACAACATTTTAACCTCTCTTAACGTATAAAGTCACAACACTGAAACCATCGCTGGACATGAGTTTCTACCTGAAAACTACTCACACCAGTCGTTGCATAATCATTCTCTTAACCTCTCTCAATACATAATATACAGGTAGCAAAACTGTCAATGATCCAGCTGCCAATTGTAAAGGTTTCTCACTACTTAAAGTGTTATTCATGAAAAGCTTTCACTTTAAAATCCCTTGACAGCGCAGAACTGCTGCAGAACATATGAAAAGGATTTTCACTACATAAATTACAACATTTTAACCTCTCTTAACGTATAAAGTCACAACACTGAAACCATCGCTGGACATGAGTTTCTACCTGAAAACTACTCACACCAGTCGTTGCATAATCATTCTCTTAACCTCTCTCAATACATAATATACAGGTAGCAAAACTGTCAATGAACCAGCTGCCAATTGTAAAGGTTTCTCACTACTTAAAGTGTTATTCATGAAAAGCTTTCACTTTAAAATCCCTTGACAGCGCAGAATTGCAGCAGAACATATGAAAAGGCTTTTCACTACATAAATTACAACTTTTTAACCTCTCTTAACGTATAAAGTCACAACACTGAAACCATCGCTGGACATGAGTTTCTACCTGAAAACTACTCACACCAGTCGTTGCATAATCATTCTCTTAACCTCTCTCAATACATAATATACAGGTAGCAAAACTGTCAATGATCCAGCTGCCAATTGTAAAGGTTTCTCACTACTTAAAGTGTTATTCATGAAAAGCTTTCACTTTAAAATCCCTTGACAGCGCAGAACTGCAGCAGAACATATGAAAAGGCTTTTCACTACATAAATTACAACATTTTAACCTCTCTTAACGTATAAAGTCACAACACTGAAACCATCGCTGGACATGAGTTTCTACCTGAAAACTACTCACACCAGTCGTTGCATAATCATTCTCTTAACCTCTCTCAATACATAATATACAGGTAGCAAAACTGTCAATGAACCAGCTGCCAATTGTAAAGGTTTCTCACTACTTAAAGTGTTATTCATGAAAAGCTTTCACTTTAAAATCCCTTGACAGCGCAGAACTGCTGCAGAACATATGAAAAGGATTTTCACTACATAAATTACAACATTTTAACCTCTCTTAACGTATAAAGTCACAACACTGAAACCATCGCTGGACATGAGTTTCTACCTGAAAACTACTCACACCAGTCGTTGCATAATCATTCTCTTAACCTCTCTCAATACATAATATACAGGTAGCAAAACTGTCAATGATCCAGCTGCCAATTGTAAAGGTTTCTCACTACTTAAAGTGTTATTCATGAAAAGCTTTCACTTTAAAATCCCTTGACAGCGCAGAATTGCAGCAGAACATATGAAAAGGCTTTTCACTACATAAATTACAACATTTTAACCTCTCTTAACGTATAAAGTCACAACACTGAAACCATCGCTGGACATGAGTTTCTACCTGAAAACTACTCACACCAGTCGTTGCATAATCATTCTCTTAACCTCTCTCAATACATAATATACAGGTAGCAAAACTGTCAATGATCCAGCTGCCAATTGTAAAGGTTTCTCACTACTTAAAGTGTTATTCATGAAAAGCTTTCACTTTAAAATCCCTTGACAGCGCAGAACTGCAGCAGAACATATGAAAAGGCTTTTCACTACATAAATTACAACATTTTAACCTCTCTTAACGTATAAAGTCACAACACTGAAACCATCGCTGGACATGAGTTTCTACCTGAAAACTACTCACACCAGTCGTTGCATAATCATTCTCTTAACCTCTCTCAATACATAATATACAGGTAGCAAAACTGTCAATGATCCAGCTGCCAATTGTAAAGGTTTCTCACTACTTAAAGTGTTATTCATGAAAAGCTTTCACTTTAAAATCCCTTGACAGCGCAGAATTGCAGCAGAACATATGAAAAGGCTTTTCACTACATAAATTACAACTTTTTAACCTCTCTTAACGTATAAAGTCACAACACTGAAACCATCGCTGGACATGAGTTTCTACCTGAAAACTACTCACACCAGTCGTTGCATAATCATTCTCTTAACCTCTCTCAATACATAATATACAGGTAGCAAAACTGTCAATGAACCAGCTGCCAATTGTAAAGGTTTCTCACTACTTAAAGTGTTATTCATGAAAAGCTTTCACTTTAAAATCCCTTGACAGCGCAGAACTGCAGCAGAACATATGAAAAGGCTTTTCACTACATAAATTACAACATTTTAACCTCTCTTAACTTATAAAGTCACAACACTGAAACCATCGCTGGACATGAGTTTCTACCTGAAAACTACTCACACCAGTCGTTGCATAATCATTCTCTTAACCTCTCTCAATACATAATATACAGGTAGCAAAACTGTCAATGATCCAGCTGCCAATTGTAAAGGTTTCTCACTACTTAAAGTGTTATTCATGAAAAGCTTTCACTTTAAAATCCCTTGACAGCGCAGAATTGCAGCAGAACATATGAAAAGGCTTTTCACTACATAAATTACAACATTTTAACCTCTCTTAACGTATAAAGTCACAACACTGAAACCATCGCTGGACATGAGTTTCTACCTGAAAACTACTCACACCAGTCGTTGCATAATCATTCTCTTAACCTCTCTCAATACATAATATACAGGTAGCAAAACTGTCAATGATCCAGCTGCCAATTGTAAAGGTTTCTCACTACTTAAAGTGTTATTCATGAAAAGCTTTCACTTTAAAATCCCTTGACAGCGCAGAATTGCAGCAGAACATATGAAAAGGCTTTTCACTACATAAATTACAACTTTTTAACCTCTCTTAACGTATAAAGTCACAACACTGAAACCATCGCTGGACATGAGTTTCTACCTGAAAACTACTCACACCAGTCGTTGCATAATCATTCTCTTAACCTCTCTCAATACATAATATACAGGTAGCAAAACTGTCAATGAACCAGCTGCCAATTGTAAAGGTTTCTCACTACTTAAAGTGTTATTCATGAAAAGCTTTCACTTTAAAATCCCTTGACAGCGCAGAACTGCAGCAGAACATATGAAAAGGCTTTTCACTACATAAATTACAACATTTTAACCTCTCTTAACGTATAAAGTCACAACACTGAAACCATCGCTGGACATGAGTTTCTACCTGAAAACTACTCACACCAGTCGTTGCATAATCATTCTCTTAACCTCTCTCAATACATAATATACAGGTAGCAAAACTGTCAATGATCCAGCTGCCAATTGTAAAGGTTTCTCACTACTTAAAGTGTTATTCATGAAAAGCTTTCACTTTAAAATCCCTTGACAGCGCAGAATTGCAGCAGAACATATGAAAAGGCTTTTCACTACATAAATTACAACTTTTTAACCTCTCTTAACGTATAAAGTCACAACACTGAAACCATCGCTGGACATGAGTTTCTACCTGAAAACTACTCACACCAGTCGTTGCATAATCATTCTCTTAACCTCTCTCAATACATAATATACAGGTAGCAAAACTGTCAATGATCCAGCTGCCAATTGTAAAGGTTTCTCACTACTTAAAGTGTTATTCATGAAAAGCTTTCACTTTAAAATCCCTTGACAGCGCAGAAATGCAGCAGAACATATGAAAAGGCTTTTCACTACATAAATTACAACATTTTAACCTCTCTTAACGTATAAAGTCACAACACTGAAACCATCGCTGGACATGAGTTTCTACCTGAAAACTACTCACACCAGTCGTTGCATAATCATTCTCTTAACCTCTCTCAATACATAATATACAGGTAGCAAAACTGTCAATGATCCAGCTGCCAATTGTAAAGGTTTCTCACTACTTAAAGTGTTATTCATGAAAAGCTTTCACTTTAAAATCCCTTGACAGCGCAGAACTGCAGCAGAACATATGAAAAGGCTTTTCACTACATAAATTACAACATTTTAACCTCTCTTAACGTATAAAGTCACAACACTGAAACCATCGCTGGACATGAGTTTCTACCTGAAAACTACTCACACCAGTCGTTGCATAATCATTCTCTTAACCTCTCTCAATACATAATATACAGGTAGCAAAACTGTCAATGATCCAGCTGCCAATTGTAAAGGTTTCTCACTACTTAAAGTGTTATTCATGAAAAGCTTTCACTTTAAAATCCCTTGACAGCGCAGAATTGCAGCAGAACATATGAAAAGGCTTTTCACTACATAAATTACAACATTTTAACCTCTCTTAACGTATAAAGTCACAACACTGAAACCATCGCTGGACATGAGTTTCTACCTGAAAACTACTCACACCAGTCGTTGCATAATCATTCTCTTAACCTCTCTCAATACATAATATACAGGTAGCAAAACTGTCAATGATCCAGCTGCCAATTGTAAAGGTTTCTCACTACTTAAAGTGTTATTCATGAAAAGCTTTCACTTTAAAATCCCTTGACAGCGCAGAACTGCAGCAGAACATATGAAAAGGCTTTTCACTACATAAATTACAACATTTTAACCTCTCTTAACGTATAAAGTCACAACACTGAGACCATCGCTGGACATGAGTTTCTACCTGAAAACTACTCACACCAGTCGTTGCATAATCATTCTCTTAACCTCTCTCAATACATAATATACAGGTAGCAAAACTGTCAATGATCCAGCTGCCAATTGTAAAGGTTTCTCACTACTTAAAGTGTTATTCATGAAAAGCTTTCACTTTAAAATCCCTTAACAGCGCAGAATTGCAGCAGAACATATGAAAAGGCTTTTCACTACATAAATTACAACATTTTAACCTCTCTTAACGTATAAAGTCACAACACTGAAACCATCGCTGGACATGAGTTTCTACCTGAAAACTACTCACACCAGTCGTTGCATAATCATTCTCTTAACCTCTCTCAATACATAATATACAGGTAGCAAAACTGTCAATGAACCAGCTGCCAATTGTAAAGGTTTCTCACTACTTAAAGTGTTATTCATGAAAAGCTTTCACTTTAAAATCCCTTGACAGCACAGAACTGTAGCAGAACATATGAAAAGGCTTTTCACTACATAAATTACAACATTTTAACCTCTCTTAACGTATAAAGTCACAACACTGAAACCATCGCTGGACATGAGTTTCTACCTGAAAACTACTCACACCAGTCGTTGCATAATCATTCTCTTAACCTCTCTCAATACATAATATACAGGTAGCAAAACTGTCAATGATCCAGCTGCCAATTGTAAAGGTTTCTCACTACTTAAAGTGTTATTCATGAAAAGCTTTCACTTTAAAATCCCTTGACAGCGCAGAACTGCAGCAGAACATATGAAAAGGCTTTTCACTACATAAATTACAACATTTTAACCTCTCTTAACGTATAAAGTCACAACACTGAAACCATCGCTGGACATGAGTTTCTACCTGAAAACTACTCACACCAGTCGTTGCATAATCATTCTCTTAACCTCTCTCAATACATAATATACAGGTAGCAAAACTGTCAATGAACCAGCTGCCAGTTGTAATGGTTTCTCACTACTTAAAGTGTTATTCATGAAAAGCTTTCACTTTAAAATCCCTTGACAGCACAGAACTGCAGCAGAACATATGAAAAGGCTTTTCACTACATAAATTACAACATTTTAACCTCTCTTAACGTATAAAGTCACAACACTGAAACCATCGCTGGACATGAGTTTCTACCTGAAAACTACTCACACCAGTCGTTGCATAATCATTCTCTTAACCTCTCTCAATACATAATATACAGGTAGCAAAACTGTCAATGATCCAGCTGCCAATTGTAAAGGTTTCTCACTACTTAAAGTGTTATTCATGAAAAGCTTTCACTTTAAAATCCCTTGACAGCGCAGAACTGCAGCAGAACATATGAAAAGGCTTTTCACTACATAAATTACAACATTTTAACCTCTCTTAACGTATAAAGTCACAACACTGAAACCATCGCTGGACATGAGTTTCTACCTGAAAACTACTCACACCAGTCGTTGCATAATCATTCTCTTAACCTCTCTCAATACATAATATACAGGTAGCAAAACTGTCAATGATCCAGCTGCCAATTGTAAAGGTTTCTCACTACTTAAAGTGTTATTCATGAAAAGCTTTCACTTTAAAATCCCTTGACAGCGCAGAACTGCAGCAGAACATATGAAAAGGCTTTTCACTACATAAATTACAACATTTTAACCTCTCTTAACGTATAAAGTCACAACACTGAAACCATCGCTGGACATGAGTTTCTACCTGAAAACTACTCACACCAGTCGTTGCATAATCATTCTCTTAACCTCTCTCAATACATAATATACAGGTAGCAAAACTGTCAATGATCCAGCTGCCAATTGTAAAGGTTTCTCACTACTTAAAGTGTTATTCATGAAAAGCTTTCACTTTAAAATCCCTTGACAGCGCAGAATTGCAGCAGAACATATGAAAAGGCTTTTCACTACATAAATTACAACATTTTAACCTCTCTTAACGTATAAAGTCACAACACTGAAACCATCGCTGGACATGAGTTTCTACCTGAAAACTACTCACACCAGTCGTTGCATAATCATTCTCTTAACCTCTCTCAATACATAATATACAGGTAGCAAAACTGTCAATGATCCAGCTGCCAATTGTAAAGGTTTCTCACTACTTAAAGTGTTATTCATGAAAAGCTTTCACTTTAAAATCCCTTGACAGCGCAGAATTGCAGCAGAACATATGAAAAGGCTTTTCACTACATAAATTACAACATTTTAACCTCTCTTAACGTATAAAGTCACAACACTGAAACCATCGCTGGACATGAGTTTCTACCTGAAAACTACTCACACCAGTCGTTGCATAATCATTCTCTTAACCTCTCTCAATACATAATATACAGGTAGCAAAACTGTCAATGATCCAGCTGCCAATTGTAAAGGTTTCTCACTACTTAAAGTGTTATTCATGAAAAGCTTTCACTTTAAAATCCCTTGACAGCGCAGAACTGCAGCAGAACATATGAAAAGGCTTTTCACTACATAAATTACAACATTTTAACCTCTCTTAACGTATAAAGTCACAACACTGAAACCATCGCTGGACATGAGTTTCTACCTGAAAACTACTCACACCAGTCGTTGCATAATCATTCTCTTAACCTCTCTCAATACATAATATACAGGTAGCAAAACTGTCAATGATCCAGCTGCCAATTGTAAAGGTTTCTCACTACTTAAAGTGTTATTCATGAAAAGCTTTCACTTTAAAATCCCTTGACAGCGCAGAACTGCAGCAGAACATATGAAAAGGCTTTTCACTACATAAATTACAACATTTTAACCTCTCTTAACGTATAAAGTCACAACACTGAAACCATCGCTGGACATGAGTTTCTACCTGAAAACTACTCACACCAGTCGTTGCATAATCATTCTCTTAACCTCTCTCAATACATAATATACAGGTAGCAAAACTGTCAATGATCCAGCTGCCAATTGTAAAGGTTTCTCACTACTTAAAGTGTTATTCATGAAAAGCTTTCACTTTAAAATCCCTTGACAGCGCAGAATTGCAGCAGAACATATGAAAAGGCTTTTCACTACATCAATTACAACATTTTAACCTCTCTTAACGTATAAAGTCACAACACTGAAACCATCGCTGGACATGAGTTTCTACCTGAAAACTACTCACACCAGTCGTTGCATAATCATTCTCTTAACCTCTCTCAATACATAATATACAGGTAGCAAAACTGTCAATGATCCAGCTGCCAATTGTAAAGGTTTCTCACTACTTAAAGTGTTATTCATGAAAAGCTTTCACTTTAAAATCCCTTGACAGCGCAGAACTGCAGCAGAACATATGAAAAGGCTTTTCACTACATAAATTACAACATTTTAACCTCTCTTAACGTATAAAGTCACAACACTGAAACCATCGCTGGACATGAGTTTCTACCTGAAAACTACTCACAACACTCGTTGCATAATCATTCTCTTAACCTCTCTCAATACATAATATACAGGTAGCAAAACTGTCAATGATCCAGCTGCCAATTGTAAAGGTTTCTCACTACTTAAAGTGTTATTCATGAAAAGCTTTCACTTTAAAATCCCTTGACAGCGCAGAATTGCAGCAGAACATATGAAAAGGCTTTTCACTACATAAATTACAACATTTTAACCTCTCTTAACGTATAAAGTCACAACACTGAAACCATCGCTGGACATGAGTTTCTACCTGAAAACTACTCACACCAGTCGTTGCATAATCATTCTCTTAACCTCTCTCAATACATAATATACAGGTAGCAAAACTGTCAATGATCCAGCTGCCAATTGTAAAGGTTTCTCACTACTTAAAGTGTTATTCATGAAAAGCTTTCACTTTAAAATCCCTTAACAGCGCAGAATTGCAGCAGAACATATGAAAAGGCTTTTCACTACATAAATTACAACATTTTAACCTCTCTTAACGTATAAAGTCACAACACTGAAACCATCGCTGGACATGAGTTTCTACCTGAAAACTACTCACACCAGTCGTTGCATAATCATTCTCTTAACCTCTCTCAATACATAATATACAGGTAGCAAAACTGTCAATGAACCAGCTGCCAATTGTAAAGGTTTCTCACTACTTAAAGTGTTATTCATGAAAAGCTTTCACTTTAAAATCCCTTGACAGCACAGAACTGCAGCAGAACATATGAAAAGGCTTTTCACTACATAAATTACAACATTTTAACCTCTCTTAACGTATAAAGTCACAACACTGAAACCATCGCTGGACATGAGTTTCTACCTGAAAACTACTCACACCAGTCGTTGCATAATCATTCTCTTAACCTCTCTCAATACATAATATACAGGTAGCAAAACTGTCAATGATCCAGCTGCCAATTGTAAAGGTTTCTCACTACTTAAAGTGTTATTCATGAAAAGCTTTCACTTTAAAATCCCTTGACAGCGCAGAACTGCAGCAGAACATATGAAAAGGCTTTTCACTACATAAATTACAACATTTTAACCTCTCTTAACGTATAAAGTCACAACACTGAAACCATCGCTGGACATGAGTTTCTACCTGAAAACTACTCACACCAGTCGTTGCATAATCATTCTCTTAACCTCTCTCAATACATAATATACAGGTAGCAAAACTGTCAATGAACCAGCTGCCAATTGTAAAGGTTTCTCACTACTTAAAGTGTTATTCATGAAAAGCTTTCACTTTAAAATCCCTTGACAGCACAGAACTGCAGCAGAACATATGAAAAGGCTTTTCACTACATAAATTACAACATTTTAACCTCTCTTAACGTATAAAGTCACAACACTGAAACCATCGCTGGACATGAGTTTCTACCTGAAAACTACTCACACCAGTCGTTGCATAATCATTCTCTTAACCTCTCTCAATACATAATATACAGGTAGCAAAACTGTCAATGATCCAGCTGCCAATTGTAAAGGTTTCTCACTACTTAAAGTGTTATTCATGAAAAGCTTTCACTTTAAAATCCCTTGACAGCGCAGAACTGCAGCAGAACATATGAAAAGGCTTTTCACTACATAAATTACAACATTTTAACCTCTCTTAACGTATAAAGTCACAACACTGAAACCATCGCTGGACATGAGTTTCTACCTGAAAACTACTCACACCAGTCGTTGCATAATCATTCTCTTAACCTCTCTCAATACATAATATACAGGTAGCAAAACTGTCAATGATCCAGCTGCCAATTGTAAAGGTTTCTCACTACTTAAAGTGTTATTCATGAAAAGCTTTCACTTTAAAATCCCTTGACAGCGCAGAACTGCAGCAGAACATATGAAAAGGCTTTTCACTACATAAATTACAACATTTTAACCTCTCTTAACGTATAAAGTCACAACACTGAAACCATCGCTGGACATGAGTTTCTACCTGAAAACTACTCACACCAGTCGTTGCATAATCATTCTCTTAACCTCTCTCAATACATAATATACAGGTAGCAAAACTGTCAATGATCCAGCTGCCAATTGTAAAGGTTTCTCACTACTTAAAGTGTTATTCATGAAAAGCTTTGACTTTAAAATCCCTTGACAGCGCAGAACTGCAGCAGAACATATGAAAAGGCTTTTCACTACATAAATTACAACATTTTAACCTCTCTTAACGTATAAAGTCACAACACTGAGACCATCGCTGGACATGAGTTTCTACCTGAAAACTACTCACACCAGTCGTTGCATAATCATTCTCTTAACCTCTCTCAATACATAATATACAGGTAGCAAAACTGTCAATGATCCAGCTGCCAATTGTAAAGGTTTCTCACTACTTAAAGTGTTATTCATGAAAAGCTTTCACTTTAAAATCCCTTAACAGCGCAGAATTGCAGCAGAACATATGAAAAGGCTTTTCACTACATAAATTACAACATTTTAACCTCTCTTAACGTATAAAGTCACAACACTGAAACCATCGCTGGACATGAGTTTCTACCTGAAAACTACTCACACCAGTCGTTGCATAATCATTCTCTTAACCTCTCTCAATACATAATATACAGGTAGCAAAACTGTCAATGAACCAGCTGCCAATTGTAAAGGTTTCTCACTACTTAAAGTGTTATTCATGAAAAGCTTTCACTTTAAAATCCCTTGACAGCACAGAACTGCAGCAGAACATATGAAAAGGCTTTTCACTACATAAATTACAACATTTTAACCTCTCTTAACGTATAAAGTCACAACACTGAAACCATCGCTGGACATGAGTTTCTACCTGAAAACTACTCACACCAGTCGTTGCATAATCATTCTCTTAACCTCTCTCAATACATAATATACAGGTAGCAAAACTGTCAATGATCCAGCTGCCAATTGTAAAGGTTTCTCACTACTTAAAGTGTTATTCATGAAAAGCTTTCACTTTAAAATCCCTTGACAGCGCAGAACTGCAGCAGAACATATGAAAAGGCTTTTCACTACATAAATTACAACATTTTAACCTCTCTTAACGTATAAAGTCACAACACTGAAACCATCGCTGGACATGAGTTTCTACCTGAAAACTACTCACACCAGTCGTTGCATAATCATTCTCTTAACCTCTCTCAATACATAATATACAGGTAGCAAAACTGTCAATGAACCAGCTGCCAATTGTAAAGGTTTCTCACTACTTAAAGTGTTATTCATGAAAAGCTTTCACTTTAAAATCCCTTGACAGCACAGAACTGCAGCAGAACATATGAAAAGGCTTTTCACTACATAAATTACAACATTTTAACCTCTCTTAACGTATAAAGTCACAACACTGAAACCATCGCTATACATGAGTTTCTACCTGAAAACTACTCACACCAGTCGTTGCATAATCATTCTCTTAACCTCTCTCAATACATAATATACAGGTAGCAAAACTGTCAATGATCCAGCTGCCAATTGTAAAGGTTTCTCACTACTTAAAGTGTTATTCATGAAAAGCTTTCACTTTAAAATCCCTTGACAGCGCAGAACTGCAGCAGAACATATGAAAAGGCTTTTCACTACATAAATTACAACATTTTAACCTCTCTTAACGTATAAAGTCACAACACTGAAACCATCGCTGGACATGAGTTTCTACCTGAAAACTACTCACAACACTCGTTGCATAATCATTCTCTTAACCTCTCTCAATACATAATATACAGGTAGCAAAACTGTCAATGATCCAGCTGCCAATTGTAAAGGTTTCTCACTACTTAAAGTGTTATTCATGAAAAGCTTTCACTTTAAAATCCCTTGACAGCGCAGAACTGCAGCAGAACATATGAAAAGGCTTTTCACTACATAAATTACAACATTTTAACCTCTCTTAACGTATAAAGTCACAACACTGAAACCATCGCTGGACATGAGTTTCTACCTGAAAACTACTCACACCAGTCGTTGCATAATCATTCTCTTAACCTCTCTCAATACATAATATACAGGTAGCAAAACTGTCAATGATCCAGCTGCCAATTGTAAAGGTTTCTCACTACTTAAAGTGTTATTCATGAAAAGCTTTCACTTTAAAATCCCTTGACAGCGCAGAACTGCAGCAGAACATATGAAAAGGCTTTTCACTACATAAATTACAACATTTTAACCTCTCTTAACGTATAAAGTCACAACACTGAAACCATCGCTGGACATGAGTTTCTACCTGAAAACTACTCACACCAGTCGTTGCATAATCATTCTCTTAACCTCTCTCAATACATAATATACAGGTAGCAAAACTGTCAATGAACCAGCTGCCAATTGTAAAGGTTTCTCACTACTTAAAGTGTTATTCATGAAAAGCTTTCACTTTAAAATCCCTTGACAGCGCAGAATTGCAGCAGAACATATGAAAAGGCTTTTCACTACATAAATTACAACTTTTTAACCTCTCTTAACGTATAAAGTCACAACACTGAAACCATCGCTGGACATGAGTTTCTACCTGAAAACTACTCACACCAGTCGTTGCATAATCATTCTCTTAACCTCTCTCAAAACATAATATACAGGTAGCAAAACTGTCAATGATCCAGCTGCCAATTGTAAAGGTTTCTCACTACTTAAAGTGTTATTCATGAAAAGCTTTCACTTTAAAATCCCTTGACAGCGCAGAACTGCAGCAGAACATATGAAAAGGCTTTTCACTACATAAATTACAACATTTTAACCTCTCTTAACGTATAAAGTCACAACACTGAAACCATCGCTGGACATGAGTTTCTACCTGAAAACTACTCACACCAGTCGTTGCATAATCATTCTCTTAACCTCTCTCAATACATAATATACAGGTAGCAAAACTGTCAATGATCCAGCTGCCAATTGTAAAGGTTTCTCACTACTTAAAGTGTTATTCATGAAAAGCTTTCACTTTAAAATCCCTTGACAGCGCAGAATTGCAGCAGAACATATGAAAAGGCTTTTCACTACATAAATTACAACATTTTAACCTCTCTTAACGTATAAAGTCACAACACTGAAACCATCGCTGGACATGAGTTTCTACCTGAAAACTACTCACACCAGTCGTTGCATAATCATTCTCTTAACCTCTCTCAATACATAATATACAGGTAGCAAAACTGTCAATGATCCAGCTGCCAATTGTAAAGGTTTCTCACTACTTAAAGTGTTATTCATGAAAAGCTTTCACTTTAAAATCCCTTGACAGCGCAGAACTGCAGCAGAACATATGAAAAGGCTTTTCACTACATAAATTACAACATTTTAACCTCTCTTAACGTATAAAGTCACAACACTGAAACCATCGCTGGACATGAGTTTCTACCTGAAAACTACTCACACCAGTCGTTGCATAATCATTCTCTTAACCTCTCTCAATACATAATATACAGGTAGCAAAACTGTCAATGAACCAGCTGCCAATTGTAAAGGTTTCTCACTACTTAAAGTGTTATTCATGAAAAGCTTTCACTTTAAAATCCCTTGACAGCGCAGAACTGCAGCAGAACATATGAAAAGGATTTTCACTACATAAATTACAACATTTTAACCTCTCTTAACGTATAAAGTCACAACACTGAAACCATCGCTGGACATGAGTTTCTACCTGAAAACTACTCACACCAGTCGTTGCATAATCATTCTCTTAACCTCTCTCAATACATAATATACAGGTAGCAAAACTGTCAATGATCCAGCTGCCAATTGTAAAGGTTTCTCACTACTTAAAGTGTTATTCATGAAAAGCTTTCACTTTAAAATCCCTTGACAGCACAGAACTGCAGCAGAACATATGAAAAGGCTTTTCACTACATAAATTACAACATTTTAACCTCTCTTAACGTATAAAGTCACAACACTGAAACCATCGCTGGACATGAGTTTCTACCTGAAAACTACTCACACCAGTCGTTGCATAATCATTCTCTTAACCTCTCTCAATACATAATATACAGGTAGCAAAACTGTCAATGAACCAGCTGCCAATTGTAAAGGTTTCTCACTACTTAAAGTGTTATTCATGAAAAGCTTTCACTTTAAAATCCCTTGACAGCGCAGAACTGCAGCAGAACATATGAAAAGGCTTTTCACTACATAAATTACAACATTTTAACCTCTCTTAACGTATAAAGTCACAACACTGAAACCATCGCTGGACATGAGTTTCTACCTGAAAACTACTCACACCAGTCGTTGCATAATCATTCTCTTAACCTCTCTCAATACATAATATACAGGTAGCAAAACTGTCAATGATCCAGCTGCCAATTGTAAAGGTTTCTCACTACTTAAAGTGTTATTCATGAAAAGCTTTCACTTTAAAATCCCTTGACAGCGCAGAATTGCAGCAGAACATATGAAAAGGCTTTTCACTACATAAATTACAACATTTTAACCTCTCTTAACGTATAAAGTCACAACACTGAAACCATCGCTGGACATGAGTTTCTACCTGAAAACTACTCACACCAGTCGTTGCATAATCATTCTCTTAACCTCTCTCAATACATAATATACAGGTAGCAAAACTGTCAATGATCCAGCTGCCAATTGTAAAGGTTTCTCACTACTTAAAGTGTTATTCATGAAAAGCTTTCACTTTAAAATCCCTTGACAGCGCAGAACTGCAGCAGAACATATGAAAAGGCTTTTCACTACATAAATTACAACATTTTAACCTCTCTTAACGTATAAAGTCACAACACTGAAACCATCGCTGGACATGAGTTTCTACCTGAAAACTACTCACACCAGTCGTTGCATAATCATTCTCTTAACCTCTCTCAATACATAATATACAGGTAGCAAAACTGTCAATGAACCAGCTGCCAATTGTAAAGGTTTCTCACTACTTAAAGTGTTATTCATGAAAAGCTTTCACTTTAAAATCCCTTGACAGCGCAGAACTGCTGCAGAACATATGAAAAGGATTTTCACTACATAAATTACAACATTTTAACCTCTCTTAACGTATAAAGTCACAACACTGAAACCATCGCTGGACATGAGTTTCTACCTGAAAACTACTCACACCAGTCATTGCATAATCATTCTCTTAACCTCTCTCAATACATAATATACAGGTAGCAAAACTGTCAATGATCCAGCTGCCAATTGTAAAGGTTTCTCACTACTTAAAGTGTTATTCATGAAAAGCTTTCACTTTAAAATCCCTTGACAGCGCAGAACTGCAGCAGAACATATGAAAAGGCTTTTCACTACATAAATTACAACATTTTAACCTCTCTTAACGTATAAAGTCACAACACTGAAACCATCGCTGGACATGAGTTTCTACCTGAAAACTACTCACACCAGTCGTTGCATAATCATTCTCTTAACCTCTCTCAATACATAATATACAGGTAGCAAAACTGTCAATGAACCAGCTGCCAATTGTAAAGGTTTCTCACTACTTAAAGTGTTATTCATGAAAAGCTTTCACTTTAAAATCCCTTGACAGCGCAGAATTGCAGCAGAACATATGAAAAGGCTTTTCACTACATAAATTACAACTTTTTAACCTCTCTTAACGTATAAAGTCACAACACTGAAACCATCGCTGGACATGAGTTTCTACCTGAAAACTACTCACACCAGTCGTTGCATAATCATTCTCTTAACCTCTCTCAATACATAATATACAGGTAGCAAAACTGTCAATGATCCAGCTGCCAATTGTAAAGGTTTCTCACTACTTAAAGTGTTATTCATGAAAAGCTTTCACTTTAAAATCCCTTGACAGCGCAGAACTGCAGCAGAACATATGAAAAGGCTTTTCACTACATAAATTACAACATTTTAACCTCTCTTAACGTATAAAGTCACAACACTGAAACCATCGCTGGACATGAGTTTCTACCTGAAAACTACTCACACCAGTCGTTGCATAATCATTCTCTTAACCTCTCTCAATACATAATATACAGGTAGCAAAACTGTCAATGATCCAGCTGCCAATTGTAAAGGTTTCTCACTACTTAAAGTGTTATTCATGAAAAGCTTTCACTTTAAAATCCCTTGACAGCGCAGAATTGCAGCAGAACATATGAAAAGGCTTTTCACTACATAAATTACAACATTTTAACCTCTCTTAACGTATAAAGTCACAACACTGAAACCATCGCTGGACATGAGTTTCTACCTGAAAACTACTCACACCAGTCGTTGCATAATCATTCTCTTAACCTCTCTCAATACATAATATACAGGTAGCAAAACTGTCAATGAACCAGCTGCCAATTGTAAAGGTTTCTCACTACTTAAAGTGTTATTCATGAAAAGCTTTCACTTTAAAATCCCTTGACAGCGCAGAATTGCAGCAGAACATATGAAAAGGCTTTTCACTACATAAATTACAACTTTTTAACCTCTCTTAACGTATAAAGTCACAACACTGAAACCATCGCTGGACATGAGTTTCTACCTGAAAACTACTCACACCAGTCGTTGCATAATCATTCTCTTAACCTCTCTCAAAACATAATATACAGGTAGCAAAACTGTCAATGATCCAGCTGCCAATTGTAAAGGTTTCTCACTACTTAAAGTGTTATTCATGAAAAGCTTTCACTTTAAAATCCCTTGACAGCGCAGAACTGCAGCAGAACATATGAAAAGGCTTTTCACTACATAAATTACAACATTTTAACCTCTCTTAACGTATAAAGTCACAACACTGAAACCATCGCTGGACATGAGTTTCTACCTGAAAACTACTCACACCAGTCGTTGCATAATCATTCTCTTAACCTCTCTCAATACATAATATACAGGTAGCAAAACTGTCAATGATCCAGCTGCCAATTGTAAAGGTTTCTCACTACTTAAAGTGTTATTCATGAAAAGCTTTCACTTTAAAATCCCTTGACAGCGCAGAATTGCAGCAGAACATATGAAAAGGCTTTTCACTACATAAATTACAACATTTTAACCTCTCTTAACGTATAAAGTCACAACACTGAAACCATCGCTGGACATGAGTTTCTACCTGAAAACTACTCACACCAGTCGTTGCATAATCATTCTCTTAACCTCTCTCAATACATAATATACAGGTAGCAAAACTGTCAATGATCCAGCTGCCAATTGTAAAGGTTTCTCACTACTTAAAGTGTTATTCATGAAAAGCTTTCACTTTAAAATCCCTTGACAGCGCAGAACTGCAGCAGAACATATGAAAAGGCTTTTCACTACATAAATTACAACATTTTAACCTCTCTTAACGTATAAAGTCACAACACTGAAACCATCGCTGGACATGAGTTTCTACCTGAAAACTACTCACACCAGTCGTTGCATAATCATTCTCTTAACCTCTCTCAATACATAATATACAGGTAGCAAAACTGTCAATGAACCAGCTGCCAATTGTAAAGGTTTCTCACTACTTAAAGTGTTATTCATGAAAAGCTTTCACTTTAAAATCCCTTGACAGCGCAGAACTGCAGCAGAACATATGAAAAGGATTTTCACTACATAAATTACAACATTTTAACCTCTCTTAACGTATAAAGTCACAACACTGAAACCATCGCTGGACATGAGTTTCTACCTGAAAACTACTCACACCAGTCGTTGCATAATCATTCTCTTAACCTCTCTCAATACATAATATACAGGTAGCAAAACTGTCAATGATCCAGCTGCCAATTGTAAAGGTTTCTCACTACTTAAAGTGTTATTCATGAAAAGCTTTCACTTTAAAATCCCTTGACAGCACAGAACTGCAGCAGAACATATGAAAAGGCTTTTCACTACATAAATTACAACATTTTAACCTCTCTTAACGTATAAAGTCACAACACTGAAACCATCGCTGGACATGAGTTTCTACCTGAAAACTACTCACACCAGTCGTTGCATAATCATTCTCTTAACCTCTCTCAATACATAATATACAGGTAGCAAAACTGTCAATGAACCAGCTGCCAATTGTAAAGGTTTCTCACTACTTAAAGTGTTATTCATGAAAAGCTTTCACTTTAAAATCCCTTGACAGCGCAGAACTGCAGCAGAACATATGAAAAGGCTTTTCACTACATAAATTACAACATTTTAACCTCTCTTAACGTATAAAGTCACAACACTGAAACCATCGCTGGACATGAGTTTCTACCTGAAAACTACTCACACCAGTCGTTGCATAATCATTCTCTTAACCTCTCTCAATACATAATATACAGGTAGCAAAACTGTCAATGATCCAGCTGCCAATTGTAAAGGTTTCTCACTACTTAAAGTGTTATTCATGAAAAGCTTTCACTTTAAAATCCCTTGACAGCGCAGAACTGCAGCAGAACATATGAAAAGGCTTTTCACTACATAAATTACAACATTTTAACCTCTCTTAACGTATAAAGTCACAACACTGAAACCATCGCTGGACATGAGTTTCTACCTGAAAACTACTCACACCAGTCGTTGCATAATCATTCTCTTAACCTCTCTCAATACATAATATACAGGTAGCAAAACTGTCAATGAACCAGCTGCCAATTGTAAAGGTTTCTCACTACTTAAAGTGTTATTCATGAAAAGCTTTCACTTTAAAATCCCTTGACAGCGCAGAATTGCAGCAGAACATATGAAAAGGCTTTTCACTACATAAATTACAACTTTTTAACCTCTCTTAACGTATAAAGTCACAACACTGAAACCATCGCTGGACATGAGTTTCTACCTGAAAACTACTCACACCAGTCGTTGCATAATCATTCTCTTAACCTCTCTCAATACATAATATACAGGTAGCAAAACTGTCAATGATCCAGCTGCCAATTGTAAAGGTTTCTCACTACTTAAAGTGTTATTCATGAAAAGCTTTCACTTTAAAATCCCTTGACAGCGCAGAACTGCAGCAGAACATATGAAAAGGCTTTTCACTACATAAATTACAACATTTTAACCTCTCTTAACGTATAAAGTCACAACACTGAAACCATCGCTGGACATGAGTTTCTACCTGAAAACTACTCACACCAGTCGTTGCATAATCATTCTCTTAACCTCTCTCAATACATAATATACAGGTAGCAAAACTGTCAATGATCCAGCTGCCAATTGTAAAGGTTTCTCACTACTTAAAGTGTTATTCATGAAAAGCTTTCACTTTAAAATCCCTTGACAGCGCAGAACTGCAGCAGAACATATGAAAAGGCTTTTCACTACATAAATTACAACATTTTAACCTCTCTTAACGTATAAAGTCACAACACTGAAACCATCGCTGGACATGAGTTTCTACCTGAAAACTACTCACACCAGTCGTTGCATAATCATTCTCTTAACCTCTCTCAATACATAATATACAGGTAGCAAAACTGTCAATGAACCAGCTGCCAATTGTAAAGGTTTCTCACTACTTAAAGTGTTATTCATGAAAAGCTTTCACTTTAAAATCCCTTGACAGCGCAGAATTGCAGCAGAACATATGAAAAGGCTTTTCACTACATAAATTACAACATTTTAACCTCTCTTAACGTATAAAGTCACAACACTGAAACCATCGCTGGACATGAGTTTCTACCTGAAAACTACTCACACCAGTCGTTGCATAATCATTCTCTTAACCTCTCTCAATACATAATATACAGGTAGCAAAACTGTCAATGATCCAGCTGCCAATTGTAAAGGTTTCTCACTACTTAAAGTGTTGTTCATGAAAAGCTTTCACTTTAAAATCCCTTGACAGCACAGAACTGCAGCAGAACATATGAAAAGGCTTTTCACTACATAAATTACAACATTTTAACCTCTCTTAACGTATAAAGTCACAACACTGAAACCATCGCTGGACATGAGTTTCTACCTGAAAACTACTCACACCAGTCGTTGCATAATCATTCTCTTAACCTCTCTCAATACATAATATACAGGTAGCAAAACTGTCAATGATCCAGCTGCCAATTGTAAAGGTTTCTCACTACTTAAAGTGTTATTCATGAAAAGCTTTCACTTTAAAATCCCTTGACAGCGCAGAATTGCAGCAGAACATATGAAAAGGCTTTTCACTACATAAATTACAACATTTTAACCTCTCTTAACGTATAAAGTCACAACACTGAAACCATCGCTGGACATGAGTTTCTACCTGAAAACTACTCACACCAGTCGTTGCATAATCATTCTCTTAACCTCTCTCAATACATAATATACAGGTAGCAAAACTGTCAATGATCCAGCTGCCAATTGTAAAGGTTTCTCACTACTTAAAGTGTTATTCATGAAAAGCTTTCACTTTAAAATCCCTTGACAGCGCAGAACTGCAGCAGAACATATGAAAAGGCTTTTCACTACATAAATTACAACATTTTAACCTCTCTTAACGTATAAAGTCACAACACTGAAACCATCGCTGGACATGAGTTTCTACCTGAAAACTACTCACACCAGTCGTTGCATAATCATTCTCTTAACCTCTCTCAATACATAATATACAGGTAGCAAAACTGTCAATGAACCAGCTGCCAATTGTAAAGGTTTCTCACTACTTAAAGTGTTATTCATGAAAAGCTTTCACTTTAAAATCCCTTGACAGCGCAGAACTGCAGCAGAACATATGAAAAGGATTTTCACTACATAAATTACAACATTTTAACCTCTCTTAACGTATAAAGTCACAACACTGAAACCATCGCTGGACATGAGTTTCTACCTGAAAACTACTCACACCAGTCGTTGCATAATCATTCTCTTAACCTCTCTCAATACATAATATACAGGTAGCAAAACTGTCAATGATCCAGCTGCCAATTGTAAAGGTTTCTCACTACTTAAAGTGTTATTCATGAAAAGCTTTCACTTTAAAATCCCTTGACAGCACAGAACTGCAGCAGAACATATGAAAAGGCTTTTCACTACATAAATTACAACATTTTAACCTCTCTTAACGTATAAAGTCACAACACTGAAACCATCGCTGGACATGAGTTTCTACCTGAAAACTACTCACACCAGTCGTTGCATAATCATTCTCTTAACCTCTCTCAATACATAATATACAGGTAGCAAAACTGTCAATGAACCAGCTGCCAATTGTAAAGGTTTCTCACTACTTAAAGTGTTATTCATGAAAAGCTTTCACTTTAAAATCCCTTGACAGCGCAGAACTGCAGCAGAACATATGAAAAGGCTTTTCACTACATAAATTACAACATTTTAACCTCTCTTAACGTATAAAGTCACAACACTGAAACCATCGCTGGACATGAGTTTCTACCTGAAAACTACTCACACCAGTCGTTGCATAATCATTCTCTTAACCTCTCTCAATACATAATATACAGGTAGCAAAACTGTCAATGATCCAGCTGCCAATTGTAAAGGTTTCTCACTACTTAAAGTGTTATTCATGAAAAGCTTTCACTTTAAAATCCCTTGACAGCGCAGAACTGCAGCAGAACATATGAAAAGGCTTTTCACTACATAAATTACAACATTTTAACCTCTCTTAACGTATAAAGTCACAACACTGAAACCATCGCTGGACATGAGTTTCTACCTGAAAACTACTCACACCAGTCGTTGCATAATCATTCTCTTAACCTCTCTCAATACATAATATACAGGTAGCAAAACTGTCAATGAACCAGCTGCCAATTGTAAAGGTTTCTCACTACTTAAAGTGTTATTCATGAAAAGCTTTCACTTTAAAATCCCTTGACAGCGCAGAATTGCAGCAGAACATATGAAAAGGCTTTTCACTACATAAATTACAACTTTTTAACCTCTCTTAACGTATAAAGTCACAACACTGAAACCATCGCTGGACATGAGTTTCTACCTGAAAACTACTCACACCAGTCGTTGCATAATCATTCTCTTAACCTCTCTCAATACATAATATACAGGTAGCAAAACTGTCAATGATCCAGCTGCCAATTGTAAAGGTTTCTCACTACTTAAAGTGTTATTCATGAAAAGCTTTCACTTTAAAATCCCTTGACAGCGCAGAACTGCAGCAGAACATATGAAAAGGCTTTTCACTACATAAATTACAACATTTTAACCTCTCTTAACGTATAAAGTCACAACACTGAAACCATCGCTGGACATGAGTTTCTACCTGAAAACTACTCACACCAGTCGTTGCATAATCATTCTCTTAACCTCTCTCAATACATAATATACAGGTAGCAAAACTGTCAATGATCCAGCTGCCAATTGTAAAGGTTTCTCACTACTTAAAGTGTTATTCATGAAAAGCTTTCACTTTAAAATCCCTTGACAGCGCAGAACTGCAGCAGAACATATGAAAAGGCTTTTCACTACATAAATTACAACATTTTAACCTCTCTTAACGTATAAAGTCACAACACTGAAACCATCGCTGGACATGAGTTTCTACCTGAAAACTACTCACACCAGTCGTTGCATAATCATTCTCTTAACCTCTCTCAATACATAATATACAGGTAGCAAAACTGTCAATGAACCAGCTGCCAATTGTAAAGGTTTCTCACTACTTAAAGTGTTATTCATGAAAAGCTTTCACTTTAAAATCCCTTGACAGCGCAGAATTGCAGCAGAACATATGAAAAGGCTTTTCACTACATAAATTACAACATTTTAACCTCTCTTAACGTATAAAGTCACAACACTGAAACCATCGCTGGACATGAGTTTCTACCTGAAAACTACTCACACCAGTCGTTGCATAATCATTCTCTTAACCTCTCTCAATACATAATATACAGGTAGCAAAACTGTCAATGATCCAGCTGCCAATTGTAAAGGTTTCTCACTACTTAAAGTGTTATTCATGAAAAGCTTTCACTTTAAAATCCCTTGACAGCACAGAACTGCAGCAGAACATATGAAAACGCTTTTCACTACATAAATTACAACATTTTAACCTCTCTTAACGTATAAAGTCACAACACTGAAACCATCGCTGGACATGAGTTTCTACCTGAAAACTACTCACACCAGTCGTTGCATAATCATTCTCTTAACCTCTCTCAATACATAATATACAGGTAGCAAAACTGTCAATGATCCAGCTGCCAATTGTAAAGGTTTCTCACTACTTAAAGTGTTATTCATGAAAAGCTTTCACTTTAAAATCCCTTGACAGCGCAGAATTGCAGCAGAACATATGAAAAGGCTTTTCACTACATAAATTACAACATTTTAACCTCTCTTAACGTATAAAGTCACAACACTGAAACCATCGCTGGACATGAGTTTCTACCTGAAAACTACTCACACCAGTCGTTGCATAATCATTCTCTTAACCTCTCTCAATACATAATATACAGGTAGCAAAACTGTCAATGATCCAGCTGCCAATTGTAAAGGTTTCTCACTACTTAAAGTGTTATTCATGAAAAGCTTTCACTTTAAAATCCCTTGACAGCGCAGAACTGCAGCAGAACATATGAAAAGGCTTTTCACTACATAAATTACAACATTTTAACCTCTCTTAACGTATAAAGTCACAACACTGAAACCATCGCTGGACATGAGTTTCTACCTGAAAACTACTCACACCAGTCGTTGCATAATCATTCTCTTAACCTCTCTCAATACATAATATACAGGTAGCAAAACTGTCAATGATCCAGCTGCCAATTGTAAAGGTTTCTCACTACTTAAAGTGTTATTCATGAAAAGCTTTCACTTTAAAATCCCTTGACAGCACAGAACTGCAGCAGAACATATGAAAAGGCTTTTCACTACATAAATTACAACATTTTAACCTCTCTTAACGTATAAAGTCACAACACTGAAACCATCGCTGGACATGAGTTTCTACCTGAAAACTACTCACACCAGTCGTTGCATAATCATTCTCTTAACCTCTCTCAATACATAATATACAGGTAGCAAAACTGTCAATGATCCAGCTGCCAATTGTAAAGGTTTCTCACTACTTAAAGTGTTATTCATGAAAAGCTTTCACTTTAAAATCCCTTGACAGCGCAGAACTGCAGCAGAACATATGAAAAGGCTTTTCACTACATAAATTACAACATTTTAACCTCTCTTAACGTATAAAGTCACAACACTGAAACCATCGCTGGACATGAGTTTCTACCTGAAAACTACTCACACCAGTCGTTGCATAATCATTCTCTTAACCTCTCTCAATACATAATATACAGGTAGCAAAACTGTCAATGAACCAGCTGCCAATTGTAAAGGTTTCTCACTACTTAAAGTGTTATTCATGAAAAGCTTTCACTTTAAAATCCCTTGACAGCGCAGAATTGCAGCAGAACATATGAAAAGGCTTTTCACTACATAAATTACAACATTTTAACCTCTCTTAACGTATAAAGTCACAACACTGAAACCATCGCTGGACATGAGTTTCTACCTGAAAACTACTCACACCAGTCGTTGCATAATCATTCTCTTAACCTCTCTCAATACATAATATACAGGTAGCAAAACTGTCAATGATCCAGCTGCCAATTGTAAAGGTTTCTCACTACTTAAAGTGTTATTCATGAAAAGCTTTCACTTTAAAATCCCTTGACAGCACAGAACTGCAGCAGAACATATGAAAACGCTTTTCACTACATAAATTACAACATTTTAACCTCTCTTAACGTATAAAGTCACAACACTGAAACCATCGCTGGACATGAGTTTCTACCTGAAAACTACTCACACCAGTCGTTGCATAATCATTCTCTTAACCTCTCTCAATACATAATATACAGGTAGCAAAACTGTCAATGATCCAGCTGCCAATTGTAAAGGTTTCTCACTACTTAAAGTGTTATTCATGAAAAGCTTTCACTTTAAAATCCCTTGACAGCGCAGAATTGCAGCAGAACATATGAAAAGGCTTTTCACTACATAAATTACAACATTTTAACCTCTCTTAACGTATAAAGTCACAACACTGAAACCATCGCTGGACATGAGTTTCTACCTGAAAACTACTCACACCAGTCGTTGCATAATCATTCTCTTAACCTCTCTCAATACATAATATACAGGTAGCAAAACTGTCAATGATCCAGCTGCCAATTGTAAAGGTTTCTCACTACTTAAAGTGTTATTCATGAAAAGCTTTCACTTTAAAATCCCTTGACAGCGCAGAACTGCAGCAGAACATATGAAAAGGCTTTTCACTACATAAATTACAACATTTTAACCTCTCTTAACGTATAAAGTCACAACACTGAAACCATCGCTGGACATGAGTTTCTACCTGAAAACTACTCACACCAGTCGTTGCATAATCATTCTCTTAACCTCTCTCAATACATAATATACAGGTAGCAAAACTGTCAATGATCCAGCTGCCAATTGTAAAGGTTTCTCACTACTTAAAGTGTTATTCATGAAAAGCTTTCACTTTAAAATCCCTTGACAGCACAGAACTGCAGCAGAACATATGAAAAGGCTTTTCACTACATAAATTACAACATTTTAACCTCTCTTAACGTATAAAGTCACAACACTGAAACCATCGCTGGACATGAGTTTCTACCTGAAAACTACTCACACCAGTCGTTGCATAATCATTCTCTTAACCTCTCTCAATACATAATATACAGGTAGCAAAACTGTCAATGAACCAGCTGCCAATTGTAAAGGTTTCTCACTACTTAAAGTGTTATTCATGAAAAGCTTTCACTTTAAAATCCCTTGACAGCGCAGAACTGCAGCAGAACATATGAAAAGGCTTTTCACTACATAAATTACAACATTTTAACCTCTCTTAACGTATAAAGTCACAACACTGAAACCATCGCTGGACATGAGTTTCTACCTGAAAACTACTCACACCAGTCGTTGCATAATCATTCTCTTAACCTCTCTCAATACATAATATACAGGTAGCAAAACTGTCAATGATCCAGCTGCCAATTGTAAAGGTTTCTCACTACTTAAAGTGTTATTCATGAAAAGCTTTCACTTTAAAATCCCTTGACAGCGCAGAATTGCAGCAGAACATATGAAAAGGCTTTTCACTACATAAATTACAACATTTTAACCTCTCTTAACGTATAAAGTCACAACACTGAAACCATCGCTGGACATGAGTTTCTACCTGAAAACTACTCACACCAGTCGTTGCATAATCATTCTCTTAACCTCTCTCAATACATAATATACAGGTAGCAAAACTGTCAATGATCCAGCTGCCAATTGTAAAGGTTTCTCACTACTTAAAGTGTTATTCATGAAAAGCTTTCACTTTAAAATCCCTTGACAGCGCAGAACTGCAGCAGAACATATGAAAAGGCTTTTCACTACATAAATTACAACATTTTAACCTCTCTTAACGTATAAAGTCACAACACTGAAACCATCGCTGGACATGAGTTTCTACCTGAAAACTACTCACACCAGTCGTTGCATAATCATTCTCTTAACCTCTCTCAATACATAATATACAGGTAGCAAAACTGTCAATGAACCAGCTGCCAATTGTAAAGGTTTCTCACTACTTAAAGTGTTATTCATGAAAAGCTTTCACTTTAAAATCCCTTGACAGCGCAGAACTGCTGCAGAACATATGAAAAGGATTTTCACTACATAAATTACAACATTTTAACCTCTCTTAACGTATAAAGTCACAACACTGAAACCATCGCTGGACATGAGTTTCTACCTGAAAACTACTCACACCAGTCGTTGCATAATCATTCTCTTAACCTCTCTCAATACATAATATACAGGTAGCAAAACTGTCAATGATCCAGCTGCCAATTGTAAAGGTTTCTCACTACTTAAAGTGTTATTCATGAAAAGCTTTCACTTTAAAATCCCTTGACAGCGCAGAACTGCAGCAGAACATATGAAAAGGCTTTTCACTACATAAATTACAACATTTTAACCTCTCTTAACGTATAAAGTCACAACACTGAAACCATCGCTGGACATGAGTTTCTACCTGTATATTACTCACACCAGTCGTTGCATAATCATTCTCTTAACCTCTCTCAATACATAATATACAGGTAGCAAAACTGTCAATGAACCAGCTGCCAATTGTAAAGGTTTCTCACTACTTAAAGTGTTATTCATGAAAAGCTTTCACTTTAAAATCCCTTGACAGCGCAGAACTGCAGCAGAACATATGAAAAGGCTTTTCACTGCATAAATTACAACATTTTAACCTCTCTTAACGTATAAAGTCACAACACTGAAACCATCGCTGGACATGAGTTTCTACCTGAAAACTACTCACACCAGTCGTTGCATAATCATTCTCTTAACCTCTCTCAATACATAATATACAGGTAGCAAAACTGTCAATGATCCAGCTGCCAATTGTAAAAATTTCTCACTACTTAAAGTGTTATTCATGAAAAGCTTTCACTTTAAAATCCCTTGACAGCGCAGAATTGCAGCAGAACATATGAAAAGGCTTTTCACTACATAAATTACAACATTTTAACCTCTCTTAACGTATAAAGTCACAACACTGAAACCATCGCTGGACATGAGTTTCTACCTGAAAACTACTCACACCAGTCGTTGCATAATCATTCTCTTAACCTCTCTCAATACATAATATACAGGTAGCAAAACTGTCAATGAACCAGCTGCCAATTGTAAAGGTTTCTCACTACTTAAAGTGTTATTCATGAAAAGCTTTCACTTTAAAATCCCTTGACAGCGCAGAACTGCAGCAGAACATATGAAAAGGCTTTTCACTACATAAATTACAACATTTTAACCTCTCTTAACGTATAAAGTCACAACACTGAAACCATCGCTGGACATGAGTTTCTACCTGAAAACTACTCACACCAGTCGTTGCATAATCATTCTCTTAACCTCTCTCAATACATAATATACAGGTAGCAAAACTGTCAATGATCCAGCTGCCAATTGTAAAGGTTTCTCACTACTTAAAGTGTTATTCATGAAAAGCTTTCACTTTAAAATCCCTTGACAGCGCAGAACTGCAGCAGAACATATGAAAAGGCTTTTCACTACATAAATTACAACATTTTAACCTCTCTTAACGTATAAAGTCACAACACTGAAACCATCGCTGGACATGAGTTTCTACCTGAAAACTACTCACACCAGTCGTTGCATAATCATTCTCTTAACCTCTCTCAATACATAATATACAGGTAGCAAAACTGTCAATGATCCAGCTGCCAATTGTAAAGGTTTCTCACTACTTAAAGTGTTATTCATGAAAAGCTTTCACTTTAAAATCCCTTGACAGCGCAGAACTGCAGCAGAACATATGAAAAGGCTTTTCACTACATAAATTACAACATTTTAACCTCTCTTAACGTATAAAGTCACAACACTGAAACCATCGCTGGACATGAGTTTCTACCTGAAAACTACTCACACCAGTCGTTGCATAATCATTCTCTTAACCTCTCTCAATACATAATATACAGGTAGCAAAACTGTCAATGATCCAGCTGCCAATTGTAAAGGTTTCTCACTACTTAAAGTGTTATTCATGAAAAGCTTTCACTTTAAAATCCCTTGACAGCGCAGAACTGCAGCAGAACATATGAAAAGGCTTTTCACTACATAAATTACAACATTTTAACCTCTCTTAACGTATAAAGTCACAACACTGAAACCATCGCTGGACATGAGTTTCTACCTGAAAACTACTCACACCAGTCGTTGCATAATCATTCTCTTAACCTCTCTCAATACATAATATACAGGTAGCAAAACTGTCAATGATCCAGCTGCCAATTGTAAAGGTTTCTCACTACTTAAAGTGTTATTCATGAAAAGCTTTCACTTTAAAATCCCTTGACAGCGCAGAACTGCAGCAGAACATATGAAAAGGCTTTTCACTACATAAATTACAACATTTTAACCTCTCTTAACGTATAAAGTCACAACACTGAAACCATCGCTGGACATGAGTTTCTACCTGAAAACTACTCACACCAGTCGTTGCATAATCATTCTCTTAACCTCTCTCAATACATAATATACAGGTAGCAAAACTGTCAATGATCCAGCTGCCAATTGTAAAGGTTTCTCACTACTTAAAGTGTTATTCATGAAAAGCTTTCACTTTAAAATCCCTTGACAGCGCAGAACTGCAGCAGAACATATGAAAAGGCTTTTCACTACATAAATTACAACATTTTAACCTCTCTTAACGTATAAAGTCACAACACTGAAACCATCGCTGGACATGAGTATCTACCTGAAAACTACTCACACCAGTCGTTGCATAATCATTCTCTTAACCTCTCTCAATACATAATATACAGGTAGCAAAACTGTCAATGATCCAGCTGCCAATTGTAAAGGTTTCTCACTACTTAAAGTGTTATTCATGAAAAGCTTTCACTTTAAAATCCCTTGACAGCGCAGAACTGCAGCAGAACATATGAAAAGGCTTTTCACTACATAAATTACAACATTTTAACCTCTCTTAACGTATAAAGTCACAACACTGAAACCATCGCTGGACATGAGTTTCTACCTGAAAACTACTCACACCAGTCGTTGCATAATCATTCTCTTAACCTCTCTCAATACATAATATACAGGTAGCAAAACTGTCAATGATCCAGCTGCCAATTGTAAAGGTTTCTCACTACTTAAAGTGTTATTCATGAAAAGCTTTCACTTTAAAATCCCTTGACAGCGCAGAACTGCAGCAGAACATATGAAAAGGCTTTTCACTACATAAATTACAACATTTTAACCTCTCTTAACGTATAAAGTCACAACACTGAAACCATCGCTGGACATGAGTTTCTACCTGAAAACTACTCACACCAGTCGTTGCATAATCATTCTCTTAACCTCTCTCAATACATAATATACAGGTAGCAAAACTGTCAATGATCCAGCTGCCAATTGTAAAGGTTTCTCACTACTTAAAGTGTTATTCATGAAAAGCTTTCACTTTAAAATCCCTTGACAGCACAGAACTGCAGCAGAACATATGAAAAGGCTTTTCACTACATAAATTACAACATTTTAACCTCTCTTAACGTATAAAGTCACAACACTGAAACCATCGCTGGACATGAGTTTCTACCTGAAAACTACTCACACCAGTCGTTGCATAATCATTCTCTTAACCTCTCTCAATACATAATATACAGGTAGCAAAACTGTCAATGAACCAGCTGCCAATTGTAAAGGTTTCTCACTACTTAAAGTGTTATTCATGAAAAGCTTTCACTTTAAAATCCCTTGACAGCGCAGAACTGCAGCAGAACATATGAAAAGGCTTTTCACTACATAAATTACAACATTTTAACCTCTCTTAACGTATAAAGTCACAACACTGAAACCATCGCTGGACATGAGTTTCTACCTGAAAACTACTCACACCAGTCGTTGCATAATCATTCTCTTAACCTCTCTCAATACATAATATACAGGTAGCAAAACTGTCAATGATCCAGCTGCCAATTGTAAAGGTTTCTCACTACTTAAAGTGTTATTCATGAAAAGCTTTCACTTTAAAATCCCTTGACAGCGCAGAATTGCAGCAGAACATATGAAAAGGCTTTTCACTACATAAATTACAACATTTTAACCTCTCTTAACGTATAAAGTCACAACACTGAAACCATCGCTGGACATGAGTTTCTACCTGAAAACTACTCACACCAGTCGTTGCATAATCATTCTCTTAACCTCTCTCAATACATAATATACAGGTAGCAAAACTGTCAATGATCCAGCTGCCAATTGTAAAGGTTTCTCACTACTTAAAGTGTTATTCATGAAAAGCTTTCACTTTAAAATCCCTTGACAGCGCAGAACTGCAGCAGAACATATGAAAAGGCTTTTCACTACATAAATTACAACATTTTAACCTCTCTTAACGTATAAAGTCACAACACTGAAACCATCGCTGGACATGAGTTTCTACCTGAAAACTACTCACACCAGTCGTTGCATAATCATTCTCTTAACCTCTCTCAATACATAATATACAGGTAGCAAAACTGTCAATGAACCAGCTGCCAATTGTAAAGGTTTCTCACTACTTAAAGTGTTATTCATGAAAAGCTTTCACTTTAAAATCCCTTGACAGCGCAGAACTGCTGCAGAACATATGAAAAGGATTTTCACTACATAAATTACAACATTTTAACCTCTCTTAACGTATAAAGTCACAACACTGAAACCATCGCTGGACATGAGTTTCTACCTGAAAACTACTCACACCAGTCGTTGCATAATCATTCTCTTAACCTCTCTCAATACATAATATACAGGTAGCAAAACTGTCAATGATCCAGCTGCCAATTGTAAAGGTTTCTCACTACTTAAAGTGTTATTCATGAAAAGCTTTCACTTTAAAATCCCTTGACAGCGCAGAACTGCAGCAGAACATATGAAAAGGCTTTTCACTACATAAATTACAACATTTTAACCTCTCTTAACGTATAAAGTCACAACACTGAAACCATCGCTGGACATGAGTTTCTACCTGAATACTACTCACACCAGTCGTTGCATAATCATTCTCTTAACCTCTCTCAATACATAATATACAGGTAGCAAAACTGTCAATGAACCAGCTGCCAATTGTAAAGGTTTCTCACTACTTAAAGTGTTATTCATGAAAAGCTTTCACTTTAAAATCCCTTGACAGCGCAGAACTGCAGCAGAACATATGAAAAGGCTTTTCACTGCATAAATTACAACATTTTAACCTCTCTTAACGTATAAAGTCACAACACTGAAACCATCGCTGGACATGAGTTTCTACCTGAAAACTACTCACACCAGTCGTTGCATAATCATTCTCTTAACCTCTCTCAATACATAATATACAGGTAGCAAAACTGTCAATGATCCAGCTGCCAATTGTAAAAATTTCTCACTACTTAAAGTGTTATTCATGAAAAGCTTTCACTTTAAAATCCCTTGACAGCGCAGAATTGCAGCAGAACATATGAAAAGGCTTTTCACTACATAAATTACAACATTTTAACCTCTCTTAACGTATAAAGTCACAACACTGAAACCATCGCTGGACATGAGTTTCTACCTGAAAACTACTCACACCAGTCGTTGCATAATCATTCTCTTAACCTCTCTCAATACATAATATACAGGTAGCAAAACTGTCAATGAACCAGCTGCCAATTGTAAAGGTTTCTCACTACTTAAAGTGTTATTCATGAAAAGCTTTCACTTTAAAATCCCTTGACAGCGCAGAACTGCAGCAGAACATATGAAAAGGCTTTTCACTACATAAATTACAACATTTTAACCTCTCTTAACGTATAAAGTCACAACACTGAAACCATCGCTGGACATGAGTTTCTACCTGAAAACTACTCACACCAGTCGTTGCATAATCATTCTCTTAACCTCTCTCAATACATAATATACAGGTAGCAAAACTGTCAATGATCCAGCTGCCAATTGTAAAGGTTTCTCACTACTTAAAGTGTTATTCATGAAAAGCTTTCACTTTAAAATCCCTTGACAGCGCAGAACTGCAGCAGAACATATGAAAAGGCTTTTCACTACATAAATTACAACATTTTAACCTCTCTTAACGTATAAAGTCACAACACTGAAACCATCGCTGGACATGAGTTTCTACCTGAAAACTACTCACACCAGTCGTTGCATAATCATTCTCTTAACCTCTCTCAATACATAATATACAGGTAGCAAAACTGTCAATGATCCAGCTGCCAATTGTAAAGGTTTCTCACTACTTAAAGTGTTATTCATGAAAAGCTTTCACTTTAAAATCCCTTGACAGCGCAGAACTGCAGCAGAACATATGAAAAGGCTTTTCACTACATAAATTACAACATTTTAACCTCTCTTAACGTATAAAGTCACAACACTGAAACCATCGCTGGACATGAGTTTCTACCTGAAAACTACTCACACCAGTCGTTGCATAATCATTCTCTTAACCTCTCTCAATACATAATATACAGGTAGCAAAACTGTCAATGATCCAGCTGCCAATTGTAAAGGTTTCTCACTACTTAAAGTGTTATTCATGAAAAGCTTTCACTTTAAAATCCCTTGACAGCGCAGAACTGCAGCAGAACATATGAAAAGGCTTTTCACTACATAAATTACAACATTTTAACCTCTCTTAACGTATAAAGTCACAACACTGAAACCATCGCTGGACATGAGTTTCTACCTGAAAACTACTCACACCAGTCGTTGCATAATCATTCTCTTAACCTCTCTCAATACATAATATACAGGTAGCAAAACTGTCAATGATCCAGCTGCCAATTGTAAAGGTTTCTCACTACTTAAAGTGTTATTCATGAAAAGCTTTCACTTTAAAATCCCTTGACAGCGCAGAACTGCAGCAGAACATATGAAAAGGCTTTTCACTACATAAATTACAACATTTTAACCTCTCTTAACGTATAAAGTCACAACACTGAAACCATCGCTGGACATGAGTTTCTACCTGAAAACTACTCACACCAGTCGTTGCATAATCATTCTCTTAACCTCTCTCAATACATAATATACAGGTAGCAAAACTGTCAATGATCCAGCTGCCAATTGTAAAGGTTTCTCACTACTTAAAGTGTTATTCATGAAAAGCTTTCACTTTAAAATCCCTTGACAGCGCAGAACTGCAGCAGAACATATGAAAAGGCTTTTCACTACATAAATTACAACATTTTAACCTCTCTTAACGTATAAAGTCACAACACTGAAACCATCGCTGGACATGAGTATCTACCTGAAAACTACTCACACCAGTCGTTGCATAATCATTCTCTTAACCTCTCTCAATACATAATATACAGGTAGCAAAACTGTCAATGATCCAGCTGCCAATTGTAAAGGTTTCTCACTACTTAAAGTGTTATTCATGAAAAGCTTTCACTTTAAAATCCCTTGACAGCGCAGAACTGCAGCAGAACATATGAAAAGGCTTTTCACTACATAAATTACAACATTTTAACCTCTCTTAACGTATAAAGTCACAACACTGAAACCATCGCTGGACATGAGTTTCTACCTGAAAACTACTCACACCAGTCGTTGCATAATCATTCTCTTAACCTCTCTCAATACATAATATACAGGTAGCAAAACTGTCAATGATCCAGCTGCCAATTGTAAAGGTTTCTCACTACTTAAAGTGTTATTCATGAAAAGCTTTTACTTTAAAATCCCTTGACAGCGCAGAACTGCAGCAGAACATATGAAAAGGCTTTTCACTACATAAATTACAACATTTTAACCTCTCTTAACGTATAAAGTCACAACACTGAAACCATCGCTGGACATGAGTTTCTACCTGAAAACTACTCACACCAGTCGTTGCATAATCATTCTCTTAACCTCTCTCAATACATAATATACAGGTAGCAAAACTGTCAATGATCCAGCTGCCAATTGTAAAGGTTTCTCACTACTTAAAGTGTTATTCATGAAAAGCTTTCACTTTAAAATCCCTTGACAGCGCAGAACTGCTGCAGAACATATGAAAAGGATTTTCACTACATAAATTACAACATTTTAACCTCTCTTAACGTATAAAGTCACAACACTGAAACCATCGCTGGACATGAGTTTCTACCTGAAAACTACTCACACCAGTCGTTGCATAATCGTTCTCTTAACCTCTCTCAATACATAATATACAGGTAGCAATACTGTCAATGATCCAGCTGCCAATTGTAAAGGTTTCTCACTACTTAAAGTGTTATTCATGAAAAGCTTTCACTTTAAAATCCCTTGACAGCGCAGAATTGCAGCAGAACATATGAAAAGGCTTTTCACTACATAAATTACAACATTTTAACCTCTCTTAACGTATAAAGTCACAACACTGAAACCATCGCTGGACATGAGTTTCTACCTGAAAACTACTCACACCAGTCGTTGCATAATCATTCTCTTAACCTCTCTCAATACATAATATACAGGTAGCAAAACTGTCAATGATCCAGCTGCCAATTGTAAAGGTTTCTCACTACTTAAAGTGTTATTCATGAAAAGCTTTCACTTTAAAATCCCTTGACAGCGCAGAACTGCAGCAGAACATATGAAAAGGATTTTCACTACATAAATTACAACATTTTAACCTCTCTTAACGTATAAAGTCACAACACTGAAACCATCGCTGGACATGAGTTTCTACCTGAAAACTACTCACACCAGTCGTTGCATAATCATTCTCTTAACCTCTCTCAATACATAATATACAGGTAGCAAAACTGTCAATGATCCAGCTGCCAATTGTAAAGGTTTCTCACTACTTAAAGTGTTATTCATGAAAAGCTTTCACTTTAAAATCCCTTGACAGCGCAGAACTGCAGCAGAACATATGAAAAGGCTTTTCACTACATAAATTACAACATTTTAACCTCTCTTAACGTATAAAGTCACAACACTGAAACCATCGCTGGACATGAGTTTCTACCTGAAAACTACTCACACCAGTCGTTGCATAATCATTCTCTTAACCTCTCTCAATACATAATATACAGGTAGCAAAACTGTCAATGATCCAGCTGCCAATTGTAAAGGTTTCTCACTACTTAAAGTGTTATTCATGAAAAGCTTTCACTTTAAAATCCCTTGACAGCGCAGAACTGCAGCAGAACATATGAAAAGGCTTTTCACTACATAAATTACAACATTTTAACCTCTCTTAACGTATAAAGTCACAACACTGAAACCATCGCTGGACATGAGCTTCTACCTGAAAACTACTCACACCAGTCGTTGCATAATCATTCTCTTAACCTCTCTCAATACATAATATACAGGTAGCAAAACTGTCAATGATCCAGCTGCCAATTGTAAAGGTTTCTCACTACTTAAAGTGTTATTCATGAAAAGCTTTCACTTTAAAATCCCTTGACAGCGCAGAACTGCAGCAGAACATATGAAAAGGCTTTTCACTACATAAATTACAACATTTTAACCTCTCTTAACGTATAAAGTCACAACACTGAAACCATCGCTGGACATGAGTTTCTACCTGAAAACTACTCACACCAGTCGTTGCATAATCATTCTCTTAACCTCTCTCAATACATAATATACAGGTAGCAAAACTGTCAATGATCCAGCTGCCAATTGTAAAGGTTTCTCACTACTTAAAGTGTTATTCATGAAAAGCTTTCACTTTAAAATCCCTTGACAGCGCAGAACTGCAGCAGAACATATGAAAAGGCTTTTCACTACATAAATTACAACATTTTAACCTCTCTTAACGTATAAAGTCACAACACTGAAACCATCGCTGGACATGAGTTTCTACCTGAAAACTACTCACACCAGTCGTTGCATAATCATTCTCTTAACCTCTCTCAATACATAATATACAGGTAGCAAAACTGTCAATGATCCAGCTGCCAATTGTAAAGGTTTCTCACTACTTAAAGTGTTATTCATGAAAAGCTTTCACTTTAAAATCCCTTGACAGCGCAGAATTGCAGCAGAACATATGAAAAGGCTTTTCACTACATAAATTACAACATTTTAACCTCTCTTAACGTATAAAGTCACAACACTGAAACCATCGCTGGACATGAGTTTCTACCTGAAAACTACTCACACCAGTCGTTGCATAATCATTCTCTTAACCTCTCTCAATACATAATATACAGGTAGCAAAACTGTCAATGATCCAGCTGCCAATTGTAAAGGTTTCTCACTACTTAAAGTGTTATTCATGAAAAGCTTTCACTTTAAAATCCCTTGACAGCGCAGAACTGCAGCAGAACATATGAAAAGGCTTTTCACTACATAAATTACAACATTTTAACCTCTCTTAACGTATAAAGTCACAACACTGAAACCATCGCTGGACATGAGTTTCTACCTGAAAACTACTCACACCAGTCGTTGCATAATCATTCTCTTAACCTCTCTCAATACATAATATACAGGTAGCAAAACTGTCAATGATCCAGCTGCCAATTGTAAAGGTTTCTCACTACTTAAAGTGTTATTCATGAAAATCTTTCACTTTAAAATCCCTTGACAGCGCAGAACTGCAGCAGAACATATGAAAAGGATTTTCACTACATAAATTACAACATTTTAACCTCTCTTAACGTATAAAGTCACAACACTGAAACCATCGCTGGACATGAGTTTCTACCTGAAAACTACTCACACCAGTCGTTGCATAATCATTCTCTTAACCTCTCTCAATACATAATATACAGGTAGCAAAACTGTCAATGATCCAGCTGCCAATTGTAAAGGTTTCTCACTACTTAAAGTGTTATTCATGAAAAGCTTTCACTTTAAAATCCCTTGACAGCGCAGAACTGCAGCAGAACATATGAAAAGGCTTTTCACTACATAAATTACAACATTTTAACCTCTCTTAACGTATAAAGTCACAACACTGAAACCATCGCTGGACATGAGTTTCTACCTGAAAACTACTCACACCAGTCGTTGCATAATCATTCTCTTAACCTCTCTCAATACATAATATACAGGTAGCAAAACTGTCAATGATCCAGCTGCCAATTGTAAAGGTTTCTCACTACTTAAAGTGTTATTCATGAAAAGCTTTCACTTTAAAATCCCTTGACAGCGCAGAACTGCAGCAGAACATATGAAAAGGCTTTTCACTACATAAATTACAACATTTTAACCTCTCTTAACGTATAAAGTCACAACACTGAAACCATCGCTGGACATGAGTTTCTACCTGAAAACTACTCACACCAGTCGTTGCATAATCATTCTCTTAACCTCTCTCAATACATAATATACAGGTAGCAAAACTGTCAATGATCCAGCTGCCAATTGTAAAGGTTTCTCACTACTTAAAGTGTTATTCATGAAAAGCTTTCACTTTACAATCCCTTGACAGCGCAGAACTGCAGCAGAACATATGAAAAGGCTTTTCACTACATAAATTACAACATTTTAACCTCTCTTAACGTATAAAGTCACAACACTGAAACCATCGCTGGACATGAGTTTCTACCTGAAAACTACTCACACCAGTCGTTGCATAATCATTCTCTTAACCTCTCTCAATACATAATATACAGGTAGCAAAACTGTCAATGATCCAGCTGCCAATTGTAAAGGTTTCTCACTACTTAAAGTGTTATTCATGAAAAGCTTTCACTTTAAAATCCCTTGACAGCGCAGAACTGCAGCAGAACATATGAAAAGGCTTTTCACTACATAAATTACAACATTTTAACCTCTCTTAACGTATAAAGTCACAACACTGAAACCATCGCTGGACATGAGTTTCTACCTGAAAACTACTCACACCAGTCGTTGCATAATCATTCTCTTAACCTCTCTCAATACATAATATACAGGTAGCAAAACTGTCAATGATCCAGCTGCCAATTGTAAAGGTTTCTCACTACTTAAAGTGTTATTCATGAAAAGCTTTCACTTTAAAATCCCTTGACAGCGCAGAATTGCAGCAGAACATATGAAAAGGCTTTTCACTACATAAATTACAACATTTTAACCTCTCTTAACGTATAAAGTCACAACACTGAAACCATCGCTGGACATGAGTTTCTACCTGAAAACTACTCACACCAGTCGTTGCATAATCATTCTCTTAACCTCTCTCAATACATAATATACAGGTAGCAAAACTGTCAATGATCCAGCTGCCAATTGTAAAGGTTTCTCACTACTTAAAGTGTTATTCATGAAAAGCTTTCACTTTAAAATCCCTTGACAGCGCAGAACTGCAGCAGAACATATGAAAAGGCTTTTCACTACATAAATTACAACATTTTAACCTCTCTTAACGTATAAAGTCACAACACTGAAACCATCGCTGGACATGAGTTTCTACCTGAAAACTACTCACACCAGTCGTTGCATAATCATTCTCTTAACCTCTCTCAATACATAATATACAGGTAGCAAAACTGTCAATGATCCAGCTGCCAATTGTAAAGGTTTCTCACTACTTAAAGTGTTATTCATGAAAAGATTTCACTTTAAAATCTCTTGACAGCGCAGAACTGCAGCAGAACATATGAAAAGGCTTTTCACTACATAAATTACAACATTTTAACCTCTCTTAACGTATAAAGTCACAACACTGAAACCATCGCTGGACATGAGTTTCTACCTGAAAACTACTCACACCAGTCGTTGCATAATCATTCTCTTAACCTCTCTCAATACATAATATACAGGTAGCAAAACTGTCAATGATCCAGCTGCCAATTGTAAAGGTTTCTCACTACTTAAAGTGTTATTCATGAAAAGCTTTCACTTTAAAATCCCTTGACAGCGCAGAACTGCAGCAGAACATATGAAAAGGCTTTTCACTACATAAATTACAACATTTTAACCTCTCTTAACGTATAAAGTCACAACACTGAAACCATCGCTGGACATGAGTTTCTACCTGAAAACTACTCACACCAGTCGTTGCATAATCATTCTCTTAACCTCTCTCAATACATAATATACAGGTAGCAAAACTGTCAATGATCCAGCTGCCAATTGTAAAGGTTTCTCACTACTTAAAGTGTTATTCATGAAAAGCTTTCACTTTAAAATCCCTTGACAGCGCAGAACTGCAGCAGAACATATGAAAAGGCTTTTCACTACATAAATTACAACATTTTAACCTCTCTTAACGTATAAAGTCACAACACTGAAACCATCGCTGGACATGAGTTTCTACCTGAAAACTACTCACACCAGTCGTTGCATAATCATTCTCTTAACCTCTCTCAATACATAATATACAGGTAGCAAAACTGTCAATGATCCAGCTGCCAATTGTAAAGGTTTCTCACTACTTAAAGTGTTATTCATGAAAAGCTTTCACTTTAAAATCCCTTGACAGCGCAGAACTGCAGCAGAACATATGAAAAGGCTTTTCACTACATAAATTACAACATTTTAACCTCTCTTAACGTATAAAGTCACAACACTGAAACCATCGCTGGACATGAGTTTCTACCTGAAAACTACTCACACCAGTCGTTGCATAATCATTCTCTTAACCTCTCTCAATACATAATATACAGGTAGCAAAACTGTCAATGATCCAGCTGCCAATTGTAAAGGTTTCTCACTACTTAAAGTGTTATTCATGAAAAGCTTTCACTTTAAAATCCCTTGACAGCGCAGAACTGCAGCAGAACATATGAAAAGGCTTTTCACTACATAAATTACAACATTTTAACCTCTCTTAACGTATAAAGTCACAACACTGAAACCATCGCTGGACATGAGTTTCTACCTGAAAACTACTCACACCAGTCGTTGCATAATCATTCTCTTAACCTCTCTCAATACATAATATACAGGTAGCAAAACTGTCAATGAACCAGCTGCCAATTGTAAAGGTTTCTCACTACTTAAAGTGTTATTCATGAAAAGCTTTCACTTTAAAATCCCTTGACAGCGCAGAATTGCAGCAGAACATATGAAAAGGCTTTTCACTACATAAATTACAACATTTTAACCTCTCTTAACGTATAAAGTCACAACACTGAAACCATCGCTGGACATGAGTTTCTACCTGAAAACTACTCACACCAGTCGTTGCATAATCATTATCTTAAACTCTCTCAATACATAATATACAGGTAGCAAAACTGTCAATGATCCAGCTGCCAATTGTAAAGGTTTCTCACTACTTAAAGTGTTATTCATGAAAAGCTTTCACTTTAAAATCCCTTGACAGCGCAGAACTGCAGCAGAACATATGAAAAGGCTTTTCACTACATAAATTACAACATTTTAACCTCTCTTAACGTATAAAGTCACAACACTGAAACCATCGCTGGACATGAGTTTCTACCTGAAAACTACTCACACCAGTCGTTGCATAATCATTCTCTTAACCTCTCTCAATACATAATATACAGGTAGCAAAACTGTCAATGATCCAGCTGCCAATTGTGAAGGTTTCTCACTACTTAAAGTGTTATTCATGAAAAGCTTTCACTTTAAAATCCCTTGACAGCGCAGAAGTGCAGCAGAACATATGAAAAGGCTTTTCACTACATAAATTACAACATTTTAACCTCTCTTAACGTATAAAGTCACAACACTGAAACCATCGCTGGACATGAGTTTCTACCTGAAAACTACTCACACCAGTCGTTGCATAATCATTCTCTTAACCTCTCTCAATACATAATATACAGGTAGCAAAACTGTCAATGATCCAGCTGCCAATTGTAAAGGTTTCTCACTACTTAAAGTGTTATTCATGAAAAGCTTTCACTTTAAAATCCCTTGACAGCGCAGAAGTGCAGCAGAACATATGAAAAGGCTTTTCACTACATAAATTACAACATTTTAACCTCTCTTAACGTATAAAGTCACAACACTGAAACCATCGCTGGACATGAGTTTCTACCTGAAAACTACTCACACCAGTCGTTGCATAATCATTCTCTTAACCTCTCTCAATACATAATATACAGGTAGCAAAACTGTCAATGATCCAGCTGCCAATTGTGAAGGTTTCTCACTACTTAAAGTGTTATTCATGAAAAGCTTTCACTTTAAAATCCCTTGACAGCGCAGAACATATGAAAAGGATTTTCACTACATAAATTACAACATTTTAACCTCTCTTAACGTATAAAGTCACAACACTGAAACCATCGCTGGACATGAGTTTCTACCTGAAAACTACTCACACCAGTCGTTGCATAATCATTCTCTTAACCTCTCTCAATACATAATATACAGGTAGCAAAACTGTCAATGATCCAGCTGCCAATTGTAAAGGTTTCTCACTACTTAAAGTGTTATTCATGAAAAGCTTTCACTTTAAAATCCCTTGACAGCGCAGAAGTGCAGCAGAACATATGAAAAGGCTTTTCACTACATAAATTACAACATTTTAACCTCTCTTAACGTATAAAGTCACAACACTGAAACCATCGCTGGACATGAGTTTCTACCTGAAAACTACTCACACCAGTCGTTGCATAATCATTCTCTTAACCTCTCTCAATACATAATATACAGGTAGCAAAACTGTCAATGATCCAGCTGCCAATTGTGAAGGTTTCTCACTACTTAAAGTGTTATTCATGAAAAGCTTTCACTTTAAAATCCCTTGACAGCGCAGAACATATGAAAAGGCTTTTCACTACATAAATTACAACATTTTAACCTCTCTTAACGTATAAAGTCACAACACTGAAACCATCGCTGGACATGAGTTTCTACCTGAAAACTACTCACACCAGTCGTTGCATAATCATTCTCTTAACCTCTCTCAATACATAATATACAGGTAGCAAAACTGTCAATGATCCAGCTGCCAATTGTAAAGGTTTCTCACTACTTAAAGTGTTATTCATGAAAAGCTTTCACTTTAAAATCCCTTGACAGCGCAGAACTGCAGCAGAACATATGAAAAGGCTTTTCACTACATAAATTACAACATTTTAACCTCTCTTAACGTATAAAGTCACAACACTGAAACCATCGCTGGACATGAGTTTCTACCTGAAAACTACTCACACCAGTCGTTGCATAATCATTCTCTTAACCTCTCTCAATACATAATATACAGGTAGCAAAACTGTCAATGATCCAGCTGCCAATTGTAAAGGTTTCTCACTACTTAAAGTGTTATTCATGAAAAGCTTTCACTTTAAAATCCCTTGACAGCGCAGAACATATGAAAAGGCTTTTCACTACATAAATTACAACATTTTAACCTCTCTTAACGTATAAAGTCACAACACTGAAACCATCGCTGGACATGAGTTTCTACCTGAAAACTACTCACACCAGTCGTTGCATAATCATTCTCTTAACCTCTCTCAATACATAATATACAGGTAGCAAAACTGTCAATGATCCAGCTGCCAATTGTAAAGGTTTCTCACTACTTAAAGTGTTATTCATGAAAAGCTTTCACTTTAAAATCCCTTGACAGCGCAGAACTGCAGCAGAACATATGAAAAGGCTTTTCACTACATAAATTACAACATTTTAACCTCTCTTAACGTATAAAGTCACAACACTGAAACCATCGCTGGACATGAGTTTCTACCTGAAAACTACTCACACCAGTCGTTGCATAATCATTCTCTTAACCTCTCTCAATACATAATATACAGGTAGCAAAACTGTCAATGATCCAGCTGCCAATTGTAAAGGTTTCTCACTACTTAAAGTGTTATTCATGAAAAGCTTTCACTTTAAAATCCCTTGACAGCGCAGAATTGCAGCAGAACATATGAAAAGGCTTTTCACTACATAAATTACAACATTTTAACCTCTCTTAACGTATAAAGTCACAACACTGAAACCATCGCTGGACATGAGTTTCTACCTGAAAACTACTCACACCAGTCGTTGCATAATCATTCTCTTAACCTCTCTCAATACATAATATACAGGTAGCAAAACTGTCAATGATCCAGCTGCCAATTGTAAAGGTTTCTCACTACTTAAAGTGTTATTCATGAAAAGCTTTCACTTTAAAATCCCTTGACAGCGCAGAACTGCAGCAGAACATATGAAAAGGCTTTTCACTACATAAATTACAACATTTTAACCTCTCTTAACGTATAAAGTCACAACACTGAAACCATCGCTGGACATGAGTTTCTACCTGAAAACTACTCACACCAGTCGTTGCATAATCATTCTCTTAACCTCTCTCAATACATAATATACAGGTAGCAAAACTGTCAATGAACCAGCTGCCAATTGTAAAGGTTTCTCACTACTTAAAGTGTTATTCATGAAAAGCTTTCACTTTAAAATCCCTTGACAGCGCAGAATTGCAGCAGAACATATGAAAAGGCTTTTCACTACATAAATTACACCATTTTAACCTCTCTTAACGTATAAAGTCACAACACTGAAACCATCGCTGGACATGAGTTTCTACCTGAAAACTACTCACACCAGTCGTTGCATAATCATTCTCTTAACCTCTCTCAATACATAATATACAGGTAGCAAAACTGTCAATGATCCAGCTGCCAATTGTAAAGGTTTCTCACTACTTAAAGTGTTATTCATGAAAAGCTTTCACTTTAAAATCCCTTGACAGCGCAGAACTGCAGCAGAACATATGAAAAGGCTTTTCACTACATAAATTACAACATTTTAACCTCTCTTAACGTATAAAGTCACAACACTGAAACCATCGCTGGACATGAGTTTCTACCTGAAAACTACTCACACCAGTCGTTGCATAATCATTCTCTTAACCTCTCTCAATACATAATATACAGGTAGCAAAACTGTCAATGAACCAGCTGCCAATTGTAAAGGTTTCTCACTACTTAAAGTGTTATTCATGAAAAGCTTTCACTTTAAAATCCCTTGACAGCGCAGAATTGCAGCAGAACATATGAAAAGGCTTTTCACTACATAAATTACAACATTTTAACCTCTCTTAACGTATAAAGTCACAACACTGAAACCATCGCTGGACATGAGTTTCTACCTGAAAACTACTCACACCAGTCGTTGCATAATCATTCTCTTAACCTCTCTCAATACATAATATACAGGTAGCAAAACTGTCAATGATCCAGCTGCCAATTGTAAAGGTTTCTCACTACTTAAAGTGTTATTCATGAAAAGCTTTCACTTTAAAATCCCTTGACAGCGCAGAATTGCAGCAGAACATATGAAAAGGCTTTTCACTACATAAATTACAACATTTTAACCTCTCTTAACGTATAAAGTCACAACACTGAAACCATCGCTGGACATGAGTTTCTACCTGAAAACTACTCACACCAGTCGTTGCATAATCATTCTCTTAACCTCTCTCAATACATAATATACAGGTAGCAAAACTGTCAATGATCCAGCTGCCAATTGTAAAGGTTTCTCACTACTTAAAGTGTTATTCATGAAAAGCTTTCACTTTAAAATCCCTTGACAGCGCAGAATTGCAGCAGAACATATGAAAAGGCTTTTCACTACATAAATTACAACATTTTAACCTCTCTTAACGTATAAAGTCACAACACTGAAACCATCGCTGGACATGAGTTTCTACCTGAAAACTACTCACACCAGTCGTTGCATAATCATTCTCTTAACCTCTCTCAATACATAATATACAGGTAGCAAAACTGTCAATGATCCAGCTGCCAATTGTAAAGGTTTCTCACTACTTAAAGTGTTATTCATGAAAAGCTTTCACTTTAAAATCCCTTGACAGCGCAGAATTGCAGCAGAACATATGAAAAGGCTTTTCACTACATAAATTACAACATTTTAACCTCTCTTAACGTATAAAGTCACAACACTGAAACCATCGCTGGACATGAGTTTCTACCTGAAAACTACTCATACCAGTCGTTGCATAATCATTCTCTTAACCTCTCTCAATACATAATATACAGGTAGTAAAACTGTCAATGATCCAGCTGCCAATTGTAAAGGTTTCTCACTACTTAAAGTGTTATTCATGAAAAGCTTTCACTTTAAAATCCCTTGACAGCGCAGAATTGCAGCAGAACATATGAAAAGGCTTTTCACTACATAAATTACAACATTTTAACCTCTCTTAACGTATAAAGTCACAACACTGAAACCATCGCTGGACATGAGTTTCTACCTGAAAACTACTCACACCAGTCGTTGCATAATCATTCTCTTAACCTCTCTCAATACATAATATACAGGTAGCAAAACTGTCAATGATCCAGCTGCCAATTGTAAAGGTTTCTCACTACTTAAAGTGTTATTCATGAAAAGCTTTCACTTTAAAATCCCTTGCCAGCGCAGAAGTGCAGCAGAACATATGAAAAGGCTTTTCACTACATAAATTACAACATTTTAACCTCTCTTAACGTATAAAGTCACAACACTGAAACCATCGCTGGACATGAGTTTCTACCTGAAAACTACTCACACCAGTCGTTGCATAATCATTCTCTTAACCTCTCTCAATACATAATATACAGGTAGCAAAACTGTCAATGATCCAGCTGCCAATTGTAAAGGTTTCTCACTACTTAAAGTGTTATTCATGAAAAGCTTTCACTTTAAAATCCCTTGACAGCGCAGAACTGCAGCAGAACATATGAAAAGGCTTTTCACTACATAAATTACAACATTTTAACCTCTCTTAACGTATAAAGTCACAACACTGAAACCATCGCTGGACATGAGTTTCTACCTGAAAACTACTCACACCAGTCGTTGCATAATCATTCTCTTAACCTCTCTCAATACATAATATACAGGTAGCAAAACTGTCAATGATCCAGCTGCCAATTGTAAAGGTTTCTCACTACTTAAAGTGTTATTCATGAAAAGCTTTCACTTTAAAATCCCTTGACAGTGCAGAACTGCAGCAGAACATATGAAAAGGCTTTTCACTACATAAATTACAACATTTTAACCTCTCTTAACGTATAAAGTCACAACACTGAAACCATCGCTGGACATGAGTTTCTACCTGAAAACTACTCACACCAGTCGTTGCATAATCATTCTCTTAACCTCTCTCAATACATAATATACAGGTAGCAAAACTGTCAATGAACCAGCTGCCAATTGTAAAGGTTTCTCACTACTTAAAGTGTTATTCATGAAAAGCTTTCACTTTAAAATCCCTTGACAGCGCAGAATTGCAGCAGAACATATGAAAAGGCTTTTCACTACATAAATTACAACATTTTAACCTCTCTTAACGTATAAAGTCACAACACTGAAACCATCGCTGGACATGAGTTTCTACCTGAAAACTACTCACACCAGTCGTTGCATAATCATTCTCTTAACCTCTCTCAATACATAATATACAGGTAGCAAAACTGTCAATGATCCAGCTGCCAATTGTAAAGGTTTCTCACTACTTAAAGTGTTATTCATGAAAAGCTTTCACTTTAAAATCCCTTGACAGCGCAGAACTGCAGCAGAACATATGAAAAGGCTTTTCACTACATAAATTACAACATTTTAACCTCTCTTAACGTATAAAGTCACAACACTGAAACCATCGCTGGACATGAGTTTCTACCTGAAAACTACTCACACCAGTCGTTGCATAATCATTCTCTTAACCTCTCTCAATACATAATATACAGGTAGCAAAACTGTCAATGATCCAGCTGCCAATTGTAAAGGTTTCTCACTACTTAAAGTGTTATTCATGAAAAGCTTTCACTTTAAAATCCCTTGACAGCGCAGAATTGCAGCAGAACATATGAAAAGGCTTTTCACTACATAAATTACAACATTTTAACCTCTCTTAACGTATAAAGTCACAACACTGAAACCATCGCTGGACATGAGTTTCTACCTGAAAACTACTCACACCAGTCGTTGCATAATCATTCTCTTAACCTCTCTCAATACATAATATACAGGTAGCAAAACTGTCAATGATCCAGCTGCCAATTGTAAAGGTTTCTCACTACTTAAAGTGTTATTCATGAAAAGCTTTCACTTTAAAATCCCTTGACAGCGCAGAATTGCAGCAGAACATATGAAAAGGCTTTTCACTACATAAATTACAACATTTTAACCTCTCTTAACGTATAAAGTCACAACACTGAAACCATCGCTGGACATGAGTTTCTACCTGAAAACTACTCACACCAGTCGTTGCATAATCATTCTCTTAACCTCTCTCAATACATAATAAACAGGTAGTAAAACTGTCAATGATCCAGCTGCCAATTGTAAAGGTTTCTCACTACTTAAAGTGTTATTCATGAAAAGCTTTCACTTTAAAATCCCTTGACAGCGCAGAATTGCAGCAGAACATATGAAAAGGCTTTTCACTACATAAATTACAACATTTTAACCTCTCTTAACGTATAAAGTCACAACACTGAAACCATCGCTGGACATGAGTTTCTACCTGAAAACTACTCACACCAGTCGTTGCATAATCATTCTCTTAACCTCTCTCAATACATAATATACAGGTAGCAAAACTGTCAATGAACCAGCTGCCAATTGTAAAGGTTTCTCACTACTTAAAGTGTTATTCATGAAAAGCTTTCACTTTAAAATCCCTTGACAGCGCAGAATTGCAGCAGAACATATGAAAAGGCTTTTCACTACATAAATTACAACATTTTAACCTCTCTTAACGTATAAAGTCACAACACTGAAACCATCGCTGGACATGAGTTTCTACCTGAAAACTACTCACACCAGTCGTTGCATAATCATTCTCTTAACCTCTCTCAATACATAATATACAGGTAGCAAAACTGTCAATGATCCAGCTGCCAATTGTAAAGGTTTCTCACTACTTAAAGTGTTATTCATGAAAAGCTTTCACTTTAAAATCCCTTGACAGCGCAGAACTGCAGCAGAACATATGAAAAGGCTTTTCACTACATAAATTACAACATTTTAACCTCTCTTAACGTCTAAAGTCACAACACTGAAACCATCGCTGGACATGAGTTTCTACCTGAAAACTACTCACACCAGTCGTTGCATAATCATTCTCTTAACCTCTCTCAATACATAATATACAGGTAGCAAAACTGTCAATGATCCAGCTGCCAATTGTAAAGGTTTCTCACTACTTAAAGTGTTATTCATGAAAAGCTTTCACTTTAAAATCCCTTGACAGCGCAGAATTGCAGCAGAACATATGAAAAGGCTTTTCACTACATAAATTACAACATTTTAACCTCTCTTAACGTATAAAGTCACAACACTGAAACCATCGCTGGACATGAGTTTCTACCTGAAAACTACTCACACCAGTCGTTGCATAATCATTCTCTTAACCTCTCTCAATACATAATATACAGGTAGCAAAACTGTCAATGATCCAGCTGCCAATTGTAAAGGTTTCTCACTACTTAAAGTGTTATTCATGAAAAGCTTTCACTTTAAAATCCCTTGACAGCGCAGAATTGCAGCAGAACATATGAAAAGGCTTTTCACTACATAAATTACAACATTTTAACCTCTCTTAACGTATAAAGTCACAACACTGAAACCATCGCTGGACATGAGTTTCTACCTGAAAACTACTCACACCAGTCGTTGCATAATCATTCTCTTAACCTCTCTCAATACTTAATATACAGGTAGCAAAACTGTCAATGATCCAGCTGCCAATTGTAAAGGTTTCTCACTACTTAAAGTGTTATTCATGAAAAGCTTTCACTTTAAAATCCCTTGACAGCGCAGAATTGCAGCAGAACATATGAAAAGGCTTTTCACTACATAAATTACAACATTTTAACCTCTCTTAACGTATAAAGTCACAACACTGAAACCATCGCTGGACATGAGTTTCTACCTGAAAACTACTCACACCAGTCGTTGCATAATCATTCTCTTAACCTCTCTCAATACATAATATACAGGTAGCAAAACTGTCAATGATCCAGCTGCCAATTGTAAAGGTTTCTCACTACTTAAAGTGTTATTCATGAAAAGCTTTCACTTTAAAATCCCTTGACAGCGCAGAACTGCAGCAGAACATATGAAAAGGCTTTTCACTACATAAATTACAACATTTTAACCTCTCTTAACGTATAAAGTCACAACACTGAAACCATCGCTGGACATGAGTTTCTACCTGAAAACTACTCACACCAGTCGTTGCATAATCATTCTCTTAACCTCTCTCAATACATAATATACAGGTAGCAAAACTGTCAATGATCCAGCTGCCAATTGTAAAGGTTTCTCACTACTTAAAGTGTTATTCATGAAAAGCTTTCACTTTAAAATCCCTTGACAGCGCAGAACTGCAGCAGAACATATGAAAAGGCTTTTCACTACATAAATTACAACATTTTAACCTCTCTTAACGTATAAAGTCACAACACTGAAACCATCGCTGGACATGAGTTTCTACCTGAAAACTACTCACACCAGTCGTTGCATAATCATTCTCTTAACCTCTCTCAATACATAATATACAGGTAGCAAAACTGTCAATGATCCAGCTGCCAATTGTAAAGGTTTCTCACTACTTAAAGTGTTATTCATGAAAAGCTTTCACTTTAAAATCCCTTGACAGTGCAGAACTGCAGCAGAACATATGAAAAGGCTTTTCACTACATAAATTACAACATTTTAACCTCTCTTAACGTATAAAGTCACAACACTGAAACCATCGCTGGACATGAGTTTCTACCTGAAAACTACTCACACCAGTCGTTGCATAATCATTCTCTTAACCTCTCTCAATACATAATATACAGGTAGCAAAACTGTCAATGAACCAGCTGCCAATTGTAAAGGTTTCTCACTACTTAAAGTGTTATTCATGAAAAGCTTTCACTTTAAAATCCCTTGACAGCGCAGAATTGCAGCAGAACATATGAAAAGGCTTTTCACTACATAAATTACAACATTTTAACCTCTCTTAACGTATAAAGTCACAACACTGAAACCATCGCTGGACATGAGTTTCTACCTGAAAACTACTCACACCAGTCGTTGCATAATCATTCTCTTAACCTCTCTCAATACATAATATACAGGTAGCAAAACTGTCAATGATCCAGCTGCCAATTGTAAAGGTTTCTCACTACTTAAAGTGTTATTCATGAAAAGCTTTCACTTTAAAATCCCTTGACAGCGCAGAATTGCAGCAGAACATATGAAAAGGCTTTTCACTACATAAATTACAACATTTTAACCTCTCTTAACGTATAAAGTCACAACACTGAAACCATCGCTGGACATGAGTTTCTACCTGAAAACTACTCACACCAGTCGTTGCATAATCATTCTCTTAACCTCTCTCAATACATAATATACAGGTAGTAAAACTGTCAATGATCCAGCTGCCAATTGTAAAGGTTTCTCACTACTTAAAGTGTTATTCATGAAAAGCTTTCACTTTAAAATCCCTTGACAGCGCAGAATTGCAGCAGAACATATGAAAAGGCTTTTCACTACATAAATTACAACATTTTAACCTCTCTTAACGTATAAAGTCACAACACTGAAACCATCGCTGGACATGAGTTTCTACCTGAAAACTACTCACACCAGTCGTTGCATAATCATTCTCTTAACCTCTCTCAATACATAATATACAGGTAGCAAAACTGTCAATGAACCAGCTGCCAATTGTAAAGGTTTCTCACTACTTAAAGTGTTATTCATGAAAAGCTTTCACTTTAAAATCCCTTGACAGCGCAGAATTGCAGCAGAACATATGAAAAGGCTTTTCACTACATAAATTACAACATTTTAACCTCTCTTAACGTCTAAAGTCACAACACTGAAACCATCGCTGGACATGAGTTTCTACCTGAAAACTACTCACACCAGTCGTTGCATAATCATTCTCTTAACCTCTCTCAATACATAATATACAGGTAGCAAAACTGTCAATGATCCAGCTGCCAATTGTAAAGGTTTCTCACTACTTAAAGTGTTATTCATGAAAAGCTTTCACTTTAAAATCCCTTGACAGCGCAGAATTGCAGCAGAACATATGAAAAGGCTTTTCACTACATAAATTACAACATTTTAACCTCTCTTAACGTATAAAGTCACAACACTGAAACCATCGCTGGACATGAGTTTCTACCTGAAAACTACTCACACCAGTCGTTGCATAATCATTCTCTTAACCTCTCTCAATACATAATATACAGGTAGCAAAACTGTCAATGATCCAGCTGCCAATTGTAAAGGTTTCTCACTACTTAAAGTGTTATTCATGAAAAGCTTTCACTTTAAAATCCCTTGACAGCGCAGAACTGCAGCAGAACATATGAAAAGGCTTTTCACTACATAAATTACAACATTTTAACCTCTCTTAACGTCTAAAGTCACAACACTGAAACCATCGCTGGACATGAGTTTCTACCTGAAAACTACTCACACCAGTCGTTGCATAATCATTCTCTTAACCTCTCTCAATACATAATATACAGGTAGCAAAACTGTCAATGATCCAGCTGCCAATTGTAAAGGTTTCTCACTACTTAAAGTGTTATTCATGAAAAGCTTTCACTTTAAAATCCCTTGACAGCGCAGAATTGCAGCAGAACATATGAAAAGGCTTTTCACTACATAAATTACAACATTTTAACCTCTCTTAACGTATAAAGTCACAACACTGAAACCATCGCTGGACATGAGTTTCTACCTGAAAACTACTCACACCAGTCGTTGCATAATCATTCTCTTAACCTATCTCAATACATAATATACAGGTAGCAAAACTGTCAATGATCCAGCTGCCAATTGTAAAGGTTTCTCACTACTTAAAGTGTTATTCATGAAAAGCTTTCACTTTAAAATCCCTTGACAGCGCAGAATTGCAGCAGAACATATGAAAAGGCTTTTCACTACATAAATTACAACATTTTAACCTCTCTTAACGTATAAAGTCACAACACTGAAACCATCGCTGGACATGAGTTTCTACCTGAAAACTACTCACACCAGTCGTTGCATAATCATTCTCTTAACCTCTCTCAATACTTAATATACAGGTAGCAAAACTGTCAATGATCCAGCTGCCAATTGTAAAGGTTTCTCACTACTTAAAGTGTTATTCATGAAAAGCTTTCACTTTAAAATCCCTTGACAGCGCAGAATTGCAGCAGAACATATGAAAAGGCTTTTCACTACATAAATTACAACATTTTAACCTCTCTTAACGTATAAAGTCACAACACTGAAACCATCGCTGGACATGAGTTTCTACCTGAAAACTACTCACACCAGTCGTTGCATAATCATTCTCTTAACCTCTCTCAATACATAATATACAGGTAGCAAAACTGTCAATGATCCAGCTGCCAATTGTAAAGGTTTCTCACTACTTAAAGTGTTATTCATGAAAAGCTTTCACTTTAAAATCCCTTGACAGCGCAGAACTGCAGCAGAACATATGAAAAGGCTTTTCACTACATAAATTACAACATTTTAACCTCTCTTAACGTATAAAGTCACAACACTGAAACCATCGCTGGACATGAGTTTCTACCTGAAAACTACTCACACCAGTCGTTGCATAATCATTCTCTTAACCTCTCTCAATACATAATATACAGGTAGCAAAACTGTCAATGATCCAGCTGCCAATTGTAAAGGTTTCTCACTACTTAAAGTGTTATTCATGAAAAGCTTTCACTTTAAAATCCCTTGACAGCGCAGAACTGCAGCAGAACATATGAAAAGGCTTTTCACTACATAAATTACAACATTTTAACCTCTCTTAACGTATAAAGTCACAACACTGAAACCATCGCTGGACATGAGTTTCTACCTGAAAACTACTCACACCAGTCGTTGCATAATCATTCTCTTAACCTCTCTCAATACATAATATACAGGTAGCAAAACTGTCAATGATCCAGCTGCCAATTGTAAAGGTTTCTCACTACTTAAAGTGTTATTCATGAAAAGCTTTCACTTTAAAATCCCTTGACAGCGCAGAACTGCAGCAGAACATATGAAAAGGCTTTTCACTACATAAATTACAACATTTTAACCTCTCTTAACGTATAAAGTCACAACACTGAAACCATCGCTGGACATGAGTTTCTACCTGAAAACTACTCACACCAGTCGTTGCATAATCATTCTCTTAACCTCTCTCAATACATAATATACAGGTAGCAAAACTGTCAATGATCCAGCTGCCAATTGTAAAGGTTTCTCACTACTTAAAGTGTTATTCATGAAAAGCTTTCACTTTAAAATCCCTTGACAGTGCAGAACTGCAGCAGAACATATGAAAAGGCTTTTCACTACATAAATTACAACATTTTAACCTCTCTTAACGTATAAAGTCACAACACTGAAACCATCGCTGGACATGAGTTTCTACCTGAAAACTACTCACACCAGTCGTTGCATAATCATTCTCTTAACCTCTCTCAATACATAATATACAGGTAGCAAAACTGTCAATGAACCAGCTGCCAATTGTAAAGGTTTCTCACTACTTAAAGTGTTATTCATGAAAAGCTTTCACTTTAAAATCCCTTGACAGCGCAGAATTGCAGCAGAACATATGAAAAGGCTTTTCACTACATAAATTACAACATTTTAACCTCTCTTAACGTATAAAGTCACAACACTGAAACCATCGCTGGACATGAGTTTCTACCTGAAAACTACTCACACCAGTCGTTGCATAATCATTCTCTTAACCTCTCTCAATACATAATATACAGGTAGCAAAACTGTCAATGATCCAGCTGCCAATTGTAAAGGTTTCTCACTACTTAAAGTGTTATTCATGAAAAGCTTTCACTTTAAAATCCCTTGACAGCGCAGAACTGCAGCAGAACATATGAAAAGGCTTTTCACTACATAAATTACAACATTTTAACCTCTCTTAACGTATAAAGTCACAACACTGAAACCATCGCTGGACATGAGTTTCTACCTGAAAACTACTCACACCAGTCGTTGCATAATCATTCTCTTAACCTCTCTCAATACATAATATACAGGTAGCAAAACTGTCAATGATCCAGCTGCCAATTGTAAAGGTTTCTCACTACTTAAAGTGTTATTCATGAAAAGCTTTCACTTTAAAATCCCTTGACAGCGCAGAATTGCAGCAGAACATATGAAAAGGCTTTTCACTACATAAATTACAACATTTTAACCTCTCTTAACGTATAAAGTCACAACACTGAAACCATCGCTGGACATGAGTTTCTACCTGAAAACTACTCACACCAGTCGTTGCATAATCATTCTCTTAACCTCTCTCAATACATAATATACAGGTAGCAAAACTGTCAATGATCCAGCTGCCAATTGTAAAGGTTTCTCACTACTTAAAGTGTTATTCATGAAAAGCTTTCACTTTAAAATCCCTTGACAGCGCAGAATTGCAGCAGAACATATGAAAAGGCTTTTCACTACATAAATTACAACATTTTAACCTCTCTTAACGTATAAAGTCACAACACTGAAACCATCGCTGGACATGAGTTTCTACCTGAAAACTACTCACACCAGTCGTTGCATAATCATTCTCTTAACCTCTCTCAATACATAATATACAGGTAGTAAAACTGTCAATGATCCAGCTGCCAATTGTAAAGGTTTCTCACTACTTAAAGTGTTATTCATGAAAAGCTTTCACTTTAAAATCCCTTGACAGCGCAGAATTGCAGCAGAACATATGAAAAGGCTTTTCACTACATAAATTACAACATTTTAACCTCTCTTAACGTATAAAGTCACAACACTGAAACCATCGCTGGACATGAGTTTCTACCTGAAAACTACTCACACCAGTCGTTGCATAATCATTCTCTTAACCTCTCTCAATACATAATATACAGGTAGCAAAACTGTCAATGAACCAGCTGCCAATTGTAAAGGTTTCTCACTACTTAAAGTGTTATTCATGAAAAGCTTTCACTTTAAAATCCCTTGACAGCGCAGAATTGCAGCAGAACATATGAAAAGGCTTTTCACTACATAAATTACAACATTTTAACCTCTCTTAACGTATAAAGTCACAACACTGAAACCATCGCTGGACATGAGTTTCTACCTGAAAACTACTCACACCAGTCGTTGCATAATCATTCTCTTAACCTCTCTCAATACATAATATACAGGTAGCAAAACTGTCAATGATCCAGCTGCCAATTGTAAAGGTTTCTCACTACTTAAAGTGTTATTCATGAAAAGCTTTCACTTTAAAATCCCTTGACAGCGCAGAACTGCAGCAGAACATATGAAAAGGCTTTTCACTACATAAATTACAACATTTTAACCTCTCTTAACGTCTAAAGTCACAACACTGAAACCATCGCTGGACATGAGTTTCTACCTGAAAACTACTCACACCAGTCGTTGCATAATCATTCTCTTAACCTCTCTCAATACATAATATACAGGTAGCAAAACTGTCAATGATCCAGCTGCCAATTGTAAAGGTTTCTCACTACTTAAAGTGTTATTCATGAAAAGCTTTCACTTTAAAATCCCTTGACAGCGCAGAATTGCAGCAGAACATATGAAAAGGCTTTTCACTACATAAATTACAACATTTTAACCTCTCTTAACGTATAAAGTCACAACACTGAAACCATCGCTGGACATGAGTTTCTACCTGAAAACTACTCACACCAGTCGTTGCATAATCATTCTCTTAACCTCTCTCAATACATAATATACAGGTAGCAAAACTGTCAATGATCCAGCTGCCAATTGTAAAGGTTTCTCACTACTTAAAGTGTTATTCATGAAAAGCTTTCACTTTAAAATCCCTTGACAGCGCAGAATTGCAGCAGAACATATGAAAAGGCTTTTCACTACATAAATTACAACATTTTAACCTCTCTTAACGTATAAAGTCACAACACTGAAACCATCGCTGGACATGAGTTTCTACCTGAAAACTACTCACACCAGTCGTTGCATAATCATTCTCTTAACCTCTCTCAATACTTAATATACAGGTAGCAAAACTGTCAATGATCCAGCTGCCAATTGTAAAGGTTTCTCACTACTTAAAGTGTTATTCATGAAAAGCTTTCACTTTAAAATCCCTTGACAGCGCAGAAGTGCAGCAGAACATATGAAAAGGCTTTTCACTACATAAATTACAACATTTTAACCTCTCTTAACGTATAAAGTCACAACACTGAAACCATCGCTGGACATGAGTTTCTACCTGAAAACTACTCACACCAGTCGTTGCATAATCATTCTCTTAACCTCTCTCAATACATAATATACAGGTAGCAAAACTGTCAATGATCCAGCTGCCAATTGTAAAGGTTTCTCACTACTTAAAGTGTTATTCATGAAAAGCTTTCACTTTAAAATCCCTTGACAGCGCAGAATTGCAGCAGAACATATGAAAAGGCTTTTCACTACATAAATTACAACATTTTAACCTCTCTTAACGTATAAAGTCACAACACTGAAACCATCGCTGGACATGAGTTTCTACCTGAAAACTACTCACACCAGTCGTTGCATAATCATTCTCTTAACCTCTCTCAATACATAATATACAGGTAGCAAAACTGTCAATGAACCAGCTGCCAATTGTAAAGGTTTCTCACTACTTAAAGTGTTATTCATGAAAAGCTTTCACTTTAAAATCCCTTGACAGCGCAGAATTGCAGCAGAACATATGAAAAGGCTTTTCACTACATAAATTACAACATTTTAACCTCTCTTAACGTATAAAATCACAACACTGAAACCATCGCTGGACATGAGTTTCTACCTGAAAACTACTCACACCAGTCGTTGCATAATCATTCTCTTAACCTCTCTCAATACATAATATACAGGTAGCAAAACTGTCAATGATCCAGCTGCCAATTGTAAAGGTTTCTCACTACTTAAAGTGTTATTCATGAAAAGCTTTCACTTTAAAATCCCTTGACAGCGCAGAACTGCAGCAGAACATATGAAAAGGCTTTTCACTACATAAATTACAACATTTTAACCTCTCTTAACGTATAAAGTCACAACACTGAAACCATCGCTGGACATGAGTTTCTACCTGAAAACTACTCACACCAGTCGTTGCATAATCATTCTCTTAACCTCTCTCAATACATAATATACAGGTAGCAAAACTGTCAATGATCCAGCTGCCAATTGTAAAGGTTTCTCACTACTTAAAGTGTTATTCATGAAAAGCTTTCACTTTAAAATCCCTTGACAGCGCAGAATTGCAGCAGAACATATGAAAAGGCTTTTCACTACATAAATTACAACATTTTAACCTCTCTTAACGTATAAAGTCACAACACTGAAACCATCGCTGGACATGAGTTTCTACCTGAAAACTACTCACACCAGTCGTTGCATAATCATTCTCTTAACCTCTCTCAATACATAATATACAGGTAGCAAAACTGTCAATGAACCAGCTGCCAATTGTAAAGGTTTCTCACTACTTAAAGTGTTATTCATGAAAAGCTTTCACTTTAAAATCCCTTGACAGCGCAGAACTGCAGCAGAACATATGAAAAGGCTTTTCACTACATAAATTACAACATTTTAACCTCTCTTAACGTTTAAAATCACAACACTGAAACCATCGCTGGACATGAGTTTCTACCTGAAAACTACTCACACCAGTCGTTGCATAATCATTCTCTTAACCTCTCTCAATACATAATATACAGGTAGCAAAACTGTCAATGATCCAGCTGCCAATTGTAAAGGTTTCTCACTACTTAAAGTGTTATTCATGAAAAGCTTTCACTTTAAAATCCCTTGACAGCGCAGAACTGCAGCAGAACATATGAAAAGGCTTTTCACTACATAAATTACAACATTTTAACCTCTCTTAACGTATAAAGTCACAACACTGAAACCATCGCTGGACATGAGTTTCTACCTGAAAACTACTCACACCAGTCGTTGCATAATCATTCTCTTAACCTCTCTCAATACATAATATACAGGTAGCAAAACTGTCAATGATCCAGCTGCCAATTGTAAAGGTTTCTCACTACTTAAAGTGTTATTCATGAAAAGCTTTCACTTTAAAATCCCTTGACAGCGCAGAACTGCAGCAGAACATATGAAAAGGCTTTTCACTACATAAATTACAACATTTTAACCTCTCTTAACGTATAAAGTCACAACACTGAAACCATCGCTGGACATGAGTTTCTACCTGAAAACTACTCACACCAGTCGTTGCATAATCATTCTCTTAACCTCTCTCAATACATAATATACAGGTAGCAAAACTGTCAATGATCCAGCTGCCAATTGTAAAGGTTTCTCACTACTTAAAGTGTTATTCATGAAAAGCTTTCACTTTAAAATCCCTTGACAGCGCAGAACTGCAGCAGAACATGTGAAAAGGCTTTTCACTACATAAATTACAACATTTTAACCTCTCTTAACGTATAAAGTCACAACACTGAAACCATCGCTGGACATGAGTTTCTACCTGAAAACTACTCACACCAGTCGTTGCATAATCATTCTCTTAACCTCTCTCAATACATAATATACAGGTAGCAAAACTGTCAATGATCCAGCTGCCAATTGTAAAGGTTTCTCACTACTTAAAGTGTTATTCATGAAAAGCTTTCACTTTAAAATCCCTTGACAGCGCAGAACTGCAGCAGAACATATGAAAAGGCTTTTCACTACATAAATTACAACATTTTAACCTCTCTTAACGTATAAAGTCACAACACTGAAACCATCGCTGGACATGAGTTTCTACCTGAAAACTACTCACACCAGTCGTTGCATAATCATTCTCTTAACCTCTCTCAATACATAATATACAGGTAGCAAAACTGTCAATGATCCAGCTGCCAATTGTAAAGGTTTCTCACTACTTAAAGTGTTATTCATGAAAAGCTTTCACTTTAAAATCCCTTGACAGCGCAGAACTGCAGCAGAACATATGAAAAGGCTTTTCACTACATAAATTACAACATTTTAACCTCTCTTAACGTATAAAGTCACAACACTGAAACCATCGCTGGACATGAGTTTCTACCTGAAAACTACTCACACCAGTCGTTGCATAATCATTCTCTTAACCTCTCTCAATACATAATATACAGGTAGCAAAACTGTCAATGATCCAGCTGCCAATTGTAAAGGTTTCTCACTACTTAAAGTGTTATTCATGAAAAGCTTTCACTTTAAAATCCCTTGACAGCGCAGAACTGCAGCAGAACATATGAAAAGGCTTTTCACTACATAAATTACAACATTTTAACCTCTCTTAACGTATAAAGTCACAACACTGAAACCATCGCTGGACATGAGTTTCTACCTGAAAACTACTCACACCAGTCGTTGCATAATCATTCTCTTAACCTCTCTCAATACATAATATACAGGTAGCAAAACTGTCAATGATCCAGCTGCCAATTGTAAAGGTTTCTCACTACTTAAAGTGTTATTCATGAAAAGCTTTCACTTTAAAATCCCTTGACAGCGCAGAACTGCAGCAGAACATATGAAAAGGCTTTTCACTACATAAATTACAACATTTTAACCTCTCTTAACGTATAAAGTCACAACACTGAAACCATCGCTGGACATGAGTTTCTACCTGAAAACTACTCACACCAGTCGTTGCATAATCATTCTCTTAACCTCTCTCAATACATAATATACAGGTAGCAAAACTGTCAATGATCCAGCTGCCAATTGTAAAGGTTTCTCACTACTTAAAGTGTTATTCATGAAAAGCTTTCACTTTAAAATCCCTTGACAGCGCAGAAATGCAGCAGAACATATGAAAAGGCTTTTCACTACATAAATTACAACATTTTAACCTCTCTTAACGTATAAAGTCACAACACTGAAACCATCGCTGGACATGAGTTTCTACCTGAAAACTACTCACACCAGTCGTTGCATAATCATTCTCTTAACCTCTCTCAATACATAATATACAGGTAGCAAAACTGTCAATGATCCCGCTGCCAATTGTAAAGGTTTCTCACTACTTAAAGTGTTATTCATGAAAAGCTTTCACTTTAAAATCCCTTGACAGCGCAGAACTGCAGCAGAACATATGAAAAGGCTTTTCACTACATAAATTACAACATTTTAACCTCTCTTAACGTATAAAGTCACAACACTGAAACCATCGCTGGACATGAGTTTCTACCTGAAAACTACTCACACCAGTCGTTGCATAATCATTCTCTTAACCTCTCTCAATACATAATATACAGGTAGCAAAACTGTCAATGATCCAGCTGCCAATTGTAAAGGTTTCTCACTACTTAAAGTGTTATTCATGAAAAGCTTTCACTTTAAAATCCCTTGACAGCGCAGAACTGCAGCAGAACATATGAAAAGGCTTTTCACTACATAAATTACAACATTTTAACCTCTCTTAACGTATAAAGTCACAACACTGAAACCATCGCTGGACATGAGTTTCTACCTGAAAACTACTCACACCAGTCGTTGCATAATCATTCTCTTAACCTCTCTCAATACATAATATACAGGTAGCAAAACTGTCAATGTACCAGCTGCCAATTGTAAAGGTTTCTCACTACTTAAAGTGTTATTCATGAAAAGCTTTCACTTTAAAATCCCTTGACAGCGCAGAACTGCAGCAGAACATATGAAAAGGCTTTTCACTACATAAATTACAACATTTTAACCTCTCTTAACGTATAAAGTCACAACACTGAAACCATCGCTGGACATGAGTTTCTACCTGAAAACTACTCACACCAGTCGTTGCATAATCATTCTCTTAACCTCTCTCAATACATAATATACAGGTAGCAAAACTGTCAATGATCCAGCTGCCAATTGTAAAGGTTTCTCACTACTTAAAGTGTTATTCATGAAAAGCTTTCACTTTAAAATCCCTTGACAGCGCAGAACTGCAGCAGAACATATGAAAAGGCTTTTCACTACATAAATTACAACATTTTAACCTCTCTTAACGTATAAAGTCACAACACTGAAACCATCGCTGGACATGAGTTTCTACCTGAAAACTACTCACACCAGTCGTTGCATAATCGTTCTCTTAACCTCTCTCAATACATAATATACAGGTAGCAATACTGTCAATGATCCAGCTGCCAATTGTAAAGGTTTCTCACTACTTAAAGTGTTATTCATGAAAAGCTTTCACTTTAAAATCCCTTGACAGCGCAGAATTGCAGCAGAACATATGAAAAGGCTTTTCACTACATAAATTACAACATTTTAACCTCTCTTAACGTATAAAGTCACAACACTGAAACCATCGCTGGACATGAGTTTCTACCTGAAAACTACTCACACCAGTCGTTGCATAATCGTTCTCTTAACCTCTCTCAATACATAATATACAGGTAGCAATACTGTCAATGATCCAGCTGCCAATTGTAAAGGTTTCTCACTACTTAAAGTGTTATTCATGAAAAGCTTTCACTTTAAAATCCCTTGACAGCGCAGAACTGCAGCAGAACATATGAAAAGGCTTTTCACTACATAAATTACAACATTTTAACCTCTCTTAACGTATAAAGTCACAACACTGAAACCATCGCTGGACATGAGTTTCTACCTGAAAACTACTCACACCAGTCGTTGCATAATCATTCTCTTAACCTCTCTCAATACATAATATACAGGTAGCAAAACTGTCAATGATCCAGCTGCCAATTGTAAAGGTTTCTCACTACTTAAAGTGTTATTCATGAAAAGCTTTCACTTTAAAATCCCTTGACAGCGCAGAACTGCAGCAGAACATATGAAAAGGCTTTTCACTACATAAATTACAACATTTTAACCTCTCTTAACGTATAAAGTCACAACACTGAAACCATCGCTGGACATGAGTTTCTACCTGAAAACTACTCACACCAGTCGTTGCATAATCGTTCTCTTAACCTCTCTCAATACATAATATACAGGTAGCAATACTGTCAATGATCCAGCTGCCAATTGTAAAGGTTTCTCACTACTTAAAGTGTTATTCATGAAAAGCTTTCACTTTAAAATCCCTTGACAGCGCAGAAATGCAGCAGAACATATGAAAAGGCTTTTCACTACATAAATTACAACATTTTAACCTCTCTTAACGTATAAAGTCACAACACTGAAACCATCGCTGGACATGAGTTTCTACCTGAAAACTACTCACACCAGTCGTTGCATAATCGTTCTCTTAACCTCTCTCAATACATAATATACAGGTAGCAATACTGTCAATGATCCAGCTGCCAATTGTAAAGGTTTCTCACTACTTAAAGTGTTATTCATGAAAAGCTTTCACTTTAAAATCCCTTGACAGCGCAGAATTGCAGCAGAACATATGAAAAGGCTTTTCACTACATAAATTACAACATTTTAACCTCTCTTAACGTATAAAGTCACAACACTGAAACCATCGCTGGACATGAGTTTCTACCTGAAAACTACTCACACCAGTCGTTGCATAATCGTTCTCTTAACCTCTCTCAATACATAATATACAGGTAGCAATACTGTCAATGATCCAGCTGCCAATTGTAAAGGTTTCTCACTACTTAAAGTGTTATTCATGAAAAGCTTTCACTTTAAAATCCCTTGACAGCGCAGAAATGCAGCAGAACATATGAAAAGGCTTTTCACTACATAAATTACAACATTTTAACCTCTCTTAACGTATAAAGTCACAACACTGAAACCATCGCTGGACATGAGTTTCTACCTGAAAACTACTCACACCAGTCGTTGCATAATCGTTCTCTTAACCTCTCTCAATACATAATATACAGGTAGCAATACTGTCAATGATCCAGCTGCTAATTGTAAAGGTTTCTCACTACTTAAAGTGTTATTCATGAAAAGCTTTCACTTTAAAATCCCTTGACAGCGCAGAACTGCAGCAGAACATATGAAAAGGCTTTTCACTACATAAATTACAACATTTTAACCTCTCTTAACGTATAAAGTCACAACACTGAAACCATCGCTGGACATGAGTTTCTACCTGAAAACTACTCACACCAGTCGTTGCAGAATCGTTCTCTTAACCTCTCTCAATACATAATATACAGGTAGCAAAACTGTCAATGAACTAGCTGCCAATTGTAAAGGTTTCTCACTACTTAAAGTGTTATTTTCTTATTAATGTTCTTAATGATAAATAATTGTTACGTTATCGTTTATGGATTTTCCGTTATATACTTATTAAAAATTGTTATAAAATAACTTAAAATAATGTTTAAGTTTTAACAAACTTGAATTTGAAAAATTTTTGAAAATTTGTAACAACTGGACGCTATCTGTTAACCAGTAGCACTATTAATGATGATATTACAGATTGTGTCATTAACGTCGACATACGGGTGTAATCAATATGTAAATGTACTATCAGGATATCAGCAAACCACCCTCCGGCTTTTCTGCTATCCTAATACACGATTTTAAATTTCTGATGAGGAATAAAAGGTGTTGTTATAATGTAAAAATTTATTTGTTCGTTTTATTAGAATTTTTACTTTTTTAATCAAACAATCTTAATAATTATTTTTAATAAGCATGTAACAGAAAATGCATAGGAATTAGCCTAACAACTAGCATTAACAATATTAGTAAATGCCGTTCGTTCATTGTTTGCCTTCTTAGAAATAAATTTAAAATTAAAATATTTCTATGGAATAGAGAATGGGAATTTTAATTAATAAATATCCTTTTGAGCACATGCGTAACGTATTTTGTAAGAAGTAAGTTTTCATTAGCAAATAGTAAAACTTATTTAAAACAATTTATTGAAACTTTTTATTAATCCTTATTCATTTCACAATTAGTAAATTGTTAAAAATACAACAAAAATAAATATACAGTATAATTTAAATAAATGGATTTATTTATCCATCGTAAATTTCGCTACAGCATAAAAAATTAGATAAAATAAGTGAATAACAATGCAAGGTCTTTGTTGTTTCAGTAGTTAATATTTGTCTATGGGGGTAGATTAATTTCAGTGCTTGAATACTTTTATTTATGCGAGAGTTTATATGGATTTTTCACATACGAAGGTATTATCTAGTATTATTCAAACTGACTTAATAAAAAAAGGATTAAAATTATCCGTTATTTTCTTCTAAATTGGAAAATCGTCCAGAAAGTTTCATTTCCTATTTTGGTATTATTAGCAAAATCTGCTATGCAATTGTTGCTTTACCACTGCTTTAAAGTGTTACAAACCCTATTAAAAGCAGAACTTTTGACTTTTTTGTATTGTTGTGAGTCGAAAATGTCATTTTATACCACTAGTGTCTAAAGCGATATCTAGAGTAACACTTTAGACACGAGTGTAAAAAGTAAAAAATAAATGTATGATATACGTGTTAAAAGTGAATTTAGTTTGTTCGAGGAGATTACTAACTCTGCTGGCACGTCTTGGGCCAAACTTCTCTTTTCGCAAAATAAACATTCACTTTTGACACTTTTCTATCATAAACTATTATTTAATGATTTCAAAATAGTCAGTTATGGGGTGTAAAAATGTTAAAAAACATTTTCCTTATGTTGGGATATCTTGTTCAAACTAGATATGTGAACGTAAAATGTCGTTAGAAACATTTTTTCTTACGGCCTACGTAATAATAATAATCGCCCCCTCCCTCCCGCACAAGCTTCTAGCTTCTGGGGTTTGGTTTCCAGGCTATGGGTTGTAGCAATTATTATTATCATTATTATTAATAAAATATTTTCCATATTTTAAAGGTCATTTTTCGTGATTTAGAAAATTACGAATTTAACAGATACCTACCTATAATTTCACCTGTCAACTTTGACATGGCGTATTTCAAGTATTTCTGGAAAGAGAGTTGCCCTGCATAGTTGTTTCCAATCAGAATAGAAAGAATTTTCTGATGTGGAATATGGATCCAACTTTACGACACACACTGTAAACTAAAATCTAAACTTTTAGCTTCTTTTTTGATAGGAATAGGGATCCCACCAATCGCTACGTTAATATTGTCAGTTAAAAATGTATTAGGCTTTATTCGCAAAGAAGATAACAACTGATTTTTGAAGATTGATAACACTGTATAACACGAAAAAAACTTCCAGCTTTCCATATGGTTTTTCTACAACTTTTTGGTATGAAGATCACGAATCTGCTATTGGTTTTTTTTGGGTCAGGTCAAATACTGTTGTTTCAATGTCATTCGGGTCATTCCATGCCAAATCATCACAAGCAAAATGAACTTTTCAACCCGACCATCTCAGATTTTCGTGAAATTTAGGAGGATGGTAGACGACATAAAGTAACTTACGTATGTAAAATAATAACCCTCAGTGACACACGGTATTCATACAGCAGGGTTGGATATATGGTACAAAATGTAAAATTTACGCTGACAAGGTGAACAAAAACAATTCATAACTTTGCTTCTAATCGTAGTAGATCTTTTATCTTAGGCTTGTTTTAAAGCTAAAAGAGCAGAGTTTTATAAAAAATATTGAATTCTTCATTCCAAGGTCACATGATGTGACCTTTGACTTTGAATATCTAAGAAAGTGTACCTTCAATTTCTTTAGAAATACAGTATGTTATACAGCTAGGTGTAGACTCTTTTTGGTGTAAGTTTAATTTTGGAAAGCCTTTGGGAACAGCCTTTAACACAAAACATGTACTCCTGTTACTACCGGTGAAAAGCTAGAAATTTCATTGTTTATTGCTATACACTGTGTGCGATTGGCTAATTATTTATTGAATATAATGTTAAATACAATAACACAATAAAATACTATTAAAATCTTCACTAAAATATTTAATTATAAATTATAACTGTCGTTTCGCTACACAATAGCTTCTTTAGATAAAGACTGGTTATAACTAAAACTTAAACCAGTCTTTATCTGAAGAAGCTACCGTGTAGCGAAAGGACAGTTATGATTTTTAAATAAATAGTTTTATTTATTGTGTTATTATGGATCTTCATAAAGTACAGGCCGAATCAATGTAATTGATATAATGTTACTTTTTTGCATGTCCCAAAGGTTTAAAATAATCTGTTCTTGCTCCTGAACATGAAAATGATTTGAAACCCCAGTTCAAACGTTTTAAGGTATCAAAAATTCGAAATTTATAATCCAATACTGTGTCATTTCTCAAGTCTCAAACAGAAGTCTTTTAGAGGTTCACAATTACAAGTTCAGCATTACAACAGTTTTTAAAGCATCGATTATAGAATTTCTTCTATGTTTTAAAATCTCAAAAATTATAAATTTCAGAGATATAATATTCGAAAAGTTTAAAAATAGCAGAATGTTACAGTAAATACCAATTCCGTTGGCGGAAGATTCTTGGAACGAAACGTCATCTGTCACATAGTGAAAGCTATCCCTAGAATGCTACATGATTGTAAACGATGGGGTCTCTACCTGTCGGTTGGTTCTAGGGATTCGAAATCTCCTTTCCGTTCATTCCAAGAATCTCCCTCCAACGGAATTGGTATTTACTGTAAACGTTTAGGATTAAAAATGAAGCTTAAGTCTAAAACCGACATAGTTTTAAAATGCAGTTTAAGAAGTTTATAATGTAAAGTCTCACTCTTAAGGTTCTAAAATTCGAAATTTTAGAAATTTAAAATTCAAGTCAGAGATGTCACGTTTTAGATTTCAACTCATATCCGTAGTTTACATTGATATGTTCTGGGCATCATTATATTGGAAACTTCCAAACATTCCATTATTGTTTAAAATGAAAACTTGGAAACTGAAACTTTGAAAATTTAGATTAACGATTTCGATTACATTAGAAACTTGGAAATTAAACTTTGAATGTCTCAGTTCTTGATATTTAATCTTTAAATGATTGAAACTAAAATACTAAACTTTAGAATTTTAGAGATAATGAAATTTCGATTCTTTGAAACTTGGTTAGTCGATATAGAAATTTTGAGGCAAATAAATAATTCTGAATAAATTGATACCGGCAAACTTTTGCTGACGTTTCATTAATAAAAACATAACCTCTAAAATGGCGACCGGTGAAAATAGACGTGTAGCTTTAATAACAGGAATAACTGGACAGGTGAGTGTGTTTTTTGAAAAAATTATAATAGAAGTTTTTAATTAATCATTTTCATTAGGATGGATCATACTTAGCGGAATTTCTCTTAAAAATGGGATACGAAGTACATGGTGTAATACGAAGAGCCAGTACATTTAATACAGCTCGTATTGAACATTTATATGCAGACCGTTATACGCACAAAGGTGGTAAAATGAAACTTCATTATGGAGACATGACTGATTCAAGCAGTTTAGTAAAAATTATATCTGGAATTAAACCAACGGAAATATATAATTTAGCTGCGCAAAGTCACGTTAAGGTATCTTTTGATCTTAGTGAATATACAGCTGAAGTTGATGCACTTGGTACATTAAGGTTACTAGATGCAATTCGTACGTGCGGCTTAGATAAGCAAGTAAGGTTCTATCAAGCTTCTACTTCAGAATTGTATGGTATGGTTCGAGAAATTCCTCAATCCGAAACTACACCGTTTTATCCCCGATCACCTTATGGTATAAATAAAATCATTTATTTATTTATATTTCATTATCTGCTTTTGCAGCTTGCGCTAAATTATATGCATATTGGATTGTTATAAATTATCGTGAGGCCTACAACATGTTTGCTTGCAATGGGATTCTATTTAATCATGAAAGTCCACGACGTGGAGAAACCTTTGTCACAAGAAAAATTACTAGGGAAGTTGCAAAAATACAACTAGGGCTCTCAGAGTGTTTTGAACTAGGTAATTTAGATTCGAAGAGAGATTGGGGACATGCTATTGATTATGTTGAGGTAAGCACTTTAGTATTTAAATACTTCAAGATTTTCCTTTTAATTTATTTATTATTAGGCAATGTGGCTAATGTTACAACAAGAAACTCCAGACGATTTTGTGATAGCATCAGGTGAATCCCGCAGTGTCCGTGAATTTGTACAAGAAGCTTTTAGTTGCGTTAGTAAAAAGATTGTGTGGGAGGGTGAAGGATTAAATGAAGTTGGCAAAGAAGAAGGTACAAATATCATAAGGGTGAAAATTAATCCCAAATACTTTCGTCCAACTGAAGTGGTGAGTAACCTTACCAGTGTTATCACTTAACCCATTTATGGCCAAGCTATGTAAATTGAATTTTTTTAGAGCTAATGTTTTAAGAATTTGTTAATTACAGGCTAATAGATATAGTACATACAAAAAATCAAATTATTATGTACAGGGTATATTCAAAAAATCATTATGTGGGATAACTATACACTGGCTTGGAAAAACGTCGCGTACACCTATTTTTGATTATATTAAGTCAGTCTTGATTTTTAATTTGTCATTGTCAATCAGTTTAAATTATTATGTTTTATTTTCCTAATAACAGATTTATCCGTCAAAAATGTAATGTCAACAGTCAGAAAAGTTACGTTTACATAGCAAGAACTAGACAAAAACTCACTTACTTGATTTTTAAAGTGTATGCGATTTCTTTGCAAGCCAGTGTACCTATTGGATAATATGAGAGATAATTTACTTTAAATGTAGGTATCAAACACATTTATTTCTGGCTATAAAAGCATCTTGAAACAACTAACATCTAATTAAATCATTTAAAGATTGTAAGAAAAAAGGGGTATACAGTGCATTGAGGTAATTTTCTACTATTTATCAGGCAAGTTTCTTAATGTATACTAGGGTGGTCCTTAAAAAGTAAATTTTTGAATTTCATACGTCCCACCCCCTAGATCGATTCTGTATTAAATAACAATAAATTTATCAAAAGATTTTTCAAAAATATTAATATCAACACGTGCCCCACGACGGTTGAAGTTTAAATGGGGTTTAACGTGGGTTTTAGACACTTGTGGATACTATAAGGTATAACACTGTTGGTTTTCAATGTTTTGACATCAGCACATGTTTTCTAAGTGCTTTTGGGGATGCTGAATCCGAATTTGAGGTTAAAAATGTGTTTTGACACATGACAACTGTCAAAATGAGAAATTCCGATGTAGATTTGCATTTTCTATCTGCTTTTGTGGTTCTAAGGGTCACTAAATAGGAATTCAAGATTAAAAATGTAGTTCGACATACGGTTGCAGTCAATTCTGTATTAGGTTTTTTGAAAAAACTTAACACATTTGTTATTATATAAAAGAATTTCGAGGTTTTTAAAAATATTTTTCTATAAAATATGTCTCTCAAAAATGTTTGATTATACGAAAATCGCGCCTTTCCTACCGTTTCGAAAGTCTAGCACTAGCGTCGCCACAATATGTTCTCACGTCTCATGTCAATATGTTTCACGACATGTAAAGATAACCTCGAAAATATTCACGTGATGGTGGACTTATAAATCATGGAGCTGGCAAAATTATGTGGAAAAATTTTTTTAATCGGAGATTTCGAGGTTCAGATATTAGGCAACAAATTGCCAACAAAGTTACAAGCTTTAAAGGTGTTATTCTTTCATTTGCGTGTTCTAAAACAAGATATACATGCTAGTATCGCTTCAGTGATTGAAGAAGTATTGATTTTTTGGAAAAAAGCTGAAATTCCAACTATGCCTGTTGACCATTGCAAAGATAGGCTCAGTAATTTATATGAGGAATGGCGAGTGCTCGGAAAGCATAAAGATCGCAGCGTTGAACGACAACAACAATTTTTGCAATCTGTTCAAAAAAATTGTTTGATGTTGCATATAGTGAAACTTTTAACCTTATTAACGAAGAAAACCAGATTTTTTGGCGAATCAACGATCAGATGCACGACTTGGATACATTGGCAATATTAGGACGAGATATGATGCAGAACAAGATGAAGAGCATCAATTGTCATGTCAAACAAGTTCACTCTATTGAAGGACAAGGTCCCAGCCTGCACACTGAGGTTATAATGACGTTATTTTCAAGTCATTATTGGTCGACGACGTCATATGACAATAAATGATGTACATAAGACGTCATATAATGGGACGTACGTAGATGTCTTCATAACGATGTCTTTTGGACGTACAATACAATACGTACAAGTTTCATTAAAACGATATTATTTTAGCAGGGGCCAAGGAATACTGGTCATATTAAGCAGGTGGTCACAATATAGAAATGTTTTGACTGTAGTATATATACATTTATTATAATAAATGTTATTTCCAATATTCAACTATTTATTTATAATTCCTGTCTTAGTCCTAGTATAGGACGTTTTAATGACGTCTTTGGACTGTGACATAATGATGTCAGTTTTACGACAATTTGCCGTCGTTACTGCCGAAAAAACGGCGACATTATGCCGTCAGTGTACTGGCTGGGGTAAGTTATGTTTATAGCTGAAAATGATTTCAAACTGAATTAAACATTAAAAAACTAAAACCTATAACTTTGTTCCTACCAAGAGAGATATTTCCTAGTTATTTATTTTAAATAACTTTTCAATGAATCGTATCCATTCATCAAATGTTTTATTTTCCTTTTATTTAAAAATTAAAAATTCCAGTTAAACTTAAAATATTTTGAAAGTTCACGCATGTCTGGCAACACTGTGAGCAGAGAACTGCGATGCGATCAAATAATATTTCTATTTACATTTTCAAATTTTAGTTTTAAAGAAATTAATTCCGTTTCGCGGACCGTAGCGGCATCTTTAGGTGTTTATAGTTTCTGAAGCTTCCTATTATTAACACTGGCAGCGATAACAGGCCCTTAATTTAACAAAATAATCAAATAGAATGTGGGTACAGTCTTTAGCAAATGTCTTGTCCGGAGTAAGGGCGCTGCTGCTTTAAGAATCGAAAAACCCTTTATACTGTGTACGAAGGAGACCGAATTAGACAGAGATGAACAACTGCCTGGGAGTAGATATTTAAAATCCTTAAAGATTGTTTGGAAAACATGCTTGAAAAACTATTGTTACTCATTCTATTCAAAATTTCTTTAACACACTTTATAAAATAGTCCTTTTAAATGGAAGCATCTACTAGTAAAATTTATATAGGGTATTTATGTTTCATTCTTTAGCTTTAACAAAAAAAAATAACTAAAGAGTGAATCTACTGAACCTAGTTCACTGCCGTTAATGTGTGTAGTAATTTTTATTAGCATTAAAATTGAAAACTTTTACTTTCGCAATTTTATATTAAAAGTGTCTTGATTAGATGATCGTAGTAATTCAAACCTGAAACTTGTTTTAATTTGTTTGCTAGGTTTAGGAATTCACATTTAATTAGATAGTCACAAAAAATGCATATTAAAACTAATTTAGTATGAAATACCTAAATAACTGTTTAAGACTGAGAACGTCTAAACCTCCCGACATCCTTATGTTTTATGAATTACAATAAACGTAAGCGATATTATAGACAAATTGCTCTAAAAAGTTTGAAAATGATGGGTTAAGATTAAATAACTAATCTCCAAATATCTGTAAATGCGACAAATATTGAAATATCTTTGTTTTACAGGATATTCTTTTGGGAGATTCGTCTAAAGCCAAACAGAAGTTGAAGTGGATTCCAAAAGTAACTTTTAAAGAGCTAGTGAAAAACATGATGGAATCCGATCTTCAACTTATGAAAGATAATCCATCTGCATAACAGTATTGTATTTTGCAGCACACATGTAAAGAGTATTTGTTTATATTAGGATTTATTAGAACATTTATAATTTTAAGGATCATATATTACATTCCAAAGATTAAATGGGATATTTACATTTTATTATACAGAGTTTATTTATTAAGGAAATTAATGTGTGCGTAGTTATTACTACAGATAGGTATACTATAATTTTATGTATGCAAATAAATAAAAGGCTTGCATGTGTGATAAAGTTTAATTAGTAATAACTTTGTATATATTGCTATTTTTAAATAAAAAGAAAATAAGAGTTAATGTTTTAGTGCCTTAGTACACAAGTACAGCCCGTACGATATTCCTTGAACCAAAATTCCTAAAAGACCACTACGTCACTTTCTCGGAATTAACCGCATTCGACACCCGAGTGTGCACAACATCAGTTGCTGCTTAAAAGGTTTTTCACCACTCCAATTGTTAATTATTAAACCAGTTAATAAATATCCTTCTATACTGTTGGAGGACATCAGTTATCATTTTAAAAGGATTCGCAAACATAAATACTTATTTTTATAGTCTCTGAATACATAACCTTGTACATATTGATATGATATTGAGAGATTTAATTTTTAATAAGAAAAATAGAAAGCATCATGTTCGGGCATCATAAAGATTTTATCGTGATAAGCGCTGTACTAGTATACACTTTACAACACTTGATCATAGATTTATTTAAATTAAAGACGACTATAATTTATGTTTAAAGGTAGCAAGGCAAACTGAAAAGTTATACAAAAACAAACACCACTTACCTTTGTGATGAAAAGAAAATTTGCACTAGCTATGATTTAAACATCCAAAGACAAGCTCAGGAAAATTGCATAAGAAAATTTCAGATGGGTCCCTCTTGACAAATAAATCTCCTTTTGAACATTTAAAAATATTGTTTTATTAATAAACACGTAAAAAGAATGAAAACTGAAAGTTTATGAAAGAGAAATGAAAACAAAGAAATTTCTTACTATCTAAAATGCATTCAATTAACAAACTTGGAATAATTTAAATTAATTATTGGTGTCAATTGGATTTACCAAAATAAGAATTAAGAGACAGTCTAATTCCCTTTATCCTAGTTAGTTTTTATTTTATCAATCCCACGATCTTAAATTATAAGTAAAGAAAGAAACAAAACAAAAATAAAGTTAAGTTTGAAAATAGATTTTTAAACACACTATATTATTTGGCAGTTTTCTGTAATAGTCTGTAAATTTACCTGCTTATTTGTTGTGATGGTGAACACACATTTTTAAAGTGAGCTTTCCAGTGAAAATTGTATTGTAAATAATTACCATTATTAAATATTGGACATGTTTTCTCCAAGACGTGAGTACATCAAATCAGTTAGTGATTTCAAACAAGTTTCTATAATATCCTGTTTTAAAATTCCTTTCATCCAGAAATAAAGTTCCAATACGTTTTACAAAAATTTTCTTGTAAATAATTAGTCCAAAAATCAAATTAACACTTTCACTGTCCTTTTTATTCAAATCATTTTATTTGTTCATTGTTATTATCATTACTTAACACTTAAAAATTAAATTTGGATGACATTTGTCATAGCCTCACTTTTTTGACATTTCATTGACGTAAAATCTGTCACACATAACCTCAAAATTTTAACAAATTATTGCGTGACATGGCTTCTGCTTTATATGAAAATAAACAAGCAAGTGACCAAATTTTCGACCTGCTTTTATATTTTTTTCAAAAACAAACGTCATTTTTCCACTAACAAAATCTGATGTTACTAAAAAAAATTGAATATCTAACCTAACAAGATTTACATAATCAAATTACTTTAAAAAAATTAAATTAAATGTTTACACAAATCACATAATCGGAAAGAGGATAATTTTTCCTATATTTTGGTATATTACACGTCTAACAAAAAGCAAATTTAACTCCAGGATTCAATGGCAACCATCTTGAATTTCCTGACAAACATGGTTTTATAAAATTACAGATAATAACATTTTCACACCTTATTACTTCCTTTTCTTTTTATTAAATGAATCCTAACATCCACTTGAAAATTCTATTGCTAAAGGTGCTCTAGAACCTAATTAAGAATATTGCAGCAAAGCATTTTGGCTGCAAATGCATAGATTAATGAAAATTATACATTTATCATGAAATTTGATGAATCATTAAACCAGCATGGGATTTACTTGAAATTCAACAACAAAAACTGTGAGTATTGTGGTGATTGCTTGCATACACTCTTCCAACTATCACTTTTATAATTTCCAGGTGAAACTACACCTTACAATGGCTTCAATTATGAAAAACCAAGTCCAACGACTTAACGATATGCAAATCGTAACTTGTCAAAATAATTTTTCAGTTTTAAGTGGAAAATCCAATTAAGATCTACTTCTTATTATTATCAAGTGATGTAGAGTGTAATCTTTACTTATTAAGTAACAAATTAATTTATTTAATTGAGATTTGTTCAAGTTGAGTCCAAACCCCTAAATATATAGACAACCCAAATGGCATTTTATTCAACTATAAGTGCTGGAATCACAGCAATATATACATAATTTTTATAACTGGTGAAAAGCCTTGTAAATACCGAGCATGAATACTTTTCAGACATTTTTATCATTTTTTTTATTTTACTTAGCGAGTCTCAAAAATAATATAGCTTATAAATTTCATCATTTGTAAATAATAAACTTACCTGACAATAAAATCGTTTAACAAACTGTAGTTCTGAAAAGAACAGTTTTGTAAAATAAAAAAAAATGGTAGTACTATGCAACTACTCACTGTTATTAACACTCTACTGCTATTCACAAAACATTTATGTTCTAGGATTTTTGTAAATGCAAAAAGTACTCGCAAAAACAGTCTCCTGTAACAAGTATCAACACTAATGAATGTAATCATAATAACTTTGTTTTACTCCAAGCCACGTAACACTTTTTATGGAAAATCAAATTGGTCTCTTTTTACCTTTTAGATATCCCCTTAAAATCAAGGTGTTCTCGATAATTGCCACTGTACTTACCTTGAAGCTCTTGTTATTTAAAGTTCTCCTCTTGAAAAATGTTATTTTAACAACAAATGATTGAAAACTTCTAATCTAGAGACCTGCAACATGGAGAAAGGTTGTCCAATTATAGTTTAATCCCTGTATACTGGGTGGGGCAATAGTGTGGGGAAGTCTGATAGCTCCTAAAGGGTAACAGCTAGAAAAGTCGTTCTAATACGGATGTAAACAGTGGATAGAGGCGCATCTAGAGAAATTATTTTCAAATATAGAGGGTGTTGCAGAAAAGTGTGGCATGCTTAAGGTAATTTTTTTTTAAATAGAATGCCCCAAATATTTTTGCATATTTAACACCTCTCTTTGCAGGTTTATTCATATCTAAAATTTTAGCGCCATCTAATGACCAGTTTAGAAGTTATAAACTTTTTTCAAAAAAATTGAGTTTTACGTTATCTCACTTAACAGTTTACCGCTTTCACAGTCGCAACTGTGAAGACGAATTTAAGTAGGGATGTTGTTGCAGGGGCTTGTAGGGTGGTTTTCTTTAAAAGAAAATGAACCCACCATGTACAGGGTGTTCAAAATGAATTTCTAAATTTAGAGAAATTAACGTATCAAATAACAACAGTGTAAACGGAAATAAAACATTGTAATAATAATTATAAAGTAGGTCAAAACATGACCTGCATACCAAGTGCAATAATTGTGTTATTTTAACATAAAATGTTTAAAATAAATAAATCTCCACTTAAAATTAGAACAAAAGAAAGTGATTCAAATAAAAATCCTTTTAAAGGAAGTCAAAAAATTCAAAGATCTCCTTTAAAACAGAGATCGATATCTATTACATCTCTATATAATTAAGCAGGATCACCATTAATGACCCAACAAAAAGAAATACAAAGGGAAATAACCATGCCGCAAGTTAATTCATCCTTACCAAGCACCGTAGCAGAGACCGCATTAATAGAACAACTGCGCCTTCAACTCAAACAGGCCTTGGATGAGATTAAAGCACTTAAAGACCAAGTTGCATTGTTGCAAGGTGAGAAAAAACGTTATAGTCCGACCAAATCCGATGAGGAAGAAGTATTAGTTTCCGGGGAAACAGAATGGCTGCTTCCAAAAAATAAGAACAAGAAAAGGAAAGCAGCTGAGTCACCGGAGAAGAACCTTAGCTCCACCCAGAGTAAGCCAACGCTGGCTAAAGAAACAAAAACCTCCTCCAGTTGTGGTAAGTAATTTAGAAAATTATATGGAGCTCAAACAGAAACTTCAGACAAGTAATGTGAAGTTTAATGCAACCCTAATGAATAATAATCAACTAAAAATCAATGTTGACACAGCAACAGATTATACAGGGTTAACTCAATATCTAAATAATTCTGATCAGGAATGGCATTCTTACGAGAACAAGCAGGAGAGACCGATCAGAGTTATGGTTAGGCACCTGCACCCTACTTGCGATTTAAAAGAAATCGTTAATGAACTGCAGCAGAACGGTTTCAAGATAAAAAATGCAGAAATTAAAGAAAACGAAAGATGGCTATATCAAGCTCCCTCTCTTCATGCTAACATTCGATAAAACAGAAGAAGATCTTCGAAATTCAACATTTGTGCCACATGAAAGTTAAAATTGAGGCACTAAGAACTAGTAAATTAATACCGCAGTGCAAAAGATGCCAGAGATATGAGCACAAGCAAAAATACTGCCAACGTACCCCCATCTGCGTTAAATGTGCAGGGAATCATCTAACAGCAGAATGTACCAAGACTGGGAATGCTCCTGCCAAGTGTTCTAACTGCACTGAGGCACATCCCGCCAAGTATAATCGCCAAAGAGTTGCAAAAGCGGAGAGATAACGTTACTAAAACTAGAAAACCAACTCCTATAGCAAGGACATTCACGCCTGCTAAATTGAAGGCAGATGTCTCATATGCACAAGCAAGTAAGTCGAAGCAGGAAGAACCTAACTACCAATCCTAAAACCGAACCATCTATGATGCAGAATATGATGAAGATGCTGGACAGACACAATGAGAGAATCGACAGGTTAGAAGCCAGGAGTACTGGTGCTATTCCTAAAAAGAAGTAATCCATGGACCAACAAGACTTAAGAACAGCTACATGGAATGCCAATGGCATCCTAAAGAGAAAACAGGAACTTGAAGTCTTCCTTCATACCCAGTACATAAATGTGTGTCTGATTTCAGAAACGCATTTGACTGCTCAATCCTACCTAAAAATAAGAGGATATTATACCACACTATTCACCCCGACAATCAAGCTAAAGGCGGTAATGCTGTATTAGTCAAAGAATCAATTAACCACTATGAAGAATGTCATCTACAAAGGAAAGAATTCCAGCTTACTATGGTATGTATTAAGTCCACGAAACAAAATTTAAAAATAGGTGCAATTTACTGTCCTCCAAGGCACAATTTAAAAAATGCTGATTATAAAACGATCCTACAACATCTTGGCAAACGTTTCATTTTGGGTGGTGATTACAACGCCAAACATGTGGAATGGGGATCGAGATTGACCACAACAAAAAGCAGTGAACTGAGAAAAGCCATGAGGAAACTTGGATGCAACCTCCACTCCTCAGGTAAGCCCACGTACTGGCCTACGGATCCCAACAAAATCCTTGATTTGCTAGATTTCTTTATTACCAAGAAAGTTTCATCCAATTTCATAGATGTTGAAGAAAATCTGGACTTAGATTCCGACCATTCAGCAGTTATATTAACACTGAGTGAAAGGATAATTAAAAAAGAAGCCCGCCCCATGCTCGTAAATAAAACCACTGACTGGGAGAGGTTCAGAAATGATCTTCAAGAAAATATTCACCTTAACATTAGTTTGAAAACAATTCAGGAACTGGAACAAGAAGCAGGAAATTTTGTTAAAATAATTCAGACAGCTGCTTTTAACAATACCAAGGAAATTACCCATATATCTAAAGGGGTTAATTATCCGATCGAAATCAGAATACTGGTAACAGAAAAAAGAAAAGCTAGAAGAAGATGGCAGCAGTCAAAAGATCCGTGGGACAAAATCATCTTGAATAACAAATCACAAAAACTCAAGAGGGAAATTCAAAAACTCAAAGAAGATTCAATCAGCTCCTATCTACAAAATTTAAGGTAGAAAGTCACCCAAATCTAAAGTCAAGCTAGCTGCTGTATATGAATAAAATCAACAAATTTTAATTCACATATGAACATTATAGAAAATTAAAAAATTATTTATTTGTTGTTTAGCACACAAAAATTGTCATTTTAAATCAGAAAACAAATTAATAATGATAACATCGTTGTTCGCTTTACTAACGTAGTATACATTGATGCGTAAGATTTGGCAACGCAATGTACGATCAGTATTTGACGTAAAACCAAAGTGAGGTTAGAGTTTGGTAAAAATTATTGACTGCTGCACGTTAAATAGTTTTATGCGGTGTTATGAATATGATTGTGACCAAAAATCATTTTTTGATGACATCATAAAAGAACAAGTGTGTGGTATAGCTTCAAGTTGGTCGATTCGCTGCCCTTCTTGCCAAGTTGTCAAATACGTTCACAGATCAGAAACATGCTCCCCCAATGATGATTCTACAAAACGTCATGTTTTGAATATAAAACTTGCAGCAGGTAGAAGATTCTTAATACTATTTCCTATTATCATTATAATTTTTTGTGTATAACATTAATTAATCAAAACTTGATCTTCAACGATGATCGATGCCGGTATTGGGGCAAGTCAAATCAACGCGATTCTCACATCACTTGACATGTCTGCTGTGAGCAAAACAACGTTGAAGCAAGCAGGGGATATTATAGAGAAGTCAGGTAGCGAGAAAAAGTTGCGAGAAAGCTTTGCTTCAAGAGCGGGAACTAACAATAAAAAGGTCGTTGTAAGTTTATCACTGTTTTTCAATATTGCAGTACAGAACTTCGATTCTTTTTATACACATATAAACGGTTACTAATGAACTTCATATTTACTCTTTTATTAATCAAAAATTAGACTGATTTGTCCACTCAAAGTGTCTCTTTAATATAGAGCACGCACTCAGTAGTCCGCGACCACATCGCCGAACCACGTCTGCGATCACGTACAAGTAATGAGAAAAATCAATGTTAATACAATTTTCATTTTATTTCATTCAATTTTATTTATTATATTTGATTTCATCTATTTAATTTATTTACGTATATCATTATTTTCAAGTAATATAAAAAATACCAACATAAATTCATCTAACATATCAAATTTGAATTTCCGCGCGAAGCAACGTTGCCAGATCATATAATAGGGTTTTGCATGTGCAGGGACTTCAGTCATCAGCTTCCTGTTACAGCTGGAATACAAGTTTATAATCGAGATATCTCAATAACTAAGAGGTAAACTGCAGTTTTTTTTAACGTCAATGTAAAATACAATTTCTAAACTATTGTTACATAGTTTTTTATATACATGGTGAGTTGTTTAAATATAAAACCTGGGCATACCGTGTAAACCCATATACATCAATGTATTTGACTGCAACTTTGTTAATCGTTTTCTCGGTATATACGTGGTGAAATGCCGTTTTTCGGGTATCAATCGAAAGCGCAACATTGAATTTACCAAATATACTTAAATTATGTAATTCTTGAGTTGTAAGGTTTGGGTGACTTTCTACCTTCGAGGAAACAGAGTACTCTCTATGGAAAGCAACCAATAAGATCAAGAGGTCTGTAACATCAATTCCCCCTATAAGGAAGGATGCTGGGCCTTGGGCAAGAGATAATAAGCAAAAAGCAGAATTATTTGCTGATCATTTAACTGAAATCTTCAAACCCAATCAATTTGAGGCTAACACTGCCTTGGAAGAGGTTAATAATCTACTGTACGAAGAAATCCCTCCTGTTACTCCGAAGGATGTAGCTAATGAGATTAAGACTAATCTAAACACTAGAAAAGCACCAGGATTTGATCTCATCACTGGCCAAGTTATGAAACAACTGCCTAGAAGAGGTATTGTGATGCTTACGTACCTCTTCAATGCATCATTCCGACTAAAGCACGTGGCTACAATTTGGAAAGTTGCAGAAGTGATTATGCTGCCTAAACCGGGTAAGTCACCCAACGATGTGAAGTCTTACAGGCCTATTTCTCTGCTTCCCTTTATTTCAAAGATCTTCGAAAAATTACTTCGTAAAAGACTGAGACCTTTAATAGAGAACAATAGGCTGATTCCAGATTCCAGTTTGGCTTCAGACAGAAACATTCCACCATAGATCAAGTGCATCGAATCTCAGATGTCATCGAACAAGCTCTCGAAGAAAAGCAAGTCTGCTCAGCAGTCTTCCTTGATGTGGCCCAGGCTTTTGATAAAGTCTGGCATGAAGGACTCATTCACAAACTGAACAAAATGCTTCCAAAACAATATGTGGAAGTTCTCTCCTCGTACATATCGGATAGAAACTTCAGAATTAAACAAGAAGATGAATACTCGGAACTAAAAGAAATTAACACAGGTGTACCTCAAGGTAGTGTCCTAGGGCCTATCCTCTACCTGCTATACATCAGTGATATTCCGCATTTGGGCGATGTTAAAATTGCAACTTTTGCTGATGATACGGCACTACTCGCAATAGGTCAGGAACAGGATGTGTCCACCAGTAAACTACAAACAGCTAGTAATACAGTACTAGAGTGGACAAAACAATGGAAGATCAAGCTGAACGAGCTCAAGTCTATCCATGTAATCTTTACGAACAAAAGACTAGTTGATATACAGCCACTAGACATAAATGGTACCGTAGTACCATATGCGAACAATGCCAAGTACCTTGGCATGACGCTAAGCTCCGATGGAAAGAGCATGTAAAGAAGAAAAGAGCCGAACTTGGTCTAAAATATAAACAATATTATTGGCTCCTTGGGAAAAATTCTAAGTTGGCACTAAATAACAAAATCCTAATCTATAACCAGATCTTGAAGCCGATATGGTTATATGGTATACAGCTCTGGGGTTGTACCAAAGCTAGTAACATTAAGCCCATTCAGACCTTCCAAAACAAGGTTCTGCGTAACATGGTAAAGGCTCCATGGTACGTCCGAAATAGTGACCTTGATCGGGACCTTGGCATTCCAACTGTTCAAGACGAGATTAAAAGATTTGCTAGCAGGCATGAAGCCAGGCTACATAATCATATCAATGCAGAAGCTCTTCAGCTGCTGGACAATCAAGATCTCGTCCGAAGATTGAAGAGGACAAAACCATTTGAGCTTGTGTAGTGTTTTGGGTAAAAGCAGAGCATTGTGCGCGAGTGAGAATGTTTAGTATAGTTTCAACCAGAACAAACTACAGGACATTAATGGATGAACTCTAGCTTATAAGTATTTAGTTTAAAATTTATTAGATAAAAATTAATGGTTGATCAGCTTTGATCAGTTTTAATGCAAAGCACCACACAGGTGTCTAATTAGGAGAAATTTAGAGAACTACAAAGCTAAAATTCACAACTTTTTCAAATGGAACACCCTGTATATTTTGTACCTATGTGATGCAGAATTAAATAACGAACATTTTTTGTAGGTACGTCCCTATAGCTATCTGTAACCATTTTTGATTTATTGAGAAAAAACTGCAAGAAGTACACAATTAAAAACAATTATTTATTTAGTTGTCAAGTGTGTTGGTTGTTTTTGTTCAACAAAACATTAAAGCATCTAGCAATTGTTGTGCACATATGCAAAACATACATTTCTCGCAGTTATCGACGATCAGTGTTTAGTTCTAGTAGGTGTTTTAGTTTTTCAAAATGAATTTTAGTAATGAAGAACTTGTAGACATGACTTTTGTTTTCGGCGAGTCGAAAAGAAATTGTTTGCTTGCCCACAGAATTTACCACCAACGGTATCCTGAACGGAGGCTCCCTCAAGTTCACAGCTTTCAAAACCTGCTCGATAGATTTGTGAGGACCGGCAATGTATAGTATGAAAAAAGTGAACGAATTAACAATGTTGTGAACGAAGAAAATGAGTTATCTGTTGTGCTGGCAACGATTGAGAATCCCCCATGTTAGTCAGAAAGAAGTGAGTTCATCTGTAGGAATAAGTAGACGTTCTGTTGGTCGAATCTTAAAGAAAAATAAGTTTCATGCACATCACATTCAAATGCACCAGGAATTAACTGATGACGATTTTCTAAAACATTTACAGTTTTGTAATTGGGCCATAGGTAAAATGCAAGATGATGCTACATTCTTCAACAATGTTTTGTTCACTGATGAGGCAACATTTCATAAAATTAGATTTGTTAACAGGCACAATTTCCATTATTATGCTACAGAAAATCCCCACTTTTTCAGACAACTTGATAACCAGCACAATGGTCCAAAAACGTTTGGGGGGGAATTATTGGAGAACATGTAATAGGGCCACATTTTTTTGATGGTACATTAACTGGAGCTATTTATCTTCATTCTTTGGAGAACTATCTGCCACAATTATTGGCGAACCTTCCTCAAAGGATCCGAAATGGGATGTGGCTTCAGCAAGACGGTGCTCCACCGCATTATTTACATGCAGTAAGAGACCACCTAAATAATATCTACCCACATCAATGGATTGGAAGGAATGGACCCACTAAATGGCCTGAGAGATCTCCTGATCTTACAAAAATGGATTTCTTTTTATGGGGATATGTAAAAGAAATTGTTTATACAGACACCAACCACAATCCAAAATATGAAGGATAGAATAATACATGCTTTTAGAAGTATCACGCCGGCAATGTTAAGAAATGTACAAAGATCGTTCCAAAGCCGCATCGAAATGTGTGTCCATGCAAATGGGCAACATATGGAGTATTTGTTATAGTTTTTTCTTTTGTTTTATTTGAAAAACCTTGATTTTTTAAATAAATAATTTTTTAATTGTGTACTTCTTGCAGTTTTTTCTCAATAAATCAAAAGTGGTTACAGATAGCTATAGAGACGTACATACAAAAAAATGTTCGTTATTTAATTCTGCATCACAAAGGTACAAAATATACAGGGTGTTCCATTTGAAAAATGTGTGAATTTTAGCTTTGAAGTTCTCTAAATTTAAAAATTAATTTTGAACACCCTGTACATGGTGGGTCCATTTTCTTTTAAAGAAGAGCACCCTACAAGCCCCTGCAACAAAGTCCCTACTTAAATTCGTCTTCACATTTGCGGCCGTGAAAGTGGTAAACTGTTAAATGGGATAATGTAAAACTCAATTTTTTTGAAAAAAAACAACTTCTAAACCGGTCATTAGATGGCGCTAAAATTTTAGATATGAATAAACCTGCCAAGACAGGTGTTAAATATCCAAAAATATTTGAGGCATTCTATTTAAAAAAAAAATTACATTAAGTGTGCCACACTTTTCTGCAACACCCTGTATATTTGAAAATAATTTCCCTAGGTGCGCCTCTATCCACTGTTTACATCCGTATTAGAACGATTTTTCTAGCTGTTACCGTTTAGGAGCTATAGGACTTCCCCACACTATTGCCCCACCCGGTACACATATGAACTACTAACAGTATACGAGCTACTTTCTGATATAGTCGTAGGAAAAATAAATTATTGATTTAGTCATAAACAGTTTTATTTCCATAACTACTTGATTAGTGGAGATTTCAATCACTTGTTAAAACTACTCAATCCACATATTAACAATCAATAATAATAATAATAGATAAGAACTCAATTTATTTGCAAATTTATTTTTAAATAGATAATACAGTCTGTTGTTCCCTATCTAAAAGCCTGTACAAAATGCAGCATAAATATATACAAAAAATAATAATATATATCCAAAAGTCGGTTTACAACTCACTTATACAAATAATAAAGAAAAACAACGAAAAGCCATATATCGACAGCGCAGACTTTTATGGAAAGTAGGGAGGGGAGGGAATAATAATATGACTTTAGTGATTAAATTATAAATCACATTAATTTTTTTTCTTTTAAATCTACTACTACAATTAATAATCAAATAATAATAATAATAAATATATCTAAAAATTTATTTTCTATAATATTAATAAAAATTTTATCTATTACAGAAAAATTAATTAATTAAAAGGAATTTCTAAGTAGGTAATTTAAAATTAATGGCACGATGATTACTTCTATGAAAAAAATTGTACCTAATAATGAATAATTGAATGATTTACAACAAACGTGCCACCATACAAATGGTCCACTAATATAAAATTGTACAACAAAAATGGTCCACATGAAAAAATTGTCAGAATAATAAAAACGATGATATTATTTATTGATACCTTTTGCACAAGTATATTTGAGTATATCGTTGTAATAAATGTATTTTTATGTTTTCTTCTAACATATAAACCTAGAAAAGCAATTGTTTATTCGTTTTGTTTCTCTTTCAGTGTACATTATTTTATTATTATTATTTATTCTCCTTTTTGTTTTCATTGCTATTATTATTACCAAGTAAAATAAGCTACATCATTCATATAAATAACATTATTTTACTTTTTGGCAATTTACCTCAGGTTCGTTTGTATCCTTTAATAAAATGTGTACACTACATGTTACGCTGAGCATATTTTTTGATTTAAAAAGGACTATCGTACAGCTTTCAAGTTCTCATTAACAACATAATTATACAATAAATAAAACAAAATTACAAATTTTTAAACATCTCTTCCGTAGAAATCTTTTCCGTCATCTCAATAAATATCACTATACAATTAAATAAATATGTAAAACTGTACGAAATGGTTATAAAGAAAAATAGAACTTAAAGCTCAAGAACAAGACGACACTTGCATACTACTTAACTAGTTATAGGTATTTTTTCATCTTTGGATCGTATAAAATTAGTATCTTATCGTAGAACTAGCAGTACATTTTTCTCTTCATTTTTTATTCATCAGTTGTTTTCTTAAAACTATTGTCTCAACACACGCACACCATATGTATACATTTATATAAAACACAAATTTTATATACAAAGAAAAGACTAGCATAATAAATATTGTCATAATGGCTACGTTGTTTAATTTAAAGCTTTGATTTGTAACATTTTAAATTTTAGTAGTTAAGTTGGTTAAAGTTATTTAAATATGAGTTTTGATATTTTAACATTATATTTACACGAGACATGTGCACCATAAAGTAGTGATGGGAACTTGGGTGTCGTGATACTATTCGTGGTCGTGACAATTCAAGTGTCACGACACTTGAGTGTCGAACAGTATCGCTCATATTATCGTATGCATGATGTATATGCGAAGTGTCGTTAAAGTACGTGAAGAGTCGATACTTCACACGGCAAATTGTTGCGACACTCGGGTAGTATCGAGATCCCATCACTACCAGAAAGGTATTTTTGGATGTATATCTAAATTCAACGTGATGACGGCCAGTAGTCAACAAGGTGTTCAAAAAGCAATCCAATAAATTTACAAAAAAGATGGTTATGAAAGTATAATTTGTTTTGTCAGTGCAGATTCATCACATCACTGTACCCACAACCAGCCAATGTTTCGGTCTCTTGAAACATCTTTTAAATTTTGTTAAGGCACTATGTAAACTCAGTTACTAAAGCCAGATATGATTTCATCATGCATGTTTAACAGCGACAACTCGTGACGGAAGGCTCTGGGGTGCCTCAATAACTTTTAAAGACAATGAGCCGTATTCACATCTCGCTGTTAAATTAACAGTATGTTTAATTACCATGGCGACCAATTCTAATCTTTTCCCGCCTATTAAAATTAGATAAAGCTATCTCTATTCTTGTTGATTTTAAACGAAACTTTAGTTTTTAATTAAAGACACCTTTAATCGTGGCTCGTAATACGGCCCAATATAAAGAAAAATGTGTTAAATCTTTTAAGATATTGTATTTTGTTTGATGTGTACACTATCTTAATGAAAAACAAAGAGAAAATATATTAATTTTTTTTTCTTAATTGCTAAAACATTGTATTTTATGTCAGTACATACTAGCATTTGAGTAAGCACTGACCTGAGAGCCGTTTACTTCATGTTTCTCCTTATATCACCTTAGCGACAGAGTTCATGTTTCTTATAAGTGTTGCTAGAGCTGTGCTTTGCGGCTACAGCCTCTGCCAGTATTGGCAACTAACTGCAATATTGGAAGATTTATTTACACGTATCTATCTAGTGCTTTTTATGAAATTAAAAGTTAGCAATTTTCAAGCACTTAATTTTAGTTTGTTGTTTTTTGGAAAAAAAACAGAATTAAAAGAGACCAGACAACCAATGCCAAATTTGGGAACAGATTTTTTGTTTGATGGAGCCCTTCCTCACGAAATAGTCACGAGCTATTATTCTACATAAACTATTTAATCCTACAAGTAAACAGGATTGCACAGTTTGTAATCTGACAATTGCACATAACAATCAAATTACTTTTACAAACGCTTTGTGATGATTATGACTTAGAATGATAAATTTAATAACCTGGGTTAATGTGTGTTAATTCGGATTATGTTTTTGTAAATGTAAAGGTTTATTGACTCAACATTACCTTCAAAAATTGTCATAAAAATAACTAACATAAAAATTCTGGAAAGAGTGGGAAGTAGTCTGGATAGAAACGGCTTTTCCTGGCGTTTTGTTATGAATTCTAACCTATAATACGAAGGTTCAATGAAAACTAATACTTCCTATTTTATAACTAATCAGTAAATGTCACTAGCACTGATCAGTTATGAGAATTCACTCGTAATTTTACATCTTACCCTTAAACCTCAAGCAGCGTTCCCAGGTCTAGGAAAATTTCCTCAAATTTGGGGCGAAACATCAGGCTCACGAAACTTTTTGGAGAAATAGAGATATGGTTTAAATTTTGGAGACTTTTTTGACAATATTCAAAATTGCACAATAATACGGTATAGTGATACAGATTATCCGAAAACCAGTTTAAACTAACAAAAATTATAGAGTGCAACAAAGAAGACATAAATAATATGGGTAAGTGCAACAAAGAAGACATAAATAATATGGGTAAGTGCAACAAATATAGAATGCAATCATGGCTAGGTAAATTTTTACCAATAACAAGCAAGCAAACATATCTGTCACAAATATTTTATTTGTCATTAAAAGCATCAAGTGAGGTTAAAATAATTATGTCGATATAATAGTATGTTACTAAATAATAAATTGCTTTTAAAAATTGCATCGTAAAAATTATTAAATTGATTTATGGAACAATCAGCAATTTAACCTCACTTTATGCTTTTAATGACAGATAAGATATTTATGACAGATGTTTTTGCTTGCTTGCTTGTTATTGGAGAGATTTTTAGTTTAAAAATTTACTTACTAGCCATGATTGCATTCTATTTTTGTTGTGCTACCTAGAGTTCCTAAATATAAACTGAGCTCTGTGTTATTTAGAGTTAAGTCACACATGTCAAATTTTCCTAGTGACATTCCATATTTTGAAACTATTTATTAGATGGTTGGTAATCATGAAAAATAAATTAAACTGTCAATATGACATTTATATAAATCTGAAGTTGGGTTAGAGTTAAGTCATGCATGTCAAATTTTCCTAGTGACATTTCATATTTTGAAACTATTTAATGGAATGAAATAAATAAAGATTAGTAAAATTAAAGATTATGGAGTTCCACAAAGTAAGGCTGGAAACAATAAACAATATTTATTAGAAGGTTGGTAATCATGAAAAATAAATTAAACTGTCAATATGACATTTATATAAATCTGAAGTTGGGTTAGAGTTAAGTCACGCATATTAAATTTTCCTAGTGACATTTCATATTTTGAAACTATTTATTAAAAGGTTGATAATCATGAAAAATAAATTAAATTGTCAATATGACATTTATAGAAATCTGAAGTTGGGTTAGAGTTAAGTCACGCATATCAAATTTTCTTACTGACATTTCATATTTTGAAACTATTTATTAGAAAGTTGGTAATCATGAAAAATAAATTAAACCGTCAATATGACATTTATATAAATCTAAAGTTGGGTTAGAGTTAAGTCACGCATATTAAATTTTCCTAGTGACATTTCATATTTTGAAACTATTTATTAGAAGGTTGGTAATCATGAAAAATAAATTAAATTGTCAATATGACATTTATATAAATCTGAAGTTGGGTTAGAGCACGGGATGCGCACTCTCCGTATGCTACCTCATATTCAATTTAGTTGCTACCTACGTTCACTGGGGCGTTGATGCAGGCTTTATTATTAGTAGGTTTCTGTATTATCAACATCGACCGATTGTTGAAATTTTGTTTTTGTGGGTATGGTTAGCCTGATGGTTAGTGTTATGGTTATGGTTGGCAGGATTGTTGGTGTAAAACACAAATGGGTAAAAACGTCAGCGTCTCGTTCTCTGGTCTCGGCAGTCGTCGTGTTTGGTAGTGTGTTTCTATTAGCTTCCTGTGTGTTCTCCAGTTATAATAAAATCGGTTCTTTTTAGAACCATCCTGACGTTTCTAGTGTGTTGTACGGTAAGCGATATGTCTTCTACATTGTCAAGTGTAAGTGTAACCTTCCTTTACGTTTACAGTCTACGTTCGGTTCGCCAGTTTCGAAGGTGTATAATAAAATGCCTTATAAGTGCTGTGTACCACAATGCACTTATAAACAAGATGCTATGTTACACGTATTTCCACAAGAAAACGAAGTAAGTACTTAAAAGATGAAACTTCATAAACTATAAAATTTTTGCATTGCAGCTGTTCACAACATGGTGTGAAAATATTGGCAGACCAGAGTTACTTACAAAAGGGTTCAGTCTGGTACGTAAGTATTATAGGGTTTGTGCTAGACATTTCCAGGAAGATGCGAAATTTGTTGCTTATCACAATCGGACAAACTTGAAAGTTGGCAGCATTCCAGTGTTACATATACCCCATCAATTACCTGGTAAAGACTTGTTAATAAATATTTCTACAGTTATAAGTATGAGGTATTATTACTGTAGGTGCTACTGATAACAGCTCAACTGACGCCTCTTGGTCGCTGCAAATAAAGACAAGTTCTCAAACAGACACACACAAAGTGTATGCTGTAGCAAATACCTCTGCTGCCAGTATAAGTACCTTGCATTTACCTGGTAAGTGATTTTAACATTGAGAAAGTGTATGGATTAAATTGATGATCTTCTAGAAGGTATGTCTGTGGAAACAAGTGCAAGTGAAGCAGATGATGGCATGGCTAAACCATCTTCAAGTACTGGAATTACAGATAATACTGGGAAGAAACGAAAACGGCAAGCACATAATGAGAAGCATAGTGATGGTGAAGCAAAACGGAAATGTTCAAAACTGAAGAGCAAATTATTACAAAAAAGACGAAATTTACTACTAGAAGTTAACTTGCGCAACAAAGCGCAATTAACTCCAAAAGCAAAGAGATTATATGAGGTGGCAGTAGAATACAGAAGTCTAGCGCAAAAGTTAGATGATAAAGCAGCAAATAATCGTGAGGTTGTGAAAACTGTACTGAAACAAGCAGAAAAGGGTCTTTTGTTTCAAGATACTGTTAATGCAACGACACTAAGATTTTTGCAGTCGCAAATAACGCAACAAAAGAAAAAACCCAAAGGACGCCGATTTAGTCATGAAGACAAAATTCTGTCATTGGCATTAATGAAACAAAGCCCACGAGGTTATCGTTTGTTACAAAAAATATTTGCCCTACCTTCCAGAAAAACATTAATGTCGATGTTATCAAAAGTGCCGTTTGACTGTGGAATTAACAGTTCTATTTTTGATAGTTTAAAAGAAATTGTGAGGACTATGAAGCCTCGGGATACACATTGTATATTAATGTTCGACGAAATGGCGTTACAACCGTCACTGTTTTATAACAAAACACGGCAGCATATTGATGGTTTTCAAAAAATATCATCTGAAGATGCATCACAAAGCATTGCTGATCATGCAATGGTATTTATGTTAAAAGGCCTAGCGAAAAAATGGAAGCAGCCAATTGCTTATTTTTTCACAAAAAATGGAATGAGTAATGCCGAAATTGCAACAAACATAAAGGCAATAGTGAAAGAAGTGGCAAATACTGGTCTTAAAGTAGTTGCAACCGTTTGTGACCAATACAACACAGCTGCCATCAATTTGTTAGTTGGGGAAACAAAAAGAAATGCTGCAAGAGGTGGTTGGCAACATGAAACTTACACATTTAAAGTGGAAGAAGAAGAAATATTTCCACTGTTCGATTTTCCACACTTGCTAAAGGGCATACGAAACAATATGTTGAAATACGATGTGAAATTTACATGGAAAAATGGAGAGGAAATTGCATCGTGGCAACATATTGAAGCTCTGTATGATTTGGATGGTGGTGACGACGATTTTCGCATGCTTCCCAAATTAACCGATGAGCATGTGAAGCGAGATCGCATCAAGAAAATGAAAGTAAAGCATGCTGCACACATATTTTCCCATAGGGTGCAGTCTACAATGAGAGGCTTAGTAATGCATGGTAAAAACTTGGTTACAATGGTTATTTTGTATTAATCTGATTTATCTCTTACAGGCAATAATGTTTTAGCACCATCAGCGTTAGGTACCGCAAACTTTTTGCTGTTTGTTGATAAACTATTCGATAGCGTTAACGCATCCTGCATAGAACCAAAAGATCACAAATTGTTAAGACGTGCTGTCACTCGCAATACGGAGCACATTACTTTCTGGAATGAGGCAATTGCAGTGCTAAAAACAGTCAAATTTTTTTCCAAAGCTAAGGAATTCGTGCCACCAACAATAAGTAATTGGATTTTATCCCTAAAAAATCTGAAGTTGTTGTGGAACCGGTTACAGTCTAATACCTTTGACTTCTTATTGACACGGAATCTAAATCAAGATCCACTTGAAAACTTCTTCAGCTGCATTCGGAGTCATGGGGCAAGGAATATTAACCCCTCGGCTACTGCTTTTAGAGCTGCTTTTAAATCATTGATTATCAATAATTTCATGGCAGCTCATTCTGTTCGAGCAAATTGTGAAGAAGACGCATCAGAGGGTGCTCTCCATAATTTAAAACAATTTGTAATGCCATCCCGTCATGCTGAAGTCTTTGCACCTGTACCTTTCAATTATGCCCAGAACCATGTGTTACCATTACAACCTGTGAAAGGAGAACTGGTGTTACAACTACATGGGTACATTGCAGGGTATATGGCTAAAGTAATATTAAAAGCCCTTAACTATTGTACAGTCTGCCGATCCGAATTAAAAGCAGATTCTTATGCCGACGAACATTCGTTAATACAATGTCGTGAGTATAGGCCTAATGCCTTGTTAAAACCACGTACGAAGTTTATAGTGCTGTTTGGATTATGTAATCAAATTTTGCATCATTTTCTCCCATCCATATGCCACGAACATAATTTAAAGACCAAGTTGTTACATCTGCTCAATGGAAATATCAAAACACAAATTTTTACTGTTTGTCAAGAACACGATTTATTTAAATTGTTTCTTTCTAATTTTGTGGATTTATATTGTTTTACGTGGGTATCTAATATTAACAAAATATTAAAGGGCTCTCTAACCCGGAATATCAATGATACCATCAAACAACAGGCATTGAATATGTCGATGAAATATAGATCCAAACGTTATAAAATGCGATTGCAAAAGCAGTTACAGTAGCTTTAGCATTTCCGTTATTGTAGTATTGTGTAATCTAGGTTCATTTCTCTTAATCGTAAATTTGAATAGGTACAAAATAGGTGTTAAAATGTAATTAGTTTTAAATAATATGAGATGCGCTCTTTGTTTGGTGTTATTATAGATATTATGTCCATGTACAACACTGTATAATACAGCTATACTTTATTGCTAAATGATTCTTTATTTTGTACTGTTGTCTTTTATTGAATCTGTTACTACCTTTTATAACACTGCAACACGAATCATATTTTGTTACTTTAAATACGGAACTCAATGCATTACTATAGAAGTTGTTCGTTTTCGTACATTACTGTTAGTATTATACTAACCATGTTTCGAAAACGCACTCTTTGTATGGAGAAAAGTAGTCAATTTTGCGGAATATTCCGAATACTAGTTTTAAATTTCCCGCCATGGTTCATTAATGCGACTGCCGCGCTCAGCGATGTTAGGTCGCAACTAAAATGAATTGTTGTGAAATTGGTTAGAGTGTCGTATCTATATACCAATATATAGTTCTTTCATCTGTGGGTTAGAGTTAAGTCACGCATATCAAATTTTCCTACTAACATTTCATATTTTGAAACTATTAAGTTGGTGACCATAATTTTTTTTAATAAATTCAACTATCAAAATAAGAATTACATAATAACATTTGTATTTACAGTTGCTGTAGTAGATAAATCTAATACCCTTCTTGACTTGTTGTATGACTCCAATTCCTTCAATGTTAATTTGGCGTCTCTTATTGAATTAGATTTTTATAATTTCTTTCCTCGAGTTTTAATGTTTGCTTTCTGTTTAGTCTTGTTAGAATCAAGCACTTGAATAACAGTGTCCAACGATTCAGTTGAAGAATTAAAATCCTTTCGCTGAATTGATTGTACAATTGTACACTCATTATTTATTACATTCCTTTATGGTGTGCATGTTATTAGCATAATTTCTTAATAAACGCACCAAGTCAATATTACTAGTTTTTAAACATTGAATTTCATTTTTTAATTCAGTTATTAGACTTTTTAATTCCATAGTTTTTTCTGTTACTATTTTGTCAATTATAACTTTGTATTTACTTAACAATCTAGTATTTACCATTTTAATTTATATTCCAAATAAAGGATACTTTTTGATGAAAAACTTTATCAACACCTAACCTTACTTTTACTTTCTTGTAAAAACACGTGTATTATTATTAATTTTTCTCTACTCAACTTTTAATTATAATTATATAAATTGGCTTAATATAACAGTTTTAAATGACATTAGATTTTACAGATTTACTTACATTTATTGATGTAAATTTAATTATTTTGAAAGAGAAAAATTAACATGTTTAATAACAATCAAAACTTTTATACATTAAAAAGTGACAAACTTCTATTTTTGCAATTAATAGGCTATAAAATAGTTTTAACAATCTTCCGAAACTAATAAACAAATAATAACGTGCACATCCAAAGCTTTTACATGCATAAAAATAAACATGACATAAAGCATAACCTAGAATTTATAACAGACAGCTGCTGAATTTTGTTACTAAAGTAAAAAAAGAGAAAGAAGTATCTCTGTTTCAGACAGCTTAGTTTTGACCTAGAAAGAGATAGAATTTGACATCCCTGTCCTAATTCTAAAATAACACAGTTTAAGTTTTCATTGAGGAACTCTAGTGCTACTCATATTGCTCATGTCTTGTTTGTTGCACTCATTAATTTTTGTATGTTTAAACTGGTTTTCAGATAATCTGTATAGTCAAAGATTTTAACTGAAATAAAATTTTTGGTAAAATTTAATGTCTAATAATTAATAATTTAATTACTTTTTAATAAAATTATAATCTTCAATTTGAAATATTATTATAATTCTATAATTGGTGTAATATTCAAGTAAGATTAATAATTATTCTTCGTAAAAACCAGGAATATTGATTTTATCTTTAATAGTTTGTACACAGGAAACACAAACACGTGTAATAATAGTACAGAGACAGCAAGGTCGTATTTCACCGAGCTATTATTAAAAAAATTTACTACCCATATGTATACACATAAATTCATTTAACTTTTTAGCAGACAAGGTTTACGATTCTGTAAAAATCCATTTTTACAGAATCGTAAACCTCATCTGCTAAAAAGTTTTTTTTTTCTATAACTACACAAATCTTGCAATAATTGTATTCTAAATATTCACCAAATATATTTAAAACATGTGCAAGTGACAGTTTCCAAGTTCTCTCCCCAGGTTGCTAGACTAAGATCCATGGAGTGTATATGTAAAAAGGGCATAAAACTAATAATAATTGTTATAATAATAATTAAAATCAAGTTCTAAAGATAATAAATAACAATTAGTAATACAATTTAAAAAAAAAAGTATACGAGAGTGGGATTCGAACGCGAGAGTGGAATTCGAACGCGAATTACCAAAAGCAATAAATTAATAAGCTTTTTAAGTATTTTTCTAAGCAGTTTTTGGTTTTCTTCATAAAGTTTAATGTGTTTTTGACGTAAAATGAATTCTTCTTTCGATTAATACCAAAATTTCCACTTACATTTGCAATAAATTAATACAAGGGTACAAATTTAGGAGGAGAATGATAAGATTCCATTGGATTTCCTATATTATCGTTTACAAAAAACACACTGTATATTTTCTTTACATGCTTTCATAAACAATTTACAATCAATTTATAGAGGATGGAGAAAATTAAACATTGAATGTGAATGCTAATTAACTATAAAAATAAAATACTATTTTGGACAAATTTACTCGGCTGTTGATATGCATTCCGTGCGTATTTTGTGTGAATCCCCGTTCGGCAGCCGTCATAAGTTACATCACTTATAAAAAACTATTGCATACTATATTTTTTGGTTGTATTTTGATTATTATATACATTATGTATATGCAATGAAAACCCCGAAAGTCATTGTTACTTGCCGACATATCTGCAAGTTTCCCGCAGATACAATACCATACCGATAATCAGCGGCAGCTGCTGATTTACCGATACCAATATCCCTACCTAATATTTATAATTTGCATTTTGTAGCATTTTTCAATTTTGTTTAAAATTTTTGTCCTAAGTATATTGTTATAATTACTTTTGAAATATTATTTTTTAACCAAAAAGACACATGGCAACATGTGACATTACTAACTATCGGTACAACAGCTGTATTGGGATTTCCAGTTTTATACACAATTGCATATGACTGACATGACATGCCTTTTCAAATACTATTACTCGTTAGTTGAAATATTATACCTTTCAAATACATAAACGTGTAATAGAAATCAAGAATAGAGCTAATTGAAAAGTATTAAATTGAAAAAGTAAAAAATTTCTAATGATAAAAAAAAATTAAACAATGTAGCCATATAGAACTTAAAAACAGAATATCAAACGATGTAGTAATAATTATAATAATCATCATACGCATACAAAACATTCAACCAAAGATTATTGGATGTAAACAAAACGTTCTACATTGTACTAGGCCTCGTATTTTACCACCAACCAATCAAATGGCTTGAATTTGTCCTTATATTTTTACAATTAAATTTATTAGAAAAGCTTTTATTTCTTTGTCGACAGATCCTTTCACATATTAACAAAAATAATGGAGCAAATATAAGTCATCGAATTATTACAATATAAAACGCCTTAATATATAAACAATGCTAAAACGAGTAAAAAAAAATTCTAAATAAGTTACGTTTGAGCATTGAAAAATAAATCTACTGGTATCACAGCTTAGTGAAAATAAAAGTTTAAAAAATCAGAGACCAAAGATTTGATTATAAATAAAATTGGAACATGCCATCATCATTTAATTTCCACAATCTCTAAGGCAGAACAATTATTATTAATATTACACTTTGTTTTGGCATTGAACGTAATTTAACTGTCGCTGCCGCATTTCCTTTTATAATTATTCAAAAAAGCAATTTAGGTCTCACATCAAAACAAAAACAAAAATAATAATAGTACACATACACGGTAGTATTATATGTATCCACAAAAATCTGTTGATAATAAATGCACAACTTACCTAAAAAATTCTTAAGTATATAAAGTGGTCCTACACAGTCGAATGAATAATAAATTATTACGGGAATTTTCATAAAAATTGTTTACCGCAACACTGCATTCACAACATCTTTTATAGTATTATTAACTTCATTTACATAGCGCATATTTTCAGTTGTGTTACGCGAACCTGCAGTTCTCAATTGCCTCGCTTGTATTTCTAAACGTGTTAGCAACTCTCGAAAATGGAACTTTGTATGAGCAGGAACTACATTGTCAGCATAATCCATACACGAGACGTGTAACAAACCAATTTTGTCCGAGAGTTGTAACCATGTAGCCGTAGATATACTAGAATTTGATTTTATACTATTCAAGGTGGATTCAAGGGCTTGAGAGATTTCCAAAATATTATCCTTTCCAGTTTTATCAGTTGTATTGATCTTCACTTCATCCTCGGGGGTTTTGCTTTCTAGATTTGTAGGCTTCGCTGAAATTGGCGGCTTAGAATTATTAGTAGTTGGCAATGGAGTCGCATAAATTGCTGAACCTGCTGGACGACTAGCTATTATAGGTTTCACTGCTTTCACAGGCGGTTTTGTAGGAATAATAGGTTTGTCTTCATTTGTTGGTGGCCACACACGCTTTTCGGTTTTATTGGTTAATTTAGTAGAATCATCAGAAGTGTCGTTTGGTGATACTTCATTTTTATCTTCATTTTTGGTGTTCTTCAAGGATAATTTGGGGCTTAATTGAATGTTACCTGAAAGTGGAAAGATAATGCTAACTTAGTTACAAGATTCTAGTATAAAAGGTAACCCTTCCTAATGTAACCTAATCTATCCTTATCTGATTTGATCTAATCTCACCTAACCCGATTTGATCTAATCTCACCTAACCCGATTTGATCTAATCTCACCTAACCCGATTTGATCTAATCTCACCTAACCCGATTTGATCTAATCTCACCTAACCTGATTTGATCTAATCTCACCTAACCCCATTTGATCTAATCTCACCTAGCCCCATTTGATCTAATCTCACCTAACCCGAAATTGATCTAATCTCACCTAACCCGATTTGATCTAATCTCACCTAACCGGATTTGAACTAATCTCACCTAACCGGATTTAATCTAATCTCACCCAACCCCATTTGATCTAATCTCACCTAAACCCATTTGATCTAATCTCACCTAACCCGATTTGATCTAATCTCACCTAACTCGATTTGATCTGATCTCACCTAGCCCCATTTGATCTAATCTCACCTAACCCGATTTGATCTAATCTCACCTAACCCGATTTGATATAATCTAGTATTTCAAATTATTTCAGATAACTACATGATAATCTGTTATCATTACCTGCATTTTCGGCAGAATCTTTAGGCTCCCAAAGTTTTTTAAGGCTGCTAATACTACCCGTGCTCTTACGTTTATCATCACATTCTTCAATTTTTAAATTGCCACTATCTGAACTGGCAGTACTTTCACGTTTATTTGTCTCCTGATCATTTTCCACGCCATTTTTATTATTACCCTGTTCTGACGATTGACTATCTTCCTCATCTTTTTCCATTTTCTTATCAGTACCGCTTTCTACTTTTCTTAAACGTGACTTAAAATCTATTATTTTACCAGAACTTTTCGTTTCATCCTTTTCTTTTGGTATTTGCTTCTTGAGAATGGGATCGATTTTCTTTAAATACGAAATGAAACTGTTATTACTACTACTATTATTTTCAGATTTCTCTTTTAATACTGCACTCTGTGAATTATGTCTTCTTCTGTCAAAGTCTCTTTCCAAATTTAAACTTTCTGACAATTCTGATACTAATTGTGCAGCAGGATCACTATTTATATTACTACTCACAGCCACGACAGGATCGAGTGGAGATTCTCTTAAACTCCTATTTTTCTGATCAGCTCTTTCCTTTATTTCTGCCACTAACTTTAATTCCATTTCTTTTTTCGCTAATTTATTTTTGAACACTTTTGATGATTTATTGTCTTCGGAATTTTCTTTTTGCTCTTGGTTTTCGGAATTGTCTTCTTCATCTATGGAAAAACAAAATAAATTAGAAGATAATTAATCCTTTGAAGTTTTGACTATGAACTAATGATAATAATTATTATTCTTATTATCTCAACCTTGCATGTACAGTCAGTTCTTATTATCCACGGAGGGGTTACATTCTTAAAAAACTAGGTCCGTGAAGCTAGCACAACCATTATAGCACAATCAAATAAAACCTTCGTAAATATTTAGTACTCATTAATTATTAATTAGTTACTAAAGAGAAAAATTTATTACTGTTGCCTTTTAAAACAAACCCGGGTTGTTCCAGCTTCACAGTAAAGCTAGCAAAACCGCACCAAAAATAAACAACGACTACAAAAAACTAACGTACTTATTAATTACTCAAAAATCAAATTTATTACTGTTGCGGTTTTAAAAAAAACATGGGAAACAATTATTCTTATGAAAATGAAAAATTGACTGGCAGTGAAATTTTCCTGGCAGAACAACGCTTTTCCGGGTTATAAACAATTAAGTCGATAGAAGATTCCGTCTGCTAAGTCAATCGTGGCTCGGAAAATGTGGTATAACATGATATAATCTGGTTCCGACTAATCATATTTGTTGATATAAACGATAATTTGTCGGTTGTGCTGGTGTAATAAATTGTAGTCTCGTCCTACTTCATTCAGATTGGAGATTTCCGCATTAAGGTGTATTGTATATGTTTTAATGAATTTGGACAGGATAATTTTATCGAAACATGCTAGAATCTGGTTCTGACTAATCAGATTTGTTGACATAAACCATAATTTGTCGGTTCTGCTGGAGTAATAAATTGTAGTCCCGCTCTCTTTTATTCAAAATTGAAAATTCCACGTTAGATACATATTTAGATGTTTTAACATTATTATCTTTTTTTTGCAGCAGTAATAAATATGTATTTTGTGCCAGTTAGTTAGTAATCAATGAGTAATAAATATTGACATTGTTTTTATTTGGTTGTGCTGTATTTTTAGTGTGGTTGTGCTAGCTTCACTGTGATGCTGGAACAATCCCATGTATTTTTTAAAACGCAACAGTAATAAATTTGATTTTTGAGTAATTAATTAGTAATTAATAAGTACGTTAGTTTTTTGTAATCGTTGTTTATTTTTGGTGTGGTTGTGCTAGCTTCACTGTGAGGCTGGAAAAACCCGGGTTTTTTTTTAAAAGGCAACAGTAATAAATTTTTCTTTTTAGTAATTAATTAGTAATTAATGAGTACTAAATATTTATGAAGGTTTTATTTGATTGTGCTGTAATGGTTGTGCTAGCTTGACGGACCTTAAAAAACACCATAGATGTGAAAGCTACAGATATTAAAGTATTGATTCTTTCGGATAAATGGGGTTAAGTTCTGAAGGATAAATATAGATAATGTGAATTGATTGGTTAATGATATCTACAATATCAGTAATAACAATGTTTTGATGGCATAGATATCAACTTAGGGGGATGAGAGATACAAGAACGTTATTATATAAGAGATGAGTTGAATATCTTTGAAACAGTTTAATTTTCTATGTATGTGTTACAAAAAGGTTTTCTGCATACACTGAAGTGATTTCTCATTTATTATTGAGATTCAAAATGTAGTGACTATGTTGCAATATGTATGATCATTGCTATTTATATACTATTTAATCATTATTACTAATTATTCAGTATTATTTAATTATTCTGCATCTTTTCACAAAGAACTATTAAGTAATTCATGCACCCGGTCACCTCTTATTTCTTTTTATCGGCTCTAAGCAATGCTAATTAACATAAATGTAAATATTATCTCGAATATTAAATTCATATGTGTTTGTCAAAATTACAATGACTATTAAAATACAACAGCAAAAACAACCGCTAAAAACTAGGTCATTAGCGACCGCATATCGAAGGCATTTTGATGTTGTACGCCATCTATATTTATTGGTGCATTCCAATAACCCAACATTATTATACTTTTGAGAAAAATGTAGGTGAGGAAGTGAAGTGCCTACTGTAAAAATTAAAGCTCCGATATTCAAGTCTAATTTCTGGACCATATCGAGTGGATAAATTTGAACAAGAGGTTATATAGGATAGAGGACGGCTGCAGTAGACAGAAGAAGAAAGGAAAAATACCCGAACGGCAAAATTGTGAGTGAAAACCATTAATAAAAGTAAAATTTAAAGGTTATGGGAAATTAATAATAAGGCTCAATATTGCATGAGATAAAGAGTGATAAGGCTAGATAAATAAAACTACAAAACTCTATAACCGCTTGCCCGCCAGTGTTTAGATAAGCAACACATTCTACATAGAAAACCCCAAAGGGTTGCATAAATAAGAAAACAGCAACTACAGTGAAAGTGTAAAAGTAAAATTAAACAGTAAGCAGTAATAGTGTGTATAACGAAGAAGTTAAATAGAGACATAAGGTGAAATAAAATTCCTAAATTAAAGAGAAACTAAAACCGGATAAATAATAATAACGTGCAGTAAATAAATAATACCACGAAGAGCGAAAACCGAGTACATACACCTACCTGTGACGCGAGTGATATTGAATGCCTAGAACCGACGCATTATAAAGCAGGGATAATTACCAGAATATAAATACGCTACAGGCACGTACGAGAGGGAAAAGGCTATTTTTCAATTAAAAGAGTGTGGATAAATAATACTAAAAGCCTTATGAATAAGAAAGAGGATAGTGGATATAAGAGAAATAGGACTAACAGTGTTATCAGTGCAAAAGAACTAAGAAAGCGGCAAAGAGAAGTAGAAGATCCGGAAGTTTTTGAAAAGTGGGAACAGTTACAAATAAAGGCGTTTTCTAAAAGCGCGAAGATATCGAGAAGCCCACCAAAGCAGAGCAACAAAGAGGAGGCAAAAGGAAAACAGCAAACCGACGGTGAAGAAAACGAAGTGATGGAAGCAATACTTATAAAATTAGATGAGGTAAAAGAGGAGTTAAAGAACGAACTTGAACTGAAAATAACGGATATGAAAGAAAATTTTGCGGAAGTGAAAGAAGAACTAAAGAAAGTAAAAGCAGAGTGGGAAGAAAAGGCTAAAAACTGGCAAAAAGAAAAGGAAGAATTCGAAAAGAGAATTGGTAATTTGGAGAACAAGTTAGAGAAGCAGGAGAAAGAGAAAAGAAGAAATAATATAATAATCAAAGGAATAGTTTAAAAACGACGACATCGAACAAGAAGTCATGGAATTCCTCCAGCAAGAAGTAGATATAACAGCAGATATAGGAGAGGTCTTTAAGGTGGGAAAACAGGAAGCAAAGGTGACTGTAGTGAAATTAAAAAGCTTTGAACAGAAACTAAAGATACTGAAACAAAAAAGTAAGCTGGGATACAACGAAATATATATAGAATGCGATCTCACCATGGAAGAACAAAAAATACAAGCAGCGATTAGGAAGATAGGCAGAGAAGAAAAAGAAAAAGGCAAGAAAATTAAGGTGGGATACAGAAAAATAGAAATAAATGCCACTAGGTATAAATGATTAGATGCAGAAGGCGGTAGCCTGAAAAAGGTGGATGGTAAGGAGTCAAAAAACTAATTAAATACGTAAAGGACGGAACCAACACGACGAAACTAGCAAAGAAAAGGATTACGAATAAAAAAAACTATATAAAAGAAGAAAAGTTAACTGAGGGTTTTTGGAATACACAGGGTTTAAACAAACCAGGAAAAATGAAGCAGTTAATAAAAGAAGCAGAAGAAAACAGAATAGACATTTTATTAATCCAGGAAACTAATCAAAAAGTATTATCAAATATAAAATTAGGAAACTACATATGGCTTAAAGGTGGAGGAAAGCAAAACAAAATGGGAACAGGTTTCCTAATACAAGAAAGATTAAAAGAAATGATAGTGGATTACAAAGTAATAAACGAGAGATTGAGTTTTCTAAGGTTAAAGGGGAAGTTTAGAAAATACAGTGTAATAAATGTTCATGCACCAACTTTTGACATTAAAATAATAGCAGGGGACTTAAATGCGAAGATAGGGAGAGAGAAGGAATATGAAAAGATAGTGGGAAGGGAAAGCTTACATGAACAAACGAATGAAAATGGCCAGTTACTCATAAATTTTGCGGCGAGAAATAATATGATTAATATTTCTACTTGGAATAAAAGAAAGAATATACACAAGGCAACTTGGAGGCACCTAGATAACCAAACAAATAACCAAATCGACCACATGCTAATAACAAAGATAAACAAGGACTGCATTCAAAAGGTTAGAACATACAGGGGATCAAACATAGGATCAGACCATTATTTAGTAAAAGCGATATTAAAACAAGAAAAGCCAAAAATCAGGAAAAAGATAACAAGAAAAAGGAAGTGGCAGCTTAGTGCACTAAAAGAGGAAACCATATTGAAAGAATTCAAAGAAAAATCAAGAAAGCAGAAATAACACCAAAAGGAAATAACATTGAAGAAGAATGGAATAAAATAAAGGAATTGATGACGGAAAGTGCAGAAGTTTTAGGAAAAGGAAAAAAAAATATATAAAAATGATTGATTTGATGAGGAGTGTGAACAGGAAATTAAGAAGAAAAATAAATCATGGAAAAAAATGTTAGCAAATAACACACAAGAAACAAAAAACCAATACAAGATAGAAATACAGTAAACGAAATCTGCCGAGAAAAGAAACAAAAAATGGTAGATAAGATGCAAGAATTACAGGAAAACTACAACTATAAAAATACAAGAATGTTTTATAAGAGCCTAAAGAATCAACAGGGAGAACGTTATAAAGGCAAAAGCATTGGAATACAAGATTCCCAAGGACAATTATGTATGGATGAAGGAAAAGTTATGGAAATTTGGGAAGAATATTTTAAAAGTACTCTGGTAGCACAAGAAATATGGGAAAGAGAGGAGGGAGGAGATAAAACAAATGGAAGTGACGAGAGGGAACCTTCAAAAGAAGAGTTCGAGCAAGTTATTAAAAAGATTAAGAATAATAAAAGCCCAGGGATAGACGAAATACCGCTAGAACTGATAAAGTACACAGATTAATCAATAAAATGTAACGGTTACGTAATTTAGATATACAGATTCCTATATTATTAACAAACTTTAATAATTATGCTAAACAATTCTTTAATATAATTCATTATTTATAAAAATCATTTTCCACTTTACAATTTATTTAAATTTGAAAAGATTTAGAGGGAAATCTTTATCATTATATGTTGAGGTCAAACAGGAACACAAAAGGGTGATAAGAATTCTTTGGTAGAATTTCTAGAAGGATGGAGGCCTTTCATTGCTAAACACCTATTTGCCTTCTTTATTTAATTAATTCTATTAAAAGGGAAAAACCTATAACATCTAGGTACGTGTTAATATACGTTATTATTCAAATTATTATTATTTCCTGATTTTATTTAGGTTTTTCTATTTTTGTCTATTAATCTGGTTTGCGATTTTGAAACCAATCTTAAAAGAATGTGGAGCTAAGCAGATGTCGTTAAGAAATCTATCTGTAGTAAGGAAAATCAGCCAACTTATCTTGTAGATGGACCCATAGAGGAATTACTGAGAGTAAATCATTCAAGAGTGTGACAATAATTATAATTATGCATTTTAACTGAGAATGAAGGTCAGTACTCGTATAATTTTTTTACTCTTACTTGGGAGACTATCAAGTTTATGAAGGGGACCTCCAGATAAAATCTACTATAATTTTATTATTACATATATGTAGATTAGGGTGGACCTTAGTTACTCTTGACGAATTTTTTTTTCAAAATTAAATGCACGCGATCCCTGCAATCTATTCTACTTACTGAAAAGTTAATTCTCTCCAAATTTGGAGTCGATCGTACAATGGGAAGACGTGCCACAACGGCTTTGTTTATGAAAAAACTCGAACTTTACCAAAAAATATTTTTTTCCATTTTTTCCAATTCCATTGATTATTATATATTATTCTAACGTAATATTCTAATTGTTATAGGAAAAAGAAAATTATTTATAATTAAAACCAAAAAATAAAAGTGATCAATGAAAATAAGAAACAATAATAATACAGTGAAACCTCCCATTAGCGGACACTCGGTACCACACTTTTTGTCCGTTTGTTGGAGACGATGTTCGGTTATAGGAAGAAAAAAGGAAAAGTAATAATAATCTTTATTAAAAACCAAAGAAATATACAATTTCATCTAGGTTTATCCTCTAAATTTTGTACATAATAATCATCTAACCGTAACATAACGTCAGTCTTCGTCATCTGAGAGGAATGAGAGGAAGTGTCCACTTAAGAGAGAACTACGACTCGACTAATACATCGGCATCGGCGACGATTGTTCAAAAATTCAAACATCGGCAAAATGTACGTAAGGTTTCGATTTATTTACTCTGCGTAAAAAAGACATTCAAACATTATCTTAAAGTAAAAATCAGCATTTGCTGGCAGTGCATTAAGTTCGACAGAATTAATCATTCCGTTTCGCATTTGCACGTAAAGCGTGAAGTTGCATGCCGCATATTTCCTTTGTAATTTTTTGGGGTAATAACAGCAAAAAGCAACTAGTATGTCTTATAGCATTGTCTTTTTTTTAATGCACGAAAACAATGACGAAATCGTCGAATCGAAGATCTATTCGTTATTAACTCGTTTGGATCATATCGTAAACCATCTGCTGTTGTCATAGTAATACGAACAGCATCGCGATCACTAATTTTGCATGCATCTAAATAAAGCGACAATGAGTTTTGAAGAGAAAACCTGTTGTTTTCCTTTTTTCCGTTTTGGATTGCTAGGCCGATTTATGTCCAAATCACCTTTAACTTCCGAGGCACCGGAGACCTGCAACTTGTCGCTGGAAGGTTCAAGTAATGGACATGGGCTTCAACATTTGTTGATCCTTCATCATTGGATACGTAAATTGCAACTGTAACTGTTTCTGTAATGCCAAAAAATATTTACTAAATTTATTTCCATTAAGTTAGAAATATATTTAAAATAATTAAATTCCAAAAAATATTTTTAGTAATTTAATTGTTGCGCCCTTTTGTTGCAGTATTTCTCTGCGTTCTGCTCAAAGAGTTTTTCGCTTCTCTTTTTCTGATAAAGTGTAATCCACTAGCACCCATTACTTCAATTCGTCCTTCTTTTCCCTGCTTCGACAGAAATATTTTGTCTTCTTCATTGTTCATCATGTCCAAAGCATTTGCATGACTGATATCAAATCAATCGTTTACGGATTCTTTAAATTCTTGGTCGTATATGAAAAGCAGTTCGTTGATTCGAAGTCTTATTTAGTGTTCTCCACTTCTGATAAAGCGATTCTAACTTGTTAATACTATCTGCTGTTTTCTTCACTGAAATTCATGTATTTTGCCAAAAACTTTCAAGTTATTTTAGAACTAGAACCGCACTAGTGCAAAGATTTAAGCCTACTTTACTCAAATTATAAAAAAGCGCTAGTAAAACCTGACCGATATTCGGCAATTTTGTACCAACAATGTGTTGTTCGAGATAGTCTAATAAAGACAATTTATCACTTATTCTTCTCTCCATTTTTGCTCACTGTGACACAAGTTGTACTAAAGGACAAACATGCGAGTATAAAATCGGTTGTGAAAGAAGAACAGTCCCTCGGTTCAAACAGGAAGATTTCTATGTCTAGAACCGTGCCCTCGCCTAGACAGGGTATCGTCGCTGTAGTTCTGCTTCATATTGTAAAAATCTGAAGTCTCGAATAAATTGTCTAAACTCTTAAGTGAATATTGTTATTAAAGGATGATATTTTTATATCATAACAATAACTTTCATATTTAAAATGTTAAATTAGAGTTATACGTAGAATTAGAGTAAAATTAATGAAATTTTCAAATTTCAAATCGATTGTGGCACCTCTTCCCATTGTCCAATTGAGTTTTCCTTCTGCAAAACTTATTTTTTTCCTGACTAGAACAAATCTAGAGGGTCGCGTGCAAAAAATTCGATAGTCGAAAAATAAGGTCCACCCTAATGTAGATATTGTTACGTACATATACTTACTCGTTCGTTGCATCAAGTTAAATAGTTATATACAATCTGTTGTTTATATTAAATGTAAATCAATTGGGGTGGTACCACTTTATTGATAGATATAGTCGTTATCTATATGAAGATTGAATTATCTTATTGCTCTATATCTAAGTATTGTTTTGATATACAAGTACTATCTGTTTTATGACTAGATTTCTTTAATTGTGGCTATCTATTTAGTCTCACGTTTCTTTATTGAAAACCATCAATTAGTTTATCTAAAAAAAGCCACGTTCTGACAGTTGCATTTTTTACTCTATGTTATAGATTTTTGTCTGCTATTATTTGTTTACTATCTATTATATGCTATGAATTATTTGAATTGTTGCTTATAATTATTTATTAATGAATTGTTTACTAACTCTTTTTATAATCACTTTGCATACTATATATTAATTAAATTGTTATTTATGATATCAATTTCATTTCTTTATTTTTTGTTTTCCTGTTTGCAACCCTTTTTGGTATTTTTGGGGAATAATAAAGAATACCTGGCGCTCATTAAATTTGTACAATTGTACCTATAAAAAAAGATCTTATGAATATCTTTGGAACCCACGAATCCCTCTCTCCGACTAAAGTAAAGCAGTCGAGGCATTGTAAAACGTATTCTAAACAGCTGTACGTTATAAAAAGAAAGAATTTTTGAACTAATTACAGAAGTATGGAAACAGAGAAGAATGCCAGCAGTATGGAATATCGCAGTTATAAGTCCAATGTACAAGAAAGGAGACCCACAAAGAACTGAAAACTACAGACCGATATCGCTGTTAACTGTTACATATAAAATTTTCACAATTATAATCAATAATAAAAGGTTACAAGAGGAAGCATATAAAAAAATAGGTAGTTATCAGTGTGGTTTTAAAAAAGGAAAATCAGTCATCGACCATATCTGGGTAATAGGACAAATTCAAGAAATGTGCAACAAAAAGAATACAAGAATTTATGCATTATTTGTAGATTTCCAGAAGGCGTATGATTCAATAAAGAGAAAAGAAATCTTAACAGCATTAAAAGACCTGAAATTCTCCCCAACAATAATACAGTTAATACAAATGTCTTTAGAGAACACAACAAACAAAGTTAGATTTCAAGGCCATGACTCCAAGACATTTAACAGTAGTATAGGACTTAAACAAGGAGACCCTTTATCCACCACATTGTTTAATATAGTATTAGAATCAGTACTTAGAAAAAGCAAAATAAAAACGGATAACCATTTAGCGAGAAACTCTTATCAGTGTCTAGCCTATGCTGACGATGTGGTATTCTTAAGCAGAACCAAAGAAGAATTAAAGGAAATAACAGCAAGATTCCAAAAAAATGCAATAAATATCGGTCTAAAGATAAATGAGAGCAAGACAACATACATGATTCTAAATAACAAAAACAAAACAGGAAACGAAACACTAAAAATAAAATTAGAAAATCAGTTACAATGTTTTAAAAAAGAAGAACAAGTAATATATTTAGGTGTACAGATTTCGGAAGAAGGAGATTCTAGAAGGGAAATTACAAGAAGGTTAGCAGCAGGATCAAGATGTATAGGGGCATATAATAAATTTATAAGGGATAAAAAGATATCAAGGAGAATAAAAGAGTGCATTTATAAAACTATAATCAGACCGATGGTAACCTTTGCAGCAGAAACATGGGTAACAGATCAAGAAAGTAATAAAAAACTGGATGTGTGGGAAAGAAAAGTGTTGAGAAAAATCTATGGGAGGTCAAAGTAGGAGAGGTATGGAGACGAAAAACGAATCAAGAACTAGAAGAATGCTACAAAGACAAAAAGTTAAGTGTAATTGTAAAACAGTGCAGGTTAAGGTGGCTGGGTCACATTATAAGAATGGAAGATGGGGATATGGTAAAGAAAGTGTATAATGCAAAGTGGGGTGGCAAAAACAGAAAAGGCAGACCAAGGAAAGTGTGGGAAGAATATGTGAACGAAGATTTACAATCGATAAATGAAAACAACTGGGAAGAAATGGCAAAAAACTGAAAGTTGTGGAAAATTAAAGTTAATAGTATAGGATAAACATAATGTAAACAAAAAAAGCCAAAGGCCTTAAGGCCTATAGTGCTGTATGTATATATTATACTTTTGAATAAACTAATTTCACTTTTTCTCCTAGCTTTGCTCATTAACAAACAACATCCAGGTTTAGAATGTTTTACGGTTAGGTTTACCAGTCCCAGTCTGAGCAGTCTATCCCGATGTTCCAGCCGGTTATTGATTTGTCCCAGTAATTCGATGTAAATTAACAAATGACAATTTTATTCCTTAATATTTTTTTTGTAAATCTTCTCTATCTTTAATAGTAGTGAATTGAACTGAGATTTACTTTATCAGGCAGAAAGGAGCTTCAACTCACTCTACCCTTTCAATGCATCTTGACGAACTGAGTCGAATGACACTATAGTCTCGCCAACAAATGAAGGATTTAACATTACCGATATCACGAGAGCAGAATTGTAAAAAGCATCTCAAATCACGCAGTGTTCACGTCATGATCACGTGGTCGACTCGGGAAATGTATCTGATAACAGAAACAACTGATAAACTGGAATGATTCAGTAGCGTCACAAAATGTCCTTTACGAAGGCTAACATTGATGCTTAATGTTGTATTCGATTATAATCGAATACACGTACAAAATAGGGAAAATGAAATTAATTTATACTATAAGAACAATTATTATTAACGTCCAAGTTTAATTATTTCATTCCACCTATAAAATACTATTTGACTCACAGTTAGGCATATTTTTGTTTTCCATGTAACATGTATGCAAGTAAACGGCAAAAAATATAAATTAAATTAAACATATGAAAGCAGAAATATTGTTATAAACAAAAATTCTTAAGAACTACTATAATACTTAAGTAATTCCTTTACAACAGTAACAAATTGTTTATACATTAATTGTTTTATTGAAATTGGTAAATTATTATACAGTACGATTCCTAATATATAAAAAGGATTATCATTTAGTATCAGTTTTATGCACTTAAAAATGTAAATTAACACCAGTTATGATTTGTGTAGTTATGATTATTGATTTGAAACGAGAAACATTCTTTTTCACAAATTGTAAATCTTCAAAATTGGTTATTAGTTATTTGAAAATGCTGATTTAGAAGAAGTTATATCTCGGTAGCTCATATTGAACATATAACGAACAACCTATTTTTATTATTATTATGTATTATTATAACATATGTTCCAATATGATTTCATTATTAAGCGTCTATCACTAATGTGTGTATTATTTATATGTCGACATTAATTTTTCATAATTTACAGATTAACATTGTTTTTATTCACATAGTAACAAATATTTAAGTTCAAGTAATTATAATACAAGTGATTGTATTATAATATTTCCTTTCTAATAATAAATTGATCTGATTATTGATTATTGATTGATTCCCTATTTTTTACTTTTAACGATTTATAGTTAAGATTTTTGCAATTACTTTTCTTTAAATGTATTCATTACCCTATGCCATTTAAAACGTAATGAGATTTTTAATTATAAATCGTTATTAAGGTTGAATAGATACTTCAACGATGATAAATTTACATAATGTTAAAAAGTAGTATCCGAACGTACGCTACTGACTTTTTTAAAACGTCTCTAGTAACACAATACCCTGCTTACATTCTTAGCTTATCGTAATGTTCTCACAGCTGATGTGCACACGTTCATTTAAATCCTTCATTTGTCAGCGAGACTATAGTCTCGAGATGCAGCAATGACCCGTTCAAAAGTCATTTGTGAGCATTGTTTCCATTGAGATGACTGTCTCTTTTTCCCTTTGCTTTTTCAGCATTTCTGTCATTTGCGTTCTGTCTTAGGTAGGTTAGTAGAAAAGAAGTCTTTGAAACCATTGCATTTTTGGTGGTACTCACCAAAGTGACTAATGAAGATTGTTAAGTTAGGTGCTAAACATCATTAAATTTAATGCGTCATTGAATTTCAATGAAAAACACTGCCCATAGATTTAACATGAAAATTAAAAGTGGTAGAACTTTTTAACGGGGTATTTCAGCACTTTGGCATGCCGCTGCCAAAAGAATGCTCACTTAGAATGGGACATTGCCACACCTCGGGACTAGGGTGATTCGACTCAGCTCGTCAAGATGCAGTGACTCCCCTCGTCAAGCGGTGTCAATTGATGCCACTCCCGCCCCTTTTGGGCATGCCCACTAAAAGCAAAATTTTTACCATAAATTGAATATTCTACATAGCTGGATCGGTTCAATTTTGTTTTAGAATGTAACATGAAACATTTTATAGTCTAATACTGTAATCAGTTACTGGGATTTCCTTAATTTTTTTCCCCGCTGTTTGTTTTCACTTTCAGTAACAGTAAACAGAGCAATTTTAGTTGTGCACAAAATGAGCACAGTCATACAATGTGACTTGTTAAATTGTATCCAATTCGGACGACAATGACGACTAAAATTAACGATAGGCAAGGAACATTTGCCTGTATATTTTATCCATTATTTATCATTTTATTTTGTATAGAACATAGTCATAAGAGAATAACTACTAAATAGATGCCAGGCTGCAAAAATAAAATTGTTGAATAAACACTCGATCTGTTTGACCCAATTTTGCAAACAAACGCTGGAGGCTACTATTGGAAGACTAACTGGAGAATAAACAATGTTCGATACTTACCAACTTCAGGAAATTCTGGTGGAGGTGGTAAAGGCTCAAGCGGTGATCCAACAGCAGGAACGTCCGAATCTATGCTCATCGAACTTTTTCCTTCTTGACTGGGACTTGTAAGGCTCATACTCGATCTCAATGGGCTCTTCTCTCTTTCTTCTTTATTTTCCCGCATACTTCCGCTACTCTCAGCTGATGTTTCACGTTTTCTTAAACTAATACCAAACCTCCAACTAGCTTCTTCTGCTGAGGGTTGTAGATTACTAATATCTGCATCAACTTCTTCAGTTAATTTCCTAGAGGTATGTGGAGATATTGGTACTCTTCTCTTTTTTAATTCGGCAGATGATGTCATGGATGTTAATGTTTCTATTGCATCTGAATTACCATCAAATTCTTCTGGTGGTGGAGGTAAGTCTGTAGGTGGAGGTGGGAATTCTAAATCGGCTAGTGTTGGCTGAATAGCACGCGATGGGCTACCCTGTCTAAAGGTACTATGGTTATGTGCTGACTTAAATGTTCTTAAACCTGTGCCAACTTCTACACTATTATTTCTATTCATGTTCCTATTTCTACTTAATTTAGATGCTGTAGGAGAACTAGGAGGATGAGGAGCATGAAATGTTGTTACACCACTTGAAGAATTGCTACGAATCATTTGTGGTTGTGTTCTAATATTAGTTCTAGGTGATAAAGATCTTGCAGTTGGTTCTGTTTGTTCTGCTATAACAGGATTAACAGTTTGTACTTGTTCTTGATTACCTGAAAGACCACTCTGTCTTAATGATTCTAAATATGCTCCTATTCTAGCACCCTTTGGTAAAGTTCCATAACGACTAATGGCTTTTCTAACATTCTGAACTTCTAATGCAGCTACCTGCACCTGAAAAAGGCAAAGAGTTAAAACAATAAAATAATGAATTGAAAATTATCTTTGCGTTACCGGAGTTTGTGATTCTTTCGGTGGATAGGTTCGTGACTTTTTCCCTCGCTGTTCTAAACCTCTATTTCCCATAACAGGTGCTCGTTTGAAGGAACTCGTTCCAGGAACTCCGAAAGTGTTTGTGGTTGTGGCTTCAGGATAGGAATGGGCTCCTGAATCGTCTGTGTCTGGAGTTTGATCTTGCAGATCGCTTTCACTATCACCTTTTGCACTTGTTGCTAAGTTGTGTAATTCTCTAGCTATGCCTTTAAAGAAAGAAATTGGCAAAATTTAGCATTTGAATAGAATATATGACAAAGGTGCACGCCTGCTTGGGTTTCTCAAATGAAATATGAGGATCTTTTTCTTATATTATAATAAATGGTTCTGTACATATTAATAAATTATAATGTTATATAGCCGATTTACTTCAGTTAACAACCACAATAGACTATAAATCTATATTATTGTGACATAACATAGCAAGTAGAATGATTGAAATTTGTGCACTCGACCCCCTTTCAAAGTAAAGTGGTGGACCTTAAAATTCCAGCACTGATGTTATAAGATGTTATAAGAATTCTATTTGCAGGTACAGAACTCTAGGTTTAGGTGAAATGTCAGTTATTAACATTGAGATAATAATTAAGAAAATAATTCTACTTAGCAGTTAATTTATCTTTTTATATAAAATAACTTAAGAAAATACACACTAATAAATACTAATCAATAAACATTTTTATTTATATAATAGTAACCGCAAACTTAAGGTGCTCAAAATTAGTGATATTAAAAGTTTGTTGTTACTATTGTATAAATACAATGTTTATTGGGTAATTACTTAGTGTATCATAAAACATGCAAAAAATTATAATTAAACATATTACAAGCTGAAAAAGTACACCAAATTAAACATACAGTAATACCCTGAAGTTACGCGATAGGTGGGACCGACAAAGATCACGTAAGTCGAATTGGTATAAATTTTAGTTAATTGGGACTGAAAGTCTATAAAAACATGATTTTTTTTTAGAAATTGTAATTAAAATTTGTAGTTTTCGTACATAATGTATGTATTAAAATGAAAGTGTTATATAAATGATTGTAGTCAGCAGTACAGTAGAGTGGTTATAGTGAATTTCTATCTCTTAACATAGTTAAGTCGAGTTTGTGTCGCTCAGGACTTAGATGGGTAAACCGCGAGCACAGTGTACTTGCCTATATGGGTCCGATAACCCCCCCTTATAAAAATAATAGGCACGCCACTGCAAAGTAGTGGATAAAAGTGTATGAAAATTATGCCTATTAAATAGTACATACTTTTAAAGGTCATCAACAAAATAACCATAATAAACCCAAGCAGGTAGCCGGGTAAATAAATTCTTCGAATATTGTAACCAAAGCAAAATAGTAAGTACGTGCTTTTAAAACGTTTTAGCTAAATAATAACAAACATTCATTCTGACCATCTGTAAATAACAGTTAATGATTTAGATCTTTAAAATTTGTAATCTGCAGTTTGTCGTCAACTTTCTTTGTGTTAAAGTGGCGGTAAACTTGAGTTTCGATTACGTATTAATACACGTTTTAGAATTAATAACTTGAGTGAGGTAGTGTTAAGTGTTTATTAGTGTTAAGCAGTTTAATTAATTGTAGTTAGTTACTGTTTAAATTATGGCAGAACCAAACACGCCTGCTGGATGGACGGAACTTATTAATTTATATGGCGAATGTCATCGCAAATAACGAATAGCGTAACCGGTGGATAGGACATAAAGGACCCATCGCCTGGCCTGTGAGATGACCGGACTTGACTCCCCTCGATTTTTGTATTTGGGGATATTTTAAAACGTTAGTGTACAGGACAGAACTGAATACCGAGGAAGAGCTACGCGCACGCATTGAAATCGCCTCAGAATAAATTCGCGCAAATGCCGATGTTTGCTAGCATAAACTTGTGTGTACACACAAACGGCGATTTATTTGAACACATGTTATAAAGATTGTTTGCATCTAAACGGTAAGTTAAAATGACATTCGTAAAATAAAAAACAGGCAATGAAATTTGCATCACAATTAGGTCAACAAACGTATGTTACATTTTATTTACCGACCTTAATGAATGATCAAGTCATCAAGGTAGTGAGTCACTCGGCAACCGCTGCTGAAATTCAATTCTGTTGTTTCTGTAAATTGATACGTACTTAGTGGAGGGCAGTTATTAATTTAGTAGTGCAGATGTGAGATCATTGTTTGCTTTATCAGTAATACATGGTTAAAACCTTACAAACAATCCATAGTCGACTCGTGTCTTGCAAAAAATACGAAAAATCCGAAAAAAAAATTTTATTTTTATTTTATGGATTTTGGGGTCTCTATATGGCCATCTTTCACCCCCTTAAAGCATTGCATACATGTCCGAACACCTTGTATATCTAACCAAGTCTATAACTGATATGATCTGGGTCAGATCCGCATCCAAATCCAAATTTGACTCAAATAACAGAATAACATTAAAACAGAAACTTTGTAAAACATCTTTGTTAAATATTTGAGGAAACCGATTACTGCACCCCTGCCCCCACAATCTTAATCCATAAACGTTTGGATGCATTGTGCTCATGTACCTAAAAAGTAAATAGACCAGAGCAATCCATGAAAGGAGGAGTTAGCTAATTGTATTATTTTTCTGTCGAAAGTAACTTGCTATAATTTATCATCGTACTATGTATTTTTGGGGGAGATTTGGCAGCAGTGTGAGTGAAAGGTGATGATAAATCCTCCCTAGTAAAATTTAAGTAAAAGTAGTGCCAAAGAAGTGAAAAAATAGTAAAATAAACAAAAACAGGATTGTGAAAGAACAGTGCTACCAAAATTATATAAATTTTAATGAAAGTGATAATAAAAGACAAAACAATGGACAAATAAGAAATTTTTGAAGTGATAAGAACAAGTTTGTGATAAGCAGTATCAAATTTATATCGTCACCTCCGAATTATAGTGTTCTATATCCATATTTGGACAAAAATGAGATATTCACATCATCTTTATCAGGAAATCATTCTGTACCATATCCAGTTACGAGAATTGAATTATCTTGTGCTATAACCAAGTTTTTAGTAATAACTTGTTCTAAATCCTTTAAAGATTTTTTTCACATAGTTTTATAATGTTCTATATCCCACAGAGTTCAGACATTGCACATTTTGTTCGATATCCATTACCATCTGTACAATTAATTTCGCGCTCACAGTGTTCTATATCCAACTGTCATTACCTACTGATTATGGCGTTCTATGCGCCACTTGTTGTTTTTAGGATACTGGTGAAGTGTTTAGATAGTGAAAAGAGCTAATTTGAGTGAAAATATGAGCAATAATCCTTTATCCTCTGTTCCATCAAATATTTAAAAAATGAATATTTTGCAAATTAGATTGATTATTTTTATATCAAATCATCAATAGATTATTTTAGATAAATTCGGTTTAAATTATTAAATTTGATGAATCTTGTAGGGTTATGGGAGTTGACCTATTTTCTAACCATGAGGAGAAGATAAAGGATAACTTAGAAGAAAATGTTAATGGAGTTTCTATAGCAATTACAGAAACTTTACAGGAAAAAACTTCTGATGATATCTTAGATTTGTAAAACACAGATTTTGTGTTTTGCAGATGAGAACAAATCTATTAGTAACATTAATTTTTCTAGGTATAATTTTACTTTAGATTTTACCTTTATAGCCTTCTTACATAATTGGCCTAATTTAATCTTTCTTGTAGCGATAACAACATTGAGATTGCATCGGATAACATTGAGGAATTGGCAAATTCTAAAATGAATCAGGAACTTGAACTGAATAACGAAAATAATGTTTTTCTTTTCGAGGCCCATCCTCTATCTACATCTGCTGATTTGAATTTTAATAATAGTTCTGTAATTATAACGTAAGTGCTAAAATTAACATACTTAACTTTTACTATATTAATTGACATTATTTTTAAAAAATCTAGTCAGAATGAAACGTGCAATGTAAAAAAAGGCAAAGAACTCCGTCTAACTGGAAACAAAATGTCAGAAAAAATAAACGACAGCACGGCGAAAGTTATATGAACACGAAAGGGAAACTTGAAGGCCAGAAAATGGTCAAAGAAACTACTTGTCACTCCTCCAATTCTCCATTTAAATGCAATATAAAGATAAGTAAAGAAGAACGGGAAGAAATTCATATATATTTTTGGACACTCTCTGATGAACACAAATCACATTTCTATTCAAAGTACATCACAAGAATTGTGGCAAAACGAAAGAGGATGTCGAAGGAAGACAGCAAGAAGAAGTATTCCTATGAATATTTTTTTGATGTTCGAGAAGTTCGGCTAAGAGTGAGCCAGGAATACTTTCTGAATACATTGAACATTTCGAAAAAAAGGATCTACTATTTCTTTGATAAGATTAAACCCATGAATGCCGTTGGTCCCAGAAAATCAATTTGGGGAAAGCACAAGAAGAAATGTGTCCCAGATACATTGAAAAAGGGAGTACATGAGCACATACAGTCATTCCCAGCTGTAGAATCGCACTATTGTAGAGCTAAGACACAAAAAGTGTATCTGGAACGAGATTTGAACCTTACAAAAATGTATAACTTGTATCTTGCAAAAACTGATTCTCCAGTTTCATTCCATATGTATTCAGATATTTTTAATAATGAATATAATATCAGCTTCCTGAAACCAAAAAAGGATTTATGTGACAAATGTGAAGAGTACAAAATTATAAGTGCGCCAAGTGAACAACAGACTTTTGAATATCAAGAACATATAAGAAGAAAGCAGATTGGAAAACAGGAAAGGGATCGTGATAGAAAAAGGTGTAAAGATAAAGAAGACGAAAATTCTTGTTTTATAACCTACGATTTGCAGAATGTATTTACTTTACTTAAAGCAAATGTAGGCAGTTATTACTACAAATCAAAACTTAATACATATAATTTAATAGGGCATTGCAGCATTGACAACTGCGTGCACAATGCCATTTGGCACAAATATATTTGTGGGGGCGGAGCTACTCATTTAGCTAGTGCCCTCATAAAAATTTTGAAATCAGTCTTAGAAGACCACCCTAATTTGACAAGAGTGATATTATGGTCAGATAGCTGCGTGCCACAGAATCGAAACTCAGTCTTATCCTTTGCTTTGCAGCACTTCCTTCAGTCTAAATATAGCAAAACTCTTGAAGTAATTGAACACAAGTATTCAGAACCAGGGCATGGAAATGTACAAGAAATCGATGCAGCACATAGCTGCATTGAACGGTACATAAGACACTTGGAAATTTGGTCTTCACTTACACTAATCAGAACATTGATACACATGCCAACGAAATGGAAAATGAAATTCAAAGTTCTTCAGATGATCCCAGATGATTATTTAGATTATAAAAAATACACTAACTTATAATTTATTATCATATTCAAAAATCAAATATATAATGTATGAAAAAATCAAACCTCTGCATGTAAAGTACAGTGAAACATGTAATCAAGATTTCGTCAATGTTAAATTGTCATACAAGCCAACTCGCGGGGCCAAAGAAAAGAATGAACTGTTTCAATTTCCTATGCAAATAACCAAATTGTCCGAGACCAATGTAGGCATAACGCAAAAGAAGAAAACAGCATTGCAGGAAATGCTTAAAAAGATGCCTGAGAAGAGCAGAACTTTTATGACGTGTTCCTCCAAAAGGTAAAAATAACAATGCCAAAACCTGATGAGGCGAGAAAAAAATTGAGTTAAATTAATAGTAATAATTATTGTTCTGTACTTTCTTTTTTCTTGTTTTGTAACACTTTTGTAACTTTGTAATCTAAGAATATAAATATAAAATAATATACATATTTATGACTTTTTCAACACTAACCACTGCTTATCAAAGAAATATTGAAAAAGTGACCTTCAAATAATATAATATGAATTGGATAAAGATCAAACTTGATCTGATTTAATATCGGCATTATATTGTTCTTTATCCCATTTTCAGCACCATATCCGAGGTTGCTTTATAAAATACGACTTCATTGTTCTATATCCAAATTGGACAATTTTTCTTCGTGATTTATTAGATATAGTAAATTCACCCTGATACCAAATACCAATTATAAATTAACAACCAGACCTTTTAGGTTACATTTTAATAAAATACGTATGTGTTATAAGTGAGCTATGAAAGATTGGGCTACCTAAACATTCAACTGCAATTATCCTAAAAACAACAAGTGGGCGCATAGAACACTATAATTCAGAGGTGACGATATATAAACAAACAGTGTCGCCAAACTTTGCATATGCAGAAGATATACAGGGCAAAATATATACAGAGTAAGAGTTATACTGAAACTAAATAAGAAACAAGTGGTGGAGCAACCAGCAGAAATTAAAATAAGGTAGGATTAGATTTAAGTAGACGTAGAACGAACATAGATACGGGCCGATGTTAAGAACATGACACTAATCGGGTTAACTTAGGTCAAGTGCAAGGTGCACGCTCGATAAATAGACAGCGGATTGTGTGGAAGTGTAAACACCGGACAGAACAATAATAAGGCAAAACGACAATTAGTGCGGGACGGTGCTAGTAAGACTAACAATTAATAACAAACGAAGTAAATAAATAGTTAGTTGAATGTGCCTTGCGAAACTAAATAATTGTGGGTACTAAATTAGTCACATAAATATATAAAAAGAAGCATTTGAAAGTAAAAACTAGGTATAAACTAAATATTAATAAATTAACGCAAAATAAAATCCGAATATAAACCGCAAACTTCTAAACAGAGGTCAAGGCAAAAGTACGGTGATACGAGGCAAATCAGGCGTGGAAATAGAGTGCGTGTAGGTAAGGTAAATCTACGGTACCGCGAGGCGAAGTCTATACTAGTTTATAACCGAGCAGTCTCTTGTAAACGAATGTTGGCCTAACAATCTGCAATCGAATACTCATTCCAATGACCACTTATCTACACGAAATACACAACTAAGTATTGACCTTAAACGAACTTGGCGAAGACAAAAAGTGGGCGACGTCCTCCGAGAAGCTGATCCGGGAAGGCCCCTTACCGTGTCGTCACAAGTATAAGTCTCGAAATAAACGTGTAATTACGTACGTGAGTAATAACTAACAAACTACGACAGTAAATACAAGTATGGAGAAAATACTAGAAGACATACAAGCAAAACTAACCAGAATGGATACGAGGACGGAACGGATGGAGAGCATAGAAACAAAGATAGATAAACTCAACGCAGAGGTCGAAGCAACTAGGAAAGAACATGAAGAGATAAAGAAACAAAACAAGATACTGGAAGCGAAGATTAAAATGCAGGAGAAGAAGATGGAAGATATGGAAAGGGAAATAAAAAAAAGGAATATAGTGATACAAGGAATTACTGAGGAAAACGAGGAGTCAAGTCCAATACTATATGAGAAGGTCAGGATATTGATGAGGGAAATGGGTATTGTGATTAATATGGAACAGGAGATTGAAGAAATAAGAAGATTAGGCAAAAAAGATGTGAACAAGAAAGGAGTTAGGCCCATATTGGTAGAATTCGGATCTCTGAAGAAAAAGAATGAGGTAATGAAAAGCAAGAGGAACTTAAAGAATGTAAAAGTATGGATCATGGAGGACTACCCTAAAACAATACTGGAAGAGCGCAGGGAATTACTGAAGCACATGAAAAAGCTAGAGAAGAGGGTTACAGGGCGAACATAACATACAACAAATTGATTATCAATGGCGAATCCTATACTTTGGAGCAGTTCATACAACCACAGGGTCAGAGGGAGGAGGAAATAGACGAGGAAGACTTGACAAATATGGAAAGAGCGAAAGAAGGTAAAAAAAGAGAAAGGTCCACGGATGAAGAAAACGAGAACACTCCTAAGGAAACAAGATCAATAGGTATAATCCCAAAGAGAAACAAATATTAGACACAAACAATACTGGCCCCATACAAGAAAACAGGTGAAGTAAAAGCAAATGCAACAGAGGGGGATATAAAGAACAAATTCTCAACAGAAAACGACGCTCTAGAAAAGGAAATGCAAAGAACCATAAATACCAGACGGAACCAACAACAGTTTCCAAAAAACTAGAAAAAACATCAAACTGGGCGGAAGAAACGATGACGACATGCAAAGAAATAGGACAAGAAAACAATTCGGAGAAAAATGAAGAATGGGAACAAGCCAAGTCAAATAACTTAAAAAATATATATGCAATAGAAGAACTAAAAATGAAAAACACATCTAAAATACCACCACCCGCAGAAGGGATAGTACGAAGATTGAGAAACAAATATGCAAGGAACGAAGAGCCAGGGGAAAGAAGCAGACAGGATATGGAATTAAGAAAAGCAAGAATAAGAAAAGAAGGAGGATTAATAAAAAGAAAAATGTAGTAAAAATTGGAACGTGGAATGTAGGAACTATGTTAATACCAGGAAAATTGGCCCAAATAACAAAGGAAATGCAAAGATATGATTTAGACCTAATAGCAATCCAAGAAACGAGATGGAAAGAAAAAGGAGAGATTAATCAACAAAACGTCACAATGCTCTACTCGGGAGAGAAAAAACAAGGGAGGAATGGAATAGGATTCATAGTCGGAAGGAAATTAAAAAACGCAATTATAGAATTTATACCAATCAATGGAAGGATAGCTGTACTGAAAATTAAAGGAAAACCGAACAACTTAACAATAATTAACGTATACGCACCAACAGAGGAAGCAGATGAGGAGGAAAAGCAAAAATTATACGAAGAATTAGAAAGAGTGACGGACAGCATCAAGAAAAACGACTTCCTTATGATATTAGGAGATTTTAATGCAATGGTGGGGAAAGAAGAATGTTTCAAAGAAGTCGCAGGAAGATTCACACTTCACGAGAAAACGTATGATAATGGAGTAAAGCTATGCAACTATGCGGCAGCAGAGCACTTAATGATAAGCAGCACAAGGTTCAAACACAGAAGAGAGCACAAAGAAACATGGCTTATCCCAGGAAGGAATACAGGCAATCAAATAGACCATGTACTAGTTAGAAAGAGACAAGCAGTGAACATACAAGATGTCCGAACATACAGAGGTGCGAATGCAGACACGGACCACATGTTAGTGGTAGCAAAAATGAAGCAGAAGGTAACAAAAAGAGAAAGGAACGAGCACAAGAAGAAACGATGGGATATAAGAAAACTAAAGGAGGAAGAAAACAGGAAGAAATATGAAGAAATACTGGAACAGGAACTAAATCAAAAAGTACACAACACAGAAAACGACGTTGACACAGAATGGGGGAGTGTTAAGCTCTGTCTAAAAGAGGCAGCCAAGAAAACAATAGGATACAAGAAAAACAAGAAAGACAAACAATGGTTTGATGAAGAATGAGAGAGAGAAAGACAAATACGAAAAGAGAGGCCAGATTGAAGTGGATAAGGACAGGGAAAGATGAAGATCATGAAAATTACAGGAAGGTAAAGAAAGAGGCGGGCAAAGTATTGAAGAATAAAAAAAGAGAGTGGATAGACCAAAAAATGGAAGAGATAGAGACCAACAGAAATCGAAACAACACCAGAGAAATGTATGAAAGCATAAGAAAGACCCGAAGAAACAACTGAATTAAAAATAGAGGCGTGAAAGATAAAGAAGGGAGACTACAAGTGGAAGAAAAAATAGTAAAAGAAATCTGGAGAGAGCATTTCCAGAGCTTAATGTATACAAAAGAAGAAGGAGTAGAACTAGAAGACAAGGGGTACGAAGTAACCGAACAAATAGAGGAAGAACCAAGCTTGGAGGAAGTGCAAGAAACAATTAAAAAGATAAAGAATGGAAAAACTCCTGGGGCGGATGAAGTGAATGGGGAAATGTTGAAATATGGAGGAATAGAACTACACAAAAGACTACACAACATAATAAAAAAAATCTGGAGAGAAGAAAAAATGCCAAATGAATGGAGAAGAGGGATAATCACAACATTATTCAAAATAGGGGATCCCGAAATATGCAACAACTATAGAGGCATTACTCTTTTAAACACATCCTACAAAGTATTTACAAGCATAATCCAACAACGCCTAAGACAGTACACAGAAAGGGAATTGGGAGATTATCAGTGTGGGTTTAGGCCAGGCAGATCCACGGTAGACGCCATACACATAATGAATAGATGGAAAAAATAGATGGAAAAACGAAGTCCTAGAAGATATAAAGAAGATGAATGTGAGGGATTGGAGAGAAAAAGTAACAAATAGACAGGAATGGAGGAAGATAGTAGAAAAGACCAAATCAGACCAGAATATTTGACACAAGCTAGATGTAATAATAAGCACTAATCCAGCTTAATAAAAAGGATTGAAGAGCCCAAAATAAAGGGCGCCAATGATTCCCAATGGAATTAAGACAGATATATATATATATATGTATATATGTATTTTTTGAAAGTAGGTATTAGTAGGTAGGTAGGTGTTAGAATTTTCTACTAATACGAGAACACCTTTTGCCAACTTTCCTCGCCTTTTTTGTTTTATGGCCTCCCTCAAACGAGTTAGAATGTTTGCATAGTATGCTGCTGTAATGGTCTCTCCCTTAGGTTTGTAGCCAAAAAGTAAAATTCCTGAAAGTCCCAAAAAATTGTCGCCATTACTTTTCCAGCCGATTGCTGGACTTTGAATTTCTTTGGGGCTGGCCCCCCTTCACATGCCACTGTTTCGACTCTTCTTTTGATACAGGATCGTAAAAATGAACCCATGTTTCATCTCCAGTCACAATTTCTACAATTTATCTACACTTTTTCCCTGCTTCGTGAGAAATTTAATAACTGCGCGAAACTAGTTTTTTCCAAGAATGTGACGGATTTACTTAATCTTTTAACTACAGCGAAACCACTATCGTAAATACCGGTATGAGATTTGACGTTTCTACACAGAAATGAATGACAATAATAAAAAGTGAGATGTTTGTTTTTGCAGCGCCAACTTACAAATTCCGCGAATTTAAAAAACTGCCCTCGTAGCTGAATCAGAACAGTCAAAAAATATACACAGTATATAAAGTACCGTATTAACCCGAATATAAGACAAGGTTTTTCGCGTAAAGTATCATTAAAAAACAACGGTTGTCTTCTTATATTAGGATCTTTCAATTTTCGTGCAAGAAAAGACTCGAATCGGTCACTAAACTTGTGCTAGACGAATCGGCCACTTGTCTTGGCATTATCTAGTCGGCCTGTTTAGTTTAACAAGTTTAGCATAAAGCCAGATACTCACTATGCATCAATGCGTGATTCGTGGTGCTCGATGCCCAGTTAATGTAGTTCGTCATGCAACGAATTTATGTGTACAGATTATGCGAGATTATGCATTATATGTTATGCACACTAAGTTCATACATTATTCGCAACCAAAAAAACTTTTTTGGTGCAGGCACATCAAGTGTACACAAAATTCGTGAAGAATCACGAATTTGCAAATCATGCATTGCGCATCACGCACAATGAATAGCTGCCTTAACATAATACAATGTAAGACGATGGTGACAACAAAAAACTGAATTACAAAATGCACAAAGAAAAGTTTTTCAAGGGTTGATTTTTTCAAAAAATTGCATGTCTTATAATCGGGGATTTTTTTCAGTAAAAAATGGAACTCGTCTTATAATCGGGGTCGTCTTATATTCGGGCTATATTATATTATATTTTGAGTGATTTTGTAGCTTCAAGCAACTTCTGAAAGAAACACGATGGCAAATCAGCAAATATACCAAATACATTTGCAAGTCAGCATAATTTTTTGGTAACATCTAACAAAAGATTAATTCTGTTCAATCAAAATAAATATAGTCCTTGGAAACCCTGAATCTATAGCAACCTTCAAGTCTACTATATTATTCATACAAGTTGATTATAATGCTTTTTCTGCATAGAACAGTTTGTATGGCACTCTAGTTGAACGATTTCATATTTTTGTTAATATTTGTTTGGCCATGAATATTTTAAAGAGAATTTTTAGGACCGCGAAACAAGTTCATATTTGGTCTACACGCTAGAAGATTTCCAACAATAATAATAAGCAAATTGAGTAAATATTCCACCTATTATCATCCAATATAAAAATAAAGTAAGCAACTATTAATATTGCTGATTATCAAGAACCAAGAAAATTATAAAATGTATGCTGTAATAAAGGTACCTATAATACAAACTATTATCATCTAGCAATCTTGGAAATGGTGTGCATTCTTCTATAAATGCTGAATTCTTAACAATGACAAATATAAAAACTATCGAAACAGACTGCATGTTTCATTGTTAAGAATTACAGTAAAAAACAAAATTCAACCCAGAATCGATAAGTTAGCAATCCAGTAGGATGAGGGCAGCTATTACTTTTTTTTATTTTCAGTCGAGCCATTATGATCGATTTATCGCCCTGTTTTTAGAATATAAATTGCTAAACAAGAGCTCTAGGGCTGTAGAACTTTTTAGAGAGTCCGCTGAGTGTTTAAAGCCTGCTAGAAAAATAGCTACCCTTGTTAACACCATCTCCATAGTAATTACAGTAATTATAGAACGCTGCACCTACCTACTTGAAGTTTTGAACTTTTTCAAATTATTTTTATTTTAAATTAAATATTTATTTAAACTTAGACCAGACATAAACTGACATATGGATTGGCCTTGATTAGTGTTTTAGAGCCCTTTATCATCTTAAGAGCCCTTGCTCGTCTTAGGGCCCGGGGCGAAAGCCGAAGGTGCTAACTATCTCTGCATGCTCTAAAACACACAATTAACACATCGTTCAATAAGTCCCTAAGGGACTAACCCACAGATGGCGTTAGTAATATCAACTCGACTTCGTTTTCCGAAACATCTAACCTTCAAATGACACGTGTCTGATTTTCACGTCAATCGGATCATAAACAGCAAAGTTACCGTGGTGAAACTGACGCTACTTTTGCATTTGTAGAAAAAATGGACAAAAACGAATTTCGTGTATTGATAAAACATTGCTTTTTAATGGGAAAGAATACCGTGCAAGCTCAGCAATGGATTGAAAAACGTTATCCGCACTCTGCCCCGTCGAAAACAACCATTTGCCGGTGGTATGCTGATTTTAAGCGCAGTCGCACGCATACAAATGATGCGGAACGCTCGGGTAGGCCAAATGAAGCAGTTACCCCAGAAAATGTGAAACAAGTTTTAAAAATCGTGATGGATAACCGCAAAGTGAAAGTTCGTGAGATTGCTGAGATGGTGAACATATCAACTGGAAGTGCGTGGACGATTTTACAAAAAAAGTTGGGCATGAAAAAAGTCTGTTCCAAATGGGTGCCGCGTTTCCTCACAATGGAACAAAAGCAACAACGAGTCGACGATTCAACGAGCTGTTTGTCACTGCTTACTCGCAATAAAAAGGAATTCTTGCGTAGGTATGTGACAATGGACGAAACATGGATCCACCATTTCACTCCAGAGTCGAAGTGGCAGTCATCTGAGTGGCGTGCAACCGGTGAAAGCCGTCCGAAGCGTCCAAAAACGCAACAGTCAGTTTTTTAGGATGCGCAAAGTGTAATTTACATCGACTACCTTCAACAGGGAAAATCCATCAATAGCGACTACTACATTGAGTTACTGGTGCGTTTGAAGGACGAAATCGCAAAAAAACGACCGCACATGAAGAAGAAAAAAAATCATTTTTCATCAAGACAATGCACCGTGCCACAAGTCAGACAAAACAATGGCCAAATTGAACGAGTTGGGCTTCGATCTGCTTCCCCACCCACCATACTCTCCAGATCTGGCTCCGAGCGACTACTGGCTGTTTGCTGATCTAAACAAAATGCTGCAAGGAAAAAGATTTGGCTCGAATGAGGAAGTGATCGCTGCAACTGAGGCTCATTTTGAGGACAAGGACAAATCGTTTTACAAGCACGGTATTGAAAAGTCAGAAAAGTGGTGGAATGACTGTATAGCCCTTGAAGGAAATTATGTTGATGAATAAAAGTAAGTTTTTCGAAAAAAATGTTTTTTTCTTAGTTAGTCCCGGGACTTATTGAACGATGTGTTAAGCCCTTATTATTTTTTTTAAATTATCCATACAAAGACTGTTCTATGAAAAAATTAGATATTTTAGCACGATTCATTTTAGTTTTACACCACAATTGGGAAGTGCAAGTAATTTTAAGCCAAGAATTGGAACTGAAAGACAAAACAGGTTGAGAAACGCTGTTTGAACAGGTAAGAAACCAAAATGTAGAATTAACATCTTTGTTTTTATTTAAGAATTAGAACTTCTTTTTTATCATACTAGTAATTTTGGGCTTCTCCTACAAACGTCTTTAATTTTAGTGCTTACAGTAAAAACAATGAAGACGTACTTTGTGCTTTTAGGTTTAGCAATTACGGGCATTATTTTGAATGCGAAGAAAATATTACTTTAGATTTACCACCTGACGTGATAGCGTTGTCAGTCGGCAAAATAGTATCTGTCGTATGCCAGTAAATACTTAGTTAATAATAATAAATAGGTGTGTTGATGGTAGGGAGAATAGGGGGGAATAGGTAATAATTTAAAACTGAAACAAACAAAAACTGAATAATTATATTAATTCTTTTAATTTTTAGCAATTTTATATGCATTGTAGTCAACTTTGAAGCAGATTTAAATTTTGTAGACTTGGTACCATTCGAAAGAGCATACTTCTTTTCTATAGAATCGATAACAAGTGAAAGTCAATTTTTCGGTCACTAAATTGTCCCCCATTCTCGTTTCCACATAACATATGTTGTTAGGCCATTTTGTTTTTGTTTATATCTTAAAAAGCATAGCTTGGATTTTTAACTGTTTTTTTTTAATGAATAATCCAATGTAAAGGCCCAAACAGAACTTTACGGGTCTGATATGAAGAATTATTTCTCACTTTTGACATTAAAGAATCAGAAAACTGATTGTAAAGTTTGTACTTGTGGACACCTACTAATTATTTTGCTCTACATGAGATTTATTTTTATTCCATAGGCATCATATACGGATTATGTAAGACATCAGAATGAAATTTTGTTTGTGATTAAGGTTGGAATACCTGCACACAGATTCATCAAAAACAGTTTTCTCCTGTTTACAATGGCATAGTTCAAGATAGGCAGATTTCAACATTAGAATTACTTACTATAGGGTTTATGGAAACAAACTTTATAAAATCTGTTTGTTTTGTTTAAATGTTAATTGTAATTAAACATTGCCAAACCACTGAAGTAAATACACACATGTGTGTGGTATAGGGCAGTGTTATGTCTAACGACAACCATGGAAAGATGTTTATGTAGTTGTCGAGACCGACTGCTTAACGTGTCTATCTGACAGCATGGCAAAGTGTAATGAGGTTTTATAGACGAGAGAAATCTTCTCGCCAGTTCCAGGGATCGAACCGGGCCTCCTGAAGTGATAGTAGATTTTTGACAAAAAAATGACAATCACACTAACATTTAATCCTTATGAACGAACGTTTTTAAAACTTTGCTCCTCCTAACAGATTATTTAAACTTGTGTGTGAGCTACACTAGCTAATAGCTTTTGCTTATATTAATAATAAACCAAATGTTTCCCTGCGACATACTATACATGGCAATATGATAGGTCAATGTAATCAAATTCATAACAGCTCCACAAAGCAATAAATCAATTGTCATAATATAAAGTCAATCAAACAATTAACATAAAACTAAAGCTAATACAAATTCTTGTTAGTTGCAAAAAGCCCAAAAAATATCAACAGAAAGTCTTCTCAAATCTCAACTATTTTTGCTATAAGCTGTAATTAAACTAATCTTTCTATGCATATTTCTCTAACAGTTCATTAACAAAATGCATAAAATTACATTTAAGTTGCTGTTAATAGAGTAAAATTCAAATTAAATGCAATACGTACACATGTTAGTAGTACACAAAAATGTTAACTTTCCAGAAAAAAACAGCAGGGGTGTCAAGCCTAACATTAAATTAAACAAATACCTTTAAATTTCTTACTAATACCATTTAAATCTGCTCCATCCTCTGGAGTGCCCTCAGGATGTCCTTGATCGTCGCAAGTACTATCCCGAAATGAACTACAAGAAGACAAAAGACTGAAACCAATGCAATTTATTAGTTATTCGATATATTAGGTGCATAATATATACAGTGCTTTCTATAATATTATTTAGAAGGAGAAAATACCTAGTACGTTTTGGTGGAACTGGAGCTTGTTTTCCTTTGCGATTTGTAGTTCTTCGCATTTGTACCATACTACTTTTTGCATTTGATTGCCCACCAATAAATGTTGTTAGTTTAGTTGATAGCATTTCTGTGAAAAATAAAAATTCTAAAAGTTGTCAGATTAATTTTACTTTATTTCTTTTTAATACAAACCTGCTTGATCACTTGCCCCAACTAAACCGTGGATATTTCCTGTACTCCCTGAATGTGACTTTTTATAAGATAAGTGTGGGGTGCCTAAAGGGATTGCAGCTTCGCTACCTTGAAGTTGCTTTTCGACTTCTGCAAAGCAAAAATTAATATCAATCAATTTAATCGGTAAGGAAATTTTTTGATCTCAGGTAGGAGTATGGTAAAAGGGAATTCTTCTGCTGATTTAGTTTTTCATTGGTCTGATATGTTTTTTTTTTCTAGAAAATTTTTTATCACTGCAGTACTTTAGTAAACCAAAAATATACAACGAAGTGTTTGAAATTCAGAGCGCTCTTATGTTGTGATTGTATTCCAAATTCTATTTGTTTTATTCTTAGAATTTTTAAACAAACCCAACTCTAGTTACTTTTTTAAATGACTTTTTTAAAACGTTTTAGGTTATGTAAACTGAATTTATCAAAATTCATATTTATGATACTTTCTATGCTAAGAATTTTATATATTTATTGAAAACAAACAAAAAGTATTTTTTCTATTAAGTATCCAAATGAAGCCATTTGGACACGCAATGTGTCTGTCCACAGTAGAAAACAATAACATTTTATTTTTTAAAGTTGGTGGTACTTAACAGCTGTTCTTAAAAGCCATGGAGTTAGACACGAATTCATGACAGTATGTTATTAAAGCTACAAAAGAGCAAGAGAGATACAATACAAACAACGATTGCTAACCGGAAAGGGCATTACGTGTTCCTTGTATGAGTAGCGACATCTTGGAGCAAGCCTGACACAGACTTTAATAAAGAAAGAATTACTACATGTATGGTGTAGAGGAAATTTAATAAAAAGTTTTTAAAAAATTACAATTACAGAGGTAGGTACATATATATGTATCATAGTAATATGGTCGTTTTTACAGAACATGAATATCCATTACCAAATTAATACTACATTGTTAATATTTTTGCGCAAGATTATGATTAAATCTAAAATTCATTGTAAGACCAAATTTCAAATCTGGTAACATTCAATGTCGTCAACATAACTCTGGTGTTTTTGTTCCAGCAGCGAGATCAATCGTTGTCGCTACTAATACTTGTATGTTATTGGTATTTTAACCTCAATTCAATGACATGTATTAAAATTATATACATTAAAATTTCGAATTAAATGCATGAAGGGGACTTTTTTTACTTAGATTAATTTTGAAGGCACACACGTGCAGTAAAATATACCCAAGTAGCAATATTACATGAAAATTACGTATACTTTGCATGCCACAAATTACATTTTCAAGAAATATAACGCTAACTTAATACATCAATTTTCAATTTAAAATAAAGAACAAAAATAATGAAGTTATGTTTTTTTAATTTACGTTTGGGCATTTGTACGTCTACTGTTGTATTTATGTATTAAGATAAGATAATCATCATCATGTTTTCATCAAATACTGATACAGATTATGACTTGACCAACCAAGTTAATAAAACTTGATTCATAAAATTTTTCAAATGTTTGCTTACTTGTGTGGGTGCAGTGAATTATACCCTTTGCAAGAATGAGTTAACACATAGGTAAAAAATATTCTTCTTTAATGGAGATGGGAACAGAATCTTAAATCATCTGAATACTTACATCGTTAGAAATATTATATGCGAATCTTACAGCATTGGGTTTAAAAAGAAAAATTTACAGAGTTGACAAAATTCTGTGTTTTATTGTAACCTCTTTTTGTATTACCACAAAGTTTTCAACATTGATATCATTTGAATGGAATAATGTATCTTTGTCACTTACATGCAACTTGGACTTATCACTGTCTGCACAAGTGTTACATAAATAATGCTACACCAAACCCCAATATCCACTGTAACACTGTACCCCAATCATCACAAATCTATACTGGAATAGTTAATAAAGGCACAAACAGTTTTGAGGTTAAGTTCGTGCTTCTCCGGCATAAATAAGCTTACAAATTACTTATAAATAAATTTATTTCATACTGTATCATATTATCCATGTTTACAGTAGCGGTTACAGTCCGGAATGTGTGATTTTATGGTATAGTATGACCGTAAAACTTTTTACCAGACACAAATAAAATAAATCAACTGAACAATGCTTTAGTATTCATTCACCATGGACACTCATTCTATGTTTTGAATTTGACTAATAGTTGCCATAGATAGCTTGTTGTTCATAGATGTCCATAATTTAAATTCGGAAATTTATTTTATATAACTTTTTTTAAATTAAACCAATAATTGCAGTATGAAATAAAATGCATTACGTCATATGTTTTGGAAATGTTCTTACAGTTTCGTTTCGATGTTCCGAACTCGGCTCCTTCGTCCCCTCGTCCGTAACATCTTATTCGACTGTAAAATTCCATTTCCAGGACTTATAACATCAATAACTATTTTAATAATCTAGCTTTAATTAATTTAATCCTGAAATAAATTGTATTTTACTCGAAATAATTGGTTTTGATATTAAAAATTATACATACCTAAATTTCTTGAAAACCCATCAGTGAATATTAACCAAAATGCACCTAAACTTGGTTAACACCAAAGTACTTCTAACATGAAAATATGAACAATGTTTAATATAAAGCAATCCTAAAAATATTAAGTGTAACACTGTAGTACATGTAACACTATTCCCCCTCTACCCCTATTTCAGGTTTAGTTAAGTAAAATAATTTTGAAGAGTTTAGTTAAATAAATTAAGAAACATTCACTTTGTAGACTTTATTTTTAATACCTTCAGCACTATGCACGACGTCACTTATCTTTAAAAGTAAATAATTCAAATACAAAGGTGTAGGTGACGTAAGTTCGTAGCTTTAAGTATATTTATATTGTCATTAATTGCTGTCTATACCAACGGCATTTTAAAATGTCAAACTTATTTATTTACATTGTAAAATTGCAGTTTTTAAAGCAAGATACTTTTTATTTAAAACTAAAATTTTTTAAATGATTAAAAAATAAAGCAGATAGAAAAAATAGTATAAAGTATTTGTTTCATAAGATGTTTTACCAAGCTTGTCCTTTACAAAACCCCCCTTCACAAGTCATTTTCTATACTTGGACGCATGCGCTAAAAATGTGTCTTATGAAACTAATATTTTAATGTAGGCACTATATTGTAATGATATAATATATTTGTTTGCGGGAAGAGTAACTAAAACAACCGAATTTAATTTTTCTGATATAATAGTACTGATAATAGTACTTGAAACATGCAAAATGTTATAGTGTGAACTGTACCAACAATTATAGGTTATCAGAAATAATAGCTAGGTTATGTTGGTTTCTATCAAACTTTTGCTTCATGTTTAAATGTTGAAAACAAACTATTAAGCAAGAAAATACAAAGCAGGTTTAAAAAATCTAAGACAAAGTGAAGAGATAATGCATGTAAAGTGATTAACATTGTTGATGAGCCTAAGAAAAACAAAGAAGTTTGGGTAATTTCGATCAAAACTTTACTGGTCTCCCTAAACTTACTCTGCGATCGACTTCAATTGGCATTTTGCCAAGAGTTATACTAGTCCCCTTTTTCATAAATTATTTAATATAAGCAATGTGTGAATATAATAATTTGGAGAAGTGTGTTTGGAGACAAGTAGAAGATGTATTATTTGTTTGTTTGTTTCTGGCCAAGAAATGGAGGTGGCAGATCATCCCTCGTACCTCATAACACCGATTACTATGATTATATGGCCGGCCCTGCTAGAATTTAGCCAAATTTGGGTAAGTTCCATCCTCAGTAGGGATTTATAATGTGCCAAACATTGCATTGACATGCGGTCTGTTATACTTCCCTATCCGAGAAGAGGCACGTTTCAATTTTTCTTTACTATGGAAAATTACCAGCTCGGCTGGGGATCTAACTTGTGACTCTGCACTATGCAGTACCCTTGTGACTATGCAGTATCCACCAAAGCTGGTTAGATATATAGAGATATAGATAGAGCAAAAAGTTATGGAGCTTTGCTATTTTCACAAGTATAAATAATTACATAGTTTTGCTTCAAATAAGGGCTCAAACGATACTAGTTTTATTAGAATGCATGTGAAAGCAGTTTAGTTATTATTTATACAGTGTGGGATTAAAGTATGGAATATAAAAAAAAAAGCGAACTCAACCGGTTTTTTTAAAAACGCTGAAACACGTCGATTTTGTTTTTTAAGAATATTCATTAATATGTGCGATTCACGTTCCGACTTTCATTTGTTTCTAAGTTACGATGTCATCACAAAAAAATTTAAAAGACAATATAGATTAATAGTGGAATCCGATAGTGATTTTTCTTCCCTTTATGATCATGCAAATAAATCATAAGGTTGCATAACAAAAATTCTGAGAAAAATCGAGCTGAACTTTGTAAATGTTTGTTAGTTATGATGTCATCACAAAAATCTAAATAACAATATAGATTTTTAGTAGTGGAAACCGATAGTGATTTCTCTTCCCTTTATGATCATGCAAATCAATCATAAGGTTGCATAACAAAAATTCTGAGAAAAAAAATCTATTTATTTTTCTACAGCCACAACTTGCTTAATGAAATGTAAATCAAAACAATATAAACTTAATAAGTCATTAAAGCATTCAGCACCTTTTACTCGGTAAATGTTGCTAAAATAAGTATCCAACACAATGTTTTTATTCTGGAGTTAAACAATTTTAAATGCAATTAAAAAAAGCTTAATAAAATATGTATACTATAAAAATTCAGTTCAGGATTAAGTTAGCGGTTAAAGATTAATTAGGTTATGTAAGAGCCTTTTCACTATGATTGGTACCTTATGCGAGTGTTTACTATGTGCTGATTGTCAGTGGTCAGATACTACTTTCATATGCAGTGAGCACAGACAGTTTATCAAAATGTATCTTCATAACAAGACAATTTGCTGTTGTTGCTGTTAGGCTGATCACTAAACGAAGAAGAGAAAAAAAATATAGATTATATTCCACTATTGTGGAATCGCTCATTTAAGCAATACCCATGAAATTGCTGATCATATTCCGATGAATAGGCTATGCTATGCCCAAAATATCTAATATCTAATGGTACACACTCATCATACGTAATCCAATTATGTGTTCTCTTATGCTTCGTGATGGTCAGTACTGATACATAGAAATCCATGTGAAACAGTACTTCAATAGTAGGAGTTAAACTAGATACAATAGAGCTATTCAGTTTTTCTACATTATGTGACAAGCAAATATTTAAAAAGCAATTGACACCCCCTGACATCACATTTACCAAAGAAAGTAAAGTTGAAGTAAGTTAAAAAGCTAGGTTAGGTTTGCACGACAAAAGGTGGTAATGGTTGCAAAGCGTTACATTCTAGCTTCACTCAAGTATTTCTACTAATTAATAGTATTATTTAGAAATTCTCTTTACATTTTTGCCACACTCCATCAACATTGAATCAGTTCTAGTTCATTCTATCATCACACATTGAGAAGATTTTTGGTGATCGAAATGGTTACTTTATTTATACAGCAGAAGCTATTTCTGCAAAAAGAATTTGCGATTATCCATAAACTCTTGATTATTAATTCCTTGAATTATTAATTAATTCAAATTATTCCCGCAAAAAAGCACTGCTGTGATTGGCTTTCACAAAGCCAAGTTGAAACCCAGTAAAATTACTAGTTTTGTTTACATGAAGTATCAGAAATGTATTGTCTATATAATTTAAGCTTGCATGTGTATCAATTAATAAACAACAAACTGAAAAGGTCTTTTTCACCCTAGAATAATTTACAAGCAAATGAAAAAATTTATTAACGTATGTCATCTGCATACCGTTCTAGCTAAGCACTACCCTGTTAGACGGTTGATCGACACTGACGGAGATAAATATCGTCAAGCATGTGTGCACTAGAATCAACGTACAAACGTGATTTGCCATTTTTAACTTTTGACAAGCTAACCAAAAACCTACCTGCAGTAAAAATGTGTAAAATAATATTTTCATGTGTACAAAATTGTTGAAGAAGCAATTTACTAACTATTATAGAAAAAAATATTGAAGATAAAGTCATGAATATTTTAAATTTGATAAAATTGTAAATATACATAGCCATAGTTTTTGGTTTGACTAATGCGTTCTTAGATTAATTCATACAACTTGCACATGCAATTTTAAATTTTATACACAGTAGTCTATCAATACGTCCATTGGTAGCTGATGTTTTTGAAATCCCTATATTAAATAGCTCACATAATTTTATATTGGCTACATTGAATAAACCAGTACTGCACGTCGTTTATTTTGACATTGTGTTACGCTTTTGAGGTTATACTTTGTTACTTTGTTTACGTTTACTTTGTACTTTGTTACTGTTTACGTTACTACGTTTTACTTTGTTTTTCAAATAATTAATCAATATTTAATGTCTGCATTAAAAACAAAGGATTACATTTTGAACATTTATTATAATGAAATAATTTGTGATTTATTCTGCAGTTGTTTTATTTAAATTTTATGTTTATGTATCCACAAAAATTTATCGTTAATGGCGCCAGTTAATTTTTATTGGTCACTTTTTTAAAGGCTGCCAATCCGTACCATATGTACAGTTAGTTCGGTTCTTATCAGCGTTGCCAACCTGGACGAAAACGAAAATAGTACAGGGGCATTGAAAATTATAGTACACTAACACTTAAGTTAGTAATACAAATAATAGAGATATTACTTCTGAAGATAAAAAGAATTAGCTGTCCCATAATTGATTCTTCTTTTATTCAAGATATCCAAATTTCTTTTTATTTCATTAATTTTTAGTATTTTAATTTTGTTTGTTTATTTCTTGTGTTTTGTTAAATAAATTTCGTCATTTAAATATTTTTAAAGTAATTTCTCGTTTATTATTTTGTTTTGTGTGTGTAGTTCAATTTTGTTCTTAGATCCATGTTTATTATTACCCTATTAAAGTGACCCACCTGCAGAGTCTCATTTGTGAAAAGAACTTACTTTCACAACAATTTATCCTAGCTGGTGCATTTTTTTATGGTAAAGGTAGGTGGTTTATATTTTGCATATATTTTCACTGTGGTTTTACCGAAGTCTATTTTATTTGTGTCCTCTAAACAAGTAAATCAATTTTCAATCATCATCGATTTATTTATAATTCCTACATTAATCAAGCAAGTATTTTCAAACCCCTGTATATATCGTATTAATATGTAAACCAGTCTGTCTCAGCTACTCCTCCTAATTTTGTGAAAAGGCGTATTTATTCATAAATATTAGAAACATTAGTGTTTAAAGTTGAAGATTTTTGAAGGTTATAAAGTTCCAAATGGGAACAAGTTTCGTTTAGGTCTCCACTATGAGAATATGTAATTTTTTTGCTGAAATAGCTTCTACTATACATAAAATCAATGATTCTTACAAGGAGAGAGAGAATCATCTTATCCCGAGAAAAACAAATAAAGTACATCAACAGATAGTAGAAAGTAATTCGTAGTACATATATAAAAAATTAGCTGAATAGCATTATGGGAAAAAAGTTAAAAAATGGTTTAAGAAAGTTGAAAGTTGGTATGTGTATAGATCTTATTATTCTAAACTACGTTTAAATTGGTTTTAAATACCTAAATCCACTCTTTTCATCTCTTTGAAAGATTTATTATTTTTTATATGAACTTTGTCGGTCTGTGGGGATGAATCAAGTGGGTTTAGATATTTTTTCCCAATTTAAATATATTTAGTTTAGAATAGTCATATCTACGCGCATACCTACTAACTTTCAACGTTCTGAGACTATGTATTTTCTAATTTTTGTTCTATTATAGCCATAGAACTTATCCCTGATGATATATAGACACTATCTCTTGATGGACTTTTCCTCTTTTTTTAAACCTCTCCTTGGTAGTATTAAGAATCTTGTCCACATGTGGCAGAAGATTGAACCGAATCCCAATTAATCTATACTAATACATACCTTCTGTAATGCTGGACTCCTGAAACATATTCTCAAGAGCATGATGTATCTCCCGAAATGTAGGTCTTTCGTGAGCATGCCACTGCCAACACTGTCTCATAAGTTCATAGATTTTTGGTGGACAACCAGGCGGACATTCCATTCTATAACCTTTTTCTAACATATGATAAACGTCAGTAAGATCAACTCCCGGATAAGGAGACATTCCGTACGTAGCAATCTCCCATAATAAAATACCAAAGGCCCAAACATCAGACTTAGTTGAAAATTTATTATAAGCTAAACCTTCTGGAGCAGTCCATTTGATAGGAAACTTTGCACCTGCATGTGCTGTATATGTATCATCACGCATAAGTCTTGCCAAACCGAAATCGGCAACTTTAACTAAATGGTTTTCACCAACTAAACAATTCCTTGCGGCTAAATCTCTATGTATAAAACACCTGCTTTCTAAGTAACTCATACCACTTGCAATTTGAGTGGCAATGTACATAAGTACCACTGCGTTAATTTGTTCCTTATTACCATTACGTAAATAATCTAATAAATTTCCTTTACTCATAAATTCCGTTATAATATAAAATGGTGGTTCTCTTGTACAAACACCCATAAGTTGCACTAAATTTGGATGTTTCATCTCTTTCATAATTGCTGCTTCTTCTAGGAAATCCTTTAAGGCCATTGTATCTTCTTTTAGAGTCTTAACGGCTACAGTCATGTTATACCTCTTCCATACAGCCTCGTAAACATCGCCATACTGTCCACCACCTAATTTATGACGCATCACAATGTCAGTTCTATTAATCTCCCATTCATCAGGTTCTGGACTTAATGGGAACACAGTTGGCTTATTATGTTTCGGTGCTGGATATAACAACTGTGTTATTAAACCATCCGATAGCATGGAATGGTGATGCACTAATTCTGCTAATGTATTGAATTTACTCTCAGCTGTAACAAATACTTTCCCTTCAGAATCTTCATTTATCCTATAATGATATACTCGTCCTTCATATCTCAAAGATATACTACGTTGACCTGGACTGCTTTCAGATTCTCTAACTAGAAAACTTCCATTAATACCAGAACTTAATAAATATTCGGCAGCATTTCTAGAAATAGGTCCATGGTACCAGGAATGTTTTTCTAAGGAATTCACTGGGGTTACATAATTTGATGGTACCCAGCCGACTTGATTCGATGCAGAATGTGCTTCACACCATTCGCCGCTTTTATTGTAGCTAAGTATGCGGACTTGTTCACCTTTCTTTAAACTAAGTTGGTTTTCACCACCGGCTTGAAAATCATAGAGAGCTACAAACAGTTGAGGATCGTCTTCTTCTTGGGCTAAAAGATTTTCTTTCGAAGTCCATCGGTTAGCTGCTTCTAAAGACATAGGCGTCGAAGGAGCGGCCGATCCGGATGAACCCGACAAGCTTCCCAATGTTCCGCCAGAACCCAAAGTACTTGTAGCCGGTGCTTCTGATTCTGGTAGGCTTGGTATGTGGGGTAAAGGCCTACTCTGAAGAAGGGCCTCTGTAAAGAAAAAAAAATATGTAAGTTAAGGAACTTTTAAACAAAATTTTTTATAAATGATATAATTCTATTTTAATAGGGATGAAATAGTTTTCAACATTTTCTATCAAATTGTTAAACAGAAAAAAGAAAAACCTAAATTAAAACAATCTTGCAAACTTTATTTTTAAGTCAAGAAGAAGAAGAAGATCAAGAATGATTTATTGATTTTGTAAATTTTTTGAAGCCATATCTAGACTTTTTTTTATTTTTTATTTACTTTTTATATTTTTAAATGCATTAGACTTTCTGTTGTAGTTACATACATGGTGATCCAAATTGACTGAGGACTGTTTGAATTTTCAGCCACGGTAAATTATTGCCACGTTGGCAACATGAATACTTTTCGGATATTTTTAACCTTCTTTTATTTTACAGTGGCGCTTGAAAAATAATATAGCTTATAAACTTCATTGATTTTAAATAATAAGCTTACTTGATAATAAAATCGTCTAATAAACCGTAGTTTTAAAAAGAACTATTTTGTAATATAAAGCAAAAATTCAATTAAAATCCAGGACAACGTGGCAAATTACAACGATGTAAACGAAAAAGTGACGAGTTGCCGCTGTAATTTGACGCTACATATTTCAATAGTGCTACACTAACAACTGAAATACACTAAAACCCAAGACGCCAAATTCAAACCATCTTCACTCAATTTGGATCACCCTGTATGTGCATACAGGTTTACAAACTAATCTGTGGGTTTTCAAAGGGCATAATGCTCAAATCTAGTCTAACCTTTGTATCATTGCAATCACCTCCAAGCTCTGAATTGTAAATATTTGGCACTCTACATAATAAAAATGGTGTTAAAAATGCTAGAAAAAAAATGAAAATTGGTGGATGTAAGTGTCGTAATTACACCGTCCAAAAATGCATTTTTGAGAGTCTATTATGGTCTCAGAGGCCCCCCATCAAGTTTTGAAGTTCCTGTTTGACATTGCCCACAACTTATCCTAAATGTTTAAAGTAGATGTCAGATTTGTGAGAACTGTCCTTTATCCATTGACACATGTGATTTTAAGGTTAGAGTATTTATAAATAACTGGATCCTGTCAGAGTTTGATGCGCAGTAGGGTGGTTCTTATTTGGATCATGTTGGAATTTCGGGGGGAAAAAACAAAAATTTTAAGACCAATACGAACTTCCCATCTCTATTCTAATCATTCGCTGTAACGAGGAGAAGTTTCCTATTTACACACTTTGTTTTTCAATTCTTATGTATATTTTGACCACTGAAAGAATAGATGCTACTAGTAGGTAAAAAACATTATTTGGGGCATTAGATTTTTTCCAACGATTTTCAAGTAAATTCAAAACAATGCACCGGCAACTAGAGTAGAAGTGATTTAAAAAGAAGGATATTTTGTCAAGAAGCAATTTGTCAAATCAAACAACTGAAAGTTGATAGCTGAAAATACTTTATGAGAACTCAAGTCGTTCTTGACATTGGATCCACATGTCCTAACCGTTATCTTATACATGTACACTGAAAGACAAATTAAATGAGACTCGTATAGGTATTCTAATTCAAATAAAACCGACGAATTTGATGAAATTTGAAAATAAATTGCATTAAAAATATTTCAGTTTAAGTTTAAGTTCGGTCCTGATATATTTAGGCAACCCAGCAATCACCTGTGCGCACAGCTGATTTTTTAAGTACCTATACGAGTCTCATTTAATTTGTCTTTCAGTTTACCCTATTATTATTATACAGGAACTCTAATTTTTGTCTGATTTGATAACGATGTCCTATTCATCAACTTAAATAGAATGTTATAACATAGAAAACTTCACCAACTTTGTGACAAAAAAAATTAAATCCTCCTAAAAATTTGACCAATTGAATTGGCTCTAATTAAAAATAGTGGTAAAGCTACAATGAATTTAAAAACAAAGAAATTTTGTATGATAAGAGCAATTTAAATTGTAGATTGTATTCAGCAGCAAAAGATCTACCAGAATCATCCTCTATGGTTCTTGTGATGGACGGAAATTCTAAATGTTTGTGGCAGAAGTAAGCCAAAAACTGGCTTTTTTGGGTTTTCAAAGTGAAATTACGCAGAGAGAAATTAAAAAACATGCCTGCTTCTCGGATAGGAAGTAAAACTGTAGGTTCCGTGTCAATGTGATGTTTGGCACGATAAAAATCCCTACTGGTGGTGGAATTCCCCCAGATTCAGGTTAAATTCTAGTAGGGTAGGCCAAATGATTATAGTAATTGGTGCCATGAGGTACGAAGAATGCTCCGCCATCCCAATTACTCACTCGCCCAAAAATGAATAAATATCATAAATAAATTATAAATAATCTTGCATTATGTAGCAATTTGGGTTAGAGTCGTGATCAGCAACAAAACGTCTCTATCATAACCAGCCTTCTGTTTCGCTCTTGTGACAGTCCAAAAATCTTTTTTGTCGACTAGTGTTAACCTTCTGCCTCGCTCTTGATACAGTCCAAAAATCTTTTTTGTCGACCAGTGTTATCCTAAATCAGCGTCTATGACCCACGGATCACCAAGAGACCCGTTTGACAATTTCAAGTGACCCACTTGAGTGCAATTAAAGTATAATATATAAAAATAAATTATAAAACATAAACGTGCAACGAACACTTTGGGAAAATATAAATAATAAAATTAACATTTTGGTTTGATTACAAAGTTGCAGACATGAACATAAGCGGAATATAGCGACATTGTCCGAAATGAAAATACCTATTGAGCCAAAACGTTTTCTTAATATCCAGTCACATTTTGGTTGATTTTGACCCGCAGCCAAAAAAGGTTACCGATGCCTGCTCTAAATATTATTTATTTTCGACTTACAAGAAAAGATCTACCAGTCTGTTTCGAAACATCCTTTTTTAAACATTCCAATTTTGAAACGGTTACTTTTTTAAGCTTTGAAAATTCGATTAGTACAGAGCTGTTTCTCTGCTGATTTTTCACTTATAAAATCACATATTATGAATAGTTTAAAAATGCTGCTTTCAATCTAACTTTTTTATAGAAATAAAACTTTCTCAAAGTTTATTTTTAAAATTTCATCAACCACGCGTTGTGATGTAGTATGATTAATCACATAAATAACCAGTTAAAGAATCAGTAAACTCACTCAGTTTCACATAGATCTACTTAGCTACAAAGATTGAGTTATTATTGAAAACAACGTATGCCACGGGTATTACAATCCAAAGTGAAGCACGACCGCCAGCGCCCAATCTGTTTGAGATATCCAACCAACTAGTTGCCTGCAGGTACAGGCAGATTCGAGATTCCCAGCTGAATGAGCTGCTGCACACCTCTATTTTAGAACATTAGAACTACTCGCATGTCCTTTGAACTATAGAACTTCTGAGGAATAAAAATTGCACTTTTGTATAAGCAGATAGTTCGCATAGGCGCCCGCAGAAATTTGTCCAGCGGGAGGCAAGCCTAGAATGAACGGTATGCTTGGGGGGGCAAACCTAGAATAAACGACATGCTGGGGGGGCAGGCCTAGAGAAAAACGGCATATTATACAAAATTTTCAATAAAATTCAAATTGTTCAACTTCCAGGGGGGCAAGCGCCCCTCCTTACCCCCCTTCCGGGCGCCTATGATAGTTCGTATTAGTTAACAAACCCCATTTTTTTATAAAATAGCAAACAATAATAGATACAAACATTTAAATAAACTCAAATCAACTAAAAGAGATGGGTGTGATCCTTCTGTTAATTGAATTAATAACACTCTTCAAAATTATTGGCAATATTAATTAATTCTTCAACTTTATTTACAATTCTCTCTTTAGGACCCTCCATATTACCAATAGGAGTTATAAATATTGAACGCTGTATGACATTAAAGGCTGATTCTCACTATAAGGCAGGCTACCAACAGTCACCGGACCGACAAAACATTGTACTGTACATTTTATATCGTCCCGACGGTTGATGTGACTTCCTTCATATAAATGTATAGTACAATGTTTTGTCGGTCCGGTGACTGTTGGTAGCCTGCCGTATAGTGAGAATCAGCCTTAAAAAGAAATTTTCGGGATCTAATATTCAAGCTGATTATGTGATTTTTTAAATAATTCCATTAAAATTCCCTCATCTCAGTTCGTTGTCTGTAACATCTCCATAAACCGAGATTTCTAACCTACATACATCTCTCAGCATTATGTATTAATGGAGTTTCATATGAAAATGTGTTCTTGGGTTGTATGAATTTGTGCTCCGTCTTGTTGGGATTAGATGGTATGCTCAATTTATCGTCATCGTACTGTCTCTACATAACTAACAGTTGTTTGATAAGATACGAGTTTTTATCTTCAAAAAATATAGGTTCAATAATTCGTCTGCTAGCCATAGCTGCCCACACGGGAGTGTGAGCAGCTATGACTAGCAGACTAGAAGGATTGGGAAATCCTTTTTGTATGTAGTAGAGATTCATTAAAAAAGTTTAGGATTGTTTGAGCTTGACATCCATATATTTTAGAAATTAGAAACTAGAAAATAAAGAAGATTGCTCTAGAGCCTCTCATCATTGTTTTTAAGGTTATGTATAAACCATTGACAGAATTCTTGTCTTTCGGGGTCGATCATTAGAGAGCATTTTGTGGATCGCTTGCAGATGATAAGAATACACTGGCACTAATACAGCTGAGCTTCTCCTGCCCGGCTGCTTTAATGAATTTTTTTTAGTTATGTTTAAAAACTTTTTGAGAAATTTCTAAGTGGAATTTTTTAAGTCAAGAATTTATAAAAAAAGAGTTTTATAAAGAATCAAAATTGTGAACTGTAAGTGCTCTGAGGCGGAGGAGCTTGGAAGAATAGTAATGTTTATCTTTGATTTTTAATTTCTATACTTATTAATCAACAGTCATCGACCTGGTTTTAAAATCTCTAACCCCTCCGCTCTGAATATCTAGAATTTCTTTTTGCATGCCCCTAAGCTCCCTCTATAAATTATAGTGCAGTAAGTATTAGTTACTATTTATAGTGAATGTAACTATTCTTCCTCTAGCAAATAAATAAGAAAGAGAAACTTGATCTATGATTATGCACATACATCCATCATTAATAGACGCCGTTTAATAATTTTCATAACGGAAGCACATACATTGTTTATAAGTAGGTCTACTTTGTTATCTTAATAGTTTGCAAGATACAAGAAGTGAAGCACAAGCACCTGTCCAAGTTTGCACGTACAAATCATTGTTGAAAGTTCTTTCCTCAAGCATTGATAACGGTTGATATACTCTATACTCTACATATTTACTACTATAGTATAAACACAATTTTTAAAAACAAACCAAAACATAAAAAACATTTTAATTACAAGCATCACGTTTCTATATAATTTAAAAATGCCATTGACACGCCACGGTGCTATATATCATAATTGTTGATATAATAATCTCGGTTTCATAACGTTGTTGTGTGTGCATCTTTCCACACCGTATGCTAAACATAATGAGGAGCTGTAATTTGATATAGGCAACGCTGCTAGTGGCATCCCTATTAATAGAGTATATAAAACATGAATTAATTTCTCTCGTTTGCTTTTGTACACCCACAAAAAAATGATTAAAATTTAAAAAGTTAATAAAATGAACCACCATAAAAATAAACTCACACATTAATTATGTGATTAAAATAGAAGTAGTTTATCACTAAAAAGATTTGTTTTATAATTTTATTATATTAATGATAAATTAATGGATCAGTGGTTCAATGTTCTTTATAATCTTGTCTATTTTATTTCCTGTTTTACACCCATTGTTGCATGTTCCTTTTTAAAGGTTATCTAAAGAATTTCAACCTTTTCCTTATTTGTAGTGTCAACAGTATACAATTTCTTACTGTAATTCTAGATTTTTACAAAGTGGCTTTAACCAAAAACCGCATAAATAACTAAGAAATAAATGTGGTGGGCTTTTCATCTATGTAACTGTGTTTTGGAGACAAATCTTTACGGCTATTACTATTTCATTTTCTCTTTTAAAAGTGATAAATTTGGGGGTTCGAAAAGATACACAATATTGGGTGATGTGAATAAAATGTAGTAAAGGCTTTTACATACATATATCTTATTCTCATTAATTAAAAATCATATCTGTTATCTTTTATTAATAGTAGTAAAAGCTTTTGCTACATTTTATTAACATGGTCGAATGCTTTTAAAAAGTTTATTTATTATTAAAATAAGTAATTGGTTTTTATCATTAACTAAGCAAAAAAAAGCTGAGTTTAGAATAAATGCTCAAAAGGAGATTTAGTTCAAATATTATACATACATCAGTATTTCATATAACAGCCAATAAACCATCGTTGTTGCACTGAAGACATCTTAAGTCCTTTAAGGTGCGAATAGACGAGTGTGGGAAACCTCTAATGCAAGATTAATAAACGAACCTAGTGTTTGTTTTGGAAACATCCTGTTTTGCTTTTTATCTATTTCGTATTTCAAGAGGTGTGTATACCTTTTAAGTCGTTTAATAACTCAATGCCTGATCGTTTTTCAATCGTTTCTTTTTTAAGCTATCATTTGCTAATAACACTACAACAGCACTACTGCAAACAAACTAAAGCTTTCTCGTATTCCATTATTATTTTCTATTCGATTATTATTACTCCTTGCTTAATATGATCGCAGTTTGCGCAGCTTTCTCTGGGTGGATCGTTAAGCGCAGCGCGTGTTCATAGTGAACCAAAGTTCCTCCGCTCCATGCCTGCAACGTTGCATTACAGATTTAGTGCGCTCTATACGCATCTTTATACCAATGCATGCGTAAATGTTTTTTGAAATTCTTTGAACACTCCTATACAGCACAACTATTAGTATTAGATATTTACGAAAGGGTGGAATTCCTTCTCTTGATAAAGAGGAAATACCACAGTTACATAACATCCTCGATGTAGTCAGGGTTCCAGTCGCCCGTCCTCCGCGCAATTAACTGCAGTACATCAGCAGTGTTTATGAAATCATTATTTTATCTAATTATCACTCAAATCTAATATAAAATAGCGCTTTTCTGCATCAAAACACTTTTCTTTAATAAACTTAAAAATAATTGAATTAATTTGACAGAAAAGTAAATACAAATTTACAATCACGGTACAATATAAGTGGACTGTTATAATGATTTTTTGAACAAAATAATAATAGATTCGAATAATTAATCGAATATGAAAATTTTAGTTTTTGAATGTCTTATTCACATCGAATATGTCTCGAATCTTAACCATATTCGGTTATCTGCTCCATCTGCAAAGTTGTTGTGTCTCCTTTCAACATAGACTGCGGTGGATGCCCTGCCCCGCCCTACCCTCTCTCATCGCCAGTTGTTTTTATGCAGCTTCATCATATAGTGTTGGCAAGCGGTTTAAGTAAAATAAGATTTTTTTTGTTAAGATGATGATTAGGGCTGTATGATTATCGAAATCAATAATCGAAAAGCGATTAATCGATTAGTAGATTAATTGATCAATCGATTGATCGGATTAATCACTTGTTTTGAGAATTAGTTTCTTCTATATTATGGCATCAAGCCTTTTCTGAATTAACATAAATAGTACCGGCTTCTGCAATTTTGCAAAAGTTTTTTTTATAATATTTTTATATGAACTGTATTTTTAAAAACCCACTTCAATTTGTGTGCAGTGTTTGTTCCCGGTCTGGTGCTCTGGTGATACCTTGCACTTAAGTTATGAACCAAAAATGACTACACATTGTTTTGTAAGTTTGAGAAGAAACTAGGGTTGTGAGATTATGGACATCAATAATAAAAAATCGATTAGAAAAGCAATCGATTAATCGATTAACAAGACTGATTGATTAATGGATTATTATGCACAACCCTAATGATTTTTGCTGGTAGCTTAGTTGTAAAGTACGGCCAATTAACGCTTGTTGTGTTATGTTCTCACTTATAGAACAAAACAATATATGTACTTGAGATTAATTTATTACGACCAAACAGTCCTTTCTAAATAATCTGAACCACATAAAGTGAATTTTTAGCCAATAAAATCATTCCATTGGGTTAGTTAGTAAATTGCTTTATCCACCCCCTCTTGTTAAATAATTAACTATTCGATATTTATTACATATATTTTTTGTGTTGATACAAATTTTAGAAATATGTTTGGGTGTTCATGAACCCAGAAATTATGGGTATATATTAAGAATCTCTTGCTTATTGCAAAATAATAATTTGAAGGCGATACTGTGAAATAACCTCATCCCAACAGTTCGGTTTAGAAACCGGAATATTTTCAACAACGTACCAGCGTCTTCAACAGGTTAAGTTTGCTAGTCAGATCAAGTCAGGTTTTAGAGAATTAATTACTACTAACTTAAAAAATACAAAAAATATTGTAACGTTCTTTTTAAATAATGCTAAATGTACTATTTTAATTGTTTATTATCAAGAGAAAATATTAACACTCACACTAATTACAAACACAACTATAAACTATTAACACCTTCACTAAATTAATTACAAGATTTATATTACACTGATATTTCTGTTATACTACCCACAATGCGCGTATGTACTTAGCTGGTTGACTAAACCCCTCGTTGCGCGGTAGCGTCTTATATATCCTGTATAAGATTGCTGGAACACGAAGAATATTCTGGTGTACTGTGCTTCGTTTATTCGAGTAGCTGTCGATGCGTCGTACATTCCGCCGCCAATCTCGAATGTTCACCGGCAGTGTATAGGGGTTTTTCCTGTTCATTACAATATTTAAATTTGACCTTGATTCTTTCGATAAGAATTTGGATCAAGCATTTGAATAAAAATCCTTTTTTTTTGTTACGATTAAAAGTAATTATTAACATATTGATGTTTTTAAGTTTCCATTATTATTATTTAAAATATTTTTATTCTCAGCTTTTAACATACTTGTCAATTTATTTCTTAAATGTAAACAAAACAGCGAAGTTAAACCTTATACTTGACTGGTTTGTAAGAAACTTGCAATTACACAGGGAAACGGGAATTCTCACCATACAAGAATTTATTACCAAAACAGCTAAAAAATTCTATGATAACCTGAATCAATGTAGCGGTGCAAATCATTATCATTTGGGCTCAAGATCAATACATACAAGATTGAAACGAAAACTACCAATAGACTTACTTACAAGTGACAGTGAATAAAACAACTAACTAATAAAGTGCACAGATTAAATCAACAACAGAGGTCATCTAGTGCCTCAATATAATCTAAACCTAAAAATTAGTGAGAGGTGTTCTTAGGAACTCGTTAGTGACAGTATCCAGTGACAAATCTATAAGTTAACACTACCATGTATAGCAACTATTGCTGATCTGGTATAAAACATAAAAAAAACCTTATACTTCTTCACAAAAAACAACTTACGGAAACTTCGAACTAACTTGCGTTTTAACATGAAGAATTAATCAATGCCTGTTAGTTCGGGCGCCGCTGATGAACAGCGCGATGGGAGGACTGCAGTTTTAAATTGAATTCTTCCCACACACACCTGTCGGTCAACGTCCATGTGAAACGGGACTTACGGGAAACAAAACTATGTTTCAGATAAATAATTTTTTATTTTTAAATAAGTGCATTATTGCAAAAAGAAATACTTCACTAAAAACAAAAGCTATTTTTTTCTTAAAAACCACGAGACCTTCATTAAAACACTATTACTAGCTTTATTTTTCACCATACTTTTAAATCCGCCCTGTATACTCTGTGTTTTAGTTTACTTATAAAACTTCAATCATCGAGAAAATATTCTGAAAACACAGTGGTGCTCAGCAAATACAAGCTGCTTTATAATTTGAATAAAATTATTTGATTCAACAGGTCCGTGATAAACAAAGGTAGCAATTATTTATCTCACTCATTCTTCTTATTTAGTTTTTTCAAGAGTAACCTTGACGAAAAAAATAGTTAATTCACTAGCCCCTTTCTAACGAAAATCTGCTTAAAATATCATTATCCACTAATTACACTACGTTTTATTTAGAAGCAGATACCTACGTGTTTTAATTTTAAATCAAAATATTTTATGAGTCAAGGTATGTAGGTTTAATAGCATTAAAATGTTAGCCAAGACGAGACGTTGATGCATTGAAGCAGACAAGAGAACAAAAGCGTGTAATAATTCTCGAGAAAAAACTCGTTATTTAAAAAATGACAATAGTAAAAGTTATTAAAAATTAATGAACGTGGGAATATTTTGACGAAGAAAAGGTAAATATTCCTTAAAAGTGAAATATACATTCATAAATCAGTGCAGTGTTATGAAATAAAAATAACTACGCATTCTTTTGTAAACGTTTCCAATTTCAGAATTTAATCAAAAAAAATAATTTTATTTGTTATTCATTCACAAAATTTTATTAAGCATTTCTGGAATCCATGCAAGCTTAGAAAGCATTTGAATGCAAATAAGTACATAAGTAATACAGGGTATTAGTCAGCCAAAGTCTGTTTTAATAATGGATTTCCTCAACTACGAAGGCGTAGGGCTGATCCCTCGAATAATCAAATTATTAAAGATTTCACAAAAGTTTCCAAAATTTGAGAACCTTGATGCACAGGGTCCGGTGGCGACGACACGCCTAGCTGAGATTGTGCGCGACTAACCGAGATATTATGTGTGTGGGAGGGGATGTGCTAAAAGTTTTACAAATTTATTATTACACTGATTAATTGTAATAAATAACTAACAAAAAGTTGTAATTCGCTCTACTTACATTATATGTATTTGCATGAATTTCAAGTTACATCTAAATACAATATTTAATATAATACATGAGGGAGCGATTTGGTAAAGTAAATGTCGATGGTTGGGTCAAAATGAACAAGGCCACTCAACGGCAAAGAACACAACTTTTTATGCACATATACCCCAACGATCGTTCACCTGAATTTTCTAGAATTACGCGTCTGGTTCTTTTTTTTATAAATATTTAATATAATATAGAAGGGAGCGATTTGGTAAAGTAAAAGTTGGTTGGGTAAAACAAACACGGTCACTCACTGGTAAAGTACAAAATTTTTTATGCACATATATATACCCCAACGATCGTTCACCTGAATTTTCTAGAATTTCGCGTCAGGTTCGTTTTTTATAAATATATTTAATATAATATAGGAGGGAGCGATTTAGTAAAGTAAATGTTGGTTAGGTCAAAACGAAAAAGGACACTCATTGGCAAAGAACATAATCGTTTATGCACATATACCCCAACGATCGTTCACCTGAATTCTCTAGAATTTCGCGTCAGGTTTTTTTTATAAATATATTTAATATTATCTAGGATGGAGCGATTTAGTAAAGTCAATGTTGGTTGGGTCAAAACGAAAAAGACCACTAACTGACAAAGAACATAATCTTTTACGCACATATACCTCAACGATAGTTCACCTGAATTTGAAATTCGCGTTAGGTTCTTTTTTTATAAATATAATATTTAATATAATCTAGGAGGGAGCGATTTGGTAAAGTAAATGTTGGTTGGGTGAAAACGTGTTTAATTACATTTAGTTTCGAATTTTAAATTATAAACTGAATTTATCTATTGATTTGTATCAGAAATTATTGCTTTGTTTAAATAAATATAATTTACTCGTAACAAAAAGTATTAAGAATTATTTAGTGTTTTATATATGTAAGATATGCAGTCCATTTTATTTTGTCCGATACTGCAAGTATAAGAAAATAAGAAACGAAAACTTATAAGAATCGCCATACTGACAAAGTGTTGATTCTTCGAGCTCATGATATGAACTGATTTTATACTCGCACTTAACATGCCGTTTCATATATAGAATATATGTTGAGATAGCGCCACACGTAGTTATTGTTTTCTTTCTCTGCATGTTCCACTATCGACTTCTTTACAACTATACACGTAGGTTTTTATCCCAGAGTAATTTTTATCTTTCAGTCTTTGCGATATTCATTTGCATGTGTTACATGAATGTTCTCGATTTCAATTACTTTTTGATAACAATATTGAAATCTGGAACATAAAATTAGCAAAACCCTTACCTTCTTTTATCAGAAACTGAAAAACTGGAAATTCTTTATCTTAGGTTATGTTTTTTAATTGCGCATTCTACATTGAATTTTTGATACGGTTTTCGCTAACATCTCTAAAACTAGCAAAACCTGTGGTTCAAAAAATAAGCTGAACCTTAAATTTCGAAAATAAGGTATTTAGGTTTTCCATCAGTCTTTGCGTTTCAGCTGTAAGAATTCCGCTATCTTTAGAAATGTATGGAACAGTCCATTTGCGACCTATTAAAGATGTAAATGTTAAACATATTTCAAAATTTTTTCTAAGAAATCCCACCTCGATGAGCTTTTTCGAAGTATTATTTTCCGCCTTTTGTCCGAAACCTTCTGTTTTAATCAAATGAAACTGAGCTAAAGGTATTGTACTACCCTGCAAAAGATCGTTCTGACTTTAAACTCGGACCGGTCTGTATGCCAAATCTTTCCTTTAGAGATATAAAAATTTTTAGTGTTTCAATATCAGATTTCAGTTCAGATAAATTTAGAAGAGCTGTTTTGAGGTTCTACTTCACGCCATCTCTCCGAAATTCTCCGTTTTAATCAGAGAAGACTTTTCAGTTTCAGATTTCAGTTCATGATATCTCTATTATTTCGCAACTTTAAAGTTCCAATGTCAAGGTTTAATGGAATTTGATTTTCAAAATTGTCGAGCGCAAAGTTTCATAGTTTTAATTTTTCAGAATTTCTGTGCATCAAATTTGTACAGCTGTCTAGATTAATTTATATGTTTCAAAGCTCAAGGATTTCAAAGCTTCAAACTTTCAAATACTAAAAGAACAATATCAAGGCTTCACAGTTTAAGAGGATTCAGAATGTTTTTTTTGTCATTTCAATATTTGAATATTTCAAGATTGTCAATATTTAAAAGTTTTTCTCTTCGGGTCATTTCATGCGAAATCGATCACTAAAATGGGTCGATCTCACGGATTTCAATGAAAATCACTTATGAGGTAGCAATCAACTAAAGAACATAACTTTCATTCATCAATTTGCTAAATTACGCAGAACTTCGGAAATATTCAAACTGAAAAAATTATCAAAACTGCTTGCACGCCTTTAAAGAAATATAAATATCTCGAAAAGTATTTACACTAGAACAAATATTTTTTTGTATATTGCTCGCTAGAAGACGGGCTTTTTGGACAGCCTAATAATTTTTTGTTATCAAACGTATTTTTATTTTTTTCTAAACGAAATATTTTAAAAATGCAGAAAAATCGGTGTGGTCACATTTTTAAAAATCTGAAAAAATTGTACAGATTCTTTGAACATTTCTGTATTTAAATGCCAAATGGCAAGCTGGATGTTTTAATAGTTTTGGCAGGGTAAATTTTCAAAGACCGCGCTGCAGATAGCCGGCTCACCATAGTTCACGGTCAACCGGCGCAACCCGCATTCGCTACCTTCTAGTTAGTAATAATACCGTCTATATTTCCAGCGGTCGGTCTTAACTAATGTACATAAGATAAATGTATATATGTGTGGATATGATTATACCTCCTGATTAGTTAATTACGTATGTATTTAAATCGATTTCTTCGGGTGTGTTACATAAAGCATTTTTCTTGCGGCCATCAAAGACCCTAAAATATTATAATGCAATAGCTTAGATACCATTTTTTTTGACAGAAGATTAGTTGTTTTTGATCCTAATTTAAAAAAATAGATGTTCACTGGGTTAGACTGAGTGCTATTGTAGGTAGCAACCAATCACCAGCTTACGTTGTATTATATTATTAAAATCCAGTCATCGAGCTAGAGTGTCAATTTTATTAACGTTAAAAACTATAGACTGAGCTATAGGATCATTGCAAATTCAATATTTGAACTTGTGGCACAGGTGAGTTAATGATATTATCCACTGCAAAAATTATCATAATAACTTACTTAACTCACTTGTACCATAAATAACTATTACCGATCTCTATTGTAGGTTCTGATGTTTAATAAGGTCAGCTGCGGTAATTGGAGCGATGGGGTAACTGAAACTATGCTTAATAAAAACTAAAACTATCGTTAAACGTCTATGAGAATTACGTGAATTTTTATTTTTATCGACTTTACTCTATGCACTCTTCCGACTGCGATAATTCCTGAACTATTCCTACTGCAGCCCTAATTTTTTGGAGATATTTTAATTAATATCCTTAGGGCGTCCCAGTTACCCAGAACATATTATAAAGTAATGTGGATATAAAATATAGACGATGATTCCATTTACCCCAATTTATTGGGTAACTGGAACCACCGGACATGTTTTTAATAAAATATTTTTAAATGCAATAGTTGGCATTAGAGCTGCTTTATTTTTACATTTTCTTTTGGAAATATATTAAAGTTACTATAAAACAAGGTCCTAAACTTATACTTCACGATAAAATATGAGATAAAGAGTTTGAAGCAAAAGAATTGTATATCTATGGACCAATTACCCCAACTGACCTTAAAACTTAAATTAAAAAAGCTGTTGCATTATATTTTATGGTCTTGGACAGCCGCAAGAAAAGTACTTTATGTAACACACACGAAGTAATCGATTTAAATACTTAATTAACTAATTAGTAGGTATAATCATATCCACACAAATATACATTTATCTTATGTACATTAGTTTAGAGGTTAAGGTTAAGAGTTAAGCTGGTAATATGGACCGTATTATTACTAACTAGAAGGTAGCGAATGCGGTTTCTATGGTGCGCCGGCTGTCTGCAACGCGATCTTTAAAAATTTGCCCTGCCAAAACTATTAAAACGTCCAGCTTGCCATTTTGCATTTAAATACAGAAATGTTCAAAGAATCTGTACAATTTTTTTCAGATTTTTAAAAATGTGACCACACCGATTTTTCTGCATTTTTAAAATATTTCGTTTAGAAAAAAATAAAAATACGTTTGATAACAAAAAATTATTAGGCTGTCCAAAAAGCACGTCTTCTAGTGAGCAATATACAAAAAAATATTTGTTCTAGGGTAAATACTTTTCGAGATATTTATATTTCTTTAAAGGCGTGCAAGCAGTTTTGATAATTTTTTCAGTTTGAATATTTCCGAAGTTCTGCGTAATTTAGCAAATTGATGAACGAAAGTTATGTTCTTTAGTTGATTGCTACCTTATAAGTCATTTTCATTGAAATCCGTGAGATCGACCCATTTTAGTGATCGATTTCGCATGGAATGACCCCTTTGTGACTTTAAACTTATTTCGCCTACTTATAGTTTTGATATAAGAAAATTCAACCTACACCAGTTTTATTCTTAATTATGTCTCATGGTTTTAAAATAAGGGTAAATAGAATTAGAATTTACAATTGGTTGCATGATTTTGCTTCTTAACTTTCGTGATTAATCATTATTCCCTGAAATGATTTTTAACAGAATAGATTGTAGTATTTCACTTGCAAGTTGAAACATTGTCTTTTAGTTAAATACGCTAAAATTCTTTCTATAAGAAATATACAAAATTATCTGTGATTCCACGTTAGTTTTGTATGTTATGTAACATTTGATTATTCGTTTACCAATGGAAGCACTAGGCGCTAAATAACAGCTTTTTATATTTATGTTTATAAATCGCGAAATGCCTGCTGTTCCACAAATTTCTGAATGAGGTTAAATATTTCCAGCAAGCGCAATTGACACGGTCCGTGCAAACCACATAACTACTGTTTTAATATTAAAGAGGTGTATGTTCTCAAAGCAATATACCTACACATACGTTTATGTAACTTTTTTAAAAGTACGCTTATTTTCTTCCTACTTGAACATTTCATTTTTTAATAACATCATATCCGGTATACGCTTTCTGTTTCGGTCTTTTAACGTCATAAGCGGCGATCCTCTAAAACGATCATGTTCGGATGAGTTCAAGTACAAAAAGGATAAAATAAAAGGGAACACCGTTAATTATTATCCTCTTTTTTATTTCTACATGAAGCTCCATTGTGTGTGTTTTTTCCTTTTTATTTCAAAGCAGCTTTAAATTCCTTTTTGTATAAATCCCGAACAAGCCCTATCTTTTCTTTTTTCTCGTGTACCGTAAAGAGAAACGAAAAGGCCCTTTAAAACATAGCTCACATTAAAATGTTTGTGTCGAATTTTAATCGAATTAAACTGAAAAGTTAGTAACAGTAGTAGCTGCGAGCAAATCTTGTTAGTGTTCCATCATTAAATTGGTGTAATTCAATGACAAACATGCACACGTTACATATAGTATAAGGACGGCGTCCATGTAATTTGATCAGAAGCCTTTTTAGTTTCTAACTAATGCTCTCATGGTAATGAGGATAACAGTAATGGTAATGAAAGACAAACAGAGATATTGTTTACATTAACTTTCTTTTACTTTTAAGGAAAATGTAGTACGGACTAAATCGATGAAATTTATTAAATGCTTACATTTGCTGAGATGTATAACATTTTGACATTGGAATGGAATATGGCTATAAACTTTGATGATTCAGGATATTCATATCTAATAATTCATGCAAAGTAAGTGAGTATAGGATGCAGTATAGGAAGTTGAATATTGAAAAGTGAAAGTTGTAACGGTTCATTTTTGAACTTCTGAAAAATGCAATTTTATTTGCATAATTGATAAAAACCCTTAGTGCAGTCCTGCATATTATTGTATTTTTTTTCTTGATTTAAAAATATGTTGGTATTCTGCATAAAGTAAGCCCGTTAAAATATCAAGGGTCATTTAAAAGAAACATTCCCAGATCGATAAAATTTGTTTCTAGAAAAATCTGCAAATTCCCTTTTAAAAGCACCGCTTTTACTGCGTTAAAAGTTTATTTCCGAGCTTATAAAGGTTAAACTTTAATATTGGAGTTAACAAAAATCTCCTTATAGTTAAATATGTATGAAAGTTACAACTTCTTTAGTAAATAATTTACCGCCAAAAGGAATTTTCTGGAATAGGTCGTTTAGACACCATCTGTGGTGTTATTAGCTTCAGTTTTGTGTGTATACATTCAAAAGGGAATCCCCTCAAGATCCTTCGAGATTTTGCTAGAAGAAAATGACGTAAACATATTTTATTGGCTAATGAATATCCCACCACTTTTCTATTTGATTGTTTAAAGTTTCGTCCTTTTCAAAAATCAATACCACGGCGAAATAGTTTTTAGTTTACAGCCAGTCGAAGTAAGTTTAAAACAGGGGCTGGTTGAAGACACAACCAAGCAAGTTGGCGTTTGCCACGCGGGGGAGTGAAAAGAGACCCCCGGCCAAATTATTATGATATTCGATGTGTTTAATGTTACAGTTTGACAAGTAATAATTATTTGTGTTAATGCAGTTTTGTGTATTATCGTACCGTATAGGAAGCCTACTTGCTTCAAGTTACCATTTAAAGTTTTTAAATGTTAATGAATTTAACGCTTAACGTTTACCGGATTTTAATGAAAGAGTTGTGAAGAAATTTATTCGGTAATTTCAGTTAAATTTACAAATTAGAATAACCATCCTCAAGCAGTATTCAAGTTAATATAATCATCGTTCCAGTTATGAAAGTGCTAATATCGAATTATTAGTTATCGGAAATTTTCGTATGTTGAAGTTTGTCGTTAAAATAAATATAGTTCAGAATTCCGAAGATTGTTCCCGCATTGGTTCTTCAGGTCAGCAGTTTGGTTGTGAAAATTAAGTTAATGTCAATATTGTGCTTCTAGTGTTTCAAGTTATTTGAGTAAGAAATTTTAAACTTTGTTGGATTATTGAAAATGTAAGGTATCATATTTTTTTAACTAAGTTTTTTGTAATGTCTATTTGGGATCCCGACATTTAAACTACGTTTTGTATGACAACTTTTTGATAATGATAACTTTGTATTTTTGATTTTGTTATTATTTCTATTTTTTCTTTTTATGTTTTAATATACAGATTTCAAATTAATTTATCGTATGATATGGTTTGGCCTAACAAATTGCTGATGGTTTGTTTTTTTATTAAAATTCAGTAGTATCGATTGATGGGTTTTTGATTAATCTAACGTCAATTTTAAATGAGGAATCTTTCCAAATTGATATTCCTAGATTTTGATATCAATTTGGTGGCGCTCAACATGTTTTTATTTTGTTCCCGATTTCCATTATCTAATTAGAAGCATTTGGGGTTAACACCCACACCTAAATTTAAATTTGCATAATAGAAATCTCAGCCGGTGCAATTTTTGAGTTATGCAGTAAGTGTTAAAGTAATTTGTTTTGTTTCATTTCTGGAAAAATACCGTTTGTTATAAAGTAAATAAAGATTCTCTGCAATAAACTGCCCAGTTTCTTTAATCTCATCGGTCCATTCAGTAACGGTCTCATTCTTTCTAGAAGCATTTAGAATTTTGTAAAAATTGTAACGTAAATTAACCTAAATTTTTGTAACATCTTACAGCCGTACTCATAGAGAAATCACACGCGTGTAACATACTGTTTATTATTGGGTTACACGCGTGTAATCTCTCTATAAGTACGGCTGTTTTAATGTATAAATCAGATGTGTGTTACGGTGTACCCACTAAAAAAAAAACTAATTGTTGTGAATATATAAATCTACATTGATATACACTAGTAATAAAAATATCAATAAATATTGTAAATAGTTTACTGGTAGTTTCTCGTTATGCACAATGCATTGCCATTTTAAACTTTCAAAAATCAGCACACTCATATATGAGAGTTACAAAAAAACTGCTGGCGGTATAATTTTTTACATGAATATCAATTTTTTAGATTACAGGAACTTGGTGAAGGATTCACGAAAACTCGACTATACACATTCGTACTAATTACTTGAATGTCGCTCTTTCATTGATTGAATATTGTTAGATATCTCCAAAGTGAAAAAAATGATCCATTAATCGTAGGGTAACAAATTCCACCCTAGAAGAAAAAGTACCAATATCAAGAATAATTCTTCTGGATTGTAGAATGTGTTTAAGAAGGCAGCAACGCAATTGTAATTCATTTCCTAGTAGACTTTTCAATCATGCAATAAATCTAATTTCAATCAAATTTCCTTTTCTTTATTTAATGTCTGATTAGGGTAAGCTATCTTCAAGTTTTCTTTTGATCGATTTTCGCTGATTAATTAATTATCAATTTATAAGTGTTCTCATTTAAGGTCCCATCCATTTTGCTATAGGCTACAAACTGTATGTATACAACTAAGCTTGATAATATACTATTTAATTCTATTTGAAACGATGGGTCAAACGACGCACCTGAAGGACTTTTAGAACATCGCCACTTCTAATCCTTTTTAGTTCATAATTTATCGACCATTTACCAGCCTTAACAACCCACATTTCCTGACTTTATTGTAGATGGATCGACCTTGAAACTCTTTTAAGCTAACATAGCAAAGTGAGCAGAATGACTTAATATATTTCAAAATTTAGTGCCTAATTAAAAACTGAATGTTCGGCGTATACAAAAAATACATTTTGCTAGCTTAAAGTTAGCAGAGCATTTTTTATTATAAATTAATGTAAAAAAATTATAAACTCGAAAATAATTTACTGTTAATTTATTAATCAATTTATGAATTATATTCACTCCCTCATAGTCAATTCACTCATTCAGCATACTCATCTCCATATTCTCTTTAGAACAATTATTTTAATTTTTAGGTAATTATTAAATTACATGGCGATTCATTATTACACAACGAAAAATGATTCAAAACAATTCCATAACATTATTAGCGTTTCAAACATTTTCGCGAATGAAGCAACGAACCAGAGCTGCGGAAAGGAGGACCAAAAATCCTGGCGATATGTCGACCGCCATGTTAAACAAAAACTTCAAGTCGATGTACATATTCAGTGCCGGATTTACGTATAACCAAATTAAGCAGTTGCTAAGGATACCACCCACCCGCCGCGGGCCCTGGAAAAAAAATTTCATAAAATATTTGTAACTGTAAATTAAAATCGACCAATTTTTCATTATCAAAAGTGTATTTAAATCGGAAATATAATATATATTTTTAAATTTGTAAGTAATTTTTTCTTGTCGTATATGTATTTGTATTTATTATATATAAATAGATAATTAGTGTATTTTTTAGATTTTTTAAATTAATTTTTTTTTTGGGGGGGAGGCCACAAAAAAATGTTGTGCTTATGGGCCCCGCAATAGCTAAATCCGACCCTGTACATATTGAGATGCTAGGGAAGTTTATTTTTACGTTTCGGTAATAAAAATATTAAACAAATACTAAATTGTTAAACAAAAAATGTTTTATTACGTGAATCATGCAGCACCAAATTATTTTCAAGTTACATTAAAAATTATTGTAACAAATGGGGAAAGCCCCCTATTCGCCGCCGTCGAATATTCGAGACTCATCAACAGCTGGTTTAAGTTTGTAAATATCTAGCATTTAATAGTTCATTAAATAGTTTATAGTTATAGTGTTTTTAATTAAGTGTATGTAAATAAGAGCTCTCTTGTCAATAGACGATTAAACAGCATTTTTGTTATTAGTTTAAAAAGAACGTTACAATATGCTCTGCTAATTTTAAGCTAGCAAAAAAAATTTTTAACGTTAAGCACCCAATTGTTTATTTGGACACCAAAGTAACATTTCCAAATCACTATAATATTGAAAAAAAAAGTTAAATAAATAAACAAAGATTTTGTTTATTAGTGCTACTAAATTCGCATAATAAAACAGTTGTTTTATTACGCGAATTTAGTAGCACTAAATTATTTTCGAGCTATATTGAAAAAAAATGCTATTTATATTTATTAAAATAGGGACCTGTCCATTCAATAAAGCTATATTTATTATAACAGGTATTTAGTTTCCGAGCCGACAACGCGATTAAAATGACTACTACGAATGGTTTTTTACTACTTGGTTTTATCAGGCCAAACTGCTATTTTAACTAAAGTAAACAACACGAGACCTCTCAAATGATGTCACGAGAGATCTATAAATCTGGAAATGCACAGCTGCCAGTTACTAAAACAAATAGAATGCTACAAGTGTACAAACAGAAAAAAAAGCAACAACACTTGCAGAAATCGGAAACCAAACTTTGACAGATTAAAAGTCAAAACCTTGACATAAAGGATCTGTCCTAACATCCAACAAAATGGATCGTGCCTAACAGTTGTCTTATCAGTTTCTTTGTTAAGTCTACTCTTAGTATATCTGCGAGTCCGCGTGCCATTCACTACCTGACTGAGCCACAAATAGACTAACAAGCGCACTCAGGGTTGCCAGATCGTTCGATTCAATTTCCCCAGTGGAAACTTAAAAATCCGCCAAATTTAGGACTAGGAAAAAAAATCCCCAAAAAGAAAATACATTTGTTTTTGTAAATTATTATTTGGTATTCCTGGATTTTAATACATTTTCGTGACTGAAATATTTTGCGCCTATATCTAAAATACCCCGAAATAAGCTATGTGTTACATATAAATTCCCAAGTGCTAGAAAATATTTATTGCAAATAAAAAAATGACATAAACATAAAATAGGTATAATATACATATACGTTTTTATATTTTACTAACCTTTATGGTAATCTTAATTGGATTTTTGTATTTTTTTATCTGATTTTAAGTATTACCAGATGAGATTTGAGTGGAGTGTCAGACCTAAAAATCCCTTGTTATTCCCCAGGTAAATATTTTTCACCAAAAGAATTCCCCAGAAAAAAATAACCCCAAAGAAAAAAATCCCCTAATCTGGCAACCCTGAGCGCACTGACAAATCGACATGCCACAATCTAGATTGCGGCCAAGATCTAGATCTTCTCTGATTGGTTGAGAATTTGTTGGCCGCTCTTCGTGTGGTTCGGACGGCGTCTAAATGTCGATTAGTCAAATTAAAGCGTGGTAAATAGCCACTTGAAATGTCCTCTACTTGGCCGATACAAAAATCAGAGATTTTGACTTGAACATTTCTTATTCAGCTCAGCGAACTCAACATTTTAAGACCAAGTTTGGCCTGTTCCGTCTCACATCATGTCTTGCGGTGTTTGTAAGAGAACACCCCATTCTGCGGAACTGTGCACCTGTGAAAATGCATCGTCGGATGTAAGTTTCTGCGCAGTGATCCGAAATTTATTCCCGCGTGCAGCGGTAATTAGTTGAAATCACTTGGCGACCGCATGAAAACACTCGACCGCGGCTAAGCGGGCCGCAGGCTGCCGACCTTTGCTATACGGAATCGTGAAATTATGAAAAATCAGTTTGGAAAATCAAAACCCATTTCCATCACAAATCTCAATAAGACTAGGTACGTAAATATGTTAGTACTTGCAAATCTAAGTGAATAGTTCTATCATGGTTTTAAAAAAACACTCAAGATAGCAGCCCTCTCCCTCACAAACTAGAGTCACTGCATCTAGTCACCTAGCCCAACTGTGGCGGCGGCTTGCGGTACTCTGGTCGACCAGCTGGCCTAGGTAACTAGATGCAGTGACTCTACCACAAACCACCAAAATTGTTGACCGTTATTTCACCGATAAATTCTTTACTTCCTTATCCTTATCGTTTCATTCACTTATTCGCCGACTCAATAAAACGAATTCATACATTCGTCCATTTATTCATCGATGCATTCAATAATATATTCATTCATTCGTTGGCTCAATAATTTATTCGTTGAATCGTTCATTCATTAATCGAATCATTTAATCACTCATCGAGTGAATCATTTACCGATTCACTCGTTCATTCAGCAATTCATTTATTTATTCATCGATTTATTCGTTCATCTATGATTAATTTACATATCAATTCATTCAATCTGCATCTATTCATTTTTTCAACGATCAATTTATTTACTCATCGATCCATTTATTTTTTCGCCGATGCATTCATTCTTTCATCAATTCATTTATAAATTTATTCACTTATTCGTCACTTTATCTATTCCCTCATCGATTCAATTATTCATTCACAGATTACTAATTCATACACCGATTCATTCATAAAGCACCTAAAAAGAAGGAAATGTCTGTCTGCCTATTCGAAGTAATCTTTGAAAATATTTTTGTTATATCGTCTGTGTTGACAACGCTGCAGTTAAAGGGTTAAAGAAACTTAAATATTTGGATATATTGAACTGAAACCCTAAAGATCTCTTTGGAACGATTTAACGGGCCTGGAAGTTTCTCCAGTTCCCTTGTTTCTGATTCCATTAAGTAGTTAACCTAAATTGAAATTCTGAATTCCAAAACTATCAAGAGTCTTGAACTATGTACTTTCAAGCGTGTTAACTCTAGGCCTTTAAGATTTTGAATTACCGAACTGAAAATGCGATACTTATAAATTTTGGTATTTTAAACCATAAAGAGTCTTAAGGGTCATTAAGAGTCTCTTAAAATCCAGAATTTGATAATCTCAAATTGTGGCATTTTACAAGTGTTGAAGTATAAAATAAGAACTATAAAACTTCATAATTTTGACCTTGAAGCATTGCTGCTTCTGACATGTAGAAGCTGTAAATTGTTTAAGGATTAAGTTTCGAAATTTAGAATACTTGATACCATGAAACTGTGAAATTGTAAATCCTTCAAACTTAAAAGCTATTTAATATTTGCTTATCTGACAAAAACGAAAATTGAGATACGTATTGAATCTGAAGTCTCTACTAAGTGATGATCTCCAGGTCCGCGATATTGAGCATCTCTTAAACTCTGATACTATGGATTTAGTTGCACAGTTTCGAATGTTATATTTTATCATTAAGTTCAGGTCAGTTTCAGAATTCTAGTCTACCGAAAACGCTCAAAACTTGAAAATGATTTTCAGGATTTCTTGAACGCCTAGATGCTTTTTAGGTGTTTATTAATCTATTCCTTACGTTTACCTGCTACGGAAGTCTAAAAACAGATATTAACTTTAACAATTAACCATTAAATAAGTTATTCGACTTATTATGCAGTTATTTCCAGAAATACTAGGCATTCAGAAAATGTCATCCAAGAAAGTAAATTGAAAAGTAAATCTAGTAATCCCCGAGAGAAAGGGACACACATATTAAGGTTTATTATATGCATATAAATCACTGCTCAGCAAGACATTTATTCGCAATATAAAGCTTAATTTCACCTGCAATAGATGGCGCTTTACAGACTTGTTACTACTACGTGGGTACCACCTTCCCATCTGTGCTCGAGCAACCACCTAACCGGCAAATAATTAAGCTACTAACGTTGATTCCAGTCTTCTAATCAATGTTGGATTTACGAATAGAAAGACACACAAAGAATAGAGAAGACTCTTTTTTGATTGTATTATTTAAAGAAAGGGGGAATCCCCTCTTAAATAATCGTTTTATAAATGCACTTAAAAATCTAAGAAAGTAATTTGATTAATGGATAATCCGATTAAAGTGAACTAATGACCGTGTTTGCATCAATTATTCAAAAATTGATTACAATCAAATTAAGCTTGGAAATAAAACGTTAAATTTAGGTTGGTTGGGGCTATCGAATTAAGAGAGAGAGATGACAGATGAGAGATTACTATATCTTGCCCGCCACAGCAATACCAATAGTTGGTTGGTAGATTGTATGAATTTATTAACAACACAAAAATGGTTATTCAGATACAAAAGCCCGTGTACATGCCAAATTGAATTAAAACATAATTGGACATCGCTGCGAAAAGATAGGTATACAGTTATGTAGAACAGCTTTTAGCCAACACAAGCAACCAACACTTTGGAATACTTAAGTAGTTTAAATAAGAGTTCCACATTCTAACGATTATAAAATTATCTACCACAAAAAAAACTCATTATCACATCTGTTGGATGCGGTTTTTAATGTTGTTGCCAATTGTTTTGTGGGTATTTCTGTGTTGTGTTATACCGAGAACCTTAATCTTATCGCTGTCGACGAATTCTGGCGTTTTAAATTTACATATATGTAATTAAACTTCTGAATTGGAAACTCTAAATATGGTCTTTACAAATGAAAAATTGAAAGACTTATTTACAGGGTTAATAAAAATCAGGATTTCTTCAAAAAAATAATAGTATATTGTGTTACAAGTGCAGAAAAGTGCTAATTTCTCACGAGTGTGAAGATTTTGCGGCATGAGACGTAGTCGAATGCCGTAATCACACGAGTGAGAAATTGGTGTTTTTGCACGCGTTACACACTATACTTTATCTACGACAACAAAAAAAGTAATAAACCACCAACAGCTAAGAAAGTTTTTCAATATTTTCGCATTCATATCTTTTACGTGAAATATTTGGCAATAAATTAAGAGATGTAATGTGAGCCGCTTCCACGATGTTTGGAGGTGTACGAGTGTACACCCCAATTTTCCTTCATCGGATGCACTCATGATACATCTACAATTTTTAAAACGACAAAAGTAAACATTAAATTTGTCAAGACAATAGTAATAATACGTTTACAATTTGTATAATTTCAGTCAATCTACTATTTAGTACTTACAGCTAAATAATCAGACGTATGTACTCGTTTTCAAAAAATAATTTATATGTACAAAAATCACAATTCAATTGTCAAGGTTATTAACCTCTGCGCACAATGTCAAATATTCTCGCATTATGTAGCAAATTATAAATGTTTTCAATGTTTTTATTGTAATTTAGCAATGATAATAAATAAAATTACATTAAAAATTATATAATAATGTAAAACATTAATTAATTTTACGTTCTAATTGAATAACAATCATTGTAACTTTATATAATGAGAAAAAAACATCATTGAAAGGAGTCTCGGTAGTTCAATGCTTACGCTGTAGCTACTAACCGAGCGATCCCGGTTCAATTCCCCGGGTCTGACCTTAGTTTTTTTTCTAGATGGATTTCCATTCGAAATATAATTTAATGTAAAATATTAATTAAACAAAATAAATTAACCTTTATCTAAAATTTATAACATTTTATATTTCAAATAATTAATAATATTATAAATATTGCAAGTGGTGACATCTATGGCGTTTTAATAGAACTACGGATTATTGAGAACTCCTTCCTCACATACTTTACCGTTGAGTTTGGAGATTGTTCGCAATTGGTCGTTTTCACGGTTACTAGATTGTGCGGAATATGTAACTTTCTATGGTGGTCGTAGATAAAGGCTATTTTCTACATTTGGACTGATATATTTCGCATTACGCAACCGTTTCGGAAGTGAAAAGCCGCAAAGCCTGTTTTCTTCTTCAAAAATTTTAATTCTTAATTGTAACTATTCAGCATAGAAAATAGAGAATGAATGAATATGTTAAATGAAATACAGTACATATTCATATGATCGTCTTTTGTTACATTTATTTTTTTTGTCACTTGTATATTTTTGTAAATTAGACAAAATATAAAACTCCAATTTTAATGAATGAGTTTTTAAATTAAATCACTTGATTTAAATCGTGGTTTTAATCATGATTGAAATAAAATAATTTAAATAGTCTCAATCCTACCTATTTAGTATTAAAAAATTGGAACTGGGCATTCTTAAATATCTAGAATTGGAAATTTAATATTTATAGTACCGACCTGACGAGCAAAAATCGAAAGAAAAAAATTAAATCACTTTTGGATGATCGGTCACTTTTTTAAATCAGTTGTTTATTTTTTGTATATGTATTTGGTAAAATATAAAATTTTAATTTACATCTTAATGATTTTTTGATTAATCATGATTGAAATTAAATGATTTAATTTGTGTCAATCCTACTTATTTAGTACTGAAAAATGGGAATTTCTGGAGCTTTCTAATTTTCTACACTTGAAAATTTAGTATTTATAGTACCGATCTTACAAGAAAAAATTTAAAGAAAAAATTAAACCACTTTTACGATGATGAGTCACTTTTTAAAATTAGTTGTTTATTTTTTGTATATTTAGCGAAAAATAAAACAGTAATTTAAATCAATGATTTTTTGATTAATCGATAGCTTAATTTAAATCACGGTTTTAGTCATGATTGAAATCAAATGATTTAAATACTAGTCGCAAACCTACTTATTTAGTATTCAAAAATGCGAATTGAGCATTCTTAATTTTCTAGAATCGGAAATTTAATATTTCGAATTCCGATCTGACGAGCAAAAATTTAAAGAAAAAAATTAAATTACTTTTATGCACAGATGCATTATAATTAGACTATTATTGATAGATCTATCTAAACATAACTGTCTCTTTATGCCCCAAGGGCCTCTTTATGATCCGACGGGCAATAATGAAACGTCAATTAAATGTCAGAGCTGTATTTGTAGAACTTGATTGGTTCTTAATATAATTTGTAAACTTATCACCAATGAAAATAAGCTGAAATTAAGTATTTTAGATAGTAACTATAGTAACGCACCTCGTATATATGCACATAAGTATACGTACAGAGGCTTGATGTAACCTACGTACTCATTTAATTATATTTTTTACACAATAATAGATTTGAGATAAAAACAATCTGTGCATAAAATAGTGTATGCATTTCGGGCATAACTTGCTTTTATGGCCCTACAGCCTTTTCCTAGCCCTCGGCTGACGCCTCGGGCTAGAAATAACGCTTCTGGCCATAAAAGCTTCTTTATGCCGTTAATACATAAATAACTATTACGATGATGGATCACTTTTTTAAATCAGTTGTTTATTTTTTGTATATTTGGCAAAATATAAAACTGTAATATAAATCATTTTTTTTAAATTAAATCACTTGATTTAAATCACTGTTTTAATCCCGATTACAAGCAAGAATTTCGAGAAAAAAATTAAATCACTTGTACGATGATGAGTCACTTTTTTTATATCAGTTGTTTATTTTTTTTGTAAATTTAGCGAAATAAAAAACAGTAATTTAAATCAATGGTTTTTTAATTAATCAATCGCTTGATTTAAATCACAGCTTTAATAAGGACTGAAACCAAATCATTTAAATCGTCTCAGCCCTACTTATTTAGTTTTCAAAAATGGGAATTGAGCATTCTTAACTTTCTAGAATTGGAAATTTAATATTTAGCGTACCGACCTGACAAGAAAAAATTGAGAGAAAAAAGTTAAATCACTTTTACGACGATGGGTCACCTTTTTAAATTAGTTGTTTATTTTTTGTAGATTGTAAATTGTCTCCATAGGCGCCCGCAGAAATTTGTCTAGGGGGGGCAAGCTTAGAATGAACGGCATGCTAGGGGGCAAGCCTAGAATAAACGACATGCTGGGGGGGGGCAAGCCTAGAAAAAACGGCATGTTATACAAAATTTTCAATAAAATTCAAATTGTTCAACTTCCAGGGGGCAAGTGCCCCTCCTTGTCCTCCTTCCGGGCGGCTATGATTGTCTCAATCCTACTTATTTAGTATTCAAAAATGGGAATTGAGCATTCTTAACTTTCTAGAATTGGAAATTTATATTTAGAGTACCGACCTGACAAGAAAAAATTGAGAGAAAAAAGTTTACGACGATGGGTCACTTTTTTAAATCAGTTGTTTATTTTTTGTAGATTATGCAAAATATAAAACAAATATAAATCATTTTTTTAATTAAATCACTTGATTTAAATCACGGTTTTAATCCCGATTACAAGTAATATTTTAGAGAAAAAAAATTAAATCACTTTTATGATGATGAGTCGCTTTTTTATATCAGTTGTTTATTTTTTTGTAAATTTCACAAAATATAAAACTGTAATTTAAATCAATGATTTTTAAATTAATCAATCGCTTAATTTAAATCACGGTTATAATCATGATTGAAATCAAATGATTTAAATAGTCTCCATCCTACTTATTTAGTATTCAAAAATGACAATTCAGCATTCTTAATTTTCTACAATCGGAAATTGAATATTTGGAGTACCGATATGACAAGCAAAAATTGAGACAAAAAAATTTAAATCATTTTTACAACGATAGGTCACTTTTTTAAATCAATGATTTTTTAATTAGATTAGGTACAATACACGGGTATGTTCGAGCGTTTGCGAGAACGTTTACATGGAAGTTATAAAACGTCGTCCCGGATAGAAGAGAATTCAATTAGTGTTTAACTGGCGTATCGAAATGTGCTTTGTGTTATTAGTAATCAAATATATTGGTGAATAAATAAATTTTTAATAATTGTTATAATAATATATAAATAGTTCTTATATAATCCAGTTTAAGTTTGTAAATATCTAGCATTTAAGTTCGTTAAACAGTTTATAATTATAGTGTCAAATAATTAGTTAAGATTAAATTGGTGTTTGTAAATAATATTTCTCTCGTTAACAGACGATTAAACAGCATTTTTGTTATTATTTTAAGAAGAACGTTACACTATTTAGTATTAAAAAATGGGAATTGAGCATTCTTGATTTTCTAGAACCGGAAATTTAATATTTAGACTACCCATCTGACAAGCAAAAATTGAGAGAAAAAAATTAACATTTTTACGATGATTCGTCCGTTAAATCGGTCTGCCCGCACACCTCTAATTCAGATTCCGTTTGAACTGTTGTGTACTTTTTCTGAAATTTTCCATCTAAACCTGGTGATTAGAGACCAATTTAGAACACGCTCTCTTGTACTCTGAAGATGAAAACAACGTCAGCCGAACTCTGATCGGCCAGCGTGGCCTGTCCGACTATTTAGATGCAGTGACTCTATTTGCGAGAGCTGCTCAATGCCCATATAGTGGTCATGTTTAAAGTATTTTCGTTAAATTAATTTACTCCGTACAGTGAATCGATTACAAACAATTAACATCTAAATGAACAAAGATATAAGAGTTGAGAAAATCAACTGACCAGGTGGTGGAGATACTTGAGGACAAAATGGCTTTGATTGGTTATTTTTACAGCATATCAGACGTAATGAAAGCTAACCCAGAACGGAAAACTTGTTGTCCTCCCACCATCACCAAACTTAGCATGGGGCTACACCATTTCATTCCAACCAATGGTTACGTTTTGTCCTAGAGATTGTAATTTAACCGCCCGAAGGACAACAAAGTTAACCCAGATCATGGCCTTCTGAATTAAATAACCTGCATGGGATTCTTATGGTCGTTCTAATTTAAAATAGCACAAAACATATAGATTCTAATAGTAGAGACGTCTACAAAGCCTTTCGTACTTAACTAATAAAATATTTACGAATAAAGAATTGACAGTTTTACATGTGGGAATTTCTGGCAAAGGGCATTATTACTCATCGTCTCGTCATTTGTTTGAAAACCCCAAATTTGGAACGGTCATAATAACGCTATGCAGGTTTTTGAATTCGGAGGTCAAAACACTTTTCTCCGATTATTTATCACCAAAATTGGCATCAAAGGTTGAATCGGACGTTTTGTCCTAGAAATTACAATCTGACTTCCTGAGGACAATAAAGTTAATCCATGTGGAATCACTTGTTTTAGTCCAATCAACACCAAACTTGACATGGAGCTAAGTCCATGCCATTCTAATCAAATGTCAAATTTGACGTTTTGTCCTAGAAATTACAATTTGACCTCCTGAGGTCCATGTAATTCCAACCAAAAACTGAATTAGTGGTTTGTCCTAGAAATTAGAATTTGATCTCCAGATGTCATCGAAGTTAATCCAGGTCGCAACACTCCGCTTCAACCGATCGTTACCAAAATTGGCATGATGCTAAGTCCATGTCATTCTAATCACCAGAATTCTTCATTAAAAATTACTGGTAATTTCGAATTCGATATTGAGATTTCTAATGGGAAATGTCTTGAGATATTATGATAAATATGTATCTGAAAGAGGAAATAGATCTTGATGTTTTTTGAGATTCCCCCTCAAATCCCGGTTCAAAAAGTGAATTACTTTATTTAATTTTTAATGTTGTAACAAATTGTCTTGAGGGTATTTTTTGTGTAACGTTCTTCCAAGAACCCCATATCAACTAATTCTGTGAAATAAGAGTGAATGGATAAAAAAGATTAAAGACATGTTTGAAATTTGAATGATAACAATAGTGAAAATGATTTATACTCTTATTATTAAAATTAATACTAATGTGTTATGAAAAATGACCTTCATGAATAAGCGAGCGTTCGTTTGTGCAAATTTAATAATAATAGTATCATCACGGAACTGTCGAAATCTGACCCGTAGGGTCAAGAATTTCTAAATTTATTACCACTAATTCGCTATGGGACTAGGGTTAAAACCGCAAGTATTTTCGGTTTCACATTTTCAAGTCATTACCAGAAGGTTTTTGTTTTTACTAATCACACAAAATCTAATCCAGGTATGCCATGCTATTAGAATTTTAAACAGTTGAACTATTTGCATGTATGTACCATGTAGAGGCCAAGGACATCAATCAAAAAAAAAAACTTCATGACAAAATCTTGTTAAGAGATAACCTTGCGAAGGCCCTACCCTATTCGAGAGACACCATGGATCGTTGTCGTCCAAAGCAATAAACCTACAAAACGACACTGACAAATGTCAAACCCACGTAACATGGAGAACGTTGTTGTATGTATGTCCTATGTCCGTTCGTTATGTGAGTGGTGTATCGTGTGTACAGCAACAGCGCTACAGTTTCATGAGACATGAATAATAATACATGTGCTGTTACCCTGCGGTTTTGTAATTGTTAATAAATTATTCTACGCATTGCAAATCAAGTTCATTCAAATACACGTAGAATTTTTTTATGATGGCATTTTTACTTATTATTAATATGCTAGAATCTAGATGGCTTATTCACCGAGCGACTCAGCGTGGCACGTGATAATAAGTGTGCGTGTATGGATATACATATTTATTCACGTTCAAGGAAAAAGAGCAATTTTTCTTAACAGAGTATAAGTAAATGCGGGAATGTCTCTATAAAAAGTCGAAAATACATTTTTTCCAATAGCTTTTATCTTTAGTCGGTTCAAATCTGCAAACTCATCCGTTACATTTAGTGGCGTTTTTTAAGATTCTCGGTAGAATTTATGATCACTCTGTGCAAACCTTATTATAGTGTGCACGGTTCATTGGTTTTTAAACGACCAATTAAGAGTAGTTAAAGGGCGTTTCTTGAAAAAGTTCCGTCGATAATAACGTTAAAACTGCCCAATGCCGCCAAATTTTCTCACCAAAGTAGTTTTGTCAAGCACTTGAGTAGAAACTATTTGAGATCGGTTTGCGCCCAGCTCATGGGAACGTGGTCAACGGACACGCCCATGGGGTGGGGCTAGATTATACTTCTCAAGAGTTATTGAACGATATAGATTTGATTGTCCAGAGACGTGCGGTTAGAAGCTACACGTATCGAACGCTCTCATGTTAAGCGCGCGTTTTTTTTTATTGAAAACATACATATTGAAGGAGTCCTTTTAACGCGTTCCACATTACCTAACGTAACCTCTTTAACTAACCTTTAACATAACCAAACTTCTGACCTAATCTAGCCTCTCATCCAACCTAACTTTTAAGTTAACCTCTAACCTAGCCTCTAGCCTAATTAGGCAATTCAACGACCTGCCAAAAAGAAAATCCAATATGGCGCTGATGGTAAGTAAAGGTTATTTATTATTATAATTTTGGTAACAAATTGCAATATACTATTTACACTAAGCAAATAAAATATCTGCCAGTTTCGGTGGATTAGTGGTTTGCATGTTTGCTTCATAATCCAAAGATCGCAGGTTCGATCCCCGGCCGAGCTGGTAATCTTTCATAGCGGAGAAAAATTAAAAACATGCCTTCTTCTCGGATAGGAAGTAAAACTGTAGGTCCCGTGTCAATGCGATGTTTGGCACGTTAAAAATCCTTACTGGGAGTGGAATTCCCCCAGATTCGGCTAAATTCTAGTAGGGTCGGCCAAATGATCATAGCAATCGGTGCAATGAGGTACGAAGGATGCTCCGCCATCCTGATTCCGCGCCCAAAAAAACAAACAAACAAAGAAACATAAAATATCAGAACCCCTTTTGAATAGTAGGGCAAAACCAAATAAAACACAATGTAAATAAATGCTGTGGCAACTGTTTGTGTGCCTGCCACTCCATATTGAGAATACCTCTAACTAAACATCTTTTTAACTTTTAAAACATACGAGCTACTTGTTAATATCAAGTAATACCACGATCCACTCTCTCTATTTAATAAACACTCTTTTGTATTATAAAAATAATTATATTTACATTATTTAGTTTAGTGATGCACCGAAGCGGCTTTTGACCGAATCACCGAATATTCGGCTATTAAGATTTGCCGAAGCGTCGAATATTCGGCCGAAGAAAAATAGAAATTGAGGAAATTGAAAATGAGAAAATGAAACTGAGTTTTGATTAATTTTATTGAATACAAAATTATATCACAAAATGAAAACATTGGTGTCCGAAAAATACGTTTCCTACTACGCATTTTGCTATAATAAAATACAAAATTAATAAAAAATAAACAGTACCGGATTATACAAAACACCATGTCAAAGAAAATTGTGGTCGATAAAAAGTAGATTTTCGGCATTTTCCGGGAGCAATCAAAGTCGAGCACATGTTCGCCGCGTGATTCGCGATGCATTTCGCATTTTCACCCTCGTGATTTCTTTGGATCAGATTCTTCAATTTATTGTTGAACTTTTTGTGAATATTTAGAATATATAGAATATTTAGAACAATATATGCACGCTCCCGTTGCGTCATCGTCTAGACAGGATTCGAAAATAAATGATTGAAATGCTAAAAATTAAATAAATGCTGATACACGTTAAATATTAAAAATTTAAATTTTTTTTTGTTAAACGCTAAATAATGAGTTTTTCAGTTAAAATGCACTTAAATATGTCAGATTGCGACAGAAAAAATAAAAAGAAAATCCGCTTCGGCCGGTTGAATACCGAATCTTTCACGCTGCTTCGTCCAAAATCGAATCTGTTAAAAATTGTCCGAATCTGCCGAATACCGAAGCAAAACCAAAGTTTCGGAGCATTTCTAATTTAGTTCTAAATATTACTTTATTATACTTAACTACCTAACTTAATTTAACTAAATTTAATCTCTGACGCAACTTCTTACCTAACATGTTGTTTTAAATAAAAAAACAAAGCTTTCTCGCATAGACTTTCGGTGTGTACACCTTTTTAAATTAAAATAAATGTAATTTGGTAAAACATGCACTTATTGTGTTGAACAAATAAAAAAAACATCAAACCACTTGTCTTCCCCAGTAATATCATTTTCGTCATTGATCTCTCCAACAACTATGCCGTAACATGAGTAATTGTGAAGCAGGTTAGGTTAATTAGGTTAGAAGTTAGGTTAGAATTTAGCTTAGGTTAGGGGTTACATTATGTTAAAGGTTAGAGTTAAAGTTAAGAGTTAAAAAGTTAAGTAAGAATTTAAGTTAGGTTAGAGATTTACTTAGGTTAAAGGTAAGAAGTCATGCGTAAGAAGTTACGTTAGCTTGTTAGGTTAGGAGGATTAAAAAGGTTCAGTGAATGTATTTTTATTAAAATAGCTTACGTAGGCCCAACATGAGAGCTTTCAGACGATAACGATGACCGTTCGACTCCGTTTGAGAACTATCAATTAACGCTAGTACCGCCCCTCAAGCGTTCTCGATGAAACGGATTTTTACCAACTGTTTTTACTTTTGTTAAATAATAATTCCGAATAATTAATATGTAGTATCCCCTTTGCTCAACTTGTGTTTGATTATAACCATACTCCATCGACTCCTCATTTTTTTCCAATTTTCTGAAAGAATAAAACTTAGGGTCCTATGGAGAGTCATTGGATGAAATTTGGTGAAGTTGTAAAAGGATAGGGTGGAGAACAACTTCTGTTAAGGTACTTTTGCGAGCAATTATTCACCTTGTCGTTTCCGCATTAAAGGACCGACTCCAACGTTTACACAAACAAAAATATGATTCTAGTAGGCCCTCGAGGTGACCAGAGTCAATCCGGTAACTTCAGTGGTTTCCGTCATTCAGAGGATCATTGAAAAGTTGATCGATGAGGATGGGTAGCAGGAAATTGAATTTCAATTTCCTTTACACTTTGCAAAATTAATTACCCATGAGCAGAAAACAAATTTACAAACTTCGTGACGCAAAATGTCAAATGATGTGGATGATCAATCAAATGATGGGAAAGTTATCAAAAATGAGGTTTTGGCGCAAAAGCATTAATACCTATTCAGTTATATATCTTTAGGACTAAGTATATTACATAGAAAGGTAAGATTGGTATCTTATACAAATAAAGGCTGCAGCATAAAATTTGTGAATCACCAACAGGCACGAGTTTTGAGGCAATCGACTAACGACTAACTGCCGTGAAGCTGGAAGAGTTTTTCAGCTTATTTTTAAACTACCTTCGGGAATCATGTGCAGACAAAGGTCACTTAAGTGAACTCTTATGACCTCCAGAGGTCATGTGGAGGTTTTCTGGCAAAACTGTCTTAACAAAAGTTGCTACCCGCCTTTCATTTGCAATATCACCAAGATTGATTAAAATTCAACATTCCTTTACATTGTTTTTATGACGAGCTTAACTATTGAAGAGTTTTTCAAATTAGTCCATTCTATTGAAATGCATCACAATAACTTTAATTAATCAATCCGAATTTAATAAATTTGACTAGATTAGATCGACATACCAAAAACGATTTTAATTGTGTAAAATGGAGGGGATAAATCAGTGGATCAAACCAGACTATCCATACTCAGTGCCGATTTTTCTTCAAGAACCGCATCTTCTAGAATGAATGGGATCCTGAGCCTTTTGATTTTCCAATATCTAAGCTCTTTCTTCCCAATTAAAGCTTTAATAAGGCTGTATGTAAAGTTAAACATTTTTGATAGTGATTACAGTAAAATGTAAGGTGGGGAGAATAAGCTTTTCATTCTGATTCAGTTTTTATCTTGACTGTGTAAGACCTTAACTTTAAAGAGGTTTTTCTTAGTTTGTAAACTTACCACCGCACCCTGCTCCTGATTATAATATCATATAAAGATAGGGTTGACTTACCTGAAACAAAAAAAAAGTTATTACATACCAAGATTCACTTTCACTCTTACAATATATAACATGTACTCGAGTTATGTCGTTACTCATCACTCTTATAGTGGCAAATAACGTACACTGCCAACCAAAAGTTTACGACCACTTAATTTTTTACGATTTTAATGGTACTAATAATTACATACAATAAATAAATAACGTACTAATAAATATTAATCATTGCCACATGATGTGAGAAAAACCTGCGGATTTCACGCCATAACTTTGTTCATATCTAACTCACAGACTATATAAAGTGAACCCATAAACGTAAACACATTTATTATAAATTTATTATTTATTCAAAGACATGAAGACTAAAATATTTAAAAAAATTAGGTGGCCCTCAGCTTTTGGTCGGCAGTATATTTCAAAGTGTCGAAATTCTAAAGTATTATAAATCTTAAGAGTCTTAGCGACTTTCAAGGTAGCAAACAATGAAATTTCATAAATAGCAGTCGATACTCTTAAATGACTGGTTCAAACTCCAAAAATTCAGAATTTAGAAATTCTTAGTTTCAGTATTTAATATATGTATTGAACTTTGAATGCTTAAGGTTTAATGTTTCAAGTTTTCAGTTGAGAGTTTCACACTTAATCCATAAAAACGGAGAAATTAAGGTTTTTTCATAGCTCTTACACCATATGAGAAGGTAGATATATTAATTTTCGAATAACTGGTAAGTTATCTTAGTCATGCAAGCCGTTGGAACAGCACCAATTTTTGAGGTTACAGCTGTGAACCAAAAATCTTTCATTCTGGAACATGCAATAATTGGATACTATACAAACAGGTTGCTTTAGGCCTAGAGAACAAAGTTACGTAATCCACAAAATATCAAACGTGAAAATCCGAAAATCGCTAATAGTTACGTCAGAAATTATAAAACGGCTTGCCTGGCTTAGAAAAGTATTTTCTATATGGCCTAAGAGTAAGTTGAAATTCCAAAACGAAGAAGCTTTACGTATTTTCATTTTATAATCAAGTTTTAACAAAGGGTTTCGGCTATTAAACTTTAAAAAGCTTCAAAGTTCCATTTTTGTTTAATAAAGTACACCGTTACAAATATATAATTATTTTGAGTGTCTCAGAGTTCATAGAAACTAAGAGTCTCGAATTTTTAACTTTAAAACCATTAAAAGTTGAAATATTCAAATTTCGAAAATTTTGGTGTTTTTTACAGGTTTATAGAATCAAAGATTTGATAATTGCCGTTAAGTATCAAAAATTCGAAATACTAAGCTAAAGGTATTTCATAGGATCAAAGATCTATTTTTCAGTTCCAGATTTCCGGAAACAAAAGTACTTTTCAAATTAAAAGGAAAGTGGCTAGATTGTACAGTGCACTGTCTAAAGCAGTGGTTCCCAAACTTATTTTGCTTCGGGACCCGCTGGAACGGGAACTTTATGTTTAATCATCGAATGACACTTTGTCTAGTGGATCTATTTTTCAGAGATCTATTTTTCAGTTCCAGATTTCCGGAAACAAAAGTACTTTTCAAATTAAAAGGAAAGTGGCTAGATTGTACAGTGCACTGTCTAAAGCAGTGGTTCCCAAACTTATTTTGCTTCGGGACCCGCTGGAACGGGAACTTTATGTTTAATCATCGAATGACACTTTGTCTAGTGGAACATCTAAATTCGTCCACGTAACACTGAGGTTTCACAGAACGCACTTCACTGGTCCAAAGTATGTAATGTATGCATGATCTACAGCCCATAGTCTATACACATAATAAGACACATAATATGTGGTCTACTATCTATAAGATGGTCTATATGCTGTGATTTAATTTATGCCGCACAAGTCCACAATAAATATCGCAACAGTGGTTTGGGGTAAGTATCCGGTAAGAATTCTTGCAAGAGATTGTATCTCGGATACGATATCCGGCATACAGTATACTCGTGTAAAAGTAACATAACTGACGTAACTTAACCTACTAAAATCGGCGGTTGTAGCTTGCTAACTTGCCGTGTAACATCACGTGTAACCGAACCGAACCTACCCTATGATTTTGACATTTGTAACTGACGTTAAGTAACCTAAGACCGTAACGTTTGCACTACTTTAACGTTTGTAACTGACGTAATCTAACCTGCAACATTGTACAACTTTTAATATCTGTCGTCAAATAATCTATTACCATAAAATTTGTAAATTATGTAACATAGCCAACCTAACCTAAAAATGTGACAGACATAACCTAACTTAAAAAATAATACTGATATATTAAGACACACGTTACGTCATATATAGAGTTTTAGAACGCGGATAATCGGAACAAAGACATTATAACGCCTTGCGCCCATCGTTAACGTATTGTTTCAAAACCAGCGCGTGACATCATCGTTTAAGCAAAAACTCGACATTTTAAATTGAACTCGTCTAACCTAACCCACTGACGTTTGCAGTTGACGTAACGTAACCTATAACTAACCTTTTGTTACTGACATAAAATAGCCTAACCTAACTTACGGTTTTGACGTTCGTAACTGACATAACCTCATCTAAAACTATGAAGTTTGTAATTGACGTAAACTAATCTATAATTTTTGACAATTGTAACTGATGTAACCTAACCTAACCCAACCTATGATTTTGACCTTTGTAACTGATTTAACATATCCTATACATTTGACGTTTGCAACTGACGTAACATAGTTTTAGCATAATATATAAACAGCAAAATCATTAGGCAATCCAAACCTATATGGTCGCTGTGGACAAACACAGGATACTTTCCCATCGGCGTCATAAAACCACCATTTGATAGACTATTCGATTACGTAATTGGTCTAATCAATCCAAACCAAAATGGTCGTTGTGAGCAAACATTCCCGTCTGCGCCACAATAACAACATTTGACAGGTCATTAGGTTGCTGAATAGGTTCGTCAAATCTGTAAGTTGGTTGGGTTAGATTATGGCATTTCTAACTGACGTAACATAACCCACTGAATTGACGGTTGTAACTTGACGTGAAACATAACCTAACCGAACTTACCCTACGATTTCGACGCTTGTAACGTAACCTAAGACCGTAACGTTTATATTTAGCTACTTTAACGTTTGTAACTGACATTATCTAACCTACAACATTGACGTTTGTACCTGACGTAAAATAACCTATAACTGTCAAGTTTGTAAGTGACGTAACATGAAAATCGCAAACAAAGATTTACAAAACTGATCCTAAGCAAGGAAAAAGCTCAGGGGTGGTTTACTTTCAAACTCTTGTAATTAATGGAATAATTTCTAACATTTGGTAATGTGAAAAGTTTAATTTACTTTTAATATTTGCACTACCTAAAGCTACATAATAATATAAAATGCAGCTTCTTATACTCATACTATTCTTAATATACCCCCCCCCCCCCCCAAGAAAAGCCGCTAAACATATTGATACAGTTAAAATTTAACCTATTATAGAGGTCTTTGATAGTTCATTTCGTTCTTGTTAATTAAGTACATTCTTTTTCTGAGAGTTTTTGTGCTATTTAGAAATCAAGGCTTTTAGTAAGATGTTAGATGAGTTGCCTATATAAGTCATTTTTAATTCTCTTTACTTATTTTTTTTAAACAGCCGAATTCAGGTTCTTGCGAACAATATATATTTACCTTAAGATGAAATAGAGTAATATGGCATTTCCTTATTACGAGGGTGAGTTTTTATATTCGCGGAATGGAGAGTTGCTGAGGGGCGGGGCTTGCTAAACCAATCGTAACGTCTAGCTTGATGTCTTATTACTATAAATACCGAACTGGATTATTATTGAATTAGTGGTAGTTATTGTCATTTACACAAGTCAGAACGTGAAGAGATTTTCAATATGAGTAAAGTTGAACATCGTGCCGTTATAAAGTTCTTGACAAAACAAGGAAAACCACTGCAAACCATTATGGAAGAGATGTCAGCGGTTTACCAGGACTCTTGTCCTGGAAAAACCATGATATATATTACACAATCTATTTAAACAAGGCAGAGAATCACTGGGAGACGATCCGCGCCCTGGACGTCCCATCGAGGTGACCACGCCAGAACTTGTGGAAAAAGTTGAAAATTTAATAGTGGAAGATGCCCGTTTGAAAAAGAAACAACTTGCAGAAATGGTTGGAGTATCAGATACAACCATTTTTAAAGTTCTGCACGCTCATCTCGGTATGACAAAGGTCTGTGCAAGATGCGTCCCGAATGTTAACGCCACCTCAAAAACATGAACGAATGGCATGTTCACGAGCGTTTTTGAAGCTCTGCAATGAAGACCAGGATGGAGTATTAAGTCGGATTGTTAAAGGAGATGAAACGTGGGTTCACCACGTTTAATAAATAAATAAGGTACACCCCTGCCAAAGAAGTTTAAAGTGCGACAGTCACCTGGAAAGCTCATGGCGACCATATTTTAGGAAAGGAGTCCTGCTCATCGACTACAAAGAAAAGGGTGTCTCTATAACGGGAGAATATTATGTCACACTTTTAGAACGATTAAGGGACTTCATCAAAGAAAAGAGAATAGGAAAACTTGTCAAAGGTGTGCTGCTTTTGTACGGCAACGCGGTCGTTCATCGAAGTCGAGCTGCACAAGGCAGGCTTCCAGGAATTAAATCATCCACCCTACAGTCCAGACCTGCCCCCCAGCGATTACTATTTGTTCCCGAATATGAAGAAAGAAATTTTTCGTCCGATGATGAAGCAAAAGCTGCAGTTTCAGCATATTTTGACGATATTTACTTTCCTTACCCCCCATTCCGCGAATTTAAAAACGTACCCTCGTATTAAATGTAAATTAATTCGCTGGCCTGTCCATAATACTATTAGTTAAAAGAAGGTTGTCAATAGATATAACATTTACTTATGTTGGGGGGAAATTTTTTGCTAGAACTCCTACCATGTGACATATATGATAGCTCATTCTCAGAGCTTGAAAAATAGTCCTCTCTGAGCTCTCTAGTAAGTATAGAAGTTGTCGGACTAAACCGATTTTCAAAAGTACACGGTACACGCCATGAACAAAAAATCATTGAAATCCAAGATCTCTTTAAGTTTTATTAAGGTCTTAGTGCGACAAAAAGCTAGCTTGCGATACATATTTTATAATACATTATTATCGCACATGGGTGCAATACGACTATTTACGCCCCGTGCGACAAACATAAGCCAGAAATAACTAGTTTTACTAATCGTTTTCGCATTTTTAAAGAAAATTTTATGAAATACATACAGTCAAATTTAGATCGATATAGACAGTTAATAGAATTTCTTATTATTTGTTAGACTGATTAATATGTTTAGGAAAAAGAAGGGTTTGGTTTCTAAATTTAAAAAATATTTAATAAAACGTCTTTACCTGAAAATACTGAAATATTCTTAATTTCCTCATTATAACTACATTTTTTAATTTTTTCTATAAACAACCACAAACACATTGTCACTTCACATTAAGAACCAACAAAAGAAAAAAGAACCTATTAAAATTTCTGACAAAACCAGCAAGCAATCTTCACTATCACCACAACAACGACGAGGACATTAACGTTTTTGAATTAACAATAGGCAAAAAACAAAAAGAAAACCTAAAAGAAACCATTTAACGATTTTCCACGCACAAAAGAGACAACTAGAAAAACGTTTTACTAATAATGCACCGCGTTGAATATCGCTTCCCCATCATAAAAGGAAACGAACCGTTAGGACTCGGCATCTATATGGAATCGCTGCCGTTGCTGTTGTGTATGCGTTCGTTCGTTGCGTTCATTTGAAAGAATCTTTCTCCAATCTCACTTTCAAGTTTTTTTTTATAACTACCAGAGGTCAACTCGTCGGTTTTAATTAGATGAACGGGAATTACAGTTAAAGCAGGTATGTTCGTTAAGGAGAGATGATGATATTTTGATGGTTTAATAAATTAGAGAATTGCGACTGCTAAATTATCATATGGGTTTGCGGTTTCTTTTTGATTTTGGATAGAACCGCAAATACGGAGGATACTATTACCAAAACACGTATTAAAGAAGACAACCGCAGGAATTTATATTAATAGCGATATCCTGATGGAATAAATAATGAGGATTATGCAACTGAAATAAACAAAACCAAATCGGTTATTTATTTTTACTATACCATCCACAAGGCAAGTCATCCTTGGAATAAAATCGGTTCAGCTTCAACCCTGCATAATATTATATTGTTGGGGAACCTACTTATAAATGACCTAACTAATCATGGCACGCAGTCAGAGAGGTCACAATCACAATGACCTCGAGTATGACCCAAGGTAAGTGCAACCCATTAGTGCTTATGGGCAACTTCAGTTGCCATTGAGTACTTCCGTCACCATTTATAGTTCTAGAAGATTAAAATAGTTGAATCTACTATTCTACATGGTTGACAGGTATCTATGGGTCTTTATTGTTTGTGGCAGTGTTAGGGAGTCATATCAAGCTGGCGGATACAAATTTGCGGAATATCATAAAAATTATTTTATCCAATACCTTTAAGTAAAAAAGGCTCGTATCATGACCAGTGTTTTTAAGCTATTAAAATTGACGTTTACTCAATAGCAGTGAGTGAAATTCCTTTTTACCCACTGTGGGCTGGTAATTAGTTGCAAGCAACGTGGCACAATCACAGTCAAAATTGCGTGAAAAACTGTTAACTTTCTTAGGAATTAATAACTTTGCGTTTATAATTAATTACTAATCAATGACACAGCTAAAGATATTTATAACCTATATTGATACATTGTAAGATTTTTAAATATGATTCCGCCAGCTTGTATCTTAACTCGGCGGAAAATTTAACTGGAGTGTTTTTGTTAACAGAATTTAACAACTTCGCCATTATAATTAATTACTAATCATTAATGCAGCCTAAGCTGTAGATAACATATACCTACTTACAATTTAGTGTAACAAATGTTTAAATATGATTTCGCCAGCTGGTATTTTAACGCGGAAAATCGAATAAAAAGTTGTTTCTGGGAATTAATAAGTTCCAATTTATAATTAATTACTATTCAATAATGCAACGAAAACTGAGGATAACTAAGTCTATAGCTTAAGTTAGACCATTTTTTAAATATATCAATCCGCCAGTTTGTATTTTAACTCGGTAAAATCGAGTAAAAAGTAGTTTTTTGTTAAACACACAAAAACTTCCCGATTATAACTAATTACTAATCAACAATACAGCCAAAGGTATATACCATATTCATAACTTAAACAATATTTTAGATGTTAATTTGTTGTTTTTGTTGGGAATTAACAACTTCGCCATTATAATTAATTACTATTCAATAATGCTGCCAACGCTGTAGATACCATTATATGTATATAAAAATTTTTAAAAATATGATTCCGCCAGATTGTATCTTAATGCGACGGGAATCGAAAAAAGTTGTTTGTTGAAGTTATACATTACCAACCTCGCCATCATAATTAATTACTAGTCAATAATGTAGCAATAGCTGTAGATAACATATATTTATAGTTTATACAATGTATTAAATACGATTCCGCCCGATTGTATTTCAACTCGTCGGAAATGGAAAGTAAAAAGTTGTTTTATTTGTTAGGAATTAACAACCTAGCTATTATAATTAATTACTAATCAATAATGTAGCCAAAGCAGTTTATAAAATATATTTATAATTTATACAATTTTTTAAATATGATTCCGCCAGATTGTATCTTAACGCGACGGAAATCGAAACAAAAGTTGTTTTTTGAAGTTATACATTACCAACCCCGCCATCATAATTAATTACTAGTCAATAATGCAGCAATAGCTGTAGATAACATATACTTATCGTTTATACAATTTATTAAATACGATTCCGCCAGATTGTATTTCAACTCACCGGAAATCGAAAGTAAAAAGTTGTTTTTTGTTAGGAATTAACAACCTAGCTATTATAATTAATTACTAATCAATAATGTAGCCAAAGCAGTTTATAAAATATATTTATAATTTATACAATTTTTTAAATATGATTCCGCCAGATTGTATCTTAACGCGACGGAAATCGAAACAAAAGTTGTTTTTTGAAGTTATACATTACCAACCCCGCCATCATAATTAATTACTAGTCAATAATGCAGCAATAGCTGTAGATAACATATACTTATCGTTTATACAATTTATTAAATACGATTCCGCCAGATTGTATTTCAACTCACCGGAAATCGAAAGTAAAAAGTTGTTTTTTGTTAGGAATTAACAACCTAGCTATTATAATTCATTACTAATCAATAATGTAGCCAAAGCTGTTTATAAAATATATTTATAATTTATACAATTTTTTAAATATGATTCCGCCAGATTGTATCTTAACGCGACGGAAATCGAAACAAAAGTTGTTTTTTGAAGTTATACATTACCAACCCCGCCATCATAATTAATTACTAGTCAATAATGCAGCAATAGCTGTAGATAACATATACTTATCGTTTATACAATTTATTAAATACGATTCCGCCAGATTGTATTTCAACTCACCGGAAATCGAAAGTAAAAAGTTGTTTTTTGTTAGGAATTAACAACCTAGCTATTATAATTCATTACTAATCAATAATGTAGCAAAAGCTGTTTATAAAATATATTTATAATTTATACAATTTTTTAAATATGATTCCGCCAGATTGTATCTTAACGCGACGGAAATCGAAACAAAAGTTGTTTTTTGAAGTTATACATTACCAACCCCGCCATCATAATTAATTACTAGTCAATAATGCAGCAATAGCTGTAGATAACATATACTTATCGTTTATACAATTTATTAAATACGATTCCGCCAGATTGTATTTCAACTCACCGGAAATCGAAAGTAAAAAGTTGTTTTTTGTTAGGAATTAACAACCTAGCTATTATAATTCATTACTAATCAATAATGTAGCCAAAGCTGTTTATAAAATATATTTATAATTTATACAATTTTTTAAATATGATTCCGCCAGATTGTATCTTAACGCGACGGAAATCGAAACAAAAGTTGTTTTTTGAAGTTATACATTACCAACCCCGCCATCATAATTAATTACTAGTCAATAATGCAGCAATAGCTGTAGATAACATATACTTATCGTTTATACAATTTATTAAATACGATTCCGCCAGATTGTATTTCAACTCACCGGAAATCGAAAGTAAAAAGTTGTTTTTTGTTAGGAATTAACAACCTAGCTATTATAATTCATTACTAATCAATAATGTAGCCAAAGCTGTTTATAAAATATATTTATAATTTATACAATTTTTTAAATATGATTCCGCCAGATTGTATCTTAACGCGACGGAAATCGAAACAAAAGTTGTTTTTTGAAGTTATACATTACCAACCCCGCCATCATAATTAATTACTAGTCAATAATGCAGCAATAGCTGTAGATAACATATACTTATCGTTTATACAATTTATTAAATACGATTCCGCCAGATTGTATTTCAACTCACCGGAAATCGAAAGTAAAAAGTTGTTTTTTGTTAGGAATTAACAACCTAAATATTATAATTCATTACTAATAATAATGTAGCCAAAGCAGTTTATAAAATATATTTATAATTTATACAATTTTTTAAATATGATTCCGCCAGATTGTATCTTAACGCGACGGAAATCGAAACAAAAGTTGTTTTTTGAAGTTATACATTACCAACCCCGCCATCATAATTAATTACTAGTCAATAATGCAGCAATAGCTGTAGATAACATATACTTATCGTTTATACAATTTATTAAATACGATTCCACCAGATTGTATTTCAACTCACCGGAAATCGAAAGTAAAAAGCTGTTTTTTGTTAGGAATTAACAACCTAGCTATTATAATTCATTACTAATCAATAATGTAGCCAAAGCTGTTTATAAAATATATTTATAATTTATACAATTTTTTAAATATGATTCCGCCAGATTGTATCTTAACGCGACGGAAATCGAAACAAAAGTTGTTTTTTGAAGTTGTACATTACCAACCCCGCCATCATAATTAATTACTAGTCAATAATGCAGCAATAGCTGTAGATAACATATACTTATCGTTTATACAATTTATTAAATACGATTCCGCCAGATTGTATTTCAACTCACCGGAAATCGAAAGTAAAAAGTTGTTTTTTGTTAGGAATTAACAACCTAGCTATTATAATTCATTACTAATCAATAATGTAGCCAAAGCAGTTTATAAAATATATTTATAATTTATACAATTTTTTAAATATGATTCCGCCAGATTGTATCTTAACGCGACGGAAATCGAAACAAAAGTTGTTTTTTGAAGTTATACATTACCAACCTCGCCATCATAATTAATTACTAGTCAATAATGTAGCAATAGCTGTAGATAACATATACTTATCGTTTATACAATTTATTAAATACGATTCCGCCAGATTGTATTTCAACTCACCGGAAATCGAAAGTAAAAAGCTGTTTTTTTTTGTTAGGAATTAACAACCTAGCTATTATAATTCATTACTAATCAATAATGTAGCCAAAGCTGTTTATACAATATATTTATAATTTATACAATTTTTTAAATATGATTCCGCCAGATTGTATCTTAACGCGACGGAAATCGAAAAAAAAAAGTTGTTTGTTGAAGTTATACATTACCAACCTCGCCATCATAATTAATTACTAGTCAATAATGTAGCAATAGCTGTAGATAACATATACTTATCGTTTATACAATTTAATAAATACGATTCCGCGAGATGGTATTTCAACTCACCGGAAATCGAAAGTAAAAAGTTGTTTTTTTTTGTTAGGAATTAACAACAACCTAGCTATTATAATTAATTACTAATCAATAATGTAGCCAAAGCTGTTTATAAAATATATTTATAATTTATACAATTTTTTTATATATGATTCCGCCAGCCTGTATCTTAACGCCGCGGAAATCGGGTAAAACTTTTGTTTTTATTAGAAATTAACAATCTCGCGAATATAATTGATTATTATTAATCAATAATGTAGCCAAAATTATACATAATTACTACATTCTATATACAGTAGAACCTCTTTTGAGCGAACAGCCTCGGTTCCGGATATTTTGTGTACGCAAGAGGGTGTCCGATATGAGTGTCATTTTATCGGTGCAAGAAAAACTGTCCGCAGAACAGAGATGTCCACTTATGAGAGATTTCATCTGTGGACTCGGTTCCGGGTTATTTTGTCCGACCAAGAAGGTGTCCAGTCAAGAGAGTGTCCGCTAAGTAGAGAATAAATTGTTAACGGGATATATTGTCATTTTATCGTCGCAGGAAAAACTGTTCGCACAACAGAGATGTCTGCTTATGAGAGATTTCACTTTAAATATACAGAACATATATTTATAATTTATACAATTTTTTGAAATATGATTCCGCCAGATTGCATTTTAACGCTGTGGAAATTGAGGAAAAAAGTTGTTTTGTGTTAGGTTTACAATCCAATGTCCTTTCTGTCAGTCTATATCGCTGTTAATTCTGCTGCCATGCCCCAGCCATGTCAATCTCTGTGCTTTAATGAATTTCACATCACGCCTGCCATCCCTCTGGATAAAGTAATTGTTGTTTAAATGAAAAATTCATTCTGGATTTGCAATTTTTGATCTTGTTCTACATTTTACTTTTTCTACATTTTCTGCAATATTTTCAAATATGACCTAAGTCCTGGCTTATTACCGCTACGTCACTACTATATGTATAGTACCATCAGAATGCGATAAATTCTTAGTATTATCTTACGATAGAGTATTTCGATTTTCATTAAGGTGCTTTTAGACTTGCACACTTTTGTTGCGCCATTTTCGTGGCGCAACTACAAAATTGCATGTTGTGTTCACACATAACCAAAAATAAGTCTAAAGTTGCGCCAGAAATGAATGGCGCAACTTAAAAGTGTCAACGGCAATTTTTAAAAGTTGCAAGGTATTCACACACAATGCTCCTCTTTTGTTGCGCCACTCTTCATAAACTCAAGCTGCAACTTTTAATAAGAGAGGGCTACAATTTTACCGTTTAGTTCTTGGTGTACTGCGAATACGATAAAAAGGCCGTTCTTCATTTTGATTTAAATACACAAGATTATAATGTAGATAATCAAATTTTTCTTACTTATTAAAAGTAAAAATACATAGTTTTATATCTACTATCTTTTCCATTTATTTTAGTTAATTCATTTTATCTTTTACTAATTTATTTTAATCAATTCTAATGTTTTTTTAGGAGGTACACGCTGAAGAGTTTTTATTTGTTTATAATTAAATTTCCATTACATTTAAACTTGAGAGAAATAGCTGTCATTTTTGTAAAGGCGCATTTTAAAAGAAATTCTAAAGATTAACCATTTGCTTATAATTCTTATTATTTTTAATAATACAAGTCGACATTATTTTAAAATGATAATCACAAACCAGTTAATTAAAACGCAAAACACCTATTATGAGAAGAACGCCAGTTTCACAACAGTCACGTACGTAGTATTAAATTTAATTAATAAAAGTTGCACTAAAATAGATATTGCGCAACTTTATATAACCAACACGTCGGTCAATTTTTATATTGCGCAACTTTAGTAAGTGTACCTGCTCACACATAGCAATTTTAAAAGTGTACGCAACTAGAAAAGTGGCGTGAAACTTTGAAAATTGCGCAATTTTTGAACTTGCAGCGGTGTTCACACATCGCAACTTGCCATTTTATCAAACTTGCGCCATTTTTCAGATTGCGCAATACGAAAAGTGTACAAGTCTACAAGCACCTTTAGCTGACAATTCTGGATTTGATCTCAGTACTGAGTTATTTTTACTGATTCCACAACATAAATATATGAAGCTGTCTTTTTTGCCCAAACTGTTTTGTCAAATTTCAGTATTGTTGGTGTAATTACGTCTAATTAGAGTCACTCTATATCGTCTAATGACTTTCGGTGGTTCAATGAACTCTTCAACGACATTTGGTTTAACAAGACCTTTTTCTAATGGTTTTTGGCCCAAAGAGATTTTCATACAACGAGAATTAGCCAAATGGGTGTTCAGGCCAATAGAAGTTTTTGTTCAATAGCACATTTATTATAGACTGCCGCCTCTGTTGTCATCCAACTAACTAGTTATTTGTCAGGTATCATAGATTATTATTTTTGTTTTTTTGGTAATGTAAATAATTTTGCCACATAAAGCTTCCAATAGAAGTTTTGTTGTTGATCTTATAAACTACAAAGTGAAGTACAAACTTACATGGTACGTACATGAAACTGCCTAACCTATTATTGTGCAGTGTCTCTTTCTCGTCAATAAAGAATATTTCTTTGACTTGTTATTCATTTAAAAAGAGTGGTTGTGATTTTGTGAACCAATAAATAGTCCCATTGGAAAAAAGTTTCATTGAATGAAAAGTCCCGTTGGATCAAAAATTTCGTTTCATTGGACTAAAAGTCCATTTGACAAAAAGTCATTATTCCAAAGGTCTCTTTTGAGCTTCTTGATCCATTTCCAATATGATTTCCAATGTTCTGAACGTGTACCAATGCAATCCATTTACTGTTTCCATGCTTCTAAGAATAAATTGAAAAGCAAAATGCTTACGAAACTTCCTTGTAGAACCTGTTGGTTAATGTCGAAGGACTCATTATCGCTCTGGATCTAGTCGATGTAGCTTTTATTAAACTGATATATTTTGTAGGTATTCCTAAGAAACCAAGGTCATTTATATCTATGTTCTGTTGAGGCTATCTAGTTTTGAATTTGAAGTGATGTAATAGACTCTTAAGTCCAATAAACAATGAATAAATGTAGAAGCAACAGCGTCCACTTATTGAAGGTTTACTGTACTTTCCTAACTTGTATTCACAAATCTATTAAGAACGCTTAGCTTCTATTACCTACTCTTGGAGAATTCAACGCAAAGAAGACGTATTCTTCTTTGCGTTGAATTCACATGACGACACATTCAATGGCGACATCTATGCTACTCGGTTCAGATCCCGATTCTGATAAGATTTTGAAGTGTTTAGGGTTTTAGAATCGGAAATTAAAATTTGTCGACGTAGTCAAAGTCTTAGGAATTCTAGGCACGCGGAACTTTAACATCTCTGAATCTTAGAATATCGCATCTAAGTTAATTAAACACGTCTAATTAGAATAACAGAAAAAATCATCATTTTTAATAACACCAATCAAAATTAAATTCTCAATCACTCCCTTTTATCTTCATAAATCAATCCAATCAACTTCTTTCTTTTCAACATTAATAACCGAATGCATTCCATTACTAATACAAGATTAAGTTAATTAGCTTCCATTAAAGCGTAAGCTGAGCTAATTGCGGTCAATAGCAGACAAACATTAACCGAATTAATTAGGTTTTCAAGTCTTTTTATACATTACAATCTTTTAACAAATGTGGGTAGCGGTTACTTTTACAATCAAACAAAAAATAATCAAACAAACAATTAATTACAGTAAATTAGGTAAGTAGACTAATTCAATTTGAAGGGTTAATCTAATTAAATTGTTTAGACTGTTAATAAAGGCAGATAAGAAATAACAACCGAACTAGGAAGTATTATTATTCCAATTGTTCTAATTATTGTTCCAAGAATATTCTGAATACTTGGGAACTTAATTCTCAATTATTTCCATATCTAACCTATTCCACCTTGGTAAAATGTAATGAGTTCAAGAGGTTAAAAATGTTACAGAAAATTAGAATTTCGGACTTCCAAGATCGCGAAGCTTCACGTCTTATAAAATCTTAAGTTCGGCAATTTTGAAACTGTAAGGTTCACAAATTTCTAGTATCTTAAGCTAGGGGTCGGCAACCTGAGGACTTCGGAGTAGTTTCATGCGGCCGCTGAGTAGTTCATACGTCCCAACGAATAGTTTCGTGCAGTCCGCCTAGTACTTTCGTACGGGCCGCCGAGTAGTATCATGCAAGCCGCCGAGTAGTATCATGCAACCCGCCGAGTAGCATCATGCGGCCCGCCGAGTAGCATCATGCGGCCCGCCGAGTAGCATCAAGCGGCCCTCCGAGTAGCATCATGCGGCCCGTCGAGTAGCATCATGCGGCCCACCGAGTAGCATCATACGTTCCGTCGAATAGTTTAGTGCAGTCCGCCTAGTACTTTCGTACGGGCCGCCGAGTAGTTTCGCACGGCTCGCCAAGTATTTTTGTATGAGCTGCCGAGTAGTTTCATACGACCCGCCGAATGTTCATACGGACTGCCAAATAGTTTCATGCAATCCGTCGAGTAGCTTCATGCGGACCGTCGAGTAGGTTTATGCGGCCCATCGAATAGCATCATGCGTCCCGGCGTATAGCATCATGCGTCTCGGCATGTAGCTTCATGCGGAACGACGTGTAGCTTTATGCAGGTCACCGAGTTGTTTCGTGCAACCCGCCGAGTAGTTACATGCGGTTCGGAAAGTGATTTCGACTGATTACCGCCATACCACTCAAGTAGACCCGCAAATAGATTTTGGACGATTGAGCAGCAACATAAATAAGTAAGAAGATGCATTTCCACGGAGAAACAAACTATGACAAGCAATCTCAGTTTATCTCTTCGGTACCTGAATTTTAAGAAACTGCATTTGATTGATTGTATTAATTTGATGCTAGAATTTTCTTCGCTGTGCATCTGGGATAGAACATTTTTAGATTTTAAAGTGTTATGACTATAACTTCTACGTTTGTAACACATTGAACAGGCCTACTCGCAATGTGGATGGAGCGAAAGAACCCCCCCAACCAAGACCAAAAGCTGAATAGTTTATTGTTTTTCACTTCTTTGGTAGGACAGGCCAGATTGATGTGCTACAAATTCCTAACACACTGGATGAGACGTATTCAATGGTCTTTAATTCCTTCATGACCCTTGAATCACGATCGAACGTCCACCAACACGTATGAAACAAGGAAAACTTTTGCTTCTTTTGGTTCAGTTCTGCAACATATCCAAAATTCAGAAAATCCTCCAAAGCCATCAGCCATAAGATCCATGAAATGTTTTTTGGATGGTTGTTAACCTCAGACAATAAACACACTAAGGATGTTTAAAAAATCATTTTTGTTTTAGTTGCACGTTGTTAGTAGAAAAAAAAAGTTGAGTTAGGTGGTCCTTATGAAGTGTAAAAAAACACAGCCATGTGGGTCACTAACCTACGACTTCCACCGGGGGGCTAACCGACACGATTTCCGGAGCGGCACTTTTCAGGGTACGAAAAGATTTATCTGACCTAAATAGATATTTAAGATACAAGTGCTATTATTTATTGCACGAACGGTTTACAATACGAGCGAGTGTTTTAAAAGACGCGAGTGCAATGAAGAGACTTTTTACACGTGTATCTTACAACGTTTTACCTACGATCATAATATTTTACTAGAGTACTGATTTTATTTGATATATCTTTTAAATATTGTGGCATGCGATGTATATTAGCGTGCTTTGATTTTTATGTGACAAGTAGTTTAGCAACCAGTTTATAAAATATTCATAAATCATTTACCATACATCTCTTGTTGACATTAGCGTGTAATAAAAATTTTCTAACACTAGTTCAATAAACGTTGACTTTTTACACGAAAATCAGTGTAAAAAGTAGTTTTTTGTATGATCGTAGATAAAATAAAAAAATGTGGAACGGTAGGTGATTGTGCCCACCCCGAACTGGCACAAAGCCAAAAGCGAGTGCACTGTGTAGTAGTTTCAAGACCAGTTTAGTGTTGTCAAATTAGGCAATTTTCTCATAGTTCTAGGGATTTTTTGCACTTAGGGAAATAGGGAATTTTGCTTGCCACTGAAATATATAGCGGGTTCGTAAATTCTCTTGCCAAATGGAAAACTTTTTTATTGTTGGTTTTCTTGAAAAAAAAGTTTTGCTTTACTTACAATCTCAAATGCTGCCTTAAATTAGCCTATCGTATACAGAGTGATCAAAAAAGTGCCTTTGATTTTGATGTTTGCATATATTTTTTTAATTTTACGTGAGTCTGAGCACGAGCATGCTGTTTAGTTCGTTGTGATTTCAAATGACGATTGTGCAATAAATGAAGCGTGCCTCTAGAGACGGAGAAGACTAAAGGCCCGACAGAGGCGTGCCCAGTGTTCAAGTATTATAGTGCCGACTGTGAACTTCGGGGGTAATTAGGGAAAGTACTGCTACACTACCAGTTTGTGAGACAAGAATTGAAACCTAAGAGCAATAATATTGAGAGGCAGAAGGGTCTATATTATAGCTCTTTGATGCTAGCAAAAGCTTTGCAACTAAGGTAACTACTGATATAGTGAAACTGTGGCGACAGGTAGCTTGACTTCCGACAATGACAGAAGAGCGCATCGTAAAAGTAATTTGTGCGTACAGTGAAAAATTTCTTCGCAAAATCGGAAGTTCGACAGATGGCAACCGGAGGTGTTGATTTTCAGACTGAACATGCAGCAGAAAAGATGCTGCAAGTAAGAACAAATGTTCTGAAGCAAACTTATGAACATCTTAGATGCATCAACAGATACTGGAGACCTGCACCTGCAAGAATCTTCGGCAAAGTGCACTAAGTTTAGTGCTATAGCTTGAGCATACTGCGAAGTGATGAAAGAAACGGAAGAGTGAAGAGCTGATAGAGAAGTGAAGTGAAAGGATAGAACCATGGGCGTAAAGACGATTCAGTGATATAGTATGAGAAGCTCATAAAGACAGTGAAGGAAAAGACATTTAGGGCACGTAACAAGCAGAAGATAACTAAATTTTTTGCATCCTCTTTTTTTATGCAAAAACAGAACAGAGGCACCCACGTTTTGCACTTAAGATGTGATGGGTCAGCTACAAATACAGGGCCTGAAGAGAAGTGCCATCCGACGCAATGAAGAATTAGTGCCAACTTTCAAAACCATTAAAAATCTACTTTATTTTCAGCTTTAACAAAAAATACACTAAAGTCTTTTTAAGCATTATTTTTCCATTGGTAAAGTGATAAACACGGCTATACAGTCACGGCCCATTAAAAAAATAAACTGATGCAAAAAAGCCTAAATGTTTTTTCTGAACAGATGAAATACACGAAATTGAAATGGGGATTTACCTTTTTATTCACAATTCAAGATCAATAAAGCAAGAAGGTTTCATTCTTTTTCTCTTCTATCTCAATTAGAAACTATTACACTACTACAGATATCAAGATTTATCAAGCCCATTAATTTATATCTTCTAAAGATGCCTGCCTTACTATTGACGTATCTGTGTCGAATTTAATTTGACGAGCACAACCCAAATTTTCTAATTAAACCGTTCTTCGATGTTATTCCATAATTATATTGTTTACAAACGGATGGTTGGTTTATTTTGATTTTTTAAGATGTGTAATGGCGCAGATAAAATTATTTTTTACAGGTCAATTATTCTGAAATGAAAATAATTATTTAGCCGTGCAAAGAGAGGAGCCAAGTTGTTCTGGCATGTAATTATTTAAAATGAGTTTCGTATTTTTCTTTGCATGTTATTGTGTTGTGTGCTCTACAGGAATCTTATCCATTATAATAATTATAAATTGTTTATAGTAATTTTCTATATGCTGGCATTACTTTTATAACGAGTGAAAATGGTTTCAAGGTTATATATGTTATTATACGGAAATTGTAGTTGTTTGACACCTTATTACATGACGCATGGACCAGCAGGATTTATTAAAGTCTGGATTTTCATAGTCCAAAGCTAACGAAGATTAAACGTTCGATGCTACATACTATTTCTCGAATTTTTGGACTTTTTGAGTGTTGGGCGTTCTATTTGAATACTCAAAGATTCAAAGTTCCTTGAGGATTTTAAAAGTACCGAGTTTCAAAGCTTGATAGCTTCATAGACCTTTACATTAAGAAGTATGGAAGGGACGTAATTTTATAAAATGTTAGTAATAACAAAATTATTATGGGCCCACAATTTTCAGTTTAAGTTTCAGTTTCGGATATAAGCTTCAAAGTTTCAACTTTTCGAGATTTTAAAGATCTAATGCCAAGGTTACATAATTTGGTAGTTTAGAAATTGCAGTATTTTAATGCCAGTTTCATTATTTTACTTTTACAGTCTTAGAGCTCTAGACTGTACGAGTTTCGCGGTTTTAGATTTTCATACATTGGAGGAAATGCATGTTTTGATGCGAATGCGACCTTACTTAACCTAACCTAACCTAACCAATAACCTAACTTAGGTTAAAGTTACCTTTAATTTAGGTTTACGTTGTTCACCAATTCATACGTGTTTTAATTTAGTTTTGGTTAGGTTAGGTCGTATGCGCATCAAAACATGCATTTTCAGGTAGGATGGGGGGGAATTTACATGGAAGTCTATGATTCCCCTTCCAAAAAGATTTTTTGGGGTTATCTCGAAAACTACTGCTGCCCCCCAAATTCCACTATGGACACTATTGTTCAACTCGATGAGGCGCATCGAATGGTATATAGAATGTTGCTTCTGTGTGTAGCGGACCTAAACTGAAGAACAGCCAGATTGTTGAATTCTTGTTTTTAAGATGAAAATTTCTTAAAATAAGAATATTAAGTTTTGAATACCTTTACAGTTTCAGATATGTAGTTTTGAAATATCAAAATTTCAGAGACCCAGTAATTCTCAAAGTTACTATTTCAAGGTTTTACATTTTAAACTAATAAGTTTACAGAGGTAGAATTTCACACAAATTTCGCACGATCTAGATTTTGGCGAATAGATAAAGCTTTAAAGATTTTAGGCCAAAATTCCATGTATTTTCTTTTGCCGGTACATGTCGGATTCCAAAAGCACAGATCCGCCTGCTGGATACGTGAAGTCATCACTTTTAGCCAACTTAATGTTCTTGCTCGGGGGGGGGGTCCAGAGGGTGGTGATTTCTTAATGTGCTCCTTAGGACTCCACACTAGGTTTCCAGATGCTGGTGGTGTCTTTACGAAAGCTTGTTGCTCCGCCCTCATGGCTAGTAGAGAATCACTCGTAAGTGCGTTATGAAACCATCAGTAGCTGTGTTGTAATTTCGTCCCCAGTTTGGGAATTGGCGGAAAGGACAGTTAATGTGTGACGTTATAGTTCGTGATCTGGTGTGTGAAAACAGAAATTATGTGCAAGGACGCCGTTTATCGGTTGGTCGGTGGAACCGACATAGACTTATCCTCACTACATCACAAACGCTTACTCACCGCATTTACTCTATCCATTGCACAGCAGCTACTTCATTATAGCCGACCTCTAACCGTCCTTCCCACCGATTCTCAAACACAGGGCGACAATCAGGACATCACATTACAGCTACTGATGACATCACAACTCACATACTCATCTTACCGACTCATCTGTCGATGCCCTTCCTGTCAATTCTATCAGCCATGTAAAAGCCTTAGGGTGCTGCAGGAAAGCAAATAGGAAACTAATAACGAAATCACCACCTTATGGGACCTTCCTCCTACTAGTAACTACATGAAATTGGCAACAAGTGATGACGTCAAGCATGCGCTAAATTTCCTTAAATTTAAGTATTTGCAGAGTCTAAAAGAGATTCATATCTGCAGCTTCGAAGGCTCAATAACTTACAGCTTGGCAATTTTATAGTTTAACATTTTTCGAATTTAGCGTTTGAATTTTTAGGTGCGAGTTTTCAAAACATGGTTTCAATAGTCAGAATGATGTCCACATTTTCAGAGTTTCAAGTGCTATACGTTTCATAATCTTATAGACTTTTTAAGTTAAAGTTTAATCAACGATAACCATATCAGAAGAAACAAACATTAAATAAATCTCAGTTCTTCAACCAAATGAGACAAAAAGGTTAATAATGGGATCCGCGCAAATGGTCCCTCCCCTTCAACTGTTTTAAATGCTGCTTAGAAATAAATGTCATTTTGGTATGTAAGACTGGATGTTTGAATTGAGCCCAATCCAAAAATCATCTTTGAGCTTGATAATCAATGCTAGCTTTGGCGGCGTCATGTAATTTTCTATCAATAACCAGACATCAAGCAGAATTCCTAGTGTTTAGATTCCTTTTGTGGCAATCAATCGATGCTAAGAAATATCTCTCATGCTACTGCTTTTGGTAATCACCCGTATCGTCCATCAGCATAAGACATAACTGTCCCAAGTGTTCCGACTGATAGTCCATCAGCATTCAGAATCTGAATACTCTGTAAATCATACTCGCCGAATGCCATTTAATGTTGCCGTTTTCTAGACTTTTCTTCTGATGTTGTCGCCTTTGACAGCGATTTGCGTTTACTGTATTACCCATTCCAAATTTAAGAAAAGACTTTATCGCTTTTGTTTGTGATTTAATGCCTGCTGAAAGCCGAAGACGGTCTATAACAATCGCCTGTTTTGGTAAAAAACGACTAATACGTTTTTGTATCGGCTAGCAAAAATCAAGAAGCTGTATTGCCGCCTTGGATGGCAACTGTAACGTACAAGTGATAGCCTTATATTTTTCCTTTAGTGTTGAGAATTGCTAATGTCACACCTTCTGTGGAAACGATCGAAGGTTCCTGTATTGCCCATTCAGAGATAAGAAGGTTTCAAAATCTTGCAATTGTATACTAGCACTGTTTCGATTTTGTTGCAATCTCATCAGCTATGATCAAGCGCATGTAAATCTCAAACATACCATCCAGGCTTATTTGCAAACCCCAAATTAACATTAATCGCAACAAATGACTAATGCGACATCTATCGAATGCTAACCGCATCGGGTTATTGTCTGATACAAAAATTAATAAATTCCGAATAATTCCTGACCTAACCCCCCTCCTCGCCGCATTCCAGAGTTGTCTCCGATAGTTACGCTATTCAGTCCGCCTCTGGTCGTGGCATTACGTCTATATTGTGGGTACCCATAGGTAATTCTTCGTGACTGCAAAACCTTCTAGCACACATTCATTCTTACAGACTAAAGAAGTTGTCGGATTCGCTATAATTCTCGGCTCACATTCCAATAACAAAAGCAATAGGAATTTCTTGTAGAGAGTGACTGAGATAAAAGTGACGTAATTATTTATAATTATTTCAAAGTAGTAGCCTTGCTTAACCAAGAGCCCCGTCGTACTAGATCAAATTGAAACTAATAACCTAAACTGATCATAACGTCTTCTACAGCAGTAGCTTAATTACATTTTTCAAGTCAGGGCCGGACTGAACAGACGAGATGTCGAGAGAAATCTCGGTGGACTCCACCTTCTTAGCCACAAAACAAAAAGTTTTATTACTTAAATTGTAAAAACTTTTATTATTCCTATGACCAAATTGTAACAGTGTGGATAACGATTTTAGTGGTAAGGAGACTCTTTACGTCGAGTTATGTCGGTGGGCCCCATCGGTCCCTGTTTCGAACCCCTTACAAACCTTTGTATACGACCTCTATTAATTTGCTGCTATATTAGTTCTTTCATCTCTTCTCACAGAATCTTGTGCGGAACCTAAGTTGACTCAGAAACAACAAGCACTTGTTTGTCTTTGTATATTATAGTAGTATCTAGAGTGCTTGGAAACGTGTAGGATAATGCCGAAAAATTCCAGAATATCTCTCATAATTTAGAATAAATCATCGACTGACAATAATATTTAAAAATATTATCTCAAATCTTGAATTTTAATTCTTTGTACTTCTTTTAAGACTAATTTATGCGACTGGAAATCAGCAAAAGCTTGGATAAAAGCAGGAAGATGATATAAATCATAACTCTGGGTAACATGTGTTGGTTAAGTCACTTTAAGAGAATTGTACCATTGCAGTATAAGTCGGACTCGTAATGTAATGGAAAACAGTAACAAAATGAAAGATTTAAGACCCACTTGGTCTCACTATTGGTGTCTTAAATAATGAAGATAATTTTCGAATCGTTCTTTGCGTGTCTGCCATTTGGAGATGGCGATTGCTTTTGTTCGTGGACGTTGGTTTTGAACGCTTAATCAATGAACTCAGTGGCGACCTAGTGATCGGCAAGGTCATTCATAGACGGTTTTCCCCGAGTCCTTGCACAAATTAAACAACCGATATAAAAACAACTAAAGATATTTTGCCTTGTTAACACCTGAATTCCGTTACGTTACTAAGATTTGATATAATTATTTATGACATCTAGGTTATGTAAGTGTTACGACAATTCTTTAATGCCCTATGTATCACGGGGCAGCTTAGAATTGTTTAGTTTTTATCTACTTTCTAATATATATTAATAAAAATAAATCAAATTTGAATATCTTTTTATAGCAAATAATTTATATTCAAAAAAATTATTATTTATTAATATATTCATTCTGAAGTATTTTGAATTTTTAACAAAACACATATTCAATAGCTTAAAAGCTTTCTCTAGGTCTAGAATACAATGAAATAAAAACCCCTCACTTAATAATCACACCCTAATAATAAAGATTTTTCTATTTTACCCCCATTTAAATATTCATCAGCAATGGGTGGGTGTCGGTAGGAAAATGATTTGGTTGAACGATTCCTCAAAATTATGCAATATCGTTCCATTTGACGTTTTGATACAAATTAATCAAGGTTAGCAATTCCGGTCCAGTTTATTTATAAATTTAAATCACAATATGAAGAGTCATTTTGAATAGCGTAGGAAAACTGAAGGAAACTGGTAAAGGAAGTCCGTGATTGTGAACGAAATTTATTATTCTTATGCGAAATTTAAAAAAAATGTTTTGCAAATCAGGGAAAACAAAAGTCAAGAAGGATTCATGAAAATAAACGGCATTGATTGTAAAGTTCTGTATAACCAAACAGATCTAAATAAATATTTCGTGGGCTTATTGATCTTATGTTCGACTCTATTTGGGATATATGTAATTACACCGTGCGAATAGAAATAATAATGGTTAGAGTTTTAGTTTACAAAAAAGAAATTGTGAAAGTTTTCGGAAAACTGATTGTGAAGAACTGGTATGTGAAGTGCATCTTCACTTTCAATTCCAGTGATTACCAGAAAGTCTTGTTCGAAGACTTGATAACTTTTGAAACATCGTCTGTAAATCGCATAAGATGACTCCATTCTATACAATGCAATGAGGTTTTAATACTGGCCATTATTCTCCAATCACCCTGTATACATACTGTTACCATATAGTATACTCTATTACTTGCTATAAACTAGCATTGCCAAATAAAAGCAGTTGTATAACAATGTAACTTTGACAGTATTCATTCTTATGTTTTGTCTTGTGTAAACTTACCCCCTTACTCATATTTATGAAACTATGGTTGACTTACCTGAAACAAAAAAAATGCTACATTAGATCAATAGTCTCCCACTAAAGTTACTCAGTTTAATACATGTTTATGTCAAGCAAGAAGAGTTATAATTATACTAAATGAAAAAAAGATAGAATCTATTACGGTTCTTGCATATGGATTATAATAGATTCTAGCTACAAAAAACTTCAGGGTGGATTAATGTTTGTCATGTTCATGTTTCACGTTGGGGTCATCATTATAGCGTATGCGGTGTAGGTTTACCAGTTGATACGGTATTTCAACAGATTTCTTGTAAGAACAGCTCAAGCTCAATAAAAAGTGTGTATCTTATTGAATCTTTATTTATTATGTTGCTATGGCAATCCATATGCTTCAATGTCTTCCTGATGGAAGTTCGGAATGTAGTGATATACAGCAAGATCACTGCAGTACGATAAAGTGGCCCGTTTAAAGGTTGATGAGGATGACAAGATAACCAAGTTTGGGAAAAATAGTTCTCAACTCAAATCCCTTTGGAATACCGATCTTTTCCGAAACTGACTGAATTTGAAGTATCACAGCTGCAAAATTCGAAGATTTCTAAAGTGTAAAAATTTTATGGTTTCGGGCAGATGCTCGAAACCATCATAGAAAAGTAGATACTTTTCTAGTAACAAGAATTTGGGAATGTAATGAAGCAAAAGCAATCGTGGCAAGGCAGCCTTGATTGTTGGCTTATAGATGTTAACAACGATGGAGTAGTTAAGCTGCCTGGGTAGTCAAAAGCAGTTAATGAGAAGAACGATCCATATTGTGGCATATTAAGTTGATTGTGCAAAGATATTACCAGAGTACTTAGACAGGAAACAGTTATGCCATCATGGGAGTATACGAAAAAGAAAATCCTAACCTCACTTTTAAAATAAAGAGTACTATTTCTACAATTATCAATATGTAGTCTTTGCAATTTGATAACGTTATTTTTTCTTGTGATGCCCAGCTTCAAGTAAGGTAGCCTCAAACGGCGAATATGACCGCACCGAGATTTCATCCACAATCTTAACAGATGCGATGCATCAGATGCTATTGACTGCCAAAGGCCTAACAGAATTTTGTAACGTTTGCTCCTTGGGTTATTGAAAGTTAAGTCTCATTTGGAGGGGTAGATCTTCAAACGAGGAAGAATTCTGCTACTTAGCGTGTGGAATATTTATGGCTCGGTCCGTACGGGTTCTAATGAATAGCCTAGGTTAAGTATTGGAAGACTTTCTGGTCCCTCAAATTGTCATAAAATAGATCAAATCAAAGCTGTTAATTTTATGAATCATTAAAAATGGCTTTCCATTTGAAAAATTATTTAATACAGTATGTTAACATTAATCTCAAACGTGGTGAGTGACTGAGCGACCCGGGTTCGACCCTCCAGTAGAACCACCAGTAAATCTAAAACATGCCATGGACAATTCTCGCCAAACGCCGCCCACGTTTGTGGGTTTAAAATTCATTCAATGAAATTCTGGGGTTGAGGATCAACTTCAAGAGAACATCGGAATTTCGGTAGTCCGGAGTTCACATTAAACTGTAGGTCCCCTTTGCCTAGAGCTCAAAAAGACCGCTAAGCTATACAAAGACCTTTAGATGGTCCTCTAAGGCTGTTAAAGGCCATGTACCAAAATGTAGAAATTTACTCAAATTGGTCTCCGCAATAGTCTGAGATAATAGTTTATGCAGTTAACAAATCATCACAGTCAGAGTCACTTACTTGATTAAGCGAGAGAGCAAACTTTGAACTGAAGAAAGAAGAAACTCGGCAGCTTACAGTGTTGTCAGATATGAAGAAATATCTGTCTGGGCGAAGTTTTTCTGAATTTAGAGAAAATGTAAACTTAAACTAACATAAAGAAATACAGATTCAAAAGATTATCCTCAATGTCTTGAATTAGGAAAAAGTCTGTTGCAATATTCTAATAGTTACTAAAAACTGGCAATACTGGCAGTGTAGTTGCTACAAGGATCAGTTGTAGAACACGCAGTAGAGTAGTTACGTACTAAAGAAATCTATTACTAAAAGTTACTAAAAGTGTTGCAGCTAATCTGCGAAACTTGAGTGTCTCTCGACGGGACATGTGGCGGCTTGAGTTGAAGAGAAAATCGTAATCGAAATCGTCTTGATTTACGAAAAGAAAAAACAGTTACATAGTGATGGCCACCTCTATTAATTATTCCCTTTAGTCCCATTCGTTTTAATTATTACTATTAATAATGAGATTTTAAAAAGAAATGAAGATTAGGGAGTTTGCATAAATTAGTAGGAGATCAAAATGTTTGTTGAGCGCCACTGGGTTCAAAAAAAATATAATTCTGATTAACATCAGACATTAAAGACTTGCAGAAATTAATTATTAATTTAAACTCCTTTAAATCTAGAATGATAATCTACATAAACATTGTCCAATAAAAACTATATGCTGATAAGATACTGAAATCCAACTTTGTAATAAATCTCGTTAAAAGTAGCACGTTTAGAAGGTTTCTTATTTTTTTTCTATATCTGCTTATACTGTAATTAATTAAAACTAAATCAGAATCAGGAGCAATAATATTTCTTCAAAAATGTTAAAATGCTAATAGACCTTGGGAAGATTTAAAAAAGAGTAATAGCTTTCAAATTGATAAGAAAGATCAATGTTTCCTTCGGTGGCCTTGTTGATTAGTCAAAATAACAAAAAAATAAGAAGTAATTGATTAATGTCATTTTAGTAAATTAGAGCCTTTGGTACCGGAAGTTTTCTATTCAATTCCGACAGTGCTTTCATAATTAACCAGTTTTGTTACCAACTGCTAATTACGTCTCGTAATCACTCAACGTAATTGATTAATTTTAATCCAGTTTTTAGTTCAACTAATCCCAATTTAAGGGGCCCAGGTCATCACCGAGAAAGCAAACACCGAGAGAGACAACTACCGAGAAATCATAACAGAGAAATTAAAACTGAGAACCCACAACCGAGAAACCACAACCAAGAAAAACAAAACCGAGAAAACCAAAACCGAGAATAACAAATACCTCTTTCTCTCGGTCATCACGTTAACTATTGGAGTCTGTTCCTACTAGATCTATTAAACTTACTAACTTATAACCTAACATCCGCTGTGTAGCGTGTCCTTTACGGCGGTTGACCTTTCTCTTTCTATCCCCGCCCTATGTATTTTCCTCGGGCTCTGTTAGTTCTATCAAACTTCCTAACTTATAACCTAACCTCCGCTACATAGCGTTTTCTTTACGCAGTTGGTCTTTCTCTGTCCTTCCCCGCCCTTTGTATTCTCCTCTGTCTCTTTTAGATCTATCAAAGTTACTAACTTATAATTATTACTTCATCCATTCTCGGTATATGTTATTCTCGATAGTTTCCATTCTCGGCTTTGATTTTCTCGGTTGTGATTTCTCGGTTTTGGTTTTTCCGGTAGTTGTCTTTCTCGGTGATGACCGGATACGCAATTTAAGATTTGTAAGCACGTTAGTAGGGAAAGAATGAGTCTAGTGGAACCACACAACCTTGAACTCTCATTTGACCTCCTTTCACTTTCCCCTTCACCCAGCTACACCTCTCTCTCTGCTTTATCCCTCTCAACCAGTGGGTGGGTGAGGCTTGGAGAGAGGGGAAAGTGAAAATGAGAGTTTAAGGTTGTGTGGTTCCACTAGACTCATTTGTTCCCTACTCACGTTGAACCAAATTTCGTTTCGTTTAGTAAAATTCAGTGAAAAGTTTATTGATAATAATGCAACGACGAAAATGGGACCGGTAGCTTGAATTTATCTTATTTATAATTTAAGACACAAATTATAGCTTAATTACTTGAAAAAAGTTACCATAAAAACTACCCGTTTTTAACGGACTAACAATTAAGCGAACTACATATTAGATTATCTTCGATAAAGCTAAAAAGAGGTTCATTACTACTGCACGCCCTCTTCTAACGAATATCTTATTAGGTTAACTTACATAAAAAGAAAATTCTCGATGCTAACCTTTTACCAAGAAAAACCACTAGCTTTACAAGTGGATGCTACATATTTAATTCTAGATCGTAGATACACTATCTATCGTACGTATGGGGCTATAGCTCGAGAGTACTATCGTATCCAAAAGCGTGTTCGGCGGGGTCTAGTGACCGGATAAATTAATATTAAAAACCGTCGTTGCTGTAGAGAAAGAGAGATAGGGAACCTAAAAGCTCATCATTTAGGTTGCCCTAGAAAAAAAGCCAGGAATTATAGGAAATTTAAAAGAATTTTTAAAAACTTGGCAGAACTCTAAGAAAAATGGAGAATTTTGGAACTGTATTCTTTATAAAGACACTTTCCTTTTGAGGCGCTATTTTTGCAGTCAATGTTGTACTGATAATAGTTACAATTAAAAGGCTATTCCTTCTGAAACGCGGAATGCATGGAAGGAAGGGAGGGAAGTTGGCACGGTAGTGATGAAATTATATTTGTTGTTATCTATAGCACGCATCCAAATAACAAATTGTAGAAAACCAATAAAATAATCAAAATACATACTGTCCTGGCGTTTCCTCAGGGTTCCATATGGCACCTTTCTTGTTCACGCTATCATTATTTCCAAAGTAAATTTTTCGTGACAAAGTTTTAAAAGGGTGTTAAAGCTTTAATTTCTAACTGAACCCTTGTAATAAATCTCTTAATTTCCGCCCTACCATCATAAATTTATTAATATTGTTTGTATATTTATTATTACCATCACCGCAAATTGCTATAACTTAGCAACTTTTATTACCGCAACCACCACGGAAAGTAAGGTTATATTAACCTAGCACGACCCTTATTAAAATATAGTACTTAAAGCAAACATACAACGCCGAATTGAATGGAGCGGTGTGCTAAGCAAACCAAAAGGGGTTGGCGTGTCTAATATTCGGCAATATCGTCGAGCTTGGTAAATGTTTGGGAACGTGAAGGATATTGAGTTGCCTGAAAAAGAAGTCTCTAGTGATCGCAAGGTATCGCGAAAGGTAAAAGGAAAAATTCTTCACGAATTTCAACGTTCGATGTAGGATGTGAAACGCATGACAATTACGTTGTAATAAAACTCAATATAGTTGGTTGGTTGGTTGGTTGGTGGTGGGCTGTCGTTAATAATAGAACCGCGTTCTATTAGTAAATTCATTTTGAAGAATAATAGCAATTTATCAAAGAGTGTGTTTAATTTTTTTTTAATAATTCTTTTAGAAGTGTTGGTTAGTTAAAAAAGAACTATTATCGAGGATTAGAAAACGGCAGAATTTCATCTTTCACTAATTTAGTCCACGCTCTTTTATTAAAATGAAATTTGCATTCACTTTTGAGGTTAAGAACATAAAAACATAAATTTTAATTTTGTGTAATATATCAGCTTTCAAGATTATTAGTAATCCACCTCAAAAAAAATTTAGTAAAAGTGCTTATTATATTAACCTAAAAGCCATCTTACAGATACTAGATAAAAATGAGAAATTCATAAACAAATATTTTTCTTTAATATTTTATTGGTTAATTACATGTGAAAGTACAACGAATCTGTGATTCAGAAACAAATCGAATCGTAGTTTGTTACAACTAAATATTCATATTTGAACTACTTTATTTGAACTTGGATGGATTCCGAACTTAATCCTTAGCGGCAGAATTAGGTGGAATAGTCTTTTGTCTATCGTTTTTTCATCATAGCAAGCTTAATTCAATTTTTTTTGTATCTATATAAATCATTCGGATTATTCAATTACAATATTATAAGGAGAAAACAAGAATGATTCACAGTCCGAAACAAAAACGATTTTTATTCATCCAAAGATTAGATGATCTTGACATGACAATTGAATAAACCAGGAAAACCGCATACCAGCCAGCCGACTCGACTAACGAATTTTTATGGTAAACACGCCAAGGAAAAAAGAAATGGTAGAATTGTGTTGAAATTAAATATTTTCGTAACCAATTTATAGAATTACTTGACATTGAATAAAATGGAAGAAAAATAATAAGGTTAGGTTACCAAGGCATTAGTTTAATTCCTGCAAATGTTTTACTTTAGTAAAATCAATTACAGTAACCGTTAAAATAAATGAAACCAAAATACAATAAGGTGGCAGTCAAGTTGGAATAAATAAAATTTTTTTGGGTATTTTCAAAAATTTTACTCGTTTTATATCGAATGTGAGAATCGGCAACGGAAATTAATCAAGTAGTCCCGCAAAAAGGACAAGGTCTGAAACAGTTGTGATCTTGTAACACAGAATTGAGTACTAACTGAATTAGTTAGGATTTTGGTTAGTGACTAGTCCTGGTCCTATGATCCGAAGAGGCTCTAGAACCGGCACTTTAAAGGGAATGAAGCGAGAAGGGTACATGGCCTCCCACTCCCAAGACAACTTCACCTGAAAGGGCACACACCGGGGGTCTATAATGTGTAGACTTGAAAACGAAGCGCTGTCGATAGCACACCAAGCCTATAATCTGGTAAATCGGTGTGGCAAAACCATTAAAAACCAAGTCCAGCCACAACTGAGGTTGGATTCGATCGGGTAGTGGTCCCCAACTCTGGAAGTTGGGGAAAAGTCCGAAACTGGACGAGGTACCATTTCTTGGGAGGTGCCGACGGGTGAGCACGTTATCGCTCCGGCACTAGCCTGGAGAGCTAGTAGAGGATATCCATAGAGTAACCTCGCTCCCACCAGTGAGTTACTGGTAGCACTGCCTTAGACAATGCGCGCTAATTGAGCGTAACTCAGTCCATGTCTAACAGACGGGAAGGACCACCCGAACGTTCATAAATAAATCAAATAAAATACTTTAGTATCAAATACGGCCTATTTTAAAATTTTAAGGCAATAGGCTATCAGTTACTGTTAGAGTGAACTCATACGTTTGAACAGTTGGTTGGATAGTTGTCTGCAGCTAAGTAGTGCGATGAAATTCATTCGATAGAACAGTTAGTCATATAATTAGTCTAATTGGATCTGCTTTCACTCAAGGATCATTTTGTCCAAAGAAAAAATTTTAGTGGTCCCAAAGGTAGAGGACATAAAGAGGAAGGCGTGGGGTTATGTAAAATCCTTCAAAACGCCCTTTAAACATTTTTCAGAATCAATCTGGCTTCGCCATCAGAAGGCACTCGAGTTCGAACTTATATTCATAGTTCAGTAACCCCCCCCCCCATAAAAGGGTGCAGTATAAGGAGTTATAGAGAGTTCTAAACTAGAAAGGGAGGTCGTCGAGTTTCATGATTTTGACAAATCGAAAATACCGAGAGATTACAATAGTGTGAACAGAGCTTCGATGGTCGCCCGGGGGAGGGGCTAAGCCCCTTGAGAATTTGTCTCTGATGTTTTTTATATTCACACCATAAACGACTGCTGGCTTTGTTATGGTTTTTCTTCATTGTGTACTACCATATTCTCATTGGCTACTAATATAGTACATACCTCAATGCGGCACGCTTATATACGGCACAATGGGCGTTGTATTATTATGATCGAGGACTTGATATACGTTCAATTAGCGCATCTCTTATGTGAGTGCGATAAGTAAATAAGTGTGATAAAAAATCGAGATACGCCGTTTGGGCTTAGGACGGAAGTATAGTAAGGCTAGTGCTGGTGCCGGAGCTATTTACGTGGTTAACCATCGAGGCGTACTTAACTGTACTTAACTATCAACTTCCCACTGTTACATCGATACCAACCGAGATGTAGGCTGGACTTAGTTAATTTCCCACTAGATGTCCCAGCTACTATAAGCTTAGTTGGTCTTCGACAGCACCTCGTTAGCATCTACCGGTTTCCAGTAAGGTTGCCCAATAGGAACCAACTACGTGAAGGTGGAGTGGTTCAGGCGTGAGAGATAAAAGCAGGGCCGTAACGGAAATAGTTGAACACCCCCGCAGAAATCTGAACAGAGCAATTGTTATAATGATGTACGTATTATAGGTATGCATTGTCATTGATTGGCGGGCCCCCCAAACCTTCGCCACCCACACGCCGCGGGGTCTGCGGGGATGATTGTTACGGCCCTGAGTGAGACTATCGGAGTCGCAACAACCGCTTATTTTAAAGTATCGGTCGCTATAGACTTACTTCGATTCTAGTAGTACTGGGTTTATCCGGTGGACGTCAAGGCAGCATCGAGCCTTGGACCCTCCATACAAGTTGGACATAAAATATACCTACACTCTTGAGAGCACAGAACGCGCTAAATCTCCAACGACCGAGTGTACCAACGATTCCGTTTTTATTTTCTGTATTAAAAAGTTACGTAATACCAATAACTGATTGAATCATTGAATCTTGATTGACGAGGAGGAATTATGTGTTACTAACGCTTCAGCCTTTAGGCATATTGTGCTATTCAGACACCACTCAGGCGAAAAGTTTCACAGTTCTTATCAGGTTTAATAGTTTTTTCTCCAAGTCTCACCTTATTACAGCTTCACGCTCGTGATGGTATCCTCATCGTTACAGAAGACGTATTCTTTTGCACATTGTGATTAAATCCAAACAATCATAAAAATTTTAGCATGATTTGAGAAGTTTCGCCACAGCACTTTTTACGATCCAATCATGTCAATCACAGAATTTATACGATTCAGAGGGGTAAGGGGATTACCAATCATGTTAAAAATATCTCACTAGGTAGATCATAGAGTCTATAGATACTTCATCATCGACAAAAGTCATCTTCAAGGTCAGAAAAATGTCGAAAACCGAAAATGGTGCAAAAACAGGTAACAATGAGTTTTGGTCGCGAGCCGAGTGGGCGTGGCTAACTTTAACTCCTCTTAGTAGTCAATTTATTAGCTCCTTATAAAAAGTCGCATATGGATGACGTTGGGGTGGTGGCAAGGTTTGTCAACTGATATGGTTGTTTAGTTGAAATTTATACAGGGTGCACAAGTGAAGTGGTGGAAGAAGAGGAATGGTGGAAGAGGGTTAAAAGTAAAATGTCGAATTCTAATATACCATTGGCTTACCTACTGCTTTTAGTTGGTTTCTTACACGATTACACCATTAGAGTTAAAACAGTTTAAATTTGAAAATAGTGTGATATGTATATTTATTATTCATCGCAGTTTTCTTTGTAGATATCTTCTCAAGAACTGTAGACGTTTCTTCTTATTGTTTTGTAACTGCCCTAATGTCAAGAACTGCAACCTCTTATTAGATAATGGATTTTAATTGTTGATATTAAAGAGTCTAACTATACCATAGTAAAGAATTCGGTAAGAGATAAGTCATCACATCTGCGATCTCATGAAGAATAAAAGTTTCATACCCCGATAATAATCATGGAGTGCTTGATTAAAATTAAATATTACTATTTATGCATTTTACAGATGCTGTAAGATACATAACTATACATTTGTATAAATACTTAATTATAATTTTTGAACGTTTCCTCAACAAAATGTTATGAAGCAGCCAAGGTAACTTGCCTTATTTAATTTCACATTGTGGAGAGAGTGAAGATTTAAAAAAATAAAAACGCTAAACGTATAATAAAAACCAAAAGGAAATTATTACTAATCAAATCACCACAACCGCAACAATACAAAGTTCAGATAAGCAGAAAAAAACGAACTAAATTAGTGTTCCGTAAATCACGTACGAATGTTTATTATTCACTTGTTTTATTTTATTGGTAATTTACACTCGACTATAAAATTATATGTTTATGAATAATTAAACAGATTTATTAATTTTCTACTTTCTAATCAGAAATAAACAAGAGGCACTGAAATATATTAAGCGCACGCTTAGTTCAATGTCGTCCAAAATTGCTATATACTTGATTTTTTATCTAACCCTCATCGATCAATGTAATAGATCTGCGCGAGATCTGGAGATCGTGATGGTCAAAATATCAATCCATTATGAAAACAATTTTTATAAATGCATGCATATTTTAGCATTTTTGAACGAGTGTGCATATTTTACCACTTTTTGAGCGTTTTACATGCTTTAATTATGAAATTTCTAATATTTTTTAAATAATTTTAGCATTTTAGACAACCAACCAAGGGCGGCTTAGTTGAGTCTAGGGGAAACCCATAATTTAAGCTTATTGTTAAATACTAGGCTTTAAAATATTTTACTGTCTTACCCATCTGTGTACTTGTTAATATTTTCTAAGAAAGAAAAAGTTTCCACTAAAATTTAAATACTTACATCCTGCGGTATTGTGATAAATAGGTATTAGGAAATTCCAAAGACCCTTTGACAACTTCCTGTTCATAGAAAGATTTGCCTGTACTTTTGTTTACTAATCTTGTAATCTTTCAATTAAGACAGTTCAGAAATTGCAAACTGCATTTCAGTTTGAAATTTTAGAGTGTAAAGATGGGTAAAGAAAAACGGTCTGTGTCTGTTACACTTCGAAGTTATGTTAAGGAATTCAGTGTTCTTACAACTGACGATAAGGTGTTGTATTGTACAGTGTGCGACGATAAAGTGACTGCAACGAAACGCTTTCAAGTTACACAACATCTGAACACGGCTCGACATCAAAAGTGTGTTGCACTGAAATCAAAAAAACAAACATTGTTATCGGGGTACCTTAATAATTCGCGCGGTGAGTCCAGCAAATCGATCGAATTTAATAAAAAACTATGTAGTGCATTAGTGGCTGCAGATATCCCGTTAAGTAAAATTAATCACTCAGCATTTCGTAATTTTCTGGAAGAAATTTCAAAAATGCCAATACCCGACGAGTCTACACTCAGAAAAAATTATTTACCTCGTTTATACGAAGAGACTACTGGAAGGTGCGTAGAAACTTCATTTCCTTCGTTTTGTTAGTAAAATTTAACTAATTAAAGACAGCAGAGCAATTTACGGATGTTTTATTTTCTATTTTGTTAGTTACATATTTAATCACAACAATATTTTTGCTTGATTAAAATATATTTTTTTTTAAATAACTGTTTTGCGCTAATTGTTTGTAACCGACTAATTATGGAATTTGGATAAAATAAAAATCAAATTTTTGTTTTCAGATACGTGGCTAACGTTATAATTGGCGTTTTAAATTCGGAGAACAATCCCAAATCCTATCTATTAGCAATGGACGTTTTCAAGAGCACCAATCATTGTTCTGTGGCAAAATTGTTTAATGATTCGATGGCTATTTTGTGGCCGGACGGCATACAGTACAACAAAGTACTCCTTTTCGTCACCGACGCGGCACCGTACATGATCAAGGCTGGAGAAGGTTTACAAGTTCTGTACGAAAAAGTGACCCACTTAACTTGTCTTGCCCATGCAATGCATAGAGTTGCGGAAAAAGTGCGGGAAATATATCCTAACGTAAACTCTATAATTTCAGATGTAAAAAAATTGTTTGTAAAGCTCCATATCGCATACAAATATTTAGGGAAACTGCTCAAGAAGTGCCTCTCCCACCTGAGCCTGTAATAACAAGGTGGGGTACTTGGCTTTCTGCAGCAGAATATTATGCAACTTATTTTGATATTATTAAAGCATTTGTAAATAAACTTAATAAACACGATGCACTAGGCATACAAAGCGCACAGGATGCTTTTAATACTAAGGAGGTGAGGGCAGAATTATTGTTTGTTTTGACAAATGTTGTGCGTTTAGCTAAAGTAATTCAGAAATTAGAAAGTCAAGGAAATTCATTAGATGAATCTCTTGAGCATGTAAAATTGTTAGGTGTTTCTTTGAATAAAGTAAAAGAGCCAAAGGGTTTGACTATAAAACAAAAATTTAAATCCGTTCTAGACAAAAATCCTGGTTTTCACTTAATTAAAAGCATAAACGATGCATTATCTGGCCAAGACATTTTAGACGGCTAAAACATTATTCGCTTGTAGAATTAAACAATTTTAAGTATGCCCCAATTACCATTTACCCATTTTTTATTGCATACCAAGTTTCTTGCAAGAGCGAGATATACACATGGTTCTCATCGATGAAACGTTGCCCGAGAGTGCAAGAGTAGTAAAAAGTGGCTTTTTTGGAAATACGCCTTAAGTATGGTCCTCGTAATTATGTAGGTTCCAATATTAGTCAGCTTTGCTGAACTGAAAGCTGATTGAATTGGCTGCTTAGCAACTTGAGATGAGTTGATTAAAATGTAGGCGATCGTTTGAGACCGACGACATGAGCCCTGAAATGTGATCCACATATGTCAATGCTGTCTACTCGCAATTAGGATAAAGGCGCAGTCAGCTACTAATATCCAATGATTCATGATAAGCTCTTATATTTGAAATTGGCGAGTGTCCTGGTATCAAGCCGTCCTACTTGACATAATATAAGTACACTTTTATATTAGTTAAGTAGATGCTTACGAAATTTCCGGGGTTGAGCATGGCATAGTAGCTTTACTAGTATGGTCGCTCTTATTTTCGAGATCGGTATCTACATGAGCAATGTAACCGAACTGCGCCAACATCAACACAATTAAGAAGTCTTGTATAACTATGCTAAACTGAACTGCACTAGGTCCAAAATACCAGGCTGGTACATCTGAAAAGTCTCCAGTTTACCTGCTGTATCTATATTCCGGAAACATATCATTGCACAAATTCGATCCAAGAGAGCACTGCTAAACCCTAGCAATTAGAGTCACTGCATCTAGTCACCTACGCCAGCTGGTTGATCTCAGAGTACCGCAAACCGTCGCCATATTGGGGCAGAGAAGGGTGATTTTTAATAATGGACAAATTAAAACCACGTTTTACGTGTTTGACATATTAGATTTTGATCTGTCAGAATAAGAAAAACCTTTTAAAGTAAACGTGGATTTGATTAAATCCAATACAGAACAAATAATAAACAATTTCGTGCTTTGTTTGCCCCAATATGGCGGCGACTTGCGGTACTCTGGCCGACCAGCTGGCCTAGTAACTAGAAGCAGTGACTCTACTAGCAATTTCGACAGAATGTCAGTTTATGTGTAAATTGTCGCTTTCTGCTACATGAACTAGCAAAGTACATTTTCTAGAAATCCTCGAATATTCTTCGGATAATCGAATAACTTTTGGATACTTTACGCATATTTGAATAAGTTTCAGATGATCGGATACTCTGCGGATAACCGGATAACTTTCAGATACTTGCTACATAATTGAATGACTTTTGGATCCCCTTACGATAATCGAATAACTAGTGATACTTTTCGGATAATCTTATACCTTTATAGCTGTATGAACTTTCGCATACTCTTCGGATTACTTTAGGATACCCTTTAAATACCTTCTGGATACTTTTTGTGATAATCAGATAACTTCCGGATACTTTTCGGACATCCAGATAACTTTCGCACAGTCTTATAATAATCGAATAACCTTCGGATAATCAGATAACTCTAGGATATTATTCGGGTAACTTCTGGATACTTTTCGGATAATCAGATAACTTCCGGATAGTCTAAGAATAATCGAATAACTTCCGGATAATCAGATCACTCCAGAATACTCTTTAGATAATCGCATAACTTCTGGATACTTTTTGGATAATCAGATACCTTCCGAATACTTTTCATAAAACCGGATAATCAGATAGCTCTAGGATACTTTTCGGATAAACGAACTTTCTATAAACAATCACTATGCGGATAATCAAATAAATTTTGGATAAAGTTTATCCCGGATCTCTCAGGCATTTTTCAGATAATTGGATAACTCGAGAATAATCGGATAACTCGAGGATACTCTTCGAATAATCAAATAACTTCTGGAAACTTTTTGGATAATCGGATCACTTTCGGATACTTCTCGGACAATCGGACAACTTTAAGATAGTCTAAGAATAATGGAATAACTTCCGGATAATCAGATAACTCCAGGATACTCTTCGGATAACTTCTGGATGTTTTTTTGGATTATCAGATGACTTCCGGATACTTTTCGGACAGCCGAATAACTTTTAGGTTGTCTAAGAATAATCGAAGAACTTCCGGATAATCAGATAACTCTAGAATACTCCTAGGATAACTTCTGGATACTTTTTGGATAATCAGATAACTTCCGGATACTTTTCGGACAACCGGATAACTTTCGCACAGTCTGAGAATAATCGAATAACTTTCGGATAATCAGATAACTCTAGGATACTCTTCGGGTAACTTCTGAATACTTCTTGGATAATCAGATAACTTCCGGATAGTCTAAGAATAATCGAATAACTTCCGGATAATCAGATAACTCCAAAATACTCTGCGGATAATCGCATAACTTCTGGATACTTTTTGGATAATAAGATACCTTCCGAATACTTTTCGGAGAACCGGATAATCAGATAACTCTAGGATACTTTTCGGATAAACGAACTTTCTATGAAAAACAATCACTATGCGGACAATCAAATAGATTTTGGATAAATCTTATCCCGGATCTCCCGGACATTTTTCGGATACTTGGATAAATGAATATTTTTCGCATACTTTTTGGATCGTTCTCAAACTCTTCGGATAATTGGATAACTCGAGAATAATCGCATAACTAAAGGATACTCTTCGAATAATCAAATAACTTCTGGAAACTTTTTGGATAATCGGATAGCTTTCGGATACTTTTCGGACAATGGGATAACTTTAAGATAGTCTAAGAATAAGCAAATAACTTCCGGATAATCAGATAACTCTAGGATACTTTTCGGATAAACGAACTTTCTATGAAGAACAATCACACTGCGGATAATCAAATAGATTTTGGATAAAGTTTATCCCGGGTCTCTCGGGCAATTTTCAGATAATTGGATAAATTAATATTTTTCGCATACTTTTTGGATCGTTCTCGAACTCTTCGGATAATCGAATAACTTCCGAATAATCAGATAACTCTAGAATACTCCTCGGCTAACTTCTGGATACTTTTTAGATAATCAGATCACTTCCGGGTACTTTTCAGACAACTGGATAACTTTCGCACAGTCTGAGAATAATCGAATAACTTTCGGATAATCAGATAACTCTAGGATACTCTTCGGAAAACTCCTGGATACTTTTTAGATAATCAGATACCTTCCGGATACTTTTCGGAGAACCGGATAATCAAATAACTCTAGGATACTTTTCGGATAAACGAACTTTCTATGAAGAACAATCGCTATGCGGACAATCAAATACATTTTGGACAAAGTTTATCCCGGATCTCCCGGGCATTTTTCGGATATTTGGATAAATGAATACTTTTTGCATACTTTTTGGATCGTTCTCGAACTCTTCAGATAATTGGATTACTCGAGAATAATGGGATAATTCAAGGATACTCTTTGAATAATCAAATAACTTCTGGATACTTTTTGGATAATCGGATAACTTTCGGATACTTTTCGGACAATCCGATAACTTTTAGATAGTCTAAGAATAATCGAATAACTTCCGGATACTCTTCGGATAACTTCTGGATGTTTTTTGGATTATCAGATAACGTGCGGATACTTTTCGGACAACCGAATAACTTTCAGGTTGTCTAAGAATAACTTTCGGATAATTAGATAACTCTAGAATACTCCTCGGATAACTTCTGTATACTTTTTGGATAATCAGATAACTTACGGATACTTTTCGGACAACCGAATAACTTTCAGGTTGTCTAAGAATAATCGAATAACTTCCGGATAATCAGATAACTCTAGAATACTCCTCGGATAACTTCTGGATACTTTTTGGATTATCAGATAACTTTCGGATACTTTTCGAACAACCGAATAACTTTCAGGTTGTGTAAGAATAATCGCATAACTTCCGGATAATCAGATATCTTTCGGTTACTTTTCGGAGAACTTTCGGAGAAGGGTAATCAGATAACTCTAGGATACTTTTCGGATAAACGAACTTTCTATGAAAAACAATCACTATCCGGACAATCAAATAGATTTTTGACAAAGTTTATCCCGGATCTCTCGGGCATTTTTCAGATAATTGGATAAATTAATATTTTTCGCATACTTTTTGGATCGTTCTCGAACTCTTCGGATAATTGGATAACTCGAGAATACTCTTCGAATAATCAAATAACCTCTGATAACAATCAATCTTAGAAGGAAGATTATGTTTTTTTAGTTACTTGATTGTGTTTCTTGTAACTTTGTAAGAATAGTGTGATAGGCTACTATAACCAAGTACTCGAAAGAGTTTTTCTTTTGGAAAGTTGACGTATTCAACGCTAATACCCAACACCTTCAAAAGGTTTGATCTTTGGTAGTAGTGCAACAAGCAGAATGAATTTAAAAAGAATATCAAAGCAGCAGCCGTCTTCGCCAGGCGTTTCACCAATATGACAAGCTAAGGCTGTTAAGGCACAAAGTTCCATGAAAAGTTTCCATCAAGTATTCAAGGGTGTACATTTACAAAAAAAAATCTTCAAATATTTTGAGGAGGTAATTAATTCAAAAGGTAAAAAAGGATCTTTGTCTAGGGATAAGGGATTCAGGACTTAAAAATTATAAGATAGCCACCGGTCCTTACAAAACTTCCAAATCGAGACTTTAAAGCAGTGCTTGAAACTTTCTATTTTAAATAGTATAGCGGCTAGGAGAATTCTTCTGACGAAACGATTTCCCAAGAATTGTACTACGCCGCTACCAATTAATAAAATATTGCTCTGCAGCTGTTTTTTACAGTATATGTATTTTTATAATGCGCAACGCCGACACATATAAAATAAAATGGTGGGTGAGTTGCCACTGCAATTCACAGGCGGTTTGTAGCGTTGCTTTTGATTCAATGGAATCCTAGTGCATAAGAAGCGCAAGTTTTGACCCGCGTTACAATGATATTTTAGTTGAGCGAAATCGATTAAAGAAACAAGGATGATGGGATTGACATTAACAAGTTTGTTGTCGAACAGTTTTGAAAATTATTGGTAACATCATGAAAGATGTATCATCATAATATATAGTCAAATTTATATAAATCCAATTGTAAAACGTGCGTGTTATGCGTCAACATCCTTCTCTGATGATAATGCGTAATAATATAATATGCATCCAACCATAAGGAAACGAAATTTAATTAAACGTCACAATCAATTATGTATCAGATACAATTTTATTGATCTTTCCATTATACTGCAAGGAAATGAATTTACTACCATAGCAATAGCATCGCTTGGGTACTCCTAACCTATAACCATAAAATTTTACCGACAAAAATATGTTTAGATAAGTCAGTCTTCATCTACTAACACAGTCGTTATACAATTTGCATCAGCGATTCTTCAAGTGCAATCACAAGATATAAAGTAATTACCTATTATACCAGCAAAGAAACAAATGAATTTAAAATTGAATAACACAAAACAATCAATTTTCTTTGCTAATAGTAATAACAAAACGTGTGTGAATTTGCGTATGATCAAGTTATCACATCGACTTTCATTATATTGCACTTCCATTGTTATTAAGTTTACTTTTCAAGACTTTTGATTGGTTTATTCAAAAGAAAAAAAGGCGATCAAGAAAAAACCGTCGGCGTTGAAACGTACTGGATGATGATGATAATAAAAAAAGTGTCAGTTTGCAACACGAGATTACGCGTGGAATTCCGGGGATGCATTTAAAAATAAGTCAGGTGCAATGAACTCCATTAGAAGGCTGTCGTATTTGATAGATGTTCATTTGTTATTGTTTGAAAAGAAATATTTAAACATGAACAAAGTATTATTAAAAAGCAAAGTTATAGGTAGACAGTCATAAAAGTTTGTAATAGTAGATCATTAGTTCGTTATGATGGCTGTATATTGATGAAATCGGTGACGATTAATTTACTTTATTGTTGAAATAGTCAATAGAAAACAAAGAGGGCAAAATCACTAAAGTGTTATATTTGAACGTGTTGACGATCGGTCAACCTACTTATCGAAAACCAAATGCTTTCATACAATTTCACGTACATTTCATTATGGCCAAATAGTCGCTTCTACTATAATGGCAATTAGACCAAGAAAGTGAGCTTTATTATTATTAGCAGATGAAATTATGTTAAAGTTAAAATTTTTCATTTTTCAAAAATTTACCGAAATTCTCGGTGGTCATTTTGACCACTTTCCCGAAGAGATACAAAAAAAATGTTTCAACCTAGTTTCTTAGAATTTGATGTACTATAAGATTCCAAAAAGAAAAATTCAAAAAAGTCAACAGGGAAAAGGGCGACAGACCGACCGACAGACAGACTTCACGAATTCAGAGACGAACTTTTTGTTCGTCGATAACGGCTGGATAGCTTCTGTATGATCTTTTTAATCTAGTCCCTTAATCTAGTATTAAGTCCCAAACGCAATTTTAACGGTAAAATGATTCATCATGATAAAATCATTCATTTGTTCAACTTGTTTCAAAAAATACTTGCAAAAACGGAAATTTAGGATTAGCAGCAAACGCAAAGGATTTTAGTAAACAATAAACCCTTCTGGTTTTTTCTACTTTTACTTCGTGGAACTATATAATACAGAAGATAACGTAAAAAATGAAAGTGATTTCGAGTGATTTGTGCTAATGCTGAACTTTTTGCTGTTGTACTTTTTATATTCATATTATTTGTTTTCAATTTATAACTGCTTTAAATAAAAGCTATACAATTAAAAAAGTGTAGTTTGATAGTACACAATTTAATAGTATACAATAATTTATTAGTTTTAATGTTTCTTTATTTAATAAAAACCAAATAACTATAACTTGTGTTGAACTTTTTTATTTACATAAAATTCAAAAACTCGAAATAAAACGTTTGACTTTTAATTATACTCAAAATTATTAGTTTTGTGATAGTACTGGCCTTAACTCATAAAGTATGGAACTATCGAAATAAATCTTGTATTAAATATTTTTGAGAAAAATCCTCGAACACGTCGATTTTTATCTAAAATGAGAGATATTTTAGTGTAATTGTTATTTGTAGATCGTCTTTTGTTTCCGAGTTATGGCGATAGCGAAAATATTTTTAAATGGAAACCCTAATTTTTTATGATGAATTTGGAAAGCAATTTCCGAGATAATTGCTTTTAAAGTTTTAAAACAAAAAATTTAAAAAACAATCGAGAGTTCCAAGTTTTAATAAAAAATTAAAAATTCTTTTAAGAACTGCCATAAATGTAACGCTAAGTTAATTGTTACATGGCTACTTGATTTTTTATCAAAAAGCTTGAACTCTTGATTTGAAGTTTGATTGAATAACAATCAAGAGTTTAATTTTCTTAATAAAAAATCAAGTATCCATATAACAAGTGACTTAGCGTTAAACTTATGACAGTTCTTCAAAGAATTCCTTTTTTTCATTAAAACTTGGAACTCTTAATTGTTTTTTAATTTTTTTGTTTTAAAACTTTAAAAATCTCGGAAATTTCTTAATACAGTATCATACTTTTTTAGCATATTTGGTCTTAGCATTGCATTATCTTTCCAAATCCATTACAAAAAATTAGGGTTTCCATTTAAAAAAAATTACGTTATCGTCATAACTCGGAAATAAAAGACGATCTACAAATAACGATTACACTAAAATATGTCTCCTTTAAGATAAAAATCGACGTGTTCGAGGATTTTTCTCAGAAATATTTAATAAAAGATTTATTTCGATAGTTCCAGACTTTATACGCGCACCATATGAACAGCAAGTTTTGAAATTTTGTTTTACTACCGCTGTCAGAAGAAGTGACTACCTGCAGTATAACTTGCTCGAACAACAGGGATTATACAGGTTTATGCAGTTACAACTACAATATTTAGAAAGTGTTTTTAAAAGTTTCTTGCAAGTTGTTTGGCAACCCCGTTGTCCATAAGAACACACACTGTAATCCCAACGTGAGGCGACCAATAGACTGTTATAAATTGTACTTGCAAGTTGTCCCAAGGATTCTGATGATATGCATCACTTCAGTTAATGTAATCAAAAGCGATCAAACCAAGAACTGACCTCCCTATCTCCAAAATAGGTATTTTAACTAACCTTATCTCCAAAATAGGTGTTTTGCTAAGTCGCGGATTTTTTTACAGATTGACTATCACAGCAGAGATAATTAGTTGATAGTAATTTCAATAGTGTGCGTGCGTTTATTAGTTTCAAAATTATGGCGGTTTCTGTAATTGTTTCGGTTTTTCTATTTTTTCACCCTGAAGATGGTCACTATCGACGAGGATGCGTGGAAACTTTATTGTAGGCTAGGCTATGCTCCCTTAGGTTATACGGTGGTATAATTTCACCGATATAGGTCTACAGATAACGACGCTAGAAACTCTGAAACTTACGCTTAGTCGTTTTTTTGGCCATAACTTACTGAAGAAGATTGACGATCGGTGATTCCACAAGTCCTACACGCCGTTAAAAGTCCCAAGCGGACTCCTAACTCCTAAGATATAACCGAAAACGTAATTTCTGAGGGTGGAGCAAGTGAAACAAAAGCGAATCGGGCCAAACTTAGAGCAATGAACAGACCCGTAGCCAGAATTTTCTTTTTTTGGGGGGGGGGGCTAACTAAGTCAAATACAATTATTACAAAAAAAATTCTTTTGTACAATAAAATAAAAGTTAAAAGGAAAAAAATTCGAAGTCGCATATATGCTTCAGGGAGGGAGGCTTCAGTCCCACGATCCCTCCCCCCTAGCTACATGCCGGGTGATGGATAAAAGGGCAAAGTTGTATTTTAAACTAAAACTTTTCTCTAATATGACAAATCAATAATTCATCGTCCTTTGTTTTTTTTGTCGAAAATTCATTTTCATCACAAGATGACAATCCAAATGGCTTATTAGTGACCTAATAGTATCCTAACTATAGCAACTTTAAAGTTCAAATTACCCCTTCGCTGAACTACTCCACTGTAAACCGGAGAAAAATGTTTTTTTACGTATCTGTGTATCAGTTGAATATTTTATTATCTCCTTCAGCTTACAACTTATTCTTTAATGTTTAAAAAATAAATAATAATAATTAAAAATAAAAAATAGTATCTACATTTCTTTTTGTTTTACTTCGGCTATAGATAAATCTATCTTTCTGTATTTTATTTCCGTCACTTTCTGTTTTCAGGTTATTGTTTTCTTTGCAAACACAGTGGCAATCCACAAAAAAAGCTTTAATTCTTGTACCCTGGTGGAATTAGTTCAGAAGCCATAAAGGTACAAAACATACAAATATATAAATAGCAAATGTATTTAAACTAGGCCATAATCATGAACTAATTAAAGGCCAATTCACTGACATATGATCCATGTTCCAAACCCCTAAATAAAAAACTATCCCACATGAACGTCACAAAATTAAATATGATAAAATTGAGAAAATATCGTTGTCATAATCCATTTTTGGATGGTAAATCGCCCCCCTAAATAATATCACGAAATTAAATAACAAAAAGCTAATAAAATCGTTCTCTATCTTTGGATTAATAAAAGACTATGATTTGGTAGATCGCTCATTTTTAAAGTCGCCCCTAAATTGGAAAGATTTCCTCATTAATACAGTTGAGAAATTAAAAACGATAAAATCAGAAAAAACCGTGCCGTAATTTTAGACTAATTAAAGACTATTTATTCGTATATAACCCATTTTTTAAATCATCTAACTTGGACAATTACCCATGCCCTCCGAACAAACGTCACAAAATTAAATGGGGCAAAATTTGAAAAAACGAACCATAATTTTGGACAACTTAAAAACTATACAATCTCCCATATTCAAATTTGAAATCATCTATTAAATCGACAACCCCCCCCCCTACCCATGAACAATGACAGATAACCAAATATGATTGATTATAATCGGAAAAAATCTCACCAGTCGTGTTTTCATAGACGACTTCAAATTTTAATAATAAAACAGTGTTGTCTTTAATTAGTCCAAAATTATTTTTACGACAATGAGCTATTGCAAAACGGTGACTATGGATTAAATAGAAAATTAATATCTTACCTATTTGCTGCCCCGAGTTTGAAAAATAAACTTCCCTTCGTTTAGGATCTATGAAGAAAAAAAAACTTAATTTGATAGAGATTTTAAAATTCTGTATCTCTTAAATGAAGGCCTTCAGGCCATATGTTTAATAACTGAACTTTTCATGAACATAAAATGACCTTTATATGTGCAATACTTAGGTGATAAACACTGTATAATCAGCGGGAGAAGGATTTTGATTTGATTTTTTTTAATAAGTGTTTTTTATAAAATAGCATTTTCTTTCAATTTTTAATTTATTTAGTTAAAAAAATTCGTATGTCTCACAAGCAACCTGATATTATCTTAAGGGATCTATTAGAGAATTAAATATAACTCTGAAATATACAACTTGATATATCCAGGGTTTTGAAAATAATACCCGGCTTACCTACCTATCCCTCCGATTTACGAACTCCCCCTACCCGACTTAGTTCCGCACCTCTCCCAGGTTACCCCCTTTCCTCGAATAGAAATTTTTAGGAAATTTCTAGGAATTTATAGAAATTGTCATAGATACCTTGGTTCAAACGTCTTGCAGAGTCTTCGGCATCAGAGAAATTTATTAGATACTAGTGATCATTTCGGTCCTTTTAGGAATTTGTGAGAAATTAAATAAGCTTTTAGGAAATTTCTAGGAATTTAAAGAAACTGTCATACACTTTGGTACTAACGTCTTAAAGAGTCTTCGGCATCAAACAAGTTTATTAGAAATTGGTGATCATTTCAGTCACTGTAGGGAATTTGTGAAAAATTAAATTTTTTTTAGTTTTTAGGAAATTTCTAGGAATTTATAGAAACTGTTGTGTACATCTTGGTTCAAACGTCTGACAAAGTCTTCGGCATGAATGAAGTTTGTTAGAAATTGGTGATCATTTCGGTCCCTTTAGGAAATTTCTATGAATTTATAAAAACTGTCATATACTTTGGTACTAACGTCTTGAAGAGTTTTCCGCATCAAAGACGTTTATTAGAAATTTGTTGATCATTTCAGTCACTTTAGGAAATTTTTGAAAATTTAGATAAATTCTTAGGAAATTTCTAGGAGTTTATAGAAATTGTCATAGATACCTTGGTTCAAACGTCTTGCAGAGGCTTCGGCATCAGAAAAATTTATTAGATTGGTGATCATTTCGGTCTCTTTAGGAAATTTGTGAGAAATTACATAAGTTTTTAGGAAGTTTATAGGAATTTATAGAAACTGTCATATACTTTGGTACTAACGTCTTGAAGAGTCTTCGGCAATAAAGAAGTGTATTAGAAATTGGTGATCATTTCAGTCACTGTAGGAAATCTTTGAGAATTTAGATACATTTTTAGGAAATTTCTAGGACTTTACAGAAACTGTCATAGATATTTTGGTACTAAAGTCTTGAAGAGTCTTCGGCACCAAAGAAGTTTATTAAGAATTGGTGATCATTTCAGTCACTGTAGGGAATTTCTGAGAATTTAGATAAATTTCTGGGAATTTATAGAAATTGCCATAGATACCATAGTTCAAACGGCTTGGATGGTCTTTGGCATCAATAAAATTTAGTTATAGATATCTTGGTTCAAACATCTTGCACAGTCTTCCGACATCAAAGAGATTTATTAGAAATTGGTTGTCATCTCGCTCCCTTTAGGAAATTTGTGAGAAATTAGATAAATTTTTAGGAAGTTCTAGGAATTTATAGATGTCATAAACATCTTGGTTCAAACGTCTTGCAAAGAATCCGTCATCAAAGAAATTTATTAGAAATTGATGATCATTTCAGTCACTGTAGGAAATATGTGAAAAATTAGATAATTTTTAGGAAATTTCTAGGAATTTATAGAAACTATCATAAGATATCGTGGTTTAAACGTCTTGCATAGTCTTCGGCATCAAAAAAGTTTATTAGAAATTGGTGATCATTTCAGTCGCTGTAGGAAATTTTTGAGAATTTAGATAAATTTTTAGGAAATTTCTAAGAATTTATAAAAATTGTCATAGATACCTTGGTTCAAACGTCTTGGAGACACTTCTGCAGTCACTGTAGGAAATTTGTGAGACATTAGAGAAACTTTTAAAATATTTTTGGGAATTTAAAGTAACTAAATTTATGCAATTTTTTAGATTACTAGAAATTTATCAAACCTATAGTAGATAGTTCTACATCTTTGTTACTGTAGGGAATTTGCGAAAAACTGGAGGAATTTGTAGAAAATTCTATAAATTTATAGAAGCTTCGTAAATAGTTTCAGTTACATGTCTTGCAGAGTGTCAAGGATCAAATAAATCTACTAGAAATACATACATATGCTTAAGCCACTATAAGAATTTTAATAGAACTAAGACGAGTAATTTGATGTTAATGAGAAGATGTTACGGATCAACTGTATATACCTAACATTGCTAAGCATTTTTAGATTTCTGGGAATTTATCGAACCTGTAAGAGATAGCTGGTATAAGATGTCCTGCAGGGCGTTCTAAATTAAAGAAATTTACGAAAATGCTGAGTATCTCTGCGACTGTAGGAAATTTAGTAGAAATTGGAAGAATTTGTAGAAATTCTAAAAATTTATTAATAGCGTTTAAACGTCTTACAGGGTGTCAAAGAAAGTTAAGCATTTCAGCCTCTATAAGAATGTTTTAAAATAAGAGTAGCTTTTAAGAAATTTCTTTGAAATTTATAGATAGTTAGATTTAAAGGTCTTGCAGAGTGTTAGGGATCAATGGATTTTACTACAACTTTTCAACATTTCAGATACTGTAAGATATTTTCGAGAAACTAGGAACGATAGCTTGATTTAAACGACCTGCAGGATGTTAGGGACCAAAATAACTCACTACAAGTTGCAGTACATTTTAGTATTGTAGTGGCTGTAGAAAATTTGTAAGGAATTGGAGGAAGCTTCTAGGAATGTATAGATAGTAGCCAACAAAGAATTGTAGTACCCGTCTGAAATTTCCGCCGTGATCTTTGCTGATCTTGATCAATTTCTTTGCTGGCTCCCGGTCTAGTAGTGGATAACTTGATTAATGTATTGTTGTGTATCAGAAACGTGTATCATATATTCTCGAAGGATTGGAGTTTTTAAGAAATTTCTATTCAAGGTCTTGCAATCTTGCAAGGTGATTGGGTTCAAAAGAATTTATTACAAGTTACTAACCGCGTCAATTATTGTAGAAAATTTGCGGGAATTTTTCAGAAATTTCTAAAAATGTCGTGATAACCAACTTTTTGTCCATCTTGACCTCCTTCAGCTTTTTGGGATGTCGATTCCAAGGCAATCCGAAGGAATCCAATCCAAAGAAAATTGTAGGTAAGAAAAATCGAAAAATTAAATAGATTAGTGTAGCCCGGGGTAATTCCGAAAATCCGAGAATGTTGCCGGTTTGAAGACAATCGTTCAAATAATAAAAAAAGTATACGCACAGATTAAACGATTTATTAATATAGATTTTTATTCTATGTTAGTGGCATTAGTCATTGGGAGATTTAGCAACTTTGGGGATTATTTAAAAAGTAGCTTATGGGTCAATAAATAGTCTTTAATCAATCCAAAATTATGGCCTAGTTTAAATAGATTTGCTATTTATATTTATACGGTAGAGGTGTTAGCTTGAACTCAAGTCGATTCTCCCACTTCAAAATCTTCATTTCTGATTAATAGAGGTTGGTCCAAAATTATGGTACTAAAATTTTTGAAATTTTCGATACAAAAGGGGACGCTAGTTTTATTGACCTCCTTGGTTTCCAAAGAAATCAACCAACAATAAATGCGTGTCTCTACATCCGACTCAAGAGAAGACAATTTGGGAATTATTGTTAAATCCTCTTCCGCCATTTTAGATGGAGTCTACATAGCGAATTTAGGTTTACACCAACATTTAAACCTTTAAATAAACCCAAACTTAATAAAGAATTTAAATCTTTCCCTCGCGTGTGTTATTGGAAAGCGTAAAAAGTAAAATAGGCAAAAAGGTCGTTCTTTGACTAGAGTTAAGATTTATAAACTGTATTTTTAATTTTTTAGTCGTCAAATTTATCTTTTAGGTTATAAATTTATATACTGTGAAATCATTAGAAGTATTAATGCTCGTAGAGATATACAAGAAAGGGTTATAATGGGATATCGGGCAATAGAGAAGAAGGAAAAGTCTACACGTGTTTCGCACTTATTAGTGCTCATCAGGACGGCATAGCAGATAGAATGAAATAAGCAACAAACTCAAAAATATGTATAACACTGAAAACTCAGTATCTTCGGGTCGATACTGCAAATGTGCGGTTGGCTGCTATCTGTGAAACCTTGTGTTATACATCTTTTTGAGTTTGTTGCTTATTTCATTCTATCTGCTATGCCGTCCTGATGAGCATTCATAAGTGCGAAACACGCTAAGCTATTACGATATCGCTTTCCTTGGTATCACAGAAATAGTTCTAGATATAGTTTTTGTAAGTATTTACTGCTCTTCAAGCTTGTCGTTAATAATTAACAGTTAATTTAATATCGACAGCAACATGTAGATTATATGGTCTTGCCACTCGTGTGAACTTAGCACCCTTAATTTCTTAAAACCAAAAAAATTCTTAGTTCTGAATAAATAAAGTAGAGTTCTAGAGTTCCTTACAATATTAACCATAGTTCTGGTATTTTAAGCTCGGAAATCGAAAAAATGATTTTAGGGTGCTAACTTCACGCAGCACCCATATTTTCGCAAAAAAACAGTTCTGATGGCATTTTTCGGCATAACTGTAAGTGTTCTAGAGTTCCTGATAAAAATTTGAATAGTTCCGCTTAATTCACAAATACATAAAGAATTAAAAAATTTACTATAAAATTAAATTTGTCAAAATGACGGTTCTGAGCAGAGTTTACACAGAGCAGAGCACGTGATTTATTAAACTCGAACATAGTTCTGAGCAAAGTTCTGAGAAGCCCTCGAAGAGTCTGCACAGAACTGTTAACAGAACTCCATAATTAACAATAGTTTCATTGTTATAAACAATTTTATATTTATAATTAAGAAACACGTGATTTAATGACCTCGAACAATAGTTCTGAGTAGCCCTCGAAGAGTTCTGTACAGAACTATTAACAGAACTCTATAATTAACAATAGTTTAATTGTTATAAACAATTTAAAATATTATTAATTATAGAGGTCTGTTAACAGTTCTGTACAGAACTCTTCGAGGGCTACTCAGAACTCTGCTCAGAATTATTGTTCGAGTTTAATAAATCACGTTTTTCTTAATTACGAAATTTAAATTGTTTATAACAATTAAACTATTGTTAATATGGAGTTCTGTTAACAGTTTTGTAGAGAACTCTTCGAGGGCTACTCAGAACTCTGCGCAGAACTATTGTTCGAGTTCAATAAATGACGTGTTTCATAATTACAAACTTTAAATTGTTTATAACAATTAAAAATATTGTTCAATATGGAGTTATGTTACAAGTTCTGTACAGAACTCTGCGAGGGCTACTCAGAACTATTGTTCGAGTTTAATAAATCACGTTTTTCTCAATTACGAATTTTAAATTGTTTATAACAATTAAACTATTGTTAATTATGGAGCTCTGTGAACAGTTCTGTACAGAATTCTTCGAGGGCTACTCAGAACTATTGTTCGAGTTCAATAAATTACGTGTTTCTTAATTATGAATTTTAAATTGTTTATAACACTTAAACTATTGTTAATTATGGAGTTCTGTTAACACTTCTGTACAGAACTCTTCGAGGGTTATTCAGGACTCTGCTCAGAACTATTGTTCGAGTTCAAATAAATTGTTTATAACAATTAAACTATTGTTAATTATGGAGTTGTGTTAACAGTTCTGTACAGAACTCTTCAAGGGCTACTCAGAACTATTGCTCGAGTTCTATAAATCACGTGTTCCTTAATTATAAATTTTAAATTCTTTATAACAATTAAACTATTGTTAATTATGGAGTTCTGTTAACAGTTCCGTACAGACTCTTCGAGAGCTACTCAGAACTCTGCTCAGAACTATTGTTCGAGTTCAATAATCAAGTGTTTCATAATTACAAACGGTAAATTGTTTATAACAGTTAAAAATATTGTTATTATTGAGTTCTGTTAACAGTTCTCTACAGAACTCTTAATTTGTTTATAATAATTAAAAATATTCTTTAGTTAGGAGTTCTAATAATAGTTCTGAACAGAACTCTTCGGGGGCTACTCAGAACTCTGCTCAGAACCGTCATTTAGACAAATTTAATTTTATAGTAAATTTTGAAATTGTTTTTATATTTGTTAATTAAGCGGAACTATTCAAATTTCTATCAGGAACTACAGTTATGCCGAAAAATGCCTTCAGAACTCTTTTTTGCGAAAATATGGGTGCCGCGTGAAGTTAGCATCCTAAAATTCATCTAGGCTTAAAATACCAGAACTATCGTTAATATTATAAAGAACTCTAGAACTCTTACAATTATGCCGAAAAATGCCATCAGCACTCTTTTTTTCGAAAATAAGGGTGCTGCATGAATTCAGCACCCTAAAATCATTTTTTCGATTTCCGAGCTTAAAATACCAGAACTATTGTTAATATTGTAAGGAACTCTAGAACTCTGCTTTATTTATTCAGAACTCTAAAAAATTTTTGGTTTCAAGAAATTAAGGGTGCTAAGTTCACACGAGTGGTCTTGCCAGTTCAATTCCAGAAGCGAAGAATCTTTTTCTAGAAGGATGCCGTCCCGAAATAACTTCACTCGGTGCAATAAACTAGAGTAGTATTTGTGTCTTAACGCTGGATAACGGATAGATAGTATTGCTTCAGAGACTTCTATGACTGTTGAGATCTCTATAATATTGCCAGTTTTTCATTCTTCTTGTCTCTAAGATTCTACTCTGCGAAATGTTAGGCATCCGGGTCTGCAAGACTGCAAATGCTTCGACTTACTCATCCATTATTGAAGTATGACGCGCATAGATTTTTTGTTAATTACTATTTATTTAATGTCAGAAGGCCATTGTCCAAAGGAAGTAATGTCTCACACGCACGTTGTCCACTGAGAACCAACCAAAGACATACTCCAATATTATCTTATACTTGACATCCACTTTGTAGGTAAGTGTAAGACATAAATTTAACAATAAGCAACGTAGAAAGATTGATTAGCGATTACGCTAGATTAAAATATTACTCAAGATTAAATTAAGATTGCCTAAAACTAAATTTATTATCAAGGAAACTAATTAGTAGGAAACTGATAACGATGTTCTTATCATCGGTCAATCAAATCAGCAATCAATCAAATTATGAAGTGCTGTCGAGAAATTATTGACCCTCTCGGGATTGAGAGGTAAATCTAATTTCGAACCCTTTAACGTAACAACTGATTTATCCCTGGGAATCGTTAAACCCTCCCACTCAGCTATTCTGTATTAGATCAAAAAAGACTCAAAAAATATACTTGCGAATGAAATAGCATCTCGTATTTTGACCTTGAAATAGCCCACATTTACCACACATACTGTTAATTAACAAGATTATATCTCTCAGGACGCATTTCATGGGGGACGCGTAATTATTACTATTCTATAAATATTTTGATTAGAAAATTGTGACGCCATAAATATTACAACAAAAGAGAATACGTAAATTATTTAAATTAAGTTGCGTCTTCGACATTACTTGGATATCGATTGTCCCCTTCTGAGAAAAGGAGTGGGTGTTGCAAGATTGGCTAAATTAAATTAAAATGTTACATAATGCAAGAATTTGATATTTATTTATTAAATGATAGATAGATAGATAGATAGATAGATAGATAGATAGATAGATAGATAGATAGATAGGGATTTAAGGAATTTACTAGTTTCGGTCAATCTATGAAATTTAGAAGAAATTACAGACATTTTTAGGAAATCTCTAGGAATTTATGGAAACTGTCGTAGTAAACTTTATTTAAATGTCACGTAGGATGTTAGCGATCAGTGGAATTTACTAAAAGTTGCTGAGATTTCAGTGGCTGTAGACATTTTGTGAGAAATTGCAGAAACTTTAAGAAAATCTTCAAGAATTTAAAGAAGCCGTTGGGCACACCTGAATTAGATGTCTTGCAGGGTGTGTGAGAAGTTACTGAGCTTTGCACTTACTGCACGAAGTTTGCGAGAATTAGAGAAATTCTTAAGCAATTTCTTAGTTTCAAGGGTTAGGAATTTACAAGTCACTGTAAGAAATTTGATAAAATTTAAGAACACATCTAGGTATTCACAGAAACATTCTTAGATTGATTTAAATGTCCTGCAGAGTGGTCAAAGAAATTTACTAGAAATTGTTGAGCATTTCAGCCTCTACAGGAAATTTTCGAGAAATTGGAGGAACTCAGAAATTTCTAGAAATTTATCAAAACTCTCGTAGATGGCTTCATTTAAATACCCTGCGCGATGTTTTATTGCTTTTTTTTACTATAAGTTACTGAGAATTTCAAAGGCTGTAGGAAATTTGCGAGAAACTGGAGGAATTTTTGAGAAATTTCTAGGAATGTATAAAAACTGTCGTGGTAAACTTTATTTAAATGTCATGTAGAGTGTTAGGAAACAAATGAATTTACTTGAAGCTATTAAGTACTTCAGTCATGGGAGGCAACTGTGAGAAAATTTTATTGTTTTTATTTACTATAAGTTACTGAGAATTTCAAGGACTGTAAGAAATTAGAGGAATTTTTGAGAAATTTCTAAGAATTTATAGAAGCTGGATAGCTCAATTTAAACCTCTAGCAGGACGTTGGGATTACACGAATTTACTAGATATTATTTGAGTATTTCAGACATTGTAGGGAATTTGCGAGAAGTGGAAATAAAATTTATGAAATTTCTAGAAATGTATAAAAACTGTCGTGGTAAACTTTATTTATGTCATGTAGGGTGTTAGGAAACAAATGAATTTACTTGAAGGTGTTAAGTATTTCAGTCATGGGAGGTAACTTGTGAGAAATCGTAGGAATTCTTAAGAAATTTGGATTGGAAATTTACCATTTTAAAAAGAAATTTCTAGGACTTTATGGAAACCTAATATATATAATATAATAATAGTCCCCTTTCACAGGCCATGAAGGCCCATTGGGGTATAGCAGGGTAGGCTACTATTCTCGAGCCGTTCGGTACTCAAGGGTGGTAAAGTGGCTAGCTTTACGCACCGACCGCCTATTATTACCTCAGGAAATGATTTCCCAGGTACTCATTTTCACAGGTTGAGTCGACCTGGAAGCCTTAGATGTTTTTAAAATTCCAATGTATTATTCCTGGGATTCGAACCCAGGACCTTAAGATTGGTAGTCAAGTGCCATACCCACTGAGCTACCATGGCACCTAGAAACCGAATAGCTTAATTTAAATGTCTTGGGGATCAGAGGTAATTTACTAGATATTATTGAGTATTTCAGTCACTGTAGGGAATTTGCTAAAAGTTGGAAGAATTTTTAGGAATGTATAGAAACTGTGATGGTAAACGTTAGGTATTTAAATGTCATGTAGGATATTAAGAATAAACCGAATTTACTTGAAGCTGCTGAGTATTTCAGTCACGGACGGCAATTTGTAAGAAATCTTAGGAACCTTTAAGCAATTTTTAGAATTTATAGAAACTGTCACAGATAGCTTAATTTAAACGTCTTGCTAGGTGTTAAAAATCAAATAAACTACCTAAAAATTGTTGAACATTTCAGTCACCATAGGAAATTTGCGAGAAATTAATAAATTTTTAGAAGATTTATAGATTAGATTATTATTTATTTAAAATTTTTAGCAGAGAGAAATTTATAAAAACCGTCACAGATAGGACTTTATTAGAAGTAGCTCTCTGTCGGATTTTAGCAAGAAATTCGATACAATTTTAGATTTCTGGAAATTTATCGAACCTATCGTAGATAGCTGCATTAAAATGCCTTCCAGGGTGTGGTATAGATCAAAGGAATTTACTAGAAGTTGCTGAGCATTTCTGTCACTTAAGGAAATCTGCGAGGAATTAGAAAAATTTGCGGAGAATTTCTAGATTCCGTCAGGGATAAAAAAAGTTACTAAAAGTTGCTTAGCATTTTGGCCACTATACAAATTTTGAAAGAAATTGGAGGAATTTTTACAAAATTTCTAAGAATTTATAGAAAATGTTATGTGTTATGAAATTATGAAATGTTAATGAAAAATTACTAGAAATTGCTGAGCATTTTCACTCTAGTAAATTTCAAGGAATTTACAGGAAGTGTTGCACATAGCGTCATTTACATGTCCTGCAAGATGTTAGAAATTAAAGAAGTTTACTAGAAGTTACTTGGCATTTCAGGGGCTATAAGAAATTTCTAGGAATTCGGGAAAATAAAATTATAAAAACTGCCGTACATAGCTTGAGTAAAATCTCCTGCAAGATGTTACGGATCAAATGAATTTACTAGAAGTTGCTATTTCAGTCATGTGGGAACTTCGAAAGAAATTGGATAAATTTAACGAAGGTATCGTAGATTCCAGGGTGCTATGTATAGATCAAAGGAATTTGCTAAACATCTCTGTCACTTTAGGAAATTTACGAGAAATTGGAAGTATTTCTAGATAATTTCTAGTTTATTCTTCTAATGCCAGGGATCAAAAAACTTTACTAGAAGTTATATATTATATTATATATATATATATAGCTAGGAATTTTGCGAGAAATTGGTAAACATTTTTGGAAAATTCCTAGAAATTTATAGAAAATGTAATGAATAATTCGATTTATTCTTCAGTCTTGCAGAGTGTCAGGAAGAGGAATTTACTACAAGTTGCAAAGCATTCTAGGTGCACTGCAGGAATTTTAAACAATTGGATAAATCTTTAAAAAAATTGTAAGAATTTATAAACACACTTAAGATTAATCTAAATATCCTGCAGGGTGTTAATAATCAATAGCATTTTATTAAAATTACCGAGAATTTCAGGCACTCTACTAAATTTCGAGGAATTTGCAGAAACTGTTGTAGACAGCTTGATTTAAATATCTTGCAGGAAATTTAAAGGAATTTATTATTTCGGTCACTAGGAATTTTGCAAGAAATTGGAGGAATTTTTAAAAAATTCCTAAGATTTTATAGAAAGTGACAAATTGATTTAAATGTCTTGAGTGTTAAGAGTGAAAGGAATATACTACAAGTTGCTGTGCATTTTAGTTACTGCAGGAAATATACAAGAAATTAGATATATTTTTAGAGAATTTCTAGGAATTTAATGAAACACTCTTATATAACATGATCTAAATACCCTGCAGGGTGTTTACAAAAGAATTTACTAGAAATTGCCGATCATTTCAGCCACTAGCAAATTTCAAGGAGTTTACAGAAACTGGTTGTAGATAAATAGCTTCATTTAAGTGTCTTGCAGAATGTTAAAAATCAAAGGAATTTAGTGAGCATTTTGGACACTGGGTATTTTGCGAAAAATTGGGAGGAATTTTTAGAAAATTTCTTGGAATGTAAAAAAAATGTTGTGAATAACTTGATTTAAACGTCTTGCAGAGTGTTAAAAATCAGAGGAATTTACTACAAGTTGCTGAGCATTTTAGGTACTGCAAGAATGACAAGAAATTAGATAAATCTTAAGAAAATCTCTAGGAATTTAATGAAATACTCTTAGATAGTTTGATCTAGATATCCTGCAGGTTGTTACTAATCAAAATAATTTACTAGAAATTGCTGAGCATTTCCGACACAGTAGTAAATTTCAAGAAATTTACAAAAACTGTTGTACATAAATTCATTTATAAATGTTTTGGAGGATGGAAGGAATCAAAGGAATTTAGTAAGAAATTTCTAGGAATTTGTATAGCTTGATTATAACGTATTTGGGGGATGTTAGGGATCAAAAGAATTTAAAAGAAGTTAATGAATATGGCAGTCATTGAACAAAATTTGTCTAAAATTTCTGGGAATTTATATAAACTGTTATATATAATTTAAATGCCTTGGCAGGGGGTTACGAATCAAAAAAACTCACTAGAAAGTACTGATTATTTCGGTCACTGTAGAAAATTCGCAATAAATTGTAGGATATTTTTAGGAATTTAAAAAAGTGTCATCGATACCTCGATTTTAATTGCCTTATAAATTAAACGCCTTGCAGGGTGTTAGGGGCTCAAAGGAATTTACCAGACATAATTGAGCACTTCAGTCACTAGCAAATTGTTTTGACAATTTCTAGGAATTTATGAAACTGTCATGGTAAGCTTTATTTGAATGTCATGTAGGGTGTTAATCATATATCGATATATATATATATATAAACGTTTTTCAAGGTGTTAAGGATCAAAGGAATTGGAAGAATTTTTAAGAAACTTTTAGGAATTTATAGACTGTCGCAGCTAGTTTGAGAATTCACTAGAAGTTGCTAAACGTTTCAGTCAGAAGAAAAATCTTGCAAGAAATTGGAGATTTTTAGAAATTTTCTAGGAATTTATAGAAGCTGTCGACGCACAGCTTAACTAGACGTCTTGCAGTGTGATTGGGATCAAAGGAATTTACGGCAAGTTATCGATATATATATATATATATATATATATATATATATATATATATATATATATATAAACGTTTTTCAAGGTGTTAAGGATCAAAGGAATTGGAAGAATTTTTAAGAAACTTTTAGGAATTTATAGACTGTCGCAGCTAGTTTGAGAATTCACTAGAAGTTGCTAAACGTTTCAGTCAGAAGAAAAATCTTGCAAGAAATTGGAGATTTTTAGAAATTTTCTAGGAATTTATAGAAGCTGTCGACGCACAGCTTAACTAGACGTCTTGCAGTGTGATTGGGATCAAAGGAATTTACGGCAAGTTATCGAGCATTTCAGGTACTGGAAATTTGCGAGAATTGGAAGAATTTGTAAGAAATTTATAGAGACGGTCGTGGATAGCTTGATTTAAACAAAGTAATATGGAAAAGCAACACTCAGTTTTTAAAAACAAAATGGTGACCGCAAAAATTGTGACAGCAACACCTACTGGATTAGGCAGTTCGATCCAGTAAAACAAATGCCCGTGTTACTTTAGACACCGGTTTGTTGTTGTTGTTGTTTGCGTAGTTCCATTTAGAATTTACCTCTGGGTGGAGGTCAAGAAAAAATTATAAGTAACTAATACTTTCAGGCAAAATTTTTGTAAATACTAACGGAATTACCTAATCAATATGAATATAATGCATCAATTACCGAGTACTGCTAAAAATATAGTACACAATAAACATATGAATTGTGAATATTGTTGAAACTATAGTTGTGGAATTACGTAAAAACTACAGTGGCAGTGAATTGGTGATATTACTCCTATTTTTATTTTTGGTCATCAAATTGCCAAATAAGACATTAGTAAAATGATAGTGTGGAATTACATAAACTATAGTTACCTACGGAATTACATATAATTGATAAACGATTAGTGTAAATTCAATGCAATAAAATTGATGGCATTTACTGTTGAAATTGGTTGCTAATTAACATTAATCGTGTAAACTCTGAACAAATGTCTCAGTTTTGTTATTGGAACTACACAGGGAATTGCGTAGAATGTAAAATAGTTGACAGTAAAATTGTAGAATTGGCGTTATTACTATACTAACGGAATTGCTGATTCAACAGCACCACAATTGCTGAATGAGTCATATTGCCGAAACTTCAGTTACGGAATTACGTAAAATTAAATAAGAGTTGTCGAAATTGGAATGACATAAAATTGGTGACTTTTACTCCTGAGATCGTTAACTCATCAACACTGCTCATGAAATTGCTGAGTAAATGTATGAATTGGGGATATTGCTGATAAAATTGTAGTTGTAGAATTACGTAGAACTACACCAACAATGGTTGAACTACAGTGGTATAAAGTTGGTGATGTTTCTCGTTATCATCAATTTATTGCTAATAAAGTAATAGTACTAAAAATATAGTTTTGGAATTACACATAAATTCAACATAGTTGAAGGAATTACAGTGGTATATATAATTGATGAAATTTCTCCGAAACATAATAATGGAGAATGTTACAAAATATTTAGTTGACGAATTACGTGTAATTGGAATTGAAATTGTGGAATTACAGTCGTACAGAATAGGTGGGGTATTTACTTTTGCAATTTCTTACTCACGAATTATCATGGAATTGCTCAGTGTAGTAATGTGTCAATAGTATTGTTAGAATTACACTAACGGAATTACGTAGAATGCAGAGTAGTTTATGGAATTATAACAATACACAATACTTGAATTGTTGAATGAACGATATTGCTGCAACAGTAATTATGGAATTACGTTGAACTACAAAATAGTTCACATAATATCACTGAGATTAGTGGTAGCACTAACAGAATTTTTGATTCAATATGGGAATTGCTAAAGTGAGTTACGTTAATACTGAGGTTGTACTCCTGAAATTGTTTATTCACCTACACTACTTGTGAAACTGTTGAATAAATAGTATGAAATTATCGGTATGGAATTACGTGGAAATACACCAGGAACTAGTAGAACGTAAGTGGAACTACAACGGTATAAAATTCGTGATATTCGCGAAAACCACTGTATTATTAACAAATTTCTGAATGGCAATAGAATTACATAATTTGAATATATTACCAGTATGAATTTAAAAATTACAGTGGTTTATAATTTCTCTGAAAATTTATGGTATTACGTGTAAGATTATTGAATAAGTACATATATTAATTATGAAACAGCTGCAATTATAGATGCAGAATTGCGTAGAATTTCACAAGTTGTTGTAATTACACTATTCTTTTTTTGGAATTTATTGTGATTACTTATTAAAGTATAACTAAAATGACATCAACACGCGTATTACTATGACATTATTTACATTAGCGTGGTAGGTATTAAAAAACAACTGAAGGAATAACATTAGAATTGCTCTATTTCTGGATTTACTCATAGAATGGGATGGAATCAATGGGAGTTTTGTGCATGTATCATTTAGTATGAAGTTGGAGTATCTACTTGCTACAGACTTAATGATTGTTTGCTTTTGTTCTATTAGCAGTTTCATGAATTTGATAGAATTACTCATGGAATTACTTCAGTTACATAGTATAGCTCTAAGTATACTATATGCTCTGGAATTAGTGATTCACTTCAGAATTGATTGTTAGAATTATATTATTCTGATAAAAATAATTGTACTTGAGCACCTGCGTGAAGTTGGCACTCCCATATAAGAATTTCAAGAAAAACACTACTGCATAATTTTGCCCAAGTTATGCACAGTTTTGACCAATAGTTATTTATTTTGCCCAGCCCCCCTTAATTCGTGAGTCAAAAGCCGAATTTCTATGGTGTGGCACCCCCATAAGCGATTGCAATAAAATAAATTAGGCCATAATTTTGCCCAAGTTATGCCCGGTTTTGACCAATAGTTGGTTTATTTTGCCCAGCACCCCTTAAATCGTGAGTCAAAAGCCGAATTTCTATGGTGTGGCACCCGTATAAGCGATTGCAATGAAATAAAGTAGGCCATAACTTTGCCCGATCTTATTTTTTTTACATAAACCAAACCAGATCTTCACGAATGCAGGGTTCTAAACGCATCACAGGGTATCTATAACGCATTAGACACGTCTTAAACAGTATTGATCTTGGGATTAACTTTTGACTCGCTACCTAACAATTCTAAACCTCATAGAGGCCATCTAAAGGGTTTTCAAGTTTTGCTCAACAGTATTTCTTAACTTAAACCCGGTGAGACATCCATGTACACACAATGCGTACACAAGTGTAAAGTAAAGAAAATCGTAGAAGCAAATTCTGATCTTGGGCAAAACTTTACAATTCTAAGCCTTGTAGAGGTCATTCAAAGGGTTTTCAAGTTTTACCCAACCTTATTTCTTAACTTAAACCCGGTGACACATTCATAAATGTAAAGTTCAATATCTCGGATTCTGTTTGAAAGTCGTAGATGTAATTCTGATCTTGGGCAAAACTTTAGACTCACTAACTTACACTTCTAAGCCTTGTAGAGGTCATTCCAAGGTTTTTCAAGTTTTGCCCAACCATATTTCTTGATCTAAACCCGGCGACTCATTCATAAATGTAAACGTCAATATCTCTAATTCTGTCTGAAAGTCTTAGAAGTAATTCTGATCTTGGGCAAAACTTTAGACTCACTAACTTACAATTCTAAGCCGTGTAGAGGTCATTCCAAGGGTTATCAAGTTTTGTCCAACCTTATTTCTTAACTTAAACCCGGTGACATATTCATAAATGTAAAGTTCAATATCTCGGATTCTGTTTGAAAGTCGTAGAAGTAATTCTAATCTTGGACAAAATTTTAGACTCTCTAACTAACAATTCTAAGCCTTATAGAGGGCATTCAAAGGGTTTTCAAGTTTTGCCCAACCTTATTTATTGATCTAAACCCGGTGACACATTCTTAAATGTAAAGTTCAATATCTCTAATTCTGTCTGAAAGTCGTAGAAGTAATTCTGATCTTGGGCAAAACTTTAGACTCACTAACTTACAATTCTAAACCTTATAGAGGCCATTCAAAGGGTTTTCAAGTTTTTCCCAACCTTATTTCTTGATCTAAACACGGTGACTCATTCTTAAATATAAAGTTCAATATCTCTAATTCTGTCTAAAAGTCGTAGAAGTAATTCTGATCTTGGGCAAAACTTGAGAACCCTTTAGATGACCTCTATGAGGTTTAGAATTGTTAGGTAGTGAGTAAAAAGTTAATCCCAAGATCAGATATTGTTTAAGACGTGTGTAATGCGTTATAGATACCCTGTGATGCGTTTAGAACCCTGCATTCGTGAAGACCTGGTTTGGTTTATGTAAAAAAATAAGGTTAGGCAAAATTGGGCATAACTTGGGCAAAATTATGGCCTACTTTATTTTATGGCAATCGCTTATGGGGGTGCTACACCATAGAAAATCGGTTTTTGACTCACGAGTTAAGGGGGGCTGGGCAAAATAAAACAACTATTGGTCAAAACTGAGCATAACTTGGGCAAAAATATGCAATAGTCTTTTTCTCAAAATTCTTATATCGGGGTGCCAACTTCACGCAGGTTACTTGAGCTTGAGTAGTATTGAAAGACAGTATCAGTGCCTAATGCGTCAAGTTTGGGTAGTTTTAAATTGTCGGTGTACATTTCTAATTTATTTCTTAGGTGCAGAGTAGCAGCTGAAGGAGGTCAAAAAGATGCCAAAATTCATTCACCTTTTTTGATCAGTGGTTTTTATGTTAATACCCTGAAGTTGTAGTTTTTATGACAACCATTATGACCGTTTGATACTACTAGCAGTTATTTTTGTCCAAAACAGTTTTGCTTGACTCAAGTCAAAATATAAGTAACAGCTTTGCTACCATATTGTATAATTCTTGAAAGAACTGGAGATTTGGAATTTCCGATACCTTCTTGACCTTCACAGAAGGCGCACGTTATTACGTATTGTTTTTGTCTGAGGCCCCCAGCAAGCTTGATACCAACTTTGTATCTCCGATATTTACGCCATTGTTTCAGTTTTATTATAAAACAACCCGTGAAAAAATTGCAGGCGTTTGTTAATTGTGTCCATTTTTGCAATACTATAACAATGTAAAAATTTACTGATGACGTTGAAGAAGTAAAACTATTTCGAAATGGAAATAAAATAAAAAAGAAAAAGCAAATCTCGTTACGTTCAATTTTTTTAAATTTCCTCCATAGCAGATTTGATAAAATAAGAAAGACAAGATAAATATCTTTCTCTTAGAAATCTTAAACCTATTTGCAGATAAATGTGGATTTTGAGGGTTTTGTCGCGATTCCTTACGCTTGGATTGAAACAGGCATAACAGATTTAAAATGACTGAAAAGCGGAAAAGGAATAACACATTTAAAATATTTCTTTGGGAGTATGATTACAGAAGCAATCTGGAAAGTGACAGTTGTTGTGTTGTGGGTAATTTCCGCACCAGTAATCGCTGCTCGTAATAAGTGAGGTTATAAAACTTAACTAATCACTGCTTAAATGAGTTTAAGGCTTAACGCCTGACAAAGACGCATAAATCTTCCAATTAATTGATTCATTTAGTTGTTTCTGTCAAGGCAAGACTTGCATAGACGTGCAATGACTTGAACGAATAGAAGCCAAAACCGTTGCTATTTTGTTTCTTAACAAAAACGAATTCTCTCACAATTCTAATGTTTAGCAACAGATAAAAACTTTCTATAGTTCTACAATATAAAAGTCACAATCGAACGTGGAGCGAAAAAAAAAGGTCACTGACATTATCAATCACCACAACCGAATATTTTATTATCATTATTAGCAACCTCTACAACACAATCTATAAAACGAACTACTTTTACTTCTTTAATTTTTTTTCTTTTGTTTTTGTATTCAAATTTAAAACTAAACGGATGGAGGTAAGAAAATTAAATTAGTGAAGGGCGAGTAAAGTGACGAAGGACACATAACATTCATGAATGAACCCTCCAATTTCTGAGACTGACGCACCGAGACCAGACAGAACCTACCCTTCGTAATCATCGATTTTGATGAAGTTTGTTTTAAAAAAAAAAGTCGACTTTTAAACTTTCTAATAGCTTTCCTATTAATTCATTTTGTTGAAAACATTCAGAAAAATGTTTCTACTATAATTTATTTAAATAATAAAACACAGATTTCTACTTTTCAGTTTAATTAATTGAAGTCTAATTTATCTTCTGGAGCTCACACTCACAGACTACTATTTTATACAAAGAGAGGAATTATGAATCACTTTCAGATGTTTCAAGGTTCTTGACAAGTGCCTAGACAGGAAATTAACTTTACTTGATGTAAATATGGCTTTATATTTTCTGCAGTAACTGATTATTAGAATTTTAAGCATGAATCAGAGTAGGTCCTGCCAGAGGCCCACTGAAATAAATGAGTGAGCTGTTTTTCTTTTATTTTCATTTGAGATTATTCGGAGTAAACAAATAAAAATCCCAGAGTGCTCTTTCTCATTATTTATTTTATGTACCTAACCCTTTTTTCAGAATTCACTTTGCAATACCCAGAATTCTAATCTGTATTAAAATACAGTTAAAACAAAATATTTATATAACGAGCTTCTTATCAATAAAAACAGTTGTATACGTATCTTCTATATGCATTTATTTATTAAATTCCCTCTTTGAACTTTAACTACTACAATATCCTTCATTCTAAAATAGTCCTTATCTTTTTAATTTCTATTAATGAAAGGAAATGAATTTGAACATTTGTCATTATTGGTTGAATTTAATCTCGTTTTAAAACAGTTATAAAAGCCAGCAAGAAACGAGTGAACTCTGCAACTCTGCTTTATATAATTCGTGCTCACTCGCATACAACAAAATCGAATCTCCCAATAATAATAATTCTCAAATACTGTTTAGTAAAAAAAAAGGAAAACGAGAGAATGATTCATTCATACCGCTGTGTTCGGTGAAAATATTCGAAATAATTTGTCGCCCATCTTTCGGAGCTCTAGGTCTGTTCCTGGTCGTTCTAGCAGAATGTGTTCCGATAGAAACAGTTCTTTCCTTGGTATTCTGGGCGCCCATGACTTGAAACCATTCCCTTTTGCTTCCAGATTGTCATAAATTCACTATTTATAATTTTCAAGTGACAATACGGACGACCGAACCACACCAAAACGGGGTGGATTTCACTCTTAAAATACGCACTTCACCTCTACATAATAATTAAAACATTCCTAACACGCACCCTTAAAAAAATATTCTTTATTTTAATCGTACATCGAGTTTATTGATGAATTAACTAAAGGTGGTTTTTTAATCCCCCGATAATATTTGCACTATACACTCAAATCCACCTCTCGATCCGATCTGCCATATTTATTTTCTTATCTTGTTTTAGTGTTTTGTTGTCCTTTTCTGACATGTTGTCGATTTATTCGTTATGAATGTTGACGTTACGCGGCAACACTGTACAAGATATTTCTAAAAATCGTGTATTATTTAATTTAATTATTAAAGAATGTTTATTAAAATTTAATTATCATCCACTTCGTTAATTTGTTTAATTATTAAATTTTGTTCAGAGATTACTAATGCTTAAACCTGTACTATTAAAAATAGTATTATAAAGATCACTATTAATAGTTCTTAGATTCCTCGCTAGATGGAACTAGTCAGGAAAGACTTTCAAAGCATCTTAAAAAATATGTATTTTAAACCAATTTTAGATTATAAAACGCTTGTTTTCATTTATTTAATTATTAAATTATAGTATTTTATAAATTCTAAAAGTATTTACACTTATAAAGTGTACAACCTTCAAGTATTCATGTACAGGGCATAACAAAAATGTTTATACAGTGCTTACCAAAATCGCAAATTCGACCTATTTATTTATTTATTTAGGGTGTGATCTGTAAATATACATTTTGTAAGTAGTACATAAAAATTCATTAAAATCAAATATAATTAAATAAAATTCAAATGAGTGCATACCACACGAACAAAAATATACTTATATACTATATAACATTTCAACACTGAAATTCCCCAGCCAATTTATTCCTGTAGTTGTTGCTCTTATAAAATCGTAAGTTCGCAGTTGTGCATTTATACGTTTCCCAATCGCAGCGCGTTATTATTTACCGTACTCTCATTCTATCCGTAGGCTGGAAAAGCTGACACAAGATCAACGACACTGAGAAATTCCGAGTTTAAAATGTTAAAGTGACAATTCGTTTCTCAACCCATAAATGATCATGTAACCCAAATCATCATATAGCTCCTCTAGTAAACATGCAATACCGAAAACCTATGATCTTGCCGAAAATGGTAAAGTTAGTTGGCAACATAAAAAACCCTAGGTAAGGGTTGACAGATGTGCTATCTTTTATAATTTAAAATTATAATTTCTTTTATAATGTTTAAATTAATCATTAATATATTAAAAAAATTGAATTAGAGATTTTACAACTTTGTTTAAATATATTTGTAGATGTAGCAAAAATTTCCACAACATTCTAGATTTGTTATCTTCACACAAGCGTCTAGCTTCTAGTTAAAAAATGACCAACCAATCTACAAAACATGTGCAAAGTGAGTAGTTACCTATTTAACTAGTAAAAAAAAAATACATAAACCATAAACCTACCTTATTTTAGTCACATGTTAGATGATGCAAATGCAATTTTAAGATGAGCACCAACAATAATCTTAATTAAATTTAGTAAGTTTTTTATATTTTAATGTTTCTGACAAGTTTGTCCCGGGATAGAGGACTATAACCATCTGTGGTGCCCTGGAACAAGATATACAAGTATGATTCAAATGATTCACATTTCAGACGTGCTTGGTAGAATATAATTTAATGTCTTAGTTGTACACGTTTTGCTGTAACACATATGCCATGTTGACATTTAAAATGTATTTTTGTACTTTGCGTTCACAATGGGCTCATTGTGACACCGAAAACGATTTCATAATAGAGGCTATTATAATATCGTTTTTGGAGACTATTTGTTTTGTAAGATTGGTAACATTTGTTTTATATTACATATAATCACATTTAATTTTGACACATTCTAACCTCACAAAACGTGAAAAGTCATTTTATTGTGTTACCACATGTTAAACGCAAAAATCACTAGATTGTAATGCAATGTTTTTAATAGCTTGAATTTACAATTTCTATAAAATTAATGACGCGAAGTATAAAAAATAGTATATTATACTTGTTTTATAAGACGTATTGTAGCACTCGTTCCTTTGGAACACTCCTCGTTTCTCTCGTCGTGTCCCAAACAACTCGTGCTACAATAGACTGTCTTATACAACTCGTATAATAATATACTATTGTTTTAATTTTGTATCATTACTTAACTCAAATTAATAAAATTAAATTTGTTAAACTAATTTTTATTATAAAATATCACTGAAGGACAAAAAAGAAGGGTTCTAAATTATCTTCAAGTGAATTGAACACTTTCAATATTTTTTGTTCTAAGATAAAAAGACTCACATTTTGAGTCTCTATTAGTGCTGTCTCGTTCATCAAGTTCGAATCTATTATGTATGAGTCTATGATGTTTGAAACAAACATCTATAATGAAAGGAGAGAGGGTTGATGTGGAAGGGCAATACTATAGCGAAAAGCTACGTCTAGAAGTAATGTAACATGCAGAAATTGTCGAAATTAAAGGACTTGCTGATTTTAATGAATAAACGAATTTAAATAATTGTTTATTATTCGTTATTTGATAATAATTAATTAATTAAAGTGTTGGCGGTAGACAGTGTATCACTCGTGTTCCAAGGATCGTTCAATTTCCACTTGGGGCACCAGAAGATTTTTCTAAATAAGAAGTTCGGAAGCCTCAATTATGGGTGTGTGTGAATCTGTTGCATGTTAGATGGGTGACATATGAACTATGCTATTGGTTAAATAATAAGAAAATAACTATATTTATAAATACCAAAAATACTATACTAGATTTTAATTAAGTAAGTTTTTAAAAGAACTTTTCAAAATTTCATCAAAATTCGATGAAACTATCAAGTGACTAATTTCGTGCCAAATCACCTAATGTTAAAACATGAACGTGCTTCGATATCTCAGTTTTTTTCCAAATTTTTTTCTGGGATAGATACATATAAAATGACATTTTAGTTAAATGACAATTAATTTTTTCAGATTTTTTGGATGAAAAATGGCCGACATAAAAGTTTTTGAAAATTTCAATTTTTTGCTAATTCTGCCATCCGTCGCTGCTTTATCTGACTAAGATTGTCATAACTCGCTTATTTTTTGAGTTATCTGGCTCGCCCAGGTGTGAAATCAAAGCCAGTTTTTGGGTCTTTCAAAGTATATTAGAAACGTGCAAAGACACAGTAAAAAAGCAGCAGGCTCTCAAAGGAAAGTTTACAGTGTTTTTACAAATTTTAACATTGCTCCTGCACTACAACTATCACACCTTTGAAATATTTTTGTGCTTGGCTTATATGTGGTATGGTAAAAAAAATAAAAAGGGTGGTTTTTGCATTTTTGAAAAAAAATTACTTTGAAAAAATTTGTCTTCCGAGCACCTGCTACTTTTCTACTTTGCAGTTTCTTGTATGAGCAAGATAACTCAAAAATAAGAGAGTTACGACAATTTTAGTTAGATGATATAGAGCGTCGGATAGCAGAATTTGTAAAAAATGAAAATTATCAAAAACTTCTACTTCGGCCATTTTTTATCCAAAAAATCTGAAAAAAAATTTTTTTATGTCATTTCATATGAAAAAATTTGAACAAAATCTGAGACTTGAAACATATGGATCTAGGTGATTTGGCATGAAATTCCCATAAAAGTGTGTGTTGTTGGGTCAATGCAACATTTCATTTTCACCAGTTATTCTTTTGATATAAATTGAATGATCGCAATAAATATACAGTTACGAGTTAACAAAAAAACAAGTTTATTTTAAACAATTGCAAACTTCTTTAAAGAACAATGAGGGGTAGTTGGATCTTTAAAGGGAAATTATTGCTGACTGCTGAGGGCAAGGAGGAGAGGGTGGGAAGGGATGAGGGCGGCAAGTTGCCGGTACCCCTAGGCGGCAGAAGTGTAAGTCTTCCACTGACCACCACATTAAATTATTGTCACGTTGGCAACAGGAATACTTTTCAGACATTTTATCATTTAACAAGCTGTGGTTTTGAAAAGAGCTGTTTTGCAAAATGAGAAAACAAGCAAAATAAAGCAAAAATTCAATGAAAACCCAGAACAACCTAGCAAAGCACAATGATGTAAAGAAAAAGTGTCGAGTTGACGCAACACATTTCAGTAGTGCTACATTAACAACATAAAACATACTAAAACCTACGGCGCAAAATTCAAACCCATTGCTTTAACTTTGCATTCTTCTTCTTCTTATGACCCTTAATATAACCCTGGGTCTTTGCCTGCGCGGGAGAGCTTTTATAGCTGTATTTGTGCTTGAAGATGAGTAGCTAGTCTTATGCTTCTTTAGGTTAAGAGTTTTCCTCTGTTGTTTGTATGTGTCCTTTTTCTGTCATGAGTTTTCTTTTAGGTTTGATTAATTGTCTTTGTCATATTCCATTTCCTAGTATTAGTTATAATTCTGTTCCAGTTCTGATATGCTCTAAAATCTTCTTGCACCTTGTTTAACCATTGGACTCTGGGTCTTCCTCTTGCCTTTCTTGTTAGTATTTTCCATTCTATTATTTTCCTTTATTGTTGTTTCATTCCTTTAATAGGCCAGTATTATTTAGGTCTGCACTTTAATGTATTTGATAATATTCTCTGTTCTATGAGTTCTTTCAGTTCATAATTAAATTTATAGAGTCTACACATAGACAAACAGAAAATTGAAAACATAAAGTAGGGCTTCCGCTACTAATAATAAATAGGTACCTAATAATAAAAACAACTAACATAAAGTCATATTATTTATATTTTATATTGAAAATTAAACAATATTTTCATAACAAAATTTCTACCATTTGTTTTTACATATCAAAATAGCATAAAATATGACATGAAAACCTATCTTAGATTAAAAAATAAATGTAAAATTTAGTACATAAACAATACCTTATATAAAATTTAATAGAATAAACAAGATTAATAACAACGATCTTTTTTAACATTTATAAAGATATTAATTTTCTGTTTTAAATACATTCTGGAAATGACATATTGGTTATTATAAACGCAAATAAGACTGTCTTTTTAAAAAAATTTTCATTTGTGAACTATAAATATTAGTTAAATATTACTTGAATCAGTGAAGTCATTTGATTTTAGCCAAGAAGATTTCATGAAATAAAAGGAAGTATAAAGACAGTATTATTCGAATAAATAATAATAAAAAACAGAACAAACTTAATCGAGGTGTATTTATATTTGCGTGTAGGTGCTGAAATCATATGACTTGACATTTAAATTTACATGCATTTGCAAAAATGTAAAATAAATTAAAAAAAATTATAAAAAATGTATGAGATAGTTTTTATAATGGCATGATGACATGGATAAGGCAGTGGAAAATCGATTAAAAAACACCCATAAATTAATTAAATTGATTCTAACAATATAAAATGTAGGACTATTTACAAATTACAGATTAAGTATGAAAAATTAGGTACATCAAAATGTCTTTTGTCAATTGTCATGTAACTTCTCACAGAGTAGAGTATCTTCTATTTATTTATATAGATTATATTATGTATGTATATACCATTAGCCTCACCTTTTATATACACATAAAAATTATGTAGTAATCACTAACCACGAAAATTATTAAGTATGAACATCTTTCGTTCTTGTTCTATCTATAATCCCTTTTACTCCCTTATTTTTATTTACTTTCTTTCGCTTTCTTTCATATTCAGTCACATTAAAATATATAAAGATATGTATAAGAACTACCCAAATGCATATTTATTATTTAACCGTATTAAATACTTAAATTGATTTTTCCATTGAAAATTATACATCTAAATGTTTTTATCGAGAATTAAATTCTCTAAAAAAGATACACAAGCACAATAAACACTAAAAATAATAATAATTAATAATATAATAATAAAATTAGCATTCTATAAGAATCATTTTGTACTCTAAGAGATGATATTTATATAAATAATTTTATTTTTGCCCCCCTTGAGAACACAGCTTGGAAAACAGGGGGGCTAGTGCTATATATTATAATAATAATATTAAAAGATATGATTGTTCAGTTTGAAGCACAATATAATTTTTGTTTTCTTTAATTACAATTAATTAGCTCGTTTACTTTGTTGTCTTTTATTACTTTTTTAAAGCTAAAAATTGTTTGTAACTAACTTTAAACATCAATTTTATTCGTGTTAAGCACTAGTTTTATTGTGACAAAAATATCGCAGGAGTGGTGCAGTGAGAAAAAGGTGGCCATTTAGTTTTAACTTTTTTTTTCTTTAATACTGTTGTGGTGCTTTTGAATCCAGAGAGGGGGTAATATAGCTGCCTGATGTAATGAATTGTGAATACTAAGGTCTGTTTTATGTAATAGCAATAGAAAGTCTGTTTTTAAGAAATTCTCTGGTTTTTCTTAACAAGATTGAAATGATTGCTTCTTTTAAAGATAACTCTTTTCCATCATTCGATTTAAAGCGCAAATATTGGACTGCTACAAGGTATATTGTGCACTTAGTGCATTCCTCTCAGAACGTTAAAAAAAATAAAATAGTAAGTGGAAAAAAAGGGTCCTTAGCAAATTTGTTCTAATTTTGCATAATTTAAGTAGGCTTAGGACTAACGCTTTTTGGAAGTACTAAAACTGAAAATTAGGTAAAATAAGAAATGTCATTAACTGACATTGTCAATATTTGAGGTTAGAATGTTTAATTTATTTATATTTTTTGTTCAAAAATAATTATATGATACAATCCCCTAGTCATACGTTTTTAGAGTAAAAGTTACACTTACCAAAGGTGTTATGGTAAATTTAAAAATTAAAACACTTCATGCCAAGGGGTTTTCGCTGGAAAAACAAAAACACCAATTTTACATTAATACAGTCAACTTTCCATTAACTGTAATTACATTCTAACCTCAAAATAGCATCCTTAGTGTTGGTTTGCTCATTAATTACGCGCTGACCCCACGATTCTTCTTTAGATTCCTATTTTCCGAGTTATTCTCTACATCCTAATATCATTGGTTCACATGAGTTCGTAGGGACTGTTAATCAGATAACAAATACTTAATTTACATTAGTTCTAAAAATTTTGTTTGGCCTCATATTTTTACTGAGAAATCCAAGTTTTAAAAAATTACATTATTGCTCAATCTAATCACGCTGTGTTCAGTATTAATCAATCTGAAGATTACATAGCTGTAATCCTAATGTACATACAGCTCTATGAAATACTGAAATAAATATATATCCAACCTTCTGAAAAGCTGAAGCTGAAATATCTCAAAACAGACATTCTATGCAAGAATAAAAATTTTAATTCAGTTTCACATTTTAAAGATTGTCTAGATTTCAATTTCTGCCACTTTTGTAATCGATATAAATTATTTAAACGAAACAGACCTTTGATTTCAATTCATTTTTGTGGTTCTACTAACAACCATGATCTATACAATAATAGTAAGTTTGTTATTATCTGTTCTCCAACTACAAGAGAGGTATTTTTAAATGTTTACAAACATCTATCTAAAAGTAAGAACTATAAATATTTGCTTTTTCTTCTTGCGAATATTCCACCAAAAAATAAAATAATCGTTTACAACTTAAAAACTATTTACAAACTATCAAAAAACTATATATATAGACACATACAAATTATTCAACATTAGTTTTCATGAAATGTTTTCAACATTGATATGTTTAACGACATACACATTTTTATTTTGTCGAGCAGAAAAATGTACAACGATAAGGGTTTTGTATTTTCTTAAATGTTTCACAAGTTGTACACATATCTCAGGGTTTATTATTAACGTTAAAACTTAAATTCTAATAAAAACAAGATTGAAATCTTCTCCATATGATATGTATGGCAAAATTAAAATCCAAAGACCCTGTCACACCTACGTAGTAAGTATAGTATTATTCACATTGTGTATTTATTTACGTAAGAGCTTTAATTTAAAGTAGAATGATAAAAAACTTTGATATTCGCTAATTAATTATGCGATGGGTTATCTACATAAATTAAAAAAAGAGTTTTGAGATCAAAGTTGGCAGTCTAAAAATTAAGCTTTGCTACTCAAAGCAAAAATTGGCAGTGCTTTTGCTGAGAATTGCACTTTTATATTCTTTTTACTTCCAATGGTTAGCCTTTACTTTAGTTTTTGAACAAACATAAGAATTGGCTATGATGAAAAAAGATTTTAATTAAGATAAATCGTACAGAAAAAAAGGTTTCAGTTCATATTTTTCTATTTATCTTTTTAAAGCACAATTGTTAAATTAAGTTAATAAATAATATTATTAGTACTGTAATTGTAAAGCTAATGAATGCACAGGATGGAGAAAATATATGATATAAATTAGAAAACATGTTCAAAAGTGATTCTGTTCAATGTGTGTTTAGAGAATTACATTTAAACACCTACAGCATGCTCTTGTTAAAATTCTTAAAATTTCATTTCTGAAATGGATGTGCCAGAATAAAAACATCCTTATCCAAGCTCAATTAATCATTTATTTGTATTAAACTACTTTAGGAATTGATTTCTGTTTAATTTATTAAAGATTTATTACCTACAGATTTTCACACTCACAGTGGTGAAAAACCTTTGAAATTCAAAGTCATAAATATTCAATTTGGTATTAGTACGCTGTTCTCCAAATACAGATTGCAAGAACTCTTTGTGTATAAATTCAAATTTTTTAATTTTTATCTTTATTGACAAAATATTGTATTCTACAAATTAACTTCATTTACAAGAAGCGTTAAAACTGCTTTAAAAAGTTTATAAAATCAGATATGTCAGTGTAAACGGATATGTTAATTTTATTTCCAGAATAACCTTTGTCTCCAATGTTTAATGTTGCACACACCAGAAAAATATCAAATACTTATTTGTTAGTTTCCACACCTGTACAAATTGTCAGTCCTGTACTTATTTCGTACAAAATCTCTCCTTTAAATTTAGTTAGTACCATTTAAACCCATCTTATATATTTATAATAAATATTTTATTCTATTACAAATCTTTTTATCATCCTACTTAAAATAAAATTAAAATAATTAATACATGGAATGATCTTATTTCTAATAAACACACTTCATTTTTAATTAAACCTTTGCATAAAAAGGTTTAAAAGACATCTTCATTTCATTTTTATTTACTTTCTTGAGCAAGAACAGGCAAGCAAGAATACATGATTCTCGGACCATCATCACATTTAATAATTATAATAATAATTAATAACAAAGTACTTTCTCGTTTTTTTTTCGTTCTAGAGAGGGCGGGCTGCAGGTTGATTGATTGATTAATAGGTAATCAAAGAATTTGCAAAAAGCCAACAAATTTTTAATTAACTAGTAGTTTTAGCTTTTATTCCTTCAAAAACGTCACTTTTTATTTAATATAATAATTAATTATTATGACGTTTTCTGAGGTCACTGAAGATCGTCTTCGCATTTAGGAATGTCGAATATTTCGGCAAATAACGGAGGCAGCGTCAATTTCGTCCAGTTTACTCTGAACCAATCTAAATGAGCTGTATGTTTAGCGCCTAAGTTCCTTAGTTCTGGCAGTTTTATTAGTAGATTCGAAAATAACTGCGGTTCACTCGCGTGATTACGACCCACCTGTAATCAGAAAAAAAATATAAAGTATGAATGAAGGACAACAAAATAATTTTCTTATAGAATTACGCCTACTAATTCTAAACAATATTGGACTTCCTTATTATTTTCAATGTCCAAATTTGATAACCAAATGCAAATGTGGTGTAAGCTTTCAGAATATAGAGGCTGTAACATTCGGTAACAGGTGCAGAATGCGACTACCGGTTTAAATTTCTGACATTAATTTGTCCATTATTTTGAAATGTGTACAGGAAGGGGTTATTTTGAGAGATAATTGATGGTCGTTGATATTCCATTACGAATGTTTCAAACTTGTATCGCGCTTTTGTTCCTCTATCCTCTAAATGGCTTTCGATGTTGTTGATAATAAAATTACACTGGCCCCTTTTGATAATTCAACAAGGGATACGGAAAATGAAAACGTCCACGACTATTTAATATCGTCACTGTGTGATAGCATAAAACAATGGGTAGATGGGTTGCTAGATACGATATTCTTCTTATGTTGACGACGAGGAACGACCTTAATGTATTTTGAAACTGACTATCCAATCATTTATATGTACTTATTTCATCTTAAAAGCAAATAAGATTAGAATTATTACTAGCGGTTGCTCCCGGCTTCGTCCGAGCCTACGCATTGCCGTTTACAGCAAATCTGCTCACTCCTGTCGTGAGCGTTCGCGCCGTTCAATTTTGATTTCTGTTCGGCCACCTGGTTACGTTATCATGATGGTATATACCCTATGATAATCCCAGGATTCCAATAAATGCGTTAGTCGAAGTTTACCGATCTATTCCCAGCCAGCACACTGAGGTTATAATGACGTTATTTTTAAGTCATTATTGGTCGACGACGTCATATGACTAATAAATGATGTCCATAAGACGTCATATAATGGGACGTACGTAGACGTCATATAATGGGACGTACGTAGACGTCTTCAAAACGACGTCTTTTGGACGTACAATACAATACGTACAAGTTTCATTAAAAAGATATTATTTTAGCAGGAGCCAAGGAATACTGGTCATATTAAGCAGGTGGTCACAATATGTATAGAGATGTTTTGACTGTAGTATATAATAAATGTTATTTCTAATATTCAACTATTTATTTATAATTCCTGTCTTAGTCCTAGTAGGGGACGTTTTAATGACGACTTATATTGAAATCTTTGGGCTGTGACATAATGATGTCAGTTTTACCACAAGACGTCGTTACTGCCGAAAAAACGGCGACATTATGACGTCAGTGTGGTGGCTGGGTTATTTTCGGAGATTGCCCTGAACAGGCAGACAATAGGAGCACCGACACTTCCTTTTATATAGTTTATTAGAAAAATACAATAATATTTTATGCGTGTTTTTGAATGTAAAAGGTGAAGACTTTTCGCACAGTATGAAAATTTGTTTGGAGTGGTACATGATGTCAAAAAAGAGTCGCACCGCAGAATCCTGAACATGCATTATTAATCTACCGTTCGTAACACTATTATTACAAGAGGAACCTGTGAAAACCATGCTGTTGAAACCATGAGACGTCGTTTCCAATTCAAGCGTCGACATCCCGTCCGGAACCCAGTATCTCACAGCATTTTTGGAAGATTTCTGGAGTAGTTCAAACGTATAGGTTGTGGATATGCTTCGTTCAGGACGGATTCGCACACTCGTAGAGGCTCGAGAAGCGGTATTTGCCAGTTCGAAGAAATCGGTAGAGCGAACCAGTATGAAACTCGGTATTCTGCGGTCTGGCATTCTGGCATCCTGAAGAGCAGAGATTCCACCCGCAAAATGAAACACTATGTTAAAAGTCAGATGTACAGAGTTAAGATTAGAGACAAGTTGCAACTTTGTGAGCCAAAAAGAAAGATTGGTTGGGATTTGCAAAGTATCTGGACGCCAAATTGGCAAACATCGGACCATTACAGACCAACTGCAATCTGTTCGTCGACGGCGTACGCCAGCATACAAAAAAAATACCACGAGGTTGCAGAAACAGCTATGTACCATTTACTTTCCGTTTGAAATGTTAAACGAACAGGTACTAGAAGCACCAACCACTGTTTCAAACAAATCCATTCTCTGATAGCATCATCACAGCTGGCACATAATTAGCACTAAAGGTACATGCAGAAAAACAGAGGTTCTGACAAGAGCTCACAAGTAAGATCAATCACAGTAATACTCCTTTAGAATAAGAAGGCATCAGCAAAACTATCGATGGTGTGGATGAAATGACAACCTGGCAAAGTGAACAACTGTTTAAATATCTCTTTTACTGCAGCTGTATTAAAAACCTGGAAGTCAGTAAATCAGGTGGAATGGGCGAGATTTGCTCAGAACAGAACAGATACAGCAATAGCCAGCCGCGGTGGATTAGTGGTTTGCATGTTTGCTTCATAAACCCAGGGTCGCAGTTTCGATCCCAGGCTGAGCTAATAATTCTTCAAAGCGGAGAAAAATTTTAAACATGCCTTCTTCTAGGATATGAAGTAAAACTGTAGGTCCCGTGTCAATGCGATATTTGGCACGATAAAAAAACCCTACTGTGGGTGGAATTCCCCCAGATTCGGCTAAATTCTAGTAGGGTCGGCCAAATGATCATAGTAATTGGTGCCATGAGGTACGAATGATACCATCCTGATTCCCCGCCCTAAAAATAAATATATAAATAAATAAATAGATACAGCACTGTTTAAAAACAGCTTATGGCGGCAGATTACGCGTTATCGTCCTCCTAAAATCGGACAAAGAGTTCTTAGATCACAAAAGCTTCAAACCAATATCACTTCTCCGCTACCCCCAGAAGCTCTATTATCGTCACATCCCGAACCAACTGCCCGAGCCTTGCTTGGTTGCGTCTGGGAAAATCATGCTCGGGACAGTTTCGAGCATACTCAAGCTTACCCAGTACAAAGAAGAAAATCACAGATGCCGTTTGGTAGATTACTCGACTAGAGTCACTGCATCTAGTCACCTAGGCAGCTGGTCGATCAGAGTAGCGCAAACCGCCGCCATATTGGGACAGAGAAGGGTGGTTTTTAATAATGGACAAATTAAAACCACGTTTTACGTGTTTGACATATTAGAGGTTTGATCTTTCAGAATAAGAAAAACCTTTTAAAGCAAACGTGGATTTGATTAAATTCAATACAGAACAAATAATGAAAAATTTCGTGCTTCGTTTGCCCCAATATGGCGGCGGTTTGCGGTACTCTGGTCGACCAGCCTGGCCTTGGTAACTAGATGCAGTGACTCTATACTCGGCTGGAGACGAATTTGAGAACCATAGAATACATTCCTCAAAGATTTACGATACAGGAATACCATTTCGTGAGGTCATACAATATATTGGAAAATACGTGGTTCTTTGTATAACTCTGCAATGAAGACCTCAACGAAACGGCTTCCATGAGGAAAAAATATTAGCACTTTCGTGTGCAACGATTAGCCTATCCACGTCATCTGCAGGATTTTCTTATATACTAACGGTCTCTGCATCACAGCGCAGCGCAAAAAGCACTCATACGTCTGCTCAGTTGGACTTCTAATTGTACAACAATTCGTAATTTTACATTTTTCATACAAGAAGAACTACCTGAGACTAAATCCGGCAAAAACAATTAACTGAAACAACAAAATCAAATGGAAGAGCAATAAAAAACAGCTGAAAAGAGAAAAGTCAGCTTCGGAAATATAAAAAAAATAAACTGCCAACATCTGGGGTTGATATTGAGCACATTGATCTCATAATCTAAGAGTCGCAGGTTCGATCCCTGACCGAACTGATAAATAATTTTTAAATGGGGCAAGAGAAAGAAGTGAAATTCGTTAAAATATTTGGGAAAGCCAATACACTAGCTGGTTACTTGTGTGTTAGTAGTGTAAGGTGGTGGATCACGTGATCCGCCAGCCGTGGCCCACACTTTGAACAGCACTGCTCTACGAAAGCAGTAAACACTACTAAGACTGTAAAAAGACACTTATAGAATCAAAAAGCAAATCAATCTGTAAATATGTCTTGGAATAGCCAACAAATTAAGTTCAGCAGGACTCTATACTTGGCTATAGTTAGATGTTACTCTCGAACGCTCTCTCACTTTTAAGGTTTTAAGCAACATCTAGATAAAGCTATCTCAGTTCAGCCCCTTGAAATTTCGATATCGGTAGTAAGACGTTCAAAGGGGTACATTATCGTCTGCGGAGCAAAGTATCGCGGAAAAATATTGTGAAAAAAATATCGCGGAAAAATATTTTATGGGTAAAATATCGTGAAAAAAAATTTATAGAAGGAAAAATTTAGTTGCTTATTTTCTAAGACGAGTATTAGTAAATACATGAATTAAACGAGCATTTTAAAACCATATTGATTACCAGTTACCGCTTTCACTAAATTAGGACATACTAGTTATTAGTACATTTATGTACCTATTTAAAACTCCTGGAAAAAAGTATTGCTTCATTTTCAACGTTTTCTGGATTTGTTTTATAAAGCATTTACCAAGGTTATCGCGCTAATTATTCATTAATATATTTTCCGCGATATTTTTAACGTAATAATTTTTTCCGCGATATTTTTTCCTTAAGATATTTTTTTGGGATATTTTTACGTAATATATTTTTTCCGCAATGTTTTTTCCTAGTCAGTCTCAGTTCAAAGAGGATAAAAATATTTAGATATCAACAATTGAAGGTTTTCAGTCGAAGTTCCAATGAATCACTGTTTAGGGGCCAGATTAGGATAAATATGGCATTTGATTCGTAGATTGTTTAGCAATAAATATTGAGGTGTGTGTATCGATCCAAGACAAACAAAAGATCTTTATTCTTAAGCAACTAAGATCTCATTTCAAGTCTTGCATTTGAGTACGTTATAGCAATTGATTTTTGACGTAGAAGAAGTAAATCTCTTCCCCCGACGGATGTAACGTAGGGATTTAGAATCCCCGCTGTGCTCTCTGGCAAATAATTGGATTTCTGAATGTATGAAAAATATAGTACTAAGTAGATTAGAGAAAAATCTATGCAATCCTTCTGATAGTATTTCTTCTCTCTCCAGATATCTCTCAAATGCATATTTATACCCCTATGTCGAATTTAAACAACTCGAAAGCCATTCAATACGTTGTTGGTTGTTAGGTTGCCGCCTTAGACGATTTACGATTACTGCCACACAATATCCAGAATGGTTATGGTTAAGCTCCCTAATTATCTATGTATTATATGACGTCTTTATTTTAGTATTGTTAAATACGCCTCTGCTTATTATATATCCCGACCATTGTGTAATAAACTTCAGATAATTTACCATTTACTGTTTTGATTACCGTGAACAGAGCCATTTTGATGGTAATATTTATTTTAAAGCGCTTACACGTTTATGGTTTGGAGTCTGATAACACATGAAATCTAAAGAATAAGTTAATTTTATTTAAGAAATTCCTGCTCGGCACAAAAAACTCGTAGATCACGTGCCCAGAAACTACGTTGCAAATAAATCCTCGTTATTTGCATGCCGAGGCGGATGGCCGAGACGCACTCGTATGCAAACATATACAGCGTGTCGCAAATTAGGCGGCATCACCCTTGTATCTTTTTTATTATTTATGGAATTTGAACCAAATTTTCATCATCGATAGAACATTATGCTCTACTTGTGATTAAAAAACCATTCTTCTTCTTCAAATGCAAATCCACCTGCGATACCAAAATAAACGAAAACAATCAAAAATCATATTAGGCATTTTTTTATCGGAAAGTTTAATTAAGAAAAGTTGTTCAGAATTGCCCAAACAGCTTAAATCAAAATCTATTTCATTAAAACAAAATTTTTTAAGAAGTACAGTACATTTAAAAAATTTAAAAATAGTGTTCTCAGAAGTTGACCTTGGATATTATACTATTCAAAGGCAGCATCAATCAATACTTTCAAATTTGGCTCAAAATTCCCAAACTTAAAAGAACATAAGTCATTTTGTTTGATCAAGGTGGACTAAAGTATTTTTGTATGGAAATATCAGAAGCGTGCAGTGCATACGAAACAGTGAAAGCAGTCGCGATACGACGTATGCCCGTACGCAACGTGTACGAGCGTGATAGCGCATACATCATATCGGAACTGCTTCCACTGTCTCATATGTACGGCACGCTGCTGGGAAATATATTGAATAATACACATTTTATGGAATATAAAATTTAATAAATATCATTTTATTAGTTATGTTTTTTATATTAAATAGACAATAAACATTACAAATATTTATGTTTGCTTGTTAACTTACACTGTGAAATACAACGTAAAATGAGCTACCAGACCAGTACGTTCATACTTTATAGACAAAATGCATTTTTTTTGTCAGCGTACGTTGGACAAAACGTATTATGAAAATCCAAGTAAACCTTGCACAGCATTTTAAAGGGGATATAATGCGTTTAGATTGTCGAGTTGTAATTAAAAAAGACGCAGATTTATACATAGAGTCACTACATCTAGTCACCTAGGTCACCCTGGTCGATCAGATTACCGCAAAACGCCGCCATATTGGGGCCAAAGAAGCACAAAATTGTTCATTATTTGTATCTGATTGCATTTAATCAAATCCACGTTTACTTGAAAAGGTTTTTCTTATTCTGAATGATCAAACCTCTAATATGTCAAATACATAAAACGTGGTTTTAATTTGTCCATTATTAAAAATCACCTTTCTCTGCCCCAATATGGCGGCGTTTTGCGGTACCCTGATCGACCAGCACGGCCTAGGTGACTAGATGTAGTGACTCTATTTATACAAGCTACGCAATGCCATCTCTAATTAAACGTACAAAAGCATTTTGAGAGTCTGCTACTCATTTGTTAGTTATTTTTTCGTTTTTATTCATAAAGATCCATGGCCAACTTCTGAGAACATTGTTTTTAAATATACTGGACTTAAAAAAATGTTAAATTTTGGATTTAAGCTTTTTTAGGCAATTCTGAACTAACTTTTGTTAGTACAATTTTCCGATAAAAAATGCCTAATATGATTTTTTGATTATTTCCATTTATTTTGGAATCACAGGTGGCTTTGCATTTGAAGGGAGCGAATGTATTTTGGTCATGTGGTGGTGGTGCCACCTAATTCGGTTTCTGGCCTAGTGATCCAAATTACAATTGTTTCTGCATTGAAAGTTCCAAAGGCAACTCGAAGAAATTTAATAAAGTTTCCAGTGCTTATCATCGACCATAACACTTGAAGGCCTGCTTTGCAAATGTTACTCCAAATGCAAAAGAGCAAGAATAAAAGCTGCGTTCGGTTTTATGTTCTGGCAATACTTTTGACACCAATCTGTAGGTGCGTTCGTTTACAATAGGGTAGAGCATAAAGTGTATACACTCTCTGAACTAGTAGAGAGAATGGTGTAAAGAGTGGAAATGAGGTCACAGGGTAACATAACCAAAAAATGTATGACATTATGATTTCTGTGGTAATTGTTTTTTGTAATGGTAATGGATATTTCGGTACTATTATTTGAACATTCAGAACACAAACAGCAAAGTTTTGATACAAACGAAATAACTCAGCATATATAAACGCAATATTAAAAATAGGTCAAAATAATTATAATTCTTTACACTTACTATATGAAAAAAATGAATTTTTAATTGCATATCATTCATTGATGGTACAATTTTTTCGATAAAATCTTGAATTTTTTAATTATCATCAGTGTCTGTAAAAACTATTTTATGGCCAAAATATACAACCAACAACAGCAGTCTTTCTTTAAGGATATTCATGACTTCTACACTTGACATTTCCTGCGCTCTATATCGTTCAAGACAATATTTTGCACTCGGTATATATACTTGCTGATCATGTGACTAAATAATCTACTCTTATTACGCCGGTCTTGAATCGTAAAACCGAACGCAGCTAAAATAATGTATATCAATAGTTCATCTTATCGTTTTAAAATATTAAGTGCTGTTTTGTGCAACCGTAAGTGAACACATCGTGTATGCAATACAGGATGTGAAACGAATTTCGCGTTACTAAGGGTAACGGCTCCGAAGTAACTTAGTGCCAGTATCTCCACCCATTTCTATAACTTGTCCGCGAGATTCTTTAGCATCCTCGAGATTGTTCTGCCTCGGCCTCAAACGTACTCTCGGTACGTTAAAAAGAGATTTCGCGGCATGGTATACAAACAGCTATTGTTTTCTAATGTAGATAGATTGATTTTTCAGACGTCTAAAGAATCCAAAAATGTAAAAATATAAGTTTTGTTTTACTTAATAAAAAAAATCTCAGCCCTACTTTTTTGGAACGCCTTGTATAATAAAAAATATTTTTAAAATAAGCTTAATAATACAAAGAAAAAATCAGTTTTAGAAATAAAAGGGTTTTATGGATTTTTACTTTATTCCAGGATTTATTTAATTTATTTATTTACTTTTGAACGAGGATAGTGGTGGCGGGGCATCCCTAGACCCATAGCACCGATTATTTTGGATCACATGGATAGAAGCGTCCCTAAGGTCGGTCAGCCAGGAGTATGCCCGGGGGCTAGTGGAGCCCCGCACCGAGCTGCTTTATTTTAATGAATAACACAACAATATATGTTACGCCTTAATAAATAGACTGAGAGACTGACATTTGATGCAAATTCTTATACATAAAGCTAAACCTTACTTTTAAAATAAAGCGTACCAAATTTCTAAATGTTTCAGCGTTTGAACGTTTTTCTAAACGGGCAAACGGTGAGACGTTTGTAATCGAATAGTCCCGCGCCGATGGCCTGACTAAAACTAATGATGGGGGTAGTAGGGAAATCCAGCTCGCCCGACCTATCTAGCAGCACTGCTTACATCAGCACCACGTTGCATCGCCTGTCGTCCGAAAACATTTTATATAACACATTTTTTTGTATCTAACAACTGTATACTTTGTATATACCTAATATACAGTGTGGGATTAAAGTATGGAATATTAAAAAAAAAGGGAACTCAATCGGGTTTTTTAAAAACGCTGAAACACCTCGATTTTGTTTTTTAAAAATACACATTTATATGTGCGATTCACCTTCCGTGAAAAAATCTCCTTCCAAAAAATTAACCTTTATCTAAAATATATTTATATTATATTTATTATTATGACACAAATTTATATATTTTATTTACTGGGGCCCCCCACCCCATATTTGCGCCCGGGGCCTCAAAATGCAAAGGGCGGCGCTGCACATTCCACCCCCAGTAGCGATCTTTATCGTGCCAAACATCATATGGACACGACGTAGTTTTGCTTCCTATTCGAAAAAGGCATGTTGTAATTTTTCTCCGCTATGAAGATTTACCACCTCGGACGGGCATCGAACCAGCGACCCTTGGTTATTACTTAACCAACTTACTCCAGGATTTATTACTTAATAAATAGATAAATTATTTGTTAGATCTCAAGTATTAATAACTCAAAAATAATTGATTTTAGGTATAGGGAATAATATATAAAAAAATGTTAGAACTTTACAAAGAATTCGAAGTCGCCGAAAAAAATTGGGGGTTATTATTTGAAAAATTTAAGTTGATTGATTTTTCGAGAACCCTGTATAGCAAAATATGTTTTTAAAATTAGCCCAAAAAAAAATCGACGGGTCCGAGCGATTTCTTCAAATATAAAACGTTTTTAAAATACTGAATTATTCCCACTGTAAAATATGTGCGTGTAAAATGCCATAGTATATGCAACCCAATATACAGAAATTGTCTACCAGAAACCTAACACCCCTATGAAAATTGATTACACTTGCACTCTCAATAAACGTTAGTTGGATGGAAATATAAATAAATAATCACTGCTTAACAAATTCAAACTTGTTTTCTGTAGCGTCGAGGAAAGTATTCTTTTTATACTAAATCTATGTTTCAGAATCCGAGTGAATTAGCCAAATAGGTCTTTCAAGTCACATTTTTTTGAGATATTGGCCCTAGAATATCCAAAAATTGCCGTTTTTGTGGTTTTTGACTCATTTATAACAAAGCATGATAGAATTATCGTATGTAGCTCAAAATGGAGCTTATTCCATTGCATTTTGATCAAACTTGGTGGTTATGTATTAATATGACGCATCAAACTGCACATTCCCATGCAGAACAATGCTACTTCAGAATGACATTTATATGGCACCATTTTCGAATAATAAATAACTACCTAATTAGTAAAAATAAAATTCTTTATACTCAATTTATGCTCCAACATTCGATTATGAACAAAAAGGAATATCCTAATGACGTAGCTATGTACAATAACTATTCTGCATAAGGAGAAATACGCCAATTGGGTGGTTTTTAAGTTCTTCGTCGAATTTTGGAGCATACATTAAGTATAAAAAATATTCTTTTGTCCAATTGTTTGTTTAATATTCGAAAATGGAATAATACAAAACGCCATTCTGACGTAGCAATTCTGAGCGCTGTACAGCGTGGAGACGTGCAGTTTGATGTGTCATATTAATATAAGCACTTATTATTATTTGATTATTCTTCTACCAAGAGTAAACTTCGTTTTCAGCTGCATAAAAGATTTTATCATGTCTTAATATAAAGATATAATAGATCAAAAACCGTTTATAAAGGCATTTTTGGATCTTCTATGTCCAATATGTCAAGAATGTGACATGATAGAGCAATTTGACTAATACAGTGTGGAATTCTGCAGTAAGAAGAAATTTTGTCTAAAAAGTATACTTTGTTCCATGTTACAGAAAAAAAAAGTTTAAATTTGTTAGGCAGTATAACGAAAGGAAAATTACCTAAATGTATCTTTTAAAGAGTACTTACTTGTACTTTTAGAGCCTCTATAAGTTTATCCTGATGATGTTCTATCGTTTTAACATCGGTAATTCCAGGTCTATCGGCCGTTAAAAGTACAACAGCGGAAAAAAGCCCCAGCTCCGTATCGTTCAAAGCCAAAGCGTTGAAACTGTTCGTGAAATGTATCACCGATGCAACGAAATCGACCTGTAAATTTTAAAATAGAAAAGACACATTTTAGATGCGGTTGTTATTGATCGGCAACAGTTAAGTAACCCCTTACATCGTACATAGTTTCTAACTGCTGTCTCGTGGCCGTCGTCCCGTCATCGAACATCATCGAAGTATTGGACGTTAGCCTAGCCACATGACTAAGCCATATTTCGAAGAAACCTATTTTTATAAGTATTAGCTGGTCATCCTGGCCCAGGTCGCAAAAGCCTGGAACCCTTTTCGCAAACTCGACGACCCTTTGAACACATGGGGTAACGTTCGCCGCGAACTGCTGCCACAACCAACACTTTTGTTGCTCCAGCGATTCCGCCGTCGAAGTCGCCACTTCGTTATCTTCCGGACTCGCTGGTGGCGGAAGCGATAACGGTTTCCGCACTAAATTTCTCGTGTGCTCTTCCGTGTATCCGCAATTGGCGTGGTGGGCTTGAGAGACGGTCAAGATGATATCGTAGACGGCTAGCTGTTTCGACTCCGTGTCGGATTGATCAGCATCCGTGGTGGTGACCCTCGAGCTTTCGTCCGTACTCCTCTCCCTTGAACGTTTCGGCACGCGGCCGTATCTTACAGCTGGAAATAGTAAAAGTAAAGAAGTAATGAGGAGGCTTGAACAAACCTGATTGTATGCAATACTTACAATCCCTAGACATGCCGACAGCTAGGCATTTTTTGAAACGACAATATTGACATCGATTTCTGTTCAGGCGTATGACGAGGCATTTGCCGTCTCGAAGACACCGGTATTCTATTTGCTTTTGTATGCTTCGTCGAAAGAATCCCTGGAAATAATTTGTTATGAAATGCAGTAGACTGTAAAGTTATCGATTGTAGACGTATTTTATTATTAAACTCTTTTTATACTATGTATCAAAAGACGAAGAATTTATTATATCATGCAATATATAATAGCATTAATCATCGGTTATGAAAAAATGAAAGCATTTATGTGTGAGTGACACTCGACATAAATAATTTTCTATCTGCATTAATTTATAGAACGACAAAATTTATTTCCGATTTCATTTGAAAGCTAAAATATATATGAGCAACATGGGGGTTTGCTGTGTTGCACGCTAACAATAAAATGCTTGCTTTGTTTGTGAATACTTTCCAAATACCATCAATATTTTATTTGAGAGAATATAAAAGGACTAGATGCACTTTTGCTTATTTGGAATATACAACGCGTATCTTTAGTTAAATATAATCCAAAAGCAAATCTGTGAGCAGTACGGTCATATTTAACTGGGTAGGTAAGAGCCGTAAATTAAACAAAACAAAGTAGTAACAGCCAATGTAAGCAATCGAAGAATGTAAGCGAAACGTGCCGAAGCGCTGGAGTGTGATTTCAAAAGTTGACGCTACTAGAGAGGCTTTTATAATTCAGCGAAGCTGTTATATAAAGACGAGATTCGTCTACATATCAAGAAATTAATCTAAATCAATAACCAAGCCTATAGTTTCTAGTGAGTATAACATATCTGATCAGACGTGCAAATGTGAAATCAGATCCCACAAATTTAATTTTCAAGATAAACAATCATTCTCTAAAATGGCGAAGTCTGGAAAATTAGGTATTCTCGAATGATATAAATCGATAATCAACTCGGCTTTAGGAAAAGCGAAGGGAAATCTTGTCAAATGGATCTTGTGAGATGGAAGATGATATATTGTAACGAATGGAAAACCTCTATACGCCGTCATCGAACATTCTAGATTCTTGCGGCAAGATGTATGATTCATTAACACCCGCATTTATGATTTATCAACACCTACATGTATGATTCATCGGCGTGAGTCATCGAAGACAAAACAATACACCAACTAGTCTAATCCAGTACGTACCAGAACTTTATATGGGAGATATAAATTGAAGTCGCAGGTAGAAGGAGTTCAGTTAGTATTCAACCGGTGAATTGAAATATGCTTTGTGTAATTAGTTAATAGTCGAATATTAGTAAATAAATAAATGTTATAAATGAATGTTGTATTAAACATAAATGGCCTACTTTAAGTTTGTAAATATCTAGCATTTAAGTTCGTTGAATAGTTTATAATTATAGTGTTTTTAATTAGTGTATGTAGATAATATCTCTCTTGTGAATAGACGATTAAACGGCATTTTTGTTATTATTTTAAAAAGAACGTTACAATATCAATCCGATGATCAATTTTAGGTGTCAATAAAATAGGTATTGATAAAATTAACCGAAAAGATATTGCAATGCAAAAGAGAATGCACATGAAATTGCTAATTAACGTAATGAACTAATCAATTAACTTTTACAGATTAAATAAACTTATTGAAGTAATTTAAATAATTTAAGAAGTCAGCTATAACAAGTTGGATCAGTATAATCATAATATATGGAAATAGACAAGACATCCTTTAAAGCTATTAAACGTATTGATTTTATAATTATCAGATAATTCACGTAAATAGTTGCCTGTAACATTATTGTAACAACGTCCAGCACGAAGAATGCAAAAATTTAAATAGGCTGCGTCTAAATATTAGACCACGCGCGTGTATTTTGAATGCATCCTATATTAATCACAAAAACAATAAGAATTTGTTCAATCGTCATCATTATTTGATAAAAACAAGGCACACAATTAAAAAGTAAGGAATATTCCTATCTACTACATACATACTCGAAGCTTGTCGTGAGGCAACTGATGGAAGGAAGAATCGGAAATGCACCCGATACAACGCCTGTTTAGTGTTTAACTCCCTCCTAACAATGTTTTGCAATATGGAAATTACGATTTCATAACATTTCTTACCTTCTAGTTAAACAGTGTGTCGCAAATTAGACGGCACCACAATTATATCTTTATTATTTCCTATCCAATTTGAACCAAATTTTTCTCAATGATAATGAGAATACATCTACGGTCTAATTTCAACATCATTCGCCTCCTTCAAATGCAAAGCCACCTGCGATACCAAAATAATTGGAAAAAGTCTTATTGGGCATTTTTTTATCAAAAAATTTTATTATTTGTTTTTAATAAAACACCAAAAATTGACCAATTCTGAACAACTTTTGTTAGTAAGATTTTCCGATAAAAAATGCCTAATATGACTTTTTGATTTTTCCATTTATTTTGGTATCGCGGGTGGCTTTGCATTTAAAGAGGGCGAATGGCTTTTTGGTCACAAGTAGTGCCGCCTAATTTGCGACACACTGTTATCTTGTACAAAAGAAATCTAAACAGCGCTTAGATGTTAGGTCCGACGTTTCGCCACTTATCATGAATGTTTTTTCAGAAGTCAAAATCGCATTAAAAATACAAAACATATCACCCAGCGTGTTCAGCATACCAAAGGTAGCATTTCATAGTAAAGATTCGGTTAAAGAAGCCTCACAGCTAATTATAAATGAAATGTCCTTACTCTTCTTCTATGAGTGCCGTACTCTGTTGTAGAGCTTTGGCTGCACCTGTGTTGTACATGTCAAATAAGTACAAGTATACCTAGAGACCTACAGCTTAAGGTGGACTCTGAACCACCCCATGTACGCAGCACTGGGCAAAGAATACCTTGGTGATTTGGTTTCTTCCGACGGAAGAGCGATTTTTAGAAATCCGGTAGTATATTGCCCGGGGCTTGAACACGAGTCCCTTGGTCGGTAGTTCCGCACGCAGCAGCTCTCTTCTCTCTTCTGAGAAGGTTCAGAAGGTAGGAACACTCTTTATGCATTTCAAACACTATAAGTGATCATTAAGTCTTTATAAAGAATCTTGATAGGTGCAACGAAACAAAAACTCACGCTCAGGGTCTGTATTGTTCTGTAAATATGGAACTTAGGTATTTGAACATTTAAAAAATTTTAGAACTTAAAACTGAAATTGTAAATTGCTGTAATTAAATTCCAAAAGTCCTGAGATTATTAAGCAGAAATAAAGTACTGAAATCTGGTACTATAATATTTTATAATTTGAGTCCCTGAAAGATCAAGTTTAAAACTCTGAAATCTAGCTATTGGAACTTTCTGCAAGATTCTTTATCTTGGAAAATCTTCAAGGAAAATCTTCGAAGTGTGATATGGAAGGACATTACGATCCTAAAGTGTAACTTAGGAAAGTAACTTACTTATTTGAACTTGACTAATGGTCATGGAAGTTTGAAGCCTTGTCAAAACCACAATGCCCTAAAGTTTCAAATATTTTTCAATTGTCTTCTATTTCCACTTCTGCAAGAAAATTGCACGTGTTTCTTTAGAATACACGACCAGAAGAAATCCACGAAAGAAATGATTGGTTCATTCGATTCCAATTTTTCTCTACTGATATTTGGGACTAGATTGACATTTCTGCGATAAAGAAGGATTTCTTCTGAAATGATCCCTACGATTTAATAATTCTTTTGCAATAAATTCCCGGGTTCACATTTGAGCTAAGCACTTTCATTCATTCATTTTCCTATACTTACTGATTCTATCGATTATGTTTTCATCTCCTTTTGTGTCTTAGGAACTAGGACTTTGAAACCATGTCCTGGAAGCTGTAATAGTCTTTCTGTTTACTTACTGTTTTTCTTTTCTGATGGGGGTGTTATGACACGCAGCACCTTTTTCTTTTTAATCTTGTAAATAACGTGACTTGATTGTTTGGCGCGATGCCCACGTAATAAACAATAGTATTAGGCCTCATTAAAATCCCAATTACAATAATAATGTTTTAATGTGTAGTTTATAAGACTGATTATTATTTTTATTGTAGTATTGACTGTACTAGAATATTCTATAATTAAAAAGTGTTATGTATACAGTGTAATACGTATGCACATACTAAGACATTACAAAACAATCGCGTTATTATGGACACTGCTATAAACTACACTAATTGAAAGTACTTAATTGTCATTACTTTATTATCCTATATGAAAGATATTAAAACCAAGTTTTAATAGTCTCCTAAAAGAAATTACCAATTATACAAGGTGTTTTTGAGACAATGACTCAAACTTGTTGGACTTGCATTAATTGACGACTACTGAAAAAATATCGACCGCAAATTTTCTTAAATTATTAAATTTAAGAAGAATTGCCACCCTTATTTTTTCAGTAGTCGTGCATTATCTTCATCAAGTCCAAAAGTCCATTGTTTCAGAAACGCCTTGTATAATTGTAAATTCTTTTTCCAGAATTCTGTTTCAATCTCTTAAATTAACATCAGAGATTCATTAACAGTTTAACAGAGACAGCAAGATACATGTATCCAACAAAAATGGTGATAACCAAGATAGTTGATATAATGATGGCGCTGACGTCCAAAATAAACGAACCAATTTACAACCTAACCACGACTAAAATAATCTCACTAAAACCAAGTTGGCAACTACTAATACAACGATCACAGTGACAGCAACGATAACACAGGCCCACAAAATAAAAAACAGTCTTGTAGTTGAAATGTGAGGTACTATACCGTATGCTTTTTGGTGTGATGAAAACGAATCCGAGGTCAGAATTGACCCATCACCCAAGGATTTTTTTAGATGTATTTTTATAAATTTTTTGAAGTGTTTTTTGAGGTTATGTTGAACTCTTTGGGTGATGGGTCAATTCTGACCCATACCTCATATACCTCACCTTTCAACTACAAGACTTTGTTTCTTTTTGTGGACCTATTACATACCCACAAAAAAGAGAAAAGTTTTGTAGTTCAAAGGTGAAGTACCATACCGTATGTTTTTTTGGTGTGCTGAAAACGAATCCGGAATCAGAATTGACCCATCACTCAGGGATTCTTTTGTAGATGCATTTTTATAAATGCTAAGTTTTTTTGAGGTGTTTTTTGAAGCGTTTTTTGGGTTATGTCGAAATCCTTGGGTGATAGGTCAATTCTAACCCCGGATTTGTTTGTCAGCATATCAAAAAGCATACAGTATAGTACCTCACCTTTCAACTACAAGACTTTTTCTTTTTTTGTGGGCCTGTGTAATTATTAAAGGAACGAGAAATACTGTTTTTCGTATATCAAACTGGTTCAGGATGGAGACAAGTGTTCTCAACCCAGTTCCTTCTAAAACATATTTTTAATTTTGATCAATATCTTTAGTTAGTATATCGCGTCCCTAACCTGAACTCTAAACAGACTCTGAATCCCTTATACTGTATCCATTTTACCATGAAAATCGTAACATCAATTAAAATACACAATATAGTATAAAATTACTACTCAAATGAATCGTGTAATATTTCTGATGTTTGTCCTTCTCCAAGTCTCACGGTAAGCGAAAATATTGAAAATAAAAGGAAAATCGATGTTACCAATTTTGCTGACATTTTGCACAGTTGTAAGACCACTATATTTCGAAATGTTAGATACTAAGGCGCTAGTGTCGGTTACTACGTACCTTTTTGGATTTTCTCATAGTGGGCGGCAAACGTTGTATCCGTGTATGTGGTCACGAAGCAACCGTTTAATTCGCTTGCCGCTTGCTAGCAAAACAACCAAAAGGGTACGAAGTAACCGCCACTGTAGAGCGGTTGCTACCTCAGCATGTGGAGACCTTTTAAATCTGGGATCAGTTAATCATTTCGGGAATGATTTGTTATATTGTGTCCAGATGTTTTGCATTTGACTCTTCATTGAAGTATCAAAAAGTGGTATTTTACTCGATCCAATCCGGGTCTACTTCGAAAGATCCAATATCGTATGAGAATTCGACTGAATTTTTCAATATTTGTTTTAGTTCCGGGTTCCGGTACTTTGGTGGGGATGATGTAGATGGAGGGGGGGGGAGAGAATCAGAAATACTACATTTGCAGTCCGCAGATGTTTGATCCTGTATATCAATACTATTACTACTCGTCTTTGGGGGTGGGAGGAGTAATATTCTTGTCAAGACCTTCTCAAATAGCCATGACCAAGAAGTCCCCATAAGCAAAATAAAAATATAATTATTTTTAGTGATGTTACAATCTGACGAAATACAAGAGATTATTCAGGGGACAGGTGGTATCATCAATGATTACGACCTGAATGACCCTATGTAACAGTAACGACGATGACTACAACCAAGCAAATAAGAAAAAGATGAGCAAACAGTTTACGACGGAGACTTACGTGGCTTACACATAAAACTACGAAGACTAAATCGAGGACCTTAACTATAACGATGATTGTAGAAACCTCAGCTACACCGTTGACAACTCTGATTTTCACAACAACGCGACGAGAAGCACAGCATGTAACAAGAACTAGACTATCAACGCATCGATAACGATGAGAGCTAGATGTTTAGGGTGACATCAACAAAGATTACCTACAATGATGACAAAGATGACATCTAAAACGGCAGCAACGATGGCCACAGCGTAGTCACTATACCTCAAGAAATGAGTCATCACAAATCACCTGGGCGACATGTTTTGTGACGCAGAAATATTTTGTACTGTAAAAAAAATCAATTCTTTTAGACGACACTAACAACGTGTGTCTGAAGAATCATGTGGCGAGCGTATCAGGGTGTCACCGAACTGTCTTCATAATGAACTGAATACGAAGAAAAATGGCAAGACACATTATAGTAGTTCGTCTTTTTTTTATAGAATCTATCTGAACAGCACAAAAACTATTAAAAAAATTCTCTTTTATATCTGTGATAGAGGAAGAGGTAAGAATCAATGGCAGTAAAGATACCGTATTTAGAGTAGCTCTAGAGTTGTTTTTGGATCAGTCAAATTTCAAGACAGAGGTTGAGCTAAGACGGGGGGAAGGTTTAGAATGGTGGGTTTCTATAAGATATCGAAACAAGATAGCGCAGTTACTAGCTAGGAACCTGTCATATTAAATATTTCTTTTCTACCAGTGATGGGTATAGAGGAGAACGATTTTAAACATTGAGAAATACCTCCGTAACTGTAAGACATAAAGAATACGGCATGCGGGACGCCGTTGGGCCAATCTCACCCCCCTCTAGATCTGAGTCCATGCCCAGATGTCTCCAAACATACCAAGGAAAGTATTTTAGCGGAATACGCCAAATTAGCTTCGTTTAGAACCAGGTTTCTAAACTATCAAAAATTTGAAATCTTAAGTAGCTGTCTGTGAGAAGCATATTAGCTATATTTTGCATTTAGAATAATCTCAACGTATATGCGATATTAAAAGACAGAGTGCTGGAGTTTAAGGTTCCACCTGAAGAGGTTTACTTTTCAACAATAGTAGCACTTAAAAAAGAAGAAGTGAGACCAGAGACGATTTAGTAGCCATCAAAAAGATGAGTCGGGTCTTCAGGGCCATTTACAGAAAATGAAGCTTTAGCCCACATGATAAAATGCAAACTCATCAAAGTAAGAAATTAGAAAACCTGTGGAAAAAGAAACGCAGATGTCTTCCTACCATGTGAAATAATAATTAGATCTGCCAAACAATGGTTTTAACCGAGTCTTAGTGAAAGAATAATGGATTAAAACCCTGACTATTAAATGAAGAAATTAGTCATCCCAAACCACGTGATTGATGAGATGGTCGTAGGTGCCCGGAATCACGTGCGTGTCACTCACTGCGGGCGGGTTGTGTAAGAGTAGTGCAGCATTTAGCTGCGTCTTTGATTCCTTTTATGCTGTTTTACGTAATTATCCCAAAATGAGTACACGTCGTTATGATGCTCAGTTGATATTTTGTACCACGTGACATCTCGGCTTGTACCTAGCACGTATTATTTTGACAAGGATGGATTACGCGGATAACTAATTTTTTCATTTTCTTGTCTTTATATATATATTTTTTTTCATGAACAACTATGTTCGATGTTTCAATCTACCTGCAAAGCTTATTAAAATTCACATGTCATGGGCTGTTTCAGTCTCTAATGTTCCTAGAAGACAAGTCATGAGACAAACTAAATGCTGTTAATAAGAGACAGTCATGCTATTTGCGTGCCTGTAAATCCAGTAAAATGAATTACTTAAAAAATATAAAATAGCAACCTCCAACAAACATTCATGAATAGGATTTTTGGAATACATTCTTCATGTAGCTTACAAACAGAAACTGAGAAAATTCTCTTCCATTCTCTCCAATAAATAAAAACTGTTCCAACGCTTCCGGACAAAGTAAGCCCAAGAAATGCCTTCTTCTCGCATAAGGAAGTAAAGGCCCCGTGTCAATGCAATGTTGGGCATAATAAAAAGGCTTTCTAACAGTGTAATTTCTACAGATTCGGCTAAATTCTAGTAGGGTCGGCCCGGAGCATGGAGTAATCGGAGTATGGAACTGTACGGTTGGTACATGATGCTTCCCAGCGCACACAAAATCATCTTACATGGTTCTTTAGCCAACAGGCGTAGCAATATTCCATTAAAACAAGTACCTGAAGAAGCATAAGAGAAATGAATAAGAACGTGAGGCGATTCAGAGTCCAGAATACCAAGAACCCCTCACACTCTAAAACTTTTGCAGACTTGATTAACATACTCCTGCTCTCATCTGACCCTGTTCTTACAGACCGTTGGAGTTTTCAAAAGTTTATGTGTAGGAGTTGAGACCTCAGTCAAGAAAGTTGATTTTGTCAGGGGAGGCTTTTTGAGCAAAAGATCCAGGGGAAGGGGCCTCTGTAGCCGGCAAAGATAAGAATAAATTAATTTTAGAAATTTGTATTTATTTGTATTAGGGTTGTTTTTTGTTATTATTGCAACTACCGCATTTCCATATTAGGTTGAAAATCGTTATTCTTATTAATGATAATGAATTTGAATTGTATTTAATTTCGGACATCGTTAGAAATAAAAAGTAAATCTGTAGCTAAATAAAATCAATTAAAAGTTAAAATTACTGTAAAACGAAATATTAAAAACATGACATGTCCTTATCCCGAAATTATCATTTGCATAGCTGCAATTAAACTACTAAAAACGTACAAGATCGTTTATTTTAAAAAAACAATGGTATGGTAATGGTATAATACGATCATTTCTATCGATTAAAACAGCGTAATAATTAATGACGTGACGTAATAATTAATTCATTCACTTACGGTAGTTATATGTAAAAAAACACTCCAGGTTTCACTAAACGCATAAATCTTTATTTTATTTTCTTAACAATAAATAGTAAGTGACAAACCCAAATTGGTTGCAATATAGTTTTTCTGAAAGTCTACCGCATTGAAAAGAACTTTAGTTATATTTCAAATATTAAACGAAATACGTATTAAGAATTCGCAGAAGGGAAAGTACCGCATCTCTTTCAAATGTACCGTGATCTGTTTATCGAATTATCAGTTTTCAGAAATTATTGCCATCTGGGTTTGTATAAACTTTCCTGAAATGTGTTCTTACATTTCCAATCTACCTTCAAATCGTTGGAAATATGACACCACTTGTGTAAGAATTAATTACAGCCAATTGCGATAAAAGACGAATTGGAAAACCGACATAACAATATGTAATTACAAATTACCGTTAGGTGTAAAAAATAAATGCCATGTTTCTTTCCAACATCTGTTAAGGTTTTTGGATAGGGTCATATTTCTAAAAAGTATTTATTTACTCAGTAATAACTTCCGACCACATTATTTACGTTAAACCATGCAGACAGCCATAAATTAGCTTTTTTATGTGACATACAACAAAAAATTTTAAAAGGCAGGTACATCTAAAAGGGTATCGCATTTTTAAATTAAATTTGTACAACTTTAAGGCAGGTTAGTGTTACAGGCCCGGATTCGAAATTTAATAACACTTTAAAATTCATTTTCTCGAAAACTATTCGTTTGAAGAACAACCTTTATCAGGAAAATTTGCTCTACTATATTCCACCTATCTACCATTCATCCAAAAATCTTCAATTAAAATACACCCTGTACAGGCTCCTTCGTCATCTCGTCCGTAAATCAACTAGTACTATAAAAACTCTTTTACTGCACTTACATACCGGACATTGAAGATCGGGATTCCTCAATGCGTCCGAATAACGTAAATGATTATTATCGTGCGTGCATCAAATAGCAGTAGTGGCTATAACGCCGTCAACGGTATGTTCAATATTTTTCAGTATTTCACTTCACACTTCACTAAAGTATAAAATCAATTATGCAACTTTGTTTTAATAAAATAAAATAAAGAAAATTTTAAATTATAATGATTCTTCTAATATACTAGATGTTATTATTAATACAGTAATAGATATAAAGATACGTCTTGTATATTCCATCTTATAATCTCATGCAATTCAAATTAATTCAAATCAAGGACTTGTTTATCCATTTATTTTTGTTTAAAAAGCAGTAAACACTGTATATATGTAATTATTCCTGTAAATTAACGTCATCAGTATTCAGTGAAGAGCGTGCATTTTCATAAAACTAGATAAAGTAGTTCCATCCATGAATGGGCATAAGGAAAAGAATTAAAATGGTAACTTAAAACAAGTTTCTTCAAAGAAAAATAAAAAGAAAAAAAGGAAGCGTACAACAGTTCTACACAAACTGGGAAGTAGTAATCGGTACGGGTAAACTTGCCGTACCGTTAAATTACGATGAAAATGAAAAAAGGAAGAAGGAAAGAGAAAATAAATTGTTTTTATTATACCAACTACATTTATAAGTTAAAAAAAGGTAAGTTTAATTAATATTTACCGACCTTGCAGCCTTCACATGAAGTCACCCCGTAGTGATATCCAGACGCTTTATCCCCGCACACCTTGCAGGGTACGAAAGACTTAGTGGTCGAGGAACTATTGGAATCGGCTGCTACATAATGTTGCTCTGTAAACAAATAATAAAATTTATTGGTTTATAATTCTTGTTAAAAGGGGAGCGGCAGCTAATCGCGTTTGTGATATTTAGAGTTAAGAATTATATGTACGCAAGTCCAGTTATTTGCCACTATACTTGTCTTTGACGCATTGCAATAAGAAACCATTTTAACGTGAGAATAAGGAAAAGTAACCGTAATATTTGCTACACACAGAATATTAATTCAATTTAACTCGTTCGGAAAGAAAGAAAAATGTCATTTATTCCCCCATCCCACTGTGTGCACTGTCGATAATATGAACGGCAAGTAATTTGTTAGAAAATCATTCCATTTTTACTTTAATAATGTTTTCAACTAAAATTCACGCTCGCTTTGCCATTACTATTACTCTCATTGTTTGCAAGATTTATTATGCATGCAAAGGTTAAGAAATAATATGCATATCGGAAAATACATAAATCATTGCTGTATTATTGACATTCTAACACTGTCTGTCACAGTATAAATATTAGGGGGAAGAACGTATAATTTATTTGTATCATACGTCTAAATTTATCAACCGGTATCATCTTTTTGCTCTTGTTTAATTTGTTTTCTTACTTTTTGTTTAATCCTAATAAATAATATACACTTCTAAATAAGTGATGGATAGAAATAGGGTGTAATATTATTATTCTTTTCAAATGTATTAAACCGTCGCTCTGAATGCAAATATTAATATGCAATTAAAATCACAATTGTTATATTTAAAACTTTTGTGAGATATAATATTAGTATCAATTTGGTGATGTAAGGTATTCAGAGGTTTTCGTTTTTCATTTTTAATAAAACCGTTCTGAATGTTTAATAATTGTATGTGAAAGAAGTTTTGTTATTATAAGGTATAATAACGTTAAACAACAAATCCTGATAAATATTAAAGATGTAATACATTCTTTATTATTTATTTAGGGGGATGTAATTTCTAGTAGGGTTTTAATATCCTAGATTTTATAAATATTTGTCATATTTGTAAATAATCTTTGTATATTTTGTATAAATTAGATAATAGCTACAATGTAAATATTTGTATATAAAGTGTCGATTTTTAGTTTATTAGGTGGTTCGTGATTTTAGTCGCTGAAAAGGTTATAATCTGTTTGTAAGTAACCAAAGACAGCACGTGTTGCTAGTTGTAGATTCTAAATAGTGCAAATTTATATTGTTTAAGGTATATACATAGACACTGTAAAAAATGAGGTGAGAGTTACCTTGGGAAAGAGTTTAACTTTCCTCTCTTATTTGCGGTAGTTTTAATCTAAAATTTAACTTTACCTACTTTACCTTATTTTTGGTAAAATGTTCTTTAATTGTGTAAAATTACAAAAAATATAAGTAATTCTACTACATTTAACTGGCTAAAATCACTATCCATAATGTAAATTTACATAACTCAGAAAAAACTTCCTTGGAAGTGTATTATTACTCAACAACAATTCATTTTTAGTGTAATATTAAAGATAAGATGAACTTTAACGAGTACAGTGTAATTTTGCCCTTAATATATTTTTAACCGATGAGATACTATTTCGCTAATTCCACTTGTTGATGAGTGGTGACCTTCGTTTCGTGAAAGAATTCAGGAACCCATTATGAACAGTCCAAATTGGGCTGCTGGGGAATGGTCAGAATGGTGTGTACCAAATTCTTTTATGATTTCTTGTTACATGTTATATTATTATTATTATTATTATTATTATTATGTTGCCCAATCGACGAGCCGTACCCCATCGATATAGAACGAAGTGTTTATTACTCATTAATATTTTGTTTTTTGTTGTAGTGTAGTGCGGATTTATTAAAATCAAATATTTACATGTATGACCCAAGGTGAGAAGAATTTTCTTTTATATTAGAAGTTAAAAAATAATAATCGGTAGGTGTATGTTAAAATTACAAATAAATCAATAAAATAAAAATATTTTATTTAATGTTTTCTAGGGTGAAGACATTCGAAAACAAGAATTCGAAATAAACTAGCATAACTGTAATTGAGAAAGGTACTCGTGTAGAATTGTTTATATAATTTATAATTTTTAAATTTTCTAGGTGGAATCGAAACCATTACCTGTTGCCTTCAAGAGTCATTTCAGAAAGTCCCTTAGAAGAAGCTCTGTTGTCTTATATTTGATATAAGTACATTCATTCAATAAAAATTAATTTGATTTTATTTTATGTTTCTTACAATCCATTTAGCAATATAAGTAATTAAATTAATTAGAGGTACGATTGAATTTGCAAGTACTTTCACAAGTCATCATTACATTCAAGAAGTATTTTCACATTTGTATTTTGACCTTAAAAAGTACTATTGCAATGAAATATTAACTTTGTCATGTAGCTTTACACAGGTGTTTTAATGTTAAAATGTAAAATTACATTGAGATTGTAATTTTAATCTGTAAATTTAATTAAAAAGGGAACATTACAAATGCAAATTTAACCTAATATTGAAATTTCCCACTTCCTATGAAAATTACACTTTGAAGTAAATTTACCCCAAAAAATGGAGGTAACATTAGTTGCCTCTAGGGTAAATTTACCGGTAATTTTTTAGAGTGTACTTAGTTTACTGTAATAAATGTACAGTACATCGTATAATGGTGTAAAACTAGTCTTCAAAATAAAAGTTACTCATTGGGATTATAAGTTATGTGCATATTTACAATAAAGTATTCTATAAGTATTCTACGATAATAAAAATAAAAAATCAAAGTTAAGCCGTTTATAAAAATAAGTGCTTATCAAGTGAGCTTATCACGGCTACTTTGTTATGAGAAGTTTAAGTTTGGTGTATGTACTCGGAAATCTATGTGTTTAGCGATATCTATAATAAATCGATACAAGGTATAGCATTGAAATAGTGTTCTGGATTGGAGTTGGATACGCGCCAAAACATTGAAATATGTTAATGGTTGTAATAGAAATGATTTACTAGAACATAGTAAAAAACAACTGCCAATAAAAGATAAGAACACCTTTTCGTTGAAAATTGAATTTGTGAAAGAAGACTAGTCCCCCAGGGTAAAATTAATTAGTAATTTAGAGAAAAAGTAATAAAAAGAAAAAATACCCTATAATTTAATAATTAGTCTTGGATAGATTGTCTTGTGATAAATGTGAATCACCTAATCACCTTAAGAATCTCACATCATCCAGAGTTAAAGTGTTCGTGTTTTCTCAATTATTTTTATTACGAACCTAATTACATTTTATTATTAAGTCATTACGTATTATTAAACTAATATCAAGATTTACATAATTTATTATTATTTATACCAATGAATATGGAAATAGTTTTGACACAAAATGGTTTACTGGAATTGAGTATTAGACAACTACAAATAAAACATCTTTCAATTGAAAATTGAATTCGGGGAAAAAAAGAAAAACTAAAAGTAAATTATGATTTAAGAATTAGTATTGGTTAGATTAGTTTTGATATATTTGATTAACCTAATCACCTTAAAAACCACACAACACCCTGAGTTAGAGTTAAAGATTTCGTGTTTATTTAATTTATATTTTGCTCTAATATTATTGTTAATAAATAATTAATTATATTTTCTGAAATCATCTTATTACATATTATTGCAGTAATATCAAGATTTACATAATTCATTATTATTATTATTTATACCATTGAATATGGAAATAGTTTTAACACAAAATGGTTTACTGGAATTGAGTATTAAACAACTACAAATAAAACACCTTTAAATTGAAAATTAAATTTGGAGAAAAAAGAAAAACCAAAAGCAAATTATAGTTTAAGAATTGGTTTTGGATACGTCACTTTTGCTAATTTTGATTCACCTAATCACCCCTAAAAACCACACATCACCTTGAGTTAGAGTTGGAGGTTTCGTGTTTATTTAATTTATATTTTGCTCTAATATTATTGTTAATAAATAATTTAATTATACCTTATGAAATCATCTTATTACATATTATTAAAGTAATATAATATAAAGATTTACATAATTCATTATTATTATTATTTATACCATTGAATATGGAAATAGTTTTAACACAAAATGGTTTACTGGGATGGAGTATTAAACAACTACAAATAAAACACCTTTAAATTGAAAATTAAATTTGGAGAAAAAAGAAAAACCAAAAGCAAATTATAGTTTAAGAATTGGTTTTGGATACATTACTTTTGATAATTTTGATTCACCTAATCACCCCTAAAAACCACACATCACCTTGAGTTAGAGTTGGAGGTTTCGTGTTTATTTAATTTATATTTTGCTCTAATATTATTGTTAATAAATAATTTAATTATACCTTATGAAATCATCTTATTACATATTATTAAAGTAATATCATGATTTACATAACTCATTATTATTATTATTTATACTATTGAATATGGAAATAGTTTTGACACAACACAAAATTATTTACTGGAATTGGGTATCCAACAACTACAAATAAAACATCTTTCAATTGAAAATTGAATTCGGAAAAAAAAGAAAAACCAAAAGCAAATTATAATTTAAGAATTGGTTTTGGATAGATCACTTTTGATAATTTTGATTCCTGATAATTTGAGAATTGGTTTTTAATCACCTTAAAAACCACACAACACCCTGGGTTAGAGCTGAAGGTTTCGTGTTTATTCAATTTATATTTTCCTCTAATATTATTGTTAATAAATAATCTAATTATAGCTTATGAAATCATCTTATTACATATTATTAAAGTAATATAATATAAAGATTTACATAATTCATTATTATTATTATTTATACCATTGAATATGGAAATAGTTTTAACACAAAATGGTTTACTGAGATGGAGTATATAACAACTACAAATAAGACATCTTTCAATGAAAAACCAAGAGCAAATTATAACACATCACCCTGAGTTAGAGTTGGAGATTTCGTGTATATTTAATTTATATTTTGCTCTAATATTATTGTTAATAAATAATTTAATTATATCTTATGAAATTATCGTATTACATATTATTAAACTTATATCAAGATTTACACTCCTTTAACGCTCATTGATTCTGATCAAAAGTGATTCTGTTATTTATGTTGTTTGTAAAGATAAATTTTAACTTCCAGTTAAATAAAAGTAAAATTATTTAAATAAAATCGTCACTAAAAAATGTTCCATTGTAAACTCTCTGCGAACGTTTAAATACGGAGTATAATCGCTTTTATTTAAAATTAAAAGCTCTAACAGTTTCTAGCAGCTGATTTTGTTATATTAAATTTATTTAATTTCAACCCTCAACTTTTCAAAATAATCATAAAATTTTGTATTTTTATCTTAAAATTGATTTCAGTTGTATTGTTTTATAATGATTATGTAGACAGTAGGTTAAGTAATCATTATAGCAAAAGTAGGTTAGTTTGAGGAATGAAAGTCAATATCTATTTTGAAACTTGGATTAGAGAATTGGAAAATGGAAGTTCCTGATGCAGAAAATTATATTTTTCTAAATTGGTTATGGCATGGTCAAAGTATGGATCATAAAATGCAAATGAAAAATGTAAATCTATAAAAATATAATTAAATTGGAATAGTCATGATCATGGTCACATGGTTTTTGAAATATAACGATTTATAAACGAAAGAAAATTCTTGGAATGGTAGATACATCACTTCTTGGATATCTGATTTAATTAATTTAGATTAAAAAATCCAGTAAGAATTTTACTTTAAAAGTATTACAATAAAATCTAATTTGCATATTTCGGTTCCCTTAACATCGTGAACCCTTAGTCGGCCTTGATGTCGTTGGTTTGTATTTTCATTTCATTTTTATAAAGTTTTTTTTAGTTATAAAAGAATAGTAATTATTAATTAAATTGAGAGTCAGATGACTATTTCATTTTGAAACTTTAATGAAGAAGTTATGATAATAAAATTTAAAATAGATGTGAGTTTCAGCTGGGACTTTGCGTTAGAGGCATTACATTTAACAAGCCCAGACAATAGCTCGTTCCAAAAAAATAAAAAGACATCATCATTACTTATTTGACGCACACTTACGGGAGTATAAATGGGGAGAATTGAAGCTTTTCTCGTGAAAATTTAGACATCGAGAAGAGGGGTGCCCCAAATTATTTGTTACAGGAATAAAAGAAAAGTACGTATTCATTCTACCCGAAGACTGGTGTACTTTTAGATTAAAAATCTATCTTTGTTGGCTTCCAATAAGTTTCTGAAAGAAAATGAATCTTAAAATAATGGGCTCCAGTGGAATGGGAATATTTGAAATACTGATAGTACAATGAAAATAGTACATTTGGGTTGCTAGTTGGTATTTTTATTACTACTAATAATAATAGAAATAAAATATTTTCAAACAAGAAATTATACTACAGGTTTATCAGAAATGAACAAAATACTACGACAAATAAATCATTAGGAAAGAATAAAGTCAACCGAATCCGGAGTGAAGCGAAGGATGGAATGGTTGACCGGTTTCGTGTTGTGCTTTCAAAAGACGTATTTCGTTCAAATGGGATAAGAGTATCTCATTCTTATTAAATATTAACATCTATTTTTTCTTAAATATCTTTATTGTGATTTCTACAAACACCCATTTAAATGTTGTAAACAAGTTACATTTATCAATTAGTTAATTTAGCAGTCTAAAAAGTAGTCTAAAAGACAAATTTTATAGACAGCGTGAAAATTAATAATTCTGGCTACAAAGAATTGTAAGGGTTTTGTTGCTTTTAAGATCTATTTCTTCATTTACAAGATACCATTTATATGGCCGGCCTAGATTTCTTTATTTGTTAATGCATATCCTATTCTAAGGTATATGCTATGAATATCTGATGAACTTCACAATCAAAAACCAACATTTTCAAAACTTTTAACATATATTACGGCATTAATATCTAGTTTTTATAGTTGACTTCTCATTGAATTAGATTAAATTACAATTATATTAATATTAAAAATAAATTTTATCTTATTAAACATTTTCTGTTTCCCACCACTTTTATCTGTACACATGTAGGAGGCAGTTCTGTATTCTCTAGATTTCTTTTTAAGTGTGTTAACCTAATAAGATATCTTGGACTAAACTTAACGGTGACTAAAAATCAATTTCTACATTTAATCTCCAGGTTTTTCTTCATTGTATTATATAAAGCTGTCTAGTTCACGACTAGAATTGATTTAAGTTAAGCATTTCTGTTCAAAATTACCTATTAATATTTTATGTAAATTTACATTTTTCTATTTTTGCAATGCTCTAAACTAGCTTTTCAACTTGTTCCTAAAGAAATTAATAAATTAATTAATAATTTAGTAGGAAACAATTCTGATATCTACTTACCCTAATTTGTATTTATTAGTAAGCTTACTCCTCCCAATTAGCATTTGCGTCAAATATTACTCTTTTTGCAATGAAACTCGATGTACTATTAATTTCAAAATGATTTAGGACAGCAAGAGTAATATGATGCTATTTTAGTCTTTTTTTTTTCAGTGTAAATACATAAAATAAAATAATAGAAAATAGCATCACATTAGCTTTGCCATCTTAGATCATTGTGAAACCAATAGTAGGTACATAATCGAAGGAAATAGAAGTTTGTTCGATTAGGGATTTAATTGAATCCCATTAAACACTTTTTTAATGTGATCAAACATTAAATAAAACAATGTAAGGCATTAAGTAAATAAACGCTACAGATACAAGAGCCTACATCCTCAGTAGCCATGGTGTCTAGATTAGTTTAATTAACCACATCCATTAATAATAAATCAAGAAGCTTCTAATGTAATTAAGCAAATCAATCAGAGGAATTTTTAATCAATCTACCAAAATTTAAAAAAAAGAAAATGAAACATTAACATTGAATTAGTGTGTCTAGAAATTTCAAGTTCAAGGACCTTTGACGAATTTGCATAATCTACCTGTACCTTTAAACATAATTGGAAAGGAAATATCTTTTAAAGAGTTCAAAGACCTAAAACTAATTTGCATATTACCTGTAGTGTGTACTTTTAAAAAATAATAATTGAGAAACAAATGGCCTTTTAAAAACGCATTAATGAAAAGAGTCTTTTAAGCAAATATTTCTACCAGAGAAAGAATTTATCTTTATTTTTTATCTGAAATACGGTTATAATAGAACCATTACTATAATAATAATCAGTAGAAGTTCCACCTTTGTTTGTTTATATTGGAGAGAGGGAAAACTAAACAGAAAATTATAAATTAATTAAGGGTGACCACAGGGTTCAATGATAGGACCCATTCTATTATTTTAAATATAACGAAATTTTTAGTATAGGTAACGATTTAGTTTCCAGATAATTTAAATGACATTTAAGTGACTTTATTGTGGTTTCTGCAAACATTAAGAAAGAAGTTATCAAAGAGGAATATCAAATTGTCCGTTATCAAACTCTAAAGTAAATCCCAAAGGGATTTCCTTTTTTCCCTCTGAGAAAGCTTCTGCGTACCCTTCTAACACTAATAAACTAATTCATTCTATTTATTATTTCGTATGAGTTCTTCCATATTTCTGTAATACTGTTTTCAGTTTAAAATTCAAATTTGTTCGGTTTTGTTTTCGTATGCGTCCCTTCTCCTGGAAGATTCCCCTTTAAAATTCTAATAAAAAAAGAATCGACTTCTAGGATAAGATCATTTGCGATTATCGATAGCGATTCCTGCTTTCTTTGCGAATCTTTTACTGTTTCTGACCGCAAAGAGAAAAAACCTCGCGAAGTTTTAGTGGAAGAATTATTCAGGACGCAGAAGAAAAAACGCAAACTAATCTAAAGTTTAGCTTCACGAAAGTAAAACTGGAGAAAAAAAGAAGGCAAATCCTAGCATAAAAGAATGTTTTGAAAGTTCAATACATTCCCTTGTTTAACAACACCCACGCAGGTACTGATTGTGACATTTCTTTTCAACTGTCAAAGAATGTGGATTTTCCTTTTTTTCCCTAAATATGAAAATTATTGCTTAAATAAAGAGAAATTCCGCAAGTAGAGAAAAAAGTAGTTGTAAAGGAAAAAAACAGCTTAACCTTTCGTGATTTCTTTCAAGTTCAAAGGCGGAGGCGCGGTGAAAGTGTGACATTCGTGCTTTAAAGAGCGAAGGTCATGAATCGTAAATTTACGAGGCATGCATTTTGTTGTTGTAGTAGTAATATAAGAGTGCGAGTGGTTGCTTGGTTGATTGGTTAGAGAGTGAATTACCTTTAACTTTTTTTTTCTTTTGACCAAGAAAGTTGCTTTTATTAGAAATTCTAAATTACGCATACCAAAGGCTTTTGATCTTGAAAGGATGGAGTCTCTTTGAGAGTAAAAATGCATCTCCTCAATTAAGTGTTAGTTGACCTTGTTTATAGAAACGACTTCATTATAAATACTCACTCACTTTACAAACTCGTTTGTTATTTAACCGTTCTTTATATTATCGTACCCAACAATAAGTGTGTACATTTCTCCATTCAATGACATTGGCGAGACGAATCAATTTTATTATTACCAATGGATATTTTTTATCAAGGTAATTAATCTAATAATAGTAATAATGCAACTAATACATCAAGCGTGTTTAAAAAAAAATCTTTTATTGGAGATCAATTCTATCTGCTGATGAGGTCAAATGAGAACAAACTTAGATATTCTATGTTAAAAGCCTAGCGCGTCCGTATTTAAAAGGTAGACAGGTCTCTCATTTTTTAGCATGTAATAACGTTTTTCAACACAATCAAAATAGATGGGGTGGGGTCTGAACTGGACAGTTTTTGTATCCGCCGGCGACTACCTATTACCATTTTAGCAGCTCTCACAAAAACCATCAATGAAAAACCACTGCCAGCAGACACCAGTGAACACATCTGCACGCCGCTGTACATCTTTAATAGTTCAAAGAGCAGTAAGCTCATAAGTCAAAAGCAGCTCTTTTGCAGCAGGGGACTTCCTAGTAGACGGAGGTATGGAACGCACAAGAATTTCGCTCCAAACATCAAATTTATTGAGTTTACTGTCTCCAGTCTTCTCCAGCGGAACTCCATAAGGCTAATTTCATGCCAAATCAACTAGCACCATGTGCTTCAATGTCTCAGATTTTGTTCAAATTGTCCTTGGATAGATTTTTTGGATGGCCGAATTAGAAGTTTTTGAAAATTTCGATTTTTTGCAAATTCTGCTACCCGACACTCTACATCATCTAACTAAACTTGTCATAACTCCCTTAGTTTTTCAGATATTCGGCTCATCTAAGTGTCAGATTAACGCTAGTTCTTGGATCTTTCAGAATGCAAAGAAGAAACGTGCAATGACATTGCACAGTAGAAAAGTAGCAAGCTCCGAAGGTAAATCTTGGTGTTTTTACAAATTTTGACATTGCTCCTGTGTTACAACTGTCACCCTTTTGAAACTTCTTTTTATAGAATCATCTTAGTCTATGCTTGGTATAGTTAAAAAATAAACTTTGTTAAGGTTAAATACCGAAAATAGGTAACTAGAAACAATAAATACCAAAACTAAATATCTAACACTTCTAATAAAGGAGAATTACTAAGTTCAGTTGCTCATTCATTAAAGGTCCTGTCCGTTTATGTTTGTGTATTTCAAAAGCTTCTAAAATGTCTAATTTGTGTTTATTGTTGCAAAAATGTAAGAATTTGATGTTATTTTGAGTTGTCATTAGGTGGTTCTGTTCCAACAGGTGCTTGGCATAATTAATTTTTTCTGGGTGTTTATTTCTATAAGAGCGTACGTGTTCTTTGTATCTTATGTCCTTTATTAGAAGTGTTGATATTTAGTTTTTGTATGTATTGTATCTAGTTACCTATTTTCTGTATTTATCCTTAGCAATGTGTTTGTTTATCAATTTTATCTACCTTTGATAAATGATAATGACATTTAAGTCGCAACAATTGTAAGGTTAAGAATTTATTAAAAACTTGTGAAACTTTATCTAATCTTTTGATTTTTATTACATTTTATCAAATTTATTATCACACCTAAACCACCACTGCACCACAAGGCATGCATGAATCAGCCTTGATAAGTCAAGTCACTCAATATATTAAACGTACTTATATGTATGTTGTTATTTCCGCGCTGGTTACTCTTACAAGAAAAATTTTGATTTAGCGGAAACTTTCCGAGTTCTTTCTTATAAAGGTTTTTAGAAGCTAAAGGCGCTAAATTGGCCTCACTTTAACGGGTTAACTTGGCATTTTGACAGCCATTTGGTCTAATGACTTTTTTGTCTAATGAACGCTTGGTCCAATGGCAATTGGTTCAACGAGATGGTCATCAAATGGTACTTTTGGCCCAACAGAACTTTTCATCTAATGGGACTTTTGATCCATAATCATTTTTTTAGTGAATATCAAATATATTTTTTAAATTCTTTTTAAAAAGTACCATTGGACGAGAAGTTTCATTGACCAAAACGCCCATTAGACTAAAAGTCGCGCCGGGCGAAAAATGTCATTGGACCGAATATCTATTAGACTAAAAATCTCTTTGGTCAAATGGCATTAGGCCAAAAGTCCGTTGGACCAAAAGTCCGTTGGAGCAAAAGTCATTAATAAGAAGTCTAATACCCCCATCTATATCCATTGTGACTCCGTGCATTTCCCTGAAACGACTAAGGCCTTACATATCCTCGAATTTTTATTACAAGAGACATGGGCTTTTTCCGATGAGCATTTATTCCTAAACAACGTCGCATATAAAATGCTCAATAGCGCGTAGTTTTGTATTACACCTTATCCATGTGCATCCCTATCATTCTCAACCAACTTTCAGTTCAAACTAGGTACTGAAACTTGCGTGGGGACGCTATAATGCAACCTATGAAGCATCCCTAGCCTAGCACTTTTTGCGCTTTCATCTTCAATAGTTAAAATTCAAACATGCAGAGATTTTAGAGTTAAAAACTGGTTAAGGCTGTTAAAATTCGAAATCTTTCCTACTTCTGATTAATAAAGGTTTTGCAAGCTCACGAACGTTTCTGAAAGGTTTTCGATATTCTTCATTTGGAAGCTGTATAATTAAGTTACGGATGTTGAGTTAATTAAGTTTTAAAATTACAAAACCTGAACAGCAGCGTAACTAGGTAAGATTGCGCGTCCCTGCAACACTTAACATTTGCACCTCTCATATATACAGTGCCTAACAAAAGTTAGGGGGATATTGAGTGTCGAACAAAAACGAATTTTTGAAAAGTTTCGCGAAAAATGACCTTTTTCCACAATTTCGTTCAACTGTTTTTGAACTCTAGACATCAATGATCAATTATTTTAAATAGCAAAACCCCCAATTTTTTCATTAGAATAGATAGAGATTACTTGTCTGAGCATGGTGATGCCTCATAAGTGGGATCTGTTACTGTTATCCAGCATCTAGAAATTATGACGTGATTTTCCTAAGAAACCTTTTTCTAAGAATAAAGTAGGGATTTCAATTTTAGAAAAACATTATTTTAATTGTAGAACTATGGTTTCAACAGGAATGCGCATCTCCACATTTTAAGTCTTTTCCAAGCGGTGGATCGGAAGACGCGGTGCAGTAGAATGGCCACCCTGGTCACCAAACTTGTTTCCCCTCAATTTTTCTTGTTGGAGTATTTAAAAGGCAGAGTTTACGAGCACTGTTTGGACGACGTAGAAGATTTGAAAATGCGATCAGAGCTGAACTAATTACTCCCGAGACGATTAGAAATGTACACAATTAATTTGTCCAAACAACAAATGGTGCTCAATTTAAACACTTATTGTAACTATCGTAGTCAATTAATGTTTCTAAACTTTTGTTATAATAGTAGTAGTTCCCCTTTCACAGGCCTTGAAGGCTTATTGGGGTATAGCAGGGTAGGCTGCTATTCTTGAGCCGTTCGGTACTCAAGGGTGGTAAAGTGGCTAGCTTTACGCACCGACCGCCTATTATTACCCCAGGAAATGATTTCCCAGGTACTCATTTTCACAGGCTGAGTCGACCTGGAAGCCTTAGATATTTTTAAAATTCCAATGTATTATTCCTGGGATTCGAACCCAGGACCTTAAGATTGGTGGTCAAGTGCCTTACCCACTGAGCTACAATGGTTTTTTCTTATAATAACACCTTCAATTAAAATGATGGTTTCCTAAAATAGGATCCCTACTTTATTCTTAGAAGAAAAAAGGTTTCTGGGGAAATCACGTCATAAGTTGTACTGGACGGTAGGTAACAGACCCCAATGATGAGGTACTGGCGTGCTCAGACAAGTAAGCACTATCGAGCACTGATGAAAAAATTGAGGTTTGCTATTTAAAAAACGGACCACGACGTTAAAGCTCAAAATAATATATATATATATATAATAATAAAATATATAATTATAATGAAATTATGTAAAAATATCTTCTCAAAAACTAAAAATCGATGTGTCTTGATGTTTTTCTCAAAACGTATTCATTTTTGTTTTTAATAATAATAATAACAAATGACTTTATTTACAAAGTGGCTAATACAAATAGAGAACACTAAATAATACAGAAAAGTTTGTAAATGGGCGAAGTTCAGTATCGTATAGGTGCTGCTCTTTCACTTAACCCAAAAATATAATTAAGGGTATAATAATGTAGTAATGTAATAACAATAATGGCGCACAATAATGTTTGACAAAGTTGACACTCAACATAATACAAAGAAGCGGTAAGAGGGATCCCTGCCTTAGTAAGATTTAAAAAAACGTGACATGGAGTAGGTGCAGAAGCAATACTTTATTTTAACAATAAGAAACAGTTACTTTGAAGACCAAATGAAATTTTGGGAAAAAATTGTGGGGTGTACTTTGTTTTAAAATATAAAAGGTAAATACACATCGAAATCTAACAATAAAACAACATAACATAATAAGGTCAGTACTTTACTCTAGCAACAAGAAATATCTACTTCGAAAAACCAGAAAAAATCCAGGGTGAAATTTGCGAGGCGTCGATTAACAGAAATAGAAGTGTGCGAACTTCACTGGGACGCGCCTCGTATGTACAATTCCTTTCTTGTTGATAGGGATTGTTAAATACAGTTAAATATGGTTGTTTCCAAATCTTTCCTGTTATTCCTGGGATTAGTTAAACAGCCAACCGGATTGTTATTCATTTAAAAAAATGGTTGAGGGCCAAAAGTCCCACACTCTAAAAAATTACCTTTTGGTCCAACATACTGGTCCAATGGTAGTTTTGGTACAAACACAGTACTTTTGATCAGTGAGGCTTTTGGTCTACAACCATTTTTTAAATAAAAACCAAGTCAAATAATCTTTTTTAAATTCTTTAAATCAGTGAACAATACCAGTTCAATCTGTCGTTCAGGTTACCAATAAGAGCCGTCGTTTAAGTTCATTCAGTTATTGTATTTTGAAAGTGCCAATAGATGAAAAGGCTCATTGAATCAAACATCCATTAGACTAAAATTCCTGTTAAAAAAACTATCATTAGACTAAAAGTCCCATTGGACGAGAAATATCATTAAATGAAAAGCCCCATTGGACCCATTACTAAAAGTCCTGTTGGCCGAAAAATATCATTAGTCGAAACGTCCCATCATTGGTTCAAATTCCCATAGACTAAAAGTCCTGTTGGTCGAAAATTATCATTAGAGGAAAAGTTACATTGGATCAAAAACCCATTAGACGAGAAGTACCATTAGCCGAAAAGTCCCACTGGCCCAAGCGTCCATTAAACTGAAAATCGTGTTGGACAAAAACTTCCATTGGACCAAACATGGATTACAAACAGTCCATCTCAGATTTAAATCTTAAACCCTTATTTCTAACTTCAAATCTTTAAATTTGAAAGCTTTGGGATCTTAACGACTGATAGGCTCAAATTTTTAAAGTGCTTAAATTTTTAAAACTAAGTCCTAAGTTCCTTGAAGAATAAAGTATATTTCTGAAAATTTCTCCCGGTAAAGAGATTTTTTTTTAGGAAATTTGCTATCACCACTTTTCTAAGTCTCCAAGTTCTAAAGTAGATATTATGTATAAAGTTGCTAGAGCAAACCCATGTCTTAAGTAAGAAAAATTACAAACAAAATGAGGATGATTTCAAAGATCAGATAGAACTAGTTTTGATTTGTTAGTGTGGAGAGTTACTGTTTATAAAAGATTCTCTTTCTAAATGTGCCTCCGAAAATCAAAGGTTTTCTTGCATGGAATTCCGTCTATGGAATTTAGGAAATTTTAGCATCATTCCCAATATTCAATGCCAACTTGACAAGTCTAAAATTAAATGCCTTTGTACAACACCATAAATGTAGTTAAGATCTAAAGGAGGTACGGTATTTTTTGTGATTTATTACCCACATTTAAATCATTACAATTTAATTTATCTACAACAATATATCATGGTGGGAAAGAAAACGATGACAAAAATATGTGATACGTCATTCTGCATACCAAGAGTGTATTTACCTCTAAGGAAACAATGGTTCGTTAATAGCACGTTTAAAAATGGTGCAAATAATAACTCCCATGACATTGAGAACATTAAGAAATTTTAGACTTTAGAATTATTCATTTCAATCAACCAATCGGAAAAGACTCAGCCTAAAAGTTAATCTAATCTAAACTATGAATTCACGAAATACATTAAACTTGTTGAATGATAATATAAAAAAGCGAGGTTAGATTATCACTTCTGTTTTATTCCAAACTAACCAACAGAAACAATGAGGTTATGCTAAGCCGAGAAGAGTCACTTTTAATTTCTCACTGTTACTGAGTTAGTGAAGGGTCCTAATGAGATTTCCAAAGGAAAACAATTGAAATTCATCAACTGAACTTACTTTTTCTAAGTGTTTGTAAAAGACTAGAGATAATTGTATTTTTTTTGGAGTAGGCGATAGAAGAATGATGTTAGGAACCGCATAAAAATAAATTCGATTTCGGGAACAGAACAAAATACCGGAAATGGTGTTCCCTCTTAAATACGTGATAAATGATAAGGTTTGCCCACATTTAGAAGAAGCGCGCATTCCCCTACCCTTAAACTTAAACGAGAAAGATGAATCCTCCAACTAAAAAATAAAAGTCTGATACGATCGAACCTCATTTTCTCTCCTTTTTTATTAGATTTTTTGCCTACACATTCTTTTGTTAAACAGAACCGCTCATTTGATTCATTTAGTAGCTGTAGAAGAGTAAAATTTAGCCACACTTCTAGGCTACCGTCACGAATACAATTAAAACATCCATCAGTTTTGATGACGGCTGACCACTGGCTACTCGTATAACATACATAATTTATTTGGGCAAATGCCAGTTTCCATTACCATTTTACTCGCTAATTCTTGTATGCCTTCACTTGTTTTGTTTTTCGTCTGAAATTAAATTTTCAGTTTAGTTTTGTTCGGTAATTGAATGCAGAAGATTATGTAAAAAGTGAGCTTATGGAAGGGGGTTCAGGAGTAGGGGTGATAAAAAATTGAAAGGGGTCACATTAAAACCGCATTTATTTTATCCTCAATTTTGGTTAAGTTTCATTTAGGTCAAAGTAATTCGTTTTACTTAACCTCTCTCGGCCTAGACAGATAAATGTTGCACATTTGTTGTCATAGAAGTTTCAAATTTCGGCTCAATCGCACATTAGTCACTGTTAGAGAAAAATGTTATAATTTCATTCGTAGTCTGTTGATTGATAATTTTAGAACAAAAAATCCTAATCGATTCTTTCTCATTTAATTTAAAAAGTTAATAAATAATGGAGATTATAATCTGTGTGTATATCCATAGGCAACACAAAGAGCTCACGCTCATGCTCACACATATTCGTTGCACTTAATTAGTTTACTCATAACTTTAACTTTATCCGATTTTAAAGATCAAGTCTCCTCCTACAAAATAAAACTATACAGCGTGTCATGAGTTAGAATGCATTAATTTTAAGGGGTGATAGAAGACATCAAAAGGAACAAAAGTCTTAATAAATCTTTTTCTATGTTAAGAAGCTTTCGAGTAATTTAGAAAAAAACATTGCCATATGTGGCAACCTTGCTTAAGTATAATCGCAGCTGGGTCTTGACCTTGCGTTAGAAAATCAAACAAACAAACTGATGATGACAGCCGTTGTTTAAAAATAATAAACATACGAAGCAGATTATTGGTCGGGTTACTAATTCTACGAAAATTGTAATCGGCACCGCAAACAAAATTTGTACGTTGTACGTTAAAATCACGCTGATTCATAACAAACCAACTGTAAAAATAAGACAATAATTGATCTACATTTTATATTTATTTATTTTGTTATTTCACGCCTACACTACGGGGGAACCAACAGCTAAGGTCATCTGTCCCCCATCTAACATGCAACACGAATACACACATCCATAGTTGAGGTGGCGGAATTTTCCAATTAGAAAAATTCCTTCGCCCCAAGTGGGATTCGAACTCACGACCCTTGGAACACGAGTGATGCACTGACACCACTCGTCCACCGCCGGCCCTATTTTATATTTATTAATTTCCGTAATATTTTTAAAATTTCTTGACATATTTGTTTTTTAATAAAAAAATACTATATTATGTAAAAAAAATGATTAAGGCACCTAATTACCATAAAATTAAATATTTTTTAATGCAGCCAAAACGAGGTGTCAACTAAATCCCTTAACCTAATTATCTAATTTAGATTAGATAAATCTTCTCTTTAAAAGATATTCTCTTATAAAATCATTGAAAACTGTTATTAGATAAACAAAGTGCTTTATTGACAAATTATTATTTCAAACTTCAACAAACTACAAACTCAGTTTGATCTCACTCTAAAAAAAGGGTAGTATTTACAAAGCTGTGATCAGGCAGTGACCCAAATCTTCTTAAATTGCAAGGTTGTAAGCAAAACGTGCTTTATTTCAATGTCAAGAAACTTCCACATCAGCATCTTGTGCGAATGTGGAGCAAATTTTATTACAAACGGGTTGTTACGTTTCTTAATTGAGTAAAATAAATTTGTAATTGTAAAAAGAATTAAATTTTACGCGGAAACCATATACGATAGGATAAAACGTTATTAAGGTTTGTTGTTGTGATAGATGAGATGCATCTGCCGACAAAGCCCCATACTTAACGTAATATTATTAACGCAGCAAAATGATGTTAAAGTTTCCAACTTTCTTATTTTTTTTCTGAAAAAGTAGTACGTTCTAGAACAAAGTTGTATAAGAATTTTTTGTTCCTTTTGGTGTCTTCTATCACCCCTTAAAATTAATGCGTTCTAACTCATGACACGCTGTATACTGTAGATGCAGACGTTAGGTCTAATGGCATGAGACTGTTGATCTAGTGCACATTTGTTCCAATTGAACTTCTCGTTTAATAATACTCCTGAATGAACTTAAACGGCGTATTATTGTCAACTGGTCATCTATTGAACGTCAGATGTTTTGGCGGCAATTGTTAGTTTTATACAAATTTAAATATTTAACAAGTAGTCTTAAACACATCAAGAATTGTTTTAAGACCCAATCGGAAACTATTAGCTCATAACTTTCCGTGTAATTGGTTATTCATTAAGAAAAATACGTCGTGGATTAAGTCTCATTTGACGAAAGGTCTTGTTCTGTCAAAAATACCGTTGGACATAAAATTCTGTTGGAATTTTATGTCTCATAGGACCAAACGTCCATTGTACTGAAGACTCATTAAAACAAACATGATTGGACCGATTAAAGGCTACTGTACCAACATTGAGCTTGCTTATGTAAACTTTGAAAAATATTCCTTGTAGTTTAGCCCAAATTACTATACCAAGAGTTCCCATTTAGAAATATCTCCTAAATTCTGTAGGATATCTTGAGATTCCCACAATTTATTCGCATTTTCAACACTTAAAATAAATTCATGGCAATTCCTTTAAACGTGCAGGGACACGGGTTGAGAAACCAAAAGTATTCCTGGCAGAGACAGGACTACAGGAGCGAGAACTAATATTACTGCCTGTGTATTGGACTAAGTGGAGTTTCTTAAGTTTTCTGACTTGAAGAATTACTCCAGATACGAATGCAAATAAATCTAACCTAGATCTATAGAATTTCTGAATTGAAAATATCAAAGATTCGGAGTTCCAAATCCATGGAAACTGTTACAGATTGCAAATTTCGAAGATTTAGATGTTTCAAAGATTCAGAAATCAAAAGTTTAAGGACTTGGAAATACAGAGTCCTAAAGGTTACGGAATTTTAGTTGCATATTCTTAGCACCCTTCAATCCGATAGTTTTGAATCTTACAATCGTAAAAATTCAGAAGTCCAAGGTTTTGAAATTTTAAGATTTGAAACACTGGCAGCTCCAGAGATTTCGATTCTTAAAAGATTTAATTTTAATTTTAAAGAATTTAGCAGATACAGGGCCGTCAAAATTAAAATTTCATAATTAATACTTACATGTCTGACCGTCGTATACATTATTCGGCGTAGTAAGAAAAAGTTGACTAGACGGAAATAAAGTTCCCAGTCGTCCTCTCATTCTGGCATAACTGCTGTGGCATCATCTTTCCCTGTCTGCATAGAATAATCACTCGTACACATATCTAATACTAATGGCTGAACTGTATATTATTGCAACGAAAGTGACGTCAGCAATATAATCCAGCCGTTGATGTTGGTTTTGAATATAGAAAATACCCCTCCTATGAAAATAATTTCAGAGAAGAATAAGCTGACCATTTCTTGCTTTGGGACGCATCGAGAGCAAACCTTTCTAATTGGACTGAACTTGACGCTCTAACTGAAATAATTATAGTCTGAACAAAGGTAAGTAAACAAAAAAGTTAATAAACTATAGTGACCGTGTGATAGAAATATGACGTCGCCTGATAACACTACACATTGTACGCTAAAAATTCAAACATTTTGATTTTTTTATAATCTTCGTCACCCTTTATAGACTGTTTCACAAAATCTCATACTTTCCACTTACTATCTACCATGGATTGTGGAAAGCCTCATCCAAATTCGTTTTTTCACAACGAATTGTGCAATTATTTCTACCCATAATAAATTTCTACTTTTGTAGCCGGTAACGTCGTTACCGAAATACGTATTGGCAATTAGTCAAATACAATGTGTGGTTAAGAGACACCGTTAAATATAGTGTTGCGATAAACCACAGTCCTTACAATCCATTATTATGATGAATAAACTTATACATAGAAATTGAGATTATGAAATTAGATGAATCGAAATTAAATTTATGAATTGAAAGTTGGCGAGAATTTAATCGTGGAAATTAAAGCAGATTTGAGAATTTTCAAAAAAGTAAAAAAGAATTAACTTTTCTGGCCTATTCATTATTTAGCTACGATAGAAGCAACTCACTTTTTTGTTACCATTTAAATTGCCTGTTTTATTTAAACTGTAAAAACTAATTAATTGAAAGTAATTAGATTGCTACTCTGATTTTTATTATTTTGTTTTATCAGCTTTCCCGAGTTACAAGAACAAACATTTAAAAAAGACCGTTGTCTAAGAAAGTTAACCACGAATAATATTGTTGCAGATTAAGTATATTCATATTTTTAATTAAATAAATGTAATTTATACTGTAATGATAAAATATACTTTTTAGCTCCACTTTCTAGGTTTTGAAGAAGCCTAGCATAGACGTATGTCTACATACCGTATGTTTCATTAGGAAATGGAATATAGGGAATAACCCAAGCTTTTAAGAAATCATCAGTAAAATCACTCCACGTACTTAAAATTACTATTTCTTTTTTATCATTATCGTTATGAGTTTAAAAAGTATTAATATCCTGAAAATTGTGAAAAAAATTAGATTTAAATCCTTTTAAAAAAATTATTTAAATGAATACAACCTTTAACAACTTTTAAAATAAATGTAGCACGCGCGCTAATGTTTCTTCGTAACTCAGTTAGTTGAAGCGGGACGATAATAAGCCAAAGTCGCTGCCGCTCCAGATTTGATTTCAGCTGGCAGGTAACTTTATTAATATATTTGTTTCAAAATACAAATTTAAAATAATTTTTCTTTCCGAAAATATTTTCACCATAATTTTAAAATTGCAATTCTATCCTCGATATAGCACACGACTAAAAATTAGAATGCCATTTGATAATTAAGCAAACGATTAAGTAAAAATGATGATCTTGTTGCATTGACGACCTGACTAGGTTGTCGAGTACTTAATTACAAAATTAGTGAAAATTTAATTACATAATTATAGTCCGTTCGCAAACCATGCGAAGTAATAAAATAAACTGACAGCCAGGTAAGCGGATTACTACAGCGGTTTTCTATTGTCATTTGCTACTTAAAACCGTAAATTCTGCTGTTATTATAAGCAGCCGCAAAATGCTAGTCAAATGACAATAGAAAATCCACTACTTTGTAGTCCGCTTACCTGAATGCCAGTTTAATTTATTACTTCACATGGTTTGCGAACGGACTATAGTGGATACAGGTAATTAAATTTGTGAAATATGGTTTTCAGGAAAATGGTTGAAAAAATTACTTTTAACCGTTAAAAAATAACTAATAGATATTGTTTAATTTTAAAATATATGCTTTTTTAAAATATAAAGTGTCTTCTCAAAAGTGTCATTTTTGTGGGGTAAGAAAATTAAAAAGTTACCTGCCATCTGGAATCGAAGCTGAGACGACAAAGATTTTTAGCTACCGCCCCGCTTTTAGTTACTGAGTTACGAAAAAATATTAGCGTCGGCGCGTATCACATTTATTATAAAGGTGTTATACTTATTACTTAAATGATTTTTGTTTAAAATAAGAATTGAATATAATGTTTTTCTCCACATTTTAAGGGTATAAGTACTGTTTAAACTTATGATCAGAATGATAGCACTAAGTGAATTACTAGGGGAGATTTTACAAAGGATTTTTTAAAAGTACGCCTTAATTCGTATACTTATTCAATTTCCTAATATGACATTTCCAAACTTTGGTGATTTTTCAAATTCTTTAAAATTTAATATTTTTAATTGGTAATGTTTATTTTAAAGTAAATTTCTAGGTAACTTTTAAAGGTAAACATAGTTATATAACTCTACATCATACTTTTATGAACTTTAAAATATAAGCTGTTCTTGTAGGCATTACAGTTAGTTATAAAACCTTAGAAATACTTAGTAATAATAATTGATTAAACGATAATTTACTTTTGCAATTTAATTCTTTTGAACTTTCGTGAGATATTTTTTTTTATTTTAACAAAGATTTAGTGATGTAAAGAACGCAGAGGTTTTTGTTGTGAAGCTTTTTCAATTATCTTATTACGTGTTGTTGAAGTTTATACCAGAATTTACATAACTGAAGTTATTATTCCGTACTTTTAAACGTTCATCAAAACTATTCTATCTTATTTGGCTTGTCTCAACGTGGGGCATTCCACTGTAATGCCGACTAAAATCAATGTAGACAAAGTCATACTTATCTTTCATTATTAGTTTCTTATTGTTCCTTTATTATCTAATTTCGTTAAATTAAGAAACAAAGGCTACTTGCTGATTTTTTTAATTTATTTTAATTTAACCCCAAGCCACCCCCCTAGTTACCTAGATGATTAAGCCTAGATAATTAACAACTTCGTTTCCTAAAAAATCACAATAAATCTATTATTCTTTATCATTAGTCATCGACCTCAAATATTGCAAGTTCAGTGGCGCCCAACAACACAATTCTAAGTTGGTTCTAATCTTTGCTGAATTCGATTAAAGTTAATTGCTCTATTTCAATGCAAGCCGAGATATTTTGCTTAGAAGTGTACACCTGTACACTGAAGGTTTGTCTTGAATTGGATTTTCTTAAGCTACAAGTTTCTATCATAGTTTCATTGTGTGTGCGCCGATTTGGATATGCACCAGGAAGTGATTCACCTGGCTGTGACATTTAATTATGTTAAAATTACTTTGGTATTTCTTTTTATAGCGTTTTCTATAAAAACTTTTTTTAACGCTAATTTCAAATTTAATATATATATATGTATATATTTTTTACTATAAGAGCAAATTAGGTCAAAAAGGATACTTTACAACCCAAGAAATCGTTAACCTCTAGTTTCAATTCAACTGAAATCATTGCGCTGCATGGTTGCAAATCTTTTTTATTGTAAAAGAAAACAAGTCGCAGTATAGTGCAGATTTGTTAGTTCTTCGGCTTGAGGTTATGTACTTCCTTATTGTATGTTACGCCACGTTGACCAATGGCAGTGATGCAGAGAGACGGTGAATTGTTAACGATGATGTGCACAGTAAACGTGATGCATTTACCTTTTATTAGCACAACAAAGAAGTTTCTGTATATAGGATTATATTTTTATAGTTAGTAGTAGGATTTGTTATTTCTTTCACTTTAGCTTATTTTACACGTACACGTACACACAAGCAAAACACACACACACACACAGAGAGAGGTTCTTTTTTATACTAACCGCGCATTATTTATAATGCAAGAGAAGAATTATAATAGGCGCCGGATTAATTGACCGTTTTCATTTATGCAAAAGCAGAACGTGAACTATTTTAGTCGAGTTAATGATAACGAAGTGGCATGACAAAACGACAAATTGTAATTATTAACACGTCAATTTTCCCTTGTCACGTCTGTCGCTGATATGGCTCGGAAATATGAGCGTTTGATTAATTGATCGTCAAGAACCAAAGCCACAAATTAGCTGAGGTTCGAATATAGTATATCAAACGTAATATAATGAAACTCGAAACGTGTATTATATGTAATATATCTCCCATTGCATGCATAGTGTACATACATAATAAGAATAACGAATAGTAATTATAATTTTGCTTGTCTAACGGTTACACAACGCTTTCTTAATATCAAAAATGATAAACACTTACAAGAAGACAGGTGACTATAACTCAACAGGGGTTTCTGGTTTACTTTGTAAACTCAACGGGTGATAAAGATTTGTACATGGAAGAATCTATAATTTCCTTATGTCGAGGTTATGTTTCCCTGAAGGCTCGAATATATATTTTGAAAATGTCTCTCTAAAACATGGTTTACTAAATCCAGCTCTGCATAAAATGGGCTGAGCCCGTCAAAGGCCTGCTAAAATTAGATTTAAACTGAAAACGTTGCATTAAATATCCTGTGACACCCAACATTGAAATGCCATTAATATAGGAAATTTAAAAATGTACAAAAGGGGGGGAAATTATATAATAACTGTGATGATGATTTAAACAGAATTATTAGATTTCGAAATTCCCAACGGAAACGCGAATAAATAATAAAGGCAAAACGATTTCGCGATTAAAAGTTTCTCTGAGGGAGTATAACAACATTTTTAAAAATATGTCATCGATCCGAAGACGATTGTACTAGAAAAATAAGTTGTCTCTGACTTAGAAGTTGACTCAGTATTTATATGTTCCTAGTATATTGAAAAATAAGTGTTAATACGAGTGTTTAATGAGCCACTAGGCAAGAGACGCAAAGTATGAATATTATACAATTTTCTCTACTATTTTTCCTATTGTCCGTCCTACCTATTTTTTCGCCTACGTAAACAGAAAGTGTTTTCTAAATGTCTTGTTTTGGGAGCATTTAAGGTTTCTTTTCTGCCCTCTTATGTCAAATATATAACCTCTACACTGCTACTAACAGTTATTTATGTACCAAGGGCGTTAGGATGATGATAATGCCAGGAGGACTGGGAAATCGCCCGATGGGCATTATCATTTAGTAGCGCTCGTGGTGCATACAAAATTTTATATTTCACGAGAATGTATCGTATAAATAGAAAATTAGTTTTAATTTATAATTGTTGGCGTTGCCAATTTTATTTAAATACAGTATCCCAGGATCTATTATTTATTTTTACTGTCTCCAGCCTTACTTTGTGAAACTTTGAATTAATCTTTTAATTTGATTATATTTCAATATTATTTATTTGTCAATATTCGTCAGTTATACTAAATAATTTGAATTTAGTGATTGAATACATAAATGGGGTTCGTATTCATGCATTCAAATTTCCCGCCTATTTATTCTAGTGAAATCCTGTTATGTTTTTATCAGCATTAATGCAGATTTATTTATATAACCTCACTTTTTACTTATTGACAACTGATTATAATCCGTTTATTGTGTTTGATTTTTAAGTTATACAAAACTTTATGAATTTTAAGATGGTAAGATTTACTAAATAAGTTTCTTGTTTTAATTACCTGTTGTGATATTTATCTGTATTCCCCGTTTACTTGCAAAGTACTTTGCAATAGCTTTTGTAAGTAAACTAAATTTAAAATATAGGCACTTTTATTTTATTATGAGAACTTAATCTGGTTCTTTCAGATCAATAGCTTAAACAGAAACGACTCACAAGTATGTTCTTGTAATAAAGCTGTACGAGTTTTGTAACTGTTTTAACCTGTTTTTCCAATTGGTGAAAAGCCTCCAGTTATTATTGCTCCAATGTACTATTGGTATTAACCTTTATTATAATCATAACTGTCTGTTTTATGTTTCCCCAATTCTCCTTTTTAGAATATGACACATGACCATGGAATCTGCATTCTGTACGTTAGCTAAAATATGACGTCACCCACCTTTGTGGATAGGAAAACGAACCAAAATTCTCTTCTGAATACTGTTTATAAATAAATTGTCCAGCCTATTTCAGTAATCTCAATTTTATTAAACTTTTATCAGAATTTTTATAAAAACATATTTTCAGTCAAGAATAATTTGTTTATATTAGTTACGATTATTTTCCTATTTTTTCATTGTATCATAAATCGTCTAGTTACAGTGTTGATGTACATATCTTAACAATATGTTATTATTTATTAATGCATGTAGAACATATTCTTACCATTTCTCATTTCTTCAACATTTTCTTTGTATTTGGGGCTTTGCAAAATTTTCTTTTTGGGTATAAACAAGAAACATCCTTTCAAAGTTGAATCAACTGGTTTTAATCTATTTACTATGATCATGCAACAAACAAACAATAATACCTTTTTATCAAAATTAATAAATAAACGACTTCCTTTATAAGTACTAACGAAACTGAACAACAACAACAACAACAACAATAACTGAACCTAACTAATAATCATAACAATATTTATAATGCTAGGGATTTTGACGTTTGTCGGATGTAACAACTTTTACTAAATTTACAAAAGTCAAACAGAGATATGACAATTTAAATCCAACTGTTTTTGTTGTTGTTACCAACATGAAAACAAAAAAGTCCTAATAGCACTAAAGTCATCTAAAGAATAAGTTAATTTTGTCAATAAATTAAATTAATTAAATTTCTGCAGGAGTCGGCACAAAAGAATTCGTGGATCACGCGCCCAGAAACTACATTGCAAATATTCGTTATTTCTTATATTGCAACACACCCGTACGTAAACATAATATAGTATTGTTTTTGGCCTAATGATGTAAATTACTACGGAACGTAACGCCGGCTTCGATTGCAAAGTAAACGATGAGTGGGAGTTATTGACTATAACGCCCGTTTATAATGCCCTGGTTGTTATGGAGTTGTTTATATAGTTCGTATTACAAGTATAATCACCATAACACCATAATATAAGTAAAACATAAATAACAGTGTAAATAGCAACTTTCAAATTGTTGTTAAGTTGGTTACTCTTCTAAAATTTTAGAAGTAAATGTCAATTTTTAATATCGGCATATCTGGAGGTTTTTTAAATGTCACAAAATAATGAATTAAAATAAAATACAGATTTATGTACTTTTATTTGGTTTTTCATTGTTTAAACTGTAAAAATAAACTTAAAATTATGAAAAACTAACAATATCAGCATGTAGAATTATAAAATATTACAGATACATGTAAATATACTGACTAAAGCTTCTTATATTTTTGACAACTTAACCTTAAAACATTGGTAACTTTTTGTCACTAGAATATCTGATATACTCACTACAAAAAGTATGTTTGTTATTGTACAGTCCCAAATTCTATAAAATCTTGACACTGACGGTTGCTATCTAAATTGAAAGCACTATTTAGATGTAAAGAATTTTTTTACTAATTAAAAGTTTATTACTATTAGCTATTATTTAGTCTTTTTGTTAATTTACTATTGTGTAATATTTTCCTATATATTATACTCCATCACATGCCTTTAACTAAGTTCTATTTTAAAGTATAATAAGCAGATAGACAGAAAAGCATTTGCAGCCCTTAGTTGTCTGCTGCCTTCGCTTCTTGATTCGCTCGGGCTTCAAACTACTTTGGGCTGTAAATGCTTACTTTCTGTCCTTGAGACACAAAATACTATTTTGGCCTCCTGAACTGTAAAACGTATGTGGCAGTTGTCCATGCATTAAAGGTAGCTTGATCTTTACAAACCATGCGAAGCACATGCGGTAAAATAACAAAATACACCAGGCGGTTAAAGATATTTAAGAGAAAAATTATCCTTACCACAATAAGTTTATGTAACAAAAACTTGTTAACAAAAATATTTTCAAAAATAGTTCTCGATTTAATAGAAAAATTTAAATCGCTACACCGCCTATCATCGATTGTACGTTTGAAAACTGCAAATGTCATTCATTGCCAAATGCCAAATGTCGACAATACGAATAGAATCATTAAAATAATGATTATTTATTAATAATTATAGTATTAAAATAATATTTGGATAAAATGTTTATAACGAAGGCATGTGAGCCCTGATAAAATATTTAGGCTCCATTTACTGGTAAATAATATGAAATTTAATACGTATGTGAGTATCTAAAACTTAACCAGAATTCTGACTAAAAAATTATTATTTAAAGCTTGTCGACCAAAAATTTTTATATAGAAATCTCGTGCGTTAAGTTATTTACTTGTTACTCACTCGTAAACGTCATTTAATGTACCAGAACACAAACAACGAAAAGTTACTTTTACGAGCTACTGACTTGTAAAACTGACAGCTGACCTTGTAAAAGTTTTACAAGTTAGTAGAATATGACATTTATAGACCAATTGTCATAATAACATCTACGTCTACGCACACTTCCACGGCTCATAAAATCATTAAGTGTCACATTTTGTTGTCATTTTTAGGGCTAGGACCAGGTTTTATTTATACAATAAATATTGTGTGTTGTTTACGAATGAATAACAAATAAGATATTGTACATTATACGCAAGGTAACTGTTTTTACTGGCTCAAGAAGGTGACCGGCTCGCCTCCTATCGGCTCACCATTCATTTCCTTCTATCACCAGTAAAAACAGGTTTACCTTGCTAATAATGTAAAACACTATTTTTGCGCTACCGACCTGTTTTTATGTGTTGTCCGATTTGTTGTTTGCCACAGTAAGTTGATGTTACCGAATCGTTGTGGGTTGCTATGACAACAAGAAAATAACAGAATTGTTATAATTTCATAATGTAGCTGGGTGCTGTTATGAAAATAAATGAGCATAAAATGATTAAAATAGCATTCAAAGTGAACATACCACAAGATATACCTAACCTTACTTTTATAATTTGGTGAGAATTTGACATTACAAAATTACAAGAGTAAGGTTAGTATATTTTGCGGTATGTCCACAATGAACGTTTCGCAGCCAACGTCGACGTCAAATAAAAAAAATCTTTATAAATACATTTTTATTTATTTTAAATAGTGTCGTTAGTGCAAAAAATATCATATGATACTCAACGTTAAGTGCTTACAACAGATATCGAAAATTGCTTTTTTTTCTCTAGCTGTTATAAAGCACTTACCGGTCTCGTAACGTAATATACTATTACAGCGCTCCAACTAAAAAGTTGTTGCGCAGTAAAATTCGACTTACAGCATTCGCTTGTAAAAGTCATAGCTATTTTGAACTCACCGCTTTCAAAATCACGTTTTGCGAACAGTTGAACGCGAACATAGTGTTCGTTCCCTCCTGCATCAAAAACATGGAAAAAGCACTGGCCCTATTACGCTCCCTAAAAATAATTTGACTTGATAAGAATAAAATTTAGTTAAAAAATGCCATATTATTGAATTTGAAACAGTATTAAAGATGTTGCTTAATTATGTTTTTTATTGTTAATGTGTTTAAAAAAAACTCTGTACAAAATTCGATACGCGAAGTTACTTCGACACATTCGTGCAAGTGAATTATTCGCTCCTTCGTCGGTCTTGCTTCAAAAAATGCGCTCATGTGCGAATAAAGACTTCGCGTACTCGGTTCGTAACTATTTATTTGTTATTAGAAATGTAAATATATTTTTGTTTATTGTTCCCAGCCTTATTTTGTGGAACTCCATAATCATGAAATAAATAAACATTATTAAAAGTTTCACAGTTTATATTTTGTCAATAAAAAATCTAAAAGGTTGGTAACTCTGCCATTTTCAATAAACCTTTGAAATTAAATTTTTTGACATTTATTAAATTATTAATTTAATACAATTACAACTTCACGAATTAAAATGTCCCTAAAAAAACAGTTTTACAAAGTTTGTGACATTATTTTTGGTAAAACAGTGTTGCAAAATTCACCCTGTACGAATGCGCAAGTGGAAAAAGTGACATTTAGCTTATATTTGAGGTATAATGTCAATACTTTTATATGTTTAGGTTACTGAAGACTACGATTCCTACATTAGTCCTGTACCTATTCCAGTTCGGCTTATTTCAATTTGAAGCGAACGAAGACATACTTAAGTCAGTTACCGTGGTGACGGCTAAGATAGGTATTCTGACTATAGTTCATTTTGAAACTTTTAAACTTGAATCCACACTAATGTCCAAGAGAAAGGTTAATTGGCAAAACAAACTCTACAGACGTCTTTAAAAGTCTAGCATGTCCCTGTAAACGTGTGTGAACTGTGTCACTTCTAATCTCCCTCGTATTTGACGGGGAGGTCTCTAAAATCCATTTATGTATTAAGGGCATAAAGAAGCTTTTATGGCCAGAAGCGTTATTTCTAGCCCGAGGCATCAGCCGAGGGCTAGGAAAAGGCTGTAGGGCCATAAAAGCAAGTTATGCCCGAAATGCATACACTATTTTATGCACAGATTGTTTTTATCTCAAATCTATTATTGTGTAAAAAATATAATTAAATGAGTACGTAGGTTACATCAAGCCGCTGTACGTATACTTATGTGCATATATACGAAATACGTTACTATAGTTACTATCTAAAATACTTAATTTCAGCTTATTTTCATTGGTGATAAGTTTACAAATTATATTAAGAACCAATCAAGTTCTACAAATACAGCTCTGACATTTAATTGACGTTTCATTATTGCCCGTCGGATCATAAAGAGGCCCTTGGGGCATAAAGAGACAGTTATGTTTAGATAGATCTATCAATAATAGTTTAATTATAATGCATCTGTGCATAAATAACTATAAGATTATAGCTCCGTTGTCACTTTTCTCTAGCTAATCCTAGTATCTCATAGACATGCCTTAGTGAGTACAGTAGATTTTTCTGTATACTGTTCATAATGTATGGTACAGCCCAACTTTATATAACACCTGGTTATCTAAAGGGTATATAGAAGTATTGAAAGTATATTAAGAAGGTTCTACAGGTTTATTAAAGTTTTATAAGATTAAAGTAAATTCTAGATATACAGGGTGTCCTGTTTAACAGTCTACACTCAATCATTCGGACTGGCTACTGGCTACAGCAATGAAATTAAAAGAACTTTGCATAATTCGACCTCTAGTTTACGAAATCAGTGTTAGAACCCATCTTGGTACTTTTACTGGTACCGGATATGACGTCATCGGGATTTTTCTAAATGGTACCATTAGGTTTTAAATATGAAAATCGATAGCAAATGTGATTCTGAATACAAAAGTATTAAGGTAATACAGGTCTAAAATGCATAATAACGGAACTAGAACCACTTAACGGGTTCTGTCCTGTTTAACAGTCTACACTCAATCATTCGGACTGGCTTCGGGCTACAGCAATGAAATTAAAAGAACTTTGCATAATTCGACCTCTAGTTTACGAAATCAGTGTTAGAACCCATCTTGGAACTTTTGCTGGTACCGGATATGACGTCATCGGAATTTTTTTAAATGGTACCATTAGGTTTTAAATATGAAAATCGATAGCAAATGTGATTCTGAATACAAAAGTATTAAGGTAATACAGGTCTAAAATGCATAATATTGGAGCTAGAACCACTTAACGGGTTCTGTCCTGTTTAACAGTCTACACTCAATCATTCGGACTGGCTTCTGGCTACAGCAATGGAATTAAAAGAACTTTGCATAATTTGACCTCTAGTTTACGAAATCAGTGTTAGAACCCATCTTGGAACTTTTGCTGGTACCGGATATGACTTCATCGGGATTTTTTTAAATGAAATAAATAAAGATTATTAAAAGTTTCACAGTTTTATTAAAATATACCTGACAATATTGTTTCGACAGCTATGCTGTCATTATCAAAGGTAATATAATTATAAACAAACACGTTGCTAAGGTAGATACAAAATAGGTAACTAGATAAAATAATAATAATAATAAAAATTAATAATAAAAATCATAATTAAACATCTAATACTTCCAGTAACGGAGAATTACTGAGCTCAAGTTGTTCATTCATTAAAGGTACCCTGAGTTTGTGTTTGTATATCTCAAAGGCTTCTAAAATGTCTAATTTGCGTTTGTTATTACAAAAATGGAGGAATTTAAAATTATTTTGAGGAGTCATTGTGTGATTTTGTTCTAAAAGGTGTTTGGCGTAATTCGATTTTTCAGGATGTTTATTTTTGTAATGACGTACGTGTTCTTTATATCTTATGTCAAAATTTCGAAGTGTTTGTCCAATATATACCGAACTACAAAAAGAACAATTTAAACGGTAAATGCCCGATTTCATGATATCATGTGTTCTGTCTTTAGCATTAAATAAAAATGAAAAAGTGTTAGTGTTGGTTTTAAATGTTATTTTATAATTGTTGGTTTTTCTTAGTATATGTGCAATTTTTTCTGATATTTTGCCAAAATATGGTATAGATATGTAATTTGTGTCTTCTGTTTGATTGTCAATGGGATATATTCTTTTGATAGCTAACCTATAATCTTTTTGTTTAATTAAAGTGTCAATCATGTTCGGATTATAATGATTTGCATGTGCTAGTTGTTTAATGGTTGATATCTCTTTGCTAAAATCTGATTTTGTTAGTGGAATAGTTAAAGCTCTGTGTACTAATGATCTGTATGCTGCTATTTTATGTGTATTGTGGTGACAAGATTCATTTGGTATTGTTATGTCTGTTTGTGTTGGTTTTCTGTATATGGAAAATTCAAAATAATATTAAATTCCTCCATTTTTGTAATAACAAACGCAAATTAGACATTTTAGAAGCCTTTGAGATATACAAACACAAACTCAGGGTACCTTTAATGAATGAACAACTTGAGCTCAGTAATTCTCCGTTACTGGAAGTATTAGATGTTTAATTATGATTTTTATTATTAATTTTTATTATTATTATTATTTTATCTAGTTACCTATTTTGTATCTACCTTAGCAACGTGTTTGTTTATAATTATATTACCTTTGATAATGACAGCATAGCTGTCGAAACAATATTGTCAGGTATATTTTAATAAAACTGTGAAACTTTTAATAATCTTTATTTATTTCATGATTATGGAGTTCCACAAAAGAAGGCTGGAAACAATAAACAAGATTTTTTTAAATGGTACCATTAGGTTTTAAATATGAAAATCGATAGCAAATGTGATTCTGAATACAAGAGTATTAAGGTAATACAGGTCTAAAATGCATAATAACGGAGCTAGAACCACTTAACGGGTTCTGTCCTGTTTAACAGTCTACACTCAATCATTCGGACTGGCTTCGGGCTACAGCAATGAAATTAAAAGAACTTTGCATAATCTGACCTCTAGTTTATGAAATCAGTGTTAGAACCCATCTTAGAACGTTTGCTGGTACCGGATATGACGTCATCGAGATTTCTTTACATGATACGATTAGGTTTTAGATATGAAAATCGATAGCAAATGTGATTATGAATACAAAAGTACTAAGGTATTACAGGTCTAAAATGCATAATAACGGAGCTACAGCCACTTAACGGGTTCTGTCCTGTTTAACAGTCTACACTCAATCATTCGGACTGGCTTCCGGCTACAGTAATGAAATTAAAAGAACTTTGCATAATTTGACCTCTAGTTTACGAATCAGTGTTAGAACCCATCTTGGAACTTTTGCTGGTACCGAATATGACGTCATCGAGATTTTTTTAAATGGTACCAGTAGGTTTTAAATATGAAAATCGATAGCAAATGTGATTCTGATTACAAAAGTATGAAGGTAATAAAAGTCTAAAATGCATAATAACGGAGTTAGAGCCCCTTAACGGGATGTCCTGTTTAACAGTCTACACTCAAATCAGTTGAATTGGCTTCTAGCTATAGCAATGGAGTTGGCAGGAGTAGTGTAGTTACATCTAGAGCTTAGGAAAACTGTTAGAAAACTTTTTAGTGCTTATGGGGTCCATGTATGACATATTTTCTTTCTGCGATAACACAAAAAGAAAGCGAGGCACGAAAAAGCATTTGAGAATTTTTGGTAGAGATTTAAATAAACCTTATTTTACCTAAATTCCTTCTGATAGTTTCGAAAAAAACGACAAAAACCGTTAAGGAGCGTGGTTTATTATCTCTTCGAGCCCTACATTTTATTGACTTTCAAGGGTTATTTGACAACCCACAAGGAAGGACTTACCCTCAACTTTCCGCTATTTGTTGACTGGATTTGACTGGACTATTAGCGAATAATGGAACATTGTTACCAAACCGCTATAACGACTTTTAATAAATTGAACTTTCTCATGTACGATTCCACCTTATGTCACCAGATAATATCTGCCACTACCACTTAACTCAATCGCTGATGTTATAGCATTCATCAAACAAATGCGCTTTTAACTTTAGAACCAAAATGATAATAACCAAACTAATCTCTTTAATATCCTAATGTTGAGATTTAGATTTCCAGTAGAGGAGATGTTCGACTTACCTGTATTAGATACAAAAATGGTACTTATTCAATAGGTAACAGCAGACCCAATACCAAAAAACCTTTATTTCCTTATCTAATTTTTTAACACCATAGCGTGTACAGCAACAAGAACGGTTATTACCATCTAGACCGCAACGTATAAAAATATAGAGTTGCTGATATTTAATCATTGACCACAGAATACTTGTGATATCTCATAAGCACTAAAACGTTTTCCAACACTGTTTTCCTGTTTGTTTGTATGTTTTAAAACATACTGATTCCATTTAAAAAAAATCCCGATGACGTCATATCCGGTACCAGCAAAAGTTCCAAGATGGGTTCTAACACTGATTCGTAAACTAGAGGTCGAATTATGCAAAGTTTTAAAAATTTCATTGCTTTAGCCAGAAGCCAGTTCAAATGATTGAGTGTAGACTGTTAAACAGGACAGAACCCGTTAAGTAGCTTTAGCTCCGTTATTATGCATTTTAGGCCTGTATTACCTTAATACTTTTGTATTCATAATCACATTTGCTATCGATTTTCATATTTAAAACCTAATGGTACCATGTAAAAAATCTCGATGACGTCATATCCGGTACCAGCAAACGTTCTAAGATGGGTTCTAACACTGATTTCATAAACTAGAGGTCGAATTATGCAAAGTTTTAAAAATTTCATTGCTGTAGCCCGAAGCCAGTCCGAATGATTGAGTGTAGACTGTTAAACAGGACAGAACCCGTTAAGTGGTTCTAGCTCCGTTATTATGCATTTTAGGCCTGTATTACCTTAATACTTTTGTATTCAGAATCACATTTTCTATCGATTTTCATATTTAAAACCTAATGGTACCATTTAAAAAATCCCGATGACGTCATATCCGGTACCAGCAAAAGTAGCAAGATGGGTTCTAACACTGATTTCGTAAACTAGAGGTCGAATTATGCAAAGTTCTTTTAATTTCAATGCTTTAGCCAGAAGCCAGTCCGGATGATTGAGTGTAGACTGTTAAACAGGACACCCTGTATAATGAAGTGATATAAATATTTCCATCCGCATTTTATTTTAAATTAATCTTTATTGAATCTTGTACATGGAAAACTAGTTATACTTTTTATTTTTCTATTTGATACCATCGCTAGATTTCATTTTAAATCAAACAACAATATCACAATCGTATTATTTGACATACTTTAAACTCCGTGCCTGAAAAATTAGTGTTTTGAAAATCTAATTTACAGAATTTTATAATATTGACGGATAATGATGAAGGCATTAAATATTAAATTCTCTTAAAGAAGACAATACAATTTCAGCTATAAATCAGCTATAAGCTATTTGTGAAGATAAGATCTCTTTTCCTATGGACAATCACATATAGTATGTTATAAAACTTTTGGCGAGCATTTTGGTAACCAATATTTCCTTAATTAATTTACGTTATTTCTAGTGCCTACAAATTACTCTTATAAACCATATTATGAGTCATGTTCTTTTTAGTATAAGAAATGGCTGCAATATTGCATATAATCGATGCGATAGTGGCTTATTAAAAAACTTGAAAAAAAGTTAAATAAAGCAGTAGGAGCTTTTTTGCAGGATGCCAAAACATTGTACCCTCCTTTATCCATGCCAAAGGTACAATCGTTAATGAGGGAAACTTACACCCCAGTTCTTTTCTTTCTACAATTTTAAATGACACTACTAAAAGGCCGCACAAAATATGAAAGACTAGAATTTATTGAGGATGGGTCATTTTTCTATGTGCAGCACTGGTTATCTTATATAAGGGTATATATAACATCACTTATGGTAATGTCGGTTGCTATGGTATTTTTAAAATACTTTTGATAACTTACAAGTTTTATAACACTTTCGAGTTTTATTACTTAAGGATATATAGTGAACCTGTTATAACACCATTAAGCTACCACCACGCTTAAATTTATATAAGATTACTAAAGTAGGTAATTATGGACATATTGCACATCCATTACTATTAAATGAGCAAGACAAAATATCAACTAAGGATTAACGAGTAACAGTCAGAAAGCGAAACAATATAATATTACAAATAAGTGTCCAAGAGAGAAAAAGATGTAATTGTGATGGAAGAAGTAATGGAAATTTGATAAACGAGGTATTACCAACACCATAACCGCCATAGATATAAAACGGTTTTTATCACTAAAGGATATATAGTGCTAACGAAACCGTTTTTGTTACTATTGTTTATAATCTTTGAAGTTATATACCGTTACTAAACAAAGATGTTTGAAACAGAGGTATTTATAAACTGCCCCGTTTAAGTTCTTTAAGGGGTTTATATAAAGGAAACAGAGATATTGCCGTTACTAAATTATATAAATTAAAGTTGTTAAACTTAATAATGGTAGGTCTGTGGTTGCTATTATACATGTAAATAAAAATGTTTAATGGGCTGTGTCTATTCAAGGTCGTTTTAGTTCAACTTAAAGCGTACAGAAGATATAAGAATGTAGGGAAGTAACTGCTAAATCATACGAGAAGGTTCAAGAGAGAATACTTTGAAAAAACTATAGGTAAGTTTCATTGTCTATTATTTATTAAGTATTTATTCAAATACGAACATCTGATATTATGTTAAGAACAGTTTAAGTGTTCAAGTATTGTTCAATTTGTCTTTTAAGTTGGGAGCAGAGGGGCAGCAATTATTCTTGTAAACGATTTAAGCTTGAGTCTTCTTCTATTAGACTACAAAATCAACCTCGTATACACTGTAATTTACTGTCTACCTTCAAATCTTTGAAAACTGCCAAAGTATTTTTTACTTTAGAATTTGTGCATAACTAAACATTTCAGGCCAAATCCAAACAACTGTTTGCCTTGTCGAAGACTTAAGGAGAGAGTTTCAAAATAAAATAACACAAAAAATAACATAAGAAGAGCTCACGTAAAACCAGATATCATTAATATTACATCAAAAAGTAAGTTTTGAATGTTTGTCTTAAGACCCCTTTCCTTAGGACGTCCACTCACATATTGTATCTCCTCGCGTTAATGTCTTCTGCCATTAGCACAGCTTGTGTTTATTTTTCTCTCTCTATCTATTTTTGGATTAAAACTTAAAAGATTCGTCTTTAAACGGGTCCTAATCAGCGAAAATATTCAGAAGAATATCAGGCTTTATCTGATCCTATTATTAGTTTCTATTACTAGTTGTAAATAAGCCAAACCAGTCGTGCCCCCATGGCTTCTGAAATATAATCTACCTAGCCACCAGCAGTATCAATTTTGCGTAGGAGCTAGACCAATAATTACTAATGCAATTTTTATAAATTCAGTTTAGGACATCGACACCAACGATCACCTAAGTTGGTGAGATCTGGGAATTATATAATTTTCCTGATTATGATTTTGTAATAACCATCTAGCTGGTATTATATCTTGTCTTGTTCTAAAAAACGAATCGCAGATAAGAAATTTTCATCCTGATTAGCATGTTCTATTACTGTTTTGCAGTATCCCATGCGATGCATTTTATCTTCAAAGTCTTTCCCTTTCTACGAGTCTTATTTTTTTATTCTTATTACAGTCTGTATAATTACTATGGTTGTGGTTACAGTAGAAGAATAAAAAACTGCTAGAGCTTATAGGTAGCGAATTGGGTGGGATCTCGAAAAGTGAGATCAAGCCTTACAAGGGCTAATAATAATAACCCAGTCTTTGTAACTAATTACCTTACTGGATTTACCGATAACTTAATTAGTTTTTTATGCACGCAATCATACGGTATCACTGTCCAGAACTGGGGAATGTCTGCAACGAACTTCCTGGCTGAAGCCCGTACCAGCACAGGCCTGAACCTAACCTAACTTCCGTATATTTTAACCTAACCTCTAAATGTATTTAATATAAACTAGCATAAACTGTAACCTAACACAATCTAAAACCTAAAATAAACCTTAACTGACGTAATCTCTCAACAGAATATTCTCTCCCACCTTATTTAACATTTATAAGAAAAGAGAATTAAAGAATAGCAAACTAACTTAACTTTAACGTTACCTACGCATAAACCTAACCTAATCTAAACTTCAGCTTTTGTAATACAGGAAACTTCAGAAATCGACGTAACTTGTATTCTTAGTAGCAAACGGCAGCATTCAACACTAACCTTAACCTATGTAATCTTTTAGTTCAACCTATGCTTCAATCTAACCTTGCCTACTTAATCTAATTTATCATAACCTCTCAAGTAACCTAATACAGCCAATAATCTAGCCATTAAGTTTTTCCTAATCCAATAGCCTAATTCTCTAACCTCTAAATTAACCTAACCTATAACATAAATAAGTCTCTAATCTAACCTAATCTACAACAAACAACAGTAAAAACAGTTGTAAAGATGACGTAAGATAATAGTCATAAGGTGTACATAAAATATAAAGTATAAATATGCTCTTTAATACAAACGACCACTTGTCTAGATTCTTAGTTTTTCAACGTCATATTTATAGCCTACTACAGGTCAATTTCGACTAAATTTTTTGAGGAAATGATGGGGCTGATCCTCCATCATATTATTTCTTATTTTATGAATCAATTTATTCAGTTTCTTGTTTTCATTTCGTTGTAGAGAAAATGGGAAAGGATGGTGACCAAAAATTATATTTCAAACGTAGCCGCTGGGGGGGGGGGGGTGGGCATGTTTCAGATCTCATCGACTTAAAAGGTCGCAAGTCTGATATGTGGGTTAGGAGTCATCATGAAGAACGTTGTCAAAATTGACGGAAATGTCACGAAAGCTAACTGGGAAAATATAGCAAACCTTCTTATTTTCGCCACTTGAATAAAAAAAATTGCATGTGAGATGCAAAGTGGAACGTTAGCAAAACCAACCGTTCTCAATTTCAACCGACTTCTTACTCGTAGAAATCAGAATTGGATTAACTTTTAGGACCCACCTGGCTGGATCTAACAAGAACAACAAGGTGCTTTCCCATTTCTATCGCTTCAATTTTTAGTTTTCTCAATTTTTTTCTATGTGAGCCCTTTTTCATTCGATTTTCCAAATTAAGTTACTTATGAGATAAGTTAATGGAAATTTGAGAGGATTGACGTTTGGCTTGAAAGACATAAATTGGAAATAGCTCCAAATAAAAGAGGGCAAGAACCACGACGATGGCGAAGTGGCAAACACTCTGAACAGACAACAAACGAAACGAACCGACTCAGTGGACCAAACCAAGAAGGCACTCATACCAGATCTTACTATATGGATAAAGTGCGGATTTCGTAATTTAGATTATTTCATCACCTAGTTACTTGCGGTCACGGTTCTTTTAGAAAGTGTACCTATCGGATCCGAAAGGTGCCTGATGAACGCCACATATATTTTGTAATTAAGTTGGTGCCTTCAAGCGTACGATTCTCAAGAGAGGAAACTTATAAAGCTGGAATTGGAGTTAGGATTAAAATTAAATACTGGGAATTTAATTGTATGGATAGTATGCGATTCGAAGACACAGACTAAGATGCAGAGGTACATAAGGAGCGTTATGGGTACGAAGGGAAAGAAGTAGCGGGAACACCAGGTGCAGCCAAGATAAACTACCGGCTTCTGACTGCTCTAATGTCAATTTTGATAGGAAATAATCTCACATGCCAGCGCCAGGCCATGAGGATTTCCCCTTTCCAAGAAAGGTTAGATTAGAGTTGGGTTGATGAGTTCGATGAAATTAGGTCAAGTTAAGTAATTCACCCATACACAAATTTAAATTCTCGACTTTACTTGGCCTGTCACTAGTATTAACGTATTAGGTTGTTAGGTTAAATTAGGTTAGGTTAGGTTAAGTAAAATTAGGTTAGGTGATTGACGCATGGAAATTTGAATTATTTATGGTATTTCCATTAGTATTATCTATTACAAAGAGTTTAGGTTAGCTTAAGTTAGGTTACGTTACGTTTTGTTACATTAGGTTAGGCTAGGTTAGGTTACGTTAAGTTAGGTTAGGTTCTTAGGGGGTAAGGGAGGTGCTATGTTGAATAATAGGGTTCCCATCTATGCCAGAGCACTAATAAAAACACGTAAGTATGGAAGTTATAACAAGAGTTGTTCCGATAAACCTGCACGTGGAAGAGATCAAGTTCGTGTATGACCAACTGTGTACAGATATGCAGATGAGAAAAAGGACAGCCAGCAAAAATAGTCTTCACAGATGGCAAGTTAGAAGGAAAGAAAACCAAGTAAATGGGGAAATGGACAAAACGACTAATGTCAGATACAAATAAGTCTTAGATTATTACAATACAAGGCATTAAGCGAACGTGAGCCTTTCAGAGTTTAAACGAAGGAAACCGATAAAGAAGAAACGACAAACGCATCTATTGCGTGAAAACTGACACAGCGGAGCATTACCATCTTCCACTAGAGCATATAGGAAATGATATGCAGTACAAGATACATGCAATTGGGATACGATATAGTCCCATAATAATCTATAGAATCCAGAAAATACTGGTGTCTACAAAGACTTTTCGACTTAAAAGATAAGGTTAGATTGATTTGGGTTAGATTAGGTTAGGTAATTTACGAATATGGAAGATTTAGATTTGTAACTTTATTCGCACCACTAGTATTAGCATATTAAATAAACATTAGAAGTAGGTTAGACTGGGTTAGTGTTATGGTAGGTTATATTATGTTACATTGCGTTAGGCTAATTTACGTAAATTGGATTAAACTAGGCTAGGTTAGAAGTTAGGTTAGGTTTTGTTTCTTAATGGTGGATTCTATTTCATTATGGTAGGATGAGCCTGCGAAAAAGTCGTATTAAAGCGTATTAAAAAAACATTAGAAGTAGGTTAGACTGGGTTAGGTTATGGTAGGTTATATTATGTTACATTGCGTTTAGAGTCACTGCATCTAGTCTCCTAGGCCACGCTGGTCGATCAGAGTACCGCAAACCGCAGCCATACTGGGACAGAGAAGGGTGATTTTTAATAATGGACAAATTAAAACCACATTTTACGTATTTGACATATTAGAGGTCAACACAGATAAAAATAATGAACAACTTCGTGCTTCTTTTGCCCCAATATGGCGGCGTTTTGCGTTACTCTGATCGACCAGCTGGCCTAGGTAACTAAATGTAGTGACTCTAATTGCGTTAGGCTAGGTTAGGCTAATCTACGTTAAATTGGGTTAAATTAGGCTAGGTTAGAAGTTAGGTTAGCTTTTGTTTAGGTAATGAACGATCTGGTTTATTTTCTTAACGGTGGATTCTATTTCAGTATGGTGGGATGAGCCTGCGAAAAAGTCGTATTAAAGCGTATTAAAAAACATTAGAAGTAGGTTAGACTGGGTTAGGTTATGGTAGGTTATATTATGTTACATTACGTTAGGCTAGGTTAGGTTAATTTATGTTAAATTTAGGTTAAGTTAGGTTAGGTTAGAAGTTAGGTTAGCTTTGGTTTAGGTAATGAACGATCTGGTTTCGTTTCTTAAGGATGGGTTCTATTTCATTATGGTAGGTTGAGCCTGCGTAAAAGTCTATAATATCTTTTGTCCATTTTCTATATATTGCACTTGCCTGATTTCGAAGATAAGACTGTCCATTTAATCCTTATCAATTCCTGACTCAATTCACTCTGCTTAAGATCGATCGGAACTGGACCCATTCGAAAGAATATTCCTTTAATTGCGCTATCAGTTGTTTTTGATTTGCTCTCTCACTTTTTACATAATTCTGTCGCAACGTAGCACAAATCGTTTTATTTCTGAAGTTATCAACTTTTATAAAATAGCATAACTATTATTATTAAACTAACATTTGTAACAACATTGTGTAAACAAGATGCTTGACACGATAAAAGAAAAATATTTTTCCGACATGTTAATGAAAACAAAAACATCAAAGGAAGGCGAAAAGAAATACAACAAATCGATACCAATGAAGTTGGCTAACTCTATATACATATATGAAGATATACTTTTTCTTATCGTTCTATTTTTGTTACGACTCGGAAGTTTTTGACATCCTCTAATTTACGAAACTACCATATTTTAACACCTTTAACACAGAAGGCACTAATTTTCCCCTTTCTCCTTATTCTCAACTAATTAAAATTAGCATGCAAACTTCATAATAAAATGTTGGCAGACCTTACGTTATAAGAAGAGCTTCATCTTAACACAGGAATTATTACTTTTACGTGAACATTCGGCCCAAATTAGCAACCGTTCTTTTTATTTTTATTAATTTATTCTACTTCTTTTTTGCCCCTGTGCTCGAGTGTCTAAAATTAGCATCTTTTTATATGCAGGACCGGCTCTGTAAAAGATAATGTATTCAAAGGCACTGTTTCTGATTTCACGTTTCGATAAATATATAAACTCGAGAGCTTAACTGTCAGAAGTTAGTTAGCTCATTATTGTTATTATTATTATTATTATTACCATCATTATTGTTATTAGTATCCTACTCTCCTAGAGTAAGAGTAGTAGAGATCGAGATCTTTCCCACCCAATTCTCTCTTAACGAGGAAGTCAATAATTGCGTGCCGATTTTGAATAGGGTTGGTAGCCGTGGTTGTGGAGATTGGAGAATTTAATGGCTTACTTAAATCAATTAGCTTGACACCACTAAATCAGGTTGTGATGAAAAGCGAAAACAAGGTTAAACAGGAAAACAAAAGAAAAGAAACAGTTTATTTTTAGAGAAAATAATTTTTAGTGGGCGAAATTATAAATTTAAAATCCCCTATAAATGGACTTGTTATGTTTGGCTATTGTTGTTATTCATGTATGCGCTCGTGTGTGTGTATATCATGCATGTCGCTTTTATATGATGTTATGGCAGTGACCTCGAATTATGGGGCCAATGAAATAAAAAGTGGCTTCTTTAAATAAATTTATATAAGAACTTTCTTTTAAACACGTTTTTTTGACGGTTAGGTCAATTCAAGGTCTTTCGGTTGGTTCTACTGTTTACTTTTTGGCATTTAAAATTAACACGTATGCAAATTGAATAAGGAAGTTAGTTGATGCTCACTTTGAATAACTCAGAATGTTGTAGGAAAAGTAACCAAAAGTGATTAGCCAAGTAATCAAGAATGCAAGGCTAGAATTTCTTTATCCCGCAATAAGACCCTTATTAGAATCTCCCATTAACAAACTCGCAAGGAAGTTAACCTAGAAGTATGATCAAAAGTTTGTTTCAAATTTGGAAATCGATTTTGAGCTAAACATTTGATTCGATCTTTGATTAACTGTCGAAATTATGAAAAAGTAAAATATAAAATAATTAAAATAAAACAATTTTTTAGCATCAACTTTTAATCTTGCTTCGCAGAGTAGAAAGGGTGCTTCACTTAGGGCTGCAATGCGCATGGCGCCCATTGTTTATTAATAATAACTCAGCCTTTATAGATAATCAAACCTTTTACATAACTGACTGAGTTTAGCGATTAGTGATTAATTAGCTTTTTATGGAATAACGACACTCTCCGAGACTGCAAACAGCCCAATCAACTGTCAAATAAAAATGATAATAAATTATAAAACGACGGACTTAAGGGTTAAAACACTTAGGCAATAGCGGAGATTTAACATTTCAACTTCATTCGCATTCTCACTAGTATTGACCTCTTAAAAAAAAGTTAGGTTAGGCTGCGTTACATTTCGTTAGGTTAGGTTATTCTACGTTACGTTACATTATGTTAAGTTAGGTTAGATTGGGTTGAATTGGGTTGGGTAAGATTAGGTTAAATTTAGTTAGGTTGAGTGGGATTGTGTTAGGTTTTGATAATGAACGGTGTGATTTTGCTTCTAAAGGTTGAGTTCTGTTTCGTTACGTAGGTTGGGCCTGGTTCAGTCGATAAGGTTTTTTCAGCCATTTTCTATAAGTGTTTCCATAGATGGACCTTACTATACTTGTAAATTCTTTGATTTCTCATTTTTGGAGAAAAAGTCATTCTTTATAAAAAGTTTTGCTTGTCTTAAAACATCTTTAGTCGTAGTAAAAAAGTTAATAAAGCTTACAGGGTGGTCACGAAGTTGTTGCACCAGTAAGATACAGTAGCGATCATTTGCTAAGGAACGATGACAAAATTATAACCGCTGATTTTTCAGTTTTTTGTACAATGTACGCTGTAACTCGACCTGCTTTATGAACTAGGCAGTTAAAATGTTAAAGAATGAAATGTTCTTGAATGCCATATAATTCATTTTCATTTACATTGTACAAAAAACTAGAAAATCGGAGGTTATAATTTTGTCTTCGTTCCTTAGCAAATGATCGTAACTGTACTTGGTTATTACTTGCTCTAAGTTGATAGTTTTGTCTTCATTATGATTAGATTGTACAAAATTAACCGAAATGCATATTTTATTCATTAACACGAACACAAAATTATAGGTTTCATAATAAATTTATGGTATAAAGATTATTCTACATATTGTCTTCCTCCAATTTTTACATATTTTTCTGTACTTCTTCTAAACCCCTTTAAACAAACCAGAAATTAGACAGATACACTTTTTGCTTTAGAAACTCCGATAAATAAAAATCAAGCGAGTAATATCAGGTAGAGTACTAGCCTGTAAGATGGCCTCCATGCTCCAGAATAAGCTGATCTCCAAAAGCAAGCTAGAAAAATGTGTGATAGTAGGGGCTTTTCAAAAGAGGCAAAATGACTTTTTCCATCCATCCATGGATACACTGAGCATTGTGCACGCTCATTTATTAGCTCCTGTCTCCACTAACTCTCTCACCCCCGCGGCGGACTCCTGTAACCGCAACCGGGCGCGTCCCCAGGTGGCGGATAGGGGGTGCCCTTGGTGGGACGAGTTTTCTAAGACCACCTTGGGTTGGAGGGTTAAAAACCTCCCGCGGACCAACAGGCTTGCACTTGTTCACACACACTAACACGAACACCGAAAACACGCACAAACACGACACAGACACGGTAGAGAGAGAACCTCACATTCTACCGTACCATGGTAATCAAGGCGGGGGCCCAGAGTAGGGTTGAACTGGCAGTGGTAGCTGGCTTAGAAACCGGGGTGACACACCGGGCCGACGGGTAGCACAGGGGCCCACCCTTGCCTAACCAACGTAGGGGGCTGCCCTATCAACCGTCGAAAAGTCCCGGGACACGGAGCAGTGCCAGGTGGTGCCTGGATTAGGGCCCGGCTGCGTGTTTCCGGGGGGCTTCGTCAGCGGCGGCCCAGACCTCCCAACTGGGATAAGCCCTACCATGATTTTCCGGTGGGAAGGGGATGCTGGGGGACCTCTCATCCAAAACCAACACCCACGAAACACTCACACAAACACAATACAAAACATACAGAAACAAATAACACACCCCTTAAATAAACTTCAAGATGGAACAAGATTTAATAGAGATAATGATGATAGACGTGTCCAATGACGAGGAGCACCCTAGCTCTAGGGGGGAAGGAAGCCTTTCCCCCATTAAGGAAGAAGAAGCCGATAGCTTGGCTAGAGAGGAAGAACTCCTTGGGTCACTTAGCGGCAAGTCTGAGGAGGGAACTGCGGTTCCTTCCATGGACAAGGCAGCAAAAGAGGCCCTTCGCAAAGAGAAGCGAAAGGAGCAAAAGAGAAAGGTAAGAACCCTTAAGAGGAGAGCAGAAAGAGTGGCAAAGAGGGAACTGCGGGAGAGCCAGGGCCAAACATCCCAGGCATATCCAACAGCCCAACCCTCGACTGAAAAGGCCAAGGATCAAGTGGCGGCAAGCTCAGATGACTCCTCCGGGAGTCACCAGGACAAACCGCCCAAAGATTCAAGGCCTACAAAGAAGCCAACATATAAGTTAAGAGGCCCAGAAGCAAGAAGGGAGATGGCGGCAGCCAAACAAAAGCCCATTAAACTTCTGACGCATTCTATGGGAGAGGTCAGGGTTACAGAGGGACAACCTGGTCCCTCAGGCACCCAGACAGCGACCAAAAATGTGAAAAGGCCAAGAGCTGACAAGACACCGCCTGAGGCCCAGAAAAAGCGGTCAAAAGGAGTAACGAAGCAGGCAGGGAAGGCCGGAGTCTCACCTATGCTGAGACATAAAGCCACCCAGCAAGCTACGGAGCCCGCACCAGTAAGAAGGGAAAACCAAGTTGTCGTAACATCAGACAGACAAGGGGGTACCGTAACTCCAGCAGAGGCAGAGACCATACGATCCAGTATAGTAACGGAGATGTTAAGGGCCATGGCCGGACCCGAAGGGGGGGAACGAGGCCCAGAGCTCCGATACCGAAATTCAGGGTTGGTAGAACCTGGTTGGTTCCTGGTCACAGCGCAAGATGAGGTATCCATGAGATGGCTTTTAGAATGCTGGAATCCCCTAGTATTGGAGGGCGTGACTTTTGCTCCAACCAGAGCATCAGAAGCACCATGGCCAGAAAGGATAGGGTTCTGGTTGAGAAGTCCAGAAGTCGACCTCGCTAGGCTGCGACAACTGCTCCCGCTGCAGAACCGCACATTAGGTGTGGAGCAATGGAGGCATGTCCAAACCTCAGGAGGACCAGGCGGATGGTTCTTGACTTTTATGGTCAGTGGCGACTCCGTGAGGTCACTGGAAGGGGCTGGGTGGCAACTCTACTACGAGCTGGTTACTCTTGCAGTACGCAGAGTGCCTTCTTGGAGTGGAGCAGTCCGCCAAGCACCCCCAGAGGCCGGTGAGTCAAAGCAGGCCAAGAAAGACTAGCCGGCCACCACCCGCACATTGATTCCCCACAATGGCTCTACTGCGGGTAAGTCAGGTAAATCTCCAGCACAGCCGAGGAGCTACAGCTGAGCTGATAAGCACCCTGGAAGGCACAGGAGAAATAGTATTAATTCAAGAACCTTATATTTACAGAAACAAAGTAAGGGGACTAGGAGGACCCAACCACAATATCCTGGTGGGAAAGGAGGTAGAAGAAAGACCGAGGACCTGCATGTTGGTGTCCAAGGACCTAAATGTGGTGTCACTATCACAGCTGGGTACCAAGGACCTCACGGCTGGGCTGCTAGAATATCAGGTGAGTGGAGTTAATAATAAGGTAGTGTTAGGAAGCGCATATTTCCCTTATGAGGAACGCGTACCAACAGAGGAATTTGAACGGTTAATTTCGTTTGCACAAGAAAGGGGTCTACCGGTAATAATCGGATGTGATACCAACGCTCATCATACAGTGTGGGGTAGCACTGACATTAATGTCAGAGGCGAATCCCTGCTGGAGTACCTGGTATCAACAGACCTAGAGGTAATGAATAAAGGAGTGGAGCCCACCTTTATCAATATAAACCGGTAGGAGGTAATTGATATTACAGTGGCTTCCAGAGGTTTATTGGTTGACTTCGAAAACTGGAGGGTGACCTCAGAAGTCTCGACATCTGATCACAGGATGATCAGACTAGAGATAAAGCGGGACAACCCACCAGAAACCCTCACCAGAGACCCCAAGGCTACAGACTGGGAGCACTATTGTACTGCTCTCGCAAGCCAAGGGGGACAACGGGAGGAAAGAATTGCTACCAAAGAGGAACTAAGCGGGGAAGTAGATAAACTTGCAACTCTGATAGTCTCGGCATATGAGGAGGCGTGTCCAGCCAGGGTGGTAAAGGTTCGCAGGGTTGCATGGTGGAACGGCGATTTAGCCGGTCTACGTAAGCAATCCAGACGAGCCCTCAACCAAGCCCTTAGGGATAAGACACAAACCTCATGGGATAATTTCAGAACGGCAAGAAGAGTTTTCAAAAAGGAACTACGAAGAAGAAAGAGAGTCAGCTGGCAAAAATACTGTGGAGAGCTTAGCTCTATATCAGAATCAGCCAGATTGATGAAAATCTTAAGTAGCGAAACAAGGCAAACAATAGGAGTCTTAAAAAAGGCAGATGGCACATGGACCACTTCCAGGGAAGATACATTGCGTTACCTCCTGGAAAAGCACTTCCCAGGCGATGGCACCACCCAAAACACACCCACGGCAGAACAACAAGGAGCTCCTAATGAGAACTGGCTGTTTGCCGAGGGGGTGATAACGAAGGGTGCAGTCACGTGGGCAGTGAACGAGTTTAAACCTTTTAAATCAGCTGGGCCAGACGGAATTTTCCCGGCATTGCTACAAAGGGGCCTGGAGACCCTTATTAGTAGAATGATGAGGATCTATAGGGCTAGTGTGGCAATGGGGTATACACCGCAACAATGGAGGACAGCTAGAGTGGTTTTCATACCCAAACCGGGTAAGAAAGACTACACAGCTGCAAAATCCTTCAGGCCCATAAACCTAACGTCCTTCCTTTTAAAAATCTTGGAAAGGATTGTGGATAGGTATCTTGTGGAGAGGGTGATGGTGGAGAACCCATTCCACAAACATCAGCACGCATACAGACGTGGAAGATCCACTGAAACAGCACTCCACGCAATCGTGTATAAGGTTGAGAGGGCTCTTCATTATAAAGATGTAGCCCTGGCAGTTTTATTCGATATCGAAGGCGCTTTTGATAAGGCTAAGTTGGCTACTATCGACCAAGCCCTGCAGGCCAGGGGGACACACCCTTCCGTGGTCAGGTGGGTAAGATCGGGGCTAGAAGAGAGGACGGTAACAGCCGCTTTGGGGGACTGTTCAGTTGAAGCAGGGGTGAGGGGAGGTTGCCCACAAGGTAGCTGCCTATCACCTCATTTATGGTGCCTCATAATGGACAGACTACTAGGGAGGCTAACAGAAGAGGGCTTCTACGCCCAAGCATATGCAGATGATGGCCTGGTACTAGTAACTGGGAGGTTTTTGGGCGTCGTCTGCAATAGAATGCAAGTAGCCTGTAGAATTATAGAAAGGTGGTGTGAAGAGGACGGCCTCTCAGTCAACCCACGGAAGACAGAGATGATTCTCTTCACCAGGAGGAGAAACTTGGAAGAATTCAGAGCACCCATTATGTACGGAAGACCTCTAACACTAGTGCAGGAGGTTAAGTACCTAGGGATGACTCTCGATAGCAAGTTAAGTTGGACGAAGCATGTCGACAAGGTGGTCACCAAGTCGATAGCAACCTTCTGGCAGCTGCGCCGGGCGGTAGGTAGGAATTGGGGGATGAGTCCTCGAATTCTGTACTGGCTCTACGTAATGGTGATCAGACCTAGAGTCCAATATGGCTCAGTGGTATGGTGGCCTAGTGTAGAACGGACTACCATCTCGACCAGGCTGGCTAAAATCCAGAGGTTGGCATGTATAGGTATTACTGGGGCAATGAGAACAACCCCAACAGCAGCACTTGAAGGGTTATTAGGACTTCCTAGTCTTGATACCTGGATAAAGAAAGAGGCCATGGCAGCCCATTTGCGAATGCGAGACGCAGGGTTGTGGATAGGCCAAGGAGTATGCACGGGCCACGCTAGGGTAGCTGAAATAGTGACGAAGGAGTTACCCTTGTCTAGTTGTAAAGCAACCGAGGCAGAGGACAGGTTAAGGATGGATAGAGGATATGCTCTTACAATCCCCTCTAAAGACGAGTGGGGGCAAGAAGAGCTTAAGTTTCAACCAGGAGCCTTAGTGTGTTACACGGATGGCTCAAGGACGACTAAAGAACAATGCTCCGGAGCAGGAGTCTATGTAGAAAATCGAGGCATACAAGAAAGCATAAGCCTAGGGAAGTATGCCACGGTGTTTCAAGCAGAAGTTTTTGCTATCCTAACGGTAGCAACCAAGGAGGAAATAAAAAGGTCGACAGAACAGAAAATATACATCTGCTCTGACAGTCAAGCGGCACTGAAGGCAATATGCTCGCCCAGAACAAGATCACCACTTGTTCAGGAGTGTGGCGATGCCTTAGAGGAGCTGGCAAGACATAAAGAAGTCGAACTGGTTTGGGTCCCTGGTCATGCAGGAATTCGAGGCAACGAGAGGGCTGATGAGCTAGCCAAACGCGGAGCCATGGAAACATGCTTCGGACCGGAACCCTTCCTAGGTATAACAAGGAAACATGTCTCAACAAGTCTATGTGAATGGGCCTACGAGACATCTAAGAAAAGATGGGAGAGGAGCAGAGGCTGTCGCCAGGCAAAGTACCATATAGCGGGGTTCAACTTACAAAAGTCTACCTGGCTACTGGGAAAAAGCCGAAGGGTCCTAAACCTATTGGTAGGGATTCTGACAGGACACTGTAAATTGAGGAGACACCTATCCTTGATAGGAGTAGAACAGAATCCCATATGCCCAAGATGCGGAAGGGAGGAAGAAACATCCTACCACTATCTGGGGGAATGTGTAACATATGAGCGGTTAAGATTTAAAACCTTTGGGGCGGTTACGCTCGAAAAGGAGGAGTTACACTCCCTGGCGTGGACAGACATCCTGAGTTTCATTAGAGAATCTAGGAGGTTCACGGAGGGAGATGAGGTAGAAGAAGACGAAGGCAGTGAAGGTGATTAAGGGGACGAGCGGGGGTTGGCAAAAAGGGCCCATAGAGGCCTACTTGCTAGGCTTAGGTCTCCCCATAATTACTACTACTACTAACTCTCTCACCCCTCAAGAGGATTTGAACTGTCAGTTTCTTTTTCAGATTCAGTTCTGTGTAGTGGGCGTTTTAGTTAACTCCGGTAATAATAGTAGATCGATGAATTTCTGAAGCTATCCATGCATACGGGAGATAACTTCATACGCAGTATTGCTTTTCGCTAGGTGAGGTTAGGTTACGTTACTTTAGGTTAGGATAGATTATATGTATTACGTTATGTTAGGTTCGGTTAACTTAAGTCAAGTTAGGACACCTTCGTAAATCACTAGCATTGCGAAATCGCAATATGTGTACATAAATACTGATAAAAACCATTGATAAAACCTTTACTAGAAAAAGAAAAGGACGACAACAGAAATTGGTGGATCTGAAGACTTTAGGCAAATTTAAAAATGTCCGCCAAATTGGTAACATTGCCAAGATTGGTTCTGATCAAAAACCCAAAAAACGCAGTCTAAGTTTAGATCAATTTGCCTAATAAATGTTTTGAGGAAGATGCTAGAACACTTGATAGCGATTAGATTAGGAAAAGAAATTCATGGCAAGCTATCACTAGTACAGTATCGGTTCTGCAGAAGTAGATCTACAATAGACTCAATAAAAAGGGTTATGGAGACAGTAGACAATATAAGAATGTTCACTTTTCAGCCCAGGGACTTGTGCTTCAGGGACGTTAGACATCGGAAGTGTTTGAAATTGCGCGGAATATTGACAACTATGGAAAAATGGATATGAGCTTAAAAAACAGCACAATATATTATAATAAGAGAAAAGGAGGCACTAGATGTTCCGGTGATGTTTCGCAGGGCAGGGCCGGCGTAAGCTTTTGCGAGGCCGGGTTCAAAAAAGCACTTGACTTAAAAAACCATCTAAATAAATTATTAATATAAACACATTATTAGATTACATACTCGTGTACGTATTACTATAGAATCATCGAATATCATCTAAAAATATTTAAGTACAAGCATTGTGTTTTCATTCATTCATGTGTTTCGGTATATTTTTTACAGCCAGCGCTACCTAGCGCTGGATGACCAAAAGAGAGGTGAGGGTCCGAGCTTGAATTCTTTTTTCGTATTTCAACAAAAGCAACAAGCAGTAAAAACAGCAGTGTTTTAAGAGTGCGTTAGTTAGTAAAGCTTACCCATTAGGGTAAGCAGTTGGCACCTAGTTATAGTTATTTACGAAGTACGCGAAGTTTTTATTCGCGCGTTTTTAGAAGCACGAGCGACAAAGAAGCGAGTAAGTCATTTGCGCAAATGTGTGGAAGATGACTTTGTGCATCGAGTTTTGCAGAACATTTTTTGAAACGAAATTTAACAATAAAAAATCATAATTAACCAAAACCTGTAAAACTGTTTCGAATTCAAAGTAAACATAAAACCAAGTACATGCTAATATATGGCGCTGCACATTTGTCAGTGTTAGAGTCACTGCATCTAGTCACCTAGGCCAGCTGGCCGATCAGAGTACCGCAAACCGCCGCCATATGCCATTGCCGCAGGCAAACGAAGCACGAGATTGTTCATTATTTGTTCTGTATTGAATTTAATCAAATCCACATTTACTTTAAAAGGTTTTTCTTATTCTGAAAGATCAAACCTCTAATATGTCAAACACGTAAAACGTGGTTATAATTTCTCCATTATTAAAAATCACCCTTCTCTGCCCCAATATGGTGGCGGTTTGCGTTACTCTGATCGACCAGCTGGCCTAGGTAACTAGATGCAGTGACTCTAATCAGTGCAGAATCACTACATCTAGTCACCTATTGTACCACCAGTTGGTCGATCAGAGTACCGCAAAAGGCCGCCATATTGGGACAGAGAAAGGTCATCTTTAATAATGGACAAATTAAAACCAAATTTTACGTATTTAATATATTAGATGTTTGAACTTTCAGAATAAGAAAAACTTGTTAAACTAAACGTGGATTTGATTAAATTTAATATAGCTTAAAATAATGAATCATTTTGTGTTTTTCTGTCCCAATATGGCGGCGTTTTGCGGTACTCTGATCGACCAACTCGGCCTAGGTGACTAGATGTAGTGATCTTATGTCAGTGGATTATTAGCGATTAATAGTCGTTTCTTCTTTGACCAAGCTGGCATCATTTTAACGAGATTTTATGCTGATTCTATATGTAAATCATTTTTGGGACAAACACCCCAATGGTCCCAAATTTGGGATCAAAAGTTAAAAAATGGTTCATCTCCATGGCAATCAATAATAACAATTGTAATAAGTTACTATGATTGCCAAATTGTATAATTTACAATTACACAATTTAGTTAGGTTAAGTTAGGTATATGTTTGGGTTAGGTTAGGCTAAATAAGGTTAGGTTAAAAAAATTCGAATTTGCTTTTGCATAGCGTTTTGGTTAGGTAGTAGCGTTCTTGTGGCGGTTACGTTGATAGCAACCAATTTTGGTAACGCGCTGAACCCGCCTCGCACCGGTCCTATCGCAGGGCATCCTGTAGGGACAACACAGCACTGATTGATTATCCGTGCAAGAAATAAAGAAGCACTCGTGAAAAATCAAACGAAGCCATTATAATCGTAAAAGAGGATAGCAGAAAATATTTGAGGCTATCAGGAAAAAAAACGGAAAACAACAAAAGCTCTAACAAGACTAAAGCTAAGTATTAGATCAGATTTGATCATAAAAATATATTGGAAAAGCTAAGAGGGAGGTATTCAAAGAAGAATGGTAATTAGAATGACTTGTGCGGTACGCACAATATCAATAGATGCTCTCGAACTATACCATCAAAGCGGTATGGACAAAAATTCTTATCAAGGACCTTACGAAATGGGCAGAAAGGAGTAACAGATATTTCGACTACTACGTGACATAATTCCTGAGGGCTTGATAGGTTTGACACCTTCCTAAAAAGTCCCAGAACAACAGATAAATAAATAACAATACTTGATTGTACATAAGGTTCTACTCTTCCCCTCTTCTCGTGTTGTTCTTACACTCTCTTGCTCTTTTGGAATTTATAAAAATTCCTTTTCTTCACTTTTTTGTCGTCTTATTCTTTCTCTGTTTCTTCTCTTGTTGAATTGCAAATATTAATTCACAGGTGGAAAGACAACTCGAAGAAATGCTTTCTGTAGTTCCGGGTTGTCCTTTCCGGTATCTGATGAGCCACTGTGTGGAAGCGCCACCTAAGTTTCTTTAGAAAAGAAAAACAGTCAAGTTAGGTTAAAGGTAGGGTTAAGTAATTAATTAGGGCTAATTTCACAACTAGCACCCAAAAAGGCAAAGAGGTGTAATCCATCGACAAGGTTCGACAATTAGATATTGGTAAATGCACATATTTAGCTGTAATGGGTCGATATTAGAATATTCTTCAACGCTTAACGATTATTATTAAAAGTGCGATGACCAGGATATTGGTCGTATTTCATCTACTTTTATTAAATTTTCATTATTTTCAGAGATTATTTTCGTAGATTTCACATTAAGCGGAGATTAACTCACTCTCTGATTGACTCACATTAATCTGCACCTGATATGCCAGGATCAGAACAAGGCGTGACCTTGCTAATTATGTAGGTTAGCGGTTAGAGTTATACGAAGAGCACTTCATCACTCGCCATAATTTTATAGACATAGACACAACCTCGCGAAATTGTATACTTCACTACACAATCAGCAAGGTCATGTCTCGCTGGAGCAATGTTTGCGATAGTTCAGGCTGTTTTAAGAAAATCTGACTTTGATGAGAACCTCATTTTCATTGACCACCCTGCAGAAGAGTCTGGCGGTGATCATATACCTGCAGGGGTATTCAAGAGTCGTCAGCAGAATAAAATCCTTAGATGATAGGATCCACAGGAGCAACCTGAACTGAGAAGTCATCAAGAAGGCGGAAGACCAAAAAAGAGTTACAATTCTCAAACTCTTCTAACCAGTTGAGACCAGGCGGAATTCATACTTCATGGTTCTTGAAGGTGTTCTCAGAATGACTACGGTCTTTGAGAGCGCAACTTCAACCTACATCAGTACAGAACTGCGGGCAGTTTCTAAGGCTAAAGGACTGTGACCTCAAGGAAGAGGTGCTTCCATTTCTCCAGACTTACTGGTACTTTCTGGCACTTGCTTTGCTGACCAACACCCAATATCACACCTAATCCTTGCATAGCTCAGTTGACTTATAGTTCAATTTACGATGGTCTACAAGCCTTAGAGCGAGCAACGTGAATTGAAAGTCTCACTTAGTATAAGAACGAAGAGGAATTTTTTGAAGCCGTTTATTCGATAATTAGAATTAGACTTTGAATAGTTTAGCTGTCTTTAAACGTTAACATTTACTCTCGTTTACCAACTTGAATGAACTTTTCAACAATCAAACATGACAAAATCCTTTTTAAAGATTCTTTATCTAGTTTTTTTTAACAAATTATATATTATTAAAAAGGATTAAGAACCACAGTTTGTAATTTTAACTTTCAAATTTAAAGCATGTCGCTTACTTACAAGAAAATTAAAACAAAACTTGCCAATAGATGGCAGTAGATACCGTACTGTAATTAGAAAAAGAGAAAAGATGAATGCGACTGCCGTTTGTAGTCTTGACGACATTGATTTTAGTTGGACATAAGCATTGTAGACTACTATACTGCGTTTACCCAACAGATATAGTAATGAAAAACCAGAGACATTCAGATGCAACTTGAAACTTGAATATCCATTGGTTGAAATAAATGGGGCGGTACTCGATAGAAGTCTCATTTACACATACAAACACAAACGGCAAACGCCAGCTTGTTACGCATGCGTTTACGTCAGTTGTTTTGAAAGTTCCGTCAGTTTTTCCAACTGTGTTACATATTAGGTACATTACAAGTCTTTATTAAGACTCGCACCATTCAATACACGAACGGTTGTCAATAAGTAAGTTAGAATTATATGAAAAGTTTAGTCGAATCAGTGAACTAGTAAAAAGGCCAAAATAACGAAAACTAGTTGTGGTGGACGGATCGGAATGCGGTTTTCTGCATCCGCTTGCAAAAATTATTTGTAAAAAATGTGGCAAGGTAGATTTTGGGGCAAACCGGAAATTGCATTGCTGCAGCCAAAAGTGCATTCAAAAAATGCATTATCTGGGAGGCCTTTTGGAAGATTTAAAAACTTGGTAAATAAGTGTCAGAACTGGCCCAGATCGGGTACTCGGGGGTTTTCGAGGTCGCTGATCACGAATATGATGTTCAAATTGACCCCCCGAACACCTAGTGCACCAAAAACTGACCCTAAACGTCATCTCCTTGGCTTTTCCTGACACAATCCAAAAAGGCCAACCGAAAATCATTATGGGGTGTTTTTTGGGGCGCTGAATCCAAATCTGGCATCGGCGAACACCCCACCGGCACCTGGTGCGCCGGAACCTCATCCTGAACGTCTTCTCCGAGAGCTTTCCTGAGAAGAGTGCCAAAAACCACCCGAAAATCATAATAGGGGCGTTTTGTAGGGCGGTCGTTCCGAATTTCACGTCGGAAACGACCCCCCGAACACTAGTGCACCAGAACCTGACCCTAAAAGTCATCTCCGTGGCTTTTCCTGACACAATCAAAAAATGCCAACCGAAAATCATAATGGGGGGTTTTTTGAGGCGCTGAATCCAAATATGACATCTGCGAACACCCCACCGGCACCTGGTGACCCCGCACCCGGACGTGCACGTCATCTCCGAGAATTTTCTTGAGGAGAGTGCCAAAAACAACACAAAAATCATTGTAGGGGCGTTTTTGGCCCGCTTAATCCATATTTCGCGTGGAAAAGGATCCCTCGAACACCTGGTGCACCGAAACCTGGGCCTGAACGTCGTCTCGGAGGGTTTTACAGACACGACCCCAACAAACTCACCAAAAACCGTCTCATAATTTGACACATTTATTAATGTGTAACTCTCGCCTAGGGCCCTCGAGAAAGTTGTTCCAGTCCTGCAAGAACGACGAGAATAATTTCCCCCCAGATCTCCAAACATTGCCGAGCGGCCTTTCACTTTCTCACGAAGCGTAGAACGAGCAGCTGCCGGCATTCATAGTCAGGAAAAACACGTGTTCATTTTTGGAGCATTTATGTTGCCACGAGATATATTTATAACAAATAGTTATGTGAGTGATATTTTTCGTGCATATCAGTGAGTGATATTTTTCGTGCATATCAGTGAGGGATATTTTTCTTGCATCTCAGTGAATGTTTATTTATTTATTATCTATATATCAGCCAACGATAATTCGTAGCTCTTCACATCTCTTGATTAGATCGGAGAAGACGTTCAGGATGAGGTTCCGGCGCACCAGGTGCCGGTGGGGTGTTCGCCGATGCCAGATTTGGATTCAGCGCCCCAAAAAACACCCCATAATGATTTTCGGTTGGCCTTTTTGGATTGTGTCAGGAAAAGCCAAGGAGATGACGTTTAGGGTCAGTTTTTGGTGCACTAGGTGTTCGGGGGGTCAATTTGAACATCATATTCGTGATCAGCGACCTCGAAAACCCCCGAGTACCCGATCTGGGCCAGTTCTGACACTTATTTGCCAAGTTTTTAAATCTTCCAAAAGGCCTCCCAGATAATGCATTTTTTGAATGCACTTTTGGCTGCAGCAATGCAATTTCCGGTTTGCCCCAAAATCTACCTTGCCACATTTTTTACAAATAATTTTTGCAAGCGAATGCAGAAAACCGCATTCCGATCCGTCCACCACAACTAGTTTTCGTTATTTTTTAGTTCACTGACTCGACTATTAATAATAATAATGAGTTGGTTAATTTGTAGAATTTTCCTTACTGCAAAATTATTAAAAATGGATGATGAAAACGTCAACAATATTCAGTTGTCACCACCAAAAAAACGCCAAAAAAGCACTTTTCTGTAGAGGTGAAACAAATAATTATGAACGCTTTTAAAGTGTGTGAAGAGCAGCATCCTCAATGGAAAAAACACGAAAAAGAGGAAAATGTTGCTAGAGTGATAGGTCATGTTTTAATTTACCTTCCAATCCCACTGCTTATTTACTATAATTTTATGAATTGGTCTGGCCAGTGTTTACAACATACTTCGTGAGCACAAGCGACATCCTGATTATTTTGCTGCTCCTAAGGCGTGTCATAGACCAAGAGCTATTTTGGACAATGTTTCCGAAGAAGACAAAAATGGCAAAAAAAGTGTGGGCTGACATGTCCATAACAAATCCACGAGATGCATTTTTAAGAGGGTTATCGACTGACTTGAGAAATCCATCGGGGAAAGGAAAGCGGCTCATCACCCTTCATATAGGATCTGATGACGGTTTTGTAGATAATGGATTACTGTTATTGAAATCCAAGAAAACAAATGACTACCATGAAGAAATGAACGCAGATACATTTGAACAATGGTTTAAAAATATTTTGCCCAGTCTTCAAGAAGGTTGCGTTATCGTCTTGGATAACGCAAGTTATCACACAAGAAAAATTGAAAAAATTCCGTCTAGCAACACAAAGAAAGCTGGAATACATAACTGGCTGCAGAAAAAACTATCCCCTACGAAGACAGTATGTGAGAGCTGAATTGTTATCTTAAGTAAAACAGCATGCACCTAAACACATTGCTAACGTAGTCGACGAATTAACACGAAAGCAACAGAACTGTTCTGAGATTGCCACCTTACCATGCGACGTATATATATAGTATGTTTGTATGTAATTTCTTTGTTTTATTGTAAAAAATATTTATTATATATTATAATATATGTAAACACATAGCACTCGCGAACTTTTCATGGCTTTTTTATTAAATTAATAAAATGCAATTTTTTAAAATGTATGGTTATTATTTATACTAGTATAAATTTCTCTAAGTGACATCATTTATAACGAATTAACAATTCATATACAAAAATGTTCTATTGTAAATTTAACTTTCACATAAAACCAATCAGAACAATCTGTGCTGCCTTGATTTTTTTTTAACTATATCTGTTCAGTGTCCGGAGTATAGTAATCCAGTCAAATTAGCCAAAAACTGACAATTGGTCGAAAAATTTAAGTAGTTTTGAAAAATGGTACAGTTGTTCCTTGATGTGTCCTGATAAACATACTAAAAGTCCCCTTGGGTGGTGGGTGAACGGGGTGCGAAGGAGCTATCTATAACTACCTTTTTCAGTTTTTTGCTAATAGGCCGAAAACCGTCAGGTTTATCGTTAAGATCATGCTTTACGAAAATAAAGTAGACAGAATTTCCTACCAAAAACATTATATGCACTTTTGCCGTAGGATCAATACGTACCTTAGGAGCAGAAGTGAGTTGAAAGTAAAAAAAAATCGATTTTGCTTTTTTAATTTATAAAAGAACTTCAAAATGCTATCAGATATAATTATTAAGTAAAATATCATCATCTTCCTCATCTTTTTCATTCTCTTCTTAATGATTCGTAGAATATGGTTTTTATCTCCTTGATCAACGGACTGATCAAAAAATGGAGAAACAAAAAGGAGATTGTTGGAAAGACAATATTTTTGTTTCTACTTTTCGACCATCTTCCCGCCTTTTATTATTTTTTATTTATTTATTTGTTTGGTAAGTAATTATACACTGTGTATAATTACTTACAAAGTGTACAAAGAAGCTAACGTAAAGCTTGTGCTTGGCATAGAACACGATTCTCTTACAAGTCCAATTAAAGTAGATGACAAAGAATATTTTCTTCTACTGCCATTAGACGTACTACAAGATCGGCATCTTCTCCAATAACAGCAACCATAGAATTCGTTGAAGATTTGTCAATTGCACTTTGTATAATGATGCAGGCAGCCACTCGTGTTTCAATTCCTTCAGTCTCCATTTTTTGTGAGAGTTGAAGAGTGGAATCAGTCGGTACTTGTTCTTCCCATTGCCCAGGAAGTTCTCTTGTTGAACAGTGACATTCGTATCCATATCGAAATGTATCTCAACTGACGTTTTTATCGCTCCTTTTCTTTTTTGTTCTGACGTCTTAGTACTGTTGATTGTATCACTGTAGCCATCAAAAACGACAACACAATAGATGCGATAATTATATATAACTTGGCATAATTAATATAATACTGTTCACAAATGATTAAAAAAGTGGATCTCACTTGCCAGTGGCGTATTTAAGAATCTTTTTCTATAAAAATTCCGAATCAAAGTACTAAGATTGTCACATAACATAGATTTTGACACTTAGAAAGATTTCGAGGGGGGGCTTCTGCCCGATAGCTGACAAAATTCTCATTGTATGTGGTAAAATTCCAGATTATTTGCATTACTGACTTTGTTTGAACGAAACAACAGATTTTGATAATCTTTTCGCATCTCGGTTATCAATTTCTGGGACCATACAATCATCCTTGCGTAAGTTACACATTAAACTTTTATGAACATACTAGTTACCAATGAATTAATTAAAACCTGTAAAAGTGTCTTCTTCCTATACCGGGTGGGGCAATAGTGTGAGGAAGTGCGATAGCTCCTAAACAGTAACAGCTAGAAAAATCGTTCTAATACGGATGTAAACAGTGGATAGAGGCGCATCTAGAGAAATTATTTTCAAATATGCAGGGTGTTGCAGAAAAGTGTGGCACGCTTAAGATAATTTTTTTTTAAATAGAATGCCCCAAATATTTTTGCATATTTAATACCTCTCTTGGCAGGTTTATTCATATCTAAAATTTTAGTGCCATTTAATGGCACTAAACGGTTTAGAAGTTATAAATTTTTTTTCAAACAAATTGAGTTTTACATTATCCCACTTAACAGTTTATCGCTTTCACGGCCGCAAATGTGAAGACGAATTTAAGTAGGGATTTTGTTGCAGGGGCTTGTAGGGTGCTCTTCTTTAAAAGAAAATAGACCCACCATGTACACTGCCGCCCATTTGAAAGTGCACGATAGACCAGAGTTCCCTTGGTTATATTTTCTATAACTTAGTCTAAGTTGATAAATAAATTATTTTAAACAAGTATTTGAGAATAATAATAAACCTTTCATTCCACTGCAGCTGTTATAAACATATAGCCCATGGAATCCTGACTTAAACGATGTCATTTTGGAATATTAAATATAAAGAGTCGTGCACTTTCAAATGGGCGGCACTGTACAGGGTGTTCAAAATTAATTTTTAGATTTAGAGAACTTCAAAGCTAAAATTCACAACTTTTTCAAATGGAACACCTTGTATATTTTGTACCTTTATGATGTAGAATTAAATAACGAACATTTTTCGTATGTACGTTCCTATAGCTATCTGTAACCACTTTTGATTTTTGACATTAAACATTAAAGCATCTAGCAATTGTTGTGCATCGGTCCTGGCGTCTACGGTTGTCAGTACGTGGACGACATTGTGCTGTATACAATCGACCCCTCCATAGACGACGCGCAAGATCGACTGCAATCGGCACTCGATACACTGGTGCATCGGGCAGAAAGTAGGGGTTTCAGTTTTTCCATCTCAAAGAGCAGGGGCCTGCATTTCTGCAGAAAGCGCTCTTGCATCAGAGACCCCGAAATCTTGCTCAAGGGCGAAACAGTCGGTTTCGTCGATGCCGTAAAATTTCTAGGACTAACTTTCGATCGTCGCTTAAGATGGCACGAACATATTGTTAATCTTGCTGGTTACTGTAGGAAAACGCTGAACGTATTAAAATGTCTCGCCAATACGAGATGGGGTGCGGACAGAGAATGTCTCTTAGGGGTGTACTGCGCAATTATTCTATCAAAACTAGATTATGGCTCTGCTGTCTATTCCTCCGCAAGACAATCGGTTTTGCGTCATCTAGACGCAATACATCATGCAGGTATCAGGTGGGCTACAGGCGCGTCCGTACCAGTCCAATACAGAGTCTGCTGTGTGAGGCTGGTGTACCCTCGCTACAGAGACGGCGTGACCTACTGTTAGCGAACTACGTCTTAAAGGTAGCAGCCTGTCCGTCAAACCCTAACTTCAACCTTTTCCACGACCCTGCACATCGAAGATTTTTCAATCGAAATACCACTGCCACCAGACCCGCCATTGTCAGAGCCCTCGAAGTAGTCGATCGTTTATCAATATCCGTGGATTTCTCAAGGATTTATTCGGTAGACAGAAATCACGTACTTCCGTGGATTGTGCCTTTGGCAGATTCTCGTCTCGATTTGCTACCACTCTCGAAGCAACAGACCGTCTCGGAGCAATATCGTAGCGAATTCCGAGAACTCCTGTCGAATTATACCGACTACATGCATATATACACCGACGGCTCAAAGTCGTTAAATGGTGTTGGATGTGCAGTATATACTTCGGAATTTAGCGGGTCGTGGTCCTTATCGCCGGAATCCAGCGTCTACACTGCAGAGTTATATGCCATCTTTCAAGCGTTATCATTTTGTCTCCGTTCGCTTCATAGTCGGTTTTTAATATGTGCAGACTCTTCCGCCGCAATTTCGTCAGTCACAAGCAACTTTCCCAATGGGCCCATTGTCAGCATACTGATAGATCTCCGTTACAGACTACATTTTGCGGGAAAGAGCATTGTTTGGGTATGGGTGCCCGGTCATGTTGGTATCGAAGGCAATGAACGAGCCGATGATCTAGCCAAGGAAGCAGCATTTTCGGCTCGACTTCCGGACATGATTCGTGTACCACTATCAGACCTGAAAGTCAAAGTAAAGCAGAGTCTATTTGCGGAATGGCAACAAAATTGGATCTCCACCGAATCAAAAATGCGACTGGTTAAGCTTTCCGTTGCCAGGTGGGTGTGCTCTTCTAAACTTACGCGAAGAGAACAGGTGACTTTAACCAGACTTCGCAGACGTCTGCAACTACTGCCAGGGCACGCTCACAGTGCAACATATTTTAATTCAGTGTGTACAATATGCGCTTCATAGGCGATATTACAATATCGCTGGCACTGTGGCAGAGGCATTAAGTAACAATATCGTTGATATTGAAAGGCTATTTAGGTACCTCCGCTCGATTGGACTGCTATTTAAATTTTGATATTTTACGTATCTATTTTTCTTTTCATATAATATACTTTATTTTTATCTTCTATTTATATATATATATCTTTTATTTATACAATATTATCTATACAATTATTTTATATATACATCCACATGGTAAACATCGTTAATTCTAATGTGTTCTGTTTATTTTACTTATAGTGTTTTATTCTTCGTAGTCTAATCTTGAAACTACGTGTAAGATGGCCATTTCTCTTCAATATTAAACATAATATAGATGAAAAGATTGAGTTCAAGACTCAACTGTAGATGCGGCGAATAACCTTAGCAGTTGAAACCGATATTAAATATTAAAAAAAAAATGTTGTGCACGTATGCAAAACGTACATTTCTCGCAGTTATCGACCATCAGTGTTTAGTTCTAGTAGGTGTTTTAGTTTTTCAAAATGAATTTTAGTAATGAAGAACTTGTAAACATGACTTTTATTTTGGGCGAGTCGGAAAGAAATTGTTTGCTTGCCCGCAGAATTTACCACCAGCGGTACCCTGAACGGAAGCTCCTTAAAGTTCACAGCTTTCAAAACCTGCTCGATAGATTTGTGAGGACCGGCAATGTACAGTATGAAAAAACTGAACGAATTAACAATGTTGTGAACGAAGAAAATGAGTTATCTGTTGTGCTGGCAACGATTGAGAATCCCCATGTTAGTCAGAGAGAAGCGAGTTCATCTGTAGGAATAAGTAGACGTTCTGTTGGTCGAATCTTAAAGAAAAATAAGTTTCATGCATATCACATTGAAATGCACCAGGAATTAACTGATGACGATTTTCTAAAACGTTTACAGTTTTGTAATTGGGCCATAGATAAAATGCAAAACGACGCTACATTCTTCAACAATATTTTGTTCACTGATGAGGCAACGTTTCATAAAAATGGATTTGTTAACAGGCACAATTTCCATTATTATGCTACACAAAATCCTCACTTTTTCAGACAACTTGATAACCAGCACAAATGGTCCATAAACGTTTGGGGGGAAATTATTGGAGAACATGTAATAGGGCCACATTTTTCGGAGAACTATCTGCCACAATTATTGGCTAACCTTCCTCAAAGGATCCGAAATGGGATGTGGCTTCAGCAAGACGGTGCTCCACCGCATTATTTACATGCAGTAAGAGACCACCTAAATAATATCTACCCACATCAATGGATTGGAAGGAATGGGACCACTAAATGGCCTGCGAGATCTCCTGATCTTACAAAAATGGATTTATTTTTATGGGAATATGTGAAAGAAATTGTTTATACAGAGACACCAACCACAATCCAAAATATGAAGGATAGAATAATACATGCTTTTAGAAGTATCACGCCGGCAATGTTAAGAAACGTACAAAGATAGTTCCAAAGGCGCATCGAAATGTGTGTCCTTGCAAATGGGCAACATATTGGAGCATTTGTTATAGTTTTTTTCTTTTGTTTTGTTTGAAAAACCTTGATTTTTTAAATAAATAATTTTTTAATTGTGTACTTCTTGCAGTTTTTCTCAATAAATCAAAAGTGGTTACAGATAGCTATAGGGACGTACATACAAAAAATGTTCGTTATTTAATTCTGCATCACAAAGGTACAAAATATACAGGGTGTTCCATTTGAAAAAGTTGTGAATTTTAGCTTTGAAGTTCTCTAAATTTGAAAATTAATTTTGAACTCGTTTAGAGAAGAGCACCCTACAAGCCCCTGCAACAAAATCCCTACTTAAATTCGTCTTCACAGTTGCGGCCGTGAAAGCGGTAAACTGTTAAGTGGGATAATGTAAAACTCAACTTTTTTGAAAAAAAATTTATAACTTCTAAACCGGTCATTAGATGGCGCTTTAGATATGAATAAACCTGCCAAAAGAGGTGTTAAATATGCAAAAATATTTGGGGCATTCTATTTAAAAAAATTACCTTAAGCGTGCCACACTTTTCTGCAACACCCTGTATATTTGAAAATAATTTCTCTAGATGCACCTCTATCCACTGTTTACATCCGTATTAGAATGATTTTTCTAGCTGTTACCGTTTAGGAGCTATCGGACTTACTCACACTATTGCCCCACCCGGTATAGGAAGAAGACACTTTTACAGGTTATAATTAATTCATTGGTAACTAGTATGTTCATAAAAGTTTAATGAGTAACTTACGCAAGGATGATATTGTCTATTGTCCCACCCGGTATAATAGCCACCTGCTAAATTTTTCAATTCATGTACAAGAAAAATTTAAAAAAAATTTAATATAAAATATAACATAGAGAAAGGTTAAAAAGTCTTCCTTGGTAGTCAGTACTAAGTTTTCTCGTATAACTAGACCTAAGTATTGGAAATATTTCTCTATTTATATAACTACCAAAATCTACATGTTTATCGGGTCTGTCCGAATTAGCAAAGTAAAAGCAAAGCAAAACTAATAATAAATTGCAACGACTCAAATGTAGATTTGAATTACAATCGTCAAATAACGAAAAAAGTATAAAAAAGCAAGCATTGTCAAAACAAACTTCAATTTGACTTAATTTGGTAAAATGGTTTATCGCAAAACAAATTCTCACAGATTCATAAAAACTCGGGTAAACCTTTACTATAAATCAACTTTCGATTATGAATCAAACGATCCCCGTTTCGTCAAAATTAGTTTATCTTTATATTATGTGTATAAGTTAGTGATAATTGAAGTTTGTTACATACTATAATGTCAAATATCTCAAAGAGTATTCGAAATATCGAAATAATGTTTTCGGATTTGCAGTCAGCTTAAACTCTTACATCGAGTTTGTATATCACTTGGTCCATAATGACTTAATGGCTACGCGACAACACACACACAAATCCATATTAGAAATGAACGTTTTTAAAGTTCGTCGAAGATCTGTAACAGACATGTGTTTCCTTGATAATTTGTTACTTACTCGTAGAAAATTACTATGTGCTTGTGATAGATACGATTCATAGATCCCCAGTAGAACAAAATGAAGTCTTACCTGAAAGAAAGAAAAACTTGCATTAAAACGTATTTAACAACTTCTAATATCATTTCTGCTTTAACATTTCATTGATTTTCAGCTCGGAAATCACCAATTTTTAAATATTTTGCTAAACTATGTAGAAGACTTAGTCTTTATAGTGGTACATATTATCATGTCTGGTTTCTCTTTAGAAACATTTTTGGAATCCCATTTAAGCACCCACCCAGATTATTGATACATAGCAGCAGCACATATTTCTTGATCGCATTTGAACCCTCTTATCCCGCATTCTAGTTACATTGGCAAACAATAATACCTTAAACCAGCGGATCTCAACCTTTTAATATTTGGGACTCAACTTCTCGTATCAGGTTTAAGCGCGCCCCCCTTCCAATGATTTTTTGGAATTCTAATATTTATTTTCTATAGGTATCTATTTTTCTTTTTCAAATTTGTCCACATTTACCTATTTTAAGGGTGACATTTTATTTTTGTATTAACAGAATTTTCTTATTTTAGTTTCAATATTAAGTTTTTGAATTTGTTGTTTTTTTCATATATTTTGTTATTTTGCGTCCCATAAGTTGAGAATCACTGCCTTAGACTTTGTCCTATTTAGGTATAACCCAATTAAAGAGATAAATTCAACATTCAATTAATGCCACCACTGTACTAAAATTGCTAGTTTTATAGACTCAATGCCGAGAAAAAGGTAACATCGTCACCAAAATACGTATTGGCAACTAGTCAAATACAATGTGTCGTTAGGAGACACCGTTAAAAAATATAGTATCCTGAAGGAGATGCCAAAAGTCGCTACAAGTCTCTTCCAAAGTATACCTACTTTGCAGTTTCTAGTGTGTCTACAACACCTGCAGTTAATTAATGTTATATCTTTTTTTTCTAAAAGGCGCCCATTCTAAAAATGAACATGTACTCTAAAATAATAAAACCTTTTTATATTTCCTGCTTAGACGCGTTAATAAAAATAAATCTTCAAAGTTAAAAAAATTGCAAATCGTAAAATGCAAAATTCCATGAATTTATCCGAATTATTATTAATTTTGAAAAATGACATGAACAAATCTTTTTTGCTCCTTCCTCTGTAAATTAAAAGCTTAAACATAAGAAAAATTCGGAGACAAGTTATGCTAAAACTACTCATAATAAAACAGCTGCAAAAATTCTAATATTAATGGGTTTATTGACAACGCGAAACAACAAGAAAGAGTGAGAGAGAGTGCAAGCAACAGAGTAAAGATTATAACCTAAACCTGAAGATTTTGATCTAGCTACGGATGTGGCTTTTTTGTCTCTCGCTCTCCCGTATGTTTCATATACTTAAATATAAACATGTTATTAGAAAAAAAATCTAAACAAGATTTGTAAAGCGTTTAGAGCTATAAATAAAAGATCTCTTTATGTTGAGGTTATGCTAATTTATTAAATTGCAACAAATGAAGATATTAGAAAAAAAAGTATAGTAGGTATGGTCAAGAGCGAAAGAAAAGAAATATACTTCTATATTTTAATTTTTAACTAGATCTTCCTGTAGTTTACGTTAGTTATACAGATGAAAATAATATTCGAGGATAGAACAGTAAAGTGACTATCCCTCTTCCAATGTACGACGCTGGTGTTAGAACTCTACATACGCAGATAGGAACTCTAGGTCTGGGGCGATCTGTCAAGTTATTAACATTGATATGATAATTAGCTAAGAAATTCTAAATAGCAGAGTTTCTTTACGTTCCACCTATCCTATACCTATACCTTTTTCCAGCTATCAGAAGTGAAAAACATTTCTTAATGCCACTGTCGTAGGTGGTGAGCAGTCATTCCTATTTCAAAATTTTTGCAATGAATGGTTCACCTAAAAATACAAATGTCGACAATGTGCATACCCAGTCAATTACGAAAATATGGAAGGTAGGGAGACTAAAACAACGGATGTAACACCATCGAAATTACCATTACATACGGGATTCGCATGCTACTGGCTTATCTGGAAAAAAATTATCCAGAACCGCAACCGCAGTGAAATGCTATCATATCAAAAAATTTAAATAATAGACTTTCCAATAAACGCTAGTCCAGTAGTGTGCACCTCGTATCGTTCCTCTTCCAGTTCAACACCGCGAAAAAGTGCCTCAAATCAGTTAACTAAAATACTTACGAAACCTCCGGAGCAGAACGCCATCACTCATTGCAATCCGGTTAGCATTACACCTGAGTTAGTAGTTAACGCTTTTCCAACTCGATTGTATAACCCCACCCCTCTCCTGGCATTCTTCTTAACCACCACATCTAACAACAAAGCAACACAGCAATCACCGCCTTCTTCTCTGTCTAAAAACAGCGCATTTATCAGCAGGCCATGAATTCTGACGTTGTTAATCTTTACAGAACGTTAAATGGGCGATTATTTGATTTCAATAATAGTTATTTGTAGGTATCAGGGGGAGGGGGGTGTTATATTCCACTTATCTACCAAGATAGCACTTCTTACAACTAATATCTATGAAAATGTTGACCGTGGTATAAATGCGGCCGCTGTATTCTTAGGTTTATCAAAAGCATTTGATACAGTTAGTCATGAGATTTTGCTAGATAAACTTGAACACTTAGGAATAAGAGGAGCAGGATTAAATCTATTTAAGACATATCTAAACAAAAGAATGCAACAGGTCAAAATAAATAATATAATCAGTGAAAGAATCTTATGTAAGTACGGTGTTCCGCAAGGTAGTATTTTAGGGCCAATTCTATTCGTAATATACGTAAATGACTTGCTAAAACCCAATAATGCCTAGAAAATCTTTTCTTACGAAGACGATATGGTACTATATTTTACTGGGTCTTCATGGGAAAACATTTTTATTGCAATAAGTGAAAACATGAAAAATATACAAAAATGGCTTGATGTTAATCTACTTACTTTAAATTATGAAAAAACTAAATGTGTGCCATTCGTCTCGTATAGAACAGGATTGCCCACTACCAATTTAATAAAGATACCAGGAACTACTGTTCAAATACAAATTACTACAAATATAAAGGATTTGGGTATACATATCGATAGTCATCTAAAATGAGATATTCATATACAGGAAGTAATTAAGAAAATTAGAAAACTATTTTATCTTCTAAAGCAACTCAAGCGATTTGTAAATAGTATAGTTCAATTGAAAACAGTGTATTTTGCTTTGATGCAATCTCTGTTACAGTATGGTTTGCTTGCATGGGGCGGTGCTTACCAGTCTACTCTAAAGCCTCTGGAGATTGTACAAAATACAGTGTTGAGAATAATATTGTCAAAGGACAAATTGTTTTCAACCACATTACTGTATGCAGAAATTAAAGTATGCACCATTAGGCAGCTATATATAAGGTCTATATTATGTAACTATCATAAAAACTCAGACTACAATAAGCCACGGTTATGAGACTAGAAATGTAACTAACAGATCAGTAACAGCGATAAGAGCACATAAGACTATTGGCACTAGGTATATGAACTATCTCGCACCACGAATTTATAATATAATACCCCGAGATTTGTGGGATGTAAAAACTGTAAGAACTTTTAAAAACAAAGTAACTCAATATCTGTTTACAGTAGATATGAGTATTC